>CM046874.1:575198060-576625594 GCA_025667525.1 Glebionis coronaria
TTTTGGGCAACTCGTATAAGTTGCATAGAATATTTTAAGAAATTCTTATTTGATGGGTGCAAAAAATAAAAGAAAACGACATCTTGAAACATTTCAAGAATTAGCTCATCGAATAAACCCCTCAGATAAAACCAAATCAACCAGGAGGTTTTATGACTCGCTTGATTCACCATCTAGTCATGTATATTTTTCAAGCTCTTAAAATAAGATCAAGATATTACATTGATAGATTCACCTTGTTGCAACCTTTAAATTGAAATCCATATATTCTTAGCGTAATCACATGCATAAACTCTGAAGTAGATATCGTTATCAATCTCAATTAATATCATTTGAATAAATTCAGCTTTAGCATTAAGCAGTGCCTTTTCGCTTCAAAACATGTGTCATACGTTTCCATGATTCTTGGTCCTTGTGTTGGTGGCTCACCATCAATACCCGGTGTATTCGTAGTGTCCGCGTATGTGAATTCAGCAAGTTCATTCTCAAGATAAAGGAGTAAAGTCGTCTTGTAACATTAGAGGAAGACCATTATTGACACCCGATTCCATCTTTGCATTATGAAGAGGATTTCAAGTTTGTGTCTAAAGATTTATGTTGTTGTTTGACATTGTCGATGTTTGCGAATGGATTACGGATTTTAAGTAGATATGTTGTAACTAAATTAAGGTTTATAGACAAAAATTTCCTGCCAAAAATAAATTTGAAAATTTCTTTCGCCAAATTTTGAATTTCACTTAAGAACGTAATTCTAAAGTTGGAATGAAATTTGAAAAAATAAAATTTTTAACATCAAATTTAGCTGGAAATATTTGAACTTTGGCCCAAAATTTTATTGTTATACCAAAATTTGAATTTGACGCAAAAATAGCTTAAAAGTTCTATAATTTTTTAAAAATCTTAATTAATTAAACCGCGGACATGTAAATGAACTGTTGGAATTATTAAACTACAAGAATGAGTTCAATTTGCGTGAGTTTTGGCTTAGTTTACTAAATAATTAAACCGTTGTAGATTAATAAACCGCAACATTTAAAAATAAACGTAGTTAAGCAAACGGTTGTTTACTCAGATATCCAAACGTTGTTGACCAAGAAACTAAACCCATGTTAAACCGCTGTTTTGGCTAAACCGCGGGTTTCAAATAACACGTGCAGAATTTCGAATTTAAAATAATCAATTATGAAACCGCGGTCCGTTATCCAGATCGCTTTTTTAATTTCCAAATCGCGGTTTCAGAAACTAAACTTTTGTTTTCAAAACTGTCCAAAATCGCGGAAAGTACAATGAGTAAACCGCAAATTTTTGTTCTTTTTCCAACTAAACCGCTGTCTCAATCTAATCAAATAAGCTTCAAAACTAACACCTTAAAAGCACAAATAAGCCACAAAATATCAATCTAATAAGCTATAATGATTATTTACAATGAAAGTACAAAGCTTTTTCGAATCCAATAAGAAAAATCACTACATCCATGAGCTTTTTAACTTATAAATAAGCGACGAAAATAAGCACTAAGGCACAAAATCATCACCCGTCTAACTAAGGCGATTGATACCACATGTTGTCCTAAATATTGTAATCCATAGCACACGAAGATCACAAACATGAATCTTAGTAGAAGAAATCTAGAGAGAGAATGTGGAAGAACTTTAGAGAGAGAAAATCGTGGAAGGTTATGAAACTATGTGTGAACAACCTATTCCACGTATGGAAAGATGCTTTTATAGTGACACTTTCGTAAACCGGGCTTAGTCTTTGGTGGGCTTATTAGACGCTCAAAACCTATATAATACTAGCTTAAACTCTAGGCCCGTTTATCCCGACTAGCCTATTACAATACAATAAAAATAACGACTAAGTTGGTATTCTTGCTTAACTTTAATATTTCTAACGCTAACAATTCTCACTCTAAGTCTGCATCAGGGGTTGAAGCTTCAACAAGTATAACAACTGAAGGTGACCTTTGAAAATTTGTTACTAATGATTTAGTGCCCCCAACACCAGGGTATCAACTACTAATGTTAAAGTGGGGAACTTAGCTCGTTCCTACCTCAATTTTATGTTGAGGATGTTGAAAAAGAATGGATGTCGACTGAAGAATCTCTAGTGAATATTGATGAGAGTGAACCTGATGAAGAGCTTACCGGAGATGACAATATGGAAACAAATCAGGAAGCTTAGTTCCTCCATCTCCCAATCATATTCATGTAAAAGAACTAACTAACCAGGTTCTATTATTCAGGAAGAAAAAAGCAAGCAGAATCTGAAGCTGCAACACTAAAGGTCCAGCAAAAAAACCCAATTGTTGAAGAAACCATTAGAATCCTAGTAGCTTCTCTAAAACCCACACTCTATAGTTTGGTAAGAATCACTCCTCTTAATAGCTTAGTGGAACATCAGAAGACTTTGCTTGCCAATGACACTCTAGAGCTCCCTCCACATTTTATTCCAATATATTGTAGCTAAAAACTCGTATAATTATGGTTTTTAGTATATTTTACGTATTAATGATACGATTTCTCTCACAAGTTTTTCATTATTTTACAATTACTTCGTCGTTGATAACAATTTATTAAAGTAGACTGAACATGTTTCAACGTAGAACAAAGGCTAGAGCGATGTGGCTAGTAAGTATAAACATTTTTTTTCGCACGACAATTTATTAAAAAAAAGACTCTAGCAAAGAACTATGGGCTAAACAAAACATTACAAGGATTACAATATCATTCTATCCATTTAATCGAGGCTTTCTTACGCCTATTTAAAAACCATGTATAAGTAAATAGTTTGATGTCGTTGAGCAGTGGCGAACCCAGGAATTCGAAACAGGGTATGCACAATTTTTAGGAGCGTGAGCGTCTATAAATCTGATTTTTTGGGTTAGGTTTTCAAGTTAGGATTTTCGGGCCGGATTTTTCAGGTCGGATTTTTCGGGTCATGCGTCTCAGCTCTTGTTTTTCGGTCAATGGTTTTTGGTGAATAAAGTTTCTGTTTTTTTTACCACCTAACCTGTGTGAATTTTAAGTAGTAGAAACTTTATTCACCAAAAACTTTACAAACCCTGTGTATATGCTAGATCCGCCCCTGTCATTGAGAATGAGTCGTTAATTCGGACGTTTTAAGTTAAACGTTGACTCGTTACAAAATCGCCAAAAAATCCATAAAGTTGATCAGATGACGGCATAAAAACATAACATCTGTAGAAAAGTATGTTTGATTTACGAGAATGAAGACATAATTCATGTTGTGGACTTGAAAGTTTTTGACTTTTTACTGTTTGAAAACCTCGGACTAAGTAGTCTTTCCAACAGATCAATTCTCAAGCACATATTCTTTCGTTACGAGATCTTCGTCACACACCGAGTATCTAATCGAGTGTAAGTCGATATCTATATAATTAAGACTAGTTATAACACCCGTGCACGCACACGTTTTTTTCTAAATTTTTTTAATATTGTATTCTTATCGAGTGAAATATAAAGAGAGTAAATTATAATATCCGTGCACGCACGGATTTTTTCTTAAACTTTGAGTTACATATGGTTATCAACTAAAAGATGAACAAATTAACATGTCATAAGTAGTTTTACTTGTTTCAAATAAGTAGTTTAGTTTTTATATAACCTCGTGCACGGATGAAGTATAGACATGAAGCAGATTTAGTTAAGTTAGTGTCATGCGTTAAAAATCTTATATGAATGTTATAAGATAATGGGATTTGGATATTCATCATAATATGGTTATATACCTTGAAGCATACTATAATCGGCTAATTGTAAAGATGAGTTATCGTAATGCAACATTGTAACCAGAAATTCATGTTAGCTATATGAGCGCAGCATAGCGTGAACTACATTATACTGATAAACAAACCCCTAGATAACAAAAGAATAACTTTACCACTTAATCGAACTCATCATCGTTATAAGTCTTTACAAAGTTGTAGTATACAGATTTTATTAGAAGTTCATTTCATACTTGTGGTTCAACATAAATACTCAGCTTCTGTGTGTGCAGCAATTAGTCTTAAAACCAAAAAAAGTATGTAAAAAAGTGGTCTCAGTAGTTATTACATCACCCAGAAATTGTGTAATCGTGTTAAAAAAATTCAGAAATCCATAAATGATCTAACAGGATTTTGTATAATGTACCTCCAACCAACTGTAGGATCTTGTCAGCATTCTGCAATCACACCAACGGGTCACAGAGCCATAGACAGTCATAAGACAATAAATGTGAAAGGATGATAACTAACTAAGTACAACCAGAATTACCATTAATGACAGAATGACGTTGACAGCATCATAGAAACGCTTTGCCCTTAATGGCTCATCAACAGTTTCTGATAGCAACTTTGAAAGCAGGAGTGCAGCCTAATAAGATTCTAAGTGTCTTGATGGTTAACAAAATGGAAGCAGTATGATTAACAACTACAATATCAAAAGTGAGAGCTTTCAGTCCATCAGCAATACAATCTGAAATGGCCCATCTGGGGTCTGCAGTTCAGAAAGTCCAACCACCTTTTAAAATATGATGATACCAATAATCAAGATCACCAGGGCAGTTATCAAAAACTTAAAATGTGGCCAACCTTGGTTCAATATATATTTTGGGTAACCAGCTTCCGATTAAGCCATAAAGAATCAAAGTTGTAAATATCAACTACCATATACATTTACCTTACTAAGTGGATCTGTATGGGGCCTTATATAACTAATATTTTCTATTATTTTGTCTTGTCTTTCAATATCCTCGAGTGAGTTTTACAGGTTGTTGTTGCTTGTTGGAGCTTTTTCCCTCATAACAAATCAATTACAGTTGTATAACATAAATGTTATATGAAATGTTCAAGTGACCTTAAGGCTAACATCATTTAATTATCATATAATTGTATAGGTTTTCAGAATAACTACTAAAACTTAAACGGGTCGTATTAAACCACTCCAGAAAATTAATATACTTTGTTACCACGAAAGGGGTGATACTAACAATTAGCACATACATAGCACATACTCAAGATATGTTATATTCAAATAATGAAGAATGATGCACGCTTATTCATTTGTTATATACGTAGTACTAAACTATTTTTTTAAATTAGTAGTAGTCAGTAATACGTAGACTTTCCTACAAAGACTGTTGTTGTTGCGGCTTCTCAATGAATTCACACATGTTAAGAGGTGTTGTATTGAAAGTGATTACCTACGTGATCATTGGAGTTTTCGAGCTGGTCGTTGCTGCATTAGTTTTTGGTGTTTAGGTATCGTGAAGCTGATTATAATTAAGTGATTGCTTAGAGAAATACTCTGTTTTGGATAATCATATTAGGAGTAGTAGCTGGATCTACTCTTTCTAGTATTATACATGTAGGTGATTAATTAATCAATTTTCCATCTCTATAAGACAATGAAAGTATGTCAACTTACTTGAGGTACTGAAGCGTCATATTCTTCGAAAGGGACAGATGTCGCAATACACGATTCCTCCATTCTTTCTTGTCAATCTCCCCATCATGTGTGTTGGAAATACGTTTTACGTATTAGAAAGGATCGGTCACTCCAACAATAGTCTAAGTAATAGCTCGTAGTTTAGTTTTACTAATATTCAACAACTTAGGCCATGCCAAGCCTACAACATGTGTAGGCCGGCCCAACTTGTAAGCCCAAGCCCATCTCATGGGCTTGGGTATATAAACCCTCTACTTAGATGGAGAGGGTGTGGATTCATTCATTTTTCACATAGTTCTTACTTTCTCTCTCAAAAAGTGTGTGTGATTCTACCAACTTTCTATCTCTTTCTCTCTCTAAAACATAAGCATAGATTTACAATATCCTACAAATGGTATCAAGAGCCATGGGATGATTGTTTGGTTTATGTGTTTGTGTTCTTGATTCATACGCCTATTTTGATCCAAAACATTTGGACCAATTTTTTTTTGTGTTTTTATGGTTTAATCTTGATATACTTCATCTACATACTTGTAGTAGTGATTTGGTATTGTTACTTAGGTTAAAAAAACACAAAATTTTTGGGTGTTTGATTCATTTTTAGGCTAAAAATCTCGAATTTGTTGTGTTCTAGTACTATCCGAGAAAAGTGGTACTTTTGATTCCATATTACGATCTGAATATTGCGATCGCATAAACCTGGGGTTTCTACTTGCGATCGAATATCACGATCACTCCGTACGATCAGTCGTTGCGATCAGTCGTTGCGATCAGTCATTGCGATCAGTCGTTGCGGTCAATCGTTGCGATTAGTCGTTGCGGTCAGTTGTTGCGATCACGTGTTACGATCGACCGTTGCGATCAGTTGTTGCGATCAGTGGTTGCGATCAGTTGTTGCGATCACGTGTTACGATCAACAGTTACGATCAGGATTGCGATCAAAGGTTACGATCACCCACTATGATCAAGAGTTGCGATCACCCACTGCGATCAAGAGTTGCGATCACCCACTGCGATCAAGAGTTGCGATCACCCACTGCGATCAAGAGTTGCGATCCAACATTTTTCAAAAACGTGTTTTTGAAAATTTTCTTGTGCAATTTTTTCTTTGAATTTTTGGTTTATCGAGAACAATTATTAGGGGATTTTAACATTATTTCTCGACTTCAAGACACAAAAACAAACACATTTAATTTCTCTCATTGTTCGATCAACATTTGTAAATCTTAACTTATCGAAATGGAGTATACATCTCTTACAGATAAGTCCATCCTCTCGGGTACGGATAATCGTCCACCAGTGTTGGTGAAGACTATGTACGAGGATTGGGCTTCCCGAATGGAACTTTATATGTTGAACAAAGAAAATGGACATCTCATTTGGGCATCGGTGCTCAATGGACCATTGGTATATGGTATAGTGACGGAAGGTGCTGTTACTCGTCCTCGCACAACGGGTGAACTAACTGGAGATGCTAAGATTCAATACAAGTGTGATAAACAAGCTACAAACATCATTCTCCAAGCCCTTCCTCCAGATGTCTACAAACTTGTGAGTAAACATAAAGTTGCCAAAGAGTTATGGGATAGAATTCGTGTTCTTATGCAAGGCACCTCGTTAACTAAACAAGAACGAGAGTGTAAGCTATATGATACGTTTGATAAGTTTACCTATGTCCCCGGGGAGACTCTCAATGATTACTATTTGAGATTCACTCTTTTGATGAATGAGCTTAACATCTATGGCATGGAAATTCCTACGTTTTAATTAAACACAAAGTATTTGAACACTCTCCCTTCTGAATGGAGCAAGTACGTGACGGCTGTTAAATTGGCTAAGGATTTGCATCAAACCAACGTGGATCAACTTCAAGATTTTCTTCAACAACACGAATGCCAGGTGATCGAGGCTCGGTTATCTACACCACAAGTTCGTGATCCACTTGCCATGTATGCTTCTCAACAAATAACTCCCCAAGAAAACATGGCTTACACTTATCAACAACCATCATACTTGTAGCAGTCACCACCACACACCTATCAGCAACCACATCAACCATCTTATCAACCACTAATGATGCCACAGTAAGCATTCCAACAAAGTGTTCATCAACAGTCTTTTCTACAACAACCAGCACATCAGGCATCACCCTTACAAGCTATCACTTCTCCAATGGGCTATACTCCTCAACAAGGATATTTTCCAATTGAAGCACAACCAGCACAATCCTTCTACTCCAATGAACTTCCACCAATCCAAGCACCGGTCTTTACTCCAAATGATACACCTACTTCTCTTAAACCATATCACTGCCTACTTGTCAAAACTTGTTGCAACTAGAGGATTTCCACCAACGAACAGTCAGCTCCGCACTTCTTCAAATCCTCGACAACAAGCCACTATTCAAGATGGTCAAGTGACGGTGCAAACCATTCAGGAAAGGCAAAATTCATATGGAACTCCTACAAGAACCGTGAATGCTCAATTTGTGAATTCTCAAGCTAGTGGAAATGAAAGCACTATTGGTCCTCAAAAGGTTGTGACTTGCTATAATTGTCGAGGACAAGGTCATATAGCGAGGAAATGCACTCAGCCAAAAAGGAGAATGGATGCAACATGGTTTCGTGAGAAGATGTATTTGGTCGATGCTCAGTCTAAGGGGAAGATTTTGGATTCAGGGGAATTAGCATTTCTTGCAGACCCAGGGGCAGCAGATAATGAAGGCATTGCAGTCGTCTCTACTTCTAATGCAGCATATCAAGTATATGATCTTGATGCATATGATTCGGATTGTGATGACATTCAACACTTCGTACTCTAAAAGGTAAGAATGTTGTGGATAACGCAACCACTATCTCAGCATCGTCCTCTAGTGCAATCAAACCTTATCGCCATCACACCACTTAACAAGGGCCCTAGGACTAAACCATCTCAAATACTGGTCACTAAAGATAAGGCAAAATCAAAACCAGCTTCTAATATTCCCGTGTTGCCTTCTACAAGAGTAAGCACCACTACTAAGGCTCAAAGATCTAAGCTTAAAAGAAACAAGAAGAATGACAGGATCTTACCCCCATCTAGTAGTCAAGTGAAGAAGAAAGTAGAAGCCCATCCTAGGAATGTTATTTCTGTTTTGAATAAAAAGAATCATGTAGCTAAACCTAAAGGCTTTGCGGTTGTGCAACGTTCTAAGCCTACTGTGAATTCTAATTTGAAATGTTGGAATTGCAATGAATGTATGTTTTCTAGTCATCATGATTCTTGCCTTATTGACCATGTGAATGAGATGAATGCCCGGAAAAATGGTTTAGAATGGAAACCGACTGGGAAAGTGTTAACCCAAGTTGGTTGGATGTGGTGCCCCACTGGTAGAACTTTCACTATAGTAGGAAATACGTGCCCTTTAACTAGGATCACTCCCACTAAAGCGAAGAAAACGTGCCCTTTAATTAGGAGTACCAAGGCTACCAAAACACAAGTGTGTCCTTTAACTAGGAACACCGACACTACTATAGGAACAAAGTGCCCTTTAAATAGGTCTACTCCTACTATAGTGCCTGCTAATAATCCAAAACCTCAAAAAGTTGGAACAATAAAACCTGTTAGTGGTAAAACACACATTAGAAAAGACAGGAAATCTAAGGGTCACACAAATGTTAGCAATTCTGGTAATATTATATCTGTATCTGCTAACACTCCAGAACCAATAGTTTCCAATGCATTGTCTACTGTTGTTGTTGAAAACAGGTGGTCCAAATTGTTCTCTGGTATTTGGACTCTGGTTGCTCTAAGCATATGACCAGAGATCGCTCTCAGCTCAGAAATTTCGTCAGGAAGTTTCTTGGTACGGTTCGATTTGGAAATGATCATATTGCAAAGATAATGGGTTACGGTGAATATCATATTGGGAATGTTATAAATTCAAGAGTGTATTATGTGGAAGGTCTCGGTCACAACTTATTTATTGTGGGACAGTTTTGTGATGCAAACCTAGAAGTTGCTTTTCGAGAGCATACCTGCTTCATCCGTAATTCGGAAGCGGTTGATTTATTGAAAGGTACTCGAGGAAATAATTTTTATACTTTGTCTCTACAAGATATGATGACCGCTTCTCCCGTATGTCTTCTCTCCAAATCATCAAAGACTAAGTCATGGTTATGGCATCGACGGTTATCTCATCTTAACTTTGACGCTATTAATCATTTGGCGAAAAACGAAGTTATTCGTGGTCTTCCTAAACTTACATTTCACAAGGACCATTTGTGTTCCGCGTGTACAATGGGGAAAAGCACTAAGAAATCATACAAACCCAAGTCTGAAGACACCAACCAAGAGAAACTTTATTTGTTGCATATGGATCTTTGTGGGCTAATACGTGTCGAAAGTCTTATTGGTAAAAGTTACATCCTCGTCATTGTCGATGATTACTCTCGGTTTACATGGGTGAAATTTCTTACAACAAAAAATGAGGCACCTAAATTCATCATCGGATTTCTCAAGATGATTCAAGTGCGTCTCAACACTACTGTCCGACGCATTCGTACAGATAATGGAACTGAATTTGTGAATTAAATCTTGTGTGATTACTATGAAGAAGTTGGCTTATCTCATGAAACATCCGTTGCTCGCACTCCACAACAAAATGGTGTCGTTGAAAGGCGAAATCAACACTTATGGAAGCTGCTCGAACGATGTTAATTTACGCAAAGGCTCAATTGTTTTTATGGGCACAAGCAGTATCTATAGCAGTTTTCACCCAAAACCGATCACTAATTCGTAAACGTCATGGTAAAAAACCTTATGAGCTTCCACATGGAAAAGTACCAGATTTATCATATCTTCATGTTATTTGGTTCTCTTTGCTATCCAAATAATGATGGTGACAATCTGGGAAAACTTCAACCCAAGGCTGACATTGGTGTTTTCATTGGTTAAGCACCCACAAAGAAGGCATAGTGAATCTACAACCGTAAATCTCGTAAGATCCTCGAAACTATGAATGTTGATTTTGATGAGCTGACAGCGATGCCTTCTGAGCAAAGCAGCTCTAAACCCGCACTTCATGAAATGAGACCCAGTAACATAAGTTCTGGTCTTGTCCCAAACAACCCTACTTCATCATCATTTACACCACCTTCTAGGAATGAATGAGATACGTTGTTTCAACCGTCCTTTGATGAATTCTTTACTCCTTCAAGTATTGTTGCTCCAGAACCTGAAGTAATAGCTCCGGTCACCGAAGTTGTAGCTCCAGCAACCGAAGCACAATCAGATACGTCTACACCTACAATTGGTCAAGATATACCTTCAACGAGTAATTCTCAACCAACACCTGAATCAACTACCCATGTCATGCCTATTGATGATGAAGAGGATGATGATGATCACGATTTGGTATTCGCTCAAATGCGTGAACTTCCATTCTTTGGTGTACCAATTCCCGACTCTACTCAAGTCGGGTCGTCCACCTCTGAGGAAGCTCCTACTACGGTTTACTCCAATCCACGGATTCTTAAACATGACAGCAAGTGGACAAAGGATCATCCTATAGATTCTATTATTGGTGACCCTAATCGTCTGGTATCCACACGAAGTCAGTTACAAGAAAGTGCAATGTTTTGTCATTTTGATGCTTTTCTCGGTGAAGTTGAACCTAAGACGTGGCAAGAAGCATTTACCCAATCTTGTTGGATAGAAGCTATGTAAGAAGAACTTAATGAATTTATACGTCTTGACATATGGGAACTTATCCCATGCCCAGATCAAGTGCAGTTAGTCACTTTGAAATGGGTTTACAAGGTGAAACTCGATGAGTTAGGCGGAATATTAAAGAACAAAGATCGGCTAGTAGCTTGTGGATACAAGAAATTATTGGGCAACGACTTTATGGAATCCTTTACACCTGTTGCCCGTTTAGAAGCTATTAGACTATTCCTCGCTTATGCAGCCCACATGAATATGATTGTCTATCAGATGGATGTGAAGACGGCATTTCTTAATGTTGAAATCAAGGAAGAGGTCTATGTTCAACAGCCGGATGGTTTTGTGAATCCTAAATATCCTAATCATGTGTACAAGCTTAATAAGGCTCTCTATGGGTTGAAGAAAGCTCCACGCATGGTATGATCTATTGTCACAATTTCTCATTACGCAAGGCTTCGCTAAAGGCAAGGTGGATCCCACGTTGTTCATTCAGAAACGAGGTAAAGATATGATTATGGTACAAATATATGTTGATGATATTATATTTGCAGCCTCGACCCAAACCTTATTGGATGACTTTGGGATACTCATGTCTTCCAAGTTTAAGATGTCAATGATCGGCAAGGTATCATTTTTCTTAGGACTTCAGATATCTCAGAGTCCCAGAGGCATCTTTATCAATCAATCCAAGAATGCCCTTGAATCGCTTAAGAAATAAAAGATGGAATCTTGCGACCACGTGGATACTCCAATGGTGGAACGAACTAAGCTTGATGCAGATCCACATAGAGTTGCCGTTGATCTGACACTTTATCGTGGAATGATCGGTACCCTTCTGTATATCACACCCAGTCGACCTGATCTTCAGTTTGCTATATGTATTTGTGCTCGGTATCAAACTAGACCTACTGAGTTACACTTAGCTACTGTTAAACGGATCTTTCGGTATCTTAAAAGAACAATTGATCGGGACTTTGGTATTCGAAGGACTCTTCGATTGCACTAATGGCATATGCAGATGCGGATCACGCGGGTTGTCAAGATATAAGGCGTAGCACGAGTGGAACTTTATAACTACTAGGAGATCGACTAATCAGTTGGGCATCTAAAAGGCAGAAAAGCGCTGTAATTTCAAGTACGGAAGCATAATACATAGCTATGTCCGGTTGCTGTGCTCAAATTCTTCGGATGAGATCGCAATTAACCGACTATGGTCTAGGTTTCATCAAAATTCCGATGTACTGCGACAACAAAAGTGCAATTTCCTTATGCTGCAACAATTTTCAATTCTCCCGGTCGAAGCACATTGACATTCGCTACCACTTCATCAAGGAGCAAGTGGAAAATGGAGTGATCGATCTTTACTTTGTCTGATCTGAGTATCAATTGGCGGATAGTTTCACGAAGGCTTTAGATTGCGCTCGAATGGAATTTTTGGCCGACAAGCTAGGATTGAGAACTTTCTCGCCCGAGACTCTGAAGAAATTGGCAGATGAAGCGAAAGAATAGTGGTGGTAACCTATTCTCCGTATCCTTAGTGATCAACTGTATATATTGTTTATATTTTTATCCACAAAAGCAAAATACAAAAATATAAAACCATATAAAAACCATAAAAATTGAAAAGTTTAGAAAAACCCAAAAATATTTTTACTTTATTTTTCAAATGCATGTCTTATGGTACGATAATATTTACATCCTTAGAAATGTCGATTAATATTGACACGACGCCATAAATAGAGTTCGTACAAAAGTTATAAATATTTCATGAAACATGCCTAAATGGCTTGTAGTTATTTCAGACTGCAACCCGATTTTCATATTAAAGTCAAGTATTTCTTATGAAAGTTTTGGCTCTCAACGGGAATTAATTTTATCGGGCAAGGTTTATTTTAAAACCTTGTAAGGGATCAAGTTTAATTTATAACTTGTTCTAACACGGATATATGTACGCATCAGTGCATTTATTTGTTAAAACGAGAGAAATCTTGTTTTTATGAAGCTATCATCTCTACAACCATAGCTATCTACAACTGGTATCTACATACTCGACGATGCGACTACTCAAACGGCGACTACAGCTCTTTTAATAGAACACGGGTCAACAATTGAGGGGGATCAATTGTCCAGCATTGAGAATCTTCGATGCTGAAAGTGCCAAGTTCACAAACTAGTGTCAAGACAAAAATACCAATCGTACATGTGGTGTCAAGAGATGACTTCAGACGTGACGAGGCGACCAACATTTGCCGACAAGAACCATTTGATCTTATCATATGATGTTCTCATCAATCAGGTCCAACCTTGTCAATTCATTCTTATATGGTGAATATGTGATCATGTTACAAATCGGTATCATATCTTACAAATTGGTCTCATGAAGATTAAATAGACTTGCATTTTTCTTCCCAAAACCTTTCTTAAAATGTTATTAAATTAATTGATATTAAAAACATCGATTGGGTTAATATTTTTAATATGGGGGAGAAAATATGATTTAATATGGGAAATTATCACAAATGGTTTGACTTAATGTGATAACTCATCCCGACATGTGCGAAATGTTTTCAAATATCGTGGCATATGTTAGGGGGGAGCAAAATGGATTTGCACTTCAAAATAGATTTCATGGTGATTTATACTTACCCACAACCCATTTATTTCACGACGATCAAGATTGTGGTGACAAAAGGATGGTAGGATAGGTTAAAGTCTAATGATTCTTCTAGAATCGGAGGAATCTTTCCAAGGACATTCCATAGCTAGAAATAGTAGTCCTTAGGAAAGATGGAGAAAGATTGTGAATGTAGCTTAATACCGACCAAGTACTTAAGTTAGCACTGGAACAATCACAACAAGGTGATAGTTATGACGTATTGGTAAGCATTGAAGGGGTTGAAGAATGAAAAAGAATTGTAAACATAAAGGGTGTAAAGAAAGTAGCCCTCCTTACAACTTAGGCAAAAACCGGGTCAATACATATGCTATTGAGATCATTTTTAATGATTCTTGATATTGAAGATAGACATCATGGACCCAGTGATGCAATGCACAACCCATCCCAGCTAACTCAGATATCTCTTAAAAGATATTTTTTTAATCACATGGAGACAACGCATTATCTATTGATTTATTCACTCCGAATAAATTGGTATTGAAATGGTGGCAGTCCTCTCCAGCCTATGATCACTAAAAATCCAAAATGCACGATCGAGTCTAGAGCCATTTGAGATCATCAAATATCTCATTAGGACACATTTCCATATTTCCTTGCTTCTTCACACACTGTGAAAAGTAAGAAAGATATTAAGAGTCCTATGCAAAATCTTCATGATCTTGCCTGAACATCCGAGTAATACGAAAGTATTTACAATGAAGATGGAAATCCTTCTTGAGCGAATATCAAAAAGCTCATGGTAGGTGACTTGTGCGATTCTCTATGAATCAAGCTTGTGATAACTGGAAAGCAACAGTGGTTTAATTCTTAACTGAAATTAAACACGTTCCAGGCCTCTACGCAATATCTTTGTGATCTTGCCAGAACACTTAGAGTGACACTCTATAGTGTTCACAGTGATGAATGGAAATCCTTCTAGTGTTAACCTCAAACAACACTTGGTAGGTAACTTGCAAGATTCAATATGAATCGAGCTCGTGACAACTGGAAAGCAACGATGGTGCGATTCTTTAATGAATCAAAGTTGTTCCAGGAATCGGAATTGACAGCTTCAATCATGCGGATAATTTTATCCAAATGATTCACTCTTTACGTTCGCAGTCAGCTTTGGACGGTCGAGTAAAGAGAACGGGTTTACCCGCGAAATCTTGTCAAGGAGATTTTTAATTAAATCTACCTGCCACAAGTACGATATTTTATATCGTCCAACGGTCTTCACCGACCGGAGGTAAAATGCTACCGAATTAGAATGAAATGTTCAAAGCCATTTCGTTCGTGTCTACTTATGTTGCGGCATTTGAAGACGGTGGCGTTGCGAAATCCGAGAAGAAGTCGTCCCCGCATGCTTATACTTTATGCACTTAATACTTCATCTAATTCTAGAAATCCTAAAAGTCAAGTCTTCCGCTGTATCGAACTCTGAAGCTTTCAAGAATTACGAAGGTATAAGTATGTGGGACATGAAGTCACGAAGAGGCGAAGATCACAAGTGAAGGATGCACAAGATCAAGTCAAGAGATTAATGCTAAAGATTAATATCAAAGATCACATTAGCATGTTCACCAGAAAAGAAAAAGAAAAGAAAGACGAAGACTACGAGCTCAAGACAAGCATAGTATGCTAGGTTTATTTTATTATTGTAACTTGGGTAACGCCCTTGTTTGGAGTGACCTCCCTTAGGGGGAGATTGTTGGAAATACGTTTTACGTATTAGAAATGATTGGTCACTCCAACAATAGTCTAAGTAATAGCTCGTAGTTTAGTTTACTAATATTAAACAACTAAGGTCATGCCAAGCCTACAACATGTGTAGGCCGGCCCAACTTGTAAGCCCAAGCCCATCTCATGGGCTTGGGTATATACACCCTCTCCTTAGATGGAGAGGGTGTGGATTCATTCATTTTTCACATAGTTCTTACTTTCTCTCTTAAGAAGTGTGTGTGATTCTACCAACTTTCTATCTCTTTCTCTCTCTAAAACATAAGCATAGATTTACAATATCCTACAATGTGTTTCAGAATATTTGTTCCATAGAACAATAGAAAAATTGTTTCCAGAATGTTGTTGTCGTCATGTTTCTCACATCACAGTCAATACGACCCATTAAGGTCCAAGGATGTAACCTAATACGAATCCACGAGTTACATGATATACATGCACTTAACAGAACCCTGCGTAAAACATGTTAAAGTTTCCATGACATAACCTATTGCTTCTGAAAACCCAACCCATGTGTCGTTTTGTTCCGTTTAGTCTAAAAAGACTCTATATAGTGGAATCAAAATCGATATTTAAACAAACAAATTTTTGGGTGGTTGGTAGGAGATTTTACAATGGATTAGAAAAGACTTGTAATATTTTTTGCTTCTCGATTAGAGCGATATGGTGGTGTTCAACACATGGATAAACATAAGGCATGGGATCAAATAGCCTTACCTTGGGTAACAGATAACCACTCAATTGATCAGGGGTCACCATCGATGGCTCCCAAGATAGAACTATTCAACCCAAAGTTTATAATGTTGACGAAATTACTATCTTTGATTCTCTTAAGGGTTGTCAAAAGTATAGTGAGAAAGATGTCTAACAATGAAATAAGCTCAAAAAAAGAACACGTGTTATGCAATGTGACAATGTCTTGTCTCGGAATGACTTTTTTAATCTTTCAGGTAATAGACCATTAATTCGAAACCACACCTGCATCAATGTAAAAAAGTAGCTTGAGTGAACACCGATACACATGGCCGTTGTGTTTCATGCACACATATATTCTATAACTAACCTAAATTGATGGAGACGAATGTCCAATCAAGCGAATCTCTTGCGTGTGTGATGTCTGGTTTGGATTCCATTCAGAACTTGTAGCTTTGATTCACCATCAAATGTGTTCTTGAAATAACAGATGCGAAAGAAGACACACCCAAGGGCCTGCATAGGATAGAAGGTATGCATCAGTATGTTCACATGACATTACTAACCTCATTATATAAGTCAAAGCTACACTAAGCTGTTGGATCAATAAATCTCATACCCAGATATCAACTTTCTCGCTTATATCTTCTCTCATGAGAAATCTAGAACAAAACAAATCTTGAAGTGAATAAAACGATAAAGATCTCTAATTATTATTTATTAGTAAGATACAAAAGTCCATTATTAGACGTCAGGTGATTGATATGAATGAGTTGTGTTTTCCTTCTTTTACGCTTCCGTACATAATTCAACATATCTGGCTCCTTTTTCTAAAATAATAGGACAATATTACAATAATTAGACTTCAACCAAGTGACTTTTTTCTTATTTTATTTTTGTGCAAATAAAGCAAAATGTCTGACCTCATGAGCTTTAGGTTTCCGCATACAACCCATAAAAGATTGACATAAACATACCTTTAAGATATCTGGAGGTCACGGTTCCACATTTCCACTTTCAAAGTGCAGCAACCTACTGTATCAGCTTCGTCATCATCCTGGAACCCAAAGGTTCCCAATCGGACTTGAAGGCCTCTAATGTTGTCTTTTTTCCTGTCAGTATCACTACACAAGACATATAACAATTTTTAGTTGACACATTTGAAAGAAAAAAATGAATCTTGTAGATGTTAGCAATAATAAACCTTTCAAGACAACAAAGAATCTCTGGTTTATGTCATAGGAATCAACTTTTTGGATTGCTCGACTTTTATCTAAATCTTTTTTTTAATCTAGATGTGGTGGTATTTGTTTCCATATCTTATTTGCGTATAAGAATTTAACACCAAACCCATACCATATCGTGATAATGTCATCTTCTAAAGCTAGTACATGGCTATAGAGGGCCAATCATTATCAGGAGAAGCACTATATTCTGGAACATGGTTGTGACTGATATTGTGTTAAGATGGTTTTGGAGCTCGTATTATGTGGTATGCCCATTTTCACAATGTCAGTCATTCGCTTTTTACCAAGAGCACCTGACGAAGCAGATTGATATCCAATTACTCCAACTTCTCCTGTAGTGATAGTAGCCTTTGAAAGTGCGTTTTTCAGATGGTGTGCCAATGGTTTGTAATTTCTTTATCATCTCTTTGATAATTTTGCAGCATTTGTTGACCATCTACAAAACATCACCATTAACTTTATAACCAGTAGATTATATTTGCTTAATTTTACGCAGACTATGCCATTTATTATCTGATGGATTCACAATTTGATTCCTATAGCCTTTTACGGCTTTTGTATTTACAGAACAACAATCGTCATGTATCTTCATTTATCATGTAAGGCATAATAGTATTTTCAGTGTTGTTTTTGTTAGGATGTATCTTCTATCTGTGGGCATACTTCGGCAGCTTTATGGTTAATTTCGAGCTGTCTAGTCAATCAAAAAACGAAGACAAAACCAAACCATGTATATATCCATGGAGATATAAATCACATAATAACTAATTCAACTCCACCAATAATCTTACTATCTAATCTTCTTCCTTCCCATATTTATAGATCAAATTAGAGCATTTTTTTATCAAAACCCTTACAAAATATATGCATAATCCCTATATCATTTAAAATATATATGGAGACAAATCATTAAAAAATTTAGAATAAAATAAAAAAATTCTCTGGCGAATCCTTAAAAAAATTACAATGTTTGTATAAGATTACCTGAACTTGAAGATTCAATCCTCCTCTTGTTTTAGAGATTTATCTTTATGCCAGAGAAATACCAAATCTAATTAGGGTTTTCACATATTCGATCCACAGGATTACATTGATAAAATTGGACCAATAAAATTGATAAAGTTACACACAATCATATTGTGAATTACTGAGAATCATAGAATCGATTCTTGATTTGGTGTTTTCTTTATATCGGGGTGTTCCTTCGACTGGACAATGAATTGAAATTGATGTGTGATTTTGTTTTTATGCAATTTAGTTTTAAACCTTTAAAAGTTTGCAAATTACCTCGCTTTTTGAATTTTTTTATTTTACATTCGCGACTCCTATATTTTTTAGCACGTTTGAAAAAAAAAAATCTACATCACTATTTGACGAAAATTATTCATTTTATACTAAATTAAGGAAGAATTAATGTTTTTAAGGGAATAAATAAAATAAATATTTTGTGTTAAAGTAACATTCTTTCAAAAAAGCCCTCATTTTATGTTTTGCTTTACAAATAAAAAGATTTACTTTTGCAAGAATTCTTGATTTTTCAATTCTTCAATATACAATATTAACTTTCAAAGAAACAAGTTTATTGCATCTTGTGAAAGTAGAGTTCAAAGTAATCAAGGAGTTGGGAATGTAATTACGCATGTCTTTTAAAGTGAAGCATCTACAAAAGTCTGTATGATAAGTATAAACATGCATGATTAAAAGTAAATTTGTATGTCTTGATCATAATTTAAAACTATATAGTAGTTCTTTATATTAACTTTCAGCTCATTTCTTATTATTTACTACTATTTGGATACTCTGATTTTAAAATTCGGAACTCAATCCAGCAAGCTCTTTGGCATTGAACCACTTTAACTTCTAGAACTAATAAAAAACTATTACTGCCATTAGATGAGACCACCATTTTCAAACTTTACAGCTCCAGGTAGAGGGGCATGGTTGGTTGTGTTTTTCACTTTTGGTAATCGTGCTGTTGACTTCTTTAATGATCCGAGTTTACGTCTGGTTACCATCGGGGATTCTCTCGGTGATCAAAATTGACCGGTCAAGGAGGCTTTCAAAGAAATTTGCCTATCCATAATGTATATACAGTGTGCATCATAACAAATATATCTCATATGTACTCAGCATAAATTGAACCCACAACAATTGAGTTTCGGAGCATATTTTCACAACATATAAGTACTCATATATTGGGAACTAAAGTGTATTATAGGTTGGTAAAAGTGTCTAAAACCTTTGGACAAGTATATACGTCTTCTTGAGATTTTATATGTTGCCATGAGCTAAGAGAAAGAAGGGTTCATATTAACCTTCACATACTAGTAAACTACCCTCGATCCTACTATGAGAAAATGTCAATTGATTTTGAAGCGGGGTTCTGATTAATTAATTTGATCAATGTTTCACTTAACATGAAAATATTGAAATAGGATCACTAAAAATTAGTTCCTACATTTTGATTGTAGTGAATGACAGGGAAACTCGTGGAAAATGGCTAAGGTATCTTACAATATATAAGTATTAATCTAAAATACCGTGCTTTAGATTTAAGTGATGGTCTCGTGGACAGACAATCAACAATGGCTGCAGCCCAAAAGAAGAACCATCAATAATCAAGTTAGGCTAAAGACAGAAGATAAAATATAATAACATGTACACGTACGTGTGCAAATTAATCATTATTTGAACCATTTTTAATGATTTTTTAGGGTACATATATATTATTAAGAACCAAAAGCTGATCCAATATAGATCATTCATGTAGAATACATGATCATCAGATTAACCAGACTATAGAAAATCGAGGAATTGAGAACATGCACACTATAACTAAGGTTATTTTCATAGAAATGAGCCATACAAATTCACTGATTTACATAACCTTATATAACTTAGACAAACATAACTCTAAGTTCTAGACGGGTCTTAATAACTGGTAGTGCCTATTGGCCTTTATCATCTAACATAACCTGAAAATTATGTTTAAGTAGGATATATATGCATTAATAACAAAGGTTTAGAAAGGATATGTATGCAATTCCTCCAATATGATCCTAACAATCCCAACTTTTCTAGTTAACATGATGCGAATAATCAACCACGCCTATAGTATTATATCCAATCTCGCTCGAGCGGGGTATGGTATGGTAAGATAAGAAGCAGATAGTCGGATAGTCATACCCCTGCCGAGTATACCAAAGGCAAAGAAACTGCTTGCAAAAATGATGTCAATAATCAGTTAGCAAAAAGTAAAGACTAAAACTTGATCAAAAGTTCTAGCTGTATCTCATCCATATATCTCTAGGCTTGATCAATAGATAAGAACACCATTTGACAACATTTTGTTCCTGTAATAACCAGTGATGGAGCTGGTGAGGTTTTTCATGGCTGGTGCTAGACCAAACGCGATATGATTTTCAGGAAATAATACATATATTTCGGCGTTTAATATATACTGAACTGTTGATAAAAAAAAAATTGGCTACACACTTCGCCTGATGTTACATATACTGAACTGTACCACCAATTGAACTAAACCCTAACCACGACACCATCATAACTTTACCTCGTCTGATTAATAATTGCAGGACGACCTTTACTTACGTGATTAGAAACGATATCTGACAGTGTCTAGAAACGTTATTAAGCACATTTACCTTGTGACAAGCTAAGAAGACGTGAACTTAACAGAATATTGCATACGACTCTGAGATTGATGAGCATAGTACGATAATCTTGATGAATTCACGCATTGATATTAATATAAAATTGACTTTTGTCGAGGGGAATGATCGTCCCAAAGATTATCTTAAGTCTCAACTATCTCTTGTATAACTAATAATGAGTATAACCAAAAGCAACTGATTGAAGGTCTTCACCGTGGTCTCTGAAACCCCATTGCTGCTGGTTGTTGCTGTTTATTTGCATGTCAAAAGAATCAATGGAATAACTTGAACCTTCTTCAAAGCTCGAAAATGAACCATCTTCTTCTTTCTGGAGTGAATTTTCGTAGTTCATGACTCCGTTCATCGAGCTTGGATCGAATTGAGGCATGTTCATACATGAATTTTCAGTTTGATGAAACCAATTGTTGATGTTTTGTGCTTGTTGGTAACTAGAAGGGTGTCTTCCATTGGTGTGATTACTATCATCTGAACACATGGGCACATTTAGTTGTCTTTGAGTTGCTTGTTCTTTTAAAGAAGCTAACTGTGATTGTAAGCTTACCACCTGTGAAATCAAACACAATTAACAGTTAGCATGAGATCAACAAGCAATAAATCATGATCTAGGGCGCGATTTTAGATGAAGTTAGCAACATAGAGATTAGGGTTTCCATTTTGGACTAATCAAGATAAAAACTAGTTTGGTTAAATTAATCAATAAATAAAAAAAGCTTCTAAAAAAGGTAAAATAGTAAAGACTCCATCAATAACAAGATTAGGGTTTATAAATACGTACACCGACACGACCGTGAAAGAGCTGTTTGATTTTTTTTAATTACAAATTCAAAATATTGGGAAGTTCTCTCTTTGAAATTTGATCTAATAATCATTTTGATATCAGAATTTGAGTATAAGGACAAAGAATTACAAACCTGTTGTTGGAGTGCGAAAATATGTGACACACAACCATAAATGGGATCTTGAACCCTAGCTTGAGCTTCATAGGCTATGGTAGCTGCAGCTTCAGATCGATCACTAACAGGCAGATGAGCAAGAAGCTTGGAGACATTACTTGCACCAAAAACCCTATGAATGGCTGCAAAATGTATGGGACCTTGTTCATGGCAGAAATAAGGGGCAAACACACAACCCTTTACACATTTTCTTCTCAAGAACTTGCAAGCACCACATGGAGAACCCGATCCTGTCATAATGCTATGATCTTTATGAATATATTAGCTTGTTGATGATGAAGTTTAAAAGGGTTTATTTTTCTAATGTTGGTGATAGCATTATGATCACCATGTTTATAAAGACAAGAGAATGAAGGGGATGGATGGTATTGTAGTGAATAACTTAATTGCAAATTGTCCCCTATATGGCCTACAAATTTTTTTATTTTATCTTTACAAAAAATATAAAATGAAAGAGATGTTTTTAAATATATAACCCCACAACCAAAGTACCAAACTCCTTTAGCAATTTAAGTATTCTTTTATATTTCTTAAATTTTAGATTCCACTTGAAACCCTGAAAGGACAAAAGAGATAACACGAAGCAAACAACTCTTAAACTTTTCTAATTATTTGTTGATTGGGCGTTTCTATACCATACATACATAAGTACGTATACATAGACGCACAATACATACACATACATATAAAAAACACAAATGTGTGCATCAATTTTTCCTTTGAACGGCCAATTTTTAGTAAAACTATAAAAATCTCGAGGAAGGAAGAGCCACAAAAGTTACAAATTCTATAGCATAAATATGACACGAACAAAATAAATTCATGTATTTCAGGGACGGAGCTAGTAAGAGAAAAGACTAGTGGGTGCTGAGGTACCCGTAAATCGTAATCAAGGTACATCCTTCAATATTTTCAGTTTTGGCTTCAAAGGACAGTAGACACTACTGTGAAATTTAATAACGTTCTTATCTTATGAAGAAAGTATATATATGCATTTACAATAATACTAAGTTGCATTCAATAATTCAAAAGCAATTGAAGGCATGTGCAGCACAGAGAGAAATCCATTTGATAGATTTGATTCCTAGGATAATCTGACCAGGTGTTCTTGATTAATTATTGATTAATTAATTATATAGCACTCAAAAAGAAAAAAATGTACTAAACCCATAACTTAACAGTTAACACCTGTTGGCTGGCTACATTTCGTTCCTTTATCAAGTCCAATATATAAAGCCAGGATCGGAAGGAAGTTAAGCTCTCGTTTCATATAAATGTATCTCGAGTCAGTAAAAACTAAGTATACAATGGTTCTCTTTTTTCCTCTAGCTCCATGCTAGTAGCTATACAGATTGCAGTTGAATATATATAGATATTAGTTTAAATCATTACCCTCATAGTATTATTTTACCACAACTAATCATCTGCTCCCGGGTATATTAACTAAAGGGGTATACAGTGAAATTTTGCTAATAAGTTGAAATTTGCTACACCGGGTATGAGACTACTAGAAGCGAATTTGTCTCACGATCGTTTGCACATCTATGTAGTTGAGGCCGAAAATATTGAACATCTACGAATAAAACATCGTTTGCATAGAATTGAAGAGACTACATAAAATTATCTGTTGTCCACGATTGATCAATATGCAAAAACTATTGTCTGCTTGTCTATACAATAACTAATGATGTTAGGCTGTTTTTTTTAATGGTTGACATTCTTCCTGGAAGGCATTTGGAAGAACAACATTCATGTGTACCTGTTGGCCACTTTAGTTGGCTAAAAAGGGAGTTAGCAAGTGTTCTTGAAGACAGAAAAAGAACAGGGAACAATTATGTAATTAATGGTGACATTATTTAACAAATTAGGTAACTTTAGACAATAATGCAAGAGAGGTGTTTCAACTTTGAGCTAATCCTCTTGATTAAAATTAAAGAAAATTGCAAACATCGTCCCTCTGCTTTGGACATTTCTAGGCTTAGTACATATCATTTCAAAAGTGCTTGCAATAATTATTTCGAGCCAAAATTGAATGACTAGTTACACTCATCCTCTTTTCTTTTTCTTTGAATATAGACTTTTTCAAGTTCATCCACCGTAACAACATTGATGAACCTAACACATTAATAAAAAAAATCAACTTATTATCATCTCGAGACATCTCTCTCATATACACATATACAAAATCATATATTGTATATTAATGGAGGCTCAAGTATTGAAGGCTCGAGATATACTTGTTTTTAGAGGCCCGAGATTGCGTGATGAAGAGAGGTTTAGTAAAACGGGCATAACTTTTGGGGTTAAAGCCACAAATTACCAATGAACTTTACTTTTTTTCTCGATATTACAAATATAGAATATAAAATACTACTATAACCATCAAAGTTTACAAAATTTTCTAATATTACAAACATCCTCAAATGTGACCTGTAATAACCGGTTGAAAAGTGAAAATAACCTACACCTCATATATTTAACAAGTAATTATTATTTAACAATTATTTTATATCCACCTCCTCTCTTCTTCATCTCTCACCTATAATATTATTCACCACATTGTCCAGATACAAAACTAGAGCAATCAATCATTCTTCATCTTCATTATGTGGAGACAACAAGAGTTTTCAATGGACCCGCTATCTTTCACATTCAAAGAAGGAGATTAATATGACATCTAACAATCATTCCTAATTTATTCTACTTTGAAGCCTTGTACCTTCGGACGTTCATGCCTGGTAATGTTTAACACCCCTAATTGTTATGGTAATATAAAAATAACTTATGTATATCTTTCGACTGCATTTTCTACACCAAATGCTTTTTTAATCAGGGAAGTGATTCTTAGAGACGATAAAGGTAGATCATGGAAAAATCAACTCAGGAAAATTAGTCTTTGAAATATTGGATCTGAGATAACTTACTCCCTCAGTTCTTCATCTCGGTATGAACTTTTTGGGAACAAGCAATCTTGTTCACGATTCCAGATATTAACTTTTCAAAAACGATTGGGAGCAAAGGTAGAAAGAACGAGTTTAACCGTTATTGGTATGAAAAGGGTTAGAACACAGATTCTAACACTAGTTGTAAAGATTTGTATGATAAGGGTGTGGTCTACTGTGGAAGATAGATATCATATACTTTAGCTAGAAAAAGTCAATACAAGTTAATGACAGGTGGAAAAAAATTGACGTGGAAAATAATTTTAGCACGTTTCTAATATTAGCCGGTACCAACAAGTTTGGATTGTTATAGTAGTATTATATGTTCTATATTAGTAATATCGAAAAAAAAAGTAAAGTTCATTGGTAATTTATGGCTTTAACCCTAACTTTTGCATCCTAAGTCCGTTTCAGCCCGTGACCTGTCAAAACGTGCGTAAAAAAGAGGCAGACGACGCTATAACCACCTTTTAGCTAGTTGCGGATTTCCCAAGGCCCGAAAAGCCTTTTTACTATCAGTTTTTTTACATTTTTATGTTTTTTTCACTTTCATTTAGACTTTGTCTTTGGGCTACAGTCCAGCCCGTTGGATTTTTAGGGTTTTTCTTTGTTTGCAGTCATTATTTAATAAAACTGATGTAACCCTAGCAAGACAGTTATCAGTTTAATAAAAGTTAAACCACTGGCCGTTGTGTTGCCGTGTTTTACCCTAATTTTCGGGCATTCTTCATAATCAACGATTATTAGCAGAATTGTTTCTGGCATTCTTGTTGAATCAACAGATCCAATTAATTATCTTTGCTACTGTGATGAACTTGGTCATCGGCAGTCGGATTGTAAGAAAGCTGGGAAGAGGCAATTATTTATTGAACCTAAGGAAGATGATGATGTGGTTTATCATGATTACGTAGGAGACGCGGTCTATGATGCAGAACCTGAGTATTAGGAGGAGTACGTGTCTGGAGATGTAGGGGTGAACTTGGTGGTAAGGCGCTCCTGCTTAACACCTAAAGCTGATGGTGATGATTGGCTTAAACACAACATCTTTCAGTCAACTTGTACCATTATGGGTAAGGTTTGCACTTTTGTATGTGAATCAGGTAGTTGTGATAATTTAATAGTTGAAGAAGCAGTCCAGAAATTAGGGCTGAAAATTGAGAATCATCCCAAACCTTATAAGTCTTAAAAAGGGCGGCGAGATAACAGTTTCCAAGCGTGTCCATGTTACGTTTTATGTAGGAACAACATATAAGGATACTATTTGGTGTGATGTAGTGCCCATGGATGCTTGTCACTTGTTGTTGGGTAGACCTTAGGAGTATGATCTAATATTACTCACAGCGGGAGAACTAATACTTATAGTTTCCTATTTGAGGGTGTGAAGATTACTTTAATACCAAATAAACCCAAGGAATTAGTTAATCAACCCACTGGTACCTTACTAACTCTTTCGCAGTTTGAAGACGAGTTGGAGGTGGGGGCTGATGTTTTTGTTCTAATTGGGAAGGAGGTTGCTGAAGAGAGTGAAATTCCGGAAGCCGTGATTCCTTTACTTGAGGAACTTTCTGATGTTTTACCTGATGAATTACCCGATGGGTTGCCACCATTGCGTGACATCTAACATCATATTGATCTAGAGCCTGTGTCACAACTGCCTAACAGGCCACATTATAGGATGAGCCCGGGAGAACATGAGGAGTTACGCAAGCAGGTTGAGGAGCTGGTTTCCAAGGGTCATGTTCGTGAGAGTATGAGCCCGTGTGCTGTTCCTGCCCTATTGACTCAAAAAATGGATGGTATGTGGCGTATGTGTATTGATAGTCGAGCCATCAACAAGATTACTGTGAGGTACAGGTTTCCTATTCCTCTGCTTGATGATTTACTTGACCAGATTAGTGGTGCTACTATTTTTACAAAATTGGATTTGAAGAGTGGATATTACGAGATTCGTCTTAGACCTAGTGATGAGTGCAAGACCGCTTTCAAGACCCGTGAAGGGTTGTATGAGTGGTTGGTCATGCCTTTTGGTTTATCAAACACACCAGGCACATTTATGCGTGTGATGAATCAACTGCTCAGGCCTTTTATTGGCAAGTTTGTGGTTGTTTATTTTGATGACATTCTTATTTATAGTGCTTCTGATAATGAGCATTTCAATCATGTGAGGCAGGTCTTGACCTTGCTTCGAAAGGACAGTTTTTATGCAGCCACGAAGAATTATGTGTTCATGACCCCTAAAGTTTTGTTTTTAGGGTATGTTGTTTCTGGTGATGGCATACAGGTGGATGAGTCTAAGATAGCAGATGTTCAGGAGTGGCCAACTCCAACTACCATTATTGAAGTTCGGAGTTTCCATGGTCTTGCTTCTTTCTATTGGCGGCTTATCCCTAATTTCAGCTCCATTGTGGCCCCTTTGACAGACTGTATGAAGGGAAAGTCATTTGTATGGACGGAGGAAACAGGGCTGGCTTTTCAGGTTGTCAAGGAAAAGCTTAATACAACGCCAATCCTGGTATTGCCTGACCTTTCTAAAGTTTTTGAGCTTCATACTGATGCTTCTAAGGTTGCAATTGGTGGAGTTTTTAGTCAAGGTGGGCGGCCTGTTGCCTATTTTAGCGAGAAGTTGACAAGGCCGAAGTCCAGGTACTCTACTTATGACTTGGAGTTTTATGCAGTGGTCCAAGCTGTGAAGCATTGGCGTCATTATTTGTTTCATAAGGAGTTTGTTTTGTTCACTGACCATGATTCCTTACGGCATATTCGTACTCAAGATAAGGTTTCACATAAGCCTGGGTGTTGGTTGGCTTTTCTTGAGAAATTTACTTTTGTCGTGAAACACAAAACGGGTGCTTCCAATCGTGTTGCTGGATTTTCCAGGACTGGATGTCATTCGTGACATGGTGACTGTAGATCCATACTTTTCAGTTGTTCTGCAGGATTTGCAATCCAGAGAGAAAAAATATTTTGTTATGCATGATGGGTTCCTATTCAAAGGGAATCAACTTTGTATTCCTGAATCAAGTCTTCGCTTGCAAATTATTAAGGAGTTGCATGGTGAAGGACATGTTGGTCGTGATCGCACTTTACAGTTGGTTCAAGCTTCTTATTTTTGGCCTACTATGAGGAAGGAAGTGGATCGTTACGTTAAGAGGTGTCGTATTTGTCAAGTTTCAAAGGGGACGGCTACAAATGCATGACTTTATAGGCCTTTGCCAGCTCCTTTGCAGCCCTGGGTTGATATTAGCATGGATTTTGTGTTGGCGGTACTCAAAGGCGTAATGATTCAATATTTGCTGTTGTTGATCGTTTTTCTAAGATGGTTCATTTTATTCCTTGCAAGAAGACAACAGATGCAGTTAATGTAGCCTAACTCTTTAGGGATGTGTAACGTTTACATGGTTTACCTTCCTCCATTGTTTCTGATCGAGACACTAGGTTTTTGAGTCATTTTTGGCGTAGTTTGTGAAGATGGTGAATACTCAACTCGATTTTAGTAGTGCTTATCATCCTCAAACTGATGGGCAAACTGAAGTTGTTAACAGGTCCCTTAGTAACCTGTTAAGGTGTTTGGTGGGTGATCATGTGAAGGCATGGGATCAGAAGTTGTATCAAGTTGAGTTTGCTCATAATCATGCTGTTAATCAGAGCACTGGGTTTAGTCCATTCCAGGTGGTTTATTCTGCTCAGCCACTTGGTCCTCTTGATCTTATGACTCCTCAGATTTCTAGGTCTGTTCTGAAGAAAGTGCAGGATTTTGTTGAGGGGTTGCATGATGTTCATACATCTGTTTGTAACAACTTGGTTCGCGCTAATTCGAAGTACAAGCAAGATGCAGATAAAAAGAGGAGACATGTTGACTTTGAAGTAGGAGACTTTGTGTGGGCTGTTTTGACTAAGGATCGTTTTCCGGTTGGTAAATATAATACGTTGTCTGCTAAGAAGATTGGTCCAGTGGAAATTGTGATAAGATGAACTCAAATGCTTATCGTTTGAAGTTGCCAAGCCATATTTGTTGTTTTGATGTTTTTAATGTGAAGCACTTGTTGCCTTACCATGGTGATTCTTTAGATGATGATACAGCTGGGAATTCGAGGGTGAATTTTTCCTATCCAGGGGGGAATGATGGAGGCCCAAGTATTGAAGAACGTGCTGACTTGTTTCTGAAGGCCCGAGATCGCGTGACGAAGAGGGGTTTAGTAAAATGGGCATAACTTTTGCATCCTAAGTCCCTTTCAGCCCGTGACCTGTCAAAACATGCGTAAAAAGGAGGCGGACGACGCTGTAACCACCTTTTAGTTGGTTGTGGATTTCCCAAGGCCCGAAAAGCCTTTTTACTATCAGCTTTTTGGATTTTTATGTTTTTTTTTTTCACTTTCAGTTGGACTTTGTTTTTGGACTACGGTCCAGTCTGTTGTATTTTTAGGGTTTTTCTTTGTTTGCAGTCATTATTTAATGAATCTGCTGTAACCCTAGCAAGACAGTTATCAGTTTAATAAAAGTTAAACCACTGGCGGTTGTGTTGTCGTGTTTACCCTAATTTTCGGGCATTCTTTAGAATCAACGATTATTAGCAGAATTGTTTCTGGCATTCTTGTTGAATAAACAGATACGATTAATTATCTTTGCTAGTTTGTTTTTTAGTCTACATCATATATTTGTTAGATATGGAACCACAAAAACCCTAAATATTCAATCAGCTTCACTTTTATCTTTCATCCTTCTTTAACACACACAAACATCTTATTATTGGAGAATTTAGTGCAATTAAAGATATGGTTGAACTTGAAAATAAGTTTGGTGGTATAAAGTGTACACTCATTAAGTCCCCGAATGAGCTACTTCCCATCGTGCCTGTCTTGGTGCTCGAAGTGGTCTCATATTTAGCTTTTTCGGCATGTTGTTTGTTAGGAGAATGTGGTTTTACATCCGGACCGAATATACTTTCATGAGCAACCCCGGGAACGTGTCTAGTTAAATCAACTGGTTCAAGAGCGTCCCATTTCGCATGGACTTCCAAAAGTTCCCACACATATTTTGGATTAAAAAGTGTGTTCATATGCTCCTCGAGGTGCATACTTCTAGCCCGTTTCATAACATATTGGGTGAATAATGTCCAAATTTTGTGGTTCTGGTCGAGAAGACCGTTGAAACTAGGTTACTATAGAGTTGTGATTTATAGTGTCTAAAATTTAATGAGGTTGTGTTTAATATGTTGGGATATGTGATCATTTAGTCATTGGAAATGCGTGAGCGTATCGATGGCACACACTAAATATGGAGAACACACGTTTATTTAGTTTATTTATTTATTAATTAAACGTTTAATAAAAACTTCACTATTTATTTAATTAATGGTAGTTAAATTAATTACGAGATTTTATTAATTTATCGTTAGCGCGTATAATTAAATTTAAGGGAACAAAATCGATTCTAGAACACCCCATGTATTCTCATAAGGGGGTTCTAGAAGATTTTTTGGTTTATTGATCAAGCTAAAAAATTTACCTTAATCAACTTTCTTGGAGTAGGGACTAAGTAATTTGAGGAGGTGGAAAATAGTATAAATACACATCTTCATAGCTCACAAATTTTGTCTATCCCCCTCCTTTTGTTCGTTTGACCGATCGACTAAAGCAAGAAACCAAACAATTTTTTCCATTAAACCCTAAAGTCACTTAAAGTGTAAACTTTTGCAAGATCGACTACCTTTTGGTACTCCCTTGTGAAGTTTCTAAGCCTTTAACTAAATCCTTGATCCTCGTGTCAAGGTTTTGGTTGTTCTTGTTTCCCCTAGTGGTTCGACGCAACATAAACCCTAACTAGGGTTTTCGGTGATTTTCCAAGTATCTTGTAACACTTTATAAAACGATCCTTACGTAACCCCGATTAGGATTATAGATCTAGGGTTTCTAGTTACAAGATAATCGAATTGAAGTTACTACTAGCAACTAGTGATTGTTCGTTTGACGTGTCGTGTGAGCAAACGATAGAGGCGGTTATTTAACCATTTTACTTCAAGATCAAGGTTATTAATTGATTGTTCAATTAATCCAAGGTTGGTTTTAAATTGTTTTTTATGTGATTAACTGTGCATGCTATACTAGATCCATTCCGCTGCGTACTCGTAGTTAATGGTTAACTAGTATCTTAAATCTCAACAGTGGTATCAGACACATTTCATATGGCATTCATGGGTTACACATAGAATAAACATGCTTGATCCACTTAAAACCTCTTTTATTTATGTTTCTATGACAATAACATGCATTTTTGTCATAAAGTTTTAATCTTGATCTATTAAAAGTGGGTAGGTTTAGTTGAATTGGTTAATAAATTACGATTGTTTTTATTATCCGTGAAAGACTTTAGCATATCACTTTTATGGTTCATGCAAGTCATCAAGTACCTTGCTCGAAAACTTGATGAGGGTCTTTGGTCCTCAATTTGGGGAAGACTCATTCGAGACTTGGATCTTATATGTTATTGCTTTCATATAGTGTCTATCTTCTACTTTTATCCCCTTCTACGCTGTTTTTATGTGCTTATTTGTTTTCCATTATGAATTGCAAAACGTAATAATCCAAGATTCTAGGAATCATAAAAAACGGATCTCTACTTATATCGAAACTAGCTTTAAAAGTATGTCATATTAATACACTTATTTTTCCTTGCGAATCGGCTATATGTTATTTGTTAAAAACTTGTTTTTTTGAACAAATCTTAATATTGACATAAGATCTATGAAACTTGTTTTTATAATCTAATTGTTTTTGTGAAATCATATTGTCACTCGAGTTGGGCTTACAAACCGTAATGATGGATTATAAACAATCTTCTCAACGATGTGATTTGCAAAATAAATTGGGTTATAATACTATAAATTACAACTCCGTTTTGTGTTTTACAAATGATAGACTTGCTATTGCACTTCGTGCTCTACTCAAGCTATCTAAGGTTTGAATGATCTTTAATGTTTTCCCGTATAAGCACTTGCGCCTTCGGGCTCATGAAGAGTAGGATATAGGGTTTAATCATTCTTTGATGCTTTCCCGCGATAAATACACCTAAAACTAAAGTTAATTAAAAAGTTTTTCTTAACTTGTGCTAAAAAGATGATTGCATGCATCTTTTTACACGTTTTTTACATTTGTTTTTTAAATTTATGTGATACCTATTTGAATTTTTAAGTCTATGCAATCCAATCTAAAAGCACTTGTAGTTGTTTTTCGTCATCTGGTTAGACCTAGGGCGAATTACATACCCGAGGTGATTTTTGTCATAGGTCAGATCTATGCCAATTATTGCATGCTTTACATTTGTATGACTTAAGTCGAGTTCTGGTCAGCTTCGGAACCTGAGGCATATGATGAGATGAAACATACTCATGAGTTATTACATGTATAACAAGTTTATTTGAGATGTTCATTGGTACTCGAAAGAGTTGTGAGAACATCCCATCCAAACACTCTACAACAATAAACTCATGAATCGTCTCATAATTCTAAGAGTTACACTTGTAATGCAGTTAACGCTCAACACTTACCTCTTTCCCTACTTACTATTATATGGTCAGACCTCTAATATTAAGTGGGAGTGCAAGCAAGGATCTTAGGCTCATAATGATTAATTGGGTAGTTAATAATTGTGAGAATGCAATTATCAAAAATACTAATCGTTGAACTTTTATTTTTTAGATGAATAATTCTAGCTCTTGTTTAAACAGTTCGATTATTAAGTCATTCCTTGAGAAAATGAAGTTGACTGAAAGTAACTTTGTCGATTAGTATCGTGCTCTTAGGATAGCGCTCGAGACTGACGATTTGGTTAAATACCTTGAGCAACCTATTCTTGATCTCCCGTTTCTCCCTCCTTGCCACCAGGGCCCTGAACCAAATCCAGATGATCATACCATTTGGCTTAAAAGGTACAGGGAAATTGTTGGTTTGATGCTTATGACTGTATGAACTCCATAAAACTCTGGAGGGTCATGGTACATGGTCAATACTAAAGAAGCTAAAAACTATGTTCACTGAACAAGCTGATCAAGAACTCCGCTGTTGCACGTGCCTTTCACGCGTTTAGACATGAGGAAGTTCAATCTGTGAGCTCCTACATTCTAAAGATGAAAGGCTATATAGGGAATTTGGAACGTCTCGGTCATCCCGTGTCACTTAAACTTAGATTCAGCCTAATTTTGGTCTCACTTAACAAGGATTATGGCAAGTTCGTGCAAGATTACAATATGCATAGTATGGGGAAGACAATAAATGAGTTACATTCCATGCTAAAGCTACATGAGAAAACATTTCCAAAGAAGGTTGCACCTACTAACAATACCATTAATGCTATTAGCACAGGAAGGATCTAAAAGCCTAATAAGGCTAAACTGTCTAATGCTGCAAAGGGTAAGAATCAAGGCAAAGGGAAGAAATTAGAAAACTTTAATCCTAGAACCAAGATTCCCCCTCCACCAAAGAGAAAGAATTCTGCTAAGGACGCAACTTGTCATCAATGCGGTGACATTAGTCATTGGAAGAGAAACTGTCCAGAGTATCTCGCTGAGTTGTGGAAGAAGAAGAATCTATCTCAAGGAGATAGCACTACAGGTATCTTCACCATAGAAATCTTTACTTTTCCTAATAAATCATGGGTTTATGACACTGGTTGTGGTACTCACATCTGTAACACTACTCATGGACTAAGGATAAGTAGGAAGCTGAAGCCAGGATCTTTGAACCTGTACATGGGCAATGGTCATCGTGTAGTTGTCGAAGCCATTGGAGTTTATCAATTATTTCTCCCTAGCGGACTAGTTGTTATTTTAAATAATTGTCATTATGCACCTTCTATTTCAAAAGGGATTGTTTCAGTTTTCCGTTTGTATGACAATGGTTTTGTTAATCGTTTTGAGAAGAATGCAAGTATTTCCGTTTCTAAAGATAATATGTTTGATTTTAGTGCTATTCCTCGTGATGGTATATTTGAAATTGATATGTGTGATTCTAATGCAAACAATAGTTCTATTTATGTTGTAAGTAACAAAAGGGCCAAATCTAATTTTGACTCTACATTGTTATGCATTGTCGCCTTGGCCACACAAGCAAAAATCACCTTAAGAAATTATAATCTGATGGATTGCTTAAGTTAAACGATGATGATTCCTTTGACATGTGTGTTTCATGTTTATCTGGAATGATGGCACATAAATCTTATTCACATCAAGTGGAGAGGACCAAAGATCTACTTGGGCTTATACACACCGATGTATGTGGCCCATTTAGAACCGTTTCAAGACAAGGTGCAAGTTACTTCGTCACTTTCATTGACGACTTTAGTCGTTATGGTTATGTTTACTTGCTAAAGCATAAACACGAAGTGTTTGAAACATTTAAGGTGTTTTAAAAAGAAGAAGAAAATCAACTGGTAAAACTATAAAGGCACTACGTTCTGATTGTGGAGGTGAATTTATGAGTTATGAGTTTTTGGATCATCTTAAGGAGCATGGGATTATTGCCCATAGAACTCCTCCAAATACACCACAACATAATGGTGTGTCTGAGAGGAGAAACAGAACCCTACTGGATAATGTTCGCTCCATGATGGCACAAACAACTCTTCCAAAGTCTTTTTGGATTATGCTCTTGAGTCTGCTACACGCATTCTCAATATGGTTCCAACTAAGAAGTTTAAAAACACTCTATATGAAGTATGACATGGGCAAGCCCAAAAGTTGTGTTACTTAAAGGTATGGGGATGTGAGGCTCTTTTTAAGCGTGATACGTTTAATAAACCTGACAAGCTTCAACCGAGAGCGGTTAAGTGTATCTTTGTAGGATACCCAAAGGAAACGATTGGTTACTCTTTCTATTACCCACCCGTGAACAAAGTTATTGTTACTCGTAATGCTGAATTCCTAGAGAGTAATCTTATGAATCAAGAATCAATTGGGAGTTTAGAAGATCTTGAAGTAATTCAAGATAAAGATATACATCCTTCTGAAAACACTAGCGATCATGAAGAGGATGATCAAGAAATTGATGAACCTATACGTGATATTGCTCCCATTCGAAAGTCTACAAGGACTAGGCGTGCTCCTAACCATATGTGCTTATACATTAACGCTGAGGAACATGAGTTATGGGATCATGGTGAATTTACTAACTACAAAGCGGCATTAGCATATCCTAAATTTGAAAAATGGCTGGATACTATGAATGTGGAGATGCAATCCATGAAAGACAATGATGTCTAGATGAAGACAATGATGTTTGGATCTTAGTTGATCTTCCGCCTAACGATAGAACCGTTAGTAGCAAATAGTTATACAAGAAGAAAACCGACATGGATGGCAAAGTGCACGCCTTTAAAGCTCGATATGTAGCGAGGGGCTTCACTCAAACCTACGGGGTTGATTATGAAGAAACCTTCTCTCTGGTTGCATATATTAAAGCTATAAGTATTCTCTTAGCCATAGCGGCGTTCTATGACTATGAGATTTGGCAAATGGATGTTAAAACCGCTTTCCTCAATAGACGAATTTACGAAGAAGTCTATATGAAGCAACCTGAAGGTTTTGTCAGTCCTAAATATCCAAACCATGTATGCAAGCTTCAGAGATCCATTTATGGACTTAAGCAAGCATCAAGGCAATGGAATAATAGATTTGATGATGAAATCAATAAATTTGGTTTCCCTCAGGATCCTGATGAGCCATGTGTATATATAAAAGCTAGTGGGAGTAATGTAGTTTTCTTAATCTTATATGTTGATGACAAACTGATCATGGGAAAAGTCTTTCCAACGTTGAAAAGTGTAAAAGCTTACCTTGGAAAATGTTTTGCCATGAAGGATTTAGGAGAAGCTGCTTATATTCTTGGAATCAAGATCTACCAAGATAGATTAAGATGGTTAATCGGTTTATGTCAAAGTTCTTACATAGATAAAATTTTGAAGAATTATAACATGGTTTATTTCAAACGTGGCTTTATTCCCATGCCAACTGAACCAAAATTATCTAAGACTCAAGGAGCATCTACCCGTGCTGAGGTAAAACGCATGTAGAGAGTTCCCTATGCTTCGGCAGTAAGATCAATCATGTATGCTGTTAGATGCATTAGACCAGATGTTGTGTTCTCAGGCATACAAAGGACATGTTTCTTGTTTATGGAGGAGATATGAAACGAGAGCTCAGGGTTGCTTGCTACACTGACGCTGGATATCTAACGGACACTGATGATACGAAGTCACAGACTGGATATGTTTTCATAATGAATGGAGGTGTTGTTAGCTAGAAAATCTCGAAGCAAACCATCCATGTTATCGCATCTACAAAGGCTGAGTATATAGCCGCTTTGGAGGCTGCTAAGGAAGCAGTTTGGATTAGGAAGTTTATTTCTAGGCTTGGTGTTATTCCCATAAATAATGAACCTATGAAGATGTATTGTGACAATATCGGAGCCATTACCATAGCTAATGAACCAAGAATCACTAAAGGTGTGAAACATTATCATGTTAAAGTTCAGTATCTCAGAGAAGTGATTGAACTGGGTGATATTACACTGGACAAAGTTCACACAGATGACAACTTAGCTGACCCTTTTATGAAGGCGTTGGACCTTAAAAAGCATTCAATGCTTACATCGAATATTTGATTGCTTCCAGCTAACAGTCTCATAAAATCTATGTTATGTTAGTATTAGGATAATTTGGGATTGTAAGACAATTATTATTTTCTGATGAATAAAGATATGTGATGTTTGTTATTATTCATATAATTAGTGTTGTCCTATATTTGTATGTTTAATCCTTGAACATTTGATTATTTTAAACATGTCTATTGTCGGTTAGCAATATGGGAATATTGTCTACATTAAGACAAACTTGTGTGTTGGTTATATTTTTGAATATATGGTGGACAGTTCTAACCAAACTCATATGTTATTCATGAGGGATGCGTATTGGACACCCCGAACTTTCGAATGTTACATTTGGATCATTGTCATGAGTAAGTTTTCGAAAAATGGTGATTAAGACGTCCTTAGACTTGAGATGCAAACAAGTTGTGCATGTGTGAATATCGCTTCTTGATTATATGTTAAACGCTAGCTCGTAAAAGTTAGTTATAAAGGCTATAATTGGAAGTGTTGTGAAGCAGCATCTACAGAGACTTGCAGTCAATATACAATTTGTTCCTCCACTTGATATAGTGCAACTAAGTACCACTGGATCCTCTTCAGACTTAATTGGATAATTGTATGGTCGTACCCGAAGTGTGATCAAGATGATTCTTGATACATTTGGACTATCTAAATTAATTTGATCACGAGAAATTAAAGTTAAACTATATGGAATGAGTAAGGATCCATATCCATGGTTTAACGGTACTAGAAACAAAGGTATGATTAACAACAAGCTTTATAATCATATACCATAGAATAATTTTGAGATATTATTCTTGAAACTGTTAAATCAACATTTCCGGTTATAATGAAGTGTTGTTAGATGCTTCATTATGGGCGTTGTATGTTTAAACTCTCACAAGTAGGAGCTGTTGGGATATGCAATCATTTAGCCATCAGAAATGCGTGAGCCTATCGGGGGCACACACTCAATACGAGAACACACTTTATTTACGTTTATTTATTAATTAATTAAACGTTTAATAATAACGTCACTGTTTATTTAATTAACAGTAGTTAAATTAATTACGGGATTTAACTAATTTATCATGAGCGCGTATAATTAATTTAAGGGAACAAAATCAATTCTAGCACCCCATGGCCTAGTCGGCCGATTATTCCCACAAGGGGATTGTAGAAGATTTTCTGGTTTATTGATTAAGCTAAAATCTTTACGTTAATTAGTTTTCTCAGAGTAGGGACCAAGTAATTTGAGGAGGTGAAGAATAGTATAAATACACGTCTCCATATCTCACAAATTTTGTCTCTCCCTGATATGAGTAATTTTACTCATATCATTTGTAGCAATAAACATTCAATAATTGCATTAATATCATGAAAATGTCTTGTATATGTTTGTTTTTGTTGTTTCGTGTGTGTAGGTACCAAGTTCGCGAAAACCGGCAAATATCGACACGAGTTTGAAGATAAAGATCAACAAAGCCAATATTCGAGCTCGACTTTAGCGGATTTCATCATTTGTCAAGTTTATGGGCCTAGTGGGTCCCATAATTGGGTAAATGGGCCCAAAAGCCCATTTAAGGAATTATATTTTTTACATTTGAGCACAAGCCTAAATCTGGCCCAAATTTGGGATGTATATAAAATGGATGGGAAATAGAACTTGGGCTTCAAGCCCAATGTTTTCACAAACTGAAAATGGGACGATTTCAAGCTGATGGGCTTTTAGGGCTTTGCAATGTTTACAAACGAATGTGCGTTTGTATAACTTTATAATCAGTCAAACTTTTCGTCACATTCACCACAAATAAATAAAACTTAAACTTCATCCACTCACATTTATCACACGTTTTCTTTCTCACATTATAATAACTTTTCGATACAACCAAGGAGTCTCACACTTCATCATCTTTCTTCACCCCAAATCAATAACCAGTAACACCTTTTTAACCCTAGCCACTATTCACAAAACCCTAATCCAATAATTACCTTAAATTAATAGGGGGTTTTTACTCACACGGTTGATTCAAGTGTGGGGGAATTAAATCCCCTAATTTTAAGGAAGAGAAGAATGGAGAAAAGAGCTACGTGGCAGCAAATAATTGGGTGAAACACCTCATTTTCCCCAATCAGCCAATCATAAGGCATCAAAGAAACACAACTAGCACACACGGATGCCACGTTGGCAATCCGTGTGCTAGTTCTGTCCTATCAACCATCCGATCAAAACAAACAGGAGAGAGAGACGATCTAAGGGCTTAAAGTGAAGATGGAATATGCTGAGAAGATGCGGATATTCTCCCTCAACAAGCCTTGGGATGGCTATAAAAACCCCCAAAATGACTTGTAATCTTTATCCCAATTTTTACTTAATGTTATAATGTTAAATTAGAGTTAGGAAACTTGTATTTTCCTTTTTAATAGTTCTGTATTACTTTCTTCTGATTAATAAAAGTTTTTATTCTGTTAAATTAAATCGTGAGTTATTTACTGTTTAAGTTCTTTACATCTCTCTTAATTAGTCTGATTTGATATTATAAATATAAAAGATATTTAATTAAACTTCTTAATAGTTTAATGAAATATCTAGGTAAAATTGTGGAGTAAGTCAAACCCCACTGGTTTGATTTTAAAAAAGGTTGCTGTTTTGTACAAGTCGGTGATGATTTTGTGGTTCGTTGGGTCTATTTTGGATTTTTGATTTGGATCTGCTGATGGTTATTTTCGATTGATGGCAAATGGTGTTGGTGGTTCGTCTTAAGGTGGTGTTGATTCGGTGTAATTAGCCAGCTCAGCGCTGCGCTACATCTCAACGGATTTCGCCATAAGGTTTTAAGTCTCTTTTACTTTTATTTTATTATACTGCTTTAGCTTATAAATCTATTTATGATTATTCTGTTATATCGTTTATGTGTTCTTGATGCTCATAGTTTATTAATCTGATAGATGCTAGTTTATTTTATTTTAAATAAAGCTTTTGGTTAAATCTATATGAGTTAGTATATGTATGTTTGATAAGTCTGTGCTAGAATCTTGAATTTTGTAATAACTGTTAAGTTTGATATGGGGTTTGCGTATGTTTATGATGATAGATCTGTTCATTTACTATGTTTTTGAATCTGATTTGGACGAATATCTTGAGTTGGGATTGTATGTACAAGTTTCTGATCTAAACTTTCATGAATCTGAGTTATTCAGATTGAGGTATATAGATTGATAAAGCTGTGAGAATTAGCTGTGTAGATTTCTGATTGGATTTTGTGAAGCGATTTAGATTGCTAAGTTTGTTTTGTTCTACTGATTTGATCTTAAGTAACTGATTTTGGGCTATTCATGTTTTGAGTCTGATGTTAAATGAGACTACCTAGATGTAATGTCTGATGAATTTTTGTCGTTATGATTAGTTGATTTGCTAGATCTTACTGCTTAACTGTTTTATTTTCCGAATCTGTGTTATTTGATTGTTAGATTTGCTTTGTTTTATTGATAGTCTACTGTAATTGTTTGGTGAATTATCTATGTTGAATGTTCATAATTTGTGTCTGTGATGTTCATCTCTCACTGCTTTGTGGGTATGTTTTAATCTAATATGTTGCTTTTCAGTTATCCAAATAAATTTGTTTGGGGTACTGGTTAATTTTGCTATCCAAAAGTAATCTCTTAACAAATAGTCACCTCCTGTGACTCCAAACAGTTTACTGTCAAAAATAAATAATCTCAAAAAATTAACCACTCCTGTGGTTCGAACCCGTGACCTCACGGATGTATGCTTAGTGTGTTAACCATCTGAGCTCAATGCTCTTTTGATTTAACTGACTCACATTTTATTAATATAGTAATGTTTAATCTGGCAGATTTCATTTAGAAGTAATTTCAACTTTAATTACGTTTAGAAATAGTTTAATTAGTATTTTCATTAAGTAAATTTTGAATTTTAAATAATAATAAATAGTTTTAAAATAAAAATAAAGATAAAAGGAAAAATATTTTATTAGTTTATTAATTTTCAAATTATTAGATTTCTACTATTTTAGATTTAAATAAAATTAGTTTTTAAAATAATAGATTTATATAAGTAAATTTTTATAAAGTTAATTAGTTTAAAAAGTTAACTAGATTTCTAAAAATAGTTTAAAAGTCATTTTTAATTAAATAGAATTATTTTTTATAGATTTTAAAAATTAGTTTAATTTTTAAATAAATTTTAATTTTAAGTATTTGTATTAGATTTAATATAGCGGGGTTTACGATTCATGCACTTTAGGATAATTTTAAATAGATTAAAATTGGTAGATTTTTATTGTAGTTTAAAAACCGAAAACCAATTCAAATCAATTGTCCAAAACGAAAGAAACGTCTCAAATTCACTCGGTCTTCGTGTACAACGAACTTGGTTCATCACGTGTTTAATTGAATTCGTCATTGGTAATATTATTCTATTACTTTTTCCTAAAGGTAATTTTCTAATTTACCCTATAACGTATCTTATTTATCACATATACTATCACGATCACATCAAAAACTTTGGCGCCGCTGCCGGGGATCTTGTGTACGATTCGCTTTTGTGGAGATTTGTTGATCGTTGATTTGGAGACCCTTTCCGTCCTCGGAAAGTTTTGTTATTTTTCTATTATATAGTATGTATCGTTTTTCTCATTTTTTGTGAATAATATATTGTATTACGTAGCACAATAAATTTACATACTTTTCAAATAAGGCCTTAGTTGGGATTTCATCACCTAGCTATTGTAGTCGATTCCAAAACAAAAATAAAAGACAAAATAGATAAATACTAATAAGAAGTTTGAACTCGATTTATACAATCTATAAGGTGGGTATAAGGCGACGTGCTATAAAAGGCCGTCTAAGGAAAAAGGTTTTTAAGTGCTTTGTGCCACCTCGTTTCCCCGCTTACTTGTGCGTATATTGAGAGGGACAACCTATTATTGGTTTGCCGACTCAAGTAGTAATAAATCTTATTTTTGTTGTTTACTTATTGAACCTCGAGACGTTTAGGTTTTCACCTATCGTTTCAAAGTCGACCGAGGGTAATTTACTTCCATAGTAGTTATCCTTATTCCTGGTTTTTTATCGATCAATTTTGATTGAGCAATACCAAATAAAATACCAAAAATAATCTTCTTCTTGTCTAATTTCTTTTCTTCAATCCTCTAAATTCTCGTCTTTGTAGTGTATGCAATTACGTTCTTCTCGACTTGTGATTGATTTTAATAGGCTTGAAAATATTCCTCGTAGAAATAGAAATCGTCAACAACGAATAGTGGAACCCGAGCTTCCACCTATTGTTGTAGAGATGGCCGATAACCGAACAATGGAGGAATTGCTCCGTGCACCCACCGAAGGGTATGGGGAAGCAATCGTTGTGCCGGCTATTTTGGCGGATCATTATGAGATTAAGACGGGTCTTTTATCGCTCATTCGTGCCGACCAATTTCGTGGCAATGAGACCGATAACCCGCACTCTCACATTCGGAATTTTCTTCGAATTACCTCGACTCTCAAGTTTAGAGATGTGCCGAATGACGCGATTAAGCTCATGCTTTTTCCGTACTCGCTCGAGGGTAATGCTAAGATTTGGTATGAGAAAGAACCACCGGGTTCGATCTTAACATGGGATGATTTAGTGTCTAAGTTCATGAATTATTTCTTTCCACCGTCCAAAACAACACACTTTAAGAACGAGATCACTAGATTTGAACAAAAAGTGCATGAATCGTTTGGGGTTGCATGGGAAAGATTTAAAGATTTGTTGAGACAATGTCCACACCATGGTTTCTCGGAATTGCTTCAAATTAATACTTTCTATAATGGGCTAAATATGATTGAACAAGATTCTTTAAATGCCGCCTCAGGTGGTAATCTTTTAAGAAAAACTCCGAGAGACGCGTGGGGAATAATTGAGAATAAGTCTAGAGCACAATATTCACGAAACACACCGGGTGTTTCCAATGTGAATTCGTTTAATCCCGAGATTGCTAGATTGGACTCTAAGATTGACACTATTTTGAATGAGCTTAGGAAGAATCCTTATGGATCCATTAATATGGTTGAGAATGTTTGTGTATCATGTGGTGGAGCACATCCTAATTATGCTTGTTCTACCACGGGGTTTGATCAAGCTAGTGCTTTTGCCGTGACGGGAACTTATGGCTCCAACGGTCAAGTTCCTCGTCAAAATCATGTTGCTCCACCGGGTTTTCCACCGGTTCAAAATAGGTACAACAATGGAAACAATGGGAATAATTTTAACCGTGGTAACCAAGGGAATTATAATCAAGGAAATGGGTTTAATGCTAATCAAAACAATCAAGGTTTTTAAAGCAATAATCAAAATGATTTGTCAAGCTACATTAAATCAAATGAGGCAAATATGAAAGCTTTACAAAATAACATTCAAGGGAAAATTAATACTTTGAGACTCGATTTTCAAAATACGATTAAAGGGCAAAATAACAAGATTGAGCTTAATCAATAAAGGTTAGAACAAAGTCAAAATCGTATGCACCAAAGTTTGGAACAAAGTCAAAATAAATTGCTTTCGATGCTTGAGGGATTTATGTCTAAACCGTCATCTTCTTCGGGTTGCTTACCTAGTAATACCATTCCGAACCCGAAGGGAGAGCTTAAGGCCATAACCATTTATGATGATTGTGAAAATTTAGATGAAGTTGAAGTGATTGAGTTTAGTCTTCCACCTAAGGAAACTTTTCTAGAAGTCACTAAGGCTACTTTGAATGTGATTAGTACCTCGGTTTTCTTTGATTTCTTTCCCGAGAAGTATAAAGATCCGGGTCAATTCGTGATACCTTGTGTTTTCAATGAGCTTGGGGTTTGCAAAGGCCAAGCCGATCTAGGAGCTAGCATTAACATAATGCCCCTAGCCCTTTGGAAAACCATTGACTATGCACCACTTAGTAACTCTCGTATGATCATCGAGCTTGCTAATGGTACCACTACTCGACCGGTTGGTATAGCGGAAAATGTCATTATGAAAGTGGGAAATTTCTTGTACTTAGCCGATTTTGCTATAGTTGATTATGAGACTAATCCTCGTGTGCCAATTATTTTAGGACGTCTATTTTTGTGCACGGCTCAAATTCAAGTTGATATGAGGAAAGAGGAAATTAAATTGTTTTATGGTGATAAAAGCATTGTTTTCAAACCGGAAAAGATTCCAAGATTTGCTTCTAAAAAAGTTGAAAGTGTAAAACTTGTTGAGACTTTGGAAAGTAATAGGAAATATCTTTTTGATAAAGGTGTTTTTCCAATTTTGGAAACTTCATTTTGTGATAAAGAAAAGTTAAAATCAAATGAAGAAGCTTGTTTTGTTGAATCATGTTGTAACCTTTCCTCATATACACTCACTTCACACGAGGATGATAAGATTGAAAAACAAATTGATGACTACTTAAGTGAGCCATTTGATGCTAGTGAGTTTGTTAGTGAGAATTTTGATCCCGAGAGTGATATTGCTTTAATTGAACAATCTTTGAAAATGGACTCATTTTCACTCTCTTCTAAGGATCATGTTGATGTTCCTAAGGCACAATCTTCCATTAAAGAGCCTTTGATTCCTAACTTTACACCGAGTGAGGTTAGTGACTATTCATGTGATAAGTTCATCGATGAACTTTTTACTATCATTGATCCACTTCCACGGGGTAGTGAAGACGTTACCGATCTCGAGATCGAGCGTGATTCTTGTGTTTTACCTACCATTCTCGAGGAATTCACCGATGAATTTCCTTCGAATGAGAATGATGATCTTGTATCCGAGTGTGACACACTCGATACTTTGTCGGATATTGCTTGTGATGACAAGGATGACGACACTTTCGTGACTTACTCAAATCCTCTCTTTGAAGCTTCATTGAACAATAATCCATTGTTTCAAGAGGATTTTGAGAGCATCATACCTCCTACGTCTCACAACCTTTGTGATGATGAGTTTCTCATGAAGGAGATTGATGAGTTTCTTTATATAGACATTCCTTCGAAATTTGAGGAAGAGTCTAATGACGGTGATGAAGACTCTTGGTTTGATCACCCGATTTATGATGATGACAATGTTGACCCGGAGAGAGAAATTACTTTTGCTCCAATTATCCTTCCCACTCGCTTTGATCTTAATGTGCGGGTTTTTCATGCGACTCGTTTTGAGTACCATGACCCCTTTGTTCACATTCCTAAGAGTGACAAGGTCAACAAAGTCATGCAAGTTGAAACCACTAGTGTTGAGACTTTTATACCACCATTACTATGTGCTTCATATGATTTAGGATTAGCATGGGGGGATGACACCTTGTTGTCTATTCCTTTCTCCACCGAGGACGAGGTATTCGACCCCAGAATCGTTGATTTAGGGAAATCTCGGCCTTTCACCGATGCAATAATTGAAAGAATTTTAATCATCTTGGTGCGAGTTTATCTCGAGGAGCATGCTTTTTCCATATCATTATTTGTGACTACCATCTCTTGTTAGAGATTTGTGTTGGAGTTTTATCCTTTCGTTTGTCATCCGACAACGAGGATGTAATCTTTGACCCCGGTATCGTGCTTTATGTTGGATTTTATTACAATATGCCGGTTTTTACCACTTTCCCTAAGGACCAATTAATGCGGGGATCAAGTCGAGCTCATGACTCGGTTAACAAAAATGAGGTGCCTTGTGGGGGAGTCCCATACATTCTATCTTCTTTCTATTTTCTAATAAGGCTTGATCTTTCAAGCTCGTGCTCGTGTTTTGTTGTGTTGTGATCTTAGGTATGACCCTTATATTTGAAGACTCTCGTGTTCGGTTTTTGCCGGTCCACTTGATCTTCCAATCTTTGAATGCCAAAAAGGGGCACACTCTCTAACCCTTGATTTTTATCGACTAACGTTTTATCTTGAGGCATAATTAATAAACGGCTTATAGATTTGCGTGCTCTTTCCATGCTAGGATTTTGCATTAGACTCTTCGTGTCTTAGCAAGGGGGTGTTACTCTTGAGCTAAGAAACATTGAGGACAATGTTTGGTTTTAGCATGGGGGAGTCAATCGATATAATCGCTTGCAATTGCTTTTGTCGTGTCTAAACGTAATTGTTTTTCTCATTTTTCAATAAAATTTTAAATTTTTAGTGTTATTTTTAAGTTTTAATAAATAAAATAAGTGCTTTTGACACGAATGTAGGCTTTCCGTTGGTGAAAATAAGAATAGTTTTTGACTCGACTCGGTTTTTAACTTTAGCTTTTCCTTAACGTATTTGAATTAAGTTTTGCTAGACTTTTATATAGGGAGCTTTAAAACGCGAAAGTCTTAATTCATACGAGTTAAGAACAAGAACTTTTCGCAAGTTTCTATAATTGATCCTAGAAAGTCGTTTATCAAGGGAACTTTAAAACGCAAATTCTAAAACTTGAAAAAGTATAAGAAGATGCAAGATCCTATAGATGACTTGAAAACCCAAAACTTTGACTTAATAGGCTAAGTATCCATTGATTTCACATTTTGAAATTTTACAATATGGAGAACAAGAGATGATAGAGTTCAATCATAAGTTTCTAAGGTTAAATTCTTCTTTGTGCAAGTATTTTTGTGTTTGATTTAATCTCCTCGTATTTACTTCCCACACTTGAATAATAATTGCTTAATAAATGAAGTTTTTAGCGGTGTAGGCTTGATATCTTAACTCGTAACTCCTTCTTTTTCTTCCCTTGTAATTAAAGTGAGAACACATTAAGGGTGTCAGCGTCATGGACTTTTGATCATGGGATTGCGGAAATTTGGCTTACTATAAATATCATATTAATAAAGAAGAATAAATAAAAACATGTTCTCTAGGAGCCTTCGGGTGGGAGTCATGTAGCACTAACCTTGTCATTAGAGCCTTAGGGTGTATGTCAAGGGGCGTGTTGAATAAAAATTTCTTCATCATCATGATCCGTAAGGTGGGATGGTGAAGTCAATTCCCTTATTTTTGTCCAAGGAGCCTCAGGGTGTGGATTTTAAATAAGGAGCACAATTGCATCTTAAAGAGCCACAAGGTGTTATGATGTAGTTGTTGCTAACTCCATTAATAAGGTCATAATTGACTTTGGAGGTTTTATTGTTGCTTCTAAGTATCCATATTAGCCAAATTTCGGGTCCGGGATTTATCCCTAAATCGTGTTAAGTTATCCTTGATGTGGGCTTTCTTTAGTGACAACGGTTTTTGAAGTCGAGGTTAGGTTTTGAGAGTTGAGTTTGCACCGTTCTTGCCTTCATTTTTGGATTAATAATTATCAAAATAAGTCAAATGAGCCTTTGGGTGAATGACAAATAAAATCTAGAGATACAATTAGGAATAATAGGAGATTGAGTTTAACACAAATTACTTGTATGAGTTGGTTTAATTTTGGGGCTTATGATTGACAATGATCTTGTTTTTGCACTTGGCATGGAAGTCAAAAGTCGAGGACGATGAATCTATTGGAGTTTTATGATCCTAAAAGTTATTTTTCAAATAATGAAAGCAATACATTATGTCTTTGCAAAATAAAGTTATCAAAAGTTGAATAATGGTGTAGTTAATGTTCTATTTTATCATTGCGTGAGGACACGGCAATTGCTTAGCAAGGGAGAATTTGATATGAGTAATTTTACTCATATCATTTGTAGCAATAAACATTCAATAATTGCATTAATATCATGAAAATGTCTTGTATATGTTTGTTTTTGTTGTTTCGTGTGTGTAGGTACCAAGTTCGCGAAAACCGGCAAATATTGACACGAGTTTGAAGATAAAGATCAACAAAGCCAATATTCGAGCTCGACTTTAGCGGATTTCATCATTTGTCAAGTTTATGGGCCTAGTGGGTCCCATAATTGGGTAAATGGGCCCAAAAGCCCATTTAAGGAATTATATTTTTTACATTTGAGCACAAGCCTAAATCTGGCCCAAATTTGGGATGTATATAAAACGGATGGGAAATCGAACTTGGGCTTCAAGCCCAATGTTTTCACAAACTGAAAATGGGACGATTTCAAGCTGATGGGCTTTTAGGGCTTTGCAATGTTTACAAACGAATGTGCGTTTGTATAACTTTATAATCAGTTAAACTTTCGTCACATTCATTACAAATAAATAAAACTTAAACTTCATCCACTCACATTTATCACACGTTTTCTTTCTCACATTATAATAACTTTTTGATACAACCAAGGAGTCTCACACTTCATCATATTTCTTCACCCCAAATCAATAACCAGTAACACCTTTTTAACCCTAGCCACTATTCACAAAACCCTAATCCAACAATTACCTTAAATTAATAGGGGGTTTTTACTCACACGGTTGATTCAAGTGTGGGGGAATTAAATCCCCCAATTTTAAGGAAGAGAAGAATGGAGAAAAGAGCTACGTGGCAGCAAATAATTGGGTGAAACACCTCATTTTCCCCAATCAGCCAATCATAAGGCATCAAAGAAACACAACTAGCACACACGGATGCCACGTTGGCAATCCGTGTGCTAGTTGTGTCCTATCAACCATCCGATCAAAACAAACAGGAGAGAGAGACGATCTAAGGTCTTAAAGTGAAGATGGAATATGCTGAGAAGATGCGGATATTCTCCCTCAACAAGCCTTGGGATGGCTATAAAAACCCCCAAAATGACTTGTAATCTTTATCCCAACTTTTACTTAATGTTATAATGTTAAATTAGAGTTAGGAAATTTATATTTTCCTATTTAATAGTCCTGTATTACTTTCTTCTAATTAATAAAAGTTTTTATTCTGTTAAATTAAATCGTGAGTTATTTACTGTTTAAGTTCTTTACATCTATCTTAATTAGTCTGATTTGATATTATAAATATAAAAGATATTTAATTAAACTTCTTAATAGTTTAATGAAATATCTAAGTAAAATTGTGGAGTAAGTCAAACCCCACTGGTTTGATTTTAAAAAAGGTTGCTGTTTTGTACAAGTCGGTGATGATTTTGTGGTTCGTTGGGTCTATTTTGGATTTTTGATTTGGATCTGCTGATGGTTATTTTCGATTGATGGCAAATGGTGTTGGTGGTTCGTCTTAAGGTGGTGTTGATTCGGTGTAATTAGCCAGCTCAGCGCTGCTCTACATCTCAACGGATTTCGCCATAAGGTTTTAAGTCTCTTTTACTTTTATTCTATTATACTGATTTAGCTTATAAATCTATTTATGATTATTCTGTTATATCGTTTATGTGTTCTTGATGCTCATAGTTTATTAATCTGATAGATGCTAGTTTATTTTATTTTAAATAAAGCTTTTGGTTAAATCTATATGAGTTAGTATATGTATGTTTGATAAGTCTGTGCTAGAATCTTGAATTTTGTAATAACTGTTAAGTTTGATATGGGGTTTGTGTATGTTTATGATGATAGATTTGTTCATTTACTATGTTTTTGAATCTGATTTGGACGAATATCTTGAGTTGGGATTGTATGTACAAGTTTCTGATCTAGACTTTCATGAATCTGAGTTATTCAGATTGAGGTATATAGATTGATAAAGCTGTGAGAATTAGCTGTGTAGATTTCTGATTGGATTTTGTGAAGCGATTTAGATTGCTAAGTTTGTTTTGTTCTACTGATTTGATCTTAAGTAACTAATTTTGGGTTATTCAAGTTTTGAGTCTGATGTTAAATGAGACTTCTTAGATGTAATGTCTGATGAATTTTTGTCGTTATGATTAGTTGATTTGCTAGATCTTACTGCTTAACTGTTTTATTTTCCGAATATGTGTTATTTGATTGTTAGATTTGCTTTGTTTTATTGATAGTCTACTGTAATTGTTTGGTGAATTATCTATGCTGAATGTTCATAATTTGTGTCTGTGATGTTCATCACTCACTGCTTTGTGGGTATGTTTTAATCTAATCTGTTGCTTTTCAGTTACCCAAATAAATTTGTTTGGGGTACTGGTTAATTTTGCTATCCAAAAGTAATCTCTTAACAAATAGTCACCTCTTGTGACTCCAAACAGTTTACTGTCAAAAATAAATAATCTCAAAAAATTAACCACTACTGTGGTTCGAACCCGTGACCGCACGGATGTATGCTTAGTGTGTTAACCATCTCAGCTCAATGCTCTTTTGATTTAACTGACTCACATTTTATTAATATAGTAATATTTAATCTGGCAGATTTCATTTAGAAGTAATTTCAACTTTAATTACGTTTAGAAATAGTTTAATTAGTATTTTCATTAAAGTAAATTTTGAATTTTAAATAATAATAAATAGTTTTAAAATAAAAATAAAGATAAAAGTAAAAATATTTTATTAGTTTAATTAATTTTCAAATTATTAGATTTCTACTATTTTAGATTTAAATAAAATTAGTTTTTAAAATAATAGATTTAGTATAAGTAAATTTTTATAAAGTTAATTAGTTTAAAAAGTTAATTAGATTTCTAAAAATAGTTTAAAAGTCATTTTTAATTAAATAGAATTATTTTTTATAGATTTTAAAAATTAGTTTAATTTTTAAATAAATTTTAATTTTAAGTATTTGTATTAGATTTAATATAGCGGGGTTTACGATTCATGCACTTTAAGATAATTTTAAATAGATTAAAATTGGTAGATTTTTATTGTAGTTTAAAAACCGAAAACCAATTCAAATCAATTGTCCAAAACGAAACGAAACGTCTCAAATTCACTCGATCTTCGTGTACAACGAACTTGGTTCATCACGTGTTTAATTGAATTCGTCATTGGTAATATTAGTCTATTACTTTTTCCTAAAGGTAATTTTCTAATTTACCCTATAACGTATCTTAATTATCACATATACTATCACGATTACATCACTCCCCCTCCTTTGTTCGTTCGACCGATCGACCAAACACTGGTACAAAAAGTGGTTTTGGTCACTGTTGTCCCTTGATTTGTGACGATCAAACAAGAAATAAAGAAGAATGATAGATGAAGTAGATGAATTCTAGAGAGAGAAAAGAAAGAGAAGTGTGTGAAACTTATGGAAGATTAGATTAGAAAAATGAATAACCAACACACATCTCCTTACAAGCAAGGAGAGGTATTTATAGCCTTGCCTACATGTGGCATAATGGGCTATATGTTTGATTGGGCCGGTCTTGAATAAATGCTTAGTACCTTGAAAGAGGCCTTTTAAGCTAGCTATCAAGCCCAAAATGTCACGACTATTATACTACTTATTACAACGTTCTAATAAATGTTACAATAATAAACTATGACCGAGCATTCTTGTTTGACTCAGTATTTATGAGCCTATAAATCTCCCCCAATGTGAGGTCATTCCTCTTCGATATTTGGAGTTCAATGGAGATTACGAATCTCGTCATAAATGAGTCTTGAACGTGTAATAGTAGTCTTGTTCCTTCATGTTGTGATCTTTGAACCTTTGTTGTTGTCTTTCGACTTCGTCTTTAACTTGAGATCTTCAAATCATTCTTGACTTGTCTTTGCCATCTTGTGATCTTGTGTCTTTATCCACATGCTCATACTTTGCACAATCTTGAAAGCTTGCTAACAATCTCCTTTGAAGAGAGGTCATTCCTCTATATTAATTGATAAGGAAAATTTTGATCATCAGTGTTGCGGAAGACTTTTGGTTTCTTGATTGTTAAATATATCTTTGGGAATGAGTGTGTGGTTTTGAATCTTCGACTTTGCTGAGTACACCGTAACGCTACCTTCTTGAGACCAAACATAGACACGGACTGAATGGCTTTGACATTCGTCCTAAATCGGTAGCGTTTTACCTCCGGTCGGTGAAGACCGTTAGACGATATTAAATATCGTACCTGTGATTAGGTAGATTCAATTAAGAACCTCCTTGACAGGGTTTCGCGGCTGTACTAGCCGCTCTCTTTACTCGACCGTCTTAAAGCAAGACTGCGAACATAAAGAGTGAATCAATTGGATAAATATCCGCTTGATTAAAGGCGTCAATTCAAATTCTCGGAACAAGTTTGATTCATTAAGAATCTTACCATTGTTGGTTTCCAGTTGACACAGGCTTGATTCATGAGAATCTCGCAAGTTACCTACCGTATCGCTCTTTGATGTTGACGCTAGAAGGATTTCCATTCGTCACTGTGAATATTAATGAATATCACTCTGAATGTTCTGGCAAGACCATAAAGATATTGCGTAGAAACCTGAAACGAGTTTGAATCAATTCAGAATCAAACCACTGTTGCTTTTCAGTTTACACATGTTCAATTCTAAAAGAATCTTACACATGACCTACCGCAGTGCTGTTTTATGTTAACACTAGAAGGATTTCCACTCATCATTGTGAATACTAAGTAGTATCACTCTGAGTGTTCTAGCAATATCACAAGGATATAGCGTAGGAATCTCTTCATTGTCATTCCGTGTGTCCTAACGAGAGTTGATTGATCTCTTGGATCTAGACTCGATTTGTGCACTTTCATCAAGGTGGTTTTCTTTCTAGTTCTACTGTCGAAGAACTCAGTTGCTTAATCTAAGATGTAAGATTGAATGTAAATGCATTAGTGGTCGGAGGCTGTAGCAGATGCCACCTATTCAATATCAACTATCTCGGAGTGGGAAAGTCTATAGAAGTCGTGTTAATCTCCGTGACAATAAAACAAACTTCTTTTTAGAGAAGCCTGAGTCAGTTGGGGAGGGGTTGTGCATTACATCACTGGGTCCATGATGCGTTGTCTTCATGATGTGTTGACCCGGTTTCTGCCTAAGTTGTATAGAGGGCTTCTTTCTTTACACCCTTTATCCGTACATTTCTTTTTCATTCTTCAACCTCTTCAATGCTTACCAAGACATCATTACTAGCACCTTGTTGTGATTGTTCCAGTGCTAGCTTCAGTACTTAGTCTGCATTCAGCTACGTTCACATTCTACTCCATCTTTCCTAAGGACTTCTAATAATCTATTGGATTGTCCCTGGGAAGATCCCTCCGGTTCTAGTTGGATCATAGGACTTAAACCTAACCACCCTTTTGACACCCATAACGTCATGAATTAAAGATGTTGTGGGTATGAGATCGTAACCATAAGTGCTTGAGTCTTTAGATCATATTTTAATCACATTTTCTCCCCTATCTCTAATATATAAAATCGTTTGATATTGAAGATACCAAATTTGATCAAAATATATTGCAAAAATTGTCTTGAAAATCTTCGGGAGGAAAATGTGTCTTACTTAGCATGAATTTGGTATGCTCCCCCTCAAAAATTGATCCAATTGAATTGTCATTGTGAGGATATGATCCACATTTCTCTTTTTGAGGATAAGAGTTGTTGAACACTCAATTTTTGAAAGATTTTGAATAATCATTGAAACACTCTTGATAAAATTTTGTTCAACGCTTTTTGAAAAACTCTATTTCTTTTTGGCGAAAAGGTTTTTCTAAAGTATAAACTTGAGTTCATAGACTTTGAATATCTTGACAAATCCACTCAAGTGTAAGACGATTTAACTTCTTTTGCTGAGGGTAAGCGCACTAAATCGTACACTCCCCCATGAATATAGATCCGGGTTGCAATCTGAAAGTGATTACAAGCCATTGTGTTGAGCTCAAAACGTTGAATGTTTTGTAACAAGCTCAGCCCAAGATAGATTGCTCTACCCGTTGTTGGAAAAATTGTCCAAAATAGACATTTTCCTTTATTAAAAGTAGAAATGACATGTTTTGAAAAATATTTACAACTTTCATACGAGCTTTATGTACATACCCGTGTCGTTATTGAGCGACATTTCTAGGTACGTCTATATTATCGATACTGAAAGACATGTCGAGAAGAATCTTTTAGATTTTGAAAGATTTTTAATTTTGTATTTTGCTTTTTCATTAATATTTACATGTAGATGTTTGGTAGATGAATCAAGCAGGCTTCTTTGACAGAATCTCTAGTTCTGCTGGAGTCAAACATCTCATACCAATTTGCCTAAATAGATACGCAAACCTCTCTTTCGAAAGAGCTTTTATAAACAAGTCATCTAATTGGTAATCAGTTCCAACAAAGTGTAGTTCAACAATACCCCTTTCAACTTGTTCCTTCATGAAGTGATTGTTGATCCCAAACTTAGATCGATTAGCTTTGTGTATACGAGATTAGATCAAGTAATACACGTAGAGAAACCTTTGTATATGCTTTATGAATCTAAGTGTTATGCGGAATCTAACACTTAAACAAGAACACACAATGATCTAAACAAACTTTCACTTTGATTATCAATATCAAACTTTCTTACAATGAAAGATGTTTTCGAATGAAAACTTATATAAAACTTATATCAAACATTAACCTAAAGGTCTTCTTTTATAGACATAAGAAGCCTTGTACAATAATCTACGTATCAGCTATTCTAGGTAAAGATAAATATAGAAAATACATTGTCGTTTCTATCCTTACTAGAAGTATTCTAGAATATAATAAACATGTAGAATATATCTTCCATCAGTGCTTGTCTTCAATGTGTCAACGCTTGACTTTAACTTGTCAACGCTTGAGCTGTCAGCGCTTGTTTTGTTCTTGTCAACGCTTGTTTTGTTCTTGTCAGCGCTTGTTTTGTTCTTGTCAGCGCTCAAGTGATCTGGCCTTAATTTATTCCCAACAATCCTCCCCTAAACTTGATATCCACTCTTATGATCAAGTTTCTGAATAATCATTAAGGACTAGGAGGAATCTTACAAACCTTTTCATATTGATAGTGAATAAATCTGATCAAATCTTTTGCCACGTCACTTGAATAATCTATTTCCAGATGAGTGTCCTTCATCTTCTCCAAAATAGCCTTGGATATGAAATACTGAGCATCCACAAGTAGGTACTCAGCAAACTTTGTAGAACTCAAATGGTATACACCAGCAGCTGAATATAACCTCCATTGAAGACCACTGAGGTCATCTTCAAGATCCTTCCAAATTGCAGGATCCTCATCTTTTGGTCCACACATTCTTTTGAATGTGGTCCAAAGTTTTATTCCATTAGCTGAAGTTGGTGCTTCAGCCTCATACTTGGTCTCCAGCAACCTCCAAAGGTCAACCAAGTCTTCTCTATCACAACTTGCAAACAAAGATATGAAAGTGGTAAAAGTGTGTACCTCTTTGCCAAATCTGCCAATCTTCCAAAACCTACATTCATCTTCTTCATAGCTCACAATTGGGTTCCTGGAATCTAATGGTAACACTTGCACCATATCTGAAGCTTCTAATGGGGAGAGCTTGAGGCTCTTTCTTATAACTGCTTCACTTGGATATAGTGGATCCATATCTTTTGGAAACTCAAATGAAATTCCCTTCTTCACTGGCCTGGGAACAATCATAGCTTTCTTGAGTTCCATTTCTTCTGCAAGTTCCTCCTTTCTTTCATTTGAAAGAAGTCTGAGAGTGTTTGCTTCCTGCACTCTCACCCAAATGGGATAAGCCCTGTTTTCCAACTCATCAAATGTCAAAACCTTCAACTTCTGATATGTCCATCCAACTCCATGACATCTGAGCAACATAAAGTAGAGCTCCCTTCTATCCCTTTTCAACTCTAAGAGAATATTGCTTGCCTTGTGTTTCAAAATTACCTGGCAATCTTCTGAACTCTAAGAAGAAGCTCCAAACCCCATATTTGATCTGAAATGGTCAAGTCTGGATTATCCATGCATCTTTCTTCCCAAGCATTGTACATTTGAACCACCTCTGGCATGTCAAAGTCAACCTGTAATTTCAACTCTCTCAGCTTCTCTTTGGCCAACTCATCTCCATACTCAAGCCTTTCAGGTTCTATAATCATCACACTTGAGTCTGAGCTAGCTCCATCACTTCCTTCTTCAGAAGTCACAACAAATGGTGACTTTTCCTTTTCATCCTGTTCCATGATTTGTGCAGCTAATCTTCTATCAAACTCAACTTGAGCTGCATCCTTTGGAACAATCTCTTCTACCATTTTACCCTTACCCTTATCTAATGGTGCAATGGTTGGTAAGGTAGATGGTAATACCTGAGTAGAAACCTCCTTGATGATAGATGATGACTGGGATACATCACCTTCATGTGCAGGTCTATCAACTCCTAAATTTGTCCTATCAGCGCCCAAAATACTTCTATCTGTTGATCCCAAACTTAGATCGATTAAGCTTTGTGTATACGAGATTAGATCAAGTACTACACGTAGAGAAACCTTTGCTTATGAATAAAGTAACAAAGTGTTATGCGGAATTAACACTTGATCTAAAACACAAAGATGTTAAACAAACTTTCACTTGTATTAGAATGATCGTGCTTGATTACAATGAAAGAGGTTTAACTTGCGAATACTTATGAAAACTGATATTTAACTTTAACCTAAAAGACCTTCTTTTATAGATCAAGAAGTCTTGTACAATAAGCTACGAATCAACTATTCTAGGTAAAGATAATAATGGAAAATACAATGTCGAGCTTATCTTTACCATACACAAATAAAGAAACAAATAAACAAAAAGATTCGTATGAAGATATTCCATCAGTGTCAATCTTCAAGGCTGTCAGCGTTGACTTCTTCAATGTCAACGCTTGGCTGTCAGCGTCCAATGAACACTTATCAGCGTTGACATTCTTCTTATCAGCGTCTAGTGAACTGACCCATAATTTATTCCCAACAATCCTCCCCTAAACTTGATATCTATTCCAATGATCAAGTTTCTGAATAAAAACTTAAGGCTTAGGAGGAATCTTGCAAAAACTTCTTATGTTGGTGATAAACATATCTAATCAAGTCCTTGGCCACGTCACTAGTATAATCAATCTCCAAGGGTGTCTCTAGCATCTTTTCCAACACTTCTTTGGACAAGAAATAGTCAGCATCCACAAGTAGATATTCTGAAAACTTTGTAGAGCTCATATGAAACACACCACAAGTAGAATAAAGCCTCCAATGAAGATTACTGAGATCATCTTCAAGATCCTTCCATATGGCAGGATCTGCTTCTCTTGGACCACACAAAGTCAAAAATGTGTTCCAAAGTCTTATTCCATTTGCTGAAGTAGGTGCTTCAGCTGTATACTTGGCCTCTATTAATCTCCATAGATGCACCAAGTCTTCTATGTTTATGCTTGCAAAAATAGAAATAACTGAAGTGAAAGTATGTACCTCCTTTCCAAATCTGCCAATCTTCCAAAATCCACACTCATCTTCATCAAAACTGATGATTGGATTTCTGTCATCTAGAGGTACTACATTAACCAAATCTGAAGCTTCTAATGGAGAAAGCTTGAGATGCTTCCTTATGACACCTTCAGTTGGAAAATACACATCCATATCTTTGGGAAATTGGAAAGGATCTCCTTTCTTCACTGGTCTTTGAGCAATCCTCATTTCCTTTTGAATCTGCATTTCCTCAGCAAGCTCTTGTTTCCTTTCTTCTGAAAGAAACTGTAAGACATTTTGTTCTTGCACCTTCCTCCAAATAGGATGTGCCCTATACTCTAGCTCCTCAAAAGATAAGGCCAGCAACTTCTTGTATGTCCATCTGGGTTGATGGCATCTAAGCAACTTGTAATACAATTGCCTTCTATCTCTCTTGAGCCAGGTCTTGACCTCTTGTGCATTAAACCTCATAATCACCTTTATGTCATCTTGTACCCTGAGAAGAACTTCCAACCCCCAAATTTGATCTGATAAACTCATCCCTGGGTTGTCCATAACCTTGTCTTCCCAAGCATGGTACATTCTGGTGATTTCATGGAAGGTCCCAATCAATCTGATTCTTCAAATCATTCAACCTTTCCTTTGCTAGCTCATCCCCATATTCAAGCCTTTCTGGATCTTCAATAATTTGAATACTTGAATCTGAGCTATCACCTTCTTTATCATCACCACTCTCTTCCTCACTCTCAGAAGTAGCAACAAATGGTGATCTACCACTCCTCTTCAAATCTCTTTCCAAAAGTTGTGCAGCCAACTGTTCATCAAATGCAATTTGTGCTGCATCTTTCTTTGGAACATCTTCTTCAACCAATTTTCCTTTACCTTTGTCTTTTGGATCAATAATAGGTAAGGTAAAAGAAGAAACCTGTGTGGACACATCTTTGATGATTGTTGATGACTGGAATACATCAACACCACCTGCAACTTTATCAGCGTTCAAGTTACTTCTATCAGCGCCACGATTACCTTTGTCAGCGCTGGATGTGTCAGCGTTCAAACCTGTATCAGCGCCCATTGTTTCTTTGAAAGATCCTTCCAAGTTTAATGGTGTCACCTTAGATGTATCAATAACTGGATGCTTCTTCAAGTTGGTGAGTGCTTCAGCAACCTGTAAAGATTCACTAAATTGTGAACTCTTCTCTGAACTCTTCTCACTAGCTGTATGAATCAGCTCATCCTCTTCATCCTCTTCATCCTCCCCTTTGGAAGATTCCTCCATTAGACTCCTGCTACTTGGATTCTCCAAAACAGTTACCCGCTCCCTCAATACTTGGAGTTCACGGCCCTGTTTGTTGACAGTTTGTATAAGGCTGACATTTTGCTTTTGCAAGCTAATGACAGCAGCCGTCAATTCAATTAATGTCATAGGTTCCAATCTGCCCTCAGCTAGAATGGGGATTTGACCTCCCAAAATAGAATCATAGGGCATGGATGAGGTCTTAATGATGTTGGGATTGTCTTGACCAGCATCTAAGCCTGTATCAATAGCCCCAGCCTCACCCATGTCACCAGCCACACTTGTGGAGGTGGTTCTCTCTGCTACAAGGCTAGGACCACTAGAGGAGAACACTCCAGTAGTCCTTTGGCGTTTATTCAACCTAGATTGTAATGGGGTGGAAGATGAAGTAGATTGTGTGGGTGTTGGTTGATTAAGGGGTGTTTGGGATTGTTCAGGAATGGTATCAGCGTTGGGATTGGCTGTGTCAGCTCCAACCTTTTGAGTGTCAGCGCTGGGTTGGTCAATGTCCATGTGATCAGGTGAAGGTAAAGGTTCATGGATAGGCTCAAGTTGAGGTGCAGGTTCTGGTTGTGGTTGTGGTTGAGCAGCCTGAATCACTTCAAGCATGGGTTGGGTAAGAGGTATGGATCTGTTTGTGGAGCTCATTTTAGCAAAAAGGGTTTTCTGTTGTTTAGGGATCTCATAAAAAGTGTCATGATCCCTAGAACAATATTCTTGTAAATCAAAGACCATTTGCAAAAATCTTGGGTAAGCCAAAGTCATTTTACTTCCCTTATTTTTACACATCCCTTCAAAAATCATTTTTGAAAAATTATACTTAAGCCCACGTGTTATACAAACCAAAGCACTTGCAATTGACCTGTTTATTTCATTAAAAGAAGTACATTTTGGACTTAAGCATTGTAAAAGGACATGTATCAAATATTTCCAGTCAGAGGGAAATTCCTGCTTATGATATTTATTTAAAGTGACATCAGCAGGAATAGGATAACCCAATTCCCTAAGACCTTGTTCTATTGTTGCAATGGCAAGGGTAGTCACACCATCAGCGTCATCAAGACGCAAAGCTTGGCGAACCAAGGCTTCAGTGACCACCCATGTTCTTCCATGAACAGTAGATGTTAATGTGGTCACTCCATTAGCTGTTGTGGAACTAACATTGTTCCAAAACTGTCTAATGTGTGCGACAGGGACTAATGGTGTATGAGAAAGTGCATACCGTAAGGAGGATGCATTTAAAAATGCCACCATTTGTGAATACTGAGGGAACAAATCATCATCATCAGTCAAGTAAGCTACCATATTATGTTGGCTCTTGAACTCCAATGTTAAATTCTTTGAGTTGAACTTGGGTGCCATTGTGAAAGCTGTTTAGGTTATGTGATATGGGAAAAATCTAGGAGAAAAATGTTAGACAAGAAAATATGAATACCCAGAATAAAAAGTTTAGCCAAATTTATAGGAGAGATGCATGATTGTGATTGGTCAAAAATGAGGCAGTTATATTCAAAGAGCAATGATGAAAATATTGAATCAAATATAACTTATCTCATGCATTAATTAAAAGTAACAACTCCCCAAAATTACGGCCAAAGATTAGTCAAAAATAACAACTGGGTAGGGCCCACTAGGTGTCAACGGTCAAAAATAGCCCATCAGCGCCCAACGGCTATATTTTCTTGTCAGCGTTTGCCTAAAGCCTTGTCAGCGTCACGATTGGACGTAACAGCGTTTGGAGAAAAACTTGTCAGCGTCTAAAATAAAAATAAAAAATATTTAAAAAAAAAAGACCTTAACAAAGTAATTTATCCTAAGGGAAATATCTTACAAGTTGATAATAATTACTGGGCGGCAAGCACTGTCCATTTATGCACACTTGCTTAAGCAAGATAGACACAAATGTCCTCTAGAGTCCCTTGCTAACCAAAATACTTACCAACAAAGTTATTTCACAAAATTCTTTGTAACTCCCAGGTAGACCCATAACCAAACTATTCCCAAGTCTCCCATCAGACCACAACCAATTCTAGGCCAAAAATGTCTTGGCAGCATGCATAGTTTATCAACTTTGCATGCTACAGTGCCTCATGGTTTAGTAAAACTAACCCATACTCACCTGTGGACACAATCTAGAATTGTGATGAGAGTATTGTAAGAATACCCAAGAGTCCTAAAGGTTCCTTAAACCTCCCCTCAAACTATGATACATGAGTTTCTCAAAATATATATGAACATTAAAAATTTATGTCAAGATAGGAATATAAATATTCCAACCATCATCCATAAACAAGAACATGTCCAAATAGCTCTTCAAAGATCCATAAGCAACTCTGTATCCAATGGCATAAAACTACCACCACCTACACATTTAGATGAAAACCACAAAACTAACATTTGTTGCTGACAGCGCCCCGACAACACTTGTCAGCGTTGAAGGAACTCTTGTCAGCGTTAGACAATAATATCTCTAACAGCGGCAAAATAACACTTGAGCGTTACATTTACCTTTGTCAGTGTTAGAAAAATAAAGTGGAAAAACCTAAATCATCACAAAGACCAATAACAATGCATTATCCTGTACATACTTTTACAAAAGGTTCCAAAACACATATTAAGTGAGATTAACCATTCCAATATGTGTTACCAAATATTGAAATCTTCCAGCATCAAAAGGTTTAGTTAATAAATCTGCCACATTATCTTCTGTGGCTACCCTATCTGGTTGTATTAAACCTTTCTCAAAGCAATCTCTTATAAAATGATGTCTAATTTCTATGTGTTTGGTTTTAGAATGATGTACAGGATTTTTAATAATGCATAAAGTACTGTTATTCTCTACAAAAATCTTGGTATGCATAAAATTATACCCATAATCCAACAGCTGGTTCTGAATCCATAAGACTTGTCCACAACAAGCAGCTGCAGCCACATATTCTGCTTCAGTTGTAGAATTAGCCACCACTGTTTGTTTCTTGCATTGCCAAGATATTAATCTGCTCCCAAGGAATTGACATCCACCAGTTGTGGATTTCCTATCAAACTTGTCACCACCATAGTCACTGTCTGAATATGCAATAAGATCCAATGGAGAATCTTTTGGGTACCATAATCCAAGATCTGGATAACACCTTAGGTACCTAAAAATTCTTTTCACAGCAAAAAGGTGACATTCTTTGGGAGTCACTTGATGGCGTGCACATGCACACACAGCAAACATGATGTCAGGTCTTGAGGCTGTAAGATACATCAATGACCCAATCATGGATCTATAGTGCCTAACATCCACATCCTTTCCAGCTCCAATCTTTCCCCAAGGGTGTTCCCTATCCATAGGAGTGGAAGCATCCTTTTCATGTGGAGAAAAACCATATTTCTTCAAGATTTCAGCTACATACTTGTCTTGGGAGATGAAGATACCATCTTCTTTTTGCTGAACTTGTAATCCTAGAAAGAAGTTCATCTCACCCATTGCACTCATCTTGAATTTATCTGTCATGAGCTTGGAAAAGTCCTCACTCATTTTTGGATCAGTAGACCCAAAAATGATGTCATCAACATAGACCTGCACAAGCAACACATGTTTTCCTTTCTTCTTTGTAAATAGTGTCTGATCTATGGTGCCCCTCTTGAATCCATTGTCCACCAAATATGTAGACAAGGTACCATACCATGCTCTAGGGGCTTGATGAAGTCCATACATAGCTTTCTTCACTCTATAAACCTTGTCTGGATTCTCAGGATCTTCAAAACCAGGAGGTTGCATAACGTATACTTCCTCAACAATTGTTCCATAGAGGAAAGCACTCTTCACATCCATTTGATAAACAGTGAAGTTCATGCAAGAGGCATAAGCTAAGAAAATTCTGATAGCTTCAATTCTTGCAAAAGGAGCAAAAACTTCTTCATAATCTATGCCTTCCTCTTGTGTATATCCCTGAGCTACCAAACGTGCCTTGTTTCTGACCACAATGCCTCTTTCATCTTTCTTGTTTCTTAGAACCCATCTTGTCCCAATTGGTCTCACATATCTAGGACAATCAACCAGCTCCCAAACATCTTGTATAGCAAATTGGTGAAGCTCATCCTGCATTGCTTCCACCCAACTAGGTTCTTTGAGAGCATCAAAAATCTTCTTGGGTTCTTCTTGTGACAGAAAACATGCAAACAAACATGCTTGTACAAGAGGGGTATCAACCTTCTTGTGTATATTGGCAATAAATCCACCAAGACTTTGATGGGATCTTCTTGTCTGAACTGGAGCCATAACATCACCAATGATCTGAGATGTGGGGTGATCCTTTGCTGTGGAGGTGAGAACTCCTCCTTCAAAAAGTCTGGTGTCCTCAACTTCACGCTCCATGTTGCCAATATCTTCTTCATCAGACTCTCTTTGATCAACATGAATCTCTTCATGGACATTGGAAGGTCCACCTTGTTCAAAATGTGAAGAGAAAATATGTGCAAAGGTGTTGTCAAAGTCTGAACCTTGTTTGTCAGCGCTTGGGCTAACAACGCTTGAACTGTTGGTGTCAGCGTCTGATCCATCAGCATCTGAATTGCTCTTGTCAGCGCTTGATTTCCCTTTGTCAGCGCCTGAAGAAGTATGCATGTTTGTATTTGGTGGTATTTGAAAACCACCATTATCTTTTCTAGCAGCAGCAGCAGCAGCATAATACTCATCTGTCCATATAGGAAGTGTAACATATTCTTGTGTGGGAGATGATTTAACTGCTGGTGGTCCATCCTCCTTAGCAACCTGTATACCTAAAACATTACCAATTCTCTTTTCCAAAACACTTGAAGTTACCTTCACAATGTCTGGATCAGTAACAGGCATATAATTTAAAGCTCTAGATAAAGGTTCTAAGTCAAACAACCAATTTGGACCACTTTCAGGATCACTAGGTTTACTTTCTAAAAACCTAACATGTACTTTTTCAAGTATACGTTTTTCCTTTTTAATGTAAACCCTATATCCTTTGCTCTGCACTGAATAACCCATGAAGTAGCCTTCATCACCTTTTGAATCAAATTTACCTAGGGCCTCACTAGTTTCTAAAACAACTACATGACATCCAAAAGGCTTGAGAAAGCCAATATTTGGCTTCCTTCCCCAAAGTAATTCATAAGGTGTCTTATTATGTATTTTGTTGACCAATGCCCTATTTTGAACATAACAAGCTGTGTTAACAGCTTCAGCCCAAAAGGCTATAGGAAAGTGGGCATCAGCCAACATGGTTCTGGCTGCTTCAATAAGGGTTCTATTCTTCCTTTCAGCAACCCCATTTTGCTGTGGGGTTCTAGCTATGCTAAACTGCCTAGTAATCCCTTTCTTGGCACAAAAATCATCTAACAACTGATTTCTAAACTCACCCCCATTGTCACTTCTAATAATTTTGACCTCATTACCATTTTTCTTTTCAATCTGGGTAATGAAATTAATCAGACTTTGGGCAGTTTCACTTTTCTTGGCTAAAAAGAAAGTCCATGTAAACCTGGAAAAATCATCAGTGATAACAAAACAATATGATTTACCCTTCAAACTTTCTATATTAGTTGGACCAAAGAGGTCCATATGCAATAAGTGAAGTGGTTTAGAACTAGAGTGCACCTGTTTAGACCTGAATGAGACCTTGTGCTGCTTGCCCTTAAGACATGCAACACAAGTGTGGTCATTGTAGAAAGCCTTTTCAGGCAAACCATCAACTAAACCAAGCCTCACAAGTCTATTGATATTCTTAAAGTTTATGTGCCCTAATCTCCTGTGCCAAAGATTACTTTCATCTACTGAGGCTTTAGCATAAAGACATGACATCATTTTATTATTTACCTTAATTCCATTAAGATTCACATTATATATGTCTTTATGCCTTGGTGTTCTAAAATCTATGTATTTTTCCTCAGGGAGCTTATAATCTTTGCTTAACACCAAGCACTCAGTATCTGTGAAAAGAACCTTATTTTTGTTATCACACACTTGTGATACACTAAACAAATTATAATCTAGTTCTTTTACCAAGAAGACATTCTCAAACCGTAGATTGTTGGTGACAAGGGTTCCTTTTCCAGTGATGGTGCCGTAGCCCCCTCCAAAGTATACCTTATCACCATCTTGAATTGGAGTGAAGTTTGTCAGATAGTCTTCCTTTCCTGTCATGTGCCTTGAGCATCCACTATCCCAGTATCCATAATCATTGATCTTCTTCTGAATGCCCTGCACATAAAGAAAACACATTAGTTTTCTTTGGGAACCCAAGCCTTGGAAGACTTGGATTCATCTGGTTGTTCAACAAGAACAGACTTGGTTCTCATAACAACCCCATTTTCATCCCTTTTTGAATGAAATTCCCAGTTAACCCCAATTGGTGTTGACATTGCTTTTGAAATATAATGAAACCTGTTGCATGTCATAGAAACACCAGTAGAATTAGAGTTTTGGTCTTGTTTTGGTCTCCATGTTAAGCTAGTAGAAGCTTTAGACCTATTTCCCTGTGGTTGCAAATACCTAGGTTTGGCAGTGTGTCTGTCAGCGCTGAAATTGCTCTTGTCAGCGCCCCGATTGCCTTTATCAGCGTTGAACCTAGGGTTTGCTACAGGAACCCATTGCCTATTGGACCAAGTGTTTGACTTTTGAAAAGGTCTTAGGCCTTGTGTGTTAGACCCTCTAGAAAAGAATGGGGCTGGTCTAACAACTTGTGAACTTTTGTTCACAAAGGTATTAGGTCTGACAGTGTTTGACCTATGTTGACTTTTGTCAGCGCTGAAATGGTTCCTATCAGCGTTGACATTGGAAGCGTTGACACATTTGTATGCCAAATGTGAGAAGCTACCACATGTGTAACAAGCTTTTCTAGACATAGTCTTAGGTCTAGAAGCAAAGAAGCCCGTTCCATGATTACTAACTTGGCTTTTTGGTGACCTAGTATTCCTATACATCTCTGCATACTTAACACTAGGTTTTCTAACAGTTTGTGGGCCAAGGTCAACAGCTTTGCCAGTGGTAGGGTGTGTGATCTTAATAGGTTTAGGATCATTGGACTCCACAATATTATGGCTCATGATTGGTGTGGGCTCATTTGGACTTTCACACAACAACCCTCCCTTAACAAACAAAGTGTGGTTAGCTTTCTTCCACTCATCTAGGTCTGTCAGTTTTTGCTTGTATTCCTCAACTGGGGAAGTCACTCTAGGTGGAGGAATAAATTCCTTCTCTTGAAGTTCTGGCAAGCCAGTCCAAGATAAGTCCTTTGATTGGACACCATAGAAATCCCCAGCTGGTGGTGGAACACCAGTATAATCTGTCATCCCAATCCCACTCATGTCCTTAGAGTCTCTTTGTTTACTAACACACTCTCCTAGGGATTGTGTGGCCTTATCAAATCTCTGGATTTTAAGACTCACATTATCTTTATTTTTGTTAGCCTCCTCTAACTGAGCTATCAAATCAAGATTAACCCTGTTTACTATATCTTGAATATCTTTACTTTGATGTAACTCATGTTTTAAGATATTTATTTGATCCTTTAAATCAAACTCCATTTTCTTATACTCAGCTACTGTCTTTTCCGTTTGGGTAAGAGCAATTTGATAATTAGATACTTTGCATCTTTCAGTACTTGCCTCATCTAATAATTTTACTATCTCTTGATTTAGTTTTTCAGTATTTAAACGACAACCCTTAGAGCAGAAAGCATCATCATATACCTCATTATCTGATGAAGAGGAGGAGTGTGCCATGAGAGCATATTCAACATGCTCTTCTTTAACTTCAGCAACCAAAGCTCTGTCCTCTTCCTCATCCTTAGCCATAAAGTTCCAGCTCCAGTCCCATCCTCCAACACCATCAATTTGTTGAACAGCAACCATGGCCTTGGGATCTTGGCTCTTAACCATTTGGCTTGAAGGCTTACCAGCATCAGATCTTCTTGGAGGTCTACATTCCCTCATAAAGTGCCCCATCCTATGACAGTTGTAGCACTCAACCTTGGACTTGTCAAATCCAGCAACATCCTTAGCATTAAAGGTCATCTTCTTCTTGAACCTTTTATTAAACCTGTTTGCTCTTAAACTTACAAGAGCCATAGTCCACTTGATGTCCATCTCTTCCAATTGTTCATCACTTATCTGCTCAAGATCTTCATATGTAATCCTTGAATCACTGGGCAAAGAAGCAATGAATGCACACACAGTATCTAGATCTAAACCAACAGGTTTAATTCTATCAGCGCCAAAGTTGTGTGTGTCAGCGCTTGAGTATAAAGCGTTGACAGGATATGATCCAGCGCTGACAGACTGACATCCAGCGCTGACACCTTGAGATCCAGTGGCTGGATGTCCATAGAAGTTCATGGAATCAAATTGGCCTTCACTTTGTGAGAAGAAGGCCATGTTACTACTGGAAGATTTATTATCACTATCCAAAAGCCATTCATTCTCCAACAGTCTTAGTTTGTTGAAGATGTCATCAAACCTGGAGGTCTTGTGGGTGTTATTGACAAGAATGGATCTTGTCTCAATATTCCATACATCACCAAGGATTTTGAGAAAAGTAGCATTCAATTCAGGGTCATCAATCTGTGTTCCCATGAAGGAAAGTTGACTTGTGATGTCAAGAAGTCTACTTCTCACACTGCTGAGATTCTCATTAGGTTGAGCTTTAAAGACAGCATACTCATGCAAGAGTTGCTTCTTCTTTTCTTCTTTTGTGTCACCATTGCCACCATGTGCTACTTCAAGAGCTTCCCAAAGATCTTTTGCAGACTCAAAGCGTTTGTACTTGTGCTGATTCTCATGACCTAGGGCGTGTTTCATGATGTTCAAGATTTTCATGTCCACCCTCTTCTTGGCTATATCTTCAACAGATACAGCTCTCCCATCTCCAGGCTTTTCCTTCTTATCAGCTTCAGGACAATTAGGAACAGCTGTCCTTGTGGCAATAGCAGCAGCAATCTTTTGTGCTTTGTCGAATGTGTTCCCATATTCGACAATCTCCCAAAGAGTGTAGTCATGAATAGCTATATATTGCTCAAAATTGGACTTCCAAAGCTCAAAGTTCCTGGCATCAAACATGGGAATTTTGATACTAGGATTTGAGGAGTTGTTTTGTAGCAAAGCAGCAGGTTGATCTGTGCCAGACATGATGTTTTTAGGGTTTTGAGAATTTTAGGGTTTTTAGGGTTTTTGGTGTTTTAGGGTTCTTGCGTTACTTAAAGATCAAAAGTTTCTCAACAAGCTCTGATACCACTTGTTGATCCCAAACTTAGATCGATTAAGCTTTGTGTATACGAGATTAGATCAAGTACTACACGTAGAGAAACCTTTGCTTATGAATAAAGTAACAAAGTGTTATGCGGAATTAACACTTGATCTAAAACACAAAGATGTTAAACAAACTTTCACTTGTATTAGAATGATCGTGCTTGATTACAATGAAAGAGGTTTAACTTGCGAATACTTATGAAAACTGATATTTAACTTTAACCTAAAAGACCTTCTTTTATAGATCAAGAAGTCTTGTACAATAAGCTACGAATCAACTATTCTAGGTAAAGATAATAATGGAAAATACAATGTCGAGCTTATCTTTACCATACACAAATAAAGAAACAAATAAACAAAAAGATTCGTATGAAGATATTCCATCAGTGTCAATCTTCAAGGCTGTCAGCGTTGACTTCTTCAATGTCAACGCTTGGCTGTCAGCGTCCAATGAACACTTATCAGCGTTGACATTCTTCTTATCAGCGTCTAGTGAACTGACCCATAATTTATTCCCAACACTATCAGCGTCTAAATTTTCCTTGTCAACGCTCAAATATCTTCCCTCAGCGCCTTGTGTAACCTCTCTCAACATAGCTGTAAATGATAAATTTAGGTTTGTGGGAGAGACTAAGGACGTATCAAAACCTGTTTGTTTCTTCAAAGTTGTAAGGGCCTCAGCAACATCCATTGATTGACCATCATGGCTGCCCTTATCACTCAGATTTATTGGATCTTCCTCCCCTTTGGAAGATTCCTCCATACCCCTCCTAGCACGATCACTTTCCAAAACAACAATCCTCTCCCTCAATTGCTTGAGTTCAAGGCCTTGTGAGCTGACTACTTGTACTAAGTCTGCATTTTGCTTTTGCAAGCTAATGCAAACTGCCGTCAATTCCAAAAGAGTCATTGGTTCCAGTCTGCCCTCTTCTGAAATGGGGATTTGACCTCCCAAGTCAGATTCATTGGGCAAGGATGAGGACTTAATGATGGTGGGACTGCCTTGGCCAGCTTCTAAGCCAGAACCAATAGTCCCAGCCTCATCCAGGTCACCAGCCACATTTGTGGTGGTGGTTCTCTCTGCTACATGGCTAGGACCACCAGAGAAGAACACTTCAGTGATCCTTTGGCGTTTCATCAACCTATATTCAGGGGGTGTGGAAGATGGTGTGGAAGAATGAGTAGATGTGGGTTGGTTAAGGGGTGTTTGGGATTGTGAAGGTTGTGTGTCAGCGTTGGAAATAGGCACATCAACGCCAACATTGAGTGTGTCAGCGTTGAAGGATTCTGAGTCAATTTGCATTTGTTCAGGTGAAGGTAAAGGTTCAGGAATTGGTTCAAGTTGTGGTTGAGGGTCAATTTGAGGTTGGGGGTCTGGTTGGGGTTGTGCTGCTGCAATAACAGCAAGCATGGCTTGGGTTAAAGGTAGGTCTCTATAGGGTGGTGAGTTCATCTTCATAAAAATAGCTTTCTTTTGCTTAGGGATCTTATAAAAATCATTGTGATCCCTTGAGCAGTAACCTTGAACATCAAAAACCATTTGCAGAAAACGGAGATAAGCTAAAGTCATTTTTGTCCCCTTGTTTTTACACATCCCCTCAAAAATCATTTTAGAATAGTTAAATTTTTGCCCTGTTGCAATGCACACAATAGCACTGGAAATGGATCTATTGATCTCATTGTGTGCAGTACATTTGGGACTCAAACATTAAAGGAGGACATGTATGAGGTACTTCCAGGCTGGGGGGAATTCCTGCTTATGATACTTATTTAGAGTACCTTCATCAGGAAAAGGATATCCCAAAGCCCTAAGCCCTTGTTCTATTTCATTTATGGGAAGGGTGGCTATACCATCAGCATCATCAAGATGCAAGGCTTGGCGTACCAAGGCCTCAGTAACCACCCAAGGTCTCCCATGAACAATAGAAGTCAATGTGGTCACTCCATTAACTGTTGAGGAACTAACAGTGTTCCAAAACTGCTTAATGTGTGTGACTGGAATGAGTGGTGCATGAGAAAGAGCATACCTTAATGGGGATGCGTTCAAATACGCCACCATTTGTGTGTATTGGGGAAACAGAGCATCATCAGCTTCAAGATAAGCAATCATGTTGTGTTGTGATCTGAACCCCAATTCCAATTCTGTTGGTTTAAACTTTGGTGTCATTGATGAAAGCTGTTAATTTTAAGTGAAGAAGATGAAGTTGATAAGAGAAAATTGTTAGAAAAGAATTATAGATACCCTGTTTAAAATAGGAGCCAAATTTATAGGAGAAAAAGAATGCATGTGACTGGCCCAAAAATAGGCAAAGGTTTTCAAAAATCAATCATGAAAATATTGAAAAAGTTATAAGTTATCTCATGCATTAAATGAAAGTAACAACTCCTAAAATTACGGCTTGAAAATATGTCAAAAAGTAACAACTGGGTAGGTCTCATTGAGTGTCAACGGTCAAAAATAACCTATCAACGCCCAACGGCTATAATCTTGTCAACGTTTGCCTATAGCCATGTCAGCTTTCAATTTGGTCACAACAACGCTTGGAAAATTCTTGTCAGCGTCCAAAAATAAAAATATTTTAAAAAGTGAAAAATGACCTTAACAAGTAATTTATCCTAGAGAAGATAACCAAAAGCTGATAATTATTATAGGGCGACAAGCACTGTCCAGTTATGCACACTTGCATAAGCAAGATAGACATAACAGTCCTCTAGTGTCCCTTGCTAACCAAAACTCTTAACAACCAAGTTACCTTATAAAATCCTTGTTACTCCCAGGTAAATCCTATATCAAAATCGTTCCCAAGTCTCCCAACAGACCACAACCAATTCTAGGCCAAAAATGTCTTGGCAGCATGCACAGTATATCAACTTTGCATGCTACAGTGCCTCATGATTTAGTAAAACTAACTCATACTCACCTGTGGACACAATCTAGAATTGTGATAAGAGTATTATATGGATACCCAAACATCCTAAAGGTTCCTAAAACCTCCCCTTAAACTATGATACAAAAGATTGCTAAAATCATACATGAACATAAAAAATTTATGTCAAGATAGGAATGAAACATTCCAACCATCATCCATAAATAAAAACTTGTCCAAATGCTTCTCCATTGATCCATAAGCAACTCTGTATCCAATGGTATACTGCTAACACCATCTGCACATTTAGATTGAAAACCACAAAACTAACATTGTTGCTGACAACGCCCCGATAACACATGACAGCGTTGAGGAAAGCTTTGTCAGCGTTAGACAATTATATTGCTGACAACGTTGCAAAAACACTTATCGGCGTTCAAGCAACCTTTGTCAGTGTTAGAAAAATATAGTGGAAAATCTAAATCATCAATAAGACCAATAATAATGCATCATCCTGTACATACTTTTACAAAAAGACTCCAAAACACATATTATGTGAGATTGACCATTCCAATACTTGTTACCAAGTATTGAAATCTCCCAGCATCAAAAGGTTTAGTTAATAAATCTGACACATTTTCCTCAGTGTCAACCCTATCTGGTTGTATTAAACCTTTCTCAAAGCAATCTCTTATAAAATTGTGTCTAATTTCTATGTGTTTAGTTTTAGAATGATGTACAGGATTCTTAATGATGCATAAAGTACTATTATTGTCAACAAATATCTTAGTATGCATGAAATTGTACCCATAATCCAATAGCTGGTTCTGAATCCACAACACTTGGCCACAACATGCAGCTGCAGCCACATACTCTGCTTCAGTTGTATAATTAGCCACTACTGTTTGTTTCTTGCATTGCCAAGATATCAACTTGCTCCCAAGAAACTGACATCCACCAGTTGTGGATTTCCTATCAAACTTATCACCTCCATAATCACTATCTGAATATGCAATTAGCTCCAATGGTGAATCCTTTGGGTACCACAAACCAAGACTAGGATAGCATCTTAGGTACCTAAAGATCCTCTTCACAGCATAAAGGTGACATTCTTTGGGAGTCACTTGATGGCGTGCACAAGCACACACAGCAAACATGATGTCAGGTCTGGAGGCAGTAAGATACATCAAGGATCCAATCATGGATCTATAGTGCCTGACATCAACATCTTTCCCATCTCCAATCTTTCCCCAAGGGTGTTCTCTATCCATAGGAGTAGTAGCCCTCTTTTCATGTGGAGAAAAGCCAAACTTCTTCAAGATCGCAGCAACATATTTATCCTGGGAGATGAAGATACCATCCTCTTTCTGCTGAACTTGTAAACCAAGAAAGAAGTTCATCTCCCCCATAGCACTCATCTTGAATTTGTCTGTCATAAGCTTGGAGAAATCCTCACTCATCTTTGGATCAGTAGACCCAAAAATGATATCATCAACATAGACCTGCACAAGCAACACATCCTTGCCTTTCTTCTTTGTAAATAGTGTCTAATCTATGGTGCCCCTTTTGAATCCATTGTCCACCAAATAGGTAGACAAAGTACCATACCATGCTCTAGGGGCCTGATGAAGGCCATACATAGCCTTTTTGACTCTATACACTTTATCTGGATGCTCTGGATCCTCAAAACCAGGAGGTTGCATTACATATACTTCCTCAACAATGGTGCCATAGAGAAAGGCACTCTGGACATCCATTTGATAGACAGTGAAGCCCATGCAGGATGCATAGGCTAGAAAAATCCTTATAGCTTCAATCCTTGCAACTGGTGCAAAGACTTCCTCATAGTCTATCCCCTCCTCTTGTGTATAACCTTGAGCCACTAACCTTGCCTTGTTTCTGACCATAATGCCTCTTTCATCTCTTTTGTTCCTAAGAACCCATCTTGTCCCTATAGGTCTGACATATCTAGGACAATCAACCAGCTCCCAAACATCCTGAATTGCAAATTGGTGAAGCTCATCCTGCATTGCTTCCACCCAACTTGGTTCTTTGAGAGCATCAAATATTTTCTTGGGTTCTTCTTGTGACAGAAAACATGCAAACAAACATGCTTGCACAAGAGGGGTATCAACCTTCTTGTGTATATTGGCAATAAACCCACCAAGACCTTGATGAGATCTTCTAGTCTGAACTGGAGTCATAATATCACCAATGATCTGGGAAGGGGGGTGATTCTTCATTGTGGAAGTGAGAACTCCTCCTTCAAAAAGTCTGGTGTCCTCAACCTCATGTTCCATGTTGCCAATATCTTCTTCATCAGACTCTCTTACATCAACATGAGGATGAACCTCTTCATATAAATTGGAAGGTTCACCTTGTTCAAAATTTGAAGAGAAAAGATGGGCAGAATTTTTGTCAACGCTTGAACCTTGTTTGTCAGCGCTTGGGCTAACAACGTTGGAACTGTTGTTGTCAACGTCTGAGCCATCAACGTCTGAATTGGTCTTGTCAGCACTAGATTTGCCTTTGTCAGCGCCTGAAGGACCATGCATGTTTGTATCTGGTGGTATTTGGAAACCACCATTATCTTGTCCAGCAGCAGCAGCAGCAAAAGCATTTGTCCAAATGGGAATTGTGACATATTCTAATATAGGAGATGCCTTTTCTGCTTGTGATCCAACCCTCTCATTAACCTGTGTACCTGAAACATCAACAACTTGTTCCTCCATAACATTTGAAGCTACCTTCACAATGTCTGGATTAGTGACAAGCATATAATTTAAAGTTCTAGATAAGGGTTCCAAATCAAACAACCAATTAGGACCACTTTCAGGATCACTAGGTTTATTCTCTAAAAACCTAACATGTACTCTTTCAACTATATGTTTGTCCTCTTTAAGATAAACCCTATAACCCTTGCTCTGGACTGAATACCCCATGAAGTAACCCTCATCACCTTTTGCACTAAATTTCCCTAAGGCATCACTAGTATCCAAGACTACTACATGACAGCCAAAAGGTCTGAGAAAACCAATATTAGGTTTTCTTCCCCAAAGTAACTCATAAGGTGTTTTGTTCTGAATTTTGTTAACCAATGCTCTATTTTGCACATAGCAAGCTGTATTAACAGCCTCAGTCCAAAAGGCTATAGGAAAGTGAGCATCAGCCAACATTGTTCTGGCTGCTTCAATTAGGGTTCTATTTTTCCTCTCAGCAACCCCATTTTGTTGTGGGGTTCTAGCAATGCTGAATTTCCTAGTAATTCTTTCCTGGCACAGAAATCATCTAACTTCTTGTTCCTAAATTCTCCACCATTATCACTCCTAAGCATTTTAACCTCATTGCCAGACCTCTTCTCAATCTGAGTGATAAAATCAATAAGAACATCAGATGTGTCACTCTTCATAGCTAGAAAGAATGTCCAAGTAAATCTAGAAAAGTCATCTGTGATAACAAAGCAATATGACTTACCATTCAAGCTTTCTATATTTGTTGGACCAAAGAGGTCCATGTGAAGCATATGAAGAGGTCTGGAACTAGTATGCACCTGTTTGGACTTGAATGAGACCTTGTGCTGCTTGCCTTTAAGACATGCAACACAAGAGTGGTCATTGTGGAAGGCCTTCTCAGGCAAACTATCAACTAAACCAAGCCTCACAAGTCTATTTATATTTTTAAAATTTATGTGCCCTAGTCTCCTGTGCCACAAATTACTCTCATCCACTGAGGCCTTAGCATAAAAACAAGACATATTGGTATTCATTTTAATCCCATTTAAATTCACATTATATATGTCCTTATGCCTAGGTGTTCTATACTCAATATATTTCTCATCAGGGATCTTAAAATCCTTGCTTAACACCAAACACTCAGTATCAGTAAAAAGAACTTTATTTTTGTTATCACAAACTTGTGATACACTAAACAGGTTGTAATCAAGTTCTTTTACCAGGAAGACGTTCTCAAAACGTAGATTATTGGTGAGAAGGGTTCCTTTGCCTGTGATAGTTCCATATCTACCTCCAAAGTATACCTTATCACCATCTTTAATAGGAGTGAAATTCGTCAGATAGTCTTCCTTCCCTGTCATGTGCCTTGAGCATCCACTATCCCAATATCCATAATCATTGATCTGTCTTTGAATGCCCTGCACATAAAGAAAACAAATTAGTTTTCTTTGGGAACCCAAGTCTCGAAAGACTTGGATTCATCTGGTTGTTCAATAAGAACAAACTTAGTTCTCACAACAACCCCATTCTCATCCTTTTTAGGATGAAATACCCAGTTAACCCCAATAGGTTTTGTAATGACCTTTGAAATGTAATTAAATCTATTGCAAGTCATTGAAATCCCATTATCATTAGGGTTTTGATCTTTCTTGGGTCTCCATGTTAAGCTTGAAGAAGCTTTAGACCCCTTACCTTGTGGAAGCAAATATTTAGGTCTGGTCACGTTTCTGTCACCGTTAGAATTTGTCCTGTCAACGCTGAAATTACCCTTGTCAACGTTGAACCTAGGGTTTGCTACAGAAACCCATTGCCTATTTGACCAGGTGTTTGTCTTTTGAAATGGTCTTTGTCCATGAGTGTTAGACCTTCTAGAAAAGAATGGGGCAGGTCTAATCACTTGTGGACTTTGCTGCACACAAGGTTTGGGTCTGACAACGTTTGACTTTCTAACAACGTTGACTTTGTTCCTGTCAGCGCTGAAATTATTCCTGTCAGCGCTGGCTTTAGGAGCGTTGACACACTTGTATGCCAAGTGTGAAAAGCTACCACAAGTGTAACAAGCTTTTCTAGACACAACCTTAGGTATAGAAGAGAAGAAGCCTGTTCCATGATTGCTAACCTGGCTCTTGGGAGACCTAGTATTCCTATACATCTCTGCATATTTAATGGTAGGTCTTCTAACAGTGTTTGAGCCTAGGTCAACAGCTTTACCAGTGATTGGGTTAGTAACCTTAATGGGTGGTGACTCATTAGGACTTTCACATAGCAAGCCACCCTTGACAAATAGAGTAGGGTTAGACTTCTTCCACTCATTTAGGTCAGTCAGTTTATGTTGATACTCTTCAACTGGAGTGACAACTCTTGGTGGAGGAATGAATTCCTCCTCTTGGAGCTCTGGCAAACCAGTCCAAGATAAGTCCCTTTGTTGGACACCATAGAAGTCACCAGCTGGTGGTGGAACCAAAGAGTAATCATTCATCCCAATCCCAGTCATGTCCTTAGGATCCCTTTGTTTGGCCACACAGTCTCCTAGGGTTTGGGTGGCTCTATCAAATCTTTGAATTTTGAGGCCAACATTATCTTTATTCTTAATGGCCTCATCTAACTTAGCTTGTAATTCACCATTAACCCTTTCCATGATGTTTCTAATATCCATACTACCCTCTAACTCATGTTTTAAGATATTGATCTTATCTTTTAAGTCAAATTCCATTTTCTTGTATTCAGAAATGGTTTTCTCAGTTTCAGTAAGAGCTAGTTGGTAATTAGACAATTTACATCTTTTAGTACTCATATCATCTTTTAGTTTTAACACCTCTTTGTTAAGTCTTTCAGTATTTAACCTACAACCTTTGCTACAAAAAGCATCATCATATACCTCATTATCAGATGAAGAGGAGGAGTGTGCCATGAGAGCATATTCAACATGCTCTGCTTCTTCAATATTAGCAACCAAAGCTTTATCCTCTTCAACATTCTTAGCCAGATAGCTCCAATCCCATCCTGTACCATCAATTCCTTGAACTGCAACCATAGCTTTGGAATCCTGAGCTTTAACAACCTAACTTGAGGGTTTACCAGCATCAGATCTTCTAGGAGATATGCATTCCCTCATGAAGTGCCCCATACGATGACAGTTGTAGCATTCAACTTGGGATTTATCAAATCCAGCTGTGTCTTTAGCATTGAAGGTCATCTTCTTTTTAAACCTTCTGTTCCACCTATTTGCTCTTATACTAGCAAGAGCCATGTTCCACTTTATGTCCATCTCTTCCAAGTGCTCATCACTTATCTGCTCAAGGTCCTCATATGTAATCACTGAACCATTGGGCAAAGAAGCAATGTAAGCACAAACAGTATCCAAATCCTAACCAGCAGGTTTAACTCTTGGGGAGTCATTCTTGAATGTGTCAGCGTCTGAATAGGAGACGTTGACAGGACTTGTTCCAGCGCTGACATATGATGATCCAGTAACTGGATGCATATAAGAGTCCTTCTGATTGAATTGACCTTCACTATGAGAGAAGAAGGCCATGTTGCTGGTGGTAGATTTGCTTCCATGCTCTAAAAGAGTTTCATCTTCCAACAGCCTTAGTTTGTTGTAGATGTCATCAAACGAGGAGCTCTTGTAAGTATTGTTGGCAAGAATAGATCTTGCCTCAATCTTCCATGCCTCACCAAGACTTTTAAGAAAGGTAGCATTGATGTCAACATCACCAACTTGTGTCCCCATGAAGGACAACTTGCTTGTAATGTCAAGCAATATGCTTCTCACACTACTTAGTTTCTCATTGGGTTGAGATTTGAAGACAGCATAATCATGCGGAAGTTGCTTTTTATTTTCTTCCTTAGTGTCTGCATTACCACCATATGCAACTTCAAGAGCTTCCCAAATATCCTTAGCAGATTCATAGCCTCTATATTTATGCTGGTTTTCTTGTCCCAAAGAGACTTTCAGAATATTTAGGGCTTTCATGTCAACCCTTTTCTTTGCTATGTGATCAGCAGACACAGCTCTACCATCTCCAGGTTTTTCTTTCTTATCCTCTTCAGAACATCCAGCAACAGCTGTTCTTTGAGTAATGACATCAAGAATCTTTTGAGCCTTATTGAATGTGTTTCCATATTCAATAATCTCCCAGAGTGTGTAGTCATAGATCCCTAGATATTGTTCAAAGTTGAACTTCCATAAGTCAAAGTTGGTTGCATCAAGCATGGGAATCTTGATGTTTGGCAAGGCTGAGGAGGAGGAGGTTATTGCTTCAGACATGATGTTGTTAGGGTTTCTGAGAAAATTAGGGTTTTGGTGATTTTAGGGTTCTGGTGTTCTTTAAGATCAAAAGTTCCTCAACAAGCTCTGATACCACTTGTTGATCCCAAACTTAGATCGATTAGCTTTGTGTATACGAGATTAGATCAAGTAATACACGTAGAGAAACCTTTGTATATGCTTTATGAATCTAAGTGTTATGCGGAATCTAACACTTAAACAAGAACACACAATGATCTAAACAAACTTTCACTTTGATTATCAATATCAAACTTGCTTACAATGAAAGATGTTTTCGAATGAAAACTTATATAAAACTTATATCAAACATTAACCTAAAGGTCTTCTTTTATAGACATAAGAAGCCTTGTACAATAATCTACGTATCAGCTATTCTAGGTAAAGATAAATATAGAAAATACATTGTCGTTTCTATCCTTACTAGAAGTATTCTAGAATATAATAAACGTGTAGAATATATCTTCCATCAGTGCTTGTCTTCAATGTGTCAACGCTTGACTTTAACTTGTCAACGCTTGAGCTGTCAGCGCTTGTTTTGTTCTTTTCAACGCTTGTTTTGTTCTTGTCAGCGCTTGTTTTGTTCTTGTCAGCGCTCAAGTGATCTGGCCTTAATTTATTCCCAACAGTGATATCTAACATCAATGTTCTTAGTGCGGGAATGTTGTACCGGATTGCAAGAGATGGCTATGGCGGACTTTGAGTCACAGTACATAGGTACTTTATCAAAGTGAAAGCCATAATCCGTGAGTTGTGTTCTCATCCAAAGAACTTGAGTACAACACGCAGATAGAGACACATACACCGCTTCAGCTGATGACAGTGACGTGCAATCCTGCTTCTTAGAAGACCATCCCACGAGCTTATCTTGACCTAGAAATGGTGCACCACCAGAAGTACTTTTTCGTGTATCAAGACACCCAGCATGATCAGAACCTGAATAGGCCGTTAGAAAAAAACCGGTTTCCCTCGGATACCAGAGTCCCAAATGAATGGTATTCTTGAGGTACCGAATGATCCGTTTAACCTCCTTGAGGTGCTTTCCAGTGGTTCGTGCTTGATATCGTGCACAATAACACGTAGCATGTGATATATCTGGTCGGCTTGCTGTTAAGTACATGAGGGAGCCGATCATTGAACGATATTTCGTTTGATCTATGGCATCTCCCTCCAAATCAGCATCTAGGGATGTGGTAGATAATGGTCTCCCAACGGGGTCACATAAGGTCACACCATGCTTTTTGATTATCTCTTGACAATACTTAGCTTGGTTAATGAAGATACCACTTGGGGACTGATGAACTTGAATTCCTAGAAAGAACTTTAGTTCTCCCATCATTGACATTTCAAATTTGATGTGCATTACTTTTTCAAACCATTTTGAAAGTTTTGGGTTGGTAGACCCGAAAATAATGTCATCAACATAAATTTGCACAAGAAAAATGTCATCCCCATATTTATAAGTGAACAAAGTTAGATCAATGGAACCTTTTGAGAAACCTTTGGATACCAAAAATTTCGAGAGCTCGTCGTACCATTCCATTGGAGCTTGCTTGAGTCCATAAAGTGCTTTGTGGAGACGATACACCTTGTCACGATAATGAGGATTGACGAATCCTTCCGGCTGCGTGACATAGACTTCTTCCTTAAAATGACCGTTAAGAAATGCCGTCTTTACGTCCAATTGATAAACGAGGAATCCTTTATGTGCAACATAAGCAAGGAAAATCCTGACTTCTTCCATACGAGCTACTGGTGCAAATCATTCTTCAAAATTAATACCCTCTTTCTGGCCATACCCTTTAGCCACTAGCCTAGCTTTGTTCTTGATGATTGTGTTTTATTCACCCATCTTGTTTTTCCAGACCCATCGAAGATTTAATGGAATTACATCGTATGGTCTGTCAACAAGTTCCCAGACTTTAAGTCTTTCAAATTGAAGAAGTTCATCTTGCATCGATTCAATCCAAGCATGATCAGCCATGGCTTCTTTGATGTTTTTCGATTCAGCTGTACTCACGGCGAGTGAGAACATACAAACATCACCATCGGTGTCAAGTTGTCGTCTTGTATGAACGGGCTGTGAAGGGTTTCCAATTACTTGAACTAAAGGATGATCTCGGGTCCAATGATGTGTTGAAGGATGTCGTTGATAAAACATATGCATATTTGACAGATCAACATGGCGAGTAGAAGACTCTCCAGTTTCATGTACTGATGTACCGAATAGGTTGTGAAAATCGTCATCGTTAGATAATGCGTCATCTTCTTGATTTGTGTTCTTTGGAGCAATGACAGTAGTTGTGGATGTTGTAGGATCGATTGTTGAAGTGATATTCCGAGGAGGTAAATCTGCAGCAACCCGTGTTGAAGTAGATGAAGTTGTATCCTTTTGTTGATGATGATCAGTATCATCATTCTTATCATGAGTGACAGCGGAAGACTTTGATACAACATATTTCTCCCCCGTGAAATATTCATCAAACATTGGTCCATATAACATTCCAACTCTTCAAGTGTCGTGTACACTGTCATATCTGCTTTTGGAACATGTTCAGGAACCAGCTTTGAACTTGACGGTTCATTGATGTGGTCTTGAGTTCCGAGTTTCGTGCGGTTGTGCACAGAAGTCTTTTGTCGTTGTTGATCAGGACTTAAACTGTTTTGTTCAAGTGCCATGTCTTGTAATTCATCAAATTTGATATGAATAGTCTCGACTATCAATTTTGTTCTCTTGTTGTAAACTCTATATCCCTTAGACTGAGTTGCATATCCCACAAGAATGCATGCATCACCTTTCTCTTTCATCTTGTCCAGATTTTCACCATCGTGAATAATGTAACACGTACATCCAAAAACATGAAGGTGTTTGAGTGAAGGTTTTCGTTCATGAATTATGTGATATGGTGTCTTTTCGTGTCTTGGGATAATTAAGGATCGGTTTTGTGTGTAGCATGCGGGTGACATGGCTTCGGCCCAAAAGAATAGTGGTAGTTTTGAAGCGGATAATAATGTTCGAGCAGCCTCAACCAAAGTACGGTTTTGTCTTTCAACAACGCCGTTTTGTTCAGGTGTTCTAGCAATAGATTTTTCATGTTTAATCCATTCGGCTTCAAAATAATTCTTCAGAGTTGAATTCAAGAATTTTGTGCCTCTGTCAATACGTGCCACTTTTACTTGAGCTTGAAAACCACGTTGTATCAGCTTAAGGAAGTTAATGAGAACCTCAGGTGTTTCATCCTTGGACCTCAAGAAGTGAATCCACATGTACCTTGAGTAGTCATCGACAATTACCATAACGTATTTCTTCTCATTGATGCTTTGAACACGCATGGGTCCACACAAATCGATATGAAGAAGATCTAATCGTCCTTTAGAGCTTGGGGTAGTCTTTGTCTTGAAACTACTCCATTTAGCTTTACAAAGCTCACAAGAAGAACAAAGATGATCCTTGATGAATTTCAAGCTTGGAAGGCCTCTCACAATATCTTTCTTGGAAAGCAAGTTTATGGTATCAAAATTGAGATGAGATAAACGTTGATGCCATAACCATGCCTGAGTCGTTGAAGCTTTAGCCATGAAGCAAATTGGAGTTGAGGAAGTTGTGTCTTGAAGGGAAATTGTAAAAAGATCTGTACCCCATGAACCAGTGAGCAAATCATTCCCATCATAATCACGAACAAAACATGTCTTTTTTCTAAATGCAACCTCCAAATCTGCATCACATAATTGACCAACCGAGAAAAGATTGTGATTGAGCCTTTCATCATAGTATACCCTTTTGATCGTGATATTCCCATGAACCAAATCTCCATATCCTAGGAGCGGTGCAAATTGATCATTTTCGAATCGGACCGTACCCGGGAACTTCTCCACGAAGTTAATTAGAATCTTGAGATTCCCCGTCATGTGCTTCGTGCATTCGGAGTCCAATGTGAAGGGAATTATTTGTATCACCTGCAGACGAATTAGAACACGATGGAGCATTTGCTAAGTTGGATACCACGTTAGTTGTGATTTCAGAATCATTAGTGTCCTTAGCATCATTTAAAGGCATACTAACACTCGTTGTCACATTTTATGTCCTAACTTTAGGCATCCATTTATATCCTGGAGGATATTGATTAGAAAACCACCATTTCCATGACTTGATAGCAGAGTCATATAATTCCTTAATTTTGCTTCTAAGGTTCTTAGTGGTGGAGTCTGATGCAATACTTTTCTTAGTGGGGGTTGCACCAGAATGGTTCACTTTGCGTTTGGGTTTACTAACACTAATAGGCATCACAAATTGCTTCTTAGTTCTAGTATCTACGCCTTTGACATTATTCATAGCACACATAGAATGATTAGCATTAACAACACATTTTCCACATTTGACACAAACAAATTTCACATTCAAAGCATTAAAATCGTCATTACATGCTATAACAGACGCTTTATTCTTAGAAACATTCAAATTCCTAGGGTGTTCTTCTACCTCCTTCATCTTCCCCTGACTCTTGTGTTTCCAAACCTTATCATTCACTTGAGTGCTCTTAAGCTGAGGCCGGCTAACACTAGCAGTGGAGACTACTCTTGTAGTAGAAGAAACACGAGTATTAGTGTTTCTAGAAGTCTTAGGCGATTGACTAACTTTGTTTGTGGGTTTTGTGGTCATTCTATACATCCCTGGTTTAATCACATTATTGTGCTTAACTCTTGGTGCTAGAGTATTCCTTATGGGTTGATTCTGTGGTAACCTTTCCTTTCCATCCATCTTGGGGGCAAACACAGGTTTTGCAAACGAGGAATTTGAGAAAGCGGATGGTTTTCCCAAGATAGAGGATCTATTCACTTTATGGGCATTGGGTTGTCTAACAACAGATTTCTTAACGCTAGGTTCCACAACTTTACCACCCATCTTAGCAACGAGTTTCTTCAACTCTTCTATTGCTATGTCTTTTTCTTCTAACTGAGCTTTCAAATCCGCAATATCAAGACTTTTTTCGTTTAGTAATCGACATGACTCAGATAATTTTACTTCCAAAGGTGTATCATTTGAAAAACTGCCAACTTTGTTTTGCAAAGCAAGTTCAAGTGAATGACAATGTTTTTGAAGAAAATCATATCTATGTTGAAGTAACGAAAACTCTTTTTGGTCAATTTTATTCGAAAGATCAGTTTCAAGACGTTCACACTCTTTGATTTGATCAAGATATTTGCATGCAACATCAGAATATTCATCAATATCAGCACAAGATGTAACATAAGCACACATAATATCTTTTGAGAGGCATTCTTGCAAGAGTAGATCATATGCTATAGAAAATCCGTCTCTTTCAGGTTGATGGTCGTTCACTTCTTGTTCAAGAGATTCAACATATTTCAAATCATCAAACATTTCTTGCTTAATTAATGTTTCAAATTCCAAAAAATGTTTTTTGCGTTCTTTCCGCAAGCGGAATCAAAATACTTTTCACAAGCACAGTTATATCATGAGGAATTTCTTTGTTGCCTTTCAAACGTTCACATTCTTTCCAGTCATCGTCAACAACCTTTTTGAAATTTTCAATGTTTTGTTTAAGAAAACTAAGTGTTTGCTTACTCTTGCTTACAGAAGCTTTATATGGCAAGTACTCAATAAATTCTGAAACATTAGTTTTCTTAGTGGCAAAAATTTGTCTCCATTTAATTCTTATTTGTTCACATTCATAAAATATTTGCTCACGAGACTTCTGTTTTTATGGTTTGATAATTTCATAAAGACTATTTTCATAAGCATTATAATATAGTTTCACAAAGGCTTTATTCACTGGTGATCTACTCTCTTCTTCAAAAATTAATTTCTCATCACTATCGGGCCTAACAATTAAACAATCAATGTCGATCCATTGGGACTCCTCAAGATATAGGCGCGGGTTCTCAGATTGAGCTTGCTCGAGGTACTTAGGACTAGCAAAATTAGCGTTACCCTTGAAAAAACGAACGAGGTGCCAACATTCGCATGGTCTGAATAGATTGATTTGTTTTATAAAAAATTTTCTTATAAAGATCAATTTGAACTTCAAGTTCCACGACTTTGTCAATGTCTTTAGCTTGTTTAATTTTGAAATCCTTTTTCAAGTTAGCAACCTCTACCGTTTTTGCAGTGACTAGTTTAGTTTTATCCTCTTGAAGAAAATCACTCTTTTGAGTTAACTCATTCACTTTGGTAGTAGCAAGATACATTTTGTGTCGTTCCGTACTTAAAGAGGTGTTAAAATGATGTTTCTCTTGTTCTAAAAGCTTATGAGTTTCGTTTTATTTAGTTTCAAAAACATCGTTTACAGTAGTAACAACACCCCCTTTGTACCTTGCAAGCTCTTTGTCTTTTTGAATAAGCTCAGCTCTGCAGCTTGTAAGAAGTTCACTAGATTTTATGACTGCAGCTTTGCTTTCTTCAAAATTTTGAGTGAGCGTAATGTTTGTCTTCTTTAATTGCTTTTGACTTTTTCTAGTTTCTTTGACATATTTTTGTAAAGAAGCAATTAAGTTATCAAGAGAATTACGCTCATCGTCATCATCATACTCATTTGCATGTTGATCATCCTCAGACTCGTTATTGCACATGTCTGATGAATCGTGTGTGGTATTGCTATCAACCGTTTCCATCATACATGTGTCATTAATGGCTTTGGGTAGCTCACAATGGTCATGAATATTACCAAACACATTATATTCTTATTCAGTGTGTACCTTTTCGATTGGCTCAGTATCAAAGATAGGATAATTGTCATCTTCAGTGACGTTGAGAACTTCTTCAACCTTTGCCATGTATGAGTAATGTGCTTCAAGTTCTTGGTCGGAGGCTTCATCATCAGTATCATCAAGCATTGCTCCTTCCTCAGCTGACAATTTAACCCCAACTTCCATATTCTTACAAAGCAACATCTTTTCCTTATGATAACCAGAATCCCTAACTCATTTCGGATTTCTGCATTCCTTTGCCATATGCCCATAACCTTGACAATTAAAGCACCGAATCCCACTTTGCTGAACCACTTGAGTGCCAACAGTTTCCCTATTCCCAGCAACAGTAGCAGTCCTCTGAGTATCATACTTAGCAGTTTATCGATTATACCTTGCAGAACCCTCAACATGAGTTGGATTACGTGGATCATACCTAGGAGGACTTTCATCACGTTGACGTGTTTCATACCTTCGAGGACTCTCAACATATTGGTTCCTTGTATTAGATGATGTTCGAAGATTGTTTTTGGTGCGTTTGAAGATTTTCTTTTAGGTCTTCATAATGAAAGCAATTTGTTGTTTCATCTCCCTATCCTTCTGAGCTAGTTCTTCATCACTGTCCTCTTCAGATGATGTCTCAAATGATGGTGATGGTGCTCTTGGTTCTATGTCTCGTGATCTTGTGGGAGCTGAAGACTTGGATGAAGTGGAGTATCTTGGTGAGGAGGATGTAGTGGAGTATGACTTTGGAGCACGAGAGCGATGATCTTGGACATGGTGGGTGGTAGACACCAAAGCAAGTGGATTAGCAATCTTTGCTACCCGTTCAGCACGAAGTTCATTTGCCTCATTTTGAAATTGTTTCAAAATGTCAAAGAGCGTGTGATAGTTCACCTCATCCAACTTATTTTGTTGTTTCACCAAAGTTACAAATCTTGTCCACTCTGGTTGAAGTTGTTGTAGAAATTGCACATTGACTTGTATGGTGGAGACTTCCAAATTTTTTCTTGTCATATCATTTATCATTTTGTAGAATCTGGAGTAATATGAATCAATTGATTCCCCATCCAATGAAGTAAACTTACCAAAGTTCCAAAAAAAATTTGTTTTGACATCTTGTTTGTTTAATGATTCTCCTTGTTGCAGACGTTCAATTGCAAACCACATCTCTTTAGCAGTAGAGCATGCATCAACCGTTGAGTAAATATCATCCCCAATCCCACTTAGAATCAGATAGATTGCTTCCTTCTCTGCATCAATCCAAGCACGGTTCTCTTTCGAAGTATTCTCATATGTTTCCTTAATAGTCTGCTCAGCGGCACCTGGCGTCGAGTCGGTTGCTGGAGTTGCAGGAATAATGATTGTAGTGGGAGTATAGGGTCCGTTTGTGATGCAACGGCGAAGAACGTCACCATTGGGTTTTGTGTCAACATATCGAAGAAATCATGATTGCCATTGTGCATATCGACCGGACACAAGCATTGGTGGTCTCTCTTTATTGCCTGATGTAGTATTTTTGTACTTCTTATTTTGGGAAAAACAAGAAAATACAAGTCGTCAAGTAATAATCGATACGGTTTAGGAAAACCATAAAGATCGACATATGCGAGTTCGTTCTCGGCGGAGGTGTAGTTGTTATAGCCAATAATATAAAATCAAGTTTAGATTAGTGACGTTTTTTGGTTTGGGAAGAGAAAATTAAAAGACGAGTTACACTACGATTACACTACGACGTATGACGTAAAACGCGAACGTATATACGTAAAACGTGACGAAATTAAAAATTATACCTAAAAATTAATTAAAAATTAAAACTAAGTCTAAAATAATATAAATAATAATAAAAATTCAATAAATAAATTTTTAAACCTTTTATTAATTAAATATTCAATTTTAAATGCAAATTAAAGCCCTAAAATTAAATATAATTAAGAAAAAGCTCAAAATATTATTTTATCAAACAAATATCTCACTTATATTATTTAAACACTAAAAAGTATTTTCCTAAATTTTAGAAACTATTTTTCTATTTTTAAAACATTAAAAAACAATTTTTAAACTAAAATAATGATTAAAAATAATAAAATAATGCTAAAACTAATTTAACTTTTTGAAAAATCCTTAATTATATATCTAAACAGTAGAAAAATGAAAAAGTTTGAAAAGTAAATTTTTATCACTAAAAGACAAAATAGTTTTAATTAAAACCTATTTAAACTTAAATTAAATCTAAAAAATACATAAAAAGAGTGAACATTGAACTTTTTAAACTAAAAATCTTAAAATAAAATACTAAAACTATGAAAACTTGTAAAACTGAAAAATATTAATTTTTGCACTAGAAGACAAATATTAAAACTAATTAAAACTGATTCAATTCTTAAAAATAAAAATGAACAGTGAAATAAAATTAAATTTAATGAAAATTCATAAAATGAAATAAAAAGACAGGGAAAAATAAAAATAATGAAAAGGACAATTTTTTGCCACTAAAGACAAAAAAACAAAATGCTGACAAGAACACCTAACAATCCTTTGTCCTTTTGTGCAACAGTGGGAAAGATAAGCTTAGCAGTGGGAACTTTTTCCCACTGTTGGTCATAGTAATCAATAAAGACGATTTTTCAAGCTTGTTTGTTGGTTTTACTTGGAACAAGGGGCACCCCACACTCATGGAAGTGTGGGAAGTCAGTTTAAACAAGAAAAACACAAAGGTCTAAGACAAGAAATCACACAGAATAGGCACAATCAAGTTGCTGACATGTTTAAATGGGGTCTGTGATTATTTGACTGATATAGATGGTACAAAAACAAATTTTGGACTACCCAATTTTAATCAAAACACTACCAATCCCCAAATCAACTACTAGTAATCCTATATTATCTCTACTTCTACTGATTTCCAAGATTTGGGCTCAAATCACAGTAAAACAACATAGTTAAAAATCTGCTGTATTTTTATGCTATTTTACCAAACTTTATGACATGTAAAATCTGATCTCTCACTTAACAAAGACAAACAACACCTAGATTAACTTAATGACCAACAAAGGCGTATGTTAATGCAGAGTTAACCCTTCCAAGTGTCACCCAAGGTGGATTAAACCATAAACCCAAACACTCCCTTATATTCTGAAGCCAAGATTTAACAAAGAACTTTCTAACAAAAACCCTCAATATTAAACCTATATTGCTAACACATGTATAAACTCACTAAATAATCATGAACCAAAACTTAAACATGCAATCAAACAACTTTCACACATAGACCACACAATCACAAATTTTAGACTTAAAAAGAGTGTTCAAGCCATTTTACCATGTAGGACCTACATCCAAGCCCTACCAAGGCAAGCTGATGCCTTCTCTTTTTTAGCAAAAAAGTGGGCTTATGGCTTTGTTATGAGGCTGAGTGTAGTGATGATGATGGTAAGGACTACCACAGTCCAAATACCATCCAATATGTCTTGAAATAAGAGAGAACCTAAAAAAGACTAACAAACACAAGCCCAAAAGACCTACTCTAAAAGCTAATTGTCAGTTAGCTTTTGGAGAAGCATTTTGAACAGTAAGCTCAACAACAAAATAAGAAAACTGATTTTTTGAAAACCACTTTGATGAAACCAATCTAGAAACCAAATTTTTAACCAAAAAGAAACAAGTCTCAATCCTTAGTGATTTGTTTCAGTTGTCACGTCAACAAATCCCAAAAAACTTGAGCTTGGGTCCAAAAATCTTCAAGAAAACGAATTTTTCTGAAAATATTTATGAAAGAGTAAAACTTGATAAACTTTTAAGCTACTTTGCAAATAATGTAAATTTTACACTAAGTAAAACAATAAAAGGGAACACAAATTAACTTGCAAAGGGATTTAGAAACACACTTTAAATATTCATGAATAAAAATTTTTACAAGCAAAATCTGGAACAAAGGGAATTGCACAGGTTGCATTCTCCTTTTATAAGCACTAATAGAACATACTAGATAGTCTAAAACCCTAATGAATAAAAAACCTAGAATGCCCTTGGTCAAAGAATTTTGAAATTTGTCAAATGCTTCATGTGATCACTGAGTTGGTTGCCAGCTGTGGAATCTTGATCTTGAACGTTAAAAAGGGCATAGGGAGTAAGCATAACATCTTGGCCATCGATCTTGTCTGCTCTCTGGGGTTTGGGACGAAATTGATGGGCAGGGAACCATTAGTGTGGGTCGTGGGTGAGTGTGAGGGTTTCTTTATTGGTGGGTTTAGATGAGAGTGGGCTTAATCACTATTCTATAGGTTTTGGGGTTAAACCCCTTTGGTTTGAGGGTTTATAGGATTAGGGTTTATTGTGATTAGGGAGGATGAATAGGGTCGTTTGATTTAGGTTTGGTGGTTAATTAGTTTTAAAATTGTATCTCCCATATTTTGTTAACTAATTAACTAATCAGTAATATAAGAAGAGAGTGGAATGGTGAGGTGGCTGGATGGAGGAGTATGATTGGTTGGTTGGTGTAAAGTGGGTGACGTGGCAGGCTACTAGTGGTGGAAGGAAGTTTCTTTGTCTGCCACAATTGGTCCCTCATGTCCCATAATATTGTCACTCCAAATTTAAACAGCCAAACTTGTATTTCCTTTGTTATACAATTTTTTAGTTTCACACTTTTGCCACCAAATGTTTTGAAAAGGTATTTCAAGGGCCATATGTGCAATTAATGCATACTTCAAGGGCTTAAATGAAATAACCTTGAAACTTAAGAGACCCAATTGTAATAATTAAGATTTACAAAGGTATTAAGTGACAAGTCTTCAAACTTGGAGGACCAATCTTGCCAAATATTCAAACTTCAAAGGTATTTTTGGAAATTCCATACTTGGGCCCGGTTCTTTGTGCGGCTTCGTTTCCCGTGTTCGTTTTTGCTTGATTCTTGTGATCTTTTGTTGATTTCACGATATCCGTACCTAAAATACACAATGAACAAACACAGACATATTTTGGGGTATTTTAATGATATTTTTAGCGTTTTAAGCCCGATTTAGACAATGAATGTATAATTGCAGTCTCATCACTCCCCCATACTAAACCATTGTCGTGTCCCCACGCAATGCTAGAATTAAGTATCGTAGCACTTCCAAAATTCATTTTTATGTGATATTTATTGAAAACATAAACTTAAGTAAACTACTACATGTGTTTTAGCCATAATGTATTATTTTCATCACGATTAAGTGACTTTTAGGGTCAAGGAATAAGAACACGTTAATGCCTCATAGAGATAAGTTCGTCATCCTCGATTTTCACCCAATTCCATGCTAAGCGTGTAACGAGATCATTGTTATTATAAGTTAGCAACACAATCATTACTCATGAGTGTTAATTACGTACCTAGACTCCCTTATTCCTAATTGGTATCTCTTATATTTTATTTTTGTCTTAATTATCACGAGTATACATCATTGACTTATTTCGATATTTTATTAAGGCCGAAAATAAAGTAGCACGATTTAATCGATAGTTAGCCGAAGGACACGATCTTTTAAAATAGCTTCTCGTAATCTCCTTAAGTTCATATCTTGGCATAACTCGTTTCACGATTTGAGACCTTTCTCGGACCGATATTTGGCATGTGTTTCGAACTTCAAATCTTGGAAGACGTTCTTGAATTAATGGTCTTCTCTTCATATATGGAATTTCTTCAAACTTGGACCACGACTTCATCATTTTTCTTCGATCTTTATTTGGGATTTTGATATGCAACAATCTACATCCTTTTAGGACTTGGATATATTTATCCTCATACCTTGTTAGGGTCTTTTTGGATAGACTTCTCCATGATCTTTAGGGGACTATATTGCTTCTCGTCGTGTGTCTCGATCCTTCATATTGATTTTGGAATAATGATACTTCACATCATCTTGGATCTTTAGTAACAAAATGGAGTTCCTCATGTCTTGTGAGGGCCTTTTTGGAACTTGCCAATCTTCGCATCCCGCTTAAATAAGTTATGCCTTGGCTATGAACTCTATTCGAACACGAGCAACTTTTAAACGATCTTGGGCTAGAAGCTAAGTAACCTTTTAAATCGTACGACCTTACTTATTGCATTTATTTAAACATAAGCGTGGGGAGAATAAGCAAATAATTACTACACATGAGAGCGTGAAAGATTACTTGACATATAATTAACTCTATCATTTCTCGTCCTCATTTAAGAGACTTAGCCTAAAAGTTAAGGAATCGAAGCTAAGTGCTCAACACGCACGGTCGAGTCAAAAATTACTCTTATTCTCACCATCGGAAAACCTACATTCGTGTCTTAAACACTTATGAAAAATAAGAAAAAATTTTAAATTTGGCCATTTTTAGCCTTATTTTGCAACAAAATGATAACAAAAAGATGAAAATTAGATTGCGTGGTGACGTAAGCAAGGTGAAGTATCTACTCACCCCCATACTAAAATTAAACATTGTCCTCAATGTTTCGAGTCTAGGGGTAAAACACCCCCATACTAGAGACGAAGTCGAATGCTTAATCTCGAGCATGGAAAGGGTAAAACGAATAACCTAAAAGCCGTTTATGAATTATGCTAATAAGATAAACGTTAGAACATAAAAGGATATCATCGGTTATCGGAATCTCCAAAGGCAACGATCGAAGCTCGAGTGATCCGTAAAACGAACACGAGAGGCTTCAATGATGACGATGAACCTAATAAACAACCACGGAACAAGGGTTGGAAGAGCACAAGTCCCCTCGTTAACTAATTAGAAAAATAAAAGGATAGGCATGAGATTCCCCCACGAGGCACCTTGTTTTTGATAACCGAGTCAAAAGCTCGACTCGAATCCCCATAAATGTGATCATTTAGGGATAATCATGGTTTGGTCATTTTTGGTGGGGCTTACATGATAAACAAGGCCCAAAGAAACCGTAAATAAAAACAAAGCCTTTATACCAGGGTCAAAGATTGTATCCTCACATTTGGTGGAAAATGATAAAGGCAAAGTTGGGGGATACGTTTTGTAAGGAAGAAAACTCCTTACAACGTACTCGAAGTACGTGTAATCATGAGAACCGAGAGGGTGGGTAGGATTACTTTGAGACGAAGGCAAATTTGAAAGAGAATAAATAAAATAGGGGTCTCAAAGTCTCCTCCCGGTTCAAAGGCAAAAGCCTCGTTAACAACCACGGAACAAGGGTTGGAAGAGCACAAGTCCCCTCGTTAACTAATTAGAAAAATAAAAGGATAGGCATGAGATTCCCCCACGAGGCACCTTGTTTTTGATAACCGAGTCAAAAGCTCGACTCGAATCCCCATAAATGTGATCATTTAGGGATAATCATGGTTCGGTCATTTTTGGTGGGGCTTACATGATAAACAAGGCCCAAAGAAACAGTAAATAAAAACAAAGCCTTTATACCGGGGTCAAAGATTGTATCCTCACATTTGGTGGAAAATGATAAAGGCAAAGCTGGAGGATACGTTTTGTAAGGAAGAAAACTCCTTACAACGTACTCGAAGTACGTGTAATCATGAGAACCGAGAGGGTGGGTAGGATTACTTTGAGACGAAGGAAAATTTGAAAGAGAATAAATAAAATAGGGGTCTCAAAGTCTCCTCCCGGTTCAAAGGCAAAAGCCTCATTGAAATCCTCATTCTCATCGAGAGGTGGTCCATCGGTTAACCCCTCGAGAAAGGGAGCATCACAAGTCAAAAGAGAAGGGTCATCCATATGAGACTTAGGGAGGGTGACTAGCAAATCCGGCTCATCGAGTTTAGGATCCAAAGAATCCTCACTCTCGATGTCCTCGAACATCTCATCAAAGAGAGGATTTACGTCACCAAAAACGAACTCGTCATCAAATTCAAAAAGGGAATTCGAGTAGAATTAAATTCCTCGACACGAACTTCCTCATCGATTAGTGACTCGTCATCACTAGTGGAAAAATCATTATCGAAAAGCGGTTTCAAAAAAGTCAATGATTCTCTACCCGAAGTGTCATTGGGAGAGACATCATCACATGAAGTCGTATCACACTCACTATCGTAATTTGCCTCGTTAAAATCTTCGTGGAAAAATTCATCGAGAACAAAATCACTTAACTCCTCATCGAAGACAACCGTAGGCTCACTTTGGATTGGAATAGGGATCTCAACACTAGGATTAGTGCTAAGATTCTTCTACCCCATACTTAGAGAGGCATCGGGTTTCGTTGGGAGCATGAGAGTAATGGTTTCACAAGACGGGTTGAGATTAAAAATGTCGCTATCGTCGTCGTCATCATAAATAGGAGACGTGAGATCACAATTAGCTAGATACTCCTCTCTTTCTTGTTCTATTCTCTTATGACGAATTTCGATGCTTAAACCATTGTAATCTTGTAAAATTTGTTTAGTTCTAAACTCACACTCTCTTTTAAACTCGTCACTTATTTCTTCTCTACGATATCTCCTAAGGCTTAGTCCATTAGAGATATCGTTTATTTCTTGAATGATTCTTCGTTTCTCCTCTTCCATATCTTTGATGCTTTCTTCGATCACTTCGACGACTGAAAGTTCCTTTTTCTCCATAAGTTGTTGAAAAAGCATTCTAATTTCTTTAAATCCCTCGTCAACGCGACTTGCACCGAGATCATCATCAAAAGAGTTTTGTGGAGGTGATTGGTCAAAACCGGAGAATTGATTGTCGAAAGACGTATTGTAGTTCATCGGTTGACAATCATATCCATAATGAGGTGCGTTTCCATAATTCTCACATGAATATGATGGTGGGTATTGCGAAGATTGGTCATAGAAATTAGGATTCGGTTCGGGGTCATTATAATTCGTACAACAAAATTCGAAATCGTGCTCCAAATTGCAAAATTCACACGAATAAGACGAAGGCGGTTGTGGAGCTTGGTCATAGGATTGAAATTCGTAACCATGGTCGTTTTGAGGAGAGTTGTATATATACACCTCCCTTCCTCCATAAATCTCGCATTTGAAGCAATTACCACCATCGGGAGGACCTCCACAATATGGACAAGAGTAATATCCATCGTTGGACATGACGAAACGAGAATGGTGTTACGAGAATTAAACACTAGAGGGTTAGGATAAGAATTAATTGATAAGGGGTAAGAAAAATATTTTTCATTTTTGATTGTTTTTTTAATTTTTTTTTTTTTGGTTTTTTGTGTATTTACGTAGACTCAAATCTAAAAATCTCCCCTCGAATCGATTTCTCGATTAAAGGAGCCTCAAGGAATGAAAACGATCACGTGGAGTGAACGCCTTCGATGACTTTAGAACGTTGGTGGAACACCAAAACGTTCGAGAGGGTTTAATCTTGAAAACAAGCAAATATAGTATACGTAGATAATACTTCAGCGGCAAATCCTCGATTAGCCCTCTTTCTCAAAACACGCACAAGCAAGCGGCCGAGACGAGGCGGCGCTAAGAACTTAAGAGTCTTTTTCCCTTAGGTTGTGAAAAAAACCGCCTTATACCCACCTTATAGTTTGTGTTAATCAAAATTAAGCCTCACGAAAGTATTTATCTACTTTGCCTATTGATTTTTGCTTTAGATTCGAATACAATAATTGAGTGATGAAATCCCAATTAAGGTTGCGTTTTCACGCTTTTGGAGATATTGTAAATTTATTGTGATACGTATACAATATATTAATAATATTCACAAAGAAAACGAAAACGATTATATCTACCATATAGTAAAATGATTGTTTTGTGTTTAATTTAGGAAAACTAAACACGATTTATTTGGATATTATAATATAGTAGAAAAAATAACAAGAATGAGTATGTACGATATTTACGCTTTCCAAAAATGAAAAGCAAAAACGCATTACTCACACAAACACGATATATATAAGGCTAACACACCTCCCCAGCAGCGGCGCCAAAATTGATGTAATATTTTTGTACTTCTTATTTTGGGAAAAACAAGAAATACAAGTCGTCAAATATTAATCTATACGGTTTAAGAAAACCGTAAAGATCGACAAATGCGAGTTCGTTCTCGGTGGAGGTGTAGTTGTTATAGCCAATAATACAAAATCAACTTTGGATTAGTGACGTTTTTGGGTTTGGGAAGAGAAAATTAAAAGACGAGTTACACTACGATTACACTACGACGTATAACGTAAAACGCGAACGTAAATACGTAAAACGTGACGAAATTAAAAATAAAACCTAAAAATTAATTAAAAATTAAAACTAAGTCTAAAATAATATAAATAAGAATAAAAATTCAATAAATAAATTTTAAAACCTTTTATTAATTAAATATTCAATTTTAAAAGCTAATTAAAGCCCTAAAATTGAATATAATTAAGAAAAATCTCAAAATATTATTTTATCAAACTAATATCTCACTTATATTATTTAAACACTAAAAAGTATTTTTCCTAAATTTTAGAAATTATTTTTCTATTTTTAAAAGACTAAAAACAATTTTTAAACTAAAATAATGATTAAAAATAATAAAATAATGCTAAAATTAATTTGACTTTTTGAAAAATCCTAAATTATATATCTAAAGAGTAAAAAAATGAAAAAGTTTGAAAAAGTAAAACTTTATCACTAAAAGACAAAACAATTTTAATTAAAACCTATTTAAACTTAAATTAAATCTAAAAAATAAATAAAAAGAGTGAACAGTGAACTTTTTAAACTAAAAAGTCTTAAAATAAATTACTAAAACTATGAAAATTTGTAAAACTGAAAAATATTAATTTTTTGCACTAAAAGACAAAAAACAGAATGTATTAAAACTAATTAAAACTGATTTAATTCTAAAAAATACAAAATGAATAGTGAAATAAAATTAAATTTAATGAAAATTCATAAAATGAAATAAAAAGATAGGGAAACATAAAAATAATGAAAAAAGACAACTTTTTGCACTAAAGACAAAAAACAAAAAGCTGACAAGGACACCTCACAATCCTTTGTCCTTTTGTGCAGCAGTGGGAAAGATAAGCTTAGCAGTGGGAACTTTTTCCCACTACTTGGTCGCAGTAATCAATAAAGACGATTTTTCAGGCTTGTTTGTTGGTTTTACTTGGAACAAGGGGCACCCCCACACTCATGGAAGTGTGAGAAGTTAGTTTATACAAGAAAAATACAAGGTCTAAGCCAATAAATCACACAGAATAGGCACAATCAAGTTGCTGACATGTTTAAATGGGGTCTGTGAGTATTTGACTGATATAGATGGCACAAAAACGAATTTTGGACTACCTAATTTTAATCAAAACACTACCAATCCCCAAATCAACTACTAGTAGTCCTATATTATCTCTACTTCTACTGAATTTCAAGATTTGGGCTCAAATCAGAGTAAAACAACATAGTTAAAAATCTGTTGAATATTTATGATATTTTACCAAACTTTGTGACATGTAAAATCTGATCTATCACTTAACAAAGACAAACAACACCTAGATTAACTAAATGACCAACAAAGGCGTATGTTAAAGCAGAGTTAACCCTTCCAAGTGTCACCCAAGGTAGATTAAACCATAAACCCAAACACTCCCTTATATTCTGAAACCAAGATTTAGCAAAGAACTTTCTAACAAAAACACTCAATATTAAACCTAGATTGCTAAAACATGTATAAACTCACTAAATAATCAGGAACCAAAACTTAATCATGCAATCAAACAACTTTCACACATAGACCACAAAATCACAAATTTTAGACATAAAAAGAGGGTTCAAGCCGTTTTACCATGTAGGACCTACATCCAGGCCCTACCAAGGCAAGCTGATGCCTTCTCCTTTTTAGCAAAAAAGTGGGCTTATGGATTTGTTATGAGGTTGAGTGTAGAGATGATGATGGTAAGGACTACCACAGTCCAAATACCATCCAATATGTCTTGAAATAAGAGAGAACCTGAAAAAGACTAACAAACACAATCCCAAAAGACCTACTCCAAAAGCTAATTGCCAGTTAGCTTTTGGAGAAGCTTTTTGAACAGTAAGCTCAACAAAAAAAAATAAGAAAACGGATTTTTTGAAAACCACTTTGATAAAACCAATCTAAAAACCAAACTTTTAGCCAAAAAGAAACAAGTCTCAATCCTTAGTTATTTGTTTCAGTTGTACGTTAACAAATCCGAAAAACTTGAGCTTGGGTCCAAAAATCTTCAAGAAAACGAATTTTTCTACAAATATTTGTGAAAGAGTAAAACTTGATAAACTTTTATGCTACTTTGCAAATAATGTAAATTTTACACTAAGAAAAACAGTAAAATGGAACACAAATTAACTTGCAAAGGGATTTAGAAACACACTATAATATTCATGAATAAAAAACTTTACAAGCAAAATCTGGAACAAAGGGAATTGCACAGGTTGCATTCTCCTTTTATAAGCACTAATAGAACATACTAGATAGTCTAAAACCTTAATGAATAAAAACCCTAGAATGCAGTTGGTCAAAGAAGTTTGAAATTTGTCAAATGCTTCATGTGATCTCTGAGTTGGTTGCCACCTGTGGAATCTTGATCTTGAACGTTAAAAAGGGCGTAGGGAGCAAGCATAACATCTTGGCCATCCATCTTGTCTGCTATATGGGGTTTGGGACGAAAGTGATGGGCAGGGGACCATTGGTGTGGGGTCGTGGGTGAGTCTGAGGGTTTGTTTGTTGGTGGGTTTAGATGAGAGTGGGCTTAATCACTATTTTGGAGGTTTTGGGGTAAAACCCCTTTGGTTTGAGGGTTTATAGGATTAGGGTTTATTTTGATTAGGGAGGATGAATAGGGTCGTTTGATTTATCTTTGGGGGTTAATTAGTTTTAAAATTGTGTTTCCCACATTTTGTTAACTGATTAACTAATCAGTTATATAAAAAGAGAGTGGAATGGTGAGGTGGCTGGATGGAGGAGCGTGATTGGTTGGTTGGTGTAAAGTGGGTGACATGGCAGGCTACTAGTGGTGGAAGGAAGTTGCTTTGTCTGCCACAATTGGTCCCTCATGTCCCATAATATTGTCATTCCAAATTTAAACAGCCAAACTTGTATTTCCTTTGTTATACAAGTTTTTAGTTTCACACTTTTGCCACCAAATGTTTTGAAAAGGTATTTCAAGGGCCATATGTGCAATTAATGCATACTCAAGGGATTAAATGAAATTATCTTGAAACTTAAGGGACCCAATTGTAATAATTGAGATTTACAAGGGTATTAAGTGACAAGTCTTCAAACTTGGAGGACCAATCTTGCCAAAACTTCAAGGGTATTTTTGGAAATTCCATACTTGGGCCCGGTTCTTTGTGCGGATTCGTTTCCCGTGTTCGTTTTTTCTTGATTCTTGTGATATTTTGTTGATTTCACAATATCCGTACCTAAAATAAACAATGAACAAACACAGGCATATTTTGGGGTATTTTAATGATATTTTTAGCGCTTTAAGCCCGATTTGGTCGATGAGACTATGTATAATTGCAGTCTCATCACTCCCCCATACTAAACCATTGTCGTGTCCCCACGCAATGCTAGAATTAAGTATCGTAGCACTTCTAAAATTCATTTTTATGTGATATTTATTGAAAACATAAACTTAAATAAACTACTACATATGTTTTAGACATAATGTATAGTTTTCACCATGATTAAGTGACTTTTAGGGTCAAGGAATAAGAACACGTGAATGCCTCATAGAGATAAGTTCGTCATCCTCGATTTTTACCCAATTCCATGCTAAGCGTGTAACGAGATCATTGTTATTATAAGTTAGCAACACAATCATTACTCATTAGTGTTAATTACGTACCTAGACTCCCTTATTCCTAATTGGTATCTCTTATATTTTATTTTTGTCTTAATGATCACGAGGATACATCATTGACTTATTTTGATATTTTAATAAGGCCGAAAATAAAGTAGCACGATTTAATCGATAGTTAGCCGAAGGAGACGATCTTTTAAAACAGCTTCTCGTAATCTCCTTAAGTTCATATCTTGGCATAACTCGTTTCACGATTTGAGACCTTTATCAGATCGATATTTGGCATGTGTTTCGAACTTCAAATCTTGTAAGACGTTCTTGAAATAATTGTTTTCTCTTCATATATGGAATTTCTTCAAACTTGGACCACGACTTCATCATTTTTCTTCGATCTTTATTTGGGATTTTGATATACAACGATTCGCCTCCTTTTAGGACTTGGATATATTTATCCTCATACCTTGTTAGGGTCTTTTTGGATAGACTTCTCCATGATCTTTAGGGGAGTATATTGCTTCTCGTCGTGTGTCTCGATCCTTCATATTGATTTTGGAATAATGATACTTCACATCATCTTGGATCTTTAGTAACAAAATGGAGTTCCTCATGCCTTGTGAAGGCCTTTTTGGAACTTGCCAATCTTCGCATCCCGCTTCAATAAGTTATACCTTGGCTATGAACTCTATTCGAACACAAGCAACTTTTAAACGATCTTGGGCTAGAAGCTAAGTAACCTTTTAAATCGTACGACCTTACTTATTGCATTTATTAAAACAAAAGCATAGGGATAATAAGCTAATAATTACTACACATGAGATCTGAAAGATTACGTGACTTATAATTAACTCTATCATTTCTCGTCCTCATTTAAGAGACTTATCCTAACAAGTTAAGGAATCGAAGCTAAGTGCTCAACACGCACGGTCGAGTCAAAAATTACTCTTATTCTCACCAACGGAAAACCTACATTCGTGTCTTAAACACTTATGAAAAACAAGAAATTTTTTAAAATTTGGCCATTCTTAGCCTTATTTTGCAACAAATGATAACAAAAAGATGAAAATTGAATTGTGTGGTGACGTAAGCAAGGTGAAGTATCTACTCGTTAACTAATTAGAAGAGCACCCTCCCCTCGTTAACTAATTAGAATAATAAAAGGATAGGCATGAGATTCCCCCACGAGGCACCTTGTTTTTGATACCCGAGTCAAAAGCTCGACTCGAATCCCCATAAATGTGATCATTTAGGGATAATCATGGTTTGGTCATTTTTGGTGGGGCTTACATGATAAACAAGGCCCAAAGAAACCGTAAATAAAAGCAAAGCCTTTATACCGGGGTCAAAGATCGTATCCTCACATTTGGTGGAAAATGATAAAGGCAAAGCCGGAGGATACGTTTTGTAAGGAAGAAAACTCCTTACAACGTACTCGAAGTACGTGTAGTCATGAGAACCGAGAGGGTGGGTAGGATTACTTTGAGACGAAGGCAAATTTGAAAGAGAATCAATAAAAATAGGGGTCTCAAAGTCTCCTCCCGGTTCAAAGACAAAAGCCTCATTGAAATCCTCATTCTCATCGAGAGGCGGTCCATCGGTAAACCCCTCGAGAATGGAGGCATCACAAGTCAAAAGAGAAGGCTCATCCAAATGAGACTTAGGGAGGGTAACTAGCAAATCTGGTTCATCGAGCTTAGGATCCAAAGAATCCTCACTCTCGATGTCCTCGAACATCTCATCAAAGAGAGGATTTATGTCACCAAAAACGAACTCGTCATCAAATTCAAAAAGGGAATTTGAGTAGATTTTAAATTCGTCGACACGAACTTCCTCATCGAGTAGTGACTCGTCATCACTAGTGGAAAAATCATCATCGAAAAGCGGGTTCGAAAAAGTCAATGATTCTCTACCCGAAGTGTCATTGGGAGAGACATCATCACATGAAGTCGTATCACACTCACTATCGTAATTTGCCTCGTTAGAATCTTCGTGGAAAAATTCATCGAGAGCAAAATCACTTAACTCCTCATCGAAGACAACCATAGGCTCACTTTGGATTGGAATAGGGATCTCAACACTAGGATTAGTGCTAAGATTCTTCTCCCCCATACTTATAGAGGCATCGGGTTTCGTTAGGAGCATGAGAGTAATGGTTTCACAAGACGGGTTGAGATTAAAAATGTCGCTATCATCGTCGTCATCATAAATAGGAGACGTGAGATCACAATTAGCTAGATAATCCTCTCTTTCTTGTTCTATTCTCTTATGACGAATTTCGATGCTTAAACCATTGTAATCTTGTAAAAGTTGTTTAGTACTAATCTCACACTCTCTTTTAAACTCGTCACTTATTTCTTCTCTACGATATCTCCTAACACTTATTCCATTAGAGATATCGTTTATTTCTTGATTGATTCGTCGTTTCTCCTCTTCCATATCTTTGATGCTTTCTTCGATCACTTCGACGACTGAAAGTTCCTTTTTCTCCATAAGTTGTTGAAAAAGCATCTAATTTCTTTAAATCCCTCATCAACGCGACTTGCACCGAGATCATCATCGAAAGAGTTTTGTGGAGGTGATTGGTCAAAACCGGAGAACTGATTGTTCTTGACGTATTGTAGTTCATCGATTGACAATCATATCCATAATGAGGTGCGTTTCCACAATTCTCACATGAATATGATGGTGGGTATTGCGAAGATTGATCATAGAAATTAGAATTCGGTTCGGGGTCATTATAATTCGTACAACAAAATCCGAAATAGTTCTCCAAACCGCAAAATTCACACGAGTAAGACGAAGGCGGTTGTGGAGCTTGGTCATTGGATTGAAATCCGTAACCATGGTCGTTTTGAGGAGAGTTGTATATATACCCCTCCCTTCCTCCATAAATCTCGCAATTGAAGCAATTACCACCATCGGGTGGACCTCCACAATATGGATAAGAGTAATATCCATCGTTGGACATGACGAAACGAGAATGGTGTTACGAGAATTAAACACTAGAGGGTTAGGAAAAGAATTAATTGATAAGGGGTAAGAAAAATATTTTTCATTTTTTATTTGTTTTTTTAAAAAAAAAATTTGGTTTTTTGGTGTATTTATGTAGACTCAAATCTACAAATATCCCCTCGAATCGATTTCTCGATTGAAGGAGCCTCAAGGAATGAAAACGATCACGTGGAGTGAACGCCTTCGATGACTTTAGAACATTGCTGGAACACCAAAATGTTCAAGAGGGTTTAATCTTTAAAACAAGCAAATATAGTATACGTAGATAATACTTCGGCGGCAAACCCTCGATTAGCCCTCTTTCTCAAAACACGCAAAAGCAAGCGGGGGAAACGAGGCGGCGCTAAGCACTTAAGAGTCTTTTTCCCTTAGGTTGTGAAATACAACCGCCTTATACCCACCTTATAGTTTGTGTTAATAAAAATTAAGTCTCACGAAATTATTTATCTATTTTGCCTTTTGATTTTTGCTTTAGATTCGAATACAATAATTGAGTGATGATATCTCAATTAAGGTTGCGTTTTCACGCTTTTGGAGACATTGTAAATTTATTGTTATACGTATACAATATATTAATAATATTCACAAAGAAAACGAAAACGTTATATCTACAATATAGTAAAATTATTGTTGTGTGTTTAATTTAGCAAAACTAAACACGATTTATTTGGATATTATAATATAGTAGAAAAAAACAAAAATGAGCATGTACGATATTTACGTTTTCCAAAAATGAAAAGCAAAAACGCACTACTCACACAAACACGATATATATAAGGCTAACACACCTCCCCGGCAGCGGCGCCAAAATTTATGTAATATTTTTGTACTTCTTATTTTGGGAAAAACAAGAAAATACAAGTCGTCAAGTATTAATCGATACGGTTTAGGAAAACCGTAAAGATCGACAAATGCGAGTTCGTTCTCGACGGAGATGTAGTTTTTATAGCCAATAATATAAAATCAATTTTGGATTAGTGACGTTTTTGGGTATGGGAAGAGAAAATTAAAAGACGAGTTACACTACGATTACAATACGACGTAGGACGTAAAACGCGAACGTAAATACGTAAAACGTGACGAAATTAAAAATTAAACCTAAAAATTAATTAAAAATAAAAACTAAGTCTAAAATAATATAAATAAGAATAAAAATTCAATAAATAAATTTTAAAACCTTTTATTAATTAAATATTTAATTTTAAATGCTAATTAAAGCCCTAAAATTAAATATAATTAAGAAAAAGCTCAAAATATTATTTTATCAAACTAATATCTCATTTATATTATTTAAACACTAAAAATTATTTTTCCTAAATTTTAGAAACTATTTTTCTATCTTTAAAACACTAAAAAAAGTTTTTAAACTAAAATAATGATTAAAAATAATAAAATAATGCTAAAATTAATTTGACTTTTTAAAAAATCCTAAATTATATATCTAAACAGTAGAAAAATGAAAATGTTTGCAAAAGTAAATTTTTATCACTAAAAGACAAAACAGTTTTATTTAAAACCTATTTAAACTTAAATTAAATCTAAAAAATAAATAAAAAGAGTGAACAGTGAACTTTCTAAACTAAAAATCTTAAAATAAAATACTGAAACTATGAACATTTGTAAAACTGAAAAATATTATATTTTTGCACTAGAAGACAAAAAACAGAATGTATTAAAACTAATTAAAACTGATTTAATTGTAAAAAATACAAAATGAACAGTGAAATAAAATTAAATTTAATGAAAATTCATAAAATGAAATAAAAAGACAGGGAAAAATAAAAATAATGAAAAAGGACAACTTTTTGCCACTAAAGACAAAAAAACAAAAATCTGACAAGGACACCTCACAATCCTTTGTCCTTTTGTGCAGCAGTGGGAAAGATAAGCTCAGCAATGGGAACTTTTTCCCACTGCTTGGTCACAGTAATCAATAAAGACGATTTTCAGGCTTGTTTGTTGGTTTTACTTGGAACAAGGGGCACCCCCACACTCATGGAAGTGTGGGAAGTCAGTTTAAACAAGAAAAACACAAGGTCTAAGCCAAGAAATCACATTTAAAAGGCAGAATCAAGTTGCTGACATGTTTAATTGGGGTCTGTGAGTATTTGACTGATATAGATGGCACAAAAACGAATTTTGGACTACCCAATTTTAATCAAAACACTACCAATGCCCAAATCAACTACTAGTAGTCCTATATTATCTCTACTTCTACTGATTTCCAAGATTTAGGCTCAAATCACACTAAAACAACATAGTTAAAAATCTACTGAATATTTATGCTATTTTACCAAACTTTGTGACATGTAAAATCTGATCTATCACTTAACAAAGACAAACAAAACCTAGATTAACTAAATGACCAACAAAGGCGTATGTTAAAGCAGAGTTAACCCTTCCAAGTGTCACCCAAGGTGGATTAAACCATAAACCCAAACACTCCCTTATATTCAGAAACCAAGATTTAACAAAGAACTTTCTAACAAAAACACTCAATATTAAACCTAGATTGCTAAAACATGTATAAACTCACTAAATAATCATGAGCCAAAACTTAAACATGCAATCAAACAACTTTCACACATAGACCACAAAATCACAAATTTTAGACTTAAAAAGAGGGTTCAAGCCGTTTTACCATGTAGGACCTACATCCAGGCCCTACCAATGCAAGCTGATGCCTTCTCCTTTTTAGCAAAAAAGTGGGCTTATGGCTTTGTTATGAGGCTGAGTGTAGAGATGATGATGGTAAGGACTACCATAGTCCAAATACCATCCAATATGTCTTGAAATAAGAGAGAACCTGAAAAAGACCAACAAACACAAGCCCAAAAGACCTACTCCAAAAGCTAATTGTCAGTTAGCTTTTGGAGAAGCTTTTTAAACAGTAAGCTCAACAACAAAATAAGAAAACTGATTTTTTTTTTGAAAACCACTTTGATGAAACCAATCTAAAAATAAAACTTTTAACCAAAAAGAAACAAGTCTCAATCCTTAGTGATTTGTTTCGGTTGTCACGTCAACAAATGCCAAAAACTTGAGCTTGGGTACAAAAAACTTCAAGAAAACGATTTTTTTCTGAAAATATTTGTGAAAGAGTAAAACTTGATAAACTTTTAAGCTACTTTGCAAATAATGTAAATTTTACACTAAGAAAAACAGTAAAATGGAACACAGATTAACTTGCAAAGGGATTTAGAAACACACTTTAAATATTCATGAATAAAAATTTTTACAAGCAAAATCTGGAACAAAGGGAATTGCACATGTTGCATTCTCCTTTAATAAGCACTAGTGGAACATACTAGATAGTCTAAAACCCTAATACGTAAAAACCCTAGAATGCCCTTGGTCAAAGAAGTTTGAAATTCGTCAAATGCTTCATGTGATCTCTGAGTTGGTTGCCAGCTGTAGAATCTTGATCTTGAACGTTAAAAAGGGCGTAGGGAGCAAGCATAACATCTTGGCCATCCATCTTGTCTGCTATATGGGGTTTGGGACGAAAGTAATGGGCAGGGGACCATTGGTGTGGGGTCGTGGGTGAGTCTGAGGGTTTTTTTTGTTGGTGGGTTTAGATGAGAGTGGGCTTAATCACTATTTTGGAGGTTTTGGGGTAAAACCCCTTTGGTTTGAGGGTTTATAGGATTAGGGTTTATTGTGATTAGGGAGGATGAATAGGGTCGTTTGATTTAGGTTTGGAGGTTAATTAGTTTTAAAATTTTGTTTCCCACATTTTGTTAACTGATTAACTAATCAGTTATATAAAAAGAGAGTGGAATGGTGAGGTGGCTGGATGGAGGAGTGTGATTGGTTGGTTGGTGTAAAGTGGGTGACGTGGCAGGCTACTAGTGTTGGAAGGAAGTTTCTTTGTCTGCCACAATTGGTCCCTCATGTCCCATAATATTGTCATTCCAAATTTAAACAGCCAAACTTGTATTTCCTTTGTTATACAAGTTTTTAGTTTCACACTTTTGCCACCAAATGTTTTGAAAAGGTATTTCAAGGGCCATATGTGCAATTAATGCATACTTCAAGGGCTTAAATGAAATAATCTTGAAACTTAATGGAACTAATTATAATAATTGTGATTTACAAGTGTATTAAGTGACAAGTCTTCAAACTTGGAGGACCAATCTTGCCAAATCTTCAAACTTCAAGGGTATTTTTGGAAATTCTATACTTGGGCCCGGTTCTTTGTGCGGCTTCGTTTCCCGTGTTCACTTTTGCTTGATTCTTGTGATCTTTTGTTGATTTCATGATATCCGTACCTAAAATAAATAATGAACAAACACAGACATATTTTGGGGTATTTTAATGATATTTTTAGCGTTTTAAGCCCGATTTGGACGATGAGACTATGTATAATTGCAGTCTCATCACTGCCCGCCTCCATGACGTTGTTGTTCGTCACACGATACTTTATAGTAGAATCCATCTTGATAAGCTTTGAATTTAGAAATGAATGTGGATCTTAAGTAGATGTTATAGTGATTGTTTTTTACTTGAAAAAGTGTTGAAATCCCTTAAGAAATGTTCTCGAAAAAACCAAAAAATTCTCCAAAAACCAAAAAACACACGTCCAAACCTATCGCAATGTCTCAAAGTTCTTCGATAGGAATGTGCAATCGGAATGCTATCGGAATGTTCTATCGCAATGCTATCGGAATGTTCTTATCGGAATGCCATCGGAATGCTATCGGAATGCTGATCGGAATGCTATCGAAATGCTGATCGGAATGCTATCGAAATGTAGATCGTAGTCCTGATCGGAATATCGATCGTAATGTTGGATCGAAATACTCGATCGCAATTTTGGATCGGAATACTCGATCGTAATGTTGGATCGGAATACCCCCCTCGACCGCAATGTTGGATCGGAATACAGAAGCCCTTAAGCTTTGCGATGGGAGGCGATCGCAATACGTGAACACTTCCGAGACTTTAGGTAAAAACTTGAGATTTTTACAAGAAATCTGTGATAATAAGCAAACCAAAACAACCAAATCCTTACCACAAGTATGTAGGAGATTTAGAGCAAGATTTAGAGCACGGAAAACACAAGAAAAATTTGAATCTGAGATAATTTAAGTTTTAAATCATACGAACCAAATAATATATCAACAACGAATCACAAATCTACCCCATGGCGATTGATACCAATTGTTGTCCCTTGATTTGTGATGATCAAACAAGAAATAAAGAAGAAAGATAGATGAAGTAGATGAATTCTAGAGAGAGAAAGTAAAGAGAGAAAAGAGAGAGAGAGAGGTGTGTGAAACTTATAGAAGATTAGATTAGAAAAATGAATAACCAACACACCTCTCCTTACATGCAAGGAGAGGTATTTATAGCCTTGCCTACATGTGGCATAATGGGTTATATGTTTGATTGGGTCGGGCTTGAATAAATGCTTAGTACCTTGAAAGAGGCCTTTTAAGCTAGCCATCAACCCGAAATGTCACGACTATTATACTACCTATTACAACGTTCTAATAAATGTTACAATAATAAACTATGACAGAGCATTCTTGTTTCACTCAATATTTATGAGGCTAACAGTCACACATATGGATTTTTGTGTAGTCACAAATAAAATATTTGTGTGACTAAAGTTGCCAGACAAAAATAAACAGTCACACTTGAAGTCAGTTTGTGTGACCATTTCATTTTTCGTTTGTCACGCATATTAATATATATGTGACTAGCGCTAACAACTGATTTTTGGGTAAGTCATTAGTCACTTAATAATTTGAGAGTGTAACTGAATCAAATGCTGGTTCAAGTAGTAGTCACATTATACATGTACATGTGTGACAAATATTTGTTATACACATATTGAATGTGACCAAAAACCGTATATGGTCACATGGACTTATTTTACAAGTGACTAATTGATAAACAAGATTGTCACACACATAATTTAATTTGACAGGTATATTTTGTTAAATATTAACCACACATGAATTTTGTATGTGTGACAAATGGAAAGTAATTTTTGAAACACTGGTCACTATATTTACTTAAAAGTGACAAATAATTTAGAATTACTTGAAGACTATGATCAAATATAATATCGTCACACTGAATCGTCATACAATTATGTGTAACTAATTTATATTTATGGTCACATTATAATATGATTATATGTGACCAATACATTGAAAAATGTCACACGGTCAAATATTCACGTGACAAATGTTTAGAACCAAATGTCCCTTAAATCTTTATGAAAAATACCCAAGGGCAAACTGGTTAAGTGTGTTGGTGTGTGAAAGAAAGGTAGTGGGTTCGAGTCCCAGACCTTATTTTTTTTAAATACAATAAGCCCCAATAAGTAATTAACTTATTGGGCGGTTAGTATAATCAATAAAAACAAATTAACACACATACACAATCACAAATCACCAAGAACAAGTAAAATGAAATGGTAGAAAAAATAAGAACAAGTGCTACAGTAAGTAGAGGCTATGACAAGGTTGTTTTGCTATTTTTGGGCTTATAGTTTAGTTGACGAAAGGGCTCTAACCACCATATAAACCTAAAATAGACAAAGTATATATTAAAAACTACCTACATATCAGAAATCATAATTTATAACCTATTCTAACCTAAACTAAAGCTGTTGATGCAGTTGACCTTAAAGGTTGGTAAAAAATGACCATTATTGAACTCAATTGCTTCTAAAGTGGATTTTACCTGTCAAGGCCTAATAGAGAAACAATATAACTCAGATAGCAATACAAAAATACCACAGACAACACAAACAACAACATTCATCAATCACGTTCTATCCTACTGATTGAATCATGACAAAACAACACAAAGCATCAAACTTTTGAATTAAAATATAAATACAATAATCAAAACTGAAAACCACTAATTCAAAACATATCCAAAATGATCACAAACCCTTTAGCCCTATTATGATTTTTGACTCAGTTGTTGAGACTAGCCCAAACACCCTTTTAGGCTTAGTCTAAGCAAGTTTTACACAGAGAAACTTAATAATAAGGTTATTATGTCTAAGTCCTTTTTCTTAGATTCATTAAAGAATATATTCTCTTCTCTTTTGACAATTATTATGTCTAATTTCTTTTTCTTTAACACTATGGTTTTCATTAAGGTGTTACTAGTATTTCTTTAACAATATGATTTTCATTAAGGTGCAACTAATATGTGGTTTAATTTTGATATAAACATAGTATTCACACACTTTAAACACGTCCCAACGATTATGCAAATTCTTGGAACTTAAAAAATTAATTACATGCATGAATATGCATTGGATGTTGGCATGTAGGCTTTTATGTCATTAATTTATATAAAAAGGATCAACTAATGAAAGTAATCATCAAAAATAGATAAAAAAAATAATTATATACACAGACAATTTTGATACTTAAATATGGCTTCATCATTCACAAGAACTTATTATGCCTCTGGATTTGAAGATACCAGTGTCGTTGAAAACAAGTTTGAATTTATTTTATTTTATTAATTTTGTATTTTTGTTAATACTAATTAGTACTAATAGGTACACTAACATGTTTCAGGAAACCTTGTTTGGAGTTTACAAAAGTTAAAGCAGATGCAGATGGAAACTTCTCGATTGTTTGTCCTTATCATGATCCATATGACGAATACAGTTTCTATGTTGAGGAAGCTTTCGAACAGCAACAATGGAAGATTGAAGATGAAGAGAATGCCCGGCTGGAACAACAACGCTAGAGGGAGGAAGTTGCTTCCTTAAGAATGAGGCCAGAGGAGCAAGAACAGTGCCAGGGGGAGGAAGCTTTAAGGAGGCAATTGGAGGGAGAACAAGAATTAATAGATGATGATGTTTACGACTCGGAGCAGGAAATTGAAGAAGAAAAAGATGAGTTCAGAGAGTCGTATGATTATGATGAACTTCATTTAGCTTTTGATCGTGAAATATCTCCCACGTTAGATTAATTAGAAAAACATAATGAATGTTTTTATTTAAAAAACTTTAATCCTTTATTTTTTTAATTGAATTATGTTTGATAAGTTTTCATCTTGTGTTTCTTATTTTACTTCAGTCCTTTCAAAGTTTTCATTCTCGGTTTGATTAATAATTAAGCACACTGTTTGAACTAGAATAAGCAAACATCATATTCATTTATAAGACAAATTAGTCGTTTATGGGAAATTTGACACGAAATGGAATTAATACATGAGAGGACTAGTGCAAATAGATTAAAAAGATAAAATACTCTTAACTTGTGCTTGACTAGATAATGATTAAAAACGAAATAAGTTGGAACGAGCAGTTTTCAAAAAAAGGCTCCATAGTAGCTTTGTTCTCTGTGAAGAATGGCCTAGGAGTGGTAACATTCATACCACTGTTAGTGTTGTTTCTCTTGACACTGTAAGTTCAATGTTAGGAATTTTAAAAAGTATCTAGCCTCGCTCGAACCCGTGACCTATCGATTACAGGTTCAGGGTTTTACCAGTGTGCTAGTACTCTTTATTTGTCAAGGTCTCATTCCATTATATATTTAACAGATTTTTGTTTCCTCTATGTTTAAATAAGTCGTGACTTAATAAGCCATTTCTAGCTTATTCAGATAAGTTGGGATCTTCTATTTGTTTTTCCTACAAACTACACAGTATTTAGGACTTTTCGTGTTAATTTAATATTTTTCCATCTTAAATACTAATTTTTAATAATTTTTCTTTTCTGTTTTAATTGAAGTCATTTAAAAATAGGAAAATTAGTTGTATCGTTGTACACGATATGAGTCGATAGGGTATCGTTGCACACGATGTGAGTCGATAGGTTATCGTTGTACACGATTTGATTCGACCGGGTAACGTTGCACACGATATGAGTCGATAGGGTATCGTTGCATACGATATGAGTCGATAGGTTATCGTTGTACACGATATGAGTCGACCGGGTATAGTTGCACATGATATGAGTCGATAGGATATTGTTGCACACGGTATGAGTCGATACGGTATCCTTATACACGATATGAGTCGACCGGGTATCGTTGCACACGATATGAGTCGATAGGGTATCGTTGCACACGATATGAGTCGATAGGGTATCGTTGTATACGATATGAGTCGACCGGGTATCGTTGCACATGAAATGAGTCGATAGGGTATCGTTGCACACGATATGAATCGATAGGGTATCGTTGAACACGATATGATCGACCGGTTATCGTTGCACACCATATGAGTCGATAGGGTCTCGATATGAGTCGATAGGGCATCCTTGCACACAATATGAGTCTATAGGGTATCGTTGTACACGATATGAGTCGATAGGGTATCCTTGCACACGATATGAGACGATAGGGTATCGTTTCCCATGATATGAGTCGATAGGCTATCGTTGCACACTATATGAGTCGATAAGGTATCGTTGTACACGATATGAGTCGACCGGGTATCGTTGCACACGATATGAGTCGATAGGGTATCGTTCCACACGATATGAGTCGATAGGTTATCGTTGTACACGATATGAGTCGACCGGGTATCGTTGCACACAATATGAGTCGATAGGATATCGTTGTACATGATATGAGTCGATAGGGTATCATTGTACACGATATGAGTCAATAGGGTATCCTTTCACACGATATGAGTTGATCGGGTATCGTTGAACATGATATAAGTTGATCGAGTATCGTTATACATGATATGAGTCGATAGGGTATCGTTGTACACGATATGAGTCTACCGGGTATCGTTGCACATGATATGAGTCGATAGATTATCGTTGTACATGATATGATTTAACAGGGTATCATTGCAAACGGTATGAGTCGATCGGGTATCATTGTACACGATATGAGTCGATAGGGTATCCTTGCACACGATATTAGTCGATAGGGTATCGTTGTACACAATATGAATCGATAGGGTATCCTGGCACACGATATGACTCGATCGGATATCGTTGTCACAATATGAGTTGATAGGGTATCGTTGTACACGATATGAGTCGATAGGGTATCGTTACACATGATATGAGTCAATAGGGTATCGTTTCACACGATATGAGTTGATAGGGTATTGTTGCACATGATATGAGTCGACAGGGTATCATTGCACACGATATGAGTAGATAGGGTATCGTTGTACACGATATGAGTCGACCAGGTATCGTTGCACACGATATTAGTCGATAGGGTATCATTATACACGATATGAGCCGATAGGGTATCCTTGTTCACGATATGAGTCGATATGGTATCTTTGTACACGATATGAGTCGATAGGGCATCCTTGCACATGATATAAGTCGATAGTGTATCGTTGTACATGATATGAGTCGATAGGCTATCATTGTGCACTATATGAATCGATAGGGTATCGTTGTATACGATATGAGTCGACAGGGTATCGTTGTACACGATATGAGTCGATAAGGTACCGTTGCACACGATATGAGTCGATAGGGTATCGTTGTACAAGATATGAGTCGATATGGTAGCGTTGTACACGATATGAGTTGATAGGGTATCGTTGTTCATGATATGAGTCGATAGGGTATCGTTGTACACGATATGAGTCCATAGGGTATCGTTGTACATTATATGAGTCGATAGGGTATCATTGTACATCATATGAGTCTAAATTTTTTTGGTAACGAATTTCTACAGCTAGTAACCTTTCACGAATATAAAACAATTTTTTCCCTCTCTAGTTTTTCATAGAACCGCCTAAATTATTGCCAAAATTCAAATTATCCCTCTTACTCATATTTTTCACATATCAGATCTTACTTATTCTTCATAACTATCTTCTCCTTTACCTAAAAGTATCACTGGTCACCACCCAACATGTCAGATTAATATGTTGTACCTTCAATCTAGCCATTAATTTAAGATTTTTATAGGTTAATTTAGTGCTTTTGTGATTTTTTTAATTAGGGTTTATGTTAATAAAATAATACGACTTTTTATTTTTCTAAATCATGGTTAATTTGGAATAATGTCCCTAATAACACGACCCTTTGATACTTTATATCTAATTGTATTACAGTAATTGGTTTCAAGGTTGAGATTTTTATGAGTCAATTTAGTGCTTTTTGTGATTATTTAATTAGGGTTTATGTTAATAGAATAACACGAATTTTAATTTTCTAAATTAGGGTCAATTCGGTGAGGATATGTCGGATGTTGAAAAGGGAGATCATTTGGAGTTTAGGAATCCATCATCGCGCTCACAATATATTCTTGTGTACAGGACACATAACGGATTGATTTACAGAGGGTTTCCTATTAAGGAAACACACAAGGTTGTCCGATCAGAGGTAATTTGATAATGAATTTCTGTATATCTGGTGTTTCCTTTTTAAATGCAGTTAGGGATTACCTGTTTGTTTGCTTGCTTGATGCTTGTTAGGCTTTCTAGGAGATTATATGTAAACTTTATGCTATTATAGTATTATAACTATTATGGTAGCACACTGCTTATTAGACTTATTTATTTTGCAATTTGTCTGCCATAGGATGTGAATGGGAACAAGCTGGTAAATGAGTATGTTCGTGAACACAAACAAGTCATGGTAGATACGTGAAAGTGGTAATTATCTCATTGATGAATGCTAATACACTATCCCAACTCCTTTTCTCGATCCACTCCATTCCTCTCAATTAATAATTCTATGCAAATCATGACTTGTTTGTTATACAGGTTGTTTACCGAAGCCAGGTTGATGGAAAGCATTATGCAATTAAACATTCTATGTTGCTGATGTGGCAGTCTGTCAAGATTTGGGACCGTGCCTGCATGAAATATGCGCTACAAATAGATCTAATGAAAAACAGGTAATACTATTTCATGTCTTAAGCTGTGTTTAAACCTATGGATTTTAGAGACTTATGAAAATCTTTATATTGATGCAGCAAATATAGGTACTTCTTCAAAGTACGGGTACCTCTTTCTGTCCTAGTTATGTGGACTGGTTTGGAATTGATGCGGTTGATGTACAACCAAATGAATGCTAATAGATCAGTTGTTTCGAAATTTCTACAAGCAAGCCCTACTGATTATTCAACCACCAAGTTAATGGTAAGACCAATGTTATGATCAGGATAAATACCACAGACATATTTAAATGGCGGCTTAACATCATAAATTTACTTTCGGTATGTAGGTACCCACCTACTGGTGGAGATCGTTTTGGTGTAGATATTTACGGAGCTCCATACCTTTCTTGATATTTGGATGAAGTTTTCCGGCCACGCCTTCAATTTTGTCCTTCCATACGTTCTGCGAGTTTCGCTCATCAGAAAGTTGTCATTTAACAAAAACAGTTGTACAGAAAGTGTATATCATGGAGTTTTATCATATAGCATGTGTTTCTTTCATCCTGGATTGCATTCGAAATATTTGTTAAACTAATTCACGATGTCTCATTATATACATAGCAATGAGACTTCAAGCAATATATCTTATGCTACAATGCCTTTATGCATGTTCTCTTGTCAACAGAAAATGATGCCACTCCCATTATCTGTATCTTTCTTCATGAGCAAAATAAATTTCAAGCAGTGAGACTTCAACGCGTTGAGCCAAATATACCTGCCATTGCAGTAGTCTCTTGTTATTAGGAGGTTTGTTTGTATCAAATTTGATAAAAGATGTGAATTTTGTAGCTTTTTGCAATAATACAACTTCGACTTTGTTCGTCTTTTTATAATTTGTGATAATCTTCGGGAACTTAAGTTCAGACGGATGTTGTTTGGCTAGATCTCTAAAGCGGCTTAGGAAGCTAGAATCGGTATGCTTGCAGGTTTTGCTAGTCTTTCTTTTGTCCCCTATGTAGTAAAGTATACTCATTAAAAATGGGAGTGTAGCTCATATGTTAGAGCGCTCGCATTGCATGCGAGAGGCACGGGGTTCGATTCCCCGCACTTCCTTATTAGCACTTTTGGTCACTGTTTGCTTAATTGTTGTGTGACTAAATATCACAAAATGTCACACCAACATATAATTCATGTGATTGTTGGATGCATATAGTCACATAAAATACAATTTACTTAGACTTTACAAATAATACAGTCACACTTATTACTATTTTGGTCACTCTTTGGTTAAATATATGTGACAAAATCACTACCCTTAACATGATTTGTGTGACTAACTATCACAAAATGTCACACCAACATACAATTTGTGAGACTATTTGATGCGTATAGTCACACAAAATAAAACTTACTTGACTTTACAAAGCATACAATCACATTTATTAATACTTGTGGTCACTCTTTAGTAATTGTATGTGACAAATTCACTATCATTAACATGAATTCTGTGACTACATATCATAATATGGCACACAAGCCTACACTTAATGTGACTGTTGGATGCATATAGTCACACAAAATACAATTTACTTGAATTTACAAAGCATACATTCATACTTATTGCTGCTATTGGTCACTCTTTGGTTAATAGTATGTGACTAACTCACTACCATTAACATGGTTTGTGCAAAAGGTCACAAAAACATACAATTCAAGTGACCATTGGATGCATATAGTCACACAAAATACACTAATAACATAGTAAATGTCACACATATTGTATATTCATGTGACAAAAGAATAAACAATAGTCACTCTTTAACAAAACTCGTGTTATTGTAAAGTGTTTATCATCACACATATACACTAAACCACCAAATATTGTGCCTAGGTCATCACAAATTTTTGAGTATTGGTCACTCTTTTTTTATGGTTATGGTCACTAAGACTAACTTGTGACCTAAAGACACCTACGGTCGCGGGACCTTTGGTCACAAAGGCTAAAAACGCGATACGATCACTCTTTTTTAGTGTGACTGTAACACCCCATTTTGGTAAATAGAATGTCACGCGTAATCATGGCGTGTTATCAAAGCATGCAAGGTAAATGTCTAAAACATTAAATGACCATGAATGGAAATACCGGAAACAAACATCGGTAGTCCAAGTATAAGTTCATCAAACATGAATATAAGTACTGTAATGGAAAAGGACTAAACAATGTCCAAAGAAATAATGTAGCAGAATGTATAGAAAATGCATAAAATAGTTAAGGCTAGATAGCTTCCAATCCGTATGCACCTACTCTTAAAGTCTACGAGCACCCTTGAGTACCTATCGTTTGGGAACATGAAAGGAAAACGGATGAGCATAACTCCCAGTGAACGGATATACAAGTATTGCATGAAATGACATAAGCATAAAAGACTAATAGCAGCGGAAATGTATAAGTTCTAGATAACCTGGATCATGTTCATAAAACTGGTTTTATAGTTTGAAAAGACTTATGTTTTATATGAAAATCTATAATAATTAGCCAATAGCCCATATAGGTCATGAGGTTCCACCGTGCATGAATACTCGGAGGGGAGACCTCGTCGTGCAATTAGAGGGGTTGCCTCTAATTAATTAGTCTCGGTAGGAGGGATCAACTCCTTGTGAAGGATGCAAGGCACACATCACATTCACCATGAAAATCCTGTAAAATATGTAACTAGGATGCACCCATACGCCCCACATGATAATATAAATATAGGCCAAAACTGAAAAGGGACGCCATGAGCAATCACTCTGTCGTGAGGAAGTCATAACACTAGTGCCTCTAGTGTTATGGTTATGGTACCTCCATAACTAGGTAACACTGGTCATGCATGTATATGGCTTAGGAATTTAAACTAACATAAATAATCAAACATATAAAACATATACTGGGAAAATAGTTGGCTGCAAACGGGGAATCCTAATAAGGAAAGAATGTCCATACTGAAGGACGGGAAATCCGTACATTGTGTCAAGTGAACGAGGAAAGACGAAAGGATGAAAGTCCTACTCCGACCTCAGTAATGTTACATAAATAGGGGACATGTATAAGTATTCTTATTACTGAATACGTAACTGGTTATAGCATGTCTTAGCTTGTTTTATATGTTCTTGTCTTGTTTACTGTTTTAAATGTTATACAGTGTTAATCATGTATTCTGGTTAAGTGTTATCTTGTATTCTTGTATTATTATACTTGTTGTGTAATAATAAGTAACTTTCTAAAAATAGCAGGTTTCCTAAAATAGAAAGTTTCCAAAAATAGAAAGTTTCCAAAAATAGATCAGTTTCAAAAAATAGATCAGTTTCTAAAAATATAAAGTTTCTAAAAATAAAAAGTTTCATGGAATAGAAAGTTTCCATATTTAGAAATAAGCTGGATTAATAAGCTAATAATATAAGCTTAAGTTTACTTGTTAAAAATCATAAGTCATGTAATTAATAGTATAGTTTATTAATAATGTCATGATAATTAAATAAACTATAAGTTATATGATTTAATTAAATATAGACATGATTTAATTAAATTAAGACATATAAAATACTTAGGTTAAACATGTATTAATAATTTCTTAATTATACCCTAAGTCATGATTTATTAATTAATTATGTTCCATGTTTTAATAATTAATTAATACTATAGTCTAAATTAAGTGGTAAAGTACTTATGTTAAAACATGTATTATCTATTAAAAATAATATAACCTAAGTCATGATTAAATTAAATTAATTACTAGTCATGTTTTAATTAATTTACTTTTTCTTGAAAAATAATATAACTTGTAAAAAAATTTATAACTTGTCAAAATTAATCACCTGACCGAACCCGTGTTTTAATTTAGACCGAACCGTGAACCGGACCAAACCGTGAACCGGACCGAACCGTGAACCAGACCAAACTGGCTGATAGTGGCTAAACCGGTTTAGCCGGCAGCCAATGTCGTGGCCTGGCTAGCCACTGCTGGACCAACACCACCGGCTGTATCCGGTGATTTTCCCACTGATCGGCCTGCGTTCCCCCTGCTAGACTCACAACAGCCACCGGCTTGAGCCGGTGGTGCTGTTGCGCTGCGCCGAGACCCAAACAAACCAAAAGGTATCCCGACATGAGTCGGATTCCCTTGTTCCTTGATGCCGAACCAACACAACCACACTGAGACCCCTTGGTCTCGGCTGTTGGTGCAAATCGAGCCAAGCCGAGAGCCTTGGGCTCTCGGTTCGTGTGTCAGCCGAACAAACCCCCACCAAAACCAAACTTATGCATATTTTCTTGATTAGTTTTTCATGTTTGTTATGTTTTTTATTTTCTAGAACACATGAATCATAATAAAAGAAAATAAAATAACTAGATGAAAGGTTTTGATGTTACCGAACACTTGATTTGAAAAGGACAATGAACACGAACACGATCTACCTGAATTCCAAGATCAAAATCAAACAAACACCTCCTTAGTGTCTCTTGTAGCCGGCGGAAAAGGGAAGCAAAAAGAAAAGCTAGGGTTTTTCTTATTTTGTTCAAATGGGCTTGGCCCATTCCTTGTTCCTTGTCCACGGCTACTAGGGCCTAAAGGGGGTTTCCCGGGCTTTGTTCATATTTAATAATTTACATGTTCATTTGCTAATATATTCGTGTTAGTTCATGGTTAAATGTTCGTGTTATAAATAATACTTGTACATAATCAACATTTATCGTGTAATAATAAATATGTACGTAGTTCACATGTTTGTGTTTCAATGTTCGTGATCATATGCTTGTGATTATAATTATTATGATTAATAATTATCGTGTATTAATACGTACTTAATATTTATCGTGCACTAAGACGTACGTAGTTTAATGTGTTCATGACATAAAAGGAAAGTTTTAATTGGTTCGTATGTTTACGTAGTGTACTGTTCATGGCATTTAGATGCGGGTTTTACAACTCTTCGCCCCTAAAAAGAATAATTCGTCCCCGAATTATAGATAAAGTAAACTGAAAGAGGAACATACCTGAATTCAAATCTTGAAATGAGGGTAAAAAGTCCGAATAGACTCCTCTGTTTCCCAAGTGGCTTCCCTCTCGGTATGATCCCACCAAAAGATTTTGACGAATGAAATCGTTTTCTTCCTCATGACTCGTTCCTGTCTGTCAAGAACTCGTTCGGGTTCCTCGATGAAGGTAAGATCTTCACGAATCTCTTCAAGTGGATATTGAACCCTGTGAAGGGGGTGATACTTGTATCCTCTGAGTAAGAACACATGGAAAACCTCATGAACGTGAGAAAGCTGTGGAGGTAACGCTAAACGATATAATACTTCACCGACTCGCTCGATGATATCTAACGGTCTGATGAATCGAGGACTGAGTTTTCCTTTGATTCCAAAGCGTCTAACACCATGTGCCGGTGATACCTTAAGAAAGACATGATCTCCCATGTTGAAATGCAAATCTCTACGATGCTTATCGGCATAACTCTTTTGACGTGCACGAGCTTCTTGTTACTTCGCCTTAGCTACAACGAATTTCTCGTTGGTCAACTCTATCATCTCTGGACCTTCAAGTGTTTGCTCACCAACCTGATCCCAACAGATTGAGGCGCGATACTTTCTGCCATACAACATCTCAAAGGGTGCACACTTGATGCTGGCGTGCCAACTATTGTTGTATGAAAACTCTACCAAGCAGATATAATCGTCCCAATATCATGTCCATTCTAAAGCACACGCTCAAAGCATGTTTTCTAATGTCTGAATGGTTCGCTCTGACTGCTCGTCTGTTTGAGGATGAAAATCCGTGCTAAGCTTAAGTTTGGTACCCCAAGCTTTCTGCAGACTCCTCCAAAATCGTAAAGTAAACCGAGGATCTCTGTCCGAGATGATACTGGATGGAGCACCATGAAGTCTCATGATATCCTTCTTATATGTGTCATCCAGTTTGTTAACGGGATCATCCTTCCTAATCGGTAAGAAATGAGCTGACTTGGTAAGTTGATCAACGATAACCCAAATTGCATCATGCTTCCTCTTGGTCTGCGGAAGTCCGGTGACAAAATCCATGGTGATCTTGTCCTATTTCCACTCTAGAATCTCTAGTGGTTGAAGTAAACCACTAGACCGTTGATGCTCGATCTTAACCTGGTGGTAGGTAAGACATTCGGAGACATAAGTAGCAACATCCTGTTTCATACCACTCCACCAAAAGTACTGCTTGATGTCGTGGTACATCTTGGTCGAACCAGAAGGAATGGAGAATGGGGAGCTATGAGCTTCAGCCAATAACGCTTCCCTGAGTGTAAGATCATCAGGAACATAAACTCTAGTGCCCTGCCATAAGATATCATCGTCGTCTAACCGAATCCCCGTCTGCTGCTCAAAGTTTTGAATAATTTCCCAGATTTCACCATCATCCTTCTGAGATTCCTTGATCCTAGAGAGTAATTTAGGTTCCACTCAAAGATTAGCCCAATAACCATGTTGTCCACGTACCATGATCTTAATGTCTAGTCGCTCCAAGTCTCGTATAATCTCCTCCTCTATTTTAATGTCGTTGATCATACCCGACTTTCTACTAAGAGCATCTGCCACTACATTCGCCTTGTCGGGATGATACTGCAGATTAATGTCATAATCCTTCAACAGCTCTAACCACCTTCTCTGCCTCATGTTCAGTTCCCGCTGAGTGAAAATGTATTTCAGGCTCTTGTGATCTGTGAAGATATCACATGATTTGTCATACAAGTAGTGCCTCCATATCTTTGGTGCAAACACGACTGCTGCAAGTTCCAAGTCATGCATAGGGTAGTTCTCCTCATAAGGCTTAAACAGACGTGATGCGTAAGCAATCACTTTCCCATGTTGCATGAGAACACAACCAAGTTCCTTCCCTGAAGCATCACTGTAGATTTGAAATCCACCTGTACCAGATGGGAGAGTAAGAATCGGTGCAGATACCAGCCTCTGCTTTTGGTCTTCAAAGCTCTTCACTCTTTCTTCAGTACAAACGAATTTCTCCCTTTTCCGCATCATTTTGGTCAATGGCAGTGCTAACCGGGAAAATTTATCTACTAACCTACGATAGTAACCAGCTAAGCCTAGAAAACTACGAACTTTAGTCGCTAATGTCGGTCTTGGCCACTTGGTAATAGCCTCAACCTTTGTTGGATCCATAGTTATTCCTTCTGTGGATACTATGTGGCCTAGGAACGCCACCTTACTTAACCAGAATTCGTATTTAGAGAACTTGGCATACAGCTTATCCTGGCGAAGTATCTGTAATACTGTACGAAGATGGTCTTCGTGTTCCTCCTTTGACTTAGAGAAAATCATAATATCATCAATGAAGACAATGACAAACTTGTCCAGAAACTCATGGAAGATACGGTTCATCAAGTCTATGAAAACAGTTGGATCATTGGTAAGTCCAAATGGCATGACTACAAATTCGTAGTGTCCATAACGTGTATGGAAAGCAGTCTTGGCGATTTCCTGCTCTTTAACCCGTAACTGATGATAGCCCGACCTCAGATCAATCTTGGAGAAATGTTTGTCCCACTGGAGTTGGTCAAACAGATCATCAATGCGTGGCAATGGATATTGATTCCTAAATGTGATCTTATTAAGCTCACGATAATCAATGTAGAGACGCATACTGTCGTCCTTCTTCTTTACGAATAAAGCTGGTGCGCCCCATGAAGATGCACTAGGTCGAATCAAACCTCGTTCCAAAAGTTCCTGCAGTTGTTCCTTTAACGCCTTAAGCTCTATGGGAGCCATGCGATAAGGAGCCTTGGAAATTGGCTCAGCTCCTGGGATGAGCTCAATATTAAACTCTACCCCACGAGCAGGTGGTATGCCCGGAAGTTCTTCTGGAAACACGTCTAGAAAATCTGACACGATCGGCTGATTCTGGATATATGGAGATTTAGCCTCCATATCATGAACAGTAGCTAGGTAGCTCTCGCAACCATGTGACAGTAATGCACGTGCTTGTAAGGTTGAAATTATTTGTACAGACCTTCCGGGCATAAAACCGTTGTTAATGTACTTTGGTGCGTTTACATCACCGAAGATGACCCGATATGAATGGCAGTCAATGGTGGCGTGATGTTGGGATAGCCAGTCCATGCCTAATATTATGTCAAAATCGCACATGTCTAATGGAAGTGCGTTAACTGGACAAATTTTGTCGTCAAACTCGAGGGGAAGACCCTTGTACCCATGTGTTATGCGTACATAGTCTCTTAAGGGCGTGGAAATGTTTAAGACATTTTCTAATGGCATAGGGGATATCCTAACATTCTTGGCATAAACAGTAGAGATGACCAAATGAGTAGCACCAATGTCAAATAAAACGCATGCAGCTTGACCATACATATACAAGATTCCAGTGATGGTACCTGTTGACTTGTTGGTCTGATCACGCGAGGTCGTGTACACCCATCCAGTAGTAGGAGGTGGCTTAGAGTCGGCATGTCCAGATGTGCCCTCTATCTCACCCCTACGGCAGTCCTTCATGCGATGGCCTGGTTGGCCACACTTGAAGCAAGCATCGATATCATGGCGACACGGCCCAGGGTGCCTGCGGTTGCACGTAGTGCAGGGAGGGTGAGTATACCCTCCAATATGTGCCCTTGCTGGCTGGGAGCCTGTTCAGAAAAGTATACGTGAGACATGGTTAATGGGTACAAAAAGGACAATGTAGAAAATCATAAGACATAATACCCGTTATAGCTGCACGATTGGGCTGTGAACCTCTACGGTCCTGCTCCCTTCAGTTGCCATGATTCCTGGTAGTAGATGTTGAAGTGTTAGAATTATGAATCATAAAGCATATAACATAAGAAATGAGTAAGTTTAGGGGCCTGCTGTTGTTGGAGTTGTTAGCGTTGTTACGGTAATTGTCATTACCACCACGCTTATCCGAAGCAGAACGGTCTTGGGTCTGACCGTTACCCTTATGCTGACTCTGCTGCTAGGTGGCCGGTTGGGACCGGTCCCCAGTCTTCTGCCTAAAAGATGCAATTGAATAAAGAAAGATAAATATTTGGATATTACTATATGAAATGAAATTATCACCGCTGAATGACGAGATATACCTCTTGCCGGGTCTTTCTGCCTCTCCAAACTCATCCCTCTCTTGCAGCATCTCCAACTTGCGTGCTGCATCAGCTACTTGTGCCACCGTGTTAAAGGTAGCACATACCAAGTTATTGGCGATCGATGTATGAAGAGCCCAACGAAAGTGGTACGCTTGCTCCTCTGTAGTCCCTACTATTGTGCCAAGGAATCCAGCCAAAGGAAGAAACCTCTGCATGAACTCATTGTTGTTTTCCCTAACTCTCTACCTAATCTCGTGATACTCCCTCTTAAGCTTATCCTGCTCAGCCTTTGGGAAGAACTGTCCTATAACCAACTCCCTGAATTGTGCCCAAGTCAAGCCAGCCACCTAATTGTCTCCTCCCTCCGATTGTTTCACTGACTTCCACCATCCAAGCACGTCCCCTGCAAACTTGTAACAGGCTAACCTTGCCTTAAAGACAGGGTCGCATCCCATCGCATCAAAGATCTTCTCAATGTGAGCTAGCCAGCTCTCAGCCTCATTAGGGATGTCAGTCTTCTTGAAGGATCACGGACGCTGCTTGTTGAATCACTCTAGCCATATGATCAGTGTAGCTGGAGGAGGAGGATGAGGATTCTGATGCTGGTGCTGGTGCTAATTGTTTGCAGCTTGCACCTCGGCCCGAATTTCATTCCTTAGTTGAGGAAGCATGACATGCATCGCAGCTTGAACTGTTGCATTGAATTGCTCTTGTTCACGTGTAAGAACCATCTGATAGTATAAAACAAAATACATGATTAAACTGATTAAAACATAATATCTATATATATATATACATGAAAAAAAATTATGCATATAAACATGAAAAAAAATTATGCATGAAAACGGTGTATGAATGCATGATGGTGAAATAACATGGGTTTGGGTGAACGTCTTTGGGTCGGTTCACCTAAACAAAATGACATGACGAGGATGAACGCCTATGGGTTGGTTCATCAAAACAAGATGATTCGACTAAAAGAACATGCGACAAAATATGGCCAGTCCTGTACCAACCATTACTTAGTCAAAATTCCTACAAAAATGATACATGAATAAATGCATGAAAACAATTGTCAGTTCTAGGAAGACCATGGTGATTACCCACTAATCACAGGGCATGTTTTAAGAGCCTACAGGTCGAAACCTTGGCTCTCATACCATAATTGTAACACCTCATTTTGGTAAATAGAATGTCAAGCGTAATTTAGCGTGTCATCAAAGTATGCAATGTAAATGTCTAAAACATTAAATGACCATGAATGGAAATACCAAAAACAAACATCGGTAGTCCAAGTATAAGCTCATCACACATGAATATAAGTACTGTAATGGAAAAGGACTAAACAATGTCCAAAGAAATAATGTAGCAGAATGTATAGAAAATGCATAAAGTAGTGAAGGCTAGATAGCTTCCAATCCGTATGCACCTACTCTTAAAGTCTACGAGCGCCCTTGAGTACCTGCCGTTTGGGAACATGAAAGGAAGACGGTTGAGCATAACGCCCAGTGAACGGATATACAGGTATAGCATGAAATGACATAAGCATAAAAGACTAATAGCAGCGGAAATGTATAAGTCCTAGATAACCTGGATCATGTTCATAAAACTGGTTTTATAGTTTGAAAAGAATTATGTTTTTATATGAAAATCTATAATAATTAGCCAATAGCCCATATAGGTCATGAGGTTCCACCGTGCATGAATACTTAGAGGGGAGACCTCGTTATGCAATTAGAGAGGTTGCCTCTAATTAATTAGTCTGGGTTGGAGGGATCAACTCCTTATGAAGGATGCAAGGCACACATCGCATTCACCATGAAAATCCTGTAAAACATGTAACTAGGATGCACCCATACACCCCACATGATAATATAAATATAGGCCAAAACTGAAAAGGGACGCCACGAGCAATCACTCCGCCGTAGGGAAGTCATAACACTGGTGCCTCCAGTGTTATGGTTATGGTACCTCCATAACTAGGTGACACTGGTCGTGCATGTATATGGCTTAGGCATTTAAACTAACATAAGTAATCAAACATATAAAACATATACTGGGAAAATAGTTGGTTGCAAACGGGGAATCCTAATAAGGAAAGAATGTCCATACTGAAGGACGGAAAATCCGTACCTTGTGTCCAGTGAACGAGGAAAGACGAAAGGATGAAAGTCCTACTCCGACCTCACTAATGCTACATAAATAGGGGACATGCATAAGTATTCTGATTATTGAGTACATAACTGGTTATAGCATGTCTTAGCTTGTTTTATATGTTCTTGTCTTGTTTACTGTTTTAAATGTTATACAGTGTTAATCATGTATTTCATGTATTCTGATTAAGTGTTATCTTGTATTCTTGTATTATTATACTTGTTGTGTAATAATAAGTAACATTCTAAAAAGTGCAGGTTTCCTAAAATAGAAAGTTTCAAATAATAGAAAGTTTCCAAAAATAAATCAGTTTCTAACAATAGATCAGTTTTTAAAAATAGAAAGTTTCCAAAAATAGTAAGTTTCCTGAAATAGAAAGTTTCTATATTTAGAAATAAGCTGTATTAATAAGCTAATAATATAAGCTTAAGTTTACAGGTTAAAAATCATAAGTCATGTAATTAATAGTATAGTTTATTAATAATGTCATGATAATTAAATAAACTATAATTTATATGATTTAATTAAATATAGACATGATTTAATTAAATTAAGACATATAAAATACTTAGGTTAAACATGTATTAATAATTTATTAATTATAACCTAAGTCATGATTTAATAATTAACTATGTTTTAATAATTAATTAATACTATAGTCTAAGTTAAGTGGTAAAATACTTAGGTTAAAAACATGTATTATTTATTAAAAATAATATAACCTAAGTCATGATTAAATTAAACTAATTACTAGTCATGTTTTAGTTAATTTTAATTTTTCTTGAAAAATAATATAACTTGTAAAAAAATGTATAACTTGTCAAAATTAATCTCATGACCGAACCCGTGTTTTAATTTAGACCAAACCATGAACCGGACCGAACCGTGAACCAGACCGAACTGGCCCGACAGTGGCTAAACCGGTCTAGCCGGTAGCCACTGTCATGGCCTGGCTAGCCACTACTGGACCAAACACCACCGGCTGTAACCGGTGGTTTTCCCGCTGCTCGGCCTGTGTTCCCCCTGCTAGACTCACAACAGCCACCGGCTTGAGCCGGTGGTGCTGATGCGCTGCGCCGAGACCCAAACAAACCAAATGGTACCTCGACGTGAGTCGGGGTCCCTTGTTCCTTGCTGCCGAACCAACACAACCACGTCGAGACCCCTTGGTCTCGGCTGTTGGTGCAAATCGAGCCAAGCCGAGAGCCTAGGGCTCTCGGTTCGTGTATCGGCCGAACAAACCCACAAAACAAACTTATACATGTTTTCTTGATTATTCTTTCATGTTTATTATGTTTTTTATTTTCTAGAACACATGAATCATAATAAAATAACTAGATGAAAGGTTTTGATGTTACTGAACACTTGATTTGAAAAGGACAATGAACACGAACACGATCTATCCGAATTCCAAGATCAAAATCAAACAAACACCTCCTTGGTGTCTCTTGTAGCCGGCGGCAAAGGGAAGCAAAAAGAAAAGCTAGGGTTTTTCTTATTTTGTAAAAATATGAATTATGTTTCCTGTGTTTTTCCTTTTCCCTAAATTAGTCAAAAATCAAATGGGCTTGGCCCATTCCTTGTTCCTTGTCCACGACTACTAGGTCCCAAAGGGGGTTTCTCGGGCTTTGTTCATATTTAATAATTTACGTGTTCGTTTGCTAATATATTCGTGTTAGTTCGTGTTATAAATAATACTTGTACGTAATCAACATTTATCATGTAATAATAAATATGTACGTAGTTCACATGTTCGTGTTTCAATGTTCGTGATCATATGCTTGTGATTATAATTATTATGATTAATAATTATCGTGTATTAATACGTACTTAATAATTATCGTGCACTAACACGTACGTAGTTTCTGAATTTAATATTCGCGACACGTGTTCATGACATAAAAGGTAAGTTTTAATTGGTTCGTATGTTTACGTAGTGTACTGTTCATGGCATTTAGATGTGGGTTTTACAGTGACAAATACCATATTTTGTACTAGTGAAAGCACCAAACCAAACGATTTTTTCCATTAAACCCTAAAGTCACTTAAAGTGTAAACCTTTGCAAGATTGACTACCTTTTGGTACTCTCTTGTGAAGTTTTAACTAAATCCTTGATCCTCGTGTCAAGGTTTTGGTTGTTCTTGTTTCCCCTTTTGGTTCGACGCAACATAAACCCTTACTAGGGTTTCCGGTGATTTTCCAAGTATCTTGTAATTCTTTATAAAACGATCCTTACGTAATCCCAATTAGGGTTTTGGATCTAGGGTTTCTAATTACAAGATAATCGAAGTGAAGTTACTACTAGCATCGTAGTGATTGTTCGTTTGACGTGTCGTGTGAGCAAACGATAGAGGCGGTTATTTAACAGTTATAGTTCAAGATCAAGATTCATTAATTGATTGCTTCAATTAATTCAAGGTTGGTTTAAATTGTTTTTATTATGTGATTAATTGTGCATGATATACTAGATCCATTCCGCAGCGTACTCGTAGTTAATGGTTAACTAGTATCTTAAATCCCAACATAATATATAGGGAATACTTATCTTGCTTTTCACGTAGGTCGAGCAAGCTCATACGAGTTCCCATTCTTGGAACCATTTTGGGCCAAATGTTTGAAAATTTGCACCCTATGCGCGTACGTAGATGTTTGAGTAAAACCAATCAAAGGAATTTGATAGAAAAGGCCAAGACTTCTATTTAAACACCATTCCACTTAGTGTTTTCGGCAATTTTAGATACTCTCCCATTTTCCAGATTTTGTGTTTCACGTGCCTCACTTTGAGAAACGATATAATCATTCATATTAACTCCATTTTGGACATTTTTTAGCTCGGTGCGAGACTCTCTTCAAGGAAAACACAAAGCTATTAACTAATGAAAATATATATAACAAATACATATATTATATAATGTCCAAATATTGCAAAAACTCATTTTACAAAACCGTTTTCCAACAATCCCTCACATGAATGAAAACCGACTGAAAATGCATGAAAGTTTTGGAAAAATTTTAGCGGTTAAGTCATGCATAAGATAGGTATGTGTGACCATTTCAACCTTCCCTTGTGAGATGCACTTAGTATCCTAGATCAGAGTTGACGTGATGCATCGGAACTCAGCCTACGTTTACACAGATGATGTGCTCTGTGGTGGCAAGTTTTCAATTTATAACACGGTTTATTGAGTAAGCTAAGAATACGCAGGAAAGTATGACCCTTTTGTTTGTCGCTAGATTTGTATGGTAAACCGAGATTGTTCGCATGGATTTGTGTGATTAACGTTTTAAAATCTGCTTATATCAATCCTTAGCATAAGTCAAATATATCAAAGCAAATAATATGTTGATTCAAATGATTAAAAGCAACACTTGGTAAGACTGGTTTAAATTTGTGTTTTGGTATGATTATGATAAATATATAAGTATGATTATGATAATTAGACGGTGATCTGTAACTTTGACTTTGACTCGAGTTTCATACTTATATTTTGAATATATATATGAGGATTTGGCATGCTATTAAATTTAATCAAACGATGGATCGAATTAAAACTTATATGTCTAAGATGGTTATGCCGCACATTAAAAGACTTAGTTAAGTAATCAAAAGAATTTATTTTATTGATATCATTCAAAACAACTTTCACACTAAGCGTAAACATACCATTGAAGGCATATCCCCTACCAACATACATCTAGTCGATTAATTTACGAGGTTTGACTCCACTATCACACAATATCGAACCAAATAAAGCTCTTCATTCTCAATAGGTTGATATGGTCACTTAAAAATTGTTTGCATCTAACAAAAATTAAATTTCAGACGTCACATATATTAAAATGATAGTCGATCACAATCTCTTTTACCACTAAAACGCCTTTGAGTGATTAACAATAAGCAAGTCAAATATTTCAAATCTAATGAACATCTAAAAATTTTAATCTTTTATTATTACTGTTATACGTACCGACAACAAACCTGAAGTTCGATCGCGGAAACGCTAGATCGTGAGTTGTATCGAGCACAATTAGCGACACGAGAGACTACAAAAAAACGACAAATATATGCACACGGAATACCCTTGGCCACCCCTTTATTAATAACCCTAATAAAGATTACATTGAGGAAGAAGAAATCGATAAACTAGGATCCCCCTCATTCCTATTTATAGAGATGAGGGGGTAGGCACCTCCTTAAGTCAAATAGGAAACTTCCTATAAACCAAGGAGGTTAGCCTAAATACTTTCTAATACTAGTTTATTCCTAATCTATATTACAAAATACACTTAAGTCCCTAAACTATATTTAACTTTGCTCCTATATCCAACAATTTCCATCTTAGGAGTAACACTTAAACATAACTGATACTCAACAAATTTTCCTCATGCTAGAACCTCGGACCCGGGACCACCTTGTTAACCAGACATTGTACTTCTGTAATTTCTCTAAATTAGCTTCCATAGACTCATCCGCGTTCTTCTTCTCAGCAACATTACCTTCCGCACCCTCTTGACCAAGTACTCCGGTTACCGTAATGTTTGCCCCCACTTTTATACCAATGTGTACCTTTTCCTGCTCGTTTACCAAGCAGCCCGTGTTTGACTTTTCTTCATGTTGTTTGTCCTCCAACCGTCTTTGAGACACTGCAGCATGATCGTTACTAACCTGAAAAACCTCAGCTTCATGACCCCTTGAGCTCCCTGTAGTTCTACCTCAAACCAAACATGTTTATGAACCTGTACTCCATGGCCTCCTGTTTTAACACTAGGACCAAGTTGTTTGAACCCAACTTGTTTTGAACCTCCATGATTTTGTACATTAAACCCATCGAAATTCTCGATGTTAAACCTAGCTGTAAAACTAGTCATTCTTCTTTCCTTTTGTTTTTTGCTAAACCTTGTGAAAAACCTCACAATCACAAACTGACAAAGTCCCTTCGGTAATTCGATAAACCTCGTGATATATTGAATCTCACAATCATGAATTATGATGTCCCCTTGTGTGTTAAAAACCCTTGCTTTATCGATATAACCCTATGAGAAACCTTCTTAGAAATCGATCAAACCAAGAAACCCTTTAAAAGAAAAATCCTTTCTTACTCAAATATCGATTGAACCTTGGAAATTAAACCATCCAATAAATCGACAACTGTTGGAAATACGTTTTTACGTATTTAGAAAGGATCGGTTACTCCAACGATATATACGTAGATTGGGCTTGTGATCTAGTTATGTAAGTATAACCCATAAATCCCACATGTAGGGTGGGATATATATACCCTTCCTAGCATGTTAGGAAGGGTAGTTTTTCATTTCATTTTCACTTAATCATTCTTTCTTTCTCTCATTCTCTCCTTTCTCTCTATAACTCTCTCTCTAGTTCTTTATCTCCCTCTCTTCTTTAGATCAATTACAACACTTGTACAATCCTAAGAAACTAAGGGCCTACAAATGGTATCAAGAGCCATGGATGATTGTATTGTTTATGTGTTTGTGTTCTTGATTTTCCGTGCCTTATTTGATCTATATCATTCGAACCAAAGAAAATTGTGTTTTTATGGTTTAATCTTGATACAAATCATCTACATACTTGTGGTAGTGATTTGGTATTCTTACTTTGGTTAAAAACACAAAAATTTTGGGTGTTTGATTCATTTTTTGGCTAAAAATCTCAACTTAGTTGTGTACTATCCGAGAACAGTGGTACTTGTGCTCACATATTGCGACAGACTCAAAGTTTGAGGGTTTCTATATTGCAATCACATATTGCGATCACATATTGCGATCACATATTGCGATCACATATTACGATCACATATTGCGATCACATATTACGATCACATATTGCGATCACATATGCGATCACATATTGCGATCACACATTGTGATCACATATTGCGATCTGTATTCCGATCACTTTACGATAGGACATTTCGATCACATTCCGATGGTTATTCCGATGGATTAAATTTTAGCATTGCGATACAGTGACAAGTATTCCAAGATTTTTCAAAAACGTGTTTTTGAAAATTTTTAACATCGTGTGTAATTTTGCCTTGGAGAATTTTTGGTTTATTGAGTACACATATTTAGAGGATTTAATCATTTTTTCTTTACTACTCAAGGAATCTAATCGACAACGACAAACACAATTACTTTCTTTCATTGATCGATCGACAAGTAACCCTTACCTTCATTTTCCATTAAATTTCATTGGGATCGTTGAATTCGACATATCAAGAGGGAGAATTGCATCTAATGCAAAACACAGCTAGAGAAAGTGGTATAACGTTATTTCGACTACTTCAGTCTCATCTTGTAACCCTTTCATGGCTTCAAGGAGGAAGCGAATTTGTGACACTCTTTGGTCAAGATCGTAACATATTCATCGACTCAATATTCCTCAACTTGAACCAACTAGCTGAGCAACTTCATAAAGAAGACTTTAATCACTCTAGATCAGAATCTGCATATAAAGCTCTCGTGACCCAACTTACGCACTTCTTCCACTTCAACATCGCTAAGTCTGATAATTCAGGGATATGCTAGTCATTTTTTCAATACTCACATACCGAGGTTCATGATTTCTGTGGTACACTGTTGAAATTCATGACATTGGTCTCGTCTTCAATTGATGAAAGATTCCGACTTCAGCAAGCGTATTATTATGGAATGCAAGAATCTATGATGCAGATGCAAGAGGAGAATGGTCATACGGTTGACAACTTGGAGCCTAAAGATGGCAAGAGCATGGAATCGGGAGGAAAGCATGATACAAGAAGCATGTCAGGAAATGATATAGACATCTCTCGTAATGACCCCGTTCCTGTATATGACCAAGAGCCTACAAATACGGTACAACAGAATGTGGTATATGATGTCGATGCTGATGAACTACCGCATGTTGAGCATTCTGAACCTAATTATGACAAACATGGGATGGAAAAGGGTGATAGTTTTACCACTTCAGATTCATCCGATGTGCGTCATAAAGGGGGAGAGATTGTTCAGAATGATATAGTACATCATGATAATTGCTTTATAACTGCTTCGTTAACTGGTTCCGATTCCAAGATTAAAGTGCTTGAAATGATCAAAGCTCAACAATCTAAACATCTTGAGGATGCCCAATTTGAATTTGAAGAAAACAGACAAATTTGAAACATATTTTGAAAAACTTGAAAAGTCAAACGTTGTTCTTGAACGAAAATTGGATCAAAAAGTTCTAGCTTCTAAAGCTGAAAAGGATAATCTTTTGAAACAAATTAAGTTGCTTGAATCTAAATTCGCATCCCAAGATAAATTGCTCAAAGAAAATGAGATTTTAAAGGCTCAAGTATAGGAAAAGGTCTTTGCTATAGCTGCGTTGAAAAACAAATTGAGGAAAACTAAAGGAACTAGTGTGGACAATAAGCTTAAAAACCATCAATCTTGAGGAAACCGCCTACAAATCAGTCCGCTAGACAACCGACTGCATTTAGATCCGAGCGACCACAATACTCGAGACCGCGGTTTGCCTCCCAAGTTGATATGGTTCATCTTTCTAGACCAGTCACTCCACCAACTAGGGCCAATGTGACTAAAACATATTTTGCAAGACCTAATCACATGATTGCATCTGGTCTCCCTAGACATAGTCCAAAGAACACGTCTCGAACTAATTCAAATGACATTCGCCATAAATTTGGTCTGGGGGAAGCTAAGCAAAAGACACAAGTAAGAGATAGGAGTTTTAAACCTAGTCAGATGCCTTCTAGGTTACCCAACACTGCTAACCGTAGCATATCATACACTAGGAGCATCAATCAATCATCTAGGAGTTCTAGATCTTACTCGGACATTAAATATGCTACTTTTAAAACATGTAGGAAATGTGTCTTTAAAGCTAATCATGATTCTTGTGTCAAGAAATTACTTAATGAGGTGAACTCCCGTGCTAGACTTAAATCCCAGTGGTTAGCTAAAATCAAACCCATTGGTAAAGTTTGGCGACCCACGGGTAGAACTTTCACTGTTATAGGAAACGAGTGCCCTTTAACTAGGATAGTCTCTGATTCTACTAAGACTACTAGGGAGGAAATTGAAAAGGATGATACATCACTTAAGCTTGAACTTAAGGTTTTCTATAAAAGGAAACGTTTGCCAGCTAAGACAAGTGAATCATCTCCTCAGGTCACCTTTGGCACAAGAAAAGACAACTGTGAACCCCCACTTGCTTCTAAAATAGATATCGCTAACCCATATCAAAGCATGCAAATTCCTAATGATAATGCAGGTACCAAAGTTAACGTTCAACAAGAACACAGTAGTCCAATCTTTGTATACCGTACAACTAAGGACACTCTCAGAGTTTGGTTGCTGAAGAAGCTGATATCTAAGAAACAAGTGTTTCAGGGGACTCGCAGTTAAGTTGTAAATGGCTCCTTGTTAAATGACAGACGATGACACGAATTTCAAATAAAGGGAAGTTCATCAATCCAACGATAACTTACCCTCTAAACGATAAATTAATTTTTCTCGGACACGAGCTTACACTAAAACCACTCAAAGGTTTTAAGCTCGTGTATATGGCTCATATTCAAATCACAGTCTGTGACCCAAACTTCAAAGAAATGAAAGTTTATCTAATCAACGATAACTTATCCTCACAAACGAGAAATTAATTTTTCTCGGACACGAGCTATTACACTAAAACTATTCAAAGGTTTTAAACTCGTGTATATGGTTCATCGTTAAATTTCAGACGATGACCCGATCTTCAAATAAAGGGAAGTTTATCTTTGCAACGATAAACTTATCCTCACAACGAGAAAATAATTATTCTCGGGCATGAGCTTATATTAAAACATTCGATGTTTTAAGCTCATGCACAACGGCTAGCAGTCACATGTCAGACTGTAACCCACGATTCTAAGAAAGGAAAGTTTATCTCCGATGATAAACTTATCCTCATTAACGAGAAATTAAATTTTCTCGGACACGATCTTACATTAAAACTATTCAAAAGTTTTAAGCTCATGTGAATGGTGTATAATTATATTTCAGATTATGCCCCGGACTTCAAAGAAAGGAAAGTTTATCGCCGATGATAAACTTATCCTCACAACGAGAAATTCATTTTTCTCGGGCATGAGCTTTTATTAAAAACATTCAAAGTTTTTAAGCTCATGCACAATGACTTACAGTTAACTATCAGAATGTAACTCGGACTTCAATTTTAGGAAAGCTTATCTTTAATGATAAGTTATCCTCGTAACGGGAAATTTATTTTTCTCGGTCATGAGCTTGTATTAAAACATTTCAAGTTTTAAGCTCATAAAGGAAAGTGTATCTTTTAGATAAGAGAACTTTTCTTCATAACGAGAAATTCACCTTTCTCGGTCATGAGCTGTACGTTAAAATATTCAAAAGTTTTTCAAGCTCATGAAAACGACTTCTAAGTAAATGTCAACTTAGGAATCGTTCTTCAGTTAAAAGGAAAGTTTATCGCTGATGATAAACTTATCCTCACAACGGTAAGTTTACAACCTCTCGGACTTGAGCTCGTTTTGTAAGATATTCAACATCTTAAGCTCAAGCAAATTGGTTTTCAAAACATTGAACATAATTTTTCTGAGAATTTCGCAAAAGGTTTTTCTAAATCTTTCAAAATTGTGTGTTCAAAAATATTTTGATAAAAAGAGCATGTCTTCTGGAATCGATAATATTTACGATACTAGAAATGACATTCAATAATGACACGGGGTTGTAAATAAAGTTCGAACAGAAGTTCAAATGTTTTATAACATGCTCAAATGGCTTGCTATTATTTCAGATAGTAGCCCGCTTTTCATATTCAAGTCAAGCATTTCACCGGAAATCTTTTACTCAACAACAGGAATTAATTTTCTCGGGCATGGTTTACTTTATAACCATGTAAGGGATTGTGTTCACGTAATACCACAATCTAACACGAATATATGTACGTGTCAGTGTATTTATTTGTTAAAATAAGAGAAATCTTGTTTTTATGAAGTTATCATCTCCACCAATCATAGTAATTTACAATTGATATCTACATACTCGATGATGCGACTACTCAAACGGCGACTACAGCTCTTTAAATAGAACACGGGTCAACAATTAAGGGGGAGCACTTGTCCAGCATTCAGATCTTTGATGCCGAAAGTGCCAAGTTCACTAATTGGTGTCAAGACAACGATATCAATCGTACACATGGTGTCAAGAGATAACTTCAGACGTGACGATGCGACCAACATTCGTGAACAAGAACCATGTGATTCTATCATATGATGTTCTCCATCATTCAGGACCAACCTCGTAAATTGCTAATCTTGTGAATACATTATCATATATGATCTTTGCACGTGATAAGTACCTTACACTTGTGTTTAAAAGGTATTTCATTTAAGTTTCAAGCACACCCTCATTAATTTGAGGGGGAGCTTGTGTAAATCATGAAGATAATTGGATTTTCATTTTTCTTCCCAAATTTTCTTAAAATGCTATTAAATCAATTGATATTAAAAACATCGATTGGGTTAATATCTTTAATATGGGGGAGAAAATGTGATTTAATATGGGAAATGATTAATCACAAATGGTTTGACTTAACGTGATAGCTCATCTCGACATGTGCGAAATGTTTTCGGATATCGTGGCATATGTTAAGGGGGAGCAAAATGGATTTGGATATCAAAATGGATTTCATGGTGACATACACTTACCCAGTATTTCCTTTCATGGTCATTTATGTTTTTAAGACATTTACCTTGTATGCTTTGATGACACGCCATAATCACGCGTGACGTTCCATTTACCAAAATAGGGTGTTACAATTATGGTATCAGAGCCAAGGCTTCGATCTGTAGGCTCTCAAAACATGATATGTGATTAGTGGGTAGTCACTATGGTCTTCCTAGAACTGACAGTCGGTTTCATGCATTCATTGTTTTCATGCATTTATGTCATATGTTATTGCCGCAGGTTTATGACTAAGTAATGGTTGGTACAGGACCGGCCATATTTAGTCGCATGTGCTTTTATCGAAACTTTTAACTTTGGGACCGACCCATAGGCGTCCCCTCGATATGTCATTTGTTTTGGGTGAACTGACCACATGCGTTTACCCTCGCGCATATAAAAGTTTTTATAAATTGCATCATGCATTCATACACCATTTTCATGCATAAAATTTTTCTCATGATTTATTGCATAAATTTTTTTCAAGTATATATATTATGTTTTATCAGTTTAATCATGCATTTTATTTTATACTGCCAGATGGTTCTCACACGCGAGCAGGAACAACTCAATGCAGCAATTCAAGATGCGATGTAGGCCATGCTTCCTCAGCTGAGGAACGAAATCAGGGCCGAGGTGCAAGTTGCCAACAATCAGCACCAGCATCCTAATCCTCCTCCTCCTCCTCCAGCAACATTGGTCACATGGCTGGAGAGATTCAACAAGCAACGTCCTCGATCCTTCGAGAGAACTGACAACCCTAGTGAGGCTGAAAGCTGGTTAGCTCATATCAAGAAGATATTTGATGCAACGGGTTGCGACCCCGTCTTCAAGTCGAGGTTGGCCTGTTACAAGTTCGAAGGTGACGTACTGGGATGGTGGAAGGCAGTGAACCAGTCTGAGGGAGGTAACAATTGGGTGGCTGGCTTGACTTTAGCTCAGTTCAGGGAGTTGGTGATGGGACAGTTCTTCCCCAAAGTTGAGCAAGACAATCTGAAGAGGGAGTACCACGGGATCAGACAGAAAGCTGGGGAGAACAGCAACGAGTTCATGCAGCGCTTTCTTCGTTTGGCTGGTTTTCTTGGCGCAGCAGCAGGTACTGTCGAAGAGCAAGCATACCACTTTCGTTGGGCTCTTCGTACATCAGTCGCCAATAACTTGGTGGGTGCTACCTTCAACACGGTGGCACAAGTAGCCGATGCAGCACGTAAGCTGGAGATGCTGCAGGAGAGAGAGGAACTCGGTGAAGCAGAGAGACCCGAGAAGAGGTATTTGTTTGTCACTCAGCGGTGACCATTTCAATTCATTCAGTATTGTCCTATATTTACCTTTCACTTAAACTGCATCTTTCAGGCAGAAGACTGGGGACCGGTCTCAACCGGCTACTCAGCAACAGCCTACTCAGCCCAAGGGTAACGGTCAGACCCAAGACCGTTCTGCTACAGATAGGCGTGGCAGTAATGATAATTATCGTAACAACGCTAGAAACTCCAACAGCAGCAGGTCTCTAAACTTACTCATTTCTTATGTTACATGTTTTTTATTCATAATTCTGACACTTTAGCATCTTCTACCAGGAATCATCGTAACGGGAGGGAGCAGGACCGCAGAGGTTCACAGCCTAACCGTATAGTTATCACTGGTATTACGTCTTATGATTTTCCGCATTGTCCTTTTTGTACCTATAAACCATGTCTCATGTGTACTTTCCTGAACAGGCTCCCAGCCAGCAAGGGCACCTGTTGGAGGGTATACTCACCCTCTCTGCACTACCTACAACCATAGGCACCCAAGGCCATGTCGCCGCGACAGCGATGCTTGCTTCAAGTGTAGCCTTACTACTCATCGCATGAAGGACTGCCGCAAGGGTGAGATAAAGGGCACATCTGGACATGCCGATTCCAAGCCACCTCCTACTACTGGGTGGGTGTACACGACTTCTCGCTATCAGGCCAACAAGTCTACAGGTACCATCACTGGAATATTGTATATGTATGGTCAAGCTGCATGTGTTTTATTTGACATGGGTGCTACTCACTCGGTCATTTCTACTGCTTATGCCAAGAATGTTAGGATACCCCCTATGCCATTAGAGAATGTATTAAACATTTCCACGCCCTTAAGAGACTTTGTACGCATAACCCATGGGTACAAGAGCCTTCCCCTAGAGTTTATTCGTCCTGTTGACGCATTTCCATTGGATATGTGAGATTTTGACATGATATTAGGCATGGACTGGCTATCCAAACATCACGCCACCATTGACTGCCATTTATATCTGGTCATCTTCGGTGATGTTAATGCACCAGAGTACATTCACAACGGTTTCATACCCGGAAGGTCTGTATAAATAATTTCGACCTTACAAGCACGTGCACTACTGTCACATGGTTGTGAGGGTTATCTTGCTATTGTTCATGATTTGGAGGCTGAATCTCCGTCTATCCAGAATCAGCCGATCATGTTAGAATTCCCAAACGTCTTTCCAGAAGAACTTCCAGGCATACCACCTGCTCGTGAAGTGGAATTTAATATTGAGCTCATTCCAGGAGCTGAGCCAATTTCTAAGGCTCCTTATCGCATGGCTCCCATAGAGCTTAAGGAGTTAAAGGAACAACTACAGGAATTGTTGGAACACGGTTTCATTCGACCTAGTGCTTCTCCATGGGGCGCACCTGTTCTGTTCGTAAAGAAGAAGGACGGCAGCATGCGTCTGTGCATAGATTATCGTGAGCTTAACAAGATCACCATCATGAATAGATATCCGTTGCCACGCATTGACGACTTGTTGACCAACTCCAAGGGGCCAAACATTTCTCCAAGATTGATCTGAGGTCAGGCTATCATCAGTTATGGGTTAAAGAGCAGGACATCGCCAAGACTGCTTTCCGTACACGTTATGGGCACTACGAATTCGTAGTTATGCCATTTGGCCTTACCAATGCTCTAGCTGTTTTCATGGATCTGATGAACCGTATCTTCCATGAGTTCCTGGACAAGTTCGGCATTGTTTTCATTGACGATATTCTGATTTTCTCTAAGTCAAAGGAGGAACACGTAGACCATCTTCGTACTGTACTACAGATACTTCGCCAGAAGCAGCTGTATGCTAAATTCTCCAAGTGTGAGTTCTGGTTAGATAAGGTGGCGTTCCTAGGCCACATTGTATCAGCAGAAGGAATAACCATGGGCCCAGCAAAGGTTGAGGCTATTACCAAGTGGCCAAGACCACATCAGCGACTAAAGTTCGCAGTTTACTAGGCTTAGTTGGTTACTACCGTAGGTTCGTAGAGAACTTTTCCCGTTTAGCACTTCCATTGACCAAACGGATGCGGAAAGGAGAGAAATTCGTCTGGACTGAAGAAAGAGAGAAGAGCTTTGAAGACCTAAAGCAGAAGCTAGTATCTGCACCGATTCTTACTCTCCTATCTGGTACAGGTGGATTTCAAATCTACAGTGATGCTTCAGGGAAGGGACTCGGTTGTGTTCTCATGCAACATGGGAAAGTGATTGCTTATGCATCATGATAGCTTAAGCCTTATGAGGAGAACTACCCTACGCATGACTTGGAACTTGCAGCAGTCGTGTTTGCATTGAATATATGGAGGCACTACTTGTATGGAGAATCATGTGATATCTTCACTGATCACAAGAGCCTGAAGTACATCTTCACTCAACGTGTACTGAACATGAGACAGAGAAGATGGTTAGAGCTATTGAAGGATTATGACATTAATCTGCAGTATCATCCCGGTAAGGCGAATGTAGTGGCAGATGCACTTAGTAGGAAGTCCAGTATGATCAACGGCATTAAGATTGAGGAAGAGATTATAAGAGACTTGGAGCGAGTAGACATTGAGATCATGATACATGGACAGCACGGGTACTGAGCTAATCTTTGAGTAGAACCTGAATTACTCTCTATGATCAAGGAAGCTCAGAAGGATGATGGTGAAATTTGGGAGATCATTCAGAATTTGGATCAGCAGACAGAGTTTTGGTTGGATGACGACGGTATCTTATGGCAGGGCACCAGACTTTGTGTTCCTGATGATCTTACACTCAGGGAAGCGTTATTAGCTGAAGCTCATAGCTCCCCATTCTTCATCCATCCTGGTTCGACCAAGATGTACCACGACATCAAACAGTACTTTTGGTGGAGTGGCATGAAACAGGATGTTGCTACTTATGTCTCCAAATGTCTTACCTGCCAACAACTTAAGATCGAGCATCAGCGGTCTAGTGGTCTACTACAACCGTTAGACATTCCAGAGTGGAAGTGGGACAAGATCACCATGGATTTTGTTACCGGTCTTCCGCAGACAAAGAGGAGGCATGATGCGATTTGGGTTATCGTTGATCGACTTACTAAGTCAGCTCATTTCTTACCGATCCGCAAGGATGATCCGGTCAGCAAACTCGCCGATACTTACAAGAAGGAGATCATGAGACTTCATGGTGCTCCATCCAGTATCGTCTCAGACAAAGATCCTCGGTTCATATCGCGATTTTGGAAGAGTCTGCAGAAAGCTTGGGGAACAAAACTTAAGCTTAACACGGCCTTTCATCCTCAAACAGACGGACAATCGGAGCGAACTATTCTGACATTGGAATACATGCTCCGAGCATGTGCATTCGAGTGGACAGGAGACTGGGATGATTATATCTGTTTAGTAGAGTTTGCATACAACAACAGTTGGCATGCCAGCATTAAGTGTGCACCATTCGAGATGTTGTATGGCATGAAGTGTTGCGCCCCAATCTGCTGGGATCAGGTTGGTGAGCGAAAACTTGAAGGACCGGAGATGATAGAGTTGACCAACAAGAAGGTCGTTGTAGCTAAGAAAAAATTACCGGAAGCTCGCACACGTCAGAAGAGTTATGCCGACAAGCATCGTAGGGACTTACATTTCAACGTAGGAGATCATGTTTTTCTTAAGGTATCATCAGCACGTGGTGTTAGACGTTTTGGAATTAAAGGGAAACTCAGTCCTCGATTCATCGGACCGTTTGATATCATCGAGTGAGTCAGTGAAGTATCTTATCGATTAGCGTTACCTCGATTCATGACGTTTTCCATGTGTCCTTACTTAGAGGGTACAATTATCATCCCCTTCACATGGTTCAGTATCTACTGGAACAGATTTGTGAAGATCTCACCTTCATAGAGGAACCCGAACGAGTTCTTGACAGGCAAGAACGAGTCATGAGGAAGAAGACGATTCCATTCGTCAAAATCCTTTGGAGGGATCATACCGAGCGGGAAGCCACTTGGGAGACAGAGGAGTCTATCCGGGCTTCTTACACTCATTTCAAGTTTTGAATTCGGGTATGTTCCTCTTTCAGTTTACTTTATCTATAATTCGGGGACGAATTATTCTTTTTAGGGGGAAGAGTTGTAAAACCCGCATGCTTTTACCATGAACAGTACACTTAGTAAACGTACGTATATATAAAAACTTTCCTTTTATTACATGAACACGTGTCACGATTATTAATTATAGAAATTACGTACGTGTTATTACACGATAAGTATTAAGTACGTGATAGTACACGATAATTATTAACAATAATAATTATAATCATGAACGTAAAATCACGAACACGTAATTACGTACTTAATTATTATAATACAATTAATATCGTTACGTACAAGTATTTTAAATATAACACGAACATTTATTTATATTATAACACGAAAACACGAACATACGAACACGTAAAATATAACACGGCAAAACTTCGGGTTTTCCCTTGTGGTCCCCATATGCCGCGGACACCAAGGAAAGGAAGGGCCAAGCCCACCATTGGTTTTATTAAAATAAACAAAAGGGAAAATATGTTTTCACTATATAGAGTTTTCATAAAGAAACAAAAATCCTAGCCTCCTTCTTTCTTCTCTTTGGCCGCCGGCAACAACAACACCACAAGGGTGTTTGATTTGATTTTTGGTTGATTAACTCAAGTATAGCATTCGTGTTATTAACCTCCAATTGTTTCACGCATTGGTAATCCGTTATCCCTTTTCTTTTAACTCTTTTAATTACTTAAGAACATAAAATCATGGGGTTTATTAAACAAGTAATTAAAACATGTCATGTAATCATGGGGGGGAAATAAGGGATGTTTCAGGTTGGTTTTGCTCGGCCGACCCAACCGAGAGCCCCATGGCTCTCGACTTGCTTTGGTTCGCACCACCAACCAAGACCTCGTGTCTCGGTGTGGTTGGTCTCGGTAGGCAGTAGGAACAAGGGACCCCGACGTGAGTCGGGGTGGCCTTGTGGTTGTGTTTGGGGGTCTCGGCAGCAGCAGCCACCACCACCGGCACACAGCCGGTGGCGGTTTTGGGTCAAGCAGGGGGAACCGCGGAGGCAGCAGGGGTAACCACCAGAACACAGACGGTGGGAATTTCGTTGTGGGCAGCGGCTAGCCGAGAGGAACCACCGGCTTAGGCTGGTGGCGAGTTTACATGAGCAGTGGAAACCGGCCGAGCCGGTTTGCCACTGTTAAGGGTGTGTTTGGTTGGTCCGGTTCAGGAGGTTTCTGGTCCGGTTCACATGTGTCTAAATTAAAGGTCACGGGTCCGGTTCATGACTAAAATTGTACAATGATTTTATTTTTACAAGTTATGTTATTTAACAAGAGATTAAGTTAATTAATTAGACATGACTAGTAATTAATTTAATTAAGCATGGACTTAGGTTAATTATTATTTATGAAATAATATATGTTTTAACCTAAGTATTTATTTATTTAATTTAGACTATAGTATTAATTAATTATTTAAACATGGGCTATAATTAGTTAATAATCATGACTTAGGTTATAATTAATATAATATTAATGCATGTTTAACCTAAGTATTTTATACACTTTAATTTAATTAAATCATGCTTATATTTAATTAAATCATATAACCTATAGTTTATTTAATTAACATGATATTATTAATAAACTATACTAATAATCACATGACTTATGTTATTAACCAGTAAACTTAAGCTTATATTATTAGCTTATTAATCTAGTTTATTTCTAAATATAGAAACTCTCTAATTCAGGAAACTTACTATTTTTGGAAACTATCTATTTTTAGAAACTGATCTATTTTAACAAATTAATCTATTTTGGAAACTTTCTATTTTTGGAAACTTTCTATTTTAGGAAACCTGTTATTTTTAGAAAGTTACTTATTATTACACAACAAGTATAATAATACAAGAAATACAAGTAAAACTTAATTAAAATACATAGAATACATGATAAACACAACATAACCTTAAAATCAATAAAACAAGACAAGAACATATAAAACAAGCTAAGACATGATATAATCAGTTACGTGCTCAGTAATCAGCATACTTATACATGTATCCTATTTATGTAGCATTAGTGAGATCAAAGTAGGACTTTCATTCTTTCGTCTTCTTCGTTCACTGGACATAAGGTACGTATTTCCCGTCCTTTCAGTATGGACATTCTTTCCTTATTAGGATTCCCCGTTTGCAGCCAACTGTTTTCCTAATATTTGTTTTATATGTTTGATACTTATGTTAGTTTAAGAGCCTAAGTCATATACATGCATGACCAGTGTCACCTAGTTATGGAGGTACCATAACCTTAACACTTGAGGCACCAGTGTTATGACTTCCCCACGGCAAAGTGATTGCTCGTGGCGTCCCTTTTCAGTTTTGGCCGTTATATTATATTATCATGTGGGGCGTATGGATGCATCCTAGTTACATGTTTTACCAGTATTATCAGAGTGAATGCGATGTGTGCCTTGCATCCTTCACTAGGAGTTGATCCCTCCTACCCAGACTATTTAATTAGAGGCAACCCCTCTAATTGCATGACGAGGTCTCCCCTCCAAGTATTCATGCACGGCGGAACCTCATGACCTATATGGGCTATTGGGTAATTAATATAGATTTTACATGAAAACATAAGTCTTTTCAAACTATAACACCAGTTTTATGAACATGATTCCAGGTTACTTGGGACTTATACTTTTCCGTTGCTATTCGTCCTTTATGCTTATGCTATTCCATGCTATGCTTGTATATCCATGCACTGAGCGTTATGCTCAGCCGTTTTCCTTTCATGTTCTCAAACAGTAGGTACTCAAGGGCGCTCGTAGACTTTAAGCGTATGTGCATATGGATTGGAAGCTACCTAGCCTTCTCTACTTTATGCATTTCATCATACATTTTGCTACTTATTTCTTGTACATTGTTTAGTCTTTTTCCTTTACAGTACATATGTTGGTGTGTGATGAGCTAATGCTTAGGGTACCGATGTTTGTTTCTGGTATTTCCTTTCATGGTCATTTAATGTTTTTAAGACATTTACCTTGTATGCTTTGATGACACGCCATAATCACGCGTGACATTCCATTTACCAAAATGGGGTGTTACAATTACCAAGCGGGCAAGACCGACGTCAGCAACTGAAGTTCGCAGCTTTCTAGGCTTAGCTGGTTACTACTGTGGGTTCGTAGAGAACTTTTCCCGATTAGCACTGCCATTGACCAAACTGATGCGGAAAGGGGAGAAATTCGTCTGGACTGAAGAAAGAGAGAAGAGCTTTGAAGACCTAAAGAAGAGGCTTGTATATTCACCTATTCTTACTCTCCCATCTGGTACAAGTAGATTTCAGATCTATAGTGATGCTTCAGGGAAGGGCCTTGGCTGTGTTCTCATGCAACATGGGAAAGTGATTGCTTACACATCATGGCATCTTAAGCCTTATGAGGAGAACTATCCTACGCATGACTTGGAACTTGCAGCAGTTATGTTTGCACTGAAGATATGGAGGCATTACTTGTATGGCGAATCATGTGATATCTTTACAGATCACAAGAGCCTGAAATATATCTTCACCCAGCGTGAACTGAACATAAGGCAGAGAAGGTGGTTAGAGCTGTTGAAGGATTATGACATTAATTTGCAGTATCATCCCGACAAGGTGAATGTAGCGGCAGATGCTCTCAATAGAAAGTCGGGTATGATCAACCGCATTAAGATAGAGGAAGAGATTATACGATACTTGGAGAGACTGGATATTAAGATCATGGTACGTAGACAGCATGGCTACTGGGCTAATCTTAGAGTGGAGCCTGACTTACTCTCTAGGATCAAGAAAGCTCAGAAGGATGATGGTGAAATCTGGGCAATTATTCAAAACCTAGAGCAGCAGACGGAGTTTCGGTTAGATGACGACGGTATCTTATGGCAGGGCACATGACTTTGAGTTCCTGATGATCTTACACTCAGGGAGGCGTTATTGGTTGAAGCTCATAGCTCCCCATTCTCCATCCATCATGGTTTAATACTTGGTTTTTAGGCCTCGTATCAAAATTATTATCGTCCGAATCCTTTCGAATTTAAAACCGGTCTTAAGTGCGACTCAATCGTCTTTTGGTGAACAAGAGAATGGTTTGGTTTGTTTGTTTAATTTTAAACTATTAGCAAGTAATTAAAGTGTCGTTGAGTAAAATGGAAGAATAAAGATTAATACTAAAATGACGAGTAAAAATAAATGCTTGAAAACTTAAAGGTAACAATGGAAAAGTACTCGCACACTAAATAAAACTAACTCTTGGAAAATTTTCTAAAAAATAAGAACTTAGTTGAAAAGTACTAAAAGAAAGTAAGATCGGAATATCAAACAAATGAAAACAATCGGAATAAGCCCCAAAAAGGTGTCCCGATCGGAATGTATTCCGATCGGTTGATCGGAAAGTTGGTAGGACCTGCGATCGGAATATGAAACAAAGGGGCAATCGGAATGTTGGGAAAACCTACTAATCGGAATATCAAACTTGACCAAATCGGAATACTTGCAAAAATACCCAATCGGAATGTGCAGAGACTTACCGTCGGAATAGACAAACCCTAATCTGATCACTCGATCGGAATAGGGGGAGTGCAGATCGGAATACTTGGGGTTGCGATCGGAAACTCAAAACCCTTTTCCGATTGGACTCAATCGGAAAGAGGGGTGGACAGGTCGGAATAGGCAGCAATCGGAAAGGGGTTTATACCCTTTTCTAGATTTGTGGAATTCGGTTAAGCTAGGTAATAAGCTAAATTAATTAAGCTAATACCCGAAACTCAACAAACCAGTAATAAACCGGATCAAATAAGCACTAATCAACTTATCTAACCCGAAATTAAACAACTTTTTAGATCAAACAATAAAAACATAAACTTTTTAAGGAAAACTTTTTATAAAGAAATAAGCTAATCATAAAAATAAGCCAATAAGCACAAAAGTCTTAAAGCTTAATCAAATGAAAACTTATGAAATGATCAAAAGATTAACTTTTTAAGCACGAAATCAATTAGAACAACACGGATCATATGATAATCGCACCAAAATCAATCTAAAATCAAAGAAGAGTAGAATGAGATTAAGGATTAAAAGCTTAAAATAGAACTTTGATTAATGAAAATAAGCAATACAAAGTGTTTAATCTTGAAAGATTAAAAGAAAAAGATGAAACTTAGTGAGAGAAAGTTTGAGACTTTCTCTCTCTAAAACTAGAGAAAACTAAGAAAAAGTGAAAACTAGCTAAATTAACTAACCACCCTCCTAATGACCATTAGGAGGGTATTTATAGGGAAGGTGGAAGGAGTGCATGTGTTGCATCTTCTTTCTTGCTTTCTTCACGTTTTCTCGACTCGACTTTAATTCTTTGTCTTTGTCGTCTAGGGATTTGAACTTGTCTTTTAATTTTCTTCTTCTATTAGACTTAAGTTCTTCGACTTCGTTAAACTTCCGTCTTTAGACTTTTTCTTCGATAAATCTTCAGAATAGGCCTTGGACTTCCGTTCTTTTTGCACTCTTGATCTTTTGACTCCGTCTTTTCCCGTTTTCTTCGATAAAAGCCCGTGAAAACCCGTGTTTTCTTCCTTTTTCATATTTTGGTCCTAAAACACAATAAAAACACAAACCACGCATAATTCCGACTTTTACGACATAAATCACATGTTTTGGTCTTGTTATTATTGGAAATAAGTGGTAAAAGGATAAGTGTTTTCACACTTATTAAATCCCCTACACTTGACCATTGCAATGCCCTCATGAAATGCATTAATTTTAAAGCACGGTTTACATTTTCCATCATTAATAACCCACCTCGGCCTTTATTAAATACTAAACATAAAAAGATAGAACAAGTATAGAAATTAAAAACTTACATTGGTTTTGGCAGCCATGAATGTTTATCATTCTTAAGTTTCACGTTCCCCATACCAAGCTTAAAAACGAGATCATTGTTATTATAAGTTAGCAAACTATCACGAACTCATGTGGGCCAATTATTCACTGACTTATTTCGATAGTTATTTAGGCCGAAAATAAAGTGAACGATTTAATCAATAGTTAGCTAAAGGACCAAATCTTTTAAAACTGCTTCTCGGGACCTCATAAAGTTCATATCTTGGCATAACTCGCTTCACGATTTGAGACCTTTCTCGGACCGATATTTGGCAGCGACTTCATACTTCGAATCTTGAGAGACGTTCATGAATAATGGCCTTCTCTTCATAATAAGAATTTCTTCACTTGAAGTTTTGAGAGATTCTTCATCTTTGGACCACGACTTCTTCATTTTTCTCCAATCTTTATTTTGGACTTTGATATACAACGATCCGCCTCCTTTTAGGACTTGGATCTATTTATCCTCATACCTTGTTAGGGTCTTTTTGGATAGACTTCTCCATGACTTTTGGGGAGTTCTTGCTTTTCGTCGTGTGTCTCGATCCTTCATATTGATTTTCGATAAATGATTCTTCACATCACTTTTGGATCTTTTAGCAACAAAATGTAGCCCTCATGCCTTGTTAGGGCCTTTTCGGACTCGCCAATCTTCGCATCCCGCTTCAATAAGTTATGCCTTGGCTATGAACTCTAATCCGTACCGAGCAACTTTTAAACGATCTGGGGCTTGAAGCTAAGTAACCTTTTAAATCGTACAACCTTATTTATTGCAGATAAATTTATTAACAAGCGGAGGGAGAATAGGCTTATAATTAACTAACATAAATTCACGAAAGAATACCGAACTTATAATTGACTCTATCATCTCTCGTTCTCCACAGTTTAAAATCTCAAGGAATGAGACTCGTGGATGCTTAGCCTATTAAATCAAAGTTTTGGGTTTTCGAGTCATCTATAGGATCTTGCAAATTCTTAGACTTTTTCAAGTTTTAGAAATCGCATTTTAAAGTTCCCTTGATAAACAACTCTCTAGGATCAATTATAGGAACTTGCGAAAAGTTCTTGTTCTTAACCCGTGAGAGTTAAGACTTTTGCATTTATAGCTCCCTATATAAAAGCCTAGCAAAACTTGATTTAAACATGTTAAGGATACTAGCTAGAGTAAACTTAGGTAAGTAAACTCGGGTTGAGTCAAAATGTTCACGACTAAGAAAAATCTAAACCACTTTATTTGAAAATTTATTCTAGCAATGGGAAGAAACTAAACATGATAAAGGAAAATACAACTATACAACTAGGCCAAAATAGATTAAAAATTTTGAAAAATGTCGAAAAATCAAGTTTTCAGGTTAAAATGAGGGCAAATTCATGGAAAAGACCACGTACTTCGATAGAAGTCCCCCCTACACTTGAGATAAACATTGTCCTCAATGTTTAAGCATGTGGGAGTAAACTCCCCTACACTTAGGGCATTGTGCACTTTGTTTAAATCTTGCTAAGGAAAGGACAACTAAAGTGAATTCAATGTGAACATATAAAATATGAAATATTAAATCACAAGAGTTTAGGATAGAACCGGGAAGATGGGAACACGGTATCACGGTTCGTCAAAAGTCATCAAGGTGGATCTTTGAAGCTTTAATCCCTGCACATCACAAGAAATAAGACAACAAACATATGCGGGGCCCCCCCTACACTTATTATGAAAGCAGTAAAGGATAGATCACGGGTTGCCTCCCGAGAAGCGCTTGTTTTTGTTCACCGAGTCACGAGCCTGACTCGACCCAATTTTAGTTCATGGGGAACGTGGTGAGGGATGGAATCATCTCTTGAGAGATGTCCTCACCAAAGTACAGCTTCATACGCTGGCCATTCACCTTGAAATTGGGCCCATTCGGCTGAGAAAGCTCAATGGTCCCATATGGAAAGACTTTGGCGACGGTGAATAGACCAGACCAGCGGCTCTTCAATTTGCCAGAGAAGATCTTCAACCGAGAGTTAAAGAGTAAGACTTGATCACCAACGTTGAACTCTCGGTTCTTGATTTTAGCATCGTGGATAATCTTGGTCTTCTCCTTGTAGATCAATGAGTTCTCGTAAGCTTGATTCCTCAATTCTTGTAGCTCGTTGAGTTGAATCTTGCAAAAATCACCGGCTTTGTTGATGTCGAAGTTAGCCCACTTCAAGGCCCAGTACGCCTTGTGTTCCAGCTCGATTGGGAGGTGGCAGGCTTTCCCATACACAAGACGATAAGGTGTACAGCCGATCGGGGTCTTATAAGCAGTACGGAAAGCCCACAGAGCATCATCTAACTTATCGGCCCACGCGGCGCGATGCTCTCCCACAGTACGCTCAAAAATTCGCTTCAATCCACGGTTGGATATTTCGGCTTGCCCATTGGTTTGGGGATGATAAGCGGTGGAAAGACGGTGATTGACACCATACTTAGCCATGACTCTTGCAAATTGATCATTGCAAAAATGAGTCCCGCGGTCACTGATAATAGCACGAGGAGCGCTGAATCGAGCGAAAAGCTGCTTCAAAAAGTTCACAACCACCCTCGCATCATTCGTAGGAAGAGCCTTAGCTTCAACCCATTTAGAAACATAGTCGACGGCGACGAGGATGTACTTGTTCCCTTTGGAGGATGGAAATGGCCCTATAAAGTCGATGCCCCATACATCAAAAATTTCACATTCCTATATGAAATTTTGAGGCATCTCATCCTTATGTATGATCTTGCCTTGACGTTGGCAAGCATCACAATGCTTAACCATTTCGTGAGCATCACGATAAATGGTGGGCCAATAGAATCCAGAATCAAACACTTTCTTAGCGGTGTAGTTGGGACCAAAGTGACCACCGGTGGGTCCTTTGTGGCAAGCTTGGAGAATGTCAAAAGCTGCCGGTCCGTCAACACATCGACGAATGATCAGATCAGCACATTTTTTGAATAGAAAAGGGTCATCCCAAAAGTAAGTCTTAACATCATTCAAGAACTTCTTCTTTTGTTGGGATGTTAACCCTTTGATGAGAATACCACCCGCTAAGTAGTTTGCAATGTCAGCAAACCACGGGGTGCCATCGAGATTGAGATTTATAGACATTAAGGTCTCAAGGGGGAAAGAGTCATTGATCTCTTTGTTCGGATGATCCCCTTGATATGGATCCTCAAGTCTGCTCAGATGATCCGCGGCCAGGTTTTCGGCTCCCTTCTTGTCACGAATTTCAATGTTGAATTCTTGAAGGAGTAAAACCCAGCGAAGAAGTCTTGGCTTAGAATCATGCTTTGTCATCAAGTACTTCAACGCGGAATGGTCCGTGTATACGATGGTGGGGGATAAAACAAGATAGGGGCGAAATTTCTCAAAAGCATAGACAATAGCTAAAAGCTCTTTTTCGGTTGTCGTATAATGCAATTGAGCCCCCGTCATTGTTTTGCTAGCATAGTGGATTGGTTGGAAGTGTTTATTCACTCGTTGGCCCAAAACCGCACCAATAGCAAAGTCGCTAGCATCGCACATCAATTCAAAAGGCAGCTCCCAATTAGGGGTAACCAAGACCGGTGCCTTAGTTAGCTTATCCTTGAGAAGATTGAAGGCTTCGAGACACTCTTTAGAAAAGATAAAAGGAGTATCTTTTTCGAAGAGGTGGGTCATCGGGCGAGCGATTTTAGAGAAATCCTGAATGAATCGACGATAGAAGCCCGCATGACCTAGAAAACTTCTCACACCCTTCACGGTTGAAGGTGGAGGTAATTTGGCTATGACATCTACTTTAGCACGGTCGACTTCTAGACCGGCTTTAGAGATTTTGTGTCCTAGCACAATGCCTTCTTTTACCATAAAATGGCATTTTTCCTAATTCAGAACAAGGCGAGTGTCTTCGCACCGCTTAAGCATACGTTCCAAATTGGCAAGGCAAGAAGAGAAGGAATCCCTGAAGACTGAGAAATCATCCATGAAGACTTCCATGGTTTGCTCAACCATGTCATGGAAGATAGCCAACATGCACCTTTGGAATGTCCCAGGAGCATTGCATAAGCCAAAAGGCATCCTTTTGTAAGCAAATGTGCCATAGGGACAAGTGAATGTTGTCTTCTCTTGATCTTGGGGATCGATGGGTATTTGGAAATAACCCGAGAAACCATCAAGAAAGCAGTAATATTCATTACCCGCTAAATGTTCAAGCATTTGGTCCATAAAAGGTAGAGGGAAATGATCCTTTCTCGTGGCATCATTGAGTTTGCGGTAGTCTATACAAACTCTCCACCCAGTAACGAAACGGGTAGGAATCAACTCGTTGTTTGCATTGGGCACAACGGTAATTCCGCCTTTCTTAGGCACACAATGGACTGGACTAACCCATGGTGAATCCGAAATAGGGTAAATCATACCCGCATCAAGAAGTTTGATAACCTCTTTTTTGATGACTTCATGTATTTTAGGATTCACCCTTCGTTGGCTTTGAATTGTGGGCTTAAAGTCGTCCTCCATGAGAATTTTATGTGTGCAAAAGTGAGGATCAATTACACGAATGTCGGAGATTTTTCAAGCGATAGCTCTTTTATGCTTCTTCAACACGGCGACAAGTCGGGCTATTTCTTCTTCTTTCAGGTCTTTCGCAATGATGACCGGTAACTTCTCGTTGTCTTCAAGGAAAACGTACTCAAGATGAGGAGGTAGGTCCTTAAGCTCAAGAGTAGGAGGATCCTCAATAGATGGTGTAACGAACGATGGATCATCATTAGTCACCTCTTTAGGAGAGGGAGGAGGAAACGGGTCTTCATTGAGAAGTCTCTCAATAGTACGAATGTCTTCATCCCAATCAGTGGAAGAATTATCATACTTAATATCGAGAGGACCCAAGCTAGCTTCGAAATCATCCAAGTCACTTTCTCCAAAAGGAGTCAATGCCGGAGCAATTGAGGCAACGGTCTCAACATTGGGTAGAGAATAGAGAGTACTTTTGCAAGCATCATGAAAATGTTCTTCACAAGCCTCATCGAGAACATCAATAGCATTAACACTCTCATAAGAATAAGGTTGCTTAGAAATCTTACCCATGTTGAAGACAATTTTTTCGTCACCAACTCTCATGATTATTTCGCCCGCGGCTACATCAATGAGAGTGCGACCGGTCCTCAGGAATGGACGTCCAACGATTAATGGAACACGAGGATCCATCTCGTAGTCAACGACAACAAAATCCGCCGGGAAGGTGAATTTGTCAACGCCAACAAAGACATCTTCGGCTATCCCCACTGGATAAGCAACCGTACGGTTGGCTAATTCCAAAGTCATTTTGGTGGGGACTAGCTCGGGGAGAGATAATTGCTTCCAAACACTTAAAGGCATTAAGTTTATACTGGCACCTAGATCGGCTAGGGCCATGCAATTCTCTACTCCCGGGAAGTTGCAAGGAATCAAGAAGCGACCCGGATCACCAAGTTTGGTGGGCAATTTCCTTAAGAGCACTACGGAGCAGTTCTCATTAAGTTGGGTCTGAGCAATGTCAAGAAGCTTTTCCTTATCACTTAGAAGATCTTTAAACATCTTAGCATATTTGGGCATGTGAGCGAGAGCCTCGGTAAAGGAGATGTTAAAATTCAATTGTTTAAACATTTTGAGAAAGTTTGAAACCTGAATATCATCCTTGCTCTTTTGCTTCTCTTTCCTCAACCTTGAAGGATAAGGTATATTGGATGAAAAAGAAGGCTTTGAGGGAATAGGATCACTCACAACCACGGGTGGTGGGGAAACGGGGATAGAAGGTGAAGGAGGTGGGGAAAGTTGCTCTTTTTCCTTGTTCACAATCACGGGTGGAGGTGTAGGAAGCTCGGGTTCCATATAACCTTTTCCACTACGAGTGGTGATTGCTTTCATCTCCCCTCTTGGATTTGCAACGGTATTACTCGGAAGAGTACCCGAAGAAGAGGGTTGATTACTTTGGATGAGCGAACCAATCATATCACGAAGGTGAATCGCTTGATTATTAAAAGAGTCTCTCATGTTTGCATTAATTTCATTGCTGTGTTTTGCCATGTCATTCCTTAGCTCGGCTCGAATATCGTTCCCTTGTTTTGCCATTTCGCCCTTCAAGTTGCGGACTTGACTCTGAAGATTCGTCACCATCTCCCGATTAGTCTTCATGAATGTCTCGAAATCTGGACTCACTGCCATCGGTTGATTGAGAGGTGTAGCTTGGTAAGCTTGAGAATTTCCTTGAGGTGGGTATGGGTTGCGTTGGGATTGATATTGATTGTTTGCACGAGGTTGGGATTGGTTGTAGCTTTGTTGTTGGTTTTGGTTGACAGGAGGGAAACCAGGTGGAGCAAGATAGTTGTTCGAACGATAACTTAGCAAGCCACGGTCTCCTTGAGAGCGGGCTTGATAGCCTCCCGTGGGATAAGTGCCGTAAGCTGCGTTAACGTTTTCAGAAAAATTGGCTTGGGTAGAAGGACAATCATTATAAGAATGAGGACCACCACATGTGTCACAAGAAATAGCAACGGCTTTAGCTTGTTGAAATTGGTTTGTGGCTATGGACATGAAATCCTTGTGCATACTCGCGATTTTTCGGGTAAGTTCGGATATCTCAGGATTGGAAGTAGTAGAAGAAACATTGACTCTCTGATTAGATCTTGAGGATGCGGATGAATCCCAATTCTTGTGGTGAGTAGTCATGTTTTTGATCAACTCTCGACACTCCTCCGGTCTCCTTTTCATAAAGGTACCACCGGCGGCGGCATTGATCGTGTCACGATCACGAAAAGTGAGACCATTGTAGAAGGTGTCAATGAGAGTGACGGGGAGCATATTGTGATTTGGACAGCGGTCGATCAAATCATTGTATCGTTCCCAAGCATCGAAAAGCGATTCGTCATTCTCTTGCATGAATCCACTGATTTGGTTACGAAGGCTAGTGACCATGGATGGGGGAAAGTAGCGCGATAAAAAGCGTTGAGTCATGTCATTCCACGTATGAATAGAATTCTTAGGAAGACGGTCAAACCATTTTTCGGCATGGTGAGAAAGCGAGTGTGGAAAAAGGTGGAGGCGAAGGTCATCCATAGAAACACCGGAGCACTTCATGCTTTGGGTTATGGTAATGAATTTGTCGAGGTGTTTGTTGGCATCATCATCCGGAATTCCGCGAAACGGGTTAGTTTGCACTTGCTGGATCATGTGATGCTTCAACGAAAACTCCTGAGCCGTGACGTGCATCGGCGCAATCGGGCCTCCGCGTCCGTTCATGGTGGGTCGACACAATTCCTCCATAGTTCGTAAATCAGGTAGGAGGACATTGTTGTTGTTGTTGTTGTTATTATTCAAATTGGGTAGAGGTGGGTGATTATTGTTGTTATTAACACCAGTCATATCTAAATCTTCACGAGTCTCGGGCTCAGAATAGTTCGAAGATCTAGTACGCATACACCTGCAGAAGAAAAATATACACAAAAAGAATATCTATATAATCTTTTTGGTGCAAAACCTTTTGGAAAAGAATTGCTTTTTATGATTTTTCAAATATTTTTGGATTTTTGAAAATTGTTGGACACGAAAAATAACGTTCACGAGTGAACGGATCCCAAAAGCCAACGCGTCTCTCACAAAAAACCGTTAATCCTCACGAAAAGAGCCGGCAGCGGCGCCATTTAATACTTGGTTTTTAGGCCTCGTATCAAAATTATTATCGTCCGAATCCTTTCGAATTGAAAACCGGTCTTAAGTGCGACTCAATCGTCTTTTGGTGAACAAGAGAATGGTTTGGTTTGTTTGTTTAATTTTAAACTATTAGCAAGTAATTAAAGTGTCGTTGAGTAAAATGGAAGAATAAAGATTAATACTAAAATGACGAGTAAAAATAAATGCTTGAAAACTTAAAGGTAACAATGGAAAAGTACTCGCACACTAAATAAAACTAACTCTTGGAAAATTTTTTAAAAAATAAGAACTTAGTTGAAAAGTACTAAAAGAAAGTAAGATCGGAATATCAAACAAATGAAAACAATCGGAATAAGCCCCAAAAAGGTGTCCCGATCGGAATGTATTCCGATCGGTTGATCGGAAAGTTGGTAGGACCTGCGATCGGAATATTAAACAAAGGGGCAATTGGAATGTTGGGAAAACCTACTAATCGGAATATCAAACTTGACCAAATCGGAATACTTGCAAAAATACCCAATCGGAATGTGCAGAGACTTACCGTCGGAATAGACAAACCCTAATCCGATCACTCGATCGGAATAGGGGGAGTGCAGATCGGAATACTTGGGGTTGCAATCGGAAACTCAAAACCCTTTTCCGATTGGACTCAATCGGAAAGAGGGGTGGACAGGTCGGAATAGGCAGCAATCGGAAAGGGGTTTATACCCTTTTCTAGATTTGTGGAATTCGGTTAAGCTAGGTAATAAGCTAAATTAATTAAGCTAATACCCGAAACTCAACAAACCAATAATAAACCGGATCAAATAAGCACTAATCAACTTATCTAACCTGAAATTAAACAACTTTTTAGATCAAACAATAAAAACATAAACTTTTTAAGGAAAACTTTTATAAAGAAATAAGCTAATCATAAAAATAAGCCAATAAGCACAAAAGTATTAAAGCTTAATCAAATGAAAACTTATGAAATGATCAAAAGATAAACTTTTTAAGCACGAAATCAATTAGAACAACACGGATCATATGATAATTGCACCAAAATCAATCTAAAATCAAAGAAGAGTAGAATGAGATTAAGGATTAAAAGCTTAAAATAAAACTTTGATTAATGAAAATAAGCAATACAAAGTGTTTAATCTTGAAAGATTAAAAGAAAAAGATGAAACTTAGTGAGAGAAAGTTTAAGACTTTCTCTCTCTAAAACTAGAGAAAACTAAGAAAAAGTGAAAACTAGCTAAATTAACTAACCACTCTCCTAATGACCATTAGGAGGGTATTTATAGGGAAGGTGGAAGGAGTGCATGTGTTGCATCTTCTTTCTTGCTTTCTTCACGTTTTCTCGACTCGACTTTAATTCTTTGTCTTTGTCGTCTAGGGATTTGAACTTGTCTTTTAATTTTCTTCTTCTATTAGACTTAAGTTCTTCGACTTCGTTAAACTTCCGTCTTTAGACTTTTTCTTCGATAAATCTTCAGAATAGGCCTTGGACTTCCGTTCTTTTTGCACTCTTGATCTTTTGACTTCGTCTTTTCCCGTTTTCTTCGATAAAAGCCCGTGAAAACCCGTGTTTTCTTCCTTTTTCATATTTTGGTCCTAAAACACAATAAAAAAACACAAACCACGCATAATTCCGACTTTTACGACATAAATCACACGTTTTGGTCTTGTTATTATTGGAAATAAGTGGTAAAAGTATAAGTGTTTTCACACTTATTATGGTTCCACCAAGATGTACCACGACATCAAACAGTATTTCTGGTGGAGTGGTATGAAGCAGGATGTTTCTACCTATGTCTCCAAATGTCTTACCTGCTAGCAGGTTAAGATCAAGCATCAACGATCTAGTGGTCTACTACAACCATTAGACATTCTAGAGTGGAAGTAGGACAAGATATCCATGGATTTTGTCACCGGACTTCCGCAAACCAAGAGGAAGCATGATGCTATTTGGGTTATCGTTGACCGACTTACCAAGTCAGCTCATTTCTTACCGATCCGTAAGGATGATGCGGTTAGCAAACTCGTTGGCCTCTATCAGAAGGAGATCATGAGACTTAATGATGCTCCATCCAGTATCATCTCGGACAGAGATCCTCGGTTTACTTCGCGATTTTGGAGGAGTCTGCAGAAAGCTTGGGGCACCAGACTTAAGCTTACCACGGCTTTCCATCCTCAAACAGACGGGCAATCAGATCGTACCATTCAGACATTAGATGAGATGCTTCGAGCGTGTGCTTTAGAATGGACAAGAAGTTGGGACGACTATATCTGCTTGGTAGAATTTACATACAACAATAGTTGGCACGCCAGTATCAAGTGTGGACCGTTTGAGATGTTGTATGGCAGAAAATGTCGCGCCCCAATCTGCTGGGATCTGGTTTGTGAGCGAATTCTTGAAGAACCAGAGATGATAGAGATGACCAACCAGAGAGTCACTGTAGCTAAGGCGAAACTGCAAGAAGCTCGTGCACGTCAAAAGAGTTATGCCGACAAGCATCGTATAGATTTGCATTTCAACGTGGGAGATCATGTATTTCTCAAGGTATCACCGGCGTGTGGAGTTAGACGTTTTGGAATCAAGGGAAAACTCAGTCCTCGATTCATCGGACCATTTGATATCATCGAGCGAGTCGGTTAAGTATCGTATCGTTTAGCGTTACCTCTGCGGCTTTCTCACGTTCATAACATCTTTCATGTGTCCCTACTCAGAGGGTACAATTATCATCCCCTGAGGATCTTACCTTCATTGAGGAGCCCGAACGAGTTCTTGATCGTCAAGAGCGAGTCATGAGGAAGAAGATGAATCCATTCGTCAAAATCCTTTGGAGGGACCATTCCGAGCGGGAAGCCACTTGGGAGACAGAGGAGTCTATCCGGACTTCTTACCCTCATTTCAAATTTTGATTCGGGTATGTTCCTCTTTCAGCTTACGTTATCTATAATTCGGGGACGAATTATTCTTTTTAGGGGGAAGAGTTGTAAAACCCGCATATAAATACCATGAACAGTACACTTCGTAAACCTACGAACCAACTAAAATTTTCCATTTATGTCATGTACACGTGTCACGAAAATTAAATTCAGAAACTACGTACGTATTAATACACGATAATTATTAAGTGCGTAATAATACATGATAATTAGTAAGTATAATAATTATAATCATGAACATATGATCATGAACATTTATAAAACGATAATTATTACGTATAATAATTATAACACGGCTATTAGAACACGATATATATACGAAGTATATGTAACACGAACATTGGACACGAACTAACACGAATAATTAAAATGAATGTACATGAGTAATAGCTTAAACATAAAAAAAAGCACGGCTTTGGCCTTGTGGGCCCTTGTGTCCGCGACAACCAAAGAGAAGGGGGCCTAGTGTACCTTTGAACTTAAATGGTAAAAGTAAAACACAGAGATTTACTTTACAGAATTTTTTAACAAAAGTTAAACCCTAGTCGCCCTTTGGTGACCCTATAGCCGCGGCACACATCAAAAGAACAAGGAGGATTCGTTTTTTTATTTTTTTATCTTTGGTTATTGGTATTCGTGTTCGTGTTCGTGTTCGTATTCTTTTCAATCACGTATTGGGGTTAATCATTAAACCTTCATCTTTGTTTTTAATCTTTTATTGAACACATGATTAGATCTTTTAAAACAAGTGATTAAAAACATGTTATGATTAAACTAAAACAAGGGAAGGGTTCGTTTGGTTTGGTGGTGTGGTTCGGCAGCCAACTGAGATTCAAGGGCTCTTGGTGTCCTTCGTTTGGCCATAGCCGAGACCCCCTATGGGGATCGGTTTGTGTTTTGGTCCAACAGCAGGAACCACCAGCTCAAGCCGGTGGCTGTGTGGCTCGATCAGGGGGAACAGCAAAGGCAGCAGGGGGAACCATCGGCCCAATCCGGTGGGAACCTTGTGCTGGCAGCGGCAGCCAGCCGCTGCCGTTGGCAGCGCAGCCACCAGCCGCCACCGTAGCTGCGGCTGTGGGTGGTGGTTGGTGTTCGGGTTTTTGGTCTTGTCTCGGTATTCGGGCTCAGGATTATTTGCAAGTTATTTTTTTTACAAGAATAATTAAATTAATCAACATGTCTAATAATTAATTTAATTTAAACATGGACTTAGGCTATATTATTTTTATAAATAATACATGATTAGCCTAAGTATATTTTGTCATATAAATTTAGACTATAGTTTATTAATTAATTATTTAATACATGGACTCATAATTAATTAATAATTCATGACTTGGGTTTATTAATTAAAATTAATAATACAGGTTAACCTAAGTATTTTAGTAGACTTAATTTAATTAACCCATGACTAGGGCTGAGCACGGCACACCCAAAACCGACCCGGACCGTAAAAACCGACCGGACCGGACCGAACCGGACCGGACCGAACAATTTCGATCCGGTCCTCGGTCTGGCGTTTTGAGCTAATTCGGTCCTCGGTCCGGTCGGTCCGGTCCGGTCCGGTTCGGTCTTACCAAAATTTCTCCAATTATGCCTAATAGGACCGGACCGGACCGAGGACCGAACCGGACCGGACCAACCCGGACCGGACCGGACCATTTCGGTCCGGTCTCGGTCCGGGGTTTCGGACCATTTCGGTCCTCGGTCCGGTCCGGTCCGGTCCTGGACCGATGCTCAGCCCTACCCATGACTTAATTAAATTTTGTATAACCTATAGTTTATTAATTAACCATGATATATTATTAATTAATAAAACATGTACTATCATTATTAATTAATAATCAGTTATAACCTATAGTAATAAATTAATAAATTATACTATTAATTACATGACTTATGACTTTTAACGAGTAAACACTAGTTTATATTACTAGTTTATTAATCCAGCTTATTTCTAATTATGGAAAATTTCTATTTTAGGAAACTTACTATTTTTAGAAACTTTCTAATTTTAGAAACTGATCTATTTTTGGAAACTTTCTATCTTTGGAAACTTTCTATTTTTGGAAACTTTTATTTTCGAAAACCTGCTATTTTTTAGAAAGTTACTTATTATTACACTACAAGTATAATAATACAAGAATACAAGATAATACTTAATCAAAAGACATGAAATACATGAATAATACAGTATATCATTTAAAACAGTAAAATAAGACAAGAACATATAAAAAAAGTTAAGAACATGCTATAACCAGTAACGTACTCAGTAATCAGACAACTCATACATGTCCCTTATTTATGTAGCATTAGTGAGGTCGGAGTAGGACTTTGCATCCTTTCATCTTTCCTCATTCACTGGACACAAGGTACGGATATTCCGTCCTTCGGTATGGACATTCTTTCCTTATTAGGTTTCCCGTTTGCAGCTAACTGTTTTCCCAAGTATATGTTTTATATGTTTTGATTACTTATGTTTAGTTTTAAATGCCTAAGCCATATACATGCATGACCAGTGTCACCTAGTTATGGAGGTACCATAACCATAACACTGGAGGCACCAGTGTTATGACTTCCCTACGGCGGAGTGATTGCTCGTGGCATCCCTTTTCAGTTTTGGCCTTATATTTATATTATCATGTGGGGCGTATGAGTGCATCCTAGTTACATGTTTTTACAGGATTTTCATGGTGAATGTGGTGTGTGCCTTGCATCCTTCACAAGGAGTTGATCCCTCCTACCCAGACTAATTAATTAGAGGCAACCCCTCTAATTGCATGATGAGGTCTCCCCTCCAAGTATTCATGCACGGTTGAACCTCATGACCTATATGGGCTATTGGCTAATTAATACAATTTTCATATAAAAACATAAGTCTTTTCAAACTATAAAACCAGTTTTATGAACATGTTCTAGGTTATCTAGGACTTATTTATGCTGCTATAGTCTTATTATGCTTATGTCATTTCATGATATGCTTGTATATACGTTCACTGGGCGTTATGCTCGGCCGTTTTCCTTTCATGTTCCCAAACGGCATGTACTCAGGGACGCTCGTAGACTTTGAGAGTATGTGCATACGCAATTATCCCTTCTTGTTCCTCATAGTACCACCAGTGAACCCTTTATAACCTTGATCTTGCCTGACTACATCTTCACGGTAAAACCCTCTTTTTCAAGAATGCCCAACGATATCAAGTTTCATCTTAATTCTGGAACATACTTGACGTTGTCCATCACGAAACTTGTTCCATCCCTCATTCGTACTCGAACCTTACGTGTCCCTCGTACACGTCATTCCCTGCCATCACCTAGCAGTACATTACCACCGTCATACTCCTTAAAATCAACCAAGTGATCTCTCCTATGTGTCATATGGTATGAGCCCCCTGAATCCATGATCCAGTCCAAAAGTTCATCAACACTCAAAGCCATCATAACATCAGCATTGCCATACCCATCAGCTCTAGAACCGGATACCTGATCATTATTCTTGGCCAAACCTTGAGATTTCTTGTGATTATACGTGGGACAATCCCTCTTCAAATGATCCTCAGACTGACATATATAACACCTGAGTCGGTCGCTCTTTCCTTGTGATTTTGACCACGAACTATTTGCACCCTGCTCCATATCTCTCTGACTAGATCTTTCCCTCACATACAACCCTTCACCATCATCACCCTTTGCTTCCTTCATCTTCTGAAGTTCCCTAAAATTAAATGTCGAGAGCACGTCTTCTAGCTTCAAAGTATCCCGACCATATAGCAAAGTCTCCACGAAATTATCATAACATGATGGTAAAGATGTGAGTAATAATAATGCCATATCCTCATTCGATATAGCAGTATCTATTGCCTCTAAGTCACTTACAAGCTTGTGGAACTCATCAATATGTTTAGACTGACTCCTACCTTGATGCATTTGAAAAGTATATAAATTTTTCTTCAAGTACAAACGATTAGCTAAAGACTTTCTCATGTATAAAGTCTCTCACTTTTTTTCCAAATCCCCGCTGTAGTCGTCTCTTTGGTGACCTGTAGTACCCGATCACCTAAACATAAGATCAATGCGGTGTAAGCCTTTTTCTAAATGACGTTATCGTACGCCACTATTGTGGTGGCGGGTAATTCCTCCCATGCTGCATCTAATTCTAGATGTTCTAGCAAAGCCTTCATGCTTACCTGTCATAACGCGAAGTCATTCTTCCCATCCAATTTCTCGATGTCAAACTTGTTCAGAGTCATCTTATTTTAACCCTTTACTAACCCGTTTAAACTTTTGTGAATGTGCCTACACAAAAACACGATCTAGCAAAGTACCCGTGTGTAAAACACCCGAAGTAATAATACTACCTTTTTGTTTTTTTAAAAAAATATTAATCCAAATTTTTTATAAAAAAAAAATACTTGGCCCAGTATAATATTCTTGGACTGGCCCAAAAATAAAACACTGCCCTTTGTAGTATTTGTTTTTGGTGTGTTTGACTTCTACACAAACAAACCACCCACTTCGTCTTCTTCTTTCTTTGATGATAATCACATACCACCAACAATGGCAGACACCCTTCAATCCTTAATCACCGAAAATCAAAGACCCTTAACTGTCGATACCCGCTGCTCCCTTGATGGCCACGACACCTGAACACCAGCCACCTCGTCAATCGATCGATCCTAGTTACCAGCTAGACCTCCAAACCCGATCTATGATACCACTTGTTGTACGATACCGACAACAAACCTGAAGTTCGATCGTGGAACCGCTAGATCGCGAGTTGTATCGAGCACAAGTAGCGACACAAGAGACTACAAAGAACCGACAAATATATGCACACGGAATACCCTCAACCATCCTTTTTATTAATAACTCTAATAAAAATTACATTGAGGAAGAAGAATTCAATAAACTAGGATCCTCTCATCCCTATTTATAAAGATGGGGTAGCACCTCCTTAAGTCAAATAAGAAACTTCTTATAAAACAACTTACGAAAGTTAGGTTAAATACTTTCTAATACTAGTTTATTCCTAATATATATTACAAAGTACACTTAAGTCCATAAACTATATTTAAGTTTGCTCTTATATCCAACAATTACTTTACCTAAATGTGTAATACGTTGCACACATAAGATACAACATTAACATGACAACAAACTTATCATGTACTTTATGTGTATAAAATAGCTGTTCAAGTATTAAAATCATCTTAATTCCTTTTAAAAAAAGGGAATCTAGTACTTTGTTAACATGTACCAAATTTCCAATCAAGAGATAAAATAATAGGGTTTTGTTTTGGATTAGCACAGACTAACACCACCTCAACCTTGTCATCATTGTCCCTCTTCCGTACCAAATAACCAACTCATTAGATGCATAGTTTGTCGGATCACTTATATTTTTAAATACCATTTTGTATGTATAAATATCTATTAACTATTTTGAAATACATGATGAACTTTTATAGAATACAATAGTGGTTGTTAACGAGAAATAGAATGTAATTTATTGACGCGTATTTAGTACAGTAATTTTTTCACTTTTTGAGTTGTCATCACATATAGTAAAAGACAAGCTTGATACTACAAGGCTACAACTAGTGTCCATAATTTGGTTTGACTAAAAAAACCAAAAATTAAATCAAATCAAATCTAAATTAAAATCAAATCAAAAATTAATTTGGACGAATCAAACCAAACTACAAATTCTATTTTCAAGTTGTATAGTGGTTAGACAATCGGATTCGAAAATCGAACCAAAAGTTAAGTAATGAAAAAATATATATTTTTATGTATTTATATATATAAACTGATATTAAAACTTAATTTAATCCCTATATAAATAGCTATCAAAATATAATTATAATATAAAAAGATTATTTGTAAACTTTGAAATAATTTTCTTTTGCAAAATATATATATAATAATACTTTTTAGAAAGCTTTGGATAATTGATGTAAAATCAAAAAAACGAACTGAATTTAAATTTGGTTTTTGATTTGTTTCATTGAGATTTAGTTTGTTTTGATTTGGTTTTTAATCCAAAAAAAATATCCGAATAAATCGAACAATTCAAAAAACGAACCGCAAACTTGCTCTAGCTACAACCTAAAAGTGTTTATACTCGAAAGATAAAATCAGTTTCAAAAATAACATGTAGACAAGGTCTCAAATTCGAGTCGAATTGTGTGAACTCGCTACGTTTTCTAAGCTAAAAGTCATGTAGCCACAATTACCGTTAAAATATAATCAAATCTAATCGTTTTTTAGCATGAGAATTACAAATGACAATTATGTTGTCTAGGCATGGCACACGAGTGGGACCACGAAGTTGTTACTTTGATGGGGACATACCACACGAGTGGAACATGATCAACTCTACTTTACGACCCGCACGAACGACTCTTAAAAATAGTATTTCTTCCAAGTTATTTATATTTCTTTCCAATAATAAGTTATATTAATTTAAAGTGTTTTTGCCGTATTAAAATTTCCTCAAAGTTGAATGGTAATTTAATTAATAATATTGACCAATTAAAATTTAAATAAATAGATAAAAAAATGATTTTAGTGAAATGTATAGAGCTCATATGTACTTATATTTATTGTGATTGGAAAAATTGACCTATCAAGTTATTTTCAATTTAAAAAGATATTTTTCCGCTTTTGCCAACCCAAACTGATTTTTGACATATATAATACTACAGTAATATGAGGGTATATGGGCTTTATTGGCATTTAAACTCTATTACCATGTTTTCTACTAGTTTACAAGTTTGAGCATACTATCACACGTACTTAACCAAATAAAGTCTTTCATTTCGAAAGATTGGCAGTGCTACGTGAAAGTTGTTTGCAATATGAGAAGAGAATGAGATAGTCTTAAAATTGATTGTAACACTCAAATATACAAACAGTTAAAATAATTTGTGTTCAGTTTAATGTATTTTTTAAAATGTTCTAATTAATTTTTAGAGTATCCAAATCATCTCTCTTACACAAGTTTTCATATAGCGTGAGGTGAGTCCAAACCTTGAGCTTTTGCGTAAGGCGTAACGACGTGGCATTTTTAAGGCGTGACTTAAAGCGGCAATATATAATTATAAATTTTTAGTTTTATATCATATTTATAATTATACGATTTGTAAATCAAAAATATTAGTAAACGCAAGTAAAAATTATAAATATTTGAAAATATTGAAAGCTTTAAAAAAAAACTCATGCCTTTATCCGCTTTTGCTCGCCTTTCCCCGCCTTATCCTAGGCCACGTCTAACGTCGACGTCAAATTTTATTTCTTAACGTGGAAGCTACAACTCACATCTTTGCCTCGCTTTGACGCCGAAAAACGCGCCTTTTAAAACCTTGCCCTTACATTATAGTATATGAGACAAAGCTAACTTTCTGTACATATTAATTAATGTTAAAATCTCACACATTTTATAGTGGTACTCCAAGTTTTTTTGCTACAAAACCACTTATTCTACGTGGTTAGTACTAGTATTTGACTTCTTTTATTTCATTCTATCATGTAAGAGAATCAAAATCACACAAAAGCCTGAACAACTCATTATATCACAGACTCCGTATCATCTTTTGGTTGTTTTCTAGTTGATTTCATTCCACTTTATTATACGGACTAATCTAACATGCATTATCATTACAAGTAGTGAATCATTCAATTATTTCATTTGACCTATTACTCCACTCATTCATTTTATCTGATATTGTTTTTCGTTATGCCAAACAGACTGGTGTTTTTTAGTGATTAACCAATTAACTTTTAAATCTAACGATTTCGAGGGCCAAGCAAGAACAAAGAATTGTTACATATGGAACTATATCGAGATTATTTTTGTGTTGAAAGTCGAAAGGATGCAACTTTATGCGTATTACTTATTTTGAGCTCATTTAATAAGAAAAAAAACTCGAGTCATCTAAACCCTAAAAACGTATAATCAATTTTTACTACCACTAGATGTTTATCGCTGGGGAATGTTCTAAAAGCAAATGAGGAATTATATATATACACACATCAAAACTTGCATATATTGAAAATTGGGATATTGTGTTAACATGCAAATATCATATTTCATTGGTTTGCTGAACGCAATAATTCTCCGGTTAATGCCGATTATTGTTAGAAACGTGCAAACAGTTAGAGCAAACGAGATATAGATTAGGATGAATTGAACTTAGCTTTACAATGCTGAATAAATCCAATTTAATAAAATGTATATTTGAACCCACTAGATAAGAGAAAAACTTGACATCATATGGTAGCGTATCGTACCCGTTCTTGGCCAATTTAAGCTATAGGTGACATGTATATGTTGTGAAATGTCCATTATTGCTAAATGACAATTTACAAGTCCATCTTTGTAACTCGTTTTGCTTCAAAACAAAACAAGACTAACTCTCGTGTCGTAGCAGAATAAATGGCAATATATATAGCATGAAATATTTCAAATTTCATGACATACATAAATATTTTGGAGTAAGATGTGTAACAGTATTTTTTTTTCTCGTAGCAAAATACATAGTAATATATAATGGTTAATGGGTCGAGTCGTGTAATGATATCTAAACGACAGAATATTCAATTTCTTATCTGCTAAAAGTCTTAAGCAGGTGTTGAACCCAAAACTTTCATAGAATTCAAGACATCTGTGACAATACTATGATCATCTTTTAACTCTTAACTTTTATATATTAATCATAATAGATTTCCAATCACCAATCCACACATTTCATCGATCATTATGGTTGTAATATCCTAATACATGACATCATAATCAACCCATTTCCAAAAAAACAACCAAATATATATAAATAGCACTAGACAAGACAATGAGCATAGGTCACTTATGTCGCTTAAAAATGGGTTCACTCAACACAAAATAAGCAAAGATGTAGACATATGTACATGACTTATGACTAGTCAAACTGACCCCCAACTTGCACGTGGGGTCGCCACACGTGTGTCATCGTTACTTCTGTTCCAACTAAACCGTATATACAATTTGTGAGTACTACTATATCTTCTGGAAATACTAAACAAATTGGGGAAATCTTGTTGCATGTGAACCTTGGTTTGTACACTAGTACCAAACGTACATATTCAGTAGTACCAAAAAAATTGTAAAATTGTAAGTAGATATGTAATAAGGAATAAGAACTAAATATTGTTCGATGCACAAAAAATTTTGAACCCTAATACTAGAAGATAATCTGATGGACCGGATACATTTAACATACATATAGGAAAAATTTATTCTTTTCAAAAAAAATTAACACTATTTCAAAAAAATCAATAAAATTCTCAGGCACCTGCGGGAACCTGTTTCGTTTTACGTCCCTGTGAACATCGTATTATTTGTGACCATCTATTTCTTCTAACCAAGTGACCATCCATACCCAATTGAAATACAAAAAGTAATTAAAGAATTAAAAAACAAACCAAATTTTGCCATTTGGCGTAAGCCAAATAACTGACGAAATGTTTGGCAAAAAGTGGCGAGCCTTTTGGCGAGGGACACTTCTTGGTGAGGGCGCTGATAACTAGCTTTTTGCTAAGTATAAAATCTTATCGTTCGATTTTTTCGAATTGATTATTAGTAGAAAGTGCGACTCAATTGTTCTTAGTGGATAAAAGAAATGGTTTGGTTTGGTTTGGTTATCTAGTTTAAACTAAAAGCAAATAATTGTCGTTGAGTAATGATTAAAGCTTTTAAAAGATTAAACTAAAAATTATTTAGATAAACACTTAAAACATAAAACTTAAAAACATGTTCTATCAGAATGTATCAAAATAAAAGCCATCGGAATAATCAAATGTAAAGTTGTCGGAATGTTCATCTGAATACCCATCGGAATGTCAAAGTCAAGTCTGTCGGAATATGGTTCTGTCGCAAAGTCCAGTATCGGAATGCAAGTAAACACTTCTGTCGCAATGTGCATCTATCGGAATGATGACCAACCTATCGGAATGTAGCTGACAAAATTTTGGCAGAGTTTCTATTCAAGGTAACCTTATCACCCGTCGGAATATGCGATCGCAATGAGCGATCGCAATCCAGATCGGGATAAGCGGGAAGTACAAGTTATCGCAAAGTAAAACGACAAGGGGTTATTGCGATAGACAAAAGCTGCTCGTCGGAATGATGTAGTCCCCAATATTGCGATGGATCAGGAAACTATCCAAAAATGATGGTAAGCTAAAATTTCAATAAGCACACTTTCAATAAGCTCACTTATTCGAACCTTAAACGACTATATAAGCTTAAATTTGATAACTTTCGAAAACATGAAATCATAAACTTTATAAAAGAAACTTTTGAAAAGATTAAACCTTATGAGAATCTGAAAAGCAATAAGCTAAAACATGAAATAAGCCAATAAGCACAAAAAGCTTATAGCCTAATCCGTATGAAGCTTATGTAGTGATAAAAAGGTTAACTTTATAAACACCAAAACATCAAATTCAAACACGAAACAAGTATGTTTCGGATCAAAATCAATCAAAATCAAGAAATGTAGAAAGAGAGTAAAGAACATAAACTTAAACTTAAACTTTTGATTAATAAAACTCAAATACAAAGATTAATGAAAGCTTAAACTTGAAAGATTAAAAGAAAGAAAAGATGAAAAACTTAGTGAGAGAAAGTTTGGAACTTTCTCTCTCTAAAATTAGAGAGGAAAAATTAAAAATGAAACTAGCTAACCCCCATCCTAATGAGATTAGGAGTGTATTTATAGGCTAAGTGGGAAGTGCATGTGTGGTGTGTTTCCTTCTTTCTTTTCTTCTCGACTCGATTTAATTCTTTGTCTTTTCTCGACGTCGTCTCGGGATTTGAACTTGTCTTAATAATTTTCTTCTTTAATTTAGACTTGAGTTCTTCGACTTCATTAAACTTCCGTCTTTAGACTTTTTATTCGATAAATCTTCAGAATAGGTCTTGGACATCCGTTCTTTAAGCACTCTTGATCTCTTGACTTCGTCTTTTCTCGTTTTCTTCGATAAAAGTCCGTGAAAGCCCGTCTTTTCTTCCTTTTTCATCTTTTGGTCCTAAAACACAATAAAAACACAAACCACGCATAATTCCGATTTTTACGACATAAATTACACGTTTTGGTCTTGTTATTATTGGAAATAAGCGGTAAAAGGATAAGTGTTTTCACACTTATTAAATCCCCTACACTTGACCATTGCAATGCCCTCATGCAATGCATTAATTTTAAAGCACGGTTTATATTTTCCATCATAAATAACCCACCTTGTCCTTTATTAAATACTAAACATTTAGGGAAAATAACAAGATAAAAACAAGTAAAGAAATCAAAGACTTAATTTGGGTTTTGGCTGCCATGAACGTTTATCATCCTCAAGTTTCACGTTCCCCATACCAAGCTTAAAAACGAGATCATTGTTATTATAAGTTAGCAAACTAACACGAATTCATGTGGGCCAATTATTTACTTAGACTCTCTTATTCCTAGGTGTATCTCTTATATTTTAGTTTTGTCTTGAATGATCACGAGGATGCATTGTTTGACTTATTTCGATAGTTATTTAGGCCGAAAATAAAGTGGACGATTTAATCAATAGTTAGCTAAAGGATAAAATCTTTTAAAACTGCTTCTCGGGACCTCATAAAGTTCATATCTTGGGATAACTCGCTTCACGATTTGAGACCTTTCTCGGACCGATATTTGGCAGCGACTTCATACTTCGAATCTTTGAGAGACGTTCTTGAAATTATGGTCTTCTCTTCATAATAGGAATTTCTTCACTTGAAGTTTTGAGAGATTCTTCATCTATGGACCACGACTTCTTTATTTTTCTCCAATCTTTATTTTGGACTTTGATATGCAACGATCCGCCTCCTTTTAGGACTTGGATCTATTTATCCTCATACCTTGTTAGGGCCTTTTTGGATAGACTTCTCCATGATCTTTTGGGGAGTTTTTTCTTTTCGTCGTGTGTCTCGATCCTTCATATTGATTTTCGATAAATGATTCTTCACATCACTTTTGGATCTTTAGCAACAAAATGTAGCCCTCATGCCTTGTTAGGGCCTTTTCGGACTCGCCAATCTTCGCATCCCGCTTCAATAAGTTATGCCTTGGCTATGAACTCTAATTAATACCGAGCAACTTTTAAACGATCTTGGGCTAGAAGCTAAGTAACTTTTCAAATCGTACAACCTTATTTATTGCAGATAAATTTATTAGCAAGCGATGGGACAATATGCTTATAATCAACTCACATAAATTCACGAAAGAATACCAAACTTATAATTGACTCTATCATCTCTCGTTCTCCACAATTTAAAATCTCAAGGAATGAGACTCGTGGATGCTTAGCCTATTAAATCAAAGTTTTGGGTTTTCGAGTCATTTATAGGATTTTGCAAATTCTTAGACTTTTTCAAGTTTAGAAATCGCATTTTAAAGTTCCCTTGATAAACGACTCTCTAGGATCAATTATAGGAACTTGCGAAAAGTTCTTGTTCTTAACCCGTGAGAGTTAAGACTTTCGCGTTTTAAAGCTCCCTATATAAAAGCCTAGCAAAACTTGACTTAAACACGTTAAGGATACTAGCTAGAGTAAACTTAGATAAGTAAACTCGGGTTGAGTCAAAATATTCACGACTTTGAAAAATTTAAAACCACTTTATTGAAAATCTATTCTAGCAAGAAAAGAAAATAACCATAACAAAGGAAAATACAACTATACAACTAGGCCAAAATAGATTAAAAATTTTGAAAAATGTCGAAAAATCAAACTTTCCGGTTAAAATGAGGGCAAATTCATGGAAAAGACCACTTACTTCGATAGAAGCCCCCTACACTTGGTATAAACATTGTCCTCAATGTTTAAGCATGTGGGAGTAAACTCCCCTACACTTATGATATTGTGCACTTTGTTTAAATCTTGCTAAGGAAAGGACAACTATAGTGATTTCAATGTGAACATATAAGATATGAAATATTGAATCACGATAGTTAAGGATAGAACCAAGAAGATGGGAACACGGGATCACGGTTCGTCAAAAGTCATCGAGGTGCTCTTTGAAGCTTGAATCCCTGTAGAGAATAAGAAACAAGACAAGAAACACATACGGGGCTCCCCCTACACTTAATATGAAAGCGGTAAAGGATAGATCACGGGTTGCCTCCCGAGAAGCGCTTGTTTTTGATAACCGAGTCACGAGCCTGACTCGACCCAAAACTAGTGCATGGGAAACGTGGTGAGGGATGGAATCATCTCATGAGAGATGTCCTCACCAAAGTACAACTTCAATCGCTGGCCATTCACCTTAAAATTGGGCCCATTTGGCTGAGAAAGCTCAATGGAGCCATATGGAAAGACTTTGGCTACGGTGAATGGACCAGACCAGCGGCTCTTCAACTTGCCAGAGAAGATCTTTAACCGAGATTTAAAGAGTAAAACTTGATCGCCAACGTGGAACTCTCGGTTCTTAATCCTTGCGTCATGGATGATCTTGGTCTTCTCCTTGTAGAACATTGAGTTCTCGTAAGCTTCATTCCTCAGTTCATTAAGCTCGTTGAGTTGAATCTTGCGAAGATCACCGGCTTTGTTGATGTCGAAGTTAGCCCACTTCAAGGCCCAGTATGCCTTATGTTCCAGCTCGATAGGGAGGTGGCATGCTTTCCCGTACACAAGACGATAAGGTGTACAACCAATCGGGGTCTTATAAGCAGTACGAAAAGCCCACAGAGCATCATCTAACTTATCGGCCCACGCGGCACGATGCTCTCCCACAGTACGTTCCAGAATTCGCTTCGATCCGCGGTTAGAAATCTCGGCTTGACCGTTGGTTTGAGGATGATAGGCGGTGGAAAGACGGTGATTGACACCATACTTAGCCATGACTCTTGAAAATTGATCATTGCAAAAATGAGTCCCGCGGTCACTGATTATAGCACGAGGAACACCGAATCGAGCAAACAGCTGCTTCAAAAAGTTCACAACCACCCTCGCATCGTTCGTTGGGAGAGCCTTAGCTTCAACCCATTTAGAAACGTAGTCAACGGCTACGAGGATGTACTTGTTCCCTTTGGATGATGGAAATGGCCCCATAAAGTCGATGCCCCATACGTCAAAGATTCACATTCTTGTATGAAGTTTTGAGGCATCTCATCTTTATGTGTGATCTTGACTTGTCGTTGGCAAGCATCACAATGCTTAACCATTTCGTGAGCGTCACGATAAATGGTGGGCCAATAGAATCCAGAGTCAAACACTTTCTTAGCGGTGTAGTTGGGACCAAAGTGACCACCGGTGGGTCCTTTATGGCAAGCATCAAGGATTTGTAAAGCTGCCGGCCCATTAACACATCGACGAATGACAAGATCCGCACATTGTTTGAAGAGGTAAGGGTCGTCCCAGAAATAATGTTCAATGTCTTTGAAGAACTTTTTCTTTTGTTGGGACGTTAGCCCTTCCTTGAGAATTCCACCCGCTAAGTAGTTTGCAATGTCCGCAAACCACGGGATGTCATCGAGATTTGGATTGATATACATTAAGGCCTCAAGGGGAAAAGAGTCATTGATCTCTTGATTCGGATGATCCCCTTGATAAGGATCCTCAAGTCTACTTAGATGATCCGCGGCTAGGTTTTCCGCACCCTTCCTGTCACGAATTTCGATTTTAAATTCTTGAAGGAGCAAAACCCAACGAAGAAGTCTTGGCTTAGAATCTTGCTTAGTCAACAAGTACTTCAACGCGGAATGATCGGTATACACGATGGTGGTAGATAGGACAAGATAGGGGCGGAACTTTTCAAAAGCATACACTACAGCTAAAAGCTCTTTTTCGGTAGTGGTATAATGCAATTGAGCACCCGTCATTGTCTTGCTAGCGTAGTGGATTGGTTGGAAGTGTTTATTCACTCTTTGGCCCAAAACCGCTCCAATAGCAAAGTTGTTAGCATCACACATCAACTCAAAAGGTAGCTCCCAATTAGGGGTAACCAAGACCGGTGCCTTAGTTAGCTTATCCTTAAGAAGATTGAAGGATTCAAGACACTCTTTGGAAAAGATGAAAGGAGTATCTTTTTCCAAGAGGTGGGTCATCGGGCGAGCGATTTTAGAAAAATCTTGGATGAATCGACGATAGAAGCCCGCATGACCAAGGAAACTTCTCACACCCTTCACGGTTGAAGGTGGAGGTAATTTGGCTATGACATCCACTTTAGCACAGTCCACTTCGAGACCGGCTTTGGAGATTTTATGACCTAGCACGATGCCTTCTTTTACCATGAAATGGCATTTTTCCCAATTTAGAACAAGGCGGGTGTCTTCACACCGCTTAAGCATGCGTTCCAAATTGGCAAGGCAAGAAGAGAAAGAATCACCATAAACCGAGAAATCATCCATGAAGACTTCCATAGTTTCTTCAAACATGTCATGGAAGATAGCCATCATACACCTTTGGAAAGTCCCAGGAGCATTGCATAAGCCGAAAGGCATTCTTTTATAAGAAAATGTTCCGTAAGGACAAGTGAATGTGGTTTTCTCTTGGTCTTTGGGATCGATGGGAATTTGAAAATCCCGGAGAAACCGTCTAAAAAGCAGTAATAATTATTACCCGCTAGACGTTCAAGCATTTGGTCCATGAAAGGAAGGGGAAAATGATCCTTTCTCGTAGCATCATTGAGTTTGCGATAGTCTATACAAACTCTCCACCCTGTAACGAGACAAGTAGGAATCAACTCGTTGTTTTCATTGGGAACAACGGTGATTCCGCCCTTCTTAGGCACACAATGGACGGGACTAACCCACGGTGAATCTGAGATAGGATAGATCATTCCCGCATCAAGAAGTTTGATAACCTCTTTTTTGATTACCTCATGGATCTTAGGATTCACCCTTCTTTGGCTTTAAATAGTGGGTTTAAAGTCGTCCTCCATGAGAATTTTATGTGTGCAAAAGTGAGGATCAATTCCACGAATATCAGAGATCTTCCAAGCAATCGCTTTCTTGTGATTCTTTAGCACGGCGATAAGTCGGGATTTTTCTTCTTCTTTCAAGTCCTTAGCGATGATCACGGGTGACTTCTTGTTGTCTTCTAGGAAAACGTACTCAAGATGAGACGGTAGGTCCTTAAGCTCTAAATCCGAAGGATTTTCGATGGAAGGCGTAGTCAAATTCGGTTCATCGATAGAAATATCCTTAGGAGATGGTGGAGAAATATGGTCTTCATTGAGAAGTTTCTCAATGGTACGAATGTCTTCATCCCAATTGGAGGGAGAATCGTCATATTTTAAGTCCACATCTCCCAAAGTTGCTTCAAATTCTTTCAAGATGAAATCACTTTCTCCAAATGGAGTTAGTGATGGAGCAATAGAGGCAACGGTCTCAACAATGGGAAGAGAAGAAGAACTACTTTTACAAGCGTCTTTGAAATGTTCTTCACAAGCCTCATCAAGAACGTCAATAAAATTAACACTCTCGATTTCCGAAGGCTGCTTAGAAAGTTTTCCCATGTTGAAGACGATTTTATAGAAACTAGAAGGGGGGGGGGGGGGGGGGTTGAATAGTTTCTCTTCGATTGGTGACCAAATTAAAATTACTTTCAATTTGGTTTGTATCAAAACTATCTTTTACTTGATGCTAAGTTGCATAATGATTAGGTTCAATTGAAATACACTAGCAAGGATAATAAGCAAGTATAATGATAATGAAATAAGTAAAGAGCAAGGAAGGAGACAACCTAGTGGGAAGACACTAAGATTTATAGTGGTTCGACAACGAGGCTCTATCCTCGTTTCTACTCCACTCCTCGAGTACACCTACTCGAGATTTCCACTATATCCACAAGCTCCCTTCTCGGCGGAGAAAACCTTACATCGTTGCTTACATTATTTTCCGACACTAAGCTAAATGTCGAGACCTAATCTTTAGCTAGGACCAATCTACACGACGTTGCCTACTTCACAATTTAACGACACAAGGCTAGATGTCGAGTTCTAATCTTAAGGTAGAACCAATCTTCACGACGTTGCCTACTTCACCATTTTACGACACAAGGCTAGATGTCGAGTTCTAATCGAAAGCTAGAACCAATCTTCACGACTCTTCACTTTGAAGCTAAGTGAGAACTTCACACAACACAACTACTAATCACTTTAAAGTTTAGTGAGAACTCACAAGACACAACCACATCACTTTATAGTTTAGTGAGAACTCCTAATCAAATCTATTACAACTCAATTAGACTTATCCAAGTACACACATGTAGCTTGGATTTACACAACACAAATCCAAGCAAACACATATGCAATGGATGTACACAACAAATCCAAGTATCCACAAATAACTTGGATGAACACAACTAGTCCAAGTATTCATAAATACATTGGATTGACCTAAAACAAAAAGGGTATCATGATGAATATGACTAGCTCATAAATTCATCTTTATCACTACACTAGTGAGTGAGTGATCTTCTCATTGGACATGGTAAAGGAGGGGATCAAGAGGATAATCATATGTAAACATCCTTAACAATTTATGTGATCATTTACTAATGATTATGCTATAGAAAATAGAAAGAGGGCTGAGAAAAACGTCCAAGAGGCTTGCTGGAAAATGAGATTTGACCCACTATTTAAAGGAGACAAAGTTACAACGGATCTATAACGGCTACTGTGCGCGGTACCTTATCTCACCCTGCGGTACTATATCGCTAAGGTACCGCGTAGGTACTTAAGGTACCGCCACTAGACTCCGCTCCGTTTTTTGTCTTTTAGTGGGGTGGGAATATCTGAGGTATTTGAACCCTTCAAAGGATATTCTAACAGCATTTGGAATATGCCATTTTCAAATTTTCATTTTCTATTTTAATAAAACATTTTCTAAAAAAGAAAGTTTATTAAAAAGTCTTTGTCTTATTAACAAAAGTGAGTTTTAAGGATAATCATTTTGATGATCATTAAGTATGATTAAGAAAGGTTAGTGATATGATTATTACCTTGATGATAGTGTTAGTTAAATAATTCATTTTGTGTTTTACACTAAATGTGTTGTATGGTTTGTTGTGATCAAAACTAAGAAAGATTAGTTAACACTAATAATGTTTTTAGGCATTACTTGCATTAACAATCTCCCCCTTTTTGATTACGACAAACGATAAACTCATTTACGTAGAAACACAAACTATGGAATTATTAACTAGTTTATCACTATCATTTCTCCCCCTTTGTCGTAGCAAAAAGGTTAGCATAAGTCTTTGAAGAGCATCGAACTTTGCTAGTAGCTCCCCCTTGGTGGTTGCTCCCCCTTGCTTGGGGCACCAAGTTTGTGAGCTAAGGTGACATGCTACACAAAGGTTAGTAAAAAGGAAAGAAACACCAATGTATATATGATCACTACCTACTAAGTAACTTGAGAGGGAGAAAGAGAAGAAATCTCAAATTAGAATCAAGTATTTTGTTAAGTATGTCCAAAGAGGTAATTGACAAAATCAAACTTCAATCCAATGAAGATGATAAGCTTGTCAATGAGTTAAAGCTTTAGAATTGATGAAATCACCCATAAGCAATTGTAAAAATATTAACCAAGATCAACTCAAAGTAGAACTAATTAGATAGCACACAAATAACACAAAGGATAAAAAAAAATACAACAAAGAAGATAGTCATACACATAGTATGAGTATCTAAAAGCAATAAATATGGAAAATAAACCACTAAGCATAAGCTAATCTAATAGTGATATTTTCCAAGATTGCTAAAAATAAAATAAAACTAAAAAGACGACGATGCATCATTCGAAGTTTTGTCCACCGGAACGAAAACTTGAATAGGAGGTCGAGTGAGGAGGAATTCAAGAAAATTTAACTTCTCATACACATGAGCAAGTTCAATTTGTTGAAATCGGCAACAATCACACGAGGATCCATGATGCAACATAAAATCGTTTGATGGGGGTATGGCATCAAACTTAGGGTTTGGTGGTGGTGGGGTAAAGGGTTTGGGAATGTTTTCACAATGCCTTGTGAGGTTTGGGAAGGTTGCAAGGTCATTAAGTTGGGGGGTATTGAAGGATTGTGGTGGTGGTGGAACATGTTCTTTTGCTCCGGTGATGGGGTTTATGGTGTAAGTCTCATTCCAATACTTGATTGGAGAGAAGGTAGGGTTTTTGGGTGGTTTGGACGAAGATGGTTCATTCTTCTTAACCCAAACGGGTCGAACCGAGATTTTCGGTTTCTTTGAAAGCTTGGATGAAGAAGCTTTGGGTGAGAGGGGTTGTGACAAAGAAATGTCAAGGTTAGTAATGTAGGAGTTAGGCATTGTGAGAGTGTGAGAATGATATCTCAAGGTTATGTGAGAATGAATTCTCAAGGTTGGGAAGGTGTGAGAATGAAATCTCAAGGTTGGGGTATAAGTAAAATGTAATCAAGGTAAGAATTTGAATACAAAATGTGTAGTGTCAAGGAATGTTTAGTCAGTTTGAGTAAACAATGAATCTTGACTGGGAATAGGGTTTTAAAGGTTTTGACCAAAAAATCATCAAAAGCCACTTTCTGGCCCCGGTACCTTATAGGGGCCAGCGGTTCCATATCACTAAGGAACCGCGGGTCTTTAAGGAACCGCGTCTAGAGGACTTTGAACCATGTTTTTCCTGGGTTTTGGGAAAAACTAAGACTTTTTCAAAAAGTTGCAAATCTTGGAATTTTACCTCTATTAGAACCAAAATATGCTAGGGTTGCATAAAGCAACACATTCACAAAGAATGTCTTGACAAAGGGTGACAAGATAATTTAGATATCATTTTGAACCAATTTTAGTCAAGTTTAGGGGTTGTGATAGATTTAGGTTCAATTTTAATTTCAAATTAAAGTTGATTAGTGTGAACAAAAGGATAGAATCACACAAAGCTAAATCCATAAGACAACAACATGAAACATTCATTAATGAGGCAAGTACAAAGATAAATAAAAACTAACTAATACATAGCTAGCTTAACATAGAATCTAGATAAGTAGTTTTCTTAGGCTTGGTTTTGTTGAAAACTCTTATTAAGACAACTCCATCATTCATCTCCTAGGAGGAGGCATGGAGAACAAAGTAAGCAATAAATCTTGCAAACCCCTATGTAGTCCATACATATCCATCCTTAGGTTTTGGATGAGGAAGTGGTTGTAGAGACAACATGGACATCTAGGACCATGAGTTTGTTGAAACCCAAAGTAAGGATCACCCAAGAGGAGGGAAAGTGGGACACCTAAAATTGGGATGTTTGAGTTGGGTGGAGGTGGAGGAGGCAAGTTCTCCAAGGGTGATGTGGGTGAAAGTGGAGGCATGTTCCCCAAAGGGGAAATGGGTGAGTGTGGAGGTAAATCCTCCAAGGTTGGTGAAATGGGTGAGTTGTGAGGGGTAAATGGTGAAGTCACCAAAGAGTCATCAAAGTCATTCCCAAAAGGAATGCTTTGGATTGGTTGAGGTTGTGTGGTCACTTCCAAGGGTGCACTTGGAGTGAAGGGTGAAGAAAGCTCATTCATTCTAGAATTAAATGAAGAGGAGGTATAACCAATGGAGTGGTTAGTAACATGGGTGGAGGAGGTCTTGCATGGTGCAAGAGGTGGGGAAGGTGATGAAGAAATGAGGATAGGAGCATTCTCATTCTTAGGTGTGTGGAAAGGTGAAGAGTTAGGCTTAGCTACCTTAACCCTTATTTTGAGTGTTTTTCTTGGGGTGGAGGTCTTGGAAGTGTTTGAGGTTTTGGTACACACCATGGTTGATTAGGGTGGTTTAAGGTTTACGGAAGTATGTTTGATGTGTGAAGAACATGGCAAACAAGGTGGGTTTAAATGGGTGAGGGGATGATCCAAACTAGTAATGGGTTAAAATCATTTTAGGTGAATAATGAATTTAGATACCCTAGTTTAGGAAATGTGTAGTTTATTACTGAAAATCATGCAAGGTTTACACAAAATTAAGAAAACAGTGTAAAGCAAAGATGCTGTCGTGCACAGTGACCGGCGGTTCCTTATCTAGGACCGGCGGTACCTTATCGATAAGGAACCGCGGGTCGATATGGAACCGCGACCAGAAGGTTTTCAAAAATTTCCCATCCCAGTTTTTGATAAACCCAGATTTTTCCCAAAAATTTCAAAAGACAAAGTTAACTACAGATCATAATCTAATAAGCTAACTATCAAAAGGCATGCACAAAGCTATGTAAAACACAAACATGATGGCATAATTAACATTAAGGATCAAGATAAATGATAGTTCTAACATGCAATCACAAGTTAATACATATCCAAGATAAAATAAAATTGTTCAACAATACATGTTTACCAACATGTATTCTTTGAAAAGCTTCAAAGCTTTCACCTTCTCTTCTTCCCCAATCCCTTGATCATATTCCCCAAGAACTTGAAACCTTTTCTTGATTCAACCCGGTGTTCGTGCAATTCCCCTCGAGTTCTAAGGTTTTCACGGTAAAGATGCTCCATATTGAGATCTTCCGGTACTTCACTAGAATGATGAGGAGGAGGAGCTAAGTCTTCAAATTCATCCTCGAATGAGTTTGAGGATGGATGGGAATTACTCGAAGAGTGGAAATGAGAACTAGTACCTATGCCATCACCATCACTTGTTGGCATGTCCAAGTCTTCATCATCCATCTCTTGATGAACAGATTTTCTCGATCCTCGATCACTTCTTGTCTTTCTTGCATATGCCTCTTGAATAGGCAACATAACCCGATGAACCGGGTAGAAGCGAGAAAGATCAAGGTGGGGAAAATCATGAGCAACCCTTTTGAAAAGGTGAGTTAGAAGCAAAGCATAGGGAAGATTTGTCTTGGGCTTCGAAAGGGCATAATTGATTCGTCGAGCGATATAGAATGCCAAGTTGTACTTGGTGGATGTAAAGATGCAACTCAACATATGCACCATACACGCCGGAATATGATCTCGGGTTTCCACCAAGACAAAAGACATTCTCCCTAAGGATATTGGCCCATTGAACCATAAAATCCTTAAGGTCGCTAGAGAGCACTTCATATCGATTCACATTTCGTACATTTGAATGAAGGCTTCTCACAACGTTACCATCACGCTCTTTCGAGATGATTTCAAGAATGAACTCTAGATCAATTTCGGTGAGGTCATTTGGAGGTTTATCGAAGGATTCCGAGAGAGCATCAAGTCTCCATTTATCCGTAAAGCGACAAGTGCCTTCATATGGCACACCAAGAATTTGACCAAAGTCTTCAAGAGAGTATTGAATTAATTGATCATTCAATACGAAATGAATGAAGATTTATCCATTGTATTCAATCATCGAGTAGGTGCTAAAGAATTCAAGAAGGAATAAGGGGTAAATATCTTCTTCTATGTTGAGCAAGCAATCAAACCCCGAAAGCTCAAACATAGATATGATATAGACATAACCCGTTATTTCCTTGTCAACGACTCTACCCTCATGGAAACAACGAGTGGAAAGGGATGGAAATGCGTTTTGAAGTTGGGGGGAAGCATAGGTTTGGGAGATGTCGGGCATATAATCTTTAGTGAATTGATGAACTTTTTGATATTGAGAAGGCATGATTAAGTACCTAAATACAAACACAAGACAATATTTCTCCAATCACTCATATGAAAAATAAAAAGAAAAACGAAAAATGAAAATGTGTTATATCAATTTCTTGACAAACATAGGATTGAATCCATATCATTTTCATGTTCACAATGTGTCTATTCCATCATTAACCAAGAACACATGATCTATGTTAGATCAACAATGGATTAGAACATTGGTTTTTCAAAATAAGGTTTTTTAGGTAAGCATTAACAATGTCATTACCTACTTGTTCATGGGTTCATCTCAAATCCATCATTCAACCAAATCATTTAGCCTAAATTCGGATTTGTTCTACAAGTGGGTTTTAGTGAGATCTTAATGAATATCAACCTAAGGAATCATAGTAAGATTACCATGTCAACCCACATTCCTATTAAGGTTTTAATTCAATTTCAATTTTAAAAATCCCCAATTATGAAAGGATGAACCCTAGAACAAAATAGATGAAATTGAAAGAAATTACTTCCAATTAGTTGATGTTAGATGAAGGATGAGTGAAACCCACAACTTGGAATCAATTAATTTGAGTGATTGAAGGTTTTGGAAGCTTCAACAATGGTGGAAAAGGCAAAACCCGTCGGCTGTGTGTTTTTGGGAGAGAGAGAGTTTGGTTTGAAAAAGAATAAAAAACTCAAACTGGCGCTCTGACAAAAGTTACTGCCCGCGGTACCTTATCGATAAGGAACCGCGGGTTTGAGCCGCGGAGATAAGGAACCGCCTACAGAGGCAGGTTTCTATCTCTGAAAAACGCCAAATTTTGAAAATCCAGTTTTTCTAAAATACTTAAAATTAAATCATGAGCCTTTTAGAATATCATTGGATCATCATAACACTAAGCAATATGCCTTAATGAAGGATTACGAGTTAAATCAAGATCGAAAAGAACCGAAACGGACAAACGACTACTCGTAGCAAAACGACTAAGTGGAGAGAAGTCAAGAGAAGTGAATCAAGACTAGGATCAATGCTCAAGGGATTAATGACAATCTTCAAGTAGTTGAAACGAAGAGCTTGTGTCATATATAGTGGTTTAAGACGTGCCTTTCCGGCGAAACGATAAACGGCTTTGGTAATGAATAAGCACAAAGCAATTATTCAAGTCTAAACTAAGATCACTTTCAATAATAGTCTTAGTCTAAACTAAAATATGAGCAAAGTATTAATTCACTTTCTCCCCCACAAAGGGCCTACTAACCGTATGGGTGCAAACCATGGAAATCATGCTTGATACTTTAAGCTTCTACTAACTCACTCTACATCACCATAGTGAGTCAAGTATCCAAGCAATGAAGGTTTGAGAGGTTAAAAGAAAAGAAACACAAACCACAAATAAATTTCAAGGCAAGGATGCCGAGAACAAGCACATAGTCAAGTAATGATCAAAAGAATGATCAAAGGGCGTGTGGAAGAACGAAAGCGTACCTTGGCCACAAAGAGCAATCCATGAAGTAATAAGTGCTATGCCCAATCAATGACTATGATGAGTACTAAGTCTTCAAGGACTAGTATCATTCCCAATCATCTTGGTATCATCATTCAAAGATGTTAAAGATCAATGAAGATGATTCTTCTAAAAGTGCAAGTAACTCAATCCATAACCAATAAATTGATTGATCTTCATGAGTACCTACACAAAGCAAGATGCAAACTAGTAGATACATTTCAAAAGTATATCTAAAATGCATAAAGGCTACTAACCTTAAGTGGGATGCAAAATTATCAATTAAAAGACCTATTTTCAAAGAAAACATAGTTTTGACCAAAGAGAAACTTTAGTACAACTAGACCTTCTAATTTGAGGAGACAATGGATCGATCCAAGTTTCAAAGTACAATATACTTCAAAGATCTTGAGTGACCATCGCTCTGATACCAATTGTAGAAACTAGAAGGGGGGGTTGAATAGTTTCTCTTCGATAGGTGACCAAATTAAAATTACTTTCAATTTGGTTTGTATCAAAACTATCTTTTACTTGATGCTAAGTTGCATAATGATTAGGTTCAATTGAAATACACTAGCAAGGATAATAAGCAAGTATAATGATAATGAAATAAGTAAAGAGCAAGGAAGGAGACAACCTAGTGGGAAGACACCAAGATTTATAGTGGTTCGACAACGAGGCTCTATCCTCGTTTCTACTCCACTCCTCGAGTACACCTACTCGAGATTTCCACTATATCCACAAGCTCCCTTCTCGGCGGAGAAAACCTTACATCGTTGCTTACATTATTTTCCGACACTAAGCTAAATGTCGAGACCTAATCTTTAGCTAGGACCAATCTACACGACGTTGCCTACTTCACAATTTAACGACACAAGGCTAGATGTCGAGTTCTAATCTTAAGGTAGAACCAATCTTCACGACGTTGCCTACTTCACCATTTACGACACAAGGCTAGATGTCGAGTTCTAATCGAAAGCTAGAACCAATCTTCACGACTCTTCACTTTGAAGCTAAGTGAGAACTTCACACAACACAACTACTAATCACTTTAAAGTTTAGTGAGAACTCACAAGACACAACCACATCACTTTATAGTTTAGTGAGAACTCCTAATCAAATCTATTACAACTCAACTAGACTTATCCAAGTACACACATGTAGCTTGAATTTACACAACACAAATCCAAGCAAACACATATGCAATGGATGTACACAACAAATCCAAGTATCCACAAATAACTTGGATGAACACAACTAGTCCAAGTATTCATAAATACATTGGATTGACCTAAAACAAAAAGGGTATCATGATGAATATGACTAGCTTATAAATTCATCTTTATCACTACACTAGTGAGTGAGTGATCTTCTCATTGGACATGGTAAAGGAGGGGATCAAGAGGATAATCATATTTAAACATCCTTAACAATTTAAGTGATCATTTACTAATGATTATGCTATAGAAAATAGAAAGAGGGCTGAGAAAAACGTCCAAGAAGCTTGCTGGAAAATGAGATTTGACCCACTATTTAAAGGAGACAAAGTTACAACGGATCTATAACGGCTACTGTGCGCGGTACCTTATCTCACCCTGCGGTACTATATCGCTAAGGTACCGCGTAGGTACTTAAGGTACCGCCACTAGACTCCGCTCCGTTTTTTGTCTTTTAGTGGGGTGGGAATATCTGAGGTATTTGAACCCTTCAAAGGATATTCTAACAGCATTTGGAATATGCCATTTTCAAATTTTCATTTTCCATTTTAATAAAACATTTTCCAAAAAAGAAAGTTTATTAAAAAGTCTTTTGTCTTATTAACAAAAGTGAGTTTTAAGGATAATCATTTTGATGATCACTAAGTATGATTAAGAAAGGTTAGTGATATGATTATTACCTTGATGATAGTGTTAGTTAAATAATTCATTTTGTGTTTTACACTAAATGTGTTGTATGGTTTGTTGTGATCAAAACTAAGAAAGATTAGTTAACACTAATAATGTTTTTAGGCATTACTTGCATTAACAGATTTTATCGTCACCAACTCTCATGATTAATTCGCCCGCGGCTACATCAATGAGAGTGCGACCGGTCCTCAAGAATGGACGTCCAACGATTAATGGAACACGGGGTCCATCTCGTAGTAAACGACAACAAAATCCGCCGGGAAGGTGAATTTGTCGACACCAACGAAGACGTCTTTGGCTATCCCCACTGGATAAGCAACCGTACGGTTAGCTAATGCCAAAGTCATTCGTGCGGGGACTAGCTCGGGGAGAGATAATTGCTTCCAAACACTTAATGGCATTAAGTTAATACTAGCACCTAGATCGGCTAGGGCCATGCAATTCTCTACTCCCGGGAAGTTGCAAGGAATCAAGAAACGACCCGGATCACCAAGTTTGGTTGGCAATTTCCTTAAAAGCACTGCGGAGCAATTCTCATTAAGTTGGGTCTGAGCAATATCGAGAAGTTTCTCCTTATCACTGAGAAGATCTTTAAACATTTTAGCATATTTGGGCATGTGAGCGAGAGCCTCAGCAACGGAGATATTGAAATTCAGTTGTTTGAACATTTTAAGAAAGTTCGAAACCTGAATATCATCCTTGTTCTTCAATTTCTCTTTCCTCAACCTCGAAGGATAAGGTATATTGGGTTGAGATGAAGGCTTTGGGATAGAATTCGCACTCACATCCGTGGGTGGTGGAGGGGTAGAAGTAGAAGGTGGTGGAATTGGAGAAGTAGAAGGTGAAGGAATAGAATATGGAGGAATTGGAGAAGGAGACTCGTTTTCTTTTGTCACAATCACCGGTGTAGGTGTAGGAAGCTCGGGTTCCTTTAAACCTTTTCCACTGCGAGTGGTGATTGCTTTCATCTCCCCTCTTGGATTAGCAACGGTGTTACTCAGAAGAGAACCCGATCCAGAGGCTTGATTACTTGGGAATAAACTAGCCATCATGTTCCTCAAGTCATTCGTTTGACTTGCCAAAGTGTTTCGCATATCAGCTCGAAGATCATTCCCTTGCTTCACCATATCTGCTTTCATGTTGGCCATTTCCCGCTGAAGATTTTGCACGATCACATCATTAGTCCTCATGTAGGTTTCAACATCTTGGTGTAATGCGGTGGGTTGGTTGGGAGGAGGAGCATGGTAGGCTGGTGGTTGATAAGCAGGTTGTTGGTAAACTTGGTTGTTTCTTTGAGGTGGATATGGGTTTCTTTGGTTTTGATATGGAGTCGGAGCACGTGGTTGGTTTTGATTGTTGCGATTGAGGTTGTTCGAGTTTTGTGGGGGAAACCGGGAGGTGAAAGAAAGTTGTTAGAGCGATAGCTGAGCAAGTTGCGGTCACCTTGAGGACGTGCTTGATAGCCTCCCGTAGAATAATTACCGTTGGCGGCATACATATTTTCCGGACTGTCGTGAGTCGAAGGACAATCGGTGTATGAGTGAGATCCCCCGCATATATCACATGATTGAGTCAAAGCACTAGCTTGGGCAGTGATAGCTTTAGTATTGTTGGCGGCTTGGAGAGCAAGTGATTCAACAAGCGAAGTAAGCTTATCAAGTCTCTTGTCGCTCTCATTAGTGCTAGCACTAGCCACATTGGTCCGAACACTCTTGATTTGCACTCTAGACTTGTTCTCAATAATATCCCAAGCGGCATTAGAAGACTTAACCAAGAGATTAGCCCCCGAGGCACTATTTAGTGAATCTTGGTCATTCATGCTTAAACCATTGTAAAAAGTATTAATTTGGTGCACTTTGGTAAAACCATGTTGTGGGCACTTTCTTAAAAGTTCTTTAAAACGGTCCCAAGATTCACTAAAAGTCTCATCGTACTTTTGTTCAAAAGTAATGATTTCATTCCGCAAAGCGGTAGTACGAGAGGGTGGGAAAAAGTAGTTTATGAATTTGGTCTCTAAGTCCGTCCACGTAAGAATACTTTATGGCGGTTCCTTATCAAGCCAATGCCGGGCTTGTCCCTCTAAGGAGAAAGGAAAAAGTTGCAAGCGAATTACCTCTTGTGAAACCCCATTATACTTAACCGTATTAGTGAGTTGAAGAAACCTCTTAATATGGTCATGAGGATCATCAATTGAACGCCCCAAAAATGGTTGAGCAGAGACCATTTGAATGAAGCCGGATTTGAGCTCAAAGTTGTTGGCTCCAATCGCGGGTATGACAATAGCATCGTGGTTCCCCTCTACATGTGCTTGCAAAAGTTCGATCATTGGACGATTGTCCGGTAGAGGTTCATTGTTGTCATTATTCATGTTGGGTTGAGGTGGATTATTATTATTGTTGTGTACACCGGCCATGTCTAAGTTATCGAGAGTCTCGGGCTCGGGATAAGACGTTGATCGAGTGCGCATACACCTGTAAAAGAAATAACAAAGCAGAAATATTTTTGGTTTTTATGTTTTTTAATTTTTTTGTATTTTTGAAAAATTTATATTTTTTAGGATTTTTAAAAATTTTAAAGCAAGGAAAATAACGTTCAAAGATGAACGGATCCCAAAATCCAACACGTCTCTCACTAAAAACCATTAATCTTAACGAAAAGAGCCGGCAGCGGCGCCATTTGATAACTAGCTTTTTGCTAAGTATAAAATCTTATCGTCCGATCTTTTCGAATTGATTATTGGTAGAAAGTGCGACTCAATTGTTCTTGGTGGATAAAAGAAATGGTTTGGTTTGGTTATCTAGTTTAAACTAAAAGCAAATAATTGTCGTTGAGTAATGATTAAAGCTTTTAAAAGATTAAACTAAAAATTATTTAGATAAACACTTAAAACATAAAACTTAAAAACATGTTCTATCGGAATGTATCAAAATGAAAGCCATCGGAATAATCAAATGTAAAGCTGTCGGAATGTTCATCTGAATACCCATCGGAATGTCAAAGTCAAGTCTGTCGGAATATGGTTCTGTCGCAAAGTCCAGTATCGGAATGCAAGTAAACACTTTTGTCGCAATGTGCATCTATCGGAATGATGACCGACCTATCGGAATGTAGCTGACAAAATTTTGGCACAGTTTCTATTCAAGGTAACCTTATCACCCGTCGGAATATGCGATCGCAATGAGCGATCGCAATCCAGATCGGAATAAGAGGGAAGTACAAGTTATCGCAAAGTAAAACCACAAGGGGTTATTGTGATAGACAAAAGCTGCTCGTCGGAATGATGTAGTCCCCAATATTGCGATGGATCATAAAACTATCCGAAAATGATGGTAAGCTAAAAATTCAATAAGCACACTTTCAATAAGCTCACTTATTCGAACCTTAAACGACTATATAAGCTTAAATTTGATAACTTTCGAAAACATGAAATCATAAACTTTATAAAAGAAACTTTTGAAAAGATTAAACCTTATGAGAATCCGAAAAACAATAAGCTAAAACATGAAATAAGCCAATAAGCACAAAGAGCTTATAGCCTAATCCGTATGAAGCTTATGTAGTGATAAAAAGGTTAACTTTCTAAACACCAAAACATCAAATTCAAACACGAAACAAGTATGTTTCGGATCAAAATCAATCAAAATCAAGAAATGTAGAAAGAGAGTAAAGAACATAAACTTAAACTTAAACTTTTGATTAATAAAACTCAAATACAAAGATTAATGAAAGCTTAAACTTGAAAGATCAAAAGAAAGAAAAGATGAAAAACTTAGTGAGAGAAAGTTTGGAACTTTCTCTCTCTAAAATTAGAGAGGAAAAATTAAAAATGAAACTAGCTAACCCCCCCTCCTAATGTGATTAGGAGGGTATTTATAGGCTAAGTGAGAAGTGCATGTGTGGTGTGTTTCCTTCTTTCTTTTCTTCTCGACTCGATTTAATTCTTTGTCTTTTCTCGACGTCGTCTCGGGATTTGAACTTGTCTTAATAATTTTCTTCTTTAATTTAGACTTGAGTTCTTCGACTTCATTAAACTTCCGTTTTTAGACTTTTTCTTCGATAAATCTTCAGAATAGGTCTTGGACATCCGTTCTTTAAGCACTCTTGATCTCTTGACTTCGTCTTCTCGTTTTCTTCGATAAAAGTCCGTGAAAGCCCGTATTTTCTTCCTTTTTCATCTTTTGGTCCTAAAACACAATAAAAACACAAACCACGCATAATTCCGACTTTAACGACATAAATTACACGTTTTGGTCTTGTTATTATTGGAAGTAAGCGATAAAAGGATAAGTGTTTTCACACTTATTAGCGCGCTCGCCACTGTTCCCAACTATGACTAGTAAGTACCCAGCTCTGACTAATACAAAATGCTAAAAGGTTAAATCAATCTACTTCATAGGCCTACCTCATTTTCCTAAATTTCTTGTCTGGTCCAATAATAGAAAGGCATAAATGGACTAGTTGGACCATTTTAGCTTAAGATCAGTGTTCAGTTATTGACAAACACCTGTGCAATCAAGTCAATTCTCAAGCTCTTAAACCAATCCTAAAAACATTTGAAACTGACTCGACTAACTCGAGGTCAAGCAACACAATTAAACTCTGGAGTCGAGCAATAAGAGTAAAATTAGTACCGTATATAAAACTTGCTTTCTATACATTCAGAGTTTTAGCCTGTGTGGATGGTGTATGACCAGAATCATTAAAGTCGTCCGATAACTTAAGTTATGTCTTATAAATCAGCAGGATTCTAAAACATAATTAGTACAGTAGTTAAAAAGAAACAAACTATACATCTTTAAAGAACTCCTAAACACACATGCAAGTCAATGTCAAGGATTACATATGCAGTTCCTAAAGGATCCAAAGCCGATCTTCACACATCACCATCGTGTATTAAAATAGCAATGACAAAAACTCGTTTATTCCGTAAGAGACAAATCACAAAAAGTTTAATTTTTCAAAGAAACGCCTTGATAAATATAATTAGTTAGTATGCTTACCAATAATTGAATACTGATAATGAGTTAAAAATAGTACAAAGAATCCATTAATCATATCTAAAATAAGGATGTAGTTTGAATGGGAGGCAATTGTTCAAAGTCCAAACCATAAATTAGGGATTAATGTGTGTAGTTTAACTTATAATCTATTCTCTCTAAAGAGATGACAATAACACTTTTGTAGCTGTCGATTCACGAGAATGGTCATGTGAACTTATGCAAGCGAAGTTAACGTTGAATGATAGATCATTAGTATTCGGTATCCCTCCAATTATTAGGTGCTAGCCAGTAGTGTAACATACAATTAACTCAGTCCTATTATTTCGCTTGTGTGCCTACATGTGCCTACTGTATGGACATAGATGGAAGTTTAATCAAGCACGCCCGTTTAGTATATATGTGATGTAAAACAGATAATTTCATGTAACAGTGAGAGCATGTCAAATAGGGAAAAAGAAACCTATGCTTAAAAGGTCATAATTTCGGCACTTCAAAGAGTTATATAACTCATAAACAGGCACAAAAGGGTCTTGTGACTTGCATAAATAATTTTACTGCCTATCACAGTATGAGCCAATCATTGAGGCATCAAGCCCTGACTCCTCCATTTATACTAAACTTAACATTTTTGATATTTTTTACTTTTGATTTTCAAGTTAGTAAGTAAAAATCACCTAAGAAACACACAATGATCTCCAGTTATAACCACCTACCTAGACATCCTTTAGGAGGATCCTCATTGACATTATACACTTTCTCAAACCAGCATTCATGCACTATTATCAGCAGGTAATTACCATTGTTACACAACAGTTTTTAGGTCTAAATCAAATGACGTAAACATTATATAAAAAAATACAACTAAACATACACAGAGTGAAAGACGACAAGGGAGAAATATGAAAATACCCACCATCGTGAAAGATGGCGACTTTTGAACTAGTAATAGTAAATGCATTGGAAGCTACATAAAGCAATCTCAATCATTCACAGGTGTAATCCAAATTAGAGAAGACTGGTCGCTAAATGACTTTTGGTCTAAGAGATTAAGACACATATCCATGTTTATTTTAACTCATCTCAATATGAAAGAATGTTTGACCAGCTTTTAGCACTTGGCATTTGGAACAATGCTGGAGATTTGTTCTTATGCACAAATTTGTTAAATATATATCTGTTAGAGTGACTTCTATTATTGGGTACGGTAGGAATTCATATAAATGGAAATATCAGTACTGTAGTGGAAAAATATTTTATCGATACTAACCAACATGGTAACATTTTGCTCAAAAGACGTCAATTCAGCATTCTTCAAAACGCAAATAAATTTAAATTTCACAAGACAGAGAACATTTTAGCAGTGATTATTATGTTTGATTCTAATAATGAAATAAAGGTCATGCTCCACACCACACTAATGTTTCTTACCCCGGAGAAAATGTTGTATTCATCTCCATTTGTAAATACATACTACCAACTAGTTCAGATTATCCTATAAACTTGACTAAACTCAGTATAAACAATTTACCGGTGCAACTTTAATCCGTTGATTTTTGGCACCAATGTGGGTTGTATTGTAGGTTATGTTTCTAACGGGTCGAATGGGCAAAATACTGAAGAAAAGGGATCTAAAACAAAACGGGGTCTTATAATAAGTTTTTATTTCTTTCGAGAATTTAAGTTATTATTGCAATATAATAGTTCTATAATCACATCTAACATGAATAATCCAAGAAAGGGATTGGACGAAAAAGTGTTTTGATTATCACAACCCAACTCAGACCTGAAAAAAAGATTGAAACACTATTCACTTTTACCCGTTTACCCACCCTGCCCATTTTAGAGACAAGCTAACCAGAATCTGACGTGCAGCACGTTTTCATGTCATCTAGATGCAAATAATTGGGTGCAAAAGAAAAAAATATGGATAAGTATGATTGTTTCTATGCAAAGCTGTGGGGAGAATATACAAAATAGTCATTCGGCTCAAGAGTTATCAGTAGAGCCCTTCAAGAAAAAAAGAGTTTATCAAGAAAAAAAGAGTTTATCAACAGATTTCAAGATAGTCAAAGAGAGGCTGGTGGTGCTGGCAGTAATGGAGACTTGAACGGACAAAACGCAAATCCACATAATGCATGGATTAGATGTGGTATATTCTATAGAGGTGGTTGTGTTTAGATAGTGTGTTCATCTGTCTTTAACCCATATGGCCATATCTGACACATTATCAGTGCTTCTGTTCCTGCTCGTTCCTGTACATGAGCCACTGGGGGTACTGTGGTAGCCTACATGTGCATTAGTGTGTTTATTTAGTTTTGCATCTTTTCGCGTGGCAGTTCTATGTATGTTCTTGTATTTTTGTAGCGCTTTACAGTCACGTTATCCTAAGACAAGTCTAATGTAAGGAACTTTTGTACATTTTTGTTGGAGTTAGCAATATCCTGCCTATCAAACAAAAGAACTTTGTCACACACTCCGTAAAATAAGATGATTTAGCAGTTAAAAGGACTATCCTAGATTGCCTTGCAAAATAATTATCTAATTGCATATACACATTACCACTTTTCCAGACTTTGGTTGGAAGTCATGTGATCCATAAGAGAGTTGGATCTGCAGTTCAGATGTAAGAAAGAAGGGGTATTTTGTAATTCTTAGGATACACTACAACAGTTATTTGCACCAAAAAGGGGGAGCATGGCCGACTGGCTTGCTTTAATTATCTTCGGTTATCGTTTAATTGAAAGCCAAGCTGTCTTATACATTCGTCTAATAGTGATGGGGTGGCAGTACAGAGAGGGCAAAAGGTATTCATGCATGTTGACGACTTAACAAAGAACTTTAGATATATAAGTTGGTCTGGGTCCATTTTCTAACTGCACCAATCTTAATACGTGACCATCGGTGATTTTAGGGGGTGTTTGGTTAAGCTTATTTGTTTGCTTAGGCTTATATTATATAAGCTATTTATGGCTTATATATTATAAGCTTATAAGCCCATATTTAGTGTTTGGTTTGGCTTATTATAATTAATAAGGTAAAATGACAAAAATATACATAACTATTGAATGATGTGGTCCTTAAATATGGGCATTAATGTCTTTTTATATGTTATTTTTATAAAAGCTCATTCAATGTTATAAAAGCCTCAAATTTTGGGCTTACCAAAACCCCCATATATAAGCTTATAAGCCTACTTATATAAGCTTAGCCAAACACTTAGTTTTGGCTTATAAGCTTATATAAGCTAATAAGCTTATAAGCCTACTATATAAGCTAAAACAAACACCCTCTTAGTGTCATCAACTATTTTAATTAATCGAAATTTATTAGAGATTAATAAAATTGCATATTCGACTCGGACACGAGTTAGGAGAAGTGCGGAGTGCACACTCGTTGAGCTAATATATTATCGCCCACGACAAAGATGCAGGGGTCAAGGGAACCTAAACGATTTTTACGAATCGGTATTAAGGATTTACCTTGTTTTTCCCGCGAAAACCCAACCAACATGGTCTCATTTGAACATAACGAAATTTCACAATTCCTCTTTGTTCTTGCTTTGATCTTTTGTGCCTAGAATCAAAGTGTTTTCTGCTTGAATTATCCCGATAATGATTTCGTGTAACCCAAGCACCAATAGGGTCGAAACACTTTATACGGAAAGTGAACTCAACACGATTCAAGTCAGATATCCAGGAATCATCACAAACACTAACCCTATTTTATTACAATTCAGACACTCCATAGTCCATACTGATAGACCAAATGTTTAGTTACAAAATCTAATGAGAGTAAATATACACACTTTATACCAAGTAATAAAAGATAGTAAGAGTTAATATTTATTTTATTCAGAAGTAATCACCTCAGTTATATATACAATTCTATGACAAAATAAAGGAATCAAATAAGCCTAAACTACTAACCTAAATCGATGCTAACTATTGCAACAAAAAATATAATCAAGACTCCCTAGCATTAAATAACATAATATTACAACACGTCGAAAAATTGGAATGCTTGGGGGTCCTGGATATCCAACAATATAACGATACATGGTCAACGAAGGAAAGCAAACCTTAGTTAGATTCACCTTGATTTAGAGGTGCTGGAATAGTTTTAAGGACATCCCTCAACGCGTAATAATGACTATCGCATTTGTGGTCTGCAATTAAGTTGCTTGATAGAAGTATTCTCTCAAAATGTTCACCTGTGTTTCGTTTCCAAAGAGTGAATTTGTTCACTTTGTTTCCATTGTGTTTTTCTTCCTTCCTTTTAATATAATAGACAGCACCTGGAATAAATAATTCCTCTTTCGGATACATATCAACCCTTTCTTCTTTAATGTCATCAGTTTTCACTTCCGCTGGTTCGGATGTCGAAGGTATACTACTTGGAACCGCAATCGAATCTTTTCTTCCAGGAACATCTGTTGTGGTAGATCAATAACTCACTATAAAAAAATGCTCGCAAGACATTTAGAAAATGCAAAAATAAATTTTTTGTATGTTAAAAATTATAAGCATCAAATAAGGAATTTCACTACATAGTTTGATGCTTGAAGTATTGTCAAGTTGTTTGCACTTACAGACATGTTAATGTGTTAACATAATCACATTTATCGCCTCAGAGAAAAAGAACTATCGCGCTTATCATTGATTTTTCTAACCTTTATAAGCATCAAAAACATAAACTGTCAAGACTTTCTGCACATTTATTTAACTACAAACATTTTTTCCAGAGTTGCAAGTGCAAAAACTCTCAAGACATATATTTTTCCACACTTATAACTTATAAGTGTAAAGTGTAAACATCTTTTAAATGTATGTAGTGTGAATAAAAACCTGCAGATATTCCAAATTCAATTTATTGATTGTCGTAACAAGTTGCTTTGGAAGTAGAGCACGTGCCACTTCAACCAATTCCAACCAACTTTCCCGCCCAAACTAGTTGTATAAATTTCAATTGTAATTCTCACTTTAATTTTAGCTTTTGATGTATAATTCTCTGTAATCATTCAAGCAAGCAATTGATGGCGAATTCATCTTCTTATCTTTGAGGGGGGTTAATTCTCTATATAGGATTTACAAGCGTTCATTGTGTTGTGTTTCATTTCGTATCAGAGTAAATAAGATATTAATCGCTTCGTGCAAGGTATAACTCACCGACAAATTTTGTCTGGCTTCCGAAGTTGGTATAATCAACTAGCTTCCTAGCTGCATCTTGTACAGAGGATACAGCATACTTGGCATTAGAGACTAAATCTACAACACTTTTCCAGTCCTCCTTTTCGAAGATGGTTCTCCTGAAAAATCAAAAGCTAGATTAAACACAAATATCATCATATTACCGGAAAACCATAAAAGAATGTGGGTAGGAGGTGAGAGGGGCCCGCAAGAAAGGAGTTAGTGTCCTATATGCGGATTCCCATTTTAAGGGTTTGCGACGATGGCGACTTGTTATATTTAGCCATTTTTAGGAAGGGAGCTAGCCCAAACAGCTCAAAATGAAAAATCTATCTAATATGAAATATGGATTCATGTCAAAGGTCGTCTACTTATAAATGGGTGAAAGTGTCAAATATGGCAATATTTAATCCCAAATAGCTTGAAAGAAAATATCTATCTAATAGATTTATGTCAAACCTGAAATTGTACGCGTGTTTTTAAAGCATAAAATTTCATTATTGTATTAATTTCTAACACAATAACTAGTAAAAAGTACAAGACTGAGAAGATATATTTTCAGGTCAGCCCAACATCCAACCCGCTCAACCTACCCATCTCATCTCTAATCATTACTCAATACTCATCATCAAGCAGGTTTGACCAAACGACATCAACGGTTGTAAGCTACCTTATTGATACTAGGTCATGACGTCCAAAGCACCTAGCTCTCCACGTGTAGCTTTTCTCCAGAATAAGAGTCTAAAACTTAACAAGAGTCTAAAACTTAACAAATACCTAGCTACAAGAATGATGTCAGCCCTGTAGATCTTTCGTTTTAATTCAACTAATCTCATGCCAGTTGCTGTTAGCCGAACATCATCAATTACTGGTTACCTAACTGGAGGTCGGAGGTCACTTTAGGCGCTGCTGGGACATCGAACACATGCCATGGCAGAACCAGTGGTGGAAAGGTTTAGGGTCTGCCTGATACTAAATGATTAAGACGAAATGCATTTCCCGTTGGAATTAGATCATTCGTTCATGTTTATAATGAATTAACTTTAGTACTGATATCAAGTGGTCTATGTTAAATTACCAATTCTGAAAACTTAAAGGGACCTGTGAGACAAACTATTGGAACTTTGCTAACTTAGAGCAAGTTTGGTGGTTTTCTTGATTATTCTAGAGTAGGTCATTAGTAACCGAAGTTTCCTATTTGCTATGCCAGTGCAGGTACATTAAAAAATCACTACAGATACATTTTACTTACCAATCAGTCCGCAGAATTTCATTCCTCAATCTCATTAGAGTAGCTACACTTAGCCTCGGGATTATATCATCCTGTATATCATCGAACGCATGTGGAAAACAAAATAAGAAAATGGCATCGACACCAATAAAAGTAACATTTGGCATCTTTAGATTTATAGCAATCCATAAACGCGTGCAAAAGTTATATACCAACCTGCATACAAACAGTTGTGACATAATCAGAACAATGTTCCGCAAGGTCTCTAGAAACACAAGGTGGTGTGCCATATCCGACGGCTGTAATAATCTCAGGGCTAAAACCCAACTCCTCGCTCGTCTTCTTGCGAAGCATTATTGCTAGCATCGAAGCAATCGCACCTCCAAGTGAATGGCCCACCAGCCTTAACCTAAATCCCTGTAGACAGATTAAGATTACACATAATAATTAGAATTAGTGCATAAGAAGGTAACCAGCATTTGAACCAATTTCCATTTCAGGCGGCCCTTTTTATATTGTGTATGGAATCATTGCCATTTCGAACTTTTTAAAAAGAGAAATGATGACATGGCATTTGATATGTCAGTAGTCACTTTGACCATGCCGGCTTCCACTCAAATGTGGCTCTGGGAGCAAACAAAGGTTGTCTCCAAAATTTTGGATCAAAGTTGGCTACCTTTTTTATGCAACGCATCAAATTATCTATTAAACAAAAGAAGGGATAAATTCACAACCTCATGCTTCTCAAGATACTTCTTAACTGTTCCTATCTCATGAGTTAGAAACCAACGGGCAGCCTCAGCAGCGCCAAAATGAGTTGAATAGCCCTCAAAATTGACTTCCCCGTCACTTGAAGAAACAATGTCAGTAATTAAGTCAGAAACTGTATGTGTTCCACGAATTCCAAAAATAACAAGTCTATTGCGTGTATCAACACCAATGTAGTATCCCGGTCGCAGCATACTAGAGTTCTTCACAAATTTCACAATGTTGCTTTCTCGAAGCATGCTGTTTCTCGCCAAACCAGCAGCACTATCTCTATATGCCCCTTTTGCTAGCTCTACATGGTATATAAGATCCTTGACCTATAAGAAAAATAACGATCAATTTTATAATGATGGCATTTAATTGTGAGCTGTAAGGTTAATAGTAACTGGTAATTACCAATGTATCAGATGAAATCTTTACACCCTTGACATTCTCAAATGGATTTGTGGTTGCTTGTTTAAGGTAAATAAGGTATAACCCAATTGTAAGATCGCCCAAGCTCCATTCTTGGACTCCAAGTTTACTCTTTTGAATGCTTGCAAGGATTTCTGTAAGTGATCGACTGCTGGGCGGAATTTTGTCATTTGAATTTCCTGTGAAACAGATTAAGAATCAACAACTACGAATGGGAATTATTATATAATGTCGATGGTTGCAAAATTCATTGTGAACCAACCTTTCCACAACTGCAATGCTGGTTCGAGTGCTTTTGTGACCCATGCAAGATCTGGCTTCCACTTATTACTCGTTGGATCTTCATCATCAGAACTGTATTTGCTAACTCCAGAATTCGGCTCTGTTTGGGTACCCTGTGGAGATGATCCAGGTGATATAGATGCATCCTTTGTATCTTTCTTGTTCGGATTTTCTACCTTTGTCCATTGTGATTGATAGCGGCTGACTGTGTTGTACACACTCCATGGATATGATTCCCTCTTTCTTATCAACTTGAAACTAAAATCTGCGGAACCAAATTGAAGATTAATATTAAAACGACAAAAAATATGGTGTTACATGCTGCAGAAAACTAGTCGTTCATTTTTGTGGTTCAAGACTCAAGTACAACATACTGGTTCAGGTAAATAATGTAATCTAAGAATCAATCCAGATTTTAAGGCAACCTCCGGTGCCACACTCAAATCTCACTATTTCCAATTTTAGAAAGGAAGAACGCAGTTCCTTATGAAGAAAATGCATTTTAACTCGCACATTTTTTTTTCAAAATAAAAAAGAAAAAGGTAAAATCCCAGCTTTCCTCTATTGCTAAATCATCATCCTTGATTATAATCGTGGAATGTTTACATTCTACAAAGACTTGAACAGTGTAAACGACACCCCCTTATCATATATTAGAAATTTAAAAAACGAGTCATACTCCGGAGTCCTTTATAAAAGGGATATCTAATTACCATTATTATAAAGTGATCATACAAAAGGAGCTGTCTTAGTCTCCCTCAAGTAAAATAAGTTCTCTTAATTATAGTTGTATCGACCACACAAAATGAGACAATGACTTGTTGGCATCTAAGCCATATCCGTGTCTCATAGTTTATATTCTTCCATTGAAAATACTTATATTTGATAACTGAAATATGACTATATTTTAATAGAGCTTCCTCGTAATCATTAATTTGCAGAAGATCTCAAATAACAATTTTACACTCAAGCTTTTCCTAACAAAATCTCCTCCATTTACATCAACTCATGATGACACTCGATTAACCATCATAGTGACGATCAAAATCATTATTCTAAAATATCCACCACACCTCATCACTACAAATAAACATTCTCAAACTAATTCAGGAATTTGCCTTCCTAAAAAGAATCGAACTTTTCGAATCGAATAAACAAAGACATAAGGTTCATTATAAACATTAACAGACCATAAAAGAGTATACAGACAAATTTCACATATTACATTTAATCCAACATTTAACCGGCCGTAATGACTGTGAATCAAAATTAGCAACTAATTAAAATCACTAGCCTGATTTCTATGAAGACGTCTCACAGAGTGCACAATAGGATACAAATGAAAGTTTATTTGAACGTAAAAACTAATTCTAAACCGTACCTAATGAATCATCAACTAACTATAACTGAAAGTCTGAAACAGAATGATCTGCACCTAATCAAAATCATGAACCTACTTATAACAAAACCTACATACCGATAAACAATACAGTAGAATAGAATACAAATGAAAGCTAATTGTATAAAACTTATTTTAAACCATGCCTAATGACCATAAATCAAAAATTCAAAATCATCAACCAACTATATGACAAACAGAATAAATCCACACCTAATCAAATTCATGAAGCTAATTATAACAAAACCGACTCGTACAAATATAAAGTTTATTTGACCTTAAAAACTAGCTACAAATGGTACCTAACGACTTAAAATCAAAAATCGTCAACTAAATATAAATAAAAGAGAATAAATTTGCACCTAATCAAAATCAGTAACCTATTCATAACAAAAACCGACTCATATGAATAAACAAGATGATACAAGATTCAAGATCAATCTAATAAAAACACATAGAGTTCATTTAAAAAAAAAAAATGACTAAACACTAAAAAAACACATACAAGCTTTCAAGCATTAGATTACACGAAAATGTTATTATAAACAAAAATTATAACTAAAAATGAATATCATCAACTGATTATAAAAGCTAATTATAACAGAACTAACACATACTACGAATATACAAGACGATACAAATAAAAGGTTAATTAGCCAAATAACCTAATTATAAACTGAACCTAGCAACTGTAAATCAACATCGTCAACACTTAATCATCCTTTGCACCTTATACAAAAATCATTAGCCTAGCTATAACTAAGCCAATACGATACAGATGAAAGCTTAACCGAGTCAACAAACGCATACAGTTGATTAACATTTAACCGACACATGAAAAGAAAAGTTATTATACATATACCGAACCTAATGACTATAAATCGAAATGATGAACTAATATATAATCAGGGCGCAATTGCATACATTTGATTACGAAAATGAATAAAAGCAAAAATCGAATTAACTAAATCAAAATGATGAAGTAAATAGAATTAATGAAAATGAATAAGAAAATGAAAAGTGGTACCCAAAGTGTGGAATAAGCGTTTTATGTATATATTAGCCGCCATTTTATTTTATTTTATTTGATAGAAAGAAAGGAGGTTCTACTGGTTTTGTGTTTTCTGGTAGTGGTTTGATTTTGACATTTTTTCTTTTGTCTGTCTGACCAAAAAAAAAAAAAAAGAAACCGACTCGCTGTAAACTGTAAAGTGACGTGTGTTTAAAGTGGCTATGGTACTTGTCTTGGGCTGTCAGTTATCACAGTTAGATTTTGGGTTAACTTTTAAGGCCCAAATATAAATAAAACACACTCAAAATCAAAATGTTTTAAAAACCTGTTTATAAATTCACTAGTTTGAGTTACCCGTTTAATCGGCGGTTCAACCTGATTTTTCGATTAAAATGGGTTTCCGTAACTTAACCGGCTCATGGTCCAACGGTCTCGGGTTTTAAAACACACCTCAATATATCTTTTATACAGTGAAAAAGTTAAAATCAAATGAGAATGATGATAAGTGATCACAATCATATATTTTAAATGAATCGAAAGAAAATCATCTCGAATTGAGTTGATAGGTCAAATTGACCAATCACAATAAAAATAAATATAATCGCCTCTTCTTGAAGTTCACTATCTTTATACATTTATTTTAATTGTGATTGGCCAACATAACTTATCATGACAAAATGTCTACAAAAATAAATGTATAGTTTTTAAAAAAATAAATCCAAATCCAACTTAAAATGTGTTGCTTCCTCACCCTTCTAATTGTTATGAAAAATACAAAAAATATTAGTATTAGACTTTAAAAATTGAGAGAAAAAACAAAATACAAAATTAGGAGCTTGAAAAGAGTGCAACTAACAAAACCAAAAGAAACAAACATTAAGAAAAACCTATGTAAATCAGAGGAAACACTAAAATCTCATGCATCTTTTGTTACCAATTGTATCTTTTCATGACAACCCGACCCTCATGCAATGAGCTCATGTCGCAACGACCTAACTAACTAAGAATTTGATTCGAATTCTAATCAATCTTTAAATAACCCTCTATGACCGGTTGACCTACATCTCAGTTTGCAAATATTTTGTCAACTAGTTTGATACTTTGGGCCTGTTTTTTAATTGAAGTAGAAGACAACTTAATTAGGTTAGTTCGAAGCAATTAAGCAAATGCATAGCCGTTTGAACAATTGCAGAGATGAAAACTCGATAGAACAAATGGTGCACAAGATGTTTAACAAATGCTTAGGACTCACGTGTTGTCAATAAGCAAAGATACTCCAAAAGAAATTGTGTGCAGAAACCTAAAAAAGAATCAGTAAAAAGTTCAGGTTTATCAAGTTTAATGAACATGACTTGACTTGATCACGAAAGTTGCCAATCGAGATCAACTGGACACCGAGGAAATAGTACACATCACGTATGAGCTTCCAAAAATGTTATACTAAAAGTACAATCAAGATCCTCCCCTAGTCAGTACTCAGTAGTAGAGTATATCTGCAGTTCTGCACACAAGTGATCAAGGTATCTTGCATTTTTGCATTATCGTTTACAGTTTGGATGATCACGTTGATTTTCACATGTCCCGTCTCCCCAATACATGTCGACGAGTATACAAGATGATATGAAATACATATTACATAAAAACAAAAATATACATAATGTGTTTTTTTACAGACCCATGGGAGACCTTGAATTCAAAAGTATTACAATGACAAGCCAAATTACATTATGAAATTACAAGAAATAACGATAACATGCAAAAGTGAGGACAATATTATTTTCAAAATGTTATCAGCAAAAACTTGAAAATATTACAGGACTAATCATGTTAAGACTTTGCCTTCGATTGCAATATCTGAACGAGTAACCAAAGTATATCCATCCTATGAACATTTCTGTTATTTTGTCCCTGCATATAGAATCGATGGCTAAAAATAAACACAAGACGTAAACATTGATGGAAATTCTACTCATTCAGTACTAGGTAATCTTTTGATTCAGGTTATATTTCATCTCAATTAAGACAAACAACTAAAATCAGAAAAGGCAACTCAATCGATTGATGAGTTATAACAAATCACTTTAAAAGTTGCCTATTAAAGAATAGATTTGTGTCTAGCAACAATAAGATTACTTCTGTTTGTAAGCAAAAAGTGTTTTAAGTAACCCAACCTGACCCATTTTGACTCATACCCAACCCGCACTACCCAGACATTTTGTACATGAAGCAATACCTCTACAACAAAACACATCCACGTTTTATCCCCTTCAGGTTCTGTAACGCCTTTCAGGATGGTGAGACCCAAGCTCCGAATAGCATCCGCTATCTCAAGAAAATGGATGCCTTCCTCACACAGCATCTGCATCACATAAATTCAGTATCTGTTTTTAGCACTCAGAAATTATAAATTGAATGTTCAGAATTTGCATTTTGGAAAACTGGCTATACCTCCACCAGCATTTGGCCATTTGTACCAATGTTTTCTACAGTCACAGGACAAACTTTCATGTCATTTCCGACCTCCATTGCCCAACTTGAACCCAGCTCGTGACTCGAGGTTCCTCGTATGCCTGTTTCCTTGCCAAGCAACTGTAAAATGGGTAAAAGTATGAGGTTTTAACTTGTTCAGGATACTAGGAGAGGGTGAAGTTACATTACTGGAACCTCATTAACAACCGAAATTGGGTTGAAATTGCCACCTCTAATATTTCTGCATACTATCAAGCGCATTTTTTTTGGGAATGTAATAGCACCGGAGATTTTCATCCGTCCTGTTTTAGTTTTATCTTACTCATTATAAGATAAGTGTGTGTCCCGTTTAAGTCATTTCATAAACGAAAACCCTCAAAACGAACTTCCAAAAGTTATATTTACACATAAACTTGTTAGATTTATGTATGTAATAGAAATGTAATCTAGATATAATCACTTTTTTAATGTCAGGTTTTGTAAATTACAGGTTGCAAAATGACTGAAATGGGGAAATATAATGCCTTGTATGTATAAATAACAGTACCATCACTACATCAGGACAAATGAAAAATACATTGTCATTTTATGCAATTTACTCTATTACAAAGAAAGGCTATGAATATTTGCAATCGAACAGAAAGTAATTTCATTTAAAAGACGGAAAGCAAAACCATACCTCTTAACCATCCTTATAACTGATTTGCCTATCAATATGAATACATATATATAGTTTTACAATAATAATTCAATTTTATGCAATTTAATACATATATATATATATATATATATATATAGTTTCACAATAATAATTCAATTTTATGCAATTTACTCTATTATATAAAAAAGGCTATGAATATTTGCAACCGAACGGAAAGTAATTTCTTTTGAAAGACGGAAAGCAAAGTCATACCTTGGATTCTGCATATTTATCAATTTTATCAGCATGCTTAGTAACAGATTGCATGAAGAGCATGTGCTTGATAGTTCGTTCAAGAAGCGAATCAATGCTACACTGTGCCATAAATGCCCATTTCAGTAAACATAAAGTGTAAAAAAAAGAACATCATATATCATATATTCAAAAGAAGTTACCTTTGATCCATTAGGCACAAGCTCACGAAGTTCCTTAATTCGATCTTGAATAAGTTGTCGATCACGGGGCCGAGGCCTACTACTCTCACCAGGTTTAGCCCGTTTCTTGGGGACATTAGCAGGTGATTCTTGTGACATCACTAACGGGTCACTACATCTACTATGACTAGCTGACGAGAACCCTAATGAACTTTCAAACGAGTAACAACCCGAAGTACTAGTTTGCATATCATTAAAATGAGTCTCAACCCATTTCACCGAGTTACTAAATTCACTATCACTTTGGCTAACATTCGCTACAACTGCTTCTAGAAGATGTTCTGATCCTGAATTTGGTGTCAGAAGATCAGTGCTACTTGTTCCTGGCATATCCTCTAATTTCTGATAACTATGGTTATCGTTTTGGGTATAAAATGCAGGTCCCAGTGCTTCATACAGCTCATATCCAGCAGGAAACTTAAAAGACGTTTTTAAGGTATTCATGGAGTCGGATTCACTTTGGACATTCGAGGAACCAGGCATACCTAAATCACCATTTCGATCAACATCTGGGATTGTGTTCATTCCATAATTTAACGATGTAATGGTATCGTTATATGAACTAGTATTGCTAGGTGTACATCCCATTAAGGAATTATGCAGGTCAAGAACTATATCTCGGATGTGATTCACCGTCTTTAGATCCTCGGGTATCTGCTCAATGTAAACGGAATATTTTTAAGCCTATCGTCATGTGAAAATTTATACGATCTTTATTTTGTGACTCTCGTCTTTAAGTTTGTATATTGATCATTGATGCTAAAAAAAGAAAAAGAAGTCATCTTACATGATTCAAAGAACCAAGTTGTACAACTCCATGAGGAACAACACCAACAACGGCAATCGTCTGCATAACAAGAAAAAAAACTAAAATTTACTACATGAATCAAAAACCCAATCCTGATATTCTAACTATCTACAAGTTTCTATTTAACTTTTATGTTAAAAGAGACGACATACTGTGATCCCAGTGGCAAACTGAATTTTCCATTCATCGTAATCCTGAAGAAAGAAAATAAGAAATTGCAATGTAAATTTTACGGTTTAAACCTTTACAATACATTACTAAAGTTTTGTACACATAAATATTGGTACTAGAATTATTCCTTACCTCGAAGGAAAAGTCGGGATTGTTAACATATTGATCTCCGAAAATCCACATGTGTTTATCTGTGATTGCAACCTGACCAACGATTCTAGCAGCAAAAGTATTTATTAGAATAATGAGTAAATGCGATTAGTAGAGATGCAAGATGGGTGGCTCTAGTGTGTATAGGTAACTAGCCGAACGTGTTTGAAATGCACTTTTTTGTATGGGTCAAAACGGGCTGATTCTAGTTGGATTGAGCCACAAATACTTTTAGAACTTGTTTGACAAGTTACGGGTGAACATTTTTTTACTTGACCCGTTGATAAACAAAAGCCAAATCAACCTATTCAAGAGAGAAAACAATGTCAAGTTTATTAACATACCCTTCCCCGAGAGAATATCTACGAGAACACATCTTTGCAACAGCGAGGTCAAGAATGTCTTGTGCATACTGTTCATCAGGTAAATTGCCCATCCTCTTATTGAATGGTTTGCTCCCTGAAGGATCATTTTTGTCATAATAAGCATCTTCGCAAGTCAACATCCTACAAGAAGTTCATATCACGGGCAACAGTAAAAACCTAGGTGTATTACTTTTAAACTCAAATCAGCATGTATCCATATCGGACTTTGAGCTCCAAATGATAACAAAACTTACATATCTATAACCAAGAAACTTAATAGTTCAACTATCATGTTAGAAAACATAACACAGTCATTATATACGATCCTAGCGCCATCCACCGCAATTTAAACATATCTAAAATCCAGAAACTGAATATTACGAATCCCACACCAATTAACCAAAAAAGCCAGAATATAAGATCCGATGGTTTTAAGATGTCTACAACTGGTAAGCTCTTCTAAGTAAAAGATCCCATTAGAGGGTGTTTGGTCGTCTGTCTTAAAAGTGATTTTGTGATATGTAATAATCAGAATCGTATAACCATTTATAAGAAAACAGGCTGCACGAGATTGTATTCAGAAGTGCATGTTTGAGGTCGCAATAATCAAATAATCAATTGTTTGTGTTTTAGGGAACTTATAATATTTAAGGCTCACATGTGAAATGACCCTAAATGATCAGAATCAGTTTTGCTACTACTCGTAAACTGTCGTTTGACCCCTAAATAATCAGATCATCATAATAATTTTTAAACTATCCAAACATTAAAAACTAAAAAGCATAAGATTATACTAACAAGATAAAACCATAAGTTCTACAAAATGATCTTACATTCGAGCACGAGGATCCGGTTTCCAAAAAACAGCATAATTCCAATCCGTGTTAAGACAAAGAGTTTTAAGTGCTTGATGCAACGCACTACCCTCCATCTTCTTTCAAAAAAATTACCAAACACTTTCTACTATAAAGCTAATGAATTACGACCCTCAAACCGTCAAATTTAAATAAATCTAAAAACTTTTTGCTTTATCCTATCTTCAAAGTCTAGCTGCCTCTGTATGAACCTCTCCCGGCTTGTTTTCGCCGTAGCCCGGCTCTTCGTTTTATCGGTGGGTCAACTGTCAAATTCAGAAAACTATCTAATCCCATTATCTTTTCCCCAAATTTATAAACTTTAATCCAAAAGATTAACAATTACACAATTTAAGAAAATAACAATTAAAATTTAAGCAACTTTATATCAAAACCCTAACCCTAACACTCAAAAACCTTAAAATTTATATAAAACCTTAAAAAATGATATAAAACCTTAAAAATTATATAAAACCTTAAAATTTTAAAAAATCTCAACAATCCAACAATAAATACTTAAAATTCTATAAAATCTCAACAATCCAACAATAAAAACTTAAAATTTTATAAAATTACACAATTTAAGAAATACCCATTTGAAATCTTGGATTTTTAATGCAAATTAATTATTAAAAAAAACCCTTTTTATGGATCAAGAATATGAACTAATTTAACTAATATCAAACGACATCTGAAAAATAAATATAAAAATCAAATCTTTTCACAATTGCAATCATAAATTTTATAAAAAAAAATTTTGTTAAAAAAAATTGCAAAAAGATTTGATTAATCTTTGTGTTGAGTGAGTTTCAAATACAGTACTAGTTTTTATAAACAAAAAAGCGGCTATTATTTTTATCAGTATATTTTATAAAAAGTTAAAAACCAACCCATAAGTTTTGAAATTTTTATATTTGGCACATGAAATGAAACCATATTTGCAAATTGACCCATTTGGTACAAATTATGGTTATCATTTTTGTGAAGTTATGAGTGGCTTTTTATAGATGGTTTTTTTAACTTTTTATCGTTATGGCAAGCAATATGATTTTATGTGTTTCTTGTTTCCCTATCAATCTTTTTTACTCACCATTTCATGAGAAACACTATTTGTCAATGATTTGGGTAGATAAAAGGCGTGACAAGAATAAAGGAACTTGGTTGGTGTTGTACGGATTATGTATTGTGTTTTGGTTGTTATCACGTCGTTTATGGAGTGTTGAGAAAAAACTGTTTGTGTTTGTTTTAGCATATAGGCAATTTTTAGTCTAAGGAGTTTATCTGTGAACGACAAATTGTTATGACTAACTGTTATGTTGTTATGACTAATTACTATGTATTTACACTTCTTTCATTAAGTTTTTTTTCAGCGCGTTTAATGATAGTTTTTTAATATGTTTATATGTATTAACTTAACTATCAATTTCAACGCAACATAGCAATCAGATCCTAATTGAAACTCTGATGGAAGTGAATGTTAACAACATTGTAGAATATGTGTGAATCGTATATTGAATATATATAGTGCACAAGTAAACATTCTAGAGTACGGGCTTGAACACGATACAATCTTTACTAAATATAAGAATATAAGCCGACTAACACTTCCTGCAATTTGAGTGGGAGGTGACCGAACACTCAAACTGGAACGAAACTCGTCAAATAAAGCCGAAGGCAGTCCTTTGGTGAAAATATCTGCATATTGATATCAGGATGGAACATGTAAAACACGAACCTGGCCAACAGTAACCAAATCACGAACAAAATGAATATCAATCTCTATGTGCTTCGTTCTTTGATGTTGAACCAGATTTAAAGACAAATACACAACACTCACATTATCACAATAAACAACCGTAGTGGAAGAAACAGGTGTATGAAGCTCACGCAGGAGATTACGCAACCAACAAGTTTCAGCAACAACATTAGCAACACCACGATACTCTGCTTTAACACTAGATCGAGACAATGTTGGTTGACACTTAGAAGACCAAGATAGCAAACTGTTGCCAATAAAAACACAATAACCTAAAGTGGATCGCCGAGTTGTAGGAAAACCAGCCCAATCTGCATTCGAATAAGCAAGCAATGAGGTCGTAAAGGAAGAAAACAATTGCAACCTATAGTCCAAGGTGACTGATGAGACTGCTTTTATACATGGTCTCATCGTCCAAATCGGCCTTTAATTGCATAAAATATCATAAAATATGCCAAATATATGCTCGTGTTTGTTACTTGTGTATTTTTAGGTACGGATATTGAGGAATTGGCAAAAGATCACAAGAATCATTCAAAAACGAACACGGGAAACGAAGACGCACAATGAACCAAGCTCATTTATGGAATTTTACAAAAAAACCCCTCAAGTTTTAAGAATTTGGCAAAAATGGCCCCTCATCTTTGAAGAACTTGTCATATTTGACCCTCCAAATGTCAAATGAACAAGTATGGTCCCACAAGTTTGAAGATTGTACAAGAAATACCCTTGGAAATTGATCTAATGTTCAAAGTTAAACCTAATGGATCAAAAGGACTTGATTTGAAATAGAGTTTGGACTGCCCATGAAAAGAAGATAACAAAAGGACTGGCATTGCAAATGGACTTAATGGCTGTTAGCATATAAAGGACGGGTAATGAAAATAATACACCTAAGCCCAATACACCCCCACAGCCCAAACCCTTTTAACCCGGTTTTATTTAAAGTTGGTCAACTGGTCAACTAATCCCACTTAATCCCCCACTTCCCTCCTAAACAGTTTTTTTAAAAACAATTTAAACCCAATTTGGATTAAACTCACTCTTAATCACGTTAGAACCCTAAAAATCCCCAGCTCAAATCAACCTCAATCTAGGGGGTTTTGGCCAATTACCTCCAGTTCACCAATTAACCATCCCCTAAACCTATCCCACCTCACCCAACAAGCTCACATGCATTGTGGACCCTCCCCAAGCCTCCCCTGCACCCGTCTCTTTCCCACAACCTAATACCCCGACAAATTCAACGTGGGAGATCACTCTCCTTGGTCTCCAAGTCAATTTAAACGACTTTGATCATCTCCACAGCCTGTCAATCACATGGGAGCCCTTTTGACCGATTTTGAAGACCAAAGCCAAGGGGCATTTTCGGATTTCCAATGTATTAGGGTTTAGCTTTTTAATTTTTAAAATTCCATGTTCTAGATAGTTCTTTTAGCAGTATAAAAGGAGGATGAGCCTGTTCATACCCCTTGTTCCAGTTTTCTAGCTAAAAACTTTGTAATTCCTTTTTTAAAAATTTATAAAGATTGGTATTTGTTTAATTCAAGTGTAATTCCTTTTATAAAGTGTTAAAAAGTTGGTATCCGTTTAAGTGCTAGAATTCTGAGTTCCAATCACTTGTGTTTTGAGATTTCAAGGTTTTCAAGTAAAAAGGTTTTTGAAAATTTGAAATTACTTTGAAAGAATCTGTTTCTAGGATTTGTGTTAAGAGGTTCAAGTTAATTGGTGATATAGTGTTGTTAAAACGTTTTGAGAAGGTTTGAAAGTTCTTGGAAAAGATTTTAAGAAGGTTAAAAGAAAACAGAATACATATCTTGTGCTTGTTCTTGTTTTTCTCTTTGATTTTCTTAAGCAGGTTATGAGTTTGATGATTTGTTAGAGGATCTGCATACACCCCAGTGTATAAGGAGGTGGATTAACATCCACAAAGAACCCTGGATGTAGGGTTCTTAGGTAAAAAAATCTTCTTTTTTTTGAAATTTCCAGAAAAGTGAATTTGTATGTGATTTGTTGAATTGCATGTTAAGTGTTGTTTTGATTGGTTGGTAATTGCTCAAGTGAGATTTGTATGCATGTTAGATGTTCATAGGATCAGTTTGAGTGAGTTTTAAAAGGTTTTGGTTTGAAAAAAGTGAAAAACAGACTTTAAAGGGGTGTTTGGATACGTTTTTTTTATTGAAAATTTGTGACAGGTTTGAGATTAAAAATGTGTTATAGCCACTTATAAGGGTTGAGATAGGTTGTGTTAAGTCAAGTGTAGTATTATATCAGGTTTGGTAGAGTTTTGAAACAGGGTTGTATGAAAAAGAGTGGAAAAAGGAAAGCTAAGAATTGTATGCAACTTTTCTGCTTGATTTTGTGAAATCTGTGCCATCACAATCTTATAATCTGTTAAGTGTTAGGTTTATTGAGGATTTTTGTTTGTTTGTATGCTAATGGTGAGTTGGTGAACAAAATTTGGGGGGTTGAAAATCATTTGAGTGCAAGTAACCTACTATAATCACCCACAGACCTAGGTCTAGACATCAGCAACTCAATTTTGATTTGTGTGTGCTCAATTTGTGTGCTAAGTGCTAGTTTCTGTTTATTTTGACTCCCTACACTCAGAAAGAGTGTAGGGGTGCCATTGTGTTCCAAAAACACCACCAATAGCATCACAGCCAAGCTCCTCTTGGCTTAATTTCCTTTGTGAAGAAATAAGCAATCAAGCTTGTGTTCTTCATAGAATCTGACCACGTTTTCATTGGATCTTGTTAATCTGTGGTAAAAAGGGTGAAATTGGTTTGTGTAATAAGCCAAAAAGGGTGTCAGTGTTGGATTTAGAAAGCTGAAAAAAAAAGGAAAAGTTTTATAAAAACTACACCCGCACTGGACTCGAACCCCCGACCTGCAGCTCAGGAGTAAGGGGTTCTACCAGTGATCTAGATGAGTTCTTATGTTAACCTTTCATTTCATTAGTTATTTAAGGTAACTTTGGTTTTGGCTTATATTAATAAGCCGTAGCTTATTTGTTTATTTCTAGCTTATTTATTAAGCATTTTTGCTTCCTTTCATTTTTCCTAGGGTAATATTAGAGTTTAGGATTTTTCTGTTTTAAAATATTATTTTTCCCATTATTTAATTAATTAATAGGATTATTTTTAGATTAAAATTTAGAAAGTCTATAAAAAATAGTAAACAGTAATTAAAAAATCCAAAAAAATAGTTTTTAAGTTTTAATTAAGTATTTTGAGGTTTACATTTAGTTAACTTTTCAAAAACTTTAATTTTTAATTTTATTTGATTTTAGGTTTTTTATTAAACTTTAAAAATTAATATAAAATTAATTAAGAGGTTTTAGAAACTTTAATTTACATTTTCTTCTTAGTTAGAATATTTAGGATTTTTGAGAATTTTTTAGAATTTATTTTTGAACTTTTCATTTTTTGGAATATTTTGTTATTATTTTATTCATAAAAATTCAAAGTTTTATTTTTAACTTTTTTTCATTTTTCCTAGATTCTAGACATTAAATTAGGAACTTTTTCACTTTCCAATTAATTTTTAGGTTTTTCAATTAATTTTTAGAATTAATATAAGATTTAATAGATTTTAATAGTTTTTAGGAGTTTAAAAATAGTTTAATTTGGTTTTAAAATTTTTAAAAATAGTTTTTAGCTTAATTAGGTCATTTTTGAGGTTTACAAACTATTAAATCTTGTTTAGGGATTTTTAATATTTAAAAGCGATTTTTAGGGCTTTAATTAGCATTAAAAAGTCATTATTAAATTAATTAAAAGGTTTTGGCAAGTTTGGATTTTTTGTAAACTCTTAGAATTTTATTGTGGATTTTTAGTAATTTTTAGGAATTTTTAGATTAAAATTTTAATTTTTGTCCTTTTTACGACTTTACGTTTACGTCTTTTTCGTCGTAGTTTAATACGTTTTCGTCTTCGTCATTTTCTCTTCTTTTCTTCTTGTTAATAATCAAAAACATAAATCAATCATTCATTACACAACACACTAGCCTCCTCGAGAACGAACTCACTTTCTTAAGGGTCATTCACATACGGTTTTCCTAAATCGTCGTGCACGCTTACCACTATTTGTGTTGCTTTGTTTTTCCTAAAATAAAGTATATACAAAAATCCTACATCAATTTTTGGCGCCGCTGCCGGGGAGGCGTGTTGTGTTTTGATTGACCATTTGTTGTTTTTCTATGTTAGCCATAATAGTACTTGTATTAATAGCACTCTATTAATACGTATTATCGTTTTTCGGTTTTTGTGTGAATAATATTACTATATTGTATACGTAGAACAATAAAATCACAAGTACTCCAAATACGTGAGCAATCACAACCTTGACTCGGGATTTCATCACTCGATCATTGTATTCGAATCTCAAACCAAAGAAAAAAAAAGGCAAAAATAGATAAATACTTTCGTGAAGCTTAATCTTGATAATACAAACTATAAGGTGGGTATAAGGCGGTTGTATTTCACGACCTAAAGGAAAAAGGCTCTTAAGTGCTTCGCGCCGCCTCGTTTCCTCCGCTTGCTTGTGCGTATTTGATTTTGAGAGTGAATCGAGGGTTTTGCCGCCCAAAGTATTACTACATATCATATATATTTTCTTGGTTTCTATTTGATTAAACCCTCTTGAACGATTTGGTGTTCCACCATCGTTCTAAAGTCATCGAAGGCGTTCACTCCACGTGATCGTTTTCATTCCTTGAGGCCTTTTTAATCAAGAGATTTGATTAGTGAGGAGATTTGTGGACTTTTTGTCTACTTAATACATTCACCAATTTCCAAAAGGTTAATACAATCAAAAACCACAAAAAAATTGAAAAACACAAAATACCAAAAAGAATCTTCTTTGCTCGTCTCCACGTTGTACGTGACGTTTATGCTCACTCGTAACAAAGCAAAACGTGCACGTAAACGAAAGAACAAAACTCCCACTCCAACTCATTCTAGTGAGGAGTCTCCTATTGACGAACCCATTGTACGAGAAGAACCGACCATGGCAAATCGAACTATGATGGAGTTACTTCAAGCACCCACCGAGGGTTATGGAGAAGCTATTGTGATTCCCGCAATCCTTGCGGAGAATTTTGAGGTGAAAACGGGTTTGTTGTCGATGATCCAAAACAACAAATTCCGAGGTGATGAGAAGGACAATCCCCACAACCATATCCGCCAATTTAATCGTCTTACCGCCACGTGCAAATTCAAGGATGTCTCGAATGACTCGATTAAGATGATGCTTTTTCCGTATTCCTTAGCGGGGCCCGCTAAAATTTGGTTAGAGAAAGAGCCACCCAATTCTATATTGACGTGGAAGGATCTCGTTTCAAAATTTGTGAACCAATTTTTTCCGCCCTCTAAGACTACGCATTTGAAAAATGAGATTTCTAAATTTTCACAAGAATCAAATGAAAGTTTTTCTACGGCTTGGAATAGGTTTAAGGAGATGTTACATGAATGTCCTCATCACGGTTTTTCCGATTTGCACCAAATCGACACGTTTTACAATGGACTTAACGATCATGAAAGAGATTATTTAAATGCCGCCGCGGGTGGTAATTTTTTGTGTAAAACGGTTGAAGAAGCTTTGGTCATAATCGAGAATAGGTCTAAGGTTTATAGCCCTCGTCACACACCGAGTGTTGCCAAAAGGGGCTCATCATCGTCTCAAAGTATCAATGCATTACATGATGAAGCAAATGAAGAAAACCGATTTTTCGATAGATTTGCTAACCTTATGTCCCATTGGAAGGCTCAAGAAGCTTCCAACACCGCTTCGGTCAAAGCGGTTTCTAAAAGTTGTTTGTCATGTGGGGGAACTCATGATCTTTCCGAGTGCATTACCGCGGATGGTAACACTTCGAATGCTTTTGTAGCCACGGGAACTTACAACCAAATCGATCAAGGTTCTCGTTCAAATCAAGCTCCACCCAATCAAAATGCTAATAATTATCGCAACAACAACCAAGGTGGAAATTACCAAGGAAATCAAAGGAATTATAACAAAGGTAATTACCAAAGTGGAAATGGGCAAATTTCAAACCAAAACCAAAACCGTGATTTTCAAACTAATGCCCAAGGTTTTCAAAACGATCACACCAAAAATCTTCAAGGAGAATTTTTGAATTATGCTAAGGCTAATGATGCTAAGTTTGACAACATGCAACGTGAAATGGTTAGCTTAAGATCCGAGTTGAAAAACGAGCTTAAAAACGAACTTGCTAATGAACTTAAAACTCATGCTAATAAAATGGAAGGAAATGTCACACGACTCCAACAAAATCAACAAAAAATGGAGCAAGGACAACATGAGATTAAGCAAGAGTTGTTAAAAGCGGATGCTAGGCAATCTAAGTTTGAAGACCGAATGGCTAAAATGTTTGAAGCTATCATGTGTAAGCCCTCTTCTTCGGGTGGTCTTCCTAGTGATACCATCGTGAACCCGAAAGGAGAGTTGAAGGTTATTACTACTCGTAGTGGTAAAACTTTCAAAGAACCCATTTCTCGTCCAAGTACATCTATGTAGAAGGAAAAAGAGAAAGAACCCGAGGTTGTGGTTGAAAAGGAGCAAATTCAAATCCCACGAAGTACCGCTCAAACCACACCTACGGTTGAACCAATACCCATTATGGAACCCGAGATTCCAAGGCCGATGCCTATGCCTAATTTGCCCCAACCCACACCACCTTTACCCTACCCATCAAGACGAGACAAGGAAAAGGCACAAGAACGAAATAATTATCAATTTGAACTCTTTATGAAAATGTTTCGTGACTTGCATTTTAATATAAGTTTTGCCGACGCCTTAGTCATGATGCCTCGATTTGCCGCGAACTTCAAAAGTATGTTGAATAACAAAGAGAAATTGCAAAAATCGTCTAGTTGTTCATCGGTTTTTCTAAGCCGCATACCTCAAAAGGTCGGTGATCCTGGAAAGTTTCTAATCCCATGTGCTATCCAAGACATGGAAGAATGCTACGCCTTGGCCGATCTTGGTGCTAGTATTAATTTGATGCCTCTTGAGATTTTAAAATCGCTCAATCTTCCAAATCTCACTCCTTCAAGAATGTCAATCGAAATGGCCGATCATTCTACGATTCTAGCTTGTGGAGTTGCCGAGGACGTCTTTGTGAAAGTTGGAAAGTTCTACTACCCTGTAGACTTCATTGTTGTTGATATTCCCATCGATCCTAAAGTTCCGTTAATTTTAGGTCGATCTTTTTTGGATACCTCGAGAGCACTTATCGATGTGCATGCAAGAAAAATCACTCTTCGTTTTAATGAGGAAGAACTCGTCATTAATGCAACCCAAAACTCCACTCTTTCTCATGTTTATTCTATCACATCTTTGTACAATGTCAATCCCATCAAAAGCATTTGCAAAAAGATTTCCAATAGAGTTTTAGTTGTTGAGAAAAATGAAGTTCCGTCCCCTCCGCCGATGGAGGTTAAGAGTGTTAAGCCTATAATTCCAATCTCGAGTGATTCTTCGGATGATGAATACGTTGATCCCGATGGGGAGGTTTTCTTTATTGACAAAAGATTTGAAAACTTGCCACCACCTAAACCAAAAAGATTTCAAAATGTGAGAATTTTTAGTGTGACTAACATTGCTTTAGATACACCAAATATTTTTGACATAATTAAATCGGGTTTTCACAAGGAGAGTGTAAAAGATGCAAAAGGAAAAGATTTTGAATCTAATTTAAAAGATTTTTCTACAATTCTAACTCCGTCATCACCGCGTGTCTTGAGTACTACAAGCTCGTCTTCTCCTTTTGACGAGGCTTTGTGTGGACTTAGTGTGGGGGAAGCCCCTTATGTTCCCTCCCCTTTTTCCACCGAGGACGAGATATTTGATCCTGGAATTTCTTTTATAGGGAAATCTCGGTCTTCCACCGATGCAATAAATGGAAAATCTTTTCATTTGATTGGTGCGAGTCTACCTCGAGTAGCTCAATGTTTTGACTTACCCATTGTCCCACCCTTCTATTTCTTCTCTCCTATTTTCTTCTATCCCATTGGGATTTGTGTTGGAGTAGCGTTGTTTCGTCTTTCATCCGAAAACGAGGACGCTATCTTTGACCCCGGTATACGTTTATCGGATTTTTAAAGTACTCCACGTGCTTTTGGGCCTTGTTTATCATGTAAGCCCCACCAAAAATTGACCAAACCATGATTATCCCTAAATGATCACATTTATGGGGATTCGAGTCGAGCTTTTGACTCGGTTATCAAAAACAAGGTGCCTCGTGGGGGAGACCCATGCTTATCCATGTACATATTATTGCTTTCTAATGTAGTTTAATGTGAGGGGATTTGTGCCCTTCCAACCTTTGTTCCGTGATTGTTTGTGCATTGTGGTTTTTAGATCATCATCTTCACGATTGGAGCCTCTCGTGTTCGTTTTTTGGGAGCACTCGATCGTTTGCTTTGGAGGCCTTTCCCAATATCCACATGATATATCCTTTTATGTTCTAACCTTAGGTTTTTAGCACACTTCATAAACGGCTTTAAATTTATTGGTTACACCCTTTCCATGCTAGATTAGGCATTCGACTACGTCTCTAGTATGGGGGTGTTTGTACCCCTAGACTCGAAACATTGAGGACAATGTTTAACTTTAGTATGGGGGGTGAATAGATACTTGCCCTGCCAAACCTTCACGCTTTCCAAAGTTTATCGTTTTGTTGCAAAATAAGGCTAAAAATGGCCAAATTTTAAAATTTTTCTCATGTTTTATAAGTGTTTGAAGACACGAATGTAGATTTTCCGATGGCGAGAATAAGAGTAATTTTTGACTCGACCGTGCGTGTTGAGCACTTAGCTTCGATTCCTTAACTTCACATTAGGCTAAGTCTCTTAAATGAGGACGAGAAATGATAGAGTTAATTATAAGTTACTATGCTAAACGTAGAGTACTCGTATTCTTTCAAAAACTCATGTGTTCTCGTTGTTTGCTTATTCTCCCTTCGCATGTAAATATTTTTTGCTTAATAAATATTGACTTAGCGGTCTAGTTAGGATTGTTGGGTTTCTAGTCTTTTCTAGTAGCTTCCGTGTAATTAAATTGGGAAGACATTAAGGTATCGCCAGCGTCACGGTTTTGAAGTATTGGCACCCGAATAATCGAAAGCTTCACCCAATAATAAGATTTCAAGTGCTCACCTAAATCTAGCAAACAATTTGAAGCCCCACAAGGCCTAAAATCTATGCAAAATTGAAAGTGAATCAAGCCTTAATCTTCGAAGCTTTAAAGATCCAAAATTCGCTTTAGCGTGAGGATATACGTCTTTGGCTAATAAAACCACCGATGAGGCGGATAATAAAAGGCAAGGCAAGACCGAAGTCATAATAAAAGCTTCATGGCGAAGTTGAATAAAAGATGGAGGTAAACCAAAGATAATAAGGCCCTTCCGTTAGGGGGCGTATAAAAGTCTTGGTAATAAGTCTCATGTTCAAAACCGTTATAAAACCGTGTTTATCGATTCTTCTTGTCAACTTAATTTTTTAACATCGTTGTCTATTAGGAGGGGTTATTGATTTGATGGTCTTAGTTACACCGTTAGGACTCTATTTTTAGACCTAAATCTCTATTATCGCATAAGTCAATGATGTATCCTCGTGATCATTAAGACATAATAAAATATAAGAGATACAACTTAGGAATAATGGGAGAATAAGTACGTGATTAGGGCATATGAGTAGTGTTAGCATTACTAACTTATAATAACAATGATCTCGTTGCACGCTTGGCATGGAATTAAGGTGAAAATCGAGGACGATGAAATTATTTCTAACGAAGCATTCACGTGTTCTTATTCTATGAACCTAAACGTCCCATTTTGCGATGAAAATCATACATTATGTCTAAAACACAAGTAGAAGTAATCATAGTGTGTAGCTAGTTTATCTTTCAATAAAGTGAATAAAATTAAATTTTGGAGATGCTTTGATACTTTATTCTAGCATTGCGTGAGGGCACGACAATGGTTTAGTATGGGGGAGTGATGAGACTGCTTTTATACATGGTCTCATCGTCCAAATCGGCCTTTAATTGCATAAAATATCATAAAATATGCCAAATATATGCTCGTGTTTGTTACTTGTGTATTTTTAGGTACGGATATTGAGGAATTGGCAAAAGATCACAAGAATCATTCAAAAACGAACACGAGAAACGAAGACGCACAATGAACCAAGCTCATTTATGGAATTTTGCAAAAAGACCCCTCAAGTTTTAAGAATTTGGCAAAAATGGCCCCTCATCTTTGAAGAACTTGTCATATTTGACCCTCCAAATGTCAAATGAACAAGTATGGTCCCACAAGTTTGAAGATTGTACAAGAAATACCCTTGGAAATTGATCTAATGTTCAAAGTTAAACCTAATGGATCAAAAGGACTTGATTTGAAATGGAGTTTGGACTGCCCATGAAAAGAAGATAACAAAAGGACTGGCATTGCAAATGGACTTAATGGCTGTTAGCATATAAAGGACGGGTAATGAAAATAATACACCTAAGCCCAATACACCCCCACAGCCCAAACCCTTTTAACCCGGTTTTATTTAAAGTTGGTCAACTGGTCAACTAATCCCACTTAATCCCCCACTTCCCTCCTAAACAGTTTTTTTAAAAACAATTTAAACCCAATTTGGATTAAACTCACTCTTAATCACGTTAGAACCCTAAAAATCCCCAGCTCAAATCAACCTCAATCTAGGGGGTTTTGGCCAATTACCTCCAGTTCACCAATTAACCATCCCCTAAACCTATCCCACCTCACCCAACAAGCTCACATGCATTGTGGACCCTCCCCAAGCCTCCCCTGCACCCGTCTCTTTCCCACAACCCAATACCCCGACAAATTCAACGTGGGAGATCACTCTCCTTGGTCCCCAAGTCAATTTAAACGACTTTGATCATCTCCACAGCCTGTCAATCACATGGGAGCCCTTTTGACCGATTTTGAAGACCAAAGCCAAGGGGCATTTTCGGATTTCCAATGTATTAGGGTTTAGCTTTTTAATTTTTAAAATTCCATGTTCTAGATAGTTCTTTTAGCAGTATAAAAGGAGGATGAGCCTGTTCATACCCCTTGTTCCAGTTTTCTAGCTAAAAACTTTGTAATTCCTTTTTTAAAAATTTATAAAGATTGGTATTTGTTTAATTCAAGTGTAATTCCTTTTATAAAGTGTTAAAAAGTTGGTATCCGTTTAAGTGCTAGAATTCTGAGTTCCAATCACTTGTGTTTTGAGATTTCAAGGTTTTCAAGTAAAAAGGTTTTTGAAAATTTGAAATTACTTTGAAAGAATCTGTTTCTAGGATTTGTGTTAAGAGGTTCAAGTTAATTGGTGATATAGTGTTGTTAAAACGTTTTGAGAAGGTTTGAAAGTTCTTGGAAAAGATTTTAAGAAGGTTAAAAGAAAACAGAATACATATCTTGTGCTTGTTCTTGTTTTTCTCTTTGATTTTCTTAAGCAGGTTATGAGTTTGATGATTTGTTAGAGGATCTGCATACACCCCAGTGTATAAGGAGGTGGATTAACATCCACAAAGAACCCTGGATGTAGGGTTCTTAGGTAAAAAAATCTTCTTTTTTTTAAAATTTCCAGAAAAGTGAATTTGTATGTGATTTGTTGAATTGCATGTTAAGTGTTGTTTTGATTGGTTGGTAATTGCTCAAGTGAGATTTGTATGCATGTTAGATGTTCATAGGATCAGTTTGAGTGAGTTTTAAAAGGTTTTGGTTTGAAAAAAGTGAAAAACAGACTTTAAAGGGGTGTTTGGATACGTTTTTTTTATTGAAAATTTGTGACAGGTTTGAGATTAAAAATGTGTTATAGCCCCTTATAAGGGTTGAGATAGGTTGTGTTAAGTCAAGTGTAGTATTATATCAGGTTTGGTAGAGTTTTGAAACAGGGTTGTATGAAAAAGAGTGGAAAAAGGAAAGCTAAGAATTGTATGCAACTTTTCTGCTTGATTTTGTGAAATCTGTGCCATCACAATCTTATAATCTGTTAAGTGTTAGGTTTATTGAGGATTTTTGTTTGTTTGTATGCTAATGGTGAGTTGGTGAACAAAATTTGGGGGGTTGAAAATCATTTGAGTGCAAGTAACCTGCTATAATCACCCACAGACCTAGGTCTAGACATCAGCAACTCAATTTTGATTTGTGTGTGCTCAATTTGTGTGCTAAGTGCTAGTTTCTGTTTATTTTGACTCCCTACACTCAGAAAGAGTGTAGGGGTGCCATTGTGTTCCAAAAACACCACCAATAGCATCACAGCCAAGCTCCTCTTGGCTTAATTTCCTTTGTGAAGAAATAAGCAATCAAGCTTGTGTTCTTCATAGAATCTGACCACGTTTTCATTGGATCTTGTTAATCTGTGGTAAAAAGGGTGAAATTGGTTTGTGTAATAAGCCAAAAAGGGTGTCAGTGTTGGATTTGGAAAGCTGAAAAAAAAAAAAAAGTTTTATAAAAACTACACCCGCACTAGACTCGAACCCCCGACCTGCAGCTCAGGAGTAAGGGGTTCTACCAGTGATCTAGATGAGTTCTTATGTTAACCTTTCATTTCATTAGTTATTTAAGGTAACTTTGGTTTTGGCTTATATTAATAAGTCGTAGCTTATTTGTTTATTTCTAGCTTATTTATTAAGCATTTTTGCTTCCTTTCATTTTTCCTAGGGTAATATTAGAGTTTAGGATTTTTCTGTTTTAAAATATTATTTTTCCCATTATTTAATTAATTAATAGGATTATTTTTAGATTAAAATTTAGAAAGTCTATAAAAAATAGTAAACAGTAATTAAAAAATCCAAAAAAATAGTTTTTAAGTTTTAATTAAGTATTTTGAGGTTTACATTTAGTTAACTTTTCAAAAACTTTAATTTTTAATTTTATTTGATTTTAGGTTTTTTATTAAACTTTAAAAATTAATATAAAATTAATTAAGAGGTTTTCGAAACTTTAATTTACATTTTCTTCTTAGTTAGAATATTTAGGATTTTGAGAATTTTTTAGAATTTATTTTTGAACTTTTCATTTTTTGGAATATTTTATTATTATTTTATTCATAAAAATTCAAAGTTTTATTTTTAACTTTTTTTCATTTTTCCTAGATTCTAGACATTAAATTAGGAACTTTTTCACTTTCCAATTAATTTTTAGGTTTTTCAATTAATTTTTAGAATTAATATAAGATTTAATAGATTTTAATAGTTTTTAGGAGTTTAAAAATAGTTTAATTTGGTTTTAAAATTTTTAAAAATAGTTTTTAGCTTAATTAGGTCATTTTTGAGGTTTACAAACTATTAAATCTTGTTTAGGGCTTTTTAATATTTAAAAGCGATTTGTAGGGCTTTAATTAGCATTAAAAAGTCATTATTAAATTAATTAAAAGGTTTTGGCAAGTTTGGATTTTTTGTAAACTCTTAGAATTTTATTGTGGATATTTAGTAATTTTTAGGAATTTTTAGATTAAAATTTTAATTTTTGTCCTTTTTACGACTTTACGTTTACGTCTTTTTCGTCGTAGTTTAATACGTTTTCGTCTTCGTCATTTTCTCTTCTTTTCTTCTTGTTAATAATAAAAAACATAAATCAATCATTCATTACACAACACACTAGCCTCCTCGAGAACGAACTCACTTTCTTAAGGGTCATTCACACACGGTTTTCCTAAATCGTCGTGCACGCTTACCACTATTTGTGTTGCTTTGTTTTTCCTAAAATAAAGTATATACAAAAATCCTACATCAGTGACACAGATACCTCAAAGTTGATTTAATAGCCAAGAAATGAGGCTCTCGCGGATCATGCATGTGTAAACAAACCTGTTACAATGCATAAGAAATGTCAAGACGTATAAAAGTAAGATATTGCAAGGAACCCACAGGACTTTGATATAAAGTAAATCATAAACTGGATCACCATCATCACCTAGTTTATAGTCGGTATCAACTGGAGTCCGACTTGAATTACAGTTAACCATGTGTGCCTTTTCAAGAACCTCAAGAGCATATTTCTTTTGAGATAAGAACATACCTAAAGAATCTCGTGTAACTAAAATACCCAAACAAAACTAATTAAGAGACTATAGATCCGTCATAGAAAACTCATGACGAAGAAATAATATGTTGCAGTAAAAGCTCGGAGGAAGCAATGAAAACTATACCATCCACATATAATAACAAATAAGTAATGCCATTTCCTAGTCGATAGATAAATAATGAGGAGTCACACCGAGTCTGACTAAAACCAACTAGAGTATATTGGGTGTTGGCAGTGGGCCAAAACCAGGAACTGAGAATAGGAGAAACATGTGGGCCAAATCCGGGATGTGGGCCAGCTCGTGGGGTGCGAAGTGAATTAGGTTTGGTGGAACCAGTGGCGGACGCAGGAAATTTCAATATGGGGGGGGGGGGGCAAAAAAAAATTTGCCCGTAGCAAGACGAAGAAACTAGAATCCGAATAAAAATATTGAGTATTATAACTTAAAAATTAATGATTTTTAGGTTTTATAGTGTTAAATATTGTAATTCAATCTGTGAGTGGGGGGCAATTTAAAATTTGAGTGGGGGGGGGGGGGGGGGCAATTTAAAAAACGCTCAAATCTAAACAAAAATTACACTAAAATCTCGTATTTTTTGTCGAGCTATAGGGGGCGCCGTAGTGGAACCATCAGGTAAAACCGACTCGGTTGGTAAGGTATGTAACGAGTGTGTAGAAACTATAAGGGGGAGTTGAATAGTTTCACTAGTTAAAATGATCCAAAGATCGGTTTCCAAAAATCCTTTTCAAAAAGTTAGATTCAAGTGGTTTATGTAAAACCTTCTTATGCACAATATGAGCAAGTGATAAAGTATCTAAACTAATAATCACAAAGTATATGCAATAATGAATAATGCATAGAAACAGATAAGGAAAGGAAAGATCAAACCGAACACTAAGGATTTATAGTGGTTCCAAAACGAAGCTCACTCTTCGTTCCTACTCCACTCCTCGAGTACTCCTTACTCGAGAGTTCACTAATCAACAAGCTCCTTGAAGTGGAGAAACCTTACACATTGCTTAACCAATTTCCAACTCTAAGCTAAAAGTAGAAACCTAATCTTAGCTAGGACCAATCTACACCAATATACTTTAAGGCCTAAGTATTAATCATAATACATACATAACTTCCAAATTTACACAACAATTTGGATCTTCACAATAACACAAGAATGAAACAAAGTTTGGATCTTGAGTAGATCTTGAACTTGACATAACATTTCAAGGATGAAAGTGTTCTTCTCTTTGCACTTGAGAGGATGAGATAAGAGGAGAAAGATTCACTTCTTAAACACATATAATCAACCAAATAACCAAGGATTTGTGTGATTAAGAAGAGGTTTTGAATATAATAATTTGTGTGAAAAATGAAATCTAGAAATGGTCCACTATTTATAGGAGAAAGGCCTAACGGCTAGTACTGAGCGCGGCTCATAAATAGGCCCGCGGTTCCTTATCAATAAGGAACCTCGGGTGCCTATAATGATCCGTCAGCTCTAGACTCCGCTTATTTTTGTCCTTTAGTGGGGAAATTCCATCGCATGAAATAAGTACTCAAATGGTATATCCTTTATCCAAAAGGAATATCCTATTTTCAAATTTCCATTTTCTTTTTAGTAAAATATTTCTTAAAATTAAAGTTTACTAAAAACTTTGGTAACTTTAAATAAAAGTTAGCTTTAAGAAAGTTATAAATCCTTGATCACTTAGTTAAGTTAAGAACTTGTTTATTAATACCTTAAGTGATTATGGATGAAATGAAAAATACTTGAACTCAAGAATTCAATTTTCATTGTTTTCATAAATGCTTGTTTTTATATATTGTCGTAATCAAAACAAAGCGAGACCGAAAAATACAAGTAACATTTTTATGCATCATTGCATTAACATTCTCCCTCTTTTTGATTGCGACAACATATAAACTCAATCAAGTATAAAAACAAGATTTCGAAGACGAGTTTATTCAATTTCTCCCCCTTTGTCGAAGCAAAAAGGTAGGCAAAGTATTTGAAGAAGAAAAGAAATGACTTTGCTAAGGCTCCCCTTTGGTTCTTACTCCCTCTTACTTGGTGCACCAAGAGATCAAGCTATCATGACAAGCTACATAGAAGGGTTAGAAGAAAGAAAGAAACACCCAACAAGATATAGCATGGTCATAAAAAAAAATCCAATATCTATAGATAAGTCATGTTAAACAACAACATGAAAAGATACAAGGAAATAAAAATCATACAAGGATGTATGAAGCACAAGCCTAAAACTTAAGCATAATATTAACCCTAGTTACACTAGAAGTCTAAGATTTGCTTAAATTAGATGTCTTATTAATAAGCAAGCCACTTGCTTAATTAGAAGACGAAGTGGTAGCGAAATATGGCGGTGGAGGCTTAGTGATGTTCTTGTAGTCGTAGTTAAGGGAGGGCTTGACTAGAAGACATTTGATGTAATTTAACTCATCATAGATGTGAGACATGGCAAGGTGTTGATATTGACAAGAAAGACAATATGTTCTATGATGCATGACACTATCATGTGATGGAGGAAGAACACAAAAAGGATGTAGTGGAAAAGAAGAGTTTCCAAAATCAATATTCTTATAAGGAGAAGAGATTTGATTTGGTGTGTTCTTCGATGAATTAGGGTTAAGAGAAATTAGAGAAAATGGTGGCGAATCAAGGCTTTCATTTGGTGAATAAGACATTTTTGCTTTTGGATGAAAGAGATGCAAAAGTGTTTGGGTTATGTAGAGAAAGCACAAGATATTTAGGGAGTGATCAAAGGTTTAAAAGTGAGATTCTAGGAAATGTTGGAACAGTTTTGGTGGTTAAGAAAAACACGAATATTAAGGCATCTGGTCGCGGCACATTAAACATGCATGTGGTTCCTTAAATATAAGGCATTGCGGACATTTAATGATCCGTGGACAGTGGGTGTGTTTTGGAGGATGGGGAAATTTTTTCCAATTCAGCAAATTCTAAAGTTCTAGTCTAACTTATCTTAAAGTTATGCTAAAGAGCAAATAAAGACTAAGAAATACACATGACCCAACAAACATGACTTTGACCAAAAGACCTTTGCTTGAAAGTAAAATCGATGTTGGAGGTACGATTATCTAGACACTAAGTCATGACATATTTTCGATAATTCATGAATCCTCTATAATTCAATGTTGTTCTCTCTACGATTGCGTGACCGATACATATTGGTTACGTGTGTTTGAAAGCAATAGCAAGAACGTATGAAAAACGTTTTTAGTTTAAATTTACAACGCAAAAACGTTTCTCGACCATTGAGAAAAGACTAGAGGTGTTTTGAAATCAAGAAATGAAGTTTTCAAAAACACTAGATTTTCTCTAAAAACTCAAAGACTCAGAAAGAAAACATCTAGAAAACATTTAGACCCCACAGTTCCATATATATGGATGCGGTTCAATATATCTCCCGCGGTTCTTATTGCTAAAGATCCGTGGTTAGTGATCATGTTTTTGGATAAAAAATAGAACAAAAAATTTGAAACCCATAAATTTTTGACTAAAAAATAAACGACTCAAAAGAGAAAAGACTCAATCAAGCATGCACAATCAAGGAATATGTTCCATTAATCCAGACTTAAGCGCAAGTAATTAAAAGATTCCCTTTTAATAGTTTAGTGAAGATATCAGCTAAGTTATCTACCGAGGGTACCTTCTCAATATAAATGTTCCCCTTTTGAACATTATCCCTAAGAAAATGGTGATGAATCTCTAGGTACTTAGTTCGCGAATGTTGCACGTGATTCTTACTAAGGTCTATTGCACCCTTATTATCACACATGATGGGAACATCATCGAGTGTAATCCGTAATCAACAAGCGCTTGCTTATCCATAGAGCTTGTTGATAAGCTTTACAGGCACTCACCTACTCGGCTTCTGTGGTGGATATGGAAAGAGCGGTTTGTTTCTAAGAGAATTAAGAAGTTAAACAACAACCCATGAAGGTACAAATACCACTAGTGCTTTTTCGATCCATATAGTCTCTCACATGATCCAAGTCGGCATATACTATGGTTTCTACGTCAGTCCCTTTGGGATACCATAATCCCAAATGTATAGTGCCTTTAATGATCAGAAGATACGCTTAACCGCTTCAAGGTGAGAGGTTTTGGGAGCCTCTTAGAAACGGGCAAAAAGACAAACACTAAACATGATATCGGGTCGACTTGTCATTAGGTATAACAAACTACTAATCGTACCTATATATTTGGTATTGTCTACTGACTCACAATCATCATCTACAGTGAGTTTAGTATCCAAGGCCATGGGTGTAAAACCCGTATGCTTTTACCATGAACAATGCATATATAATCGTACGTACATGATTAAAACCTTCCTAATATAACATGTTTACGTTTCATGAATGTTAGTTACAAGTATTACGTACGTGTTATTACACGATAAGTATTTAAGTATATTAAAACACGATAATTATTATCAACAATAATTATAATCACGAACATGAAATCATGAACGTTAATAATCACGAACATATTATTATGTATTTACGTAATAATTATTACGATCACGTATAAATATATATATATATAACACGAACGATTAATAAATAAATCACGTAAACACGACACGAGAACACGGAAATAATTAGAACACGGAAAACAACGGGTTTCCCCTTGTGGGCCCCACATACCCGCGGCAAGAAACAAGAAAGGGGGCCAAGCCCACCTTTAATTTTGCTAAAATAGGAAAAAGGGAAAATATCTTTTCATAATTCAAGATTTCACAAAATAATTAAAATCCTAACTCTTTTTCTCTCCTCTCTTGGCCGACGGTTTTAGAACACCACAAGGAGGGTGTTGTTGATATTGGTTAATTAGATTCAAGTGTATTTTTCGTGTTATCGACCTCCTTTTGATTCACGTATTCGTAATCTTTAAACCCTTTCTTTTTAATTCTTTTATTTATTAAGAACACATGAAATCATAAGGTTTACGAAAAACTAGTTACAAACATGTTGAATAAATCATGGGGTAATAAATCATGGAGGTTTTGGGTGTTTTGGTTCGGCTGACACACAAAACCGAGAGCCCCAGGCTCTCGACTTGGTTTGTTCGCACCAACAGCCGAGACCAAGTGGTCTCGGTGTGGTCTTGGTGGTTCGGCAGCACGAACAAGGGACCCCGACGCATGTCGGGGTGTGGTTTGGTCTTTAGGGGTCTCGGCTAAAAACAAACAAGCACCACCGGTCAAGGACCGGTGGCTATTTATAGAAAGCAGGGGGAACTCAGGCCGCGGCAGGGGGAACCACCGGCTAACAGCCGGTGAGAACTTTTGCCTAGCCAGCGGCTAGCCGAGGACCAAGGGGAACCACCAGCGTAAGCCGGTGGCTGTTTTGCGAAAACAGTGGCAACCGGCCAAGCCGGTTCGCCACTGTTAAGGGTGTGGTTGTTGGGTCCGGTTCAAGGTTAAACACGGTCCAGTTCACGACATTTTAGATTTAAAACACGGGTTCGGTTCATGACTTATTTCTACAAGATAATTATTTTTACAAGTTAAATAATTACAAGATTAATTGAATTAATTTAACATGCTATATAATTAATTTAATTTAGACATGACTTAGGTTAATTATTATTAGTAATAATACATGATTTTTACCCTAAGTATTTTATGATTTAATTTACACTAAAGTAATTAATTAATTATTACAACATGACATATAATTAATTAATTTCCATTACTTAGGTTATATTAATATAAAATATTAATACATGTTTTAACCTAAATATTATTTATACTTTAATTTAATTAAATCATGTTATGTTTAATTAAATCTTATAACATATAGTTTATTAATCTACATGTAATAATTAATAAACTATACTATTTAATCACATGACTTAGAATATTAATCAGTAACACTTAAGCTTATTTTATTAGCTTAATAATCCAGCTTATTTCTAATTATGGAAACTTTCTATTTTTAGAAACTTATTTATTTTAAGCAGCTAATCTATTTATGAAAACTTTCTATTTTTAGAAACTTATTTATTTTAAGCAGTAAATCTATTTTTGGAAACTTCTATTTTTGGAAACTTTCTATTTTAGACAAATTTCTATTTTAGGAAACCTGCTATTTTTAGAAAGTTACTTATTATTACACAACAAGTATAATAATACAAGAAATATAAGAATACTTAATCAGAATATCCAGAATACATGATAAACACAGCATAACGATAAAATCAGTAAAACAAGACATGAACATATAAAACAAGCTAAGACATGATATAAAGCCAGTTACGTACCCAGTAGTCAGAATACTTATACACGTATATTATTTATGTAGCGTTAGTGAGATCGAAGTAGGACTCTCTTCCGTTCGTCTTCTTCGTTCACTGGACATAAGGTACGGATTCTCCGTCCTTTCAGTATGGACATTCTTCCTTATTAGGATTTCCCCGTATGCAGCCAACTGTTTTCCCAGTATATGTTTTATATGTTTTGATTTGCTTATGTTTAATTAAATTCCTAAGCCATATACATGCATGACCAGTTTCACCTAGTTATGGAGGTACCATAACCATAACACTGGAGGCACCAGTGTTATGACTCCACCACGGCGGAGTGATAGCTCGTGGCGTCCCTTTCAGCTTTTGGCCATATTATTATGTTATCATGTGGGGCGTATAGGTGCATCCTAGGTTACATGTTTTTACAAATTATTTAGGTGAATGTGGTGTGCGCCTTGCATCCTTCACAAGGAGCTAACCCCTCCTACCCAAACTTATATTAATTAGAGGCAGCCCCTCTAATTGCATGACGAGGTCACCCCTCCAAGTATTCATGCACGTTGATATTTCATGACCTATATTGGCTAATGGTAAACATGTTAAACTGTTTTTATAAGATAAAAATAAGGCTTTTCAAACTATAAAACCAGTTTTACTAAGTTACGTCAGGTTTCTAGGACTTGATCTATTCTGCTGCTATATGTTGTATATGTTTATGTTATTCATTCTATGTGTGTATATCCGTGCACTAAGCGTTACGCTCAGCCGTTTTCCTTTCATGTTCCCAAAATGGAAGGTACTCAGGGACGCTCGTAGACTTTAAGCGTACGTGCATATGGATTGGAAGCTTTCTAGCCTTCATTACTTTATGCTAATCTTCATACTTTTGCTACTTATTTCCATGGACATTGTTTAGTCCTTTTCATTTACAGTACTTATGTTTGTGTGTGATGGGCTTTACTTTGGGGTACCGATGTTTGTTTCCGGTATTTCCTTTATGGTCATGTAATGTTTAATACATTTATCCTTGTATGCTTTGATGACACACCATAATCACGTGTGACATTCCATTTATCAAAATGTGGTGTTACAATGGGAGTCTTCATAGGCTTAGAGTCCTCTAATCTAAATTTCTTTAGCATTTCTTTAACAGACTTAGATTGACTAAAGAAAATACTCGTCCATTTGTTTAATTTGGAGTCCTAAAAAGAAGTTAAGTTCACCCGTCATACTCATTTCAAACTCATCATGCATGATTTTGGCAATGTCATCACACATACTTTGATAAGTTGAACCAAATATAATGTCGTCGGCATATATTTGAACAATGATAAGGTGAGATCCTGTCTTCTTTGTAAAGAGTGTATTATACTATTATTTGTCATTCTCATGGTATACTCATGTTTTACAAGAAACGCTTTAAGTCTATCATACCAAGCTTTGGGTGCTTGTTTGAGACCATAAAGAGCTTTCTTAAGCTTGTATACATGATCCAGTTTCTCAAAATCAATCAAGCCGGGAGGTTGAGCCACATATACCTCCTCATTGATCAACTCGTTAAGAATGCACTCTTTACATCCATTTGTTGAAAATTAAAGTCTAATGCACATACATACTCTAAAAGGATCCTAATGGACTCTAACCTTGCTACGTGTGCATATGTCTCTTCATAATCAATTCCTTCTTGTTGATTATAACCTTGAGATACAAGTTTAGCCTTGTTACGAGATACTATACCATAGACCCATTTGGTTCCTATGATGGTGGTATTTCTAGGTGAAGGAACAAGTTCCCAAACATCATCAGCAATGAATTGATTTAATTCTTCTTGCATGGTGATGACCCAATTCTCGTCCATCAAAGCTTCTTTAACATTCTTAGATTCAATAAAAGAGACGAAACAAAAGAAGTTACTTTGATTTTGGGCTTGAGATCTAAGGGTCCTTTGGTTAAGGTCGCCTACGACATTATCTAGGGCATGATCCTTAGATTCTTTAATGTTTACTAACTTTTCAACACCAAGGTCTTCATCTCCTTTTCTAATCTCTTTGACTTTAACTATGTCTAATTCATCTAAGTCGTCATCTACCAAAGGTGGTGTTGGAAATACGTTTTACGTATTAGAAAGGATCGGTCACTCCAATAACAGTCTAAGTAATAGCTCGTAGTTTAGTTTTACTTTATTATTCAAACAAGGCCAAGCCAAGCCCACAACTTGTGTGAGGCCGGCGGCCCATTATAAGCCCAAGCCCATCTCATGGGCTTGGGTATATAAACCCTCTCCTTAGTTGGAGAGGGTGTGGTTCACATATTTTTCACATAGTAAAGTGTGTTTTCTACACTTTCGCTCTCTAAGTGTGTGTGCGTGTTCTCACCATCTTTCTATCTCTTTCTCTCTCTAGATTAAGCATAGATTTACAATATCCCACAAATGGCTTCTGAGCTTTCCTAGAAGGTGGTGTAAATGATGATGAAGAAGGGTTGTTTGGGACAAGACCAGAGCTAATGTTACTGGGTCTCATTTCATGAAGTGCGGGTTCAGAGCTGCTTTGCTCAGAAGCCATGCAAGAAGAACTTAATGAATTTGTACCTCTTGAAGTATGGGAACTTGTCCCATGCCCAGATCAAGTGCAGTTACTCACTTTGAAATGGGTTTACAAGGTGAAACTCGACGAGTTAGGCGGAATATTGAAGAACAAAGCTCGACTAGTAGCTCGTGGATACAAGCAGTTATTGGGCATCGACTTTATGGAATCCTTTACACCTGTTGCCCGTTTGGAAGCTATTAGACTATTCCTTGCTTATGCAGCCCACATGAATATGATCGTCTATCAGATGGATGTGAAGACGACATTTCTTAATGGTGAAATCAAGGAAGAGGTCTATGTTCAACAGCCGGATGGTTTTGTGAATTCTAAATATCCTAATCATGTGTACAAGCTTAAGAAGGCTCTCTATGGGTTGAAGCAAGCTCCACGCGCATGGTATGATCTATTGTCACAATTCCTCATTACGCAAGGCTTCGCTAAAGGCAAGGTGGATCCCACGTTGTTCATTCAGAAACGAGGTAAAGATATGATTATGGTACAAATATATGTTGATGATATTATATTTGCTGCCTCGACCCAAACCTTATCTGATGAGTTTGGGACACTCATGTCTTCCAAGTTTAAGATGTCAATGATGGGCAAGGTATCATTCTTCTTAGGACTTCAGATATCTCAGAGTCCTAGAGGCATCTTTATCAATCAATCTAAGTATGCCCTTGAATCTCTTAAGAAATATAAGATGGAATCTTGCGACCCCGTGGAACCAATGGTGGAACGAACTAAGCTTGATGTAGATCCACATGGAGTTGCCGTTGATCCGACACTTTATCGTGGAATGATCGGTACCCTTCTGTATATCACAGCTAGTCGACCTGATCTTCAGTTTGCTATATGTATGTGTGCTCGGTATCAAACTCGGCCTACTGAGTTACACTTAGCTACTGTTAAACGGATCTTTCGATATCCTCTTGAAGGAACCATTAATCAGGGAATTTGGTATTCGAAGGACTCTTTGATTTCACTTATGGCATATGCATATGCGGATCACGCGGGTTGTCAAGATACACGGCGTAGCACAAGTGTATTTGCAACTACTAGGAGATCGACTAATCAGTTGGGCATCGAAAAGGCAGAAAAGCACTGTAATTTCAAGTACGGAATCATAATACATAGCTATGTCTGGTTGCTGTGCTCAAGTTCTTTGGATGAGATCGCAAATAACCGACTATGGTCTAGGTTTCAACAAAATTCCGATGTACTGTGACAACAAAAGTGCAATTGCCTTATGCTGCAACAATGTTCAATTCTCCAGGTCGAAGCATATTGACATTCGCTACCACTTCATCAAGGAGCAAGTGGAAAATGGAGTGATCTAGCTTTACTTTGTCCGATCTGAGTATCAATTGATGGATATTTTCACAAAGGCTTTAGATCGCACTCGAATGGAATTTTTTGCCGACAAGCTAGGTTAGAAAACATTCTCGCCCGAGACTCTAAAGGAATTGGCAGATGAAGCGAAAGAATAGTGGTGGTAAACTATTCTCCGTATCCTTGGTGATCATCTGTATATATTGTTTATATTTTTATCCACATAAGCAAAATACAAAAATATAAAACCATATAAAAACCATAAAAATTGAAAAATTTAGAAAAATCCAAAAATACTTTTACTTTATTTTTCAAATGCATGTCTTTTGGTACGATAATATTTACGGCCTTAGAAATGTCGATTAATATTGACACGACACCATAAATAGAGTTCGTACAAAAGTTGTAAATATTTCATAAAACATGCTTGTATGACTTGTAGTTATTTTTTGACCGCAACCCGTTTTTCACATTAAAGTCAAGTAGTTCTTATGAAAGCTTTGGCTCTCAACGGGAATTAATTTTCTCGGGCAAGGTTTACTTTAAAACCTTGTAAGGATCAAGTTTACTTTATAACTTGGTCTAACACGGATATATGTACGCATCAGTGTAATTATTTGTTAAAACAAGAGAAATCTTGTTTTTATGAAGTTATCATCTCTACAACCATAGCACTCTACAACTGGTATCTACATACTTGACGATGCGACTACTCAAATGACGACTACAACTCTTTCAACAGAACACGGGTCAACAATTGAGGGGGAGCAATTGTCAAGCATTCAGAATCTTTGATGCCGAACGTGCCAAGTTCACAAATTGGTGTCAAGACAACAACACCAATCGTACATGTGGTGTCAAGAGATGACTTCAGCCGCGACGAGGTGACCAACATTTGCCGACAAGAACCGTTTGATCTTATCATATGATGTTCTCCTCAATCAGGCCCAACCTTGTCAATTTATTCTAATATGGTGAATCTGTGATCATTTTACTAATTGGTATCATATCTCAACATTTGGTATCATGAAGATAAAACGGACTTGCATTTTTCTTCCCAAAACTTTGTTAAAACTTCATTAAATCAATTGATATTAAAAACATCGATTGAGTTAATATTTTTAATATGGGGGAGAAAATGTGATTTAATATGGGACATGATTATTCAAAAATGGTTTGACTTAACGTGATGGCTCATCCTGACATGTGCGAAATGTTTTCGGATATCGTGGCATAAGTTAAGGGGGAGCAAAATGGATTTGCACATCTAAAATGGATTTCATGGAGACATATACTTACCCTAAACCCATTTATTTCACGACAGTGAAGATTGTGGTGACATAAGGATGGTAGGATAGGTTAAAGTCCAACGATTCCTCTAGAACCGGAGGAATCTTCCCAAGGACATTCCATAGCTAGAAATAGTAGTCCTTAGGAAAGATGGAGAAAATTGTGAATGTATCTGAATGCCGACCAAGTACTTAAGTTAGCACTAGAACAATCACAACAAGGTGCTAGTTATGACGTATTTGTAAGCATTGAAGGGGTTGAAGAATGAAAAGAATTGTAAAGATAAAGGGTGTAAAGAAAGAAGCCCTCCTTACAACCTTACGCAGAAACCGGGTCAACACATATGCTATTGAGATCATTTTAATGATGCTCGATATTAAAGATAGACATCATATACCCAGTGATGCAATGCACAACCCATCCCAGCTAACTCATATATCTCTTAAAAGGTATTTGTTTTAATCCCACGGAGTTCAACACGTTTTCTATCGATTTATTCACTCCGAGTAAGTTGGTATTGAAATGGTGGCACTCCTCTCTAGCCTCCGATCACTAAAATCCAAAATGCAAGATCGAGTCTAGAGCCATTTGAGATCATCAAATATCTCATTAGGACACACTTCCATATTACCTTGCTTCTTCACACACTGTGAAAAAGTAAGAAAGATATTAAGAGTCCTACGCAAAGTCTTTATGATATTTCCTGAACATCCGAGTAATACGCAAGTATTTACGATGAAGATGAAAATCCTTATTGAGGGAACATTAAAAAGCTCATGGTAGGTGACTTGTGAGATTCTTTATGAATCAAACTTGTGATATCTGGAAAGCAACAGTGGTTTAATTCTCTACTGAATTTAAACACGTTCCAGGCCTCTACGCAATATCTCAGTAATCTTGCCAGAACACTCAGAGTGACACCTTAGTGTTCACATTGATGAGTGGAAATCCTTCTGGTGTTAACCTCAAACAACACTTGGTAGCTAACTTGCAAGATTCAATATGAATCAAGCTCATGACAACTGGAAAGCAACGATGGTGCGATTCTTTAATGAATCAAACTTGTTCCAGGAATCAGAATTGACGGTTTCAGTCATGCGGATAATTTTATCCAAATGATTCACTCTTTACGTTCGCAGTCAGCTTTGGACGGTCGAATAAAGAGAGCGGGTTTACCCGCGAAATCTTGTCAAGGAGATTTTTAATTAAATCTACCTGCCACAAGTACGATATTTTATATCGTCCAACGGTCTTCACCGACCGGAGGTAAAATGCTACCGAATTAGAATGAAATGTTCAAAGCCATTTCGTTCATATCTACTTATGTTGCGGCATTTGAAGACGGTGGCATTGCGGAATCCGAGAAGAAGTCGTCCCCGCATGCTTATACTTTATGCACTTAATACTTCATCTAATTCTAGAAAGCCTAAAAGTCAAGTCTTCCGCCGTATCGAACTCTGAAGCTTTCAAGAATTACGAAGGTATAAGTATGTGGGACATGAAGTCACGAAGAGGTGAATATCACAAGTGATGGATGCACAAGATCAAGGCAATAGATTAATGCTCAAGATTGATATCAAAGATCACATCAACATGTTCACCAGAAAAGAAAAAGAAAAGAAAGACGAAGATTACGAGCTCAAGGCAAGCATAGTATGCTAGGTTTATTTTATTATTGTAACTTGGGAACGCCCTTGTTTGGAGTGACCTCCCTTAGGGGAAGATTGTTGGAAATACGTTTTACGTATTAGAAAGGATCGGTCACTCCAACAATAGTCTAAGTAATAGCTCGTAGTTTACTTTTACTTTATTATTCAAACAAGGCCAAGCCAAGCCCACAACTTGTGTGAGGCCGGCGACCCATTGTAAGCCCAAGCCCATCTCATGGGCTTGGGTATATAAACCTTTTCCTTATTTTGAAAGGATGTGGTTCACATATTTTCACATAGTAAAGTATGTTTTCTACACTTTCTCTCTCTAAGTGTGTGTGTGTGTGTGTGTTCTTACCATCTTTCTATCTCTTTCTCTCTCTAGTTTAAGCATAGATTTACAATATCCTATAGGTGGTGTCTTAGATGAAGGAGGAGTTTCATCGAATGTCACGTTGAGTGATTCTTCGATTACGCTCAAGGTTCTATTAAGGACTATGTAGGCTTTACTAGATTGTGAATATCCTAAAAAGATACATTCATACGACTTTGGGTCGAACTTAGTAAGGTAATATTTGGTGTTGAAAATGAAGCACTTGCTTCCAAACACCTTAAAATATTATAATGAAGGTTTCTTACCTTTAAGAATCTCATAGGGGTTTTTTCTTGGAAAAGGTTGAATGAGGATTCGGTTGAGAATATAAGTCAATGTGTCCACGACATCGCACCAAAACTTTTGAGGCAATGATTGCTCGTTTAACATGGTCCTACTCATCTCTTGGAGTGTCCTATTCTTCTTTTCGACTACCCCATTTGATTGTGGAGTGCGAGGAGCCGAGAAGTTATGGGTAATACCATGAGTTCACAAAAGGCGCCAAATTGCATTTCATTATCACATTCCTTACCATGATCCATCCTAATAGACATAATTAGACATCCTAGTTGATTTTGGATCTTCCGACTAAAGATTTCGAAATGATCGAAAGCTTCATTCTTATTAGCCAAAAATCTAGTCCAAGTGAATCTAGAATAGTCATCAACTATAACTAAGGTATAAAGGTTACCTCCATAACTCCGTATGGCGGAAGGTCCAAAGAGGTCCATATGTAGGAGCTCTAGGCATCAAGAGGTCGAAACCAAATTATTGGCTTTGTGACTAGAGTGACTTGCTTCCCAATTTTACAAGCATCACAAAAGTGACTATCAAACTTGATCTTGGGGAGATGTCTTACCAACTCCTTAGAGACCATCATTAAACGCATATTAGCGTGACCTAATGACCTATGCCAAAGTGTAGAACTCTCGTCTAAAGTTGCAAGACATATGTTGTCTTTATACTTCCTATTAACTTTCATGACATAAAGCCCATGCTTTCTAACATATTTTCCAATGACTTTTCTATCTCTTACAATTTTGCTAGCATGTTAGAAAAAGATGAGCTTACACTTACTGTCACAAATTTGACCTATACTTATTAAATTAAATACTAAGTTATCTACATGATCAACATTTTCAATGGTCAAGGAGTAAAGAGAAACCGTACCTTTGCTAATGATGTTACCACGTAGATTACTAGCGAAAGTGACGTTACCTCTATTGTATGCTTTGGAAGTGGATAATAGACTTTGATTACGCGTCATGTGTTTAGAACAACCACTATCCTTAATCTACTCATCGGGCTCTAGATCAATCCCCAAGCATATCTAGGTAACAACATACAAAATCAAACATTTGGTCCCCAATATCTCATGGGTCCAAAGTTGTTAGTTCCAAACATACCTTGCATTTGGTTGGTATGCATGAATGGAGAACACATACCCCACGGAGAAAAGCATTGTTGTTGAAAATTGTTCCAATTTACTAGAGTATTTTAGTGTCTATTATTTTTCTTAGGTATCTTAGATCTTGATCTAGAATGATTGTTGTTTCTAGGTGTAGGCGTTTTACTCCTAGGTCGTGACTTAGAATGGTTATTGTTTTTAGGTGTGGGTGTTTTACATTTAGGCCTTGAATCGTTTCTTACTCTTGAAGGAGGAGTAGACGATTTCCTCAATACATTTTTCATTCCCATTAAAGGTTTACTTAATGGAGTATAGAATTTGCCAAACTCCTTTTCATCGATAATGGGTACTTTGGCTTTATTTATGACAAAATGTTTTGGCCCTTTACCTAAAACAGATTTTTTAGAAAAGTTTATTTTCACATTTTCTAAGCCTTCTATCCGCGGTTCATTATCTCCTTCTGTGATTCCATAAATATAGGGAACCGTAGAGTACAATAATGATCCGCGGTCAGCATACACATTTTCTGAAAATTTAACTTGTTTGGTTTTACTTGTTGATGCTTCATTAGTGTTAAAACCTAAACCATGTCTTTCTTTAGAATGAATTTGTCTACTTAGCATGTCATCAAGAGCATTGGTACCTTTCATAAATTTTTCCAACTTAATGGATGTGCTCTTGAGATTCTCATTCTCTTTCCTAAGGTTTTCACAAATTAGACACCCTAAATCAACTTCTTTATTTACCTCCATTTTGGCTAATTTAGCCTTTAGCTCACTAATATCATTTTCAAGCTTAGCCTAAGTTGATTTTAGCAATTTATTCTTTTTTATGAACTTTAGACTTAGTTTGCATAGACTATCATATTGACTTTCTAATTATAGGTCATCTAGAGAAGAACTATCATTGCTATAGTATTCAGTTTTGGCATATACCTCTTTTGAATAATGAGCCATGAGACACTTCTCATCTTTAGCATTATCATCGCATTGTTCACCACTATCACTCCATGACCCTCCAAAGAACGCCGTGTTATTCATATCGCGAGATGGCTTGGAACATTCACTAATTAGATGATTTGGATCACCGCATCTAAAGCATTTTCTATCACTTAGTCGTTCTTGACAAATCGGTTCTTTGAGAACGGTTTCTTATCGTTGCTAGGTTGCCTCACATATTGTCCTCTCCTCTTGAATAACTTCTTGAAGTCTCTAAGCTCCATAACATATTCTTCATCTTCACTATCGGAGGATGAGCTTTCGTGAACACTATGCACTTTCTTAGCCTTCAATGCTAGAGACTTTCTTTCACTCTTCAATCACCGTGACTTTAGCTCTCCACTTTAGATGTAATGCACAAAGAAACTTCCTAACATTGTTCTTTCTAGAAAAACCTTCATCAAGTGCTTTTAGACTATTAATAATAGTATTAAATCTAACAAATGCACTATCAATAGTTTCATCTTCTAAGATGAGAAATTGTTCATATTATTGAACAAGAAGATCGATTTTTCTTTCTTTGACTTGATTACTAGCTTGGTGGGTTATCAAAAGAGTTTTCCAAATTTCTTTGGCGGTTTTACACATAAAAATCCTTTCATACTCTTTCTTAGGCAAAACATTATAAATAACCATTTTAGCCTCGTTATCTTTAGCAAGTTTCATTTTAGTGTCATCATTTGAATTTTCAAAAGTAACTATTTCTTTATTTTTAGAAACTTCACTATATTGTTAAGGTAAAAAGTCACCATTGGTAATAACATGCCAAATATCTAAATCTTTTGATTTTGCATAACACTCGATTCTATTAATCCAATAAATAAAACTATCGGTTTCAAAAAGTGGTGGTCTTTGCATAGATTTCACTTATAGGTACTTATTGGAATCTATAGATCGATTCAAGATTTTTAATACAATATATTTCAAAAGCTTGAGTAACCCGCTCTGATAACAATTATAGAAACTAGAGGGGAGTTGAATAGTTTCACTAGTTAAAATGATCCAAAGATCGATTTTCAAAAATCATTTCAAAAAGTTAGATTCAAGTGGTTTATGTAAAACCTTCTTATGCACAATATGAGCAAGTGATAGAGTATATAAACTAATAATCACAAAGTATATGCAATAATGAATAATGAATGGAAAGAGATAAGGAAAGGAAAGATCAAACCAAAAACCAAGGATTTATAGTGGCTCGACAACGAAGCGCACTCTTCGTTCCTACTCCACTCCTCGAGTACTCCTTACTCGAGAGTTCACTAATAAACAAGCTCCTTGAGGTGGAGAAACCTTACACGTCGCTTAACTCATTTCCGACTTTAAGCTAATAGTCGAGACCTAATCTTAGCTAGGATCAATCTACACCAATATACTTTAAGGCCTAAGTATTAACCGCAATACATAAACAACTTTTAAAGTTACACAACAATTTGGATCTTCACAATAACACAAGAACGAAACAAAGTTTGGATCTTGAGTAAATCTTGAACTTGACACAACATTTCAAGGATAAAAGTGTTATTCTCTTTGAACTTGAGAGGATGAGATGAGAGGAGAAAGATTCACTTCTTAAACAAGTATAATCAACCAAATAACCAAGGATTTGTGTGATTAATGAAGGAGTTTTGAATATGATATTTTTTGTGCAAAAGAGGTGAAAAAGGAAATCTGGAAATGGTCCACTATTTATAGGAGAAAGGCCCACTGGCTAGTACTGAGCACGGCTAATTAAATAGGCATGCGATTCCTTATCAATAAGGAACCGCGGGTGCCTATAATGATCCGTCGGCTCTACACTCCGCTCCTTTTTGTTCTTTAGTAGGGAAAGTCCATCTACTGAAATAAATACTCAACTGGCATATCCTTTATCCAAAAGGAATATCCTATTTTCAAATTTCTATTTTCTGTTCAATAAAACATTTTCTTAAAATTAAAGTTGATTAAAAACTTTTGTCACTTATAAATAAAAGTGAGTTTTAAGAAAGTTATAAATCCTTGATCACTTAGTTAGGTTAAAAACTTGTTTATTCATACCTTAAGTGATTATGGATGAAATGAAAAATACTTGAACTCAAGAATTCGATTTTCATTGTTTTCATAAAAGCTTGTTTTTATATATTGTCATAATCGAAACCAAGCGAGACCGAAAAATGCAACTAACAATTTTAGGCATCATGGCATTAACATAGGCTAAATTGAATTGTCGTATGGACTATCTTAGAGAAGATCTAACTTGATCTTTGGGTTTATTGATTAATCAGATTCGGGTTATCGATTAGGGTTTACTTGTTTTGGTGTTTTAAGTGTTCTTCATCATCGTTCTTGGAGAAAAGGTATGCCTTCTTTATCTTTATGTTAATTACATTATGTGCATAGATGTTTGATTTTATCCGCTGCATTTTACTCATGATGCATGTGTGTTAGATACATTAGGTTGTTTAATTCTAACAAAAAGGCGGGTAAACGGTATTTCATTGTTGATGGCACAGGAGGGTATAATATTCAATAAATACACAACCATATTTAAAGCTCTAGTCCAATAGTTTGGGGGAAGGTAAGCTTGAAAAAAGTGTACGAATAAGGTTATTTATGGTCCTAATCATGCGTTCAGACTTCCCATTCTATTGAGAGGTGCGTGGGTAAGAAAAACGAAACTGAATGCCATTGGATGCAAATAATCTGTGAGAGGCATTATTGCAAAATTCACCACCATGGTCATACTAAAAAGACTTAATTTCACACTTAAATTGAGTGCGAATGAGGTTCGAAACAAAAGACACTTAGACATAACATCAGATTTATTTACCAAAGGATAAACCTAAACATACTGTGAATGATGGTCTAAGAACAAAACATAGTATTTAAAATTAGACAAACTTGTAACTTAAGAAGTCCATAAATCCGAGTGAACAATATCAAAACTAAAATGAACCAAAATAGTAGAACTAACAAACATAATTTTCACATGTTTGCCAAGTTGACATGCATGACAAAGCACATGAAGCTTTTCTTTATTACACATAATATAATTATCGAATAAAACACGACACAACACTTCACTTCCTAGATGTCCAAGGCGCTGGTGCCACGTATACTGACTAGTTAGGAAAGCACGAGGAAGGGATGAGGTCTTCGTAACTAGGTAAAGATCACATGTGCTATCATATCATAGCAGCACTCAGCGGGTTTTGAAGTCCTTAACAAAAAAACCAAGGGGTCAAACTCAACAGTACAATAGTTATCAAAAACACGTTGATGGAAAAAGATTAAATACTTGGCGATATTGGGAGTAATGAGGACATTATATAGGTAAAAGGGGCGATGGGGAGTAGGAATAACACTATGACCAAAGTTAGTGATAGGAATAGAATGACCGTCACCAACGAAAACCGATGAATAAATGTACATATTAAAAACAACATTTAAATTAGAAACGAAATCATTAAGATGAGAACTCTCACATGTATCCATATTTCAATTACTCGAAGCAGGCTCTCGGAGAGAAGCAACGGTAAAAGCATTTGGTATAGTTGTCTCTTGACCCGGAAGAGCACCCGAGGTGATGCTCACAACTATTGTGCAACTTGAGGTATGGTTGAATGGTGATGAACAAACTGTTGGGCTGAAGCAGGTTGTTGTGTCGAGTAAATCACGGGCCGAGAGGAGTATACTTCCGGCTGCTGGGCTTGATAAACCAGTGGCTGGTATTGGGCTGAAGGCTGCTGGACTGTTGCATAAACAAACTGTTGGGCTGAAGGCTGCTAGACTGAGGCAAAAACATGTTGTGGTTGTTGTACTAAAGGTTGGGCCTGATAAACAAACTGTTGGGCTGAAGGTGGTTGGACCGATGCACTCGCTTGATGCATAGCAAGGGTTCGAGAACCCGTATGCAAAGCCATAGAATATAGGGTATTCGACACAATGGACTTTGCACCAAAACATAAAATTTTATCATCAAGTCCAATTTATTCATGAGAGATTTTAACACTTGCATGTCATCCCTTAGTGTTGTTGTTGAAGATGTATTGGCACGGGAAGCGGATCCATGCACACCATTATGTAGACAACGACACTTCACACCGAAACGACAATAACCCTAAAAAAAAGTTGGCAGGGTTTAAACATCTTCTCACTTGAAAAGTAGACCGTCGAGTTTATTGTCGATATTGGCCATCAATACATTTGGCGAAGAAAACGAAGAATCAAACAAAGGGTCTTGAGCAAGTGACTTTAACCTCATTTCTTCCGTTGTAAGCATGGAACGAACGGTTTAGATCCGGGAAAGTTTCCCGATGAACTATAATGCCATAAACCGTTGCATATTTGGGTGGTAAACCCGTAAGAACAATATTAACCATGACCTCATTGCTAAGTGGCGACCAGATCCCTTTTAACACCGAAGTAATGGACTCAATCTTTTTAAAATACCCGTCAATGCTCAAGTTACCGAGCTTCAATGATCGTAAGTTTACCTTTAAAGCTAGAGATCGACCACGTTTTTTGTCTTAAAAAATATTGGATAAAATATCTCATGCCTCTTTTGCCATTTTAGGGCATTTATAAACCATTCTATTTTGAAGAGACTTCGCAATAGTAGTAAAAACCCATGATAACACGATATTATCAAAATATAACTATTCTTCATCGGGGGGAGGGACTTCGCTAGATTTTTGCCGCACCCATAGAACTTCTACCATGAATATGATCCAAGAGTTTGTCACCCGTGCAAAGGTGATCGAAGAAGTCGGTCCACGATGAGTAGTTCATCTCATCAATGTCCAACTTTACCGAAACAAGTATATGAAGATTGTTAATTACCATCAATTTGTCAAAGATGGACAAGGTAGGAGGGAGGGGCGTAACTTCAGTTACGGTGATAATTGTAGTGTGAACAAAATATGTAATAAAAAGCGAACAAATATAGGAAAGGTTTGGTTGTTTGTAGTTAAATGTGAATTGTGATATGAAGTATGGAAACAATAAAAATAACCAAGGAATGGAGATTGTTACCAACAACTTGTAAACTTGAACAATTACAAGTCACATATAACTTGTAAACGTGAACAAATACCACAGCGAGAATTCACCAGCGAATCCAAGATGCGATGTAAAAGAAACACAACAACAAAACACCACATCAAATCGTCTTCGGGAATTCACAACCCTAGATTCGACAAGCGACAGATTACAACAACAATGAAACGAAGCACACGAAGTCGTCTTCGGGAATTCACAACCCTAGATTTAACTAACAACTAAAGAAAAAAGGAACAATAGAAAAAAATACGAACTAGGGTGTTTTTGGAAGTATCGATATCATGTAGTATGTGTAAATCGTATATTGATTATCTCCTGAAATAATATACCAAATGGTATATATAATGTATAAGTGAACATTCTAAAGTATAAAGTATAGGTTTAAACCCGATATAACAAAACTATATATAAGAATATAAGCTAACAAAGATATCGTCATCGAGCTAACTCGAGCCATGAACCAAATAAAGTCTTAAAAGCTCTAATCCAACATTCTTTAGTTGTTTTTCTAGCATTATTGTTCAAGATACTTGATTTTATCTTCTTTAATTATGATAAAACTAAATTAACTAAAATTTAAATATAATTGCTAGGACAGAATATGAAATGATACATGTTGGATCCTGAATTAGAATCACCAAACTTGTCTAAGAATATGCTAGAGCGTCAACTTCTCATTTTGGCCTTTGGATTTAAAAAGTGTTTAGTGTTCCTATTTTGCTAAACATTAATTATATTTTATGTTATCATTTTAATGGAGTTGGAATGACCCCAAATTTGAAATGTTTTTCATTCTCCCTCCACTAAATAAGTAAAAAAATAAAATAAAAAATTAATTGCATTATTATTATTATTTATTATCCTTTATGTTAATTTTCATATAGTACGTATAAATCTTGTGCATGGACGCAATTTTTAATTGTAGTTGGTACAAATTTGTTTCAAAAAACTTGTTAAATTTAATAGGAGGAGGTCAAGAGTCGCACCATGCGTCTTTGAATGTCTACAAGTGTTCAACTTGTTTTTATAGAAAGATAGTAGTACTACTTCAATAATAGATCATTATTAAAAATTTACAACTACAAAGAACAAAAATAAATCTATCGGCTAACATATTCTTGGTAATCTACAAGACCTTGTCAAAAGTTACTTCGAAAATAAAAAGGATTACATTCACTTGTTTCTAATTTTCTTACTTTTTTTTCTTCTGTCTCCAAGTAAGTAGAAGCATAGAATGACATCATATCAAACTATAAATAAGTTCTTTGAGTGAAAATAAATTCTAGAAAATAAAAAGTCAATTGTTTTTAAATTACCAAAATAATTAACGATTGGATGGCATGGTTAGTGATGCTAATGATGATAATCATTTTTATGTTTATATACTAAGAAAAGATTGTGGTTGAAATATAATTGCAATCATAAAGTACAATGATGTTTGGCTTTTTACTTTTTTATGTGATTTTAGGTACTTTGGTCAAAAAATTGTTGATTTTTTGTTAGAACTTAGGCCACGTTGATTGTTCAATGCATTTTCTTGGTTTAGTTAGATACTATTACTGGTGATCTCATCAGATTTTTCATCTTTCGGATACATATAGGTGACTTTTTCTAATTTTGTGACGTACAAGTTAATATATACTTCTATCATATTTGAAGATTAATTTTCACACGTTAAACGTAGGTTAATTTTTTTTGAACTAGAAGAGATTACAAACTAATAGAACTAGGATTTTTCATCCATGCGTCCCAAAAAAATTAGAGCTACCACGGCTAGAACGCCATGTATAAGACAAACGAACAATATCATCAAACATGATCTCCAAGTGTGGCTTTCTAGTACCAAAAAGAAACCGATTCCGAAACCTCCATATAACCCACCACATGACATAACAAACGTCTTCAAAAATATCCTTCAAAGGCTTAAGAAAACGGATTTTTTTAGCCAAGAAAGCCATTCCCCATACGAACGGATGTATAAATACTCTATAGCTCCCACACCAACGAGCTACTTTAGTGGTAATCAACACTTACGGGCAACAAAAGTTATCGAATCCACAACTCACAATGCAATACACGCTTTTGAGATCAAACCAAAGATCTACGAAAGCAAACCCTATCTCCCGGAACCCATATACACACTCTGAACAAAGGTTAATGGACGTTGATAATCAATTAAACGGTCAGAGTAGAAATTTCTTAAAATTGTTGGTTAAAACTTTTAAGACTACTGTGGTGGATAAATTTTTGTTTCCCACGGATTAAACACATCCTACTTATTCATAAGCAAACTTTCATGGGTTGTTTATATATGTGTGTTTTCGTGATAGTCTTTAAAATTCCATGTAATTCTTACTCATGAACTTCTTGCTGATATCCACATAAAATGTTATGAGTAAAATTCGCATCGAGTGATAAAGACGCGCTTAGGCAGGATCAGCTAGATGCACACTTATCTTAATACTCCTTATAAAACATTTAGACCATTTTCTAAATTTAGTAATTTTAAAATTTTAAGCCTAAAACATTTCTTCTTTGGGAAAGTTTATGCATACAATGTTTAGAAGTCATTCAAAATCCTGGGAGTTATGCATACACATTTAAGAAAATTAAATATCCTATATCATTAAAAGTGTTTATTATGTAGTAAATGTATACGTTTTTTCTAATGTTGGGTCAAAACAACCCTTAAAAATTAAATTTCTTTAAAACCATGGTTGTAACCGTCATCCCTTATTGTAACATCACATATCAACCAAACTTATAAAAGCCTATTGCACAACCTTTTTAAAGCACGCATAAGACGGTTTTGGCTGTCGTTTTTGGTTTCAAACCCCTCAAACATACAACTCAACCTTTTGTTGCCACTATATTCTGACATTACTACATCTATATCTTCGTCACAACATATGTAGTCTGCTTTTTGTGGCACATGTTTATATAGTTTAGCCGATCGTGTTGAATGTGCAATGATTTTTTTTATTATAATTGATTCGTTTGCCTCAAAATATACCTGGCTATGTTCATCAATTTATGGATAATCCGTAGGTATTTAAACCTTTTACCCTCATATATGGTATGCGCACTACAAGAATTTTAACTTTCAGTGATGACTTTTTGTAACTAAACATTATAACTCTATATAATAAGAGTAACATGTTTGTCTAAAGAGCTCGTAAAAGCTCATGTAACACTCCAACCTGAACAAATACATATGTGTTCAAGACATTATCAGCTATATAGATCATATCTAATATTAGTACCCTAGACTAAATGCTTGATAAATGATAACTGATGAATGTTGTTATCTCAAAAAAGCATTACTTGTTAAACTTCATAGTACTCCATCTTCTTTATGATCTTTGCTTTAATTATGTCAAAGTAAAATATTGATTTGTGTATGGTTAGGGGAACCCAAATCATAAAAGTAGATTTATAGCATAGCTTTTAAGTAACATGTAATCTTCGGAGGGTGACTATTTGGTCTTGAAGATTATGAGTGGTGTTTGATTCTCTCTTTCTCCTTATCAAATAAGTCAATATGGATGGCTTTAAAAGCATTTCACAAATCATATAACTAACACTACCTTTCTGGGGTAATATGTTTGTCTACTACTCTAGTGGCCATTACTACCAAAAACTAGTCTTCTTTTCCACACCAGTTGTCGAAAAAGGTAATACCGAAAGGGTTTGCATGACATATAAAAATCGATTCACTTTTCGTTCTTATGCAACAAGGAGATTTTGATGGTTTGAAATGCTACCATTTCTAATGCAGGACAAAGGAAGAAAGTTTCAAGTGTGAAGTAGTGTGAACTAATGAGATCATTTCATCTTTCTGATTTTATAAACTTAATAGACTCAATGTTTTGATTGGTAACACCTTTTTTTTTTAAATTTTTGAAAGGCAATAGGATCTTGTTTTGTCAACAGGCTTTACTAATTATAGGGTTAATGGCATTTAAATGTAGTATCATAGTTGTCACGATTTCCTTTTATATGTAGCGAACTATTTTTTTCCTATTCCATGTACTAAACTTGTATTTTTGGGCATTTTAGTGTATTTTATGACCTATCTGCCCCTCCTAAGTTAATAAAATGAAGGGTAAAATGGTCATAAAGTACACTAAAATGCCAAAAAAATGCAAGTTTAGTACATGGAATAGCAAAAAAATAATTTGCTACATATAAAAGAAAACTGTGACAACTATGATACATTATCAAGTCTTTAACCCTTCCCGATAATATTCTTTTAAAACTTTATGAAAGCATTCTGCAATGACAAAATAGACAAAACATGGTTTGAAACAGAACTTTTTTTACTCATTCAACCTTGATTCATACAAGTTCAACAAATGTTTCACATCACAAGGATGGATATAATATTTCTACGTGCTTAGTAGTTGTTGTATCTTTATCGTAGCAAATGGACAAAAACATCAATTTGTCGAATTGATAGTTATTTTCGAATCGATGGTTATTTTTCTCAAGGAACCAAGAAAACGCTAATAATTAATCCACTAGACGGTACCTAAGTAAGATACTTATAATTTAAATCCTTTAAAAAGTCAGAAAGGATCACAGGTGTTAAGACAAAATCCAAGTATAATCAGCATCCAATGACACAATATGCATATTGTATAATGGTACCTAGTCACACCTGACATAATCCAAGGTTCACTTAGTTATTTGTTTATTAACTTGTGCTTATTCTAAATCATAAAGAAAGCACTGGTTGGTAAATGTAAACCTGCACACAAGCATGCTGATGGCGGATATATATTAGATTTTTGTGATTTTTGAGCAGGCATGCATTAAGTCGACAAATATATTTTTCTTTTTTAGAAGTTCTGAACTGCAAATATGTTATTCCATGATTGTACGAACAGACTAGAAGTCTCTTTAAATATACTACTAGTACTAATTAAATGACTCAAGGTCGGGTTAGGCCAACGCAATTGTTCCTGCAGACAGTGAGCCTAGGCTTGACTCATTAGGGTGCAAAATCTGGAAGTAATATGGGTCAACTACATAATGTTAAACTGTTGTACAACATCAGAACATAATCCAGGTCTAAATGAACCCACGCTTGACTGATTACAAGGGTGCCAAATTTCTAAGTGGATGTGGTGTTTGACCATTTACTTAAATTTTTGTTGTGTTCGATCGCAAATGGGTTAAAGAAAAAGATTTAGTTACAAGAAAACGAGTCAAATAGGTTAAAAGTCGTCTAAAAGCTACTCCCTCCAAAAAAGCTCTTGTCGGTGGACTATAATTATGAGACGGAGGGAGTAGTATTTTTCATGCATCTCTTTATCCAATGGTTTTGATTAATATTGTTATTATGTTGAATTGAAATCATAATTAATAAATTTATTACTTGCATAAAAAAAATTAACACGGACAAAGAAATGCTACCTTGTCAAGCAAATATGATGAGTTCATTCCGACACTTACTAGAAGTGACTTAGCTTGTTTTGAACCGTTACTAGCGCACCCACATTGCCACATCTGTTTCTAGGCCATATGTGACACTCCTAATAACAAGGCGGCATTTGGAAAAGTTAAACATTTATCCCTTAAGATATCTTTGGTAGAATTTTGCCAAGTTTCATCGAGTTACAATTTGTGTAATAACACTACAACAATCCAGACCTTCCCCATCGGGATTTTCCCCAGCGACATGATGTCGCTGGGGAAAAGTCGCTAAACGACAAAAACTTTCTGACGTGGCAAACTTTCTCGAAAAAAATTTGACCAAAAAGTAAAGAAACGTTTCCCCAGCGACATGTCGCTGGGGAAAAGTTGACTGAATTTTGACCAAACTACTTCACAATTAATGCAAGCGGGAGATTAACCCGCCAACTTTTCCCCAGCGACATATCGCTGGGGAAAATTTCTCCCACGTCTAATCCAAGTGATTAGCGTTAATGCGTTGTTTAATTTATGCCAAAAAATTTCCCCAGCGACATGTCGCTGGGGAAACTTTTAGGATTCCCTCCAAAGATATTCAGTTAACGCGCCTATTTTACAAAAAACGAACAAAACATTCCCCAGCGACATGTCGCTGGTGAATCGTGGACTTCTATTTGACCACCAATTTTCAGAAAATGTGTAATGTTTATATAATATTTTAATAAATATAATATATATATTAAAAAATATAGTTATTAAAATTTAAAATAGTATATCTCTTTTTATGATAAAAAAAGTGAGACAAATGGTTAATTTTCCCGCTAATGTTTTCCCGCCAATGTTTTCCGGCCAAAATTTTGCCCGCCAAAAGTTAACATTCACTGATAATTGTTAACATTCATTGTTAATATTAATTAAAAATTGTTAACATTCATTGAGGCTTACAAACAGACACGCCTAAACCTAACTTTATTCTACACTGACCTCTAATGATGAACCCTATCTAATACATTGAACCTCTAATGATGAACCCTATCTAATACATTGAACCTATAATGTTGAACCCTATCTAATACATGGAACCTCTAATGATGAACCCTATCTAATTCAATGAACCTCTAATGTTGAAACCTATCTAATACGTTGAACCTCTAATGATGAACCCTATCTAATACATTGAACCTCTAATGATGAACCCTATCTAATACATTGAACCTATAATGTTGAACCCTATCTAATACATTGAACCTCTAATGATGAACCCTATCTAATTCAATGAACTTCTAATGTTGAAACCTATCTAATACATTGAACCTCTAATGATAAACCCTATCTAATACGTTGAACCTCTAATGATGAACCCTATCTAATACATTGAACCTATAATGTTGAACCCTATCTAATACATTGAAACTCTAATGATGAACCCTATCTAATACATTGAACCTATAATGTTGAACCCTATCTAATACATTGAACCTCTAATGATGAACCCTATCTAATACATTGAACCTATAATGTTGAACCCTATCTAATACATTGAACCTATAATGATGAACCCTATCTAATTCAATGAACCTCTAATGATAAACCCTATCTAATACATTGAACCTATAATGTTGAACCCTATATAATACATTGAACCTCTAATGATGAACCCTATCTAATTCAATGAACCTCTAATGTTGAAACCTATCTAATACGTTGAACCTCTAATGATGAACCCTATCTAATACATTGAACCTCTAATGATGAACCCTATCTAATACATTGAACCTATAATGTTGAACCCTATCTAATACATTGAACCTCTAATGATGAACCCTATCTAATACATTGAACCTATAATGTTGAACCCTATCTAATACATTGAACCTCTATGATGAACCCTATCTAATTCAATGAACCTCTAATGTTGAAACCTATCTAATACGTTGAACCTCTAATGATGAACCCTATCTAATACATTGAACCTCTAATGATGAACCCTATCTAATACATTGAACCTATAATGATGAACCCTATCTAATACATTGAACCTCTAATGATGAACCCTATCTAATACATTGAACCTATAATGTTGAACCCTATCTAATACATTGAACCTCTAATGATGAACCCTATCTAATTCAATGAACCTCTAATGTTGAAACCTATCTAATACATTGAACCTCTAATGATGAACCCTATCTAATTCAATGAACCTCTAATGATGAACCATATCTAATACATTGAACCTCTAATGATGAACCCTATCTAATTCAATGAACCTCTAATGTTGAAACCTATCTAATACATTGAACCTCTAATGATGAACCCTATCTAATACGTTGAACCTCTAATGATGAACCCTATCTAATACATTGAACCTATAATGTTGAACCCTATCTAATACATTGAACCTCTAATGATGAACCCTATCTAATACATTGAACCTATAATGTTGAACCCTATCTAATACATTGAACCTATAATGATGAACCCTATCTAATTCAATGAACCTCTAATGATGAACCCTATCTAATACATTGACCCTATAATGTTGAACCCTATCTAATACATTGAACCTATAATGATGAACCCTATCTAATTCAATGAACCTCTAATGTTGAAACCTATCTAATACGTTGAACCTCTAATGATGAACCCTATCTAATACATTGAACCTCTAATGATGAACCCTATCTAATACATTGAACCTATAATGTTGAACCCTATCTAATACATTGAACCTCTAATGATGAACCCTATCTAATTCAATGAACCTCTAATGTTGAAACCTATCTAATACATTGAACCTCTAATGATAAACCCTATCTAATACGTTGAACCTCTAATGATGAACCCTATCTAATACATTGAACCTATAATGTTGAACCCTATCTAATACATTGAACCTCTAATGATGAACCCTATCTAATACATTGAACCTATAATGTTGAACCCTATCTAATACATTGAACCTCTAATGATGAACCCTATCTAATACATTGAACCTATAATGTTGAACCCTATCTAATACATTAAACCTATAATGATGAACCCTATCTAATTCAATGAACCTCTAATGATGAACCCTATCTAATACATTGAACCTATAATGTTAAACCCTATCTAATACATTGAACCTCTAATAATGAACCCTATCTAATTCAATGAACCTCTAATGTTGAAACCTATCTAATACGTTGAACCTCTAATGATGAACCCTATCTAATACATTGAACCTCTAATGATGAACCCTATCTAATACATTGAACCTATAATGTTGAACCCTATCTAATACATTGAACCTCTAATGATGAACCCTATCTAATACATTGAACCTATAATGTTGAACCCTATCTAATACATTGAACCTCTAATGATGAACCCTATCTAATTCAATGAACCTCTAATGTTGAAACCTATCTAATACGTTGAACCTCTAATGATGAACCCTATCTAATACATTGAACCTCTAATGATGAACCCTATCTAATACATTGAACCTATAATGATGAACCCTATCTAATACATTGAACCTCTAATGATGAACCCTATCTAATACATTGAACCTATAATGTTGAACCCTATCTAATACATTGAACCTCTAATGATGAACCCTATCTAATTCAATGAACCTCTAATGTTGAAACCTATCTAATACATTGAACCTCTAATGATGAACCCTATCTAATTCAATGAACCTCTAATGATGAACCATATCTAATACATTGAACCTCTAATGATGAACCCTATCTAATTCAATGAACCTCTAATGTTGAAACCTATCTAATACATTGAACCTCTAATGATGAACCCTATCTAATACGTTGAACCTCTAATGATGAACCCTATCTAATACATTGAACCTCTAATGATGAACCCTATCTAATACATTGAACCTATAATGTTGAACCCTGTCTAATACATTGAACCTCTAATGATGAACCCTATCTAATTCAATGAACCTCTAATGTTTAAACCTATCTAATACATTGAACCTCTAATGATGAACCCTATCTAATTCAATGAACCTCTAATGATGAACCCTATCTAATACATTGAACCTCTAATGATGAACCCTATCTAATTCAATGAACCTCTAATGTTGAAACCTATCTAATACATTGAACCTCTAATGATGAACCCTATCTAATTCAATGAACCTCTAATGATGAACCATATCTAATACATTGAACCTCTAATGATGAACCCTATCTAATACATTGAACCTCTAATGATGAACCCTATCTAATACATTGAACCTATAATGTTGAACCCTATCTAATACATTGAACCTCTAATGATGAACCCTATCTAATTCAATGAACCTCTAATGATGAACCCTATCTAATACATTGAACCTCTAATGATGAACCCTATCTAATTCAATGAACCTCTAATGTTGAAACCTATCTAATACATTGAACCTCTAATGATGAACCCTATCTAATTCAATGAACCTCTAATGATGAACCATATCTAATACATTGAACCTCTAATGATGAACCCTATCTAATTCAATGAACCTCTAATGTTGAAACCTATCTAATAAATTAAACCTCTAATGATGAACCCTATCTAATACGTTGAACCTCTAATGATGAACCCTATCTAATACATTGAACCTCTAATGATGAACCCTATCTAATTCAATGAACCTCTAATGATGAACCATATCTAATACATTGAACCTCTAATGATGAACCCTATCTAATTCAATGAACCTCTAATGTTGAAACCTATCTAATACATTGAACCTCTAATGATGAACCCTATCTAATACGTTGAACCTCTAATGATGAACCCTATCTAATACATTGAACCTCTAATGATGAACCCTATCTAATACATTGAACCTATAATGTTGAACCCTATCTAATACATTGAACCTCTAATGATGAACCCTATCTAATTCAATGAACCTCTAATGTTGAAACCTATCTAATACATTGAACCTCTAATGATAAACCCTATCTAATACGTTGAACCTCTAATGATGAACCCTATCTAATACATTGAACCTCTAATGATGAACCCTATCTAATACATTGAACCTATAATGTTGAACCCTATCTAATACATTGAACCTATAATGATGAACCCTATCTAATTCAATGAACCTCTAATGATGAACCCTATCTAATACATTGAACCTCTAATGATGAACCCTATCTACATAAATATCTTATATAAAAAATATACATAAATATCTTATATAAAAAATATAAAAAATTATATGGAACTTATTATTTTTAATTATATAAAATTATAATAATACAATTATATAAAATTATTATTATTAATCATTTAAAACGTATTATTATCAATCATTTAAAACTAATTTACATAAATATCTTATATAAAAAATATACAATTATATAAAACTTATTATTTTTAATTATATAAAAGTAAAATATACAATTATATAAAACTTATTATTTTTAATTATATAAAATTAAAAATAATACAATTATATAAAATTATTATTATTAATCATTTAAAAGTAAATATCATTAATTGGTAAAAAAGTTTCCCCAGCGACATGTCGCTGGGGTAAGCTTCGTTGACCAATTTTAGAAATCCCTCCAAAATTTTTCATTAACGCGCTTCTTTCGCAAACCGACAAAATAAAGGTTTCCCCAGCGACATGTCGCTGGGGATATTTTTGTTAAAATCGACAGGTTATTAAACAGCTGGCGCAAACGACAAATTCATAATTGACATGTCGCTGGGGAACATTTCCCCAGCGACATGTCGCTGGGGAAAGTGTTGACAGCTTCTTATCCTCAAACACTTTACAGAAACTTCACTTTCCTCTATCTCTTTTTCTCTTCTCTCAAACAAGTGCGATTTTCACCACCAATCCATCACCACCAATCATTTACACCACCAATCATCACCACCATTCATCACCACTACCACCATTCATCACCATTTACGCCATCCCCATCACCACCAATCCATCACCACCAACCCGCCACCAACCCGGCCACCACCACCACCAATCCGCCACTCCGCCACCAATCCATCTTTAATAATTGATAAAAAGTAATGGTTTGTTTAATTTTATTTTAGATTTTTACATTTTGATTTTATATTTTAATTTTGATTTTATAATTGATATTGTAATTGATAATTAATGTTTTGTTTAATTTTCTTTTATGTTTTTGAGCCCGACTGTTGCGGAGCCCCGACCACAGCCGATCCCGACCTCAGCCGATCCCGACCTCAGCCGACCAAGCCCGCCACCGTCCTTGGTTTTAAAGGTTTTAATTTTGTTTAATTTTGATTTTAATTTTGTTTTATGTTTTTGGTTTTAAAGGTTTTAATTGATGATTAAAATGAGTTTCTTTTATGTTATTGTAGTCCCGACCACAGCCCGAGGCGCAGCCCCGACCATCAACAGACCACCACAAATAAAAAGTATGTTTTTTTTTATCATTTTGGTTTCCCCAGCGACATGTCGTTGGGGATTTATAAGCTTGTTAATTTCCGTTAAACGTAAATCCAAACACTCGTTAACTGTGTAAAACGCAAACCCAAACACTCGCTATGTTGCTTATCAGCTTATCCGAATAAGCTGTTTTCAAACAGCTTATCCTGATAAGCTTATCAGGATAAGCTGTTTGAAACAGCTTATCCCGATAAGCTTAGCGGAATAAGCTGTTTGAAGACCTCATCAAAGATGATGATGGTGTTGAGAAATTTTATTCTAGTGACGAAGAAGATTAACTTTGTGTTGTAACTTGTAAAATACACTTATATATTTGAATGAATGAATGAATGAAATTGTTGTGGATTGTTTAAATGTGTAAATTTATTTTGATATTTAGATTTGTGCATGCTTGTATTATTTTGTTCATAAATTTCTACATGTTATGCTAATTGTACCTGTATACAGATGACTGATGTTGTACGGGGCCACGGCGGGGACGGTGGTGGCGAGGATCCTTCACGTCCACGTCCTCCATCATTCGGTTGCGGGGGTTGCTTCGTCAACCGGGGTAAGAATTTCTGGATTATTGTAATACAAATTTGATACACATATTTAACTTGTTTGCCTTAACTTTTATGACTTTATCACTCACTTGATTTTGCAGGAAAAGGAAAGAAAAAGCCCAATTTGGGCGGGAGGAGAGCCGGCAGGCAGAATACCCGGGAGAAGACCCGCTGCCTAAAATTACTGGATGCGGTGGCCGAGAATCAAAATCGGCCGGTCGAGATCGACTTTGTATCCGGTAGAGATAACCTTGTTATACCTGTCGGCCCCTACGCAGATCATTGGGGAAACTTATTCGGGTGTGTCGTTAGGGAAATACCTTTGTATTACCCTTCGTGGAGCAAGGTCCCCGAAGGGTACAAGGCGGCGGCCCGGGCAGCTATTGGGGTAAGTTATCATTTTATATTTATTTAATTATCGTGTTCATTTATTTAATTGTATATATTTATTTAAATTTGTTTTTTATTTATATCATATAAATAAATAAACAAATTTAAATAAATATATAAATTATATTGCTAACTTCGTTTTTAATGTGTTGTATTGTGTATATTTATTTAAATTCGTTTATTTATTTATATCATATAAATAAATAAACGAATTTAAATAAATATATAAATTATATTGCTAACTCTGTTTTCAATGTGTTGTATTGTATATATTCATTTAAATTCGTTTATTTATTTATATCATATAAATAAATAAACGAATTTAAATAAATATATAAATTATATTTCTAACTCTGTTTTCAATGTGTTGTATTGTGTATATTCATTTAAATTCGTTTATTTATTTATATCATATAAATAAATAAACGAATTTAAATAAATATATAAATTATATTTCTAACTCTGTTTTCAATGTGTTGTATTTGATTGCAGAAAAATTATGATCTCACGCCGTACGTGAACACCCCTCGGTGGAAGAGTATTTATGATACCATTAATGCACAGCTACAAAAATCATACAATACCAGCAAGGCTAGTCTGAAGCGAGATTACTGTGTAAAAGACCCCGAGACTGGAGAATACGATTTGGATCAAATTAGGCGGAACATACCCGACGAGCACACACCTGAAGTGTGGGAGAAACAGATAGAGTTTTGGAATGACGAAGCTAACATGAAGCGATCCTCAACAAACAGCAAAAATCGGTCCAAGGCAACACTTGTCTCCCGACATGGTTCTCGGTCGATCCCTCGCACTCGACATCTCATGGTAATTATTATTATTATTATTATTATTGATTTTACATTATTATGGTTTTTTTTTATTTTTTTTTATTTTATTATTATTATTATTGTTTTTTATTTTTATTATTTTATTTTTATCATTATTTATTTTACATACATATTATTATTGCCGCATTTAATTAGATTGATCTTACTTACGTGTGTATGTACAGCAAAAGGCGTCCGAAACCCAACAGGAGCCTACAGAGATCGACATGTTCTATCGTCTGCATACGAATTCAGATGGTGTATTTATAGATGAGCAGTCTCTCCAGTTGTATGTAAGTATTCTTTTCAAAACACACTTTAATGAATCATTGATTAATAATCTAGCAACCCGACTAATATATTTACTATCTTGTGTTATTGTCACCACACAGGATCAGATGAGGGAGCTAGAGGCGACGGGTGAGCACACCACTGCCGAGATCAACAGGATGGTGCGAGGAGGCAAGTTTCGCGGCCACCATCCTGGCGTGGGTATGGTATTGCCGCGATACACCAGTACTCCCCCGTGCTTTCCGCCACCACCTCCTGAGACTCTTCGGGATCGGGATGTTGATTTCATGATGGGCTTGTTCAGAAACGACCCCAGGTATGGCGATCTTTTTGCCGCATATGAGAGTGGTGGTGCCAGCGGGAGTGGGAGTCGCCCGGGTGATGATGCTGGTGCCAGCGGGAGCGGGAGTCGCCCGGGTGATGATGCTGAGGATCGGGAGGGTGGCGATGACGCGAGCTAGTCGTGTCATATATGTGTTTGTTAGTATGGTACATAGTTTCTTTATGTTCATCTTGACTTGTTTCCCTATTATCCTAAATTAGAACGATTGTTTCCCTAGTATCCTTAACTATCCCGACTTATTCCTAGTATCCATGTGATCATTAGAACGTTATATTATATTTTGGTGCAAGTTTGAACTTATTCCGCGTTTGTGTTGATTTGTATTTCAAGTTTACTTTATATGTGTCTTTTGGTGAGCAAATACAGGTTTTGGTAGATTTTTTCCGGAAAAATTCCGGAAAAAATCTGGAAACGCCTGCTGTGCAGGCAATTTTAAAAAAAAACCTGCAGACTCTTCCCCAGCGACATGTCGCTGGGGAAACATTGGTTATTCGTTGACAAGTCAAACGCAAATCGTTGACATGTCAAACGTATCAAGAGTTTCCCCAGCGACATGTCGCTGGGGAAACTTTGGAAAGCGTTGACAAGTCAACGGCAACGCGTTGACAAGTCAAATGAAAGGAAATTTTCCCCAGCGACAAGTCGCTGGGGAAAATTTGTAATTAGCTAAAATGGTTAAGTTTAACTTAATTTTTTTTATTTAATAAGGATTTTCCCCAGCGACATGTCGCTGGGGAAAATTTTGCCATCGTGGCATCTGTTCTTCCAGGAAAAGTCAGTGGGGCCCACGTGTCGCTGGGGGAAGTCGCTGGGGATACTTTTAACAACTAGCGTACCCTAGCGAGTATACCCCAGCGACATGTCGCTGGGGATACACTTCCCCAGCGACATGTCGCTGGGGAAACCCCAAAAATATCGCTGGGGTAGGGCGCGATTGTTGTAGTGTAAGTAGAAAGAATTAGCAGCAGTCCTATTGTTATCACAGATCAAGCCACTAGCTAAGAAGATCAAGCTTACTTAGTGTAAAGCAAAGACCAAAGCTGCAAAGGTATAATGAACAAGAGATATAACAAGCATAATTCTACAAGAATACCCTACAACATTCTGATCGTGTACATACAGTTGGATCATTGAAGATCATTTACACACGTAAGACTACTATATTGCTGCAAACTCAAATGAAACTACAACGAAAGCTAGTGTTAAAGGTTTTATATCTCTAGAAAAGCCAATTTTACAGTGAAATTTTCAAGCCAAATGAAGAGGGGTAGATGAGCTAAATTAAGCAATTAGAGCTAAAGGTCCGTGTCTGCTAGAATCACAACTTGTAGCCTCTGAGAAAATAACTCTCTTCATATTATCTTCTCCAAAAAATTTCCTATGCATAAACGCATCCAAGGTATTACTACCTGACACATGAAAATCAAATTATTTTTAATTATTTTTTATAATGGTAAAACTTGAAAGGTTACTAAGCCACAATGATCGCCTGTCAGCAGGCACTATGAAACTTTTTGGTGGTTAAAAGTAAGATTTCACAAGCTTTCTGTGTCAGACATGACAATTTATATGAAAGACTAAGACGGTAACATCATGTAGGAAGATAGTTCCTAGCAATATTTCACAATATTTGTATACATACACATATAATGGTCTTTTATTGAAATGTCTGCCACCCAAGTACGTAGGAACCAGTAAGCTCTCATTGAAACATCTATTTTGTATTGGCACATACCTACTCTGCACGCAGATGTTTTAATACAAGAACATTTCAAATATTGCATTAATTAGGTGAAAATAGACATTTAGTGGTGTTAGACGCAATTTCAGAAGAACATGAAACGAGGAATATATATCGCGATATGGACTAAAGGTGTACATTTATAAAGGTACCATCTTGAAGACTAGATGAGCACAATTTTCTTATACTATGTATTTCAGGTTTTTATTAGAATGGTGTATTCCAAATGAGGCAAAGATGAAATACAATAAGTTTTATAGTATGTCGGGAGCTTACTAGAGGATACATCATAATAGGATCAAACACTGTTCTATAAAGGGTGAGTCATGAATGATGTAACTACCATGCTGTAAAAAAATGTTTTGAGCCTATTATAAGTAAGTGTATACTAGTATCATTCTGATCACATAGGAATTCACAGAAATCAGTCAAATGATGATGCCCTTCTATGGTGGTATAGCATGATCCTAGATGTGAAGTTAACTACATTTGGAAATCTTGTCTATGCTACTATAGTAATTGGAAATGTTGTCTTTAAGACTCACTAGTGCAGGAAATTAAGCCTTTATGAGTAGCTTCTGATCCATTTTTGTGAGTAAGTGGGCTACATATAACGGTTAAGTGGCCTGCCTATATTAGTCTGCGTTTGAAATGTAGGAGAATAACGGTTGCTTAAATCCGAAACTGTTATAGAAATTCTTAGAATGTTTCTTTTTTCCGGCCGGTCTTGATAAAAGCTTTGGTGATGTCCAATGCTCCTTGAATTGTAAACTGTAAGTTTCCATATGGGGAGTACATTTCAACCGTTTCAATATAAAACATGTATTTTTCCTTATTGCAGATTATTTATATTATAATTAGGTTATAAAAATGTCGATCCCTGTATATACAGGATGTCCTGTCACCAACACTTGCAAACAAACAAATATCAAACCTCTTTCGAAAAACCATGTGATAACCAGCATGTTAAAACCATTCCAAACCCTAAAAAAACTTGCCGTTTAATTTATTCTAAGCTGCATAGTCTTTCTAAGACCATCAAACTACTAACAGTGTTTAAACTCTCGAATGAAAACCCTAAAACTCCTATTTTCAACAAAACTACGGGAAAAAAACAAAACCTGTTGAAGGATCTCTAGATGAATATACTCCAAAATTGAGTTTGCATGAACTCATCAACTAACAACAACACCACCATCAACAAAAACAACCCACTAATAAAATGGTGAAGAGGGAACCGGGAAGAACAAGAAGAAAATGGAGGTGAAAGGTGACAGGAAACAAAGAAGAAGAAAGATGGTTCATTCATAGAGTGTGTATGGAAACATTATAACGGGTCTTCATGAAGATATATATAAGCAAAGTAAGAAGATCAAAATCTCTCCATAACGGGTTCAACTTATGATAGATAAGTCACCTTGTTTTAAGCCATTAATATTAAGAAAGATGATCATCTTCTATCTTTTTTCCTCTTTACAAGTATTCATCTCCACTTTATACCCAGCTCCCGGCAGAGCTAATTCACCATATATTGTCCGTTGTTGATGTTGGCAATAGTGATGGACTGATGGTGTACGTTGTTTTTCGAACACGGCATTTGAATATTTCCCACAAGATATTCCTCATCATGGTTGAGTTGTTTTATGTAGTTTATGTCTGAGAAAGGAGTTTTATGCTTTTCATTCGAGAGGCTAACGCATGTCAAAGGTTTGACAGTCTATCAAAAACTACAAAACTTCAGAAGCGTTATTAAAAGTTGGAAGGGTTTCAACAATCAAAAGGGTGAATCATGTTGTGAATATTGTAAATCGCCACCAATAGTGTGTTGTTTTCTAAAGAGGTTTAATGTATACATTTATTTGTGTGTGTGAGTGTGTTTGACAATGGTGAGAAAAATCTAAAGGGACATCATGTAAATACAGGTATCCAAATCAAAATTATACGAATTTGGATAGGAGTCAAGTGACACCAATTCCCTTTAGTTTGGACGTTCACTTGATATGGTGGTGCTTGAGCTAAAACAATACTAAACTCCGTCTATCTCATTGATACATCAAACAAGTTTCACGATGCATCATATCTAAGAGATCCGTTGGTTCAGGTAGAAGAAGCAATGTTGCTCGATCCTCATCAAACTGACAGCATGTCTGTGCGTATCTTACCAGAGCACCTTCCACTTAATAGGCCATGTACTAGACCATAATCATTCTCAACAAGGCCATAAATGGTGTGAAAAAGAAAAATGTCAGTTGTTCATTATCCTACAAACACAGTTTTTGGAACCCTTCGCAATTTTTTGGTTCATTGACTTTTTACTTTCGGCCTAGTAGCAAAAAGATTTGTGGCTATCACTCCAAAGTGTGTGAGGTCTCAAGTTCAATTCCCACTAGGTGCAAACAACCTTGAAGTGGCCACGCCAACCTCCTGAAAAGGGAGGGCTTTAACTGGTTTGAGTCTGTGTGGCGGTGGGCTCAAACCCCGTGGATTAGTCGGCCAATGAGTCGGAAATCACGATTACCAAAAAAATACTTTCATCGTAGATTCTATATACAATATATTGTAACAATAACATTTTTAAAATCACCTAACAAAAGATATGCCAAAACTAATCCCACATATTAATTTTTAATAAATTTACCTAAACATATCACAATATATCGAATCAAAGTGTGTTTACTTAAACGCATTTCGACCCATTAACGTACTCAAGATATGAAAATGTAGAAAACGGCTCATACCCGTTTTGTCTTCTTCAAGTTGGCCTTGAGTCTCGATACATGCCAGCACCTAAAATGGCAATTAAGGGACCAGGTAATGTTTCTCTCTAGGTTGCCTTCATGTCTGCAAAGTTTTATGCAGTTGAAAATATCAGAAAAAGTAGGTGAACAAGAAACTTTCAAGTGAATGTTGGGTCTTTGTGGTATGGGATTACCTAACATGCTCAATATGCTTCCAACAGAGAAAATAACCGGGTGGACCCAATTTAGAATTTCGGTTGCAACCTTAAAGTACAAGAAAACGTTGTTAACCTCAATGAAAGAGTATTTGATTGATGTTGAAAATGACGATTTTGTGATTTACCATGTTGCATAGATAGTATAACAAACCCGTTATACATAGATCAGACAAGAACTTATGTATGCCAACTTTGGCTATCGCACGACTTAATCCATTTACCAATGTGGGTCCCTCATCCTGAAAAAAAAGAAAGGTTGGATGGGTTAGGTTGACATTATGTTTTCACATTGCGTAGAAGTTTATATGAAATGAATTTAGTTAGTTTTATGCATTAGGAATAAGATTGACCCCTTCGATGTCACGTAACCCTAAGCGTCCAATTGTCATAGGTTAATATTTGAAGTTGTTGGATTTGAAGAAAACGAATGCAATGTAGTGAACTTACAAGTATTGCTAGCGGTAGACAAAAGAAGAGGGAGATAATCGACACATAAGCGTGCAAATTTGTGCTGTCATGACGTTGCTGTCAAAAATCAAAATCAAGACAAACCATTTTAGATTTGCTTAACATTTATGCAAATTCAGTGCTTTAAATTGACAAATGATTTTTATCTTACCATGGCTTTCTTTAAGAAGATGTTTCTACAGATCAAAGATATGGTGAATATTATGCCCCCTGTAAAACCATTAGTTGAAAGAACAATAGATTAATTACTCATTAGTAAAGGGCTAAATATACCTACCAACTAAGAGTCTTAAACCATTACGATCACCAGTTTCAGTGCTCAAATTTGCGTTTTAAATGTTTTTTCTTTTCTTCAGAAACTAGAAAAAAAGATCACGGTTTTAAAGCTCTAACAATGAAGACAAACCTGAAACCTATATACACCTCAAATGGGTTGACAATTGTCCAAACTTCATTATAAATATAACACAAAAACTTTAAAGAGTTTGTGGGTCAACGAAACGTGAACCAGCTTGTTTTGACCCATAATAACCAGCTTGTTTAGTGAAAAGATAGTTCAAATGCATACAATTTAGTTTTTATGTGAAGAAACACAATAACACAATAATCAATTACTGTTTTTCATGAGGTAAGAAACTGGGAGGGGTAACTCAAGAAAATTAATTTTTGATTATTACATTAATTTTAAAATGTACCTATGAAGACAAGGGCCAATATCACACATAATAGAAGGAGAATCATGTAGGCGAACATCAGGAACAGGTAGCCATAAAACAGCTCGATTATCATAAGCGGAGAAGGTAAAGCACTCAATAATGGCTCCAAAACTGTTCACAAAAACAAATAATGTAAGAATCATACGACCAAGTCATCTTTACCGTGTCCCTGAGTTGACTCTCAAAAATTCATCAATGTGTCAAACCCTGTGTGCATTACATGGCAATATGAGTGGACCAACGCTAGAATACAAGTTTGACATGATGTGAACGATAGTATGAAAAATTGCAACAGGAGCAATGACTTTAAGGAGATCCTTGGTGATCGGCTGGAGCATGAAAATATAACAATGAATCAGTACAAGTTCATTATGACAAATAGATTGTACATAGAGTATATGAGCAGAAAGAAACTCACTGCACGTTTACGGCTACTGAATGCCCATGTCATGATACACATATTAACACCGAAAAAAAGTTGAAAAGCTGCAACAAAACTGAATATTCAAGAAATTATTATGGTAGTCGTGAACTCATGTTAGATGTGACAAAATGAACCAGACACGTTGGATAAAGTGGCCTAAGAATTAGTTTGTAGTGGCCGTCTTGTTGGCTTTTGGGATGAGATACGAACATGTTTTTAACTTCACTTATCGAGTTTTCTGAGTAATTAATGTGTACATACATCCCAAATCGATGTATGTACCTATAAGGGGTATGAGAAGCAAGGATTGACGCATTTATTATATACTCCGAATGTCATAAGGTTTCTAAGTTTCTATATGCGCTGTTGTACATTTTATGCATGATATAACTGATTGGAATATGGTCAGAGGAACATACAAAGGGAATGGGAAGTATAGGTAGATCTTCTGACTGAAACTGTTTAATAGCGTATGTAACATGTACCTGCGTAAGCAAATTATTCTCTTCAAATACATATAATCATTAGTTTTAAAACTGCAATTGAACCAAACCGAATAAATAGCTTACCAAATTAAACAAAGGGATATAGTAAGCAAAAATTTGTAATCTTCAGAAGAGAGAGCAGGAGGTGCTGCTTCTGCTTCTACGTCTTTTATCACTGGAACTGGAGCCAAACCGCGCCTTCTAATGAGTTCATCCCAGCGCGAAAATCTCATTTGCTTACCGGAGAACTCAAGTGATGTCTTATTTTGTGAGTTTTTGAGTGAAAGAACTATTGCTTCCCTTCTTGTGAAATGGGGACGGCGACTTATAGTATAGGTTGTACGTTTATCAGAGCAGCATGCGGCCGCACCAGGGTGAAGAAACAGATGAGATGTGAATGAAGCCATATATGAACGTTGCTGTTAAACAAAGGTCGATCATAGCGATTAATTTGGATATAACATAGAGACTAAAGATTACATATTCTACAAACGAAAACGAAGCGGGAGGTTTATTCATGCATTGTAAAGTACTGCATGACCACATAAGGCCATTGATCAACTTAATAATATACGTATATGTAAGATGCAACACATCATCATGATTCATGAGATGATCAAAATCCAAAAGAAAAAAGGAACACTTGAATTCATACGTTTGTATGTCAATAGGTTTACCTTTTAAGTTTAACGCAAACAGCCCTAATATCAGTGTCGGATTGGTTAATCTTTGCTGTCCGGACTAATTAACTTAGGGTTTATAGTTGAGAAGTTTTTTTAATACTATTCTTTTAAAGTTCTCAGAAAAATTCTAAAAGACATTCACATAATCGTATATATTAGAGTATAAAATAATTGTGAAAGAAGTTTTTCTAAAAGTGAATAGTTTCGGGAAAAAATTATGAAAAAAAAGGTTTATACCTTAAATTGTTTTTTTTTCATCAAAAATTTGTTTTCTTAACCTTGCATCAAAATTATATTGCATATCTCTACTTATATATGTATCTCAAATATTAAAAAGTTAGAAAATTTCAGCATCTCAGATTTCAACATTGATTTTTCCGCTTCTCACGAGTTTAACCATCAGGTAAACCCAGTCAAGTCACATGAGATCGACTTTTCGGTCAATTCGAGTGAGTCATCGGGTCACAAGTTTGACCATCAGGTTAACTCAGTCGTGTCATTGGGTCATTGGATCAACCACCAAGTCAACACGGTTGTGTCACCGGGTCACGGGATCGACCAACGCGTTAACCTGGTCGAGTCATTGGGTCACCGATTCGACTACCGGGTTAATGCGGTTGAGTCACAGAGTCACTGATTCGACCATCGGGTTAACCCGATCGAGCATCAACTTACCGATTCGTCCACTTGGAAAATTAACATACCGTTAATTATTTGCCACTGAGTAATTTTCGCAGCTATGTATGAGTATGCCTCGTTAAACTATAACAGTTAGAAATTTTTGTGTAACAATTTTTTGTGTGCATTTAAAGAAGTTGATAAGTTTGATTTGTATTAAAACTATTGGTTAGGAAAGTGATACTTACACATATCACTTTGATTTGCACACATAATAACAATTGGGAAAAGACCTGTTTACGCTTCCTTAAACTTGTCCTATTATTTTAGATTTTGACTTTCCCGGGGAAACTTGCAAACGCATTCACAATTTTCAGCCGGTAATCCTTTTTCCGATCTTTTAAACGCGTATCCATATTTAATACAGTAATTGGTCATTGTTTTTTTTGTTGCATGTTGGTTGCTTACAACTTGTATGTCGTCTATCATGCCATGCACGTTCTGAATTTCACTATCCTTATGTGTCGACGTCCTTAACTTAACCACCTTTCGGTTTAACTTTCACTTTTTTGTGACCACCTCAACTTCATGGTCACCTCAATTTTATCGATCTCAAAAATATCCATGATGCTCGTATACAAATCTACGGAATAAAAACGACAGTTTATGAAACATATTTAACAAGACATCTATGTCTCTCACTGTGTTGAAAAATTGTTCGACAAGTTTTAATTTTCACAATTGACATACAAATCGATATGGGCAGGTCTCTGATACCAATTGTGGGTTTGCTTTTACTAATCCGGTGGTCTAGGTGGGTGATGGAAGGTGTTGGAAGCTATGGATGAAGTTGAGAGAGAAGGTTGTGTGTGAAAATAAGAAAATGTATTAAAAGTGAAAATGGAACACAAGCAACACCCCTCCTTGGAAGCCTTGGAGGGGTATATATAGTCACACACGACACTTAACTATACATTGTTTCCTAGTCTAGTCTAAGCATGCGTGACTATAATAACTAATGGGAATTCTTAAATGTCGTCACATAAAGTGAGTTTCCAACAATCTTCCCCCCATGGGACGACATGTAGAATTCCTTACAATATTTTTCCTAACAAGTACATAATGATTAAGAACAAAAGCTTTCATGAAGCGTCCAATGTTGATTATGTCTTCTGAGGCCTTTGACTTCAAGTCTTCACTTCAAAACGACTCATCTTTAAAGTAACTTGTAGTAGAAATACTGTAACGGCACGAACTAAGTAATCCATATACTTCTGGTTAAGGAGAAGCTTCTGAATTAACTTCCCCCTAATTCATGCCACCTAAACTTGATGTAGAAGCTTTTAAATAGCTTCCCCCTAAACCAACAATCCTCATAAGCAACTTCAAAGCTTTCAATAAAGCTTAGAATGATTAAGCGCACAACGGAATTTAACAAGCAAACCCCATCATATAACATGATAATGTTGCTAAGAGGGATTGAAAGTTTGGGGCACACCAAGTAGATCAAAAACTTCTCTTCTCACGCTTGAATAATTCTTCTGAATTTTTCTTCCCCCTGAGAGTTCAAGTTATGCATACTAGAAAGAATCAAGACATTTCTTCGCCCACATAGTTGAATAAAATAAATCAATCCCAAGTATGAAGCTCAAATACTGAAGTAGACACTTTATCCCATTCATGAAGTTGACATCGTAACCAGAGTCAGTTAAGTCCCGGAAATGCACATATCTTCTTCCGGAGATGCACCAGAGTCAATTAAGTCCCGGAAGTGCATATCTCTCCATATAGGATAATGATGATGAATAATTGCAACATCAAAACAATTAAACATCGAATAAGTAGTGTACCGTTTAGAGATTGATAACGCCACGAGTTAGAACACTGATTTTCTCTGCGGTTATGACAAATGTCTTCCCGGAATGTCTTCAAATCAAAAGAAGGTATGAAGCTCATCACGTGTACTCGTTGTGCGTTCAATGTGTCTTCTTCTTCCCCCTTGATGGTTTTGAAACTCGGAACCATCAATAAATCGTACGCACATGCACCTGAAATCTCGTGAGAATAATAAATAAGCAGAATTATGTATTTTGTGAGAATCAGCTGTTGATCAAAATTCTCTACTCATAAACTCTCCATGGCCATCTTTACCAACCCACTTGTAAGCAATTTGAAGTGACCACTAATAGAATGAACCAGATACATCAAACGTGAAACTGAATAAGAATCCCTCGATCTTGTGACTTAAGCTTTCACAATTGTTGAATGAAGAACGGTGGAGAAATCTCTAAGTACCCATTACATCACTGAAGAAGTATATAAGCACTACACCTCTTGAAATTATCCACGTCGACTAAGCGCGTGACACTGAGTACAACAATGTAACCCCTTTAAGTGATAGTTATCCGAGTCATCAACCAACCACCCCGAACCCGGAAACTAGATAAACAAGTCGTCATTCTAAGATTAAGCACGAGCAAGTTATCGTCAAAGATAAAATAAGTTCACGCCTTCGAAAAAATCCGTCTTCAACTTCACATAATTAATACCTGATCACAAAATCCGTAGTCATTAAAAATATCGCCAATTATTCTTGGTCTCGTCAGAATAATCTTGTCACTTTGTCACGTCACGTTTATCACTTGGTCTCGTCTTTTTGCCTCATCATTGTTATCACATTATCAATGCAAACCGCAAATACAATCATAAAACACATTCTACAAAATTTAGCTTAAATAACATATTAAAGCTAAAATTTGCATATGTGTTGATAAGTCAAACGGCAGCCAAAACTTTGTCCATTGACACCCCATTTATACCAATTTCGGCCAACAACATGAAATATAACAGCCAATGAAGCTAAGAGTACTAAACACTCGGCCCATTATTTAGTCCAATACCCGGTCCAACACTAATAGAAACTAGGTATATAAACTGTACTCAAACCTAATCTCACTCATATTCTTGACCTAATCACACTTTCCTTAAACAAACCGCAACCACCAAAACACTCTGGAACCTCTGACCCCTATTATCTCTCCCCATCTTATCTAACCTCAAAAACCTCCGTCCCCTTTCTTGCCTCATCTTAATCTATAACAGATCAATACAAACAATCATCTCAAATCCACCAAACCGAATCCACAATCATATCAATTGATCACAATCTTATGATCTTACCACAAAACAAATCCCACGAATCCTTTATGTTGACCAGAAATCCAGAGAATACACAAAGATCATATCAAATTGGTCTCGGGTAAGTTGTTTTGACATAAAACGAATCCAAGAGTGTTGGAAATACGTTTTACGTATTTATGAAGGATCGGTCGCTCCAACGATAATTATGTAATGGGCTCGTGATCCACTTAGTAAATGTATAGTCCATATAGCCCACATGTAGGGTGGGCTATATATATCCCCTCCTAGCATGTTAGGAGGGGTTGGTCATTTTCATAATACACACATTCAATCTTTACTTTCTCTCTCTACTCTTCTCTTTTCTCTCATTTCTCTCTCTACACCCTCATCTCCCTTCTCATCTTTCTTATATTTATCAATCAATCCATACATCAAATCCATAAAATCAATCATGTAGGATATGCCAATAATCTCGTAGACCTTCAATTGGTATCAAGAGCCAAGGTTTGATTGGTTTTTTCTTTTGTTTGATTTTGATGGATTTTGATTTAATCACGCTTAAATCTTAAAAAGTTTGTATTTTTCATATAAAGTTTGTGTTTTTATGTTTTAAATCATAATTAAATCTTTGATTTACTTATTTTATATAAAAATCACAAATTTTTTATTCAAAAATCAATTTTTTTTATAATCAGTTTCCATTTTAATTTTTTATTATTCGTTTTTCGTTTATAAGTTTTATATAACCTTTTTAATAAAAGATTCGATGTTTATCAGTTTATCATATCTGGCTTGATTTTCGTTTATCAGTTTATCAGTTTTATCATATCTGGGTTTTCTTTTTTTGGTCAACTGTCAAAAGTATCTTGGTTATCATCTTTCTGTCCAAAACTGTCCCATCATAACTGTTCTTCCATTCTTAATGTTCCGGACGAACAAAAGTTCCGGACGAACGAAAGTTCCGGACGAACAAAAAAGTTCCGGACGAACAAAAGTTCCGGATGAACGAAATCTTCCGGACGAACAAAAGTTCCGGATGAACAAAATCTTCCGGATGAACGAAATCTTCCGAATGAACGAAATCTTCCGAATGAACGAAATCTTCCGAATGAACGAAATCTTCCGAATGAACGAAATCTTCCGAATGAACATTCTTCCGAATGAACAATCTTCCGAATGAACATTCTTCCGAATGAACATTCTTCCGGATGAAAATTCTTCCGAATGAACATAATTCAAACATAACGGAAAACAAACTCAACCTCACACTCGACTACTCTTCTCTCGGTCAAACCAACCAACCCCAACAACAGACCCCTCACCTCCTCACGTAGACTCGACTGTTACAAAACACCCACACCTCCAAACCCACAATCTTTATCAAGACTCTCGACTGACCCACCCTCGAAAACTCCCTCGTCACACCCTCGACTAAAAACAGTCTCGACTCACACCACCCTCCTTCGAACCACAAACACACCCTCTCGTATTACAACCCACACTCTCGGACACCCAACCCAACACCTAGACCTACCCTCCTCGAACCTCTCGAACCCTCACCCTCGACCAAACTATTCTCAAATCTCTCGACAAACAGACCCTCGCCTCATCAGTTTAAAATCAGACCCAAACTCTTTAAAAATCATCCTCAAACTTTCACACATACCATACACAAACTCTTTAAAAATCATCCTCGGTTAACTAACACTCTCGGTCACCCCTCCAACACCCTCGAGACCGTCTCCTCTCTCGACTGAAACCCTCACCCTCACTCTCGACTGACATCAAGCACCCCCTTGACTACCACTCGTTCACCCTCATTCGACTCAAAACTCACTCCTCACTGAAATAAACACCCTTTACACACAAAACTTAGCCTCACCATACTCACAAATCCATAACCCAAAACTCAAACTCTCGACCACCTTAAGACTCAGACTCATACAAACACTCGAACTCGACCCTCATTCTCCCCCTCCCAAACTGACACCAAACTGACTCATCCCACACCCACCAAAAACTCGACACCACAGACACACCCTCATTAGACTCTCGATCTCAGTTTCACTTCAAACCTTCATCGATCTACACACTCAACCCAAGACTGACAAGAAAGACTCGACAGATGAGAGAAAAAACTATGATTAGACAATAAAAGAAAACCTACCCGAGACCTTATAATTAAAGATCTTGAAGATTTTCCTTGATCATTCCAGAGCAAATCAAAGAGACGGAGGGATTGATTGAGTGGAGGAGTGGGGATAAGGATTTGATTTGAGTTCTGGTTGAGATTAATGAGTAACAGATAATAGTTTTGGAGGAAATAAAGTTTGAGATTTGTGAGAGACTGAAAGTTTTCTTGTGAAGAGAGAGAGAGATAAAAGCGTTTTGGTTTTTATTGTGGGACGGAGTAAACAAGGATATATGATATTTGAGTGAAAGCAAGTTACAAGGCCACGTGTGTGGTTAATTTTGTTTTTTTTATTTGGTCCAGCCACGGCGGATAAAACGAGGGAGTGGGACACAATTTTTTGTCTTAGTTAACTTTTTATTTTTAGAATTTTAAAAGTTAATTTTTTTTAGTTAGTTAGTTAAATTAATTTTTGTATGTTTGTCACTTTTATATTTTTAGTTTAGTATATTTTGTTTATTAATTTTTGGCAAATCCTGTTGAGGCGGGTATTTGATTGTAGTGTTTTACTACTCTTTAGGAAAAGAGCAATAAATAGTGGTAAGCGTTAAGTGTCGGTTTAGGAAAACCGAGCACCAATGACCAAGCAAGTTCGTTTCCCAAGGAGGCAAGTGCGTTGTGTTGAGAGTTGATTTTTGTTTGAGATTATATTGATTTAAAAAGAAATGAGAAAGGAAAGAAAAGACGGTTACGAAAACTAATTAAACTACGACGAAAAAGCGTAAACGTAAAACCGTAAAAACGACGAAAATTAAAATTTTAACCTAAAAATTTCTAAAAATTACTAAAAATCCCAAATAATATTCTAAGAGTTTACAAAAAATCCAAACTTGCTAAAACCTTTTAATTAATTAAATAATGACTTTTTAATGCTAATTAAAGCCCTAAAAATCACTTTTAATTATTAAAAAGCCCTAAACAAGATTTTATAATTTGTAAACCTCAAAAATATCCTAATTAAGCTAAAAACTATTTTTAAAAATTTTAAAACCAAATTAAACTATTTTTAAACACTAAAAAACTATTAAAATGTATTAAATCTTAAATTAATTCTAAAAATTAATTGAAAAGCCTAAAAATTAATTGGAAAGTGACAAAGTTCCTATTTTAATGTCTAGAATCTAGAAAAAATGAAAAAAAGTTAAAACTAAAACTTTTAATTTTTATGAATAAAATAATAATAAAATAATGCAAAAAATAAAAAGTTTATAAAATAAATTCTAAAAAATTTCTAAAATCCTAGAATATTATAACTAAGAGAAAAATGAAATTTAAAGTTCCTAAAACCCTTTTTATAATCTTATATTAATTTTTAAAGTTTAATTAAAAACCTAAAATTAAATAAAATTAAAAATTAAAGTTTTTGAAAATCTAACTAGATGTAAACCTCAAGTTAATAAATTAAAACTTAAAAATTATTTTTCCTAAAATTAAAATTACTGTTTTCTATTTTTAATTTATTTATTAATTTACGGCTAAATAAAAATGCATAAAAAATAAATAAATAAAAGCAAAAATACAAACTTAATTTATAAAAATCTAAAATTGAATAACTTTCCTAGGAAAACTAAATTGGAGCAAAAACACTTAAAGAATAAGCCACAAATGGCTTATCAAGCCACGACTTGATTAAATAAGCCCCAACTCAAATGACTTTAAGTATGTTTTGTTTCCTCCCTTGGTCAGTAAAAGACCCAAGGGCAGGATGGTAGTGTGTGTGTACTTTGGCAGTGGTGGCGCAGGTTCGAGTCCTGGCCACGCCAAAATTTTTGAAAATATTTTTTTTTTTTTTTTTTTTTTAAACACTTGTACACAGTAACCTTAGCTCACCAAAACACAAACACACACCTCAGAAATCCAACGAATTTAAACTTTATATTAATGAAGCTTGCTCAGACCTTGTTTCTTTTTCTCTTGTACTATTATGACTCTTTACCACTAATCACTAATCACTTGGTACTTTAATCAGTCCAGAACACAATCAACTTAAACCGAAACACGTTCTATCTAAAATTTAGGCCTAAATCACACGGTCCTAGGCTTATACCAGTGATGCAAAAAGAACAGGATAGGCGATATTGGGTGAAACAGGGGTTTCACAAAGGTGATTTGAACCCTGAATGGGTTCGAATGTTGTTGATTTGTGGGTGTTTTTGGTACAAATGGGCACCCCACAAGTCAGTGGACTTGTGGGAGTCACAGCTATCACAAAACTAGCAAAACCTCGAATCACCAAATTAACAGCTAGAACAACGAAAGCTCAGATATGCAGACAGCGAAGCAGTTATGTTTTTGCTGATGTGCTAAGACAAATTAATGAACAATGAACTATAAAATTCTACACGTCTAGCAGGAAAGAGTACAAATAAGAATCGTACGACCCTAGGTAGTCATGGTATCTAATCTTTTGGCCAATTTTTCTAGTTCAAACACAGCAAACTCAACTATTTAAGCGAATATTCAGATTAACTGTTTTCAATTTACAAAATTTGCAATTTCCACCTTAAACATGCTATGTCAGTTAAACAAAACACACCCGACTCCAGAGAACTTGCTTTAGTTGTTAATAACATGCAGTACCAAACACCCTATTCTCTAAGTGGGATCTAATGACAGGCTTGTAAAACTATTTCAAACATGCAGGCACTATGATTTCTCCCTTCACTGATTTGCTAGAATAAAAGCACCAAAACCACAAACACAATACGCAAGTAGATCAAATAAGCCCGATAATGGGAAACAGTTGCATACAACAAGCTGAGAACCTTAAATGCTCTTAGCAGTGGGCAAATCAAGGCTAACCGAGGCAGTCACAGAAAACACGCTAACACAAATAACAAATTATGCCACGATTCGTGTTTAATATTCAAACTGACAGAAACTCATTGCAGGCACTCTCTCTTATATTGGCAAATCCCCTTTTTTAGATCTTGGTTCTTGGTTGGTTAAGCGAGTTTGCAAATAGACAGTGATGGATCTTAAACCAACAAATCAATCTAAACAGAAAACAAACTTGAATTACACCCAAACAGAATATGATTTTAACTTGTAAAAAAAAACTGAACAAACGTAATTGAACTAAAATTTTTATAATTTCTACCCACAAATAATCAAACTCAAAAACTTATGCAGAAGAATCAAACCTTAATAACTAGCAACTAACAAGCAATTAATACACAAGCAGAATTACTCAAATTGCAGGAATACAATAAAAATAAGAAAAGGTCGAGAAGGCGATACCTTCCCTTGTTTACGTCCAACAAGGGCCAGCTAAGCTCCCCTGACTCTACCAACAACTAGGTGAGGCAGGGGTTCTTGGTCAATAAAATGAGATGTGGGTGGTTCGTTGGGGTTCAACAACTGAACCGAAGCACCCAAGTTGGATAAATAAGCTGCTAAGAGTAACAATTGGATCCAAGAACTAAGTTCTTGGATTGTGAGCTCAAAAGATAAACAATACAATTACTTTAAGCTGAAAATTTTCTTTTTAAGAGAAATAAAAAAAAAGAGACTTGAATGTTTATTGCCTCACAGCTTTGGTTACCCGAATTCTTATACCCACAAATACTTGATATTAATTATATCAGGTATCTATGGCCGTATAACAACCCAAATTAACACCCTATGTGGCTTTCATAAACCTCAATCTAAAGCTTTGACGAACCAGAAACTCAGAACACTTGTAAACGAAATTTAATTCAAACAGTAGCAATAAAAAACAGATAAGTAAATGGAACTCGTTTTTCTTCACAAACACTAAACCACAATGTACCTTTTCATTAAAAATAAAAGTGGCTTTACAAGGAGTGAACCAGGAAAAACAAGAACAGAAAACTAGCTAATGCCTAGTACCCTTTATATAGGGTTTACAAGAAAATTCTAGAAAGTGAAAAAATGCTAACCCTAAATAACTGAAAATCCAGAAATACCCTCATGAAGATTCGCATCAGATTAAGCATATCCTCATTTTTGAATTCGTCCAATATCTTCACGTGAATGCTGAGCTGTGATGGGTTGATCTTGTGCGTTGGATTTGATGTTGGCATCAAGGAATCCCTTCAAGTCGTTGATCTTCTGTCTTCATTTGTTTTCTTGTGTTCTTGTGGGTCAGGGGAGGTGGAGATTGTCACATGGGTTGATGGTGAAAGGGGGGTTTTGGTGGGATTAGGGTTAAGAGATGAGTAATCTCTTTTCTGGAGATTATGGGACTCAATTACCAAGTAATTAAGATTTTGAGATTTAGGGTTCTTGAGTTAATTTGGGGATGATAATGGTGAGCAGTGTATGATTCCCGCCCCAAAAAATTATTTATTAACTGTGTTTAAACGTTTTAATAAAATGATTAAGACTTAGTGGAAATGGTGACGTGTCAAGCCAGGATAGGATGATATATCTTGCATGCTTGACAATAATTCCCCTTCATCTTCTAAAAAATGTTCACAGAATTCACAAGTCATTTTTCTTTCCTTCTCTTTGTAATTAACTTTGGCCAATTTGTCAAAAGTGGCACAAACACTTTTCAAAGTTCATCACAAGGACTTAAAATGTAATTTTTGGATTCTTTAAGGATTGATCTTGTAATGTCTTCAAACTTTAAGGTTTTGACTTGTTGGTTGACTTCTTGGAGGACCATATTTGACAATTTAGATTTGATGAGGGACTAAATTTGCCAATTCTTCAAAGTTAAGGGTCCTTTTTGTAATTTTGACAAACTTTAGGGACCAAACTTGTAATTATGAAGATACAAGGGTATAAAGTGTCAATTCTTCAAACTTGGAGGACCAATCTTCAATATTCTTCAAATCTTCAAGGGTTTTCTTTGGAAAATTCCTCACTAGGGCTTGGTTCATCGTGCGGCTTCGTTTCCCGTGTTCGTTTTTGCGTGATTCTTGTGATCTTTTGTCATTTTCTCAATACCCGTACCTAAATTACACAAGCAACAAACACAAGCATATATTTGGGTATTTTGATGATATTTAATGCATTTTAAGTCCAAAAAGAACGATGAGACCATGTATAAAAGCCGTCTCATCACTCCCCCATACTAAACCATTGCCGTGCCCTCACGCAATGCTAGAATAAAGTATCGTAGCATCTCCAAAATTCATTTTATTCACTTTATTGGAATGATAAACTAGTTACACTACTACTATTACTACTACTTGTGTTATAGACATAATGTATGATTTTCATCGCAAAATGGGACGTTTAGGTTCATAGAATAAGAACACGTGAATGCTTCGTTAGAAATAATTTCATCGTCCTCGATTTTCACTCTAATTCCATGCTAAGCGTGCAACGAGATCATTGTCATTATAAGTTAGTAATGCTAACACTACTCATATGCCCTAATCACGTACTTATTCTCCCATTATTCCTAAGTTGTATCTCTTATATTTTATGATGTCTTGAATGTTTCACGAGGATACATTGTTTGACTTATGCGATAATAGAGATTTAGGTCTAAAAATAGAGTCCTAACGGTGTAACTAAGACCATCAAATCAATAACCCCTCCTAATAGACGACGATGTTAAAAAATTAAGTTGACAAGAAGAATCGATAAACACGGTTTTATAACGGTTTTGAACATGAGACTTATTACCAAGACTTTTATACGCCCCCTAACGGAAGGGCCTTATTATCTTTGGTTTACCTCCATCTTTTATTCAACTTCGCCATGAAGCTTTTATTATGACTTCGGTCTTGCCTTGCCTTTTATTATCCGCCTCATCGGTGGTTTTATTAGCCAAAGACGTATATCCTCACGCTAAAGCGAATTTTGGATCTTTAAAGCTTCGAAGATTAAGGCTTGATTCACTTTCAATTTTGCATAGATTTTAGGCCTTGTGGGGCTTCAAATTGTTTGCTTGATTTAGGTGAGCACTTGAAATCTTATTATTGGGTGAAGCTTTCGATTATTCGGGTGCCAATACTTCAAAACCGTGACGCTGGCGATACCTTAATGTCTTCCCAATTTAATTTCACGGAAGCTACTAGAAAAGACTAGAAACCCAACAATCCTAACTAAACCGCTAAGTCAATATTTATTAAGCAAAAAAAATATTTACATGCGAAGGGAGAATAAGCAAACAACGAGAACACATGAGTTTTTGAAAGAATACGAGTACTCTACGTTTAGCATAGTAACTTATAATTAACCCTATCATTTCTCGTCCTCATTTAAGAGACTTAGCCTAATGTGTAGTTAAGGAATCAAAGCTAAGTGCTCAACACGCACGGTCGAGTCAAAAATTAATCTTATTCTCGCCATCGGAAAATCTACATTCGTGTCTTCAAACACTTATAAAACATGAGAAAAATTTTAAAATTTGGCCATTTTTAGCCTTATTTTGCAACAAAACGATAAACTTTGGAAAGCGTGAAGGTTTGGCAAGGCAAGTATCTATTCACCCCCCCATACTAAAGTTAAACATTGTCCTCAATGTTTCGAGTCTAGGGGTGCAAACACCCCCATACTAGAGACGTAGTCGAATGCCTAATCTAGCATGGAAAGGGTGTAACCATTAAATTTAAAGCCGTTTATGAAGTGTGCTAAAAACCTAAGGTTAGAACAATAAAGGATATATCATGGATATTGAGAAATGTCTCCAAAGCAAACGATCGAGTGCTCTCCATAAAACGAACACGAGAGGCTCCAATCGTGAAGATCATGATCTAAAAACCACAATGCACAAACAACCACGAAACAAAGGTTGGAAGGGCACGAATCCCCACACGTAAGCTACATTAGACTAAGAAAGCGATAATATGTACATAGGATAAGCATGGGACTCCCCCACGAGGCACCTCGTTTTTGATTACCGAGTCATGAGCTCGACTCGATCCCCTCAATACTAATTATCATTGGGGAAGGTGACTTGGTCAAGGTAGTTCAAGGATGGAACTTCCCCACCAAAGTAGTGCTTCAACCTATGTCCATTCACCTTGAAGTTAGGACCATCATCTTGAGCTAGCTCGATGGTCCCATAAGGAAACACTTGAGTCACGGTGAATGGACCGGACCAACGGGATTTCAATTTACCGGAAAAGATTTTAAGTCTTGAATTAAAAAGTAAAACTTGATCCCCAATGTTAAAAACCCGGTTTTTAATTTTTGAATCATGCAACTTTTTAGTTTCCTCTTTATAAATCAATGAATTTTCATAAGCAATATCTCTTAATTCATCCAATTCATTTAATTGCATTTTCCGGTGTTTTCCCGCGGTCTCCATGTCATCATTACAATGCTTTAGGGCCCAATAAGCCTTGTGTTCTAATTCGATAGGCAAATGACAATTCTTTCCATACACAAGCTTATAGGGAGTGCACCCAATGGGTGTCTTATGAGCGGTCCTAAAGGCCCATAAAGCATCGTCTAACTTATCCGACCAAGATTGTCGGTTTTCTCCCACGGATCTCTCCAAGATCCTTTTCAATGCTCGGTTTGAAACCTCGACTTGCCCACTCGTTTGTGGGTGATAAGCCGTAGAAAGACGATGTGTAACCCCATATTTCCTTAGAACCCTTTCAAATTGGTCATTACAAAAATGGGTTCCACGATCGCTTATGATAGCACGAGGGGTTCCAAACCTAGCAAACAAACTTTTCAAGAACTTAACTACCACACGAGCATCATTAGTGGGCAAGGCCTTCGCCTCCACCCACTTAGAAAGGTAGTCAACCGCAACGAGTATGTACTTATTACCACGAGATGATGGGAACGGCCCCATAAAGTCTATGCCCCAAACGTCAAAGATCTCACATACTTGAATGATATTTTGTGGCATTTCATCTTTTTGTGAGGCTTTTCCTTGTCGTTGGCATGAATCACAAGACTTCACAAGATCTTGTGCATCTCGGTAAATAGTAGGCCAAAAGAAGCCGGCATCAAACACCTTTTTAGCCGTAAGATTAGCACCGTGGTGACCACCCGTGGGTCCCTCATGGCAAGCTCTAAGGATGTTAGAAGCTTCGGTGCCAAATACACAACGGCGGATGATTTGATCCGCACAAGTTCGAAACAAGTAAGGGTCGTTCCAAAAGTAGAACTTGACATCACGAAAGAATTTTCGTTTTTCTTGAGTTGTCATACCCTTAATGATGAAGTTACCCGCATGGTAATTTGCAAAATCTGCAAACCATGGGGTAGAAGAATCAAGCTTAGAATTCACTACACCAAGTGTTTCAAGCGGAAATGTTTCGGTGATTTCCTTAGGCTCGTAAACACTTTGGTGAGGATCTTCCAAACGAGAGAGATAATCGGCCGCTAGATTCTCGGCTCCTTTTTTGTCAACGATTTTGTGATCAAATTCTTGAAGGAGGAGAATCCAACGAAGTAATCTCGGCTTTGCATCTTGTTTAGCCATGAGATACTTGATAGCCGAATGGTCCGTATACACTATGCATTTTGTTAAGACGAGGTAAGGTCGGAATTTCTCAAATGCATACACTACGGCAAGGAACTCCTTTTTCGTTGTAGTGTATTTAAGTTGAGCCTCGGTCATCGTCTTGCTAGCATAGTGTATAGGCAAGAAATGCTTATCATGACGTTGCCCCAAAACGGCCCCAATAGCGTAATCACTTGCATCACACATAAGCTCAAAGGGGAGGTTCCAATTGGGAGCAACAAGAATGGGAGCTTCGGTAAGTTTCCTCTTAAGGATCTCAAAGGCTCGTACACAATCTTCGTCAAAGACAAAACGTGCCTCTTTTTCAAGAAGATGTGTAATGGGTCGAGAAATCTTCGAGAAATCCTTGATGAATCGTCGATAAAAGCCCGCGTGGCCTAGGAAACTCCTAACTCCCTTGACGGTTTTGGGATGAGGTAATTTGGCGATGACGTCTACCTTAGCTTGATCTACCTCAATCCCCGCTTTCGAGACCTTGTGCCCTAAGACGATTCCACTTCTAACCATAAAAGGACACTTTTCCCAATTGAGCACAAGGTTGGTTTCCTCACAACGTTTTAACATTCTCTCAAGGTTCGACAAACACGAAGTAAAGGAATCACCAAACACGGAAAAGTCATCCATGAAGACTTCCATCGTCTTCTCGATCATATCATGAAAAATAGCAATCATGCATCGTTGGAAAGTTCCCGGTGCATTACAAAGTCCGAATGGCATTCTACGATAGGCAAACGTTCCATATGGACACGTAAACGTAGTTTTTTCTTGATCACGAGGATCGATGGGAATTTGAAAGTAACCGGAAAAACCATCTAGAAAGCAATAGAAATCGTTTCCCGCAAGACGCTCCAACATTTGGTCCATGAAGGGCAAGGGAAAATGGTCTTTTCGAGTGGCTTCATTCAACTTTCGATAGTCAATGCACACTCTCCATCCGGTCACGAGTCTTGTGGGAATCAACTCGTTGGCATCGTTTGGCACAACGGTCATCCCTCCCTTTTTAGGGACACAATGAATAGGACTCACCCAAGGGCTATCGGAAATAGGGTAAATCATTCCCGCGTCAAGGAGTTTAAGGACCTCCTTTTTGATGACGTCGTGAATTTTGGGGTTCACCCTCCTTTGACTTTGGATTGTTGGCTTGAAATCCTCCTCCATTAATATTTTGTGCGTACAAAATTTGGGATCGATTCCCTTAATGTCGGATAACTTCCACGCAATCGCCCCTTTGTGATCCTTAAGAACATCGACAAGTGCGGTTTTTTCATCATTCGAAAGTTCCTTCGCAATAATAACCGGCAACTTGTCGTCCTCCTCCAAATAGACATACTCGAGGTGAGGAGGTAAATCTTTCAACTCGAGAATAGGTGGTTCCTCAAGTGAAGATTTGGGCTCGATACTCATAACCTCCTCGGGTGGAGGAAATGGGAAATCGTTGAGAAAATCCTTGATAATCGAGAAGTCCTCATAGTTGTCGAGGTCTTCGTCACAAGTACGTGGAACATCGAATTCTTCCAACGTAAAACCACCACCTTCGAAAGGAGTGAAGGTTGGTGTCGAATTATCAAGAATAGGATCTAACATAGTGGGATTGCCACTAGTTTCTTCATCACCAAACCCTAAAACTTCTTGTGAAAATTCCTCGCAAACCACGTCGATCATGTCAACGAGGTTAATGGTAGCAACGGAATAAACATGAGAAAGTTGAGAATTTTGAGTTGCGTTTATAACAAGTTCCTCGTCGTTGAAACGTAAGGTGATCTTTCTAGCATGCACATCAATCAAAGCCATAGACGTATCTAAAAACGAACGACCTAAAATAAGAGGAACTTGAGGATCCGTGGGGATGTCAACAACAATAAAGTCTACGGGATAGTAGAACTTCCCCACTTTCACAAAAACGTCTTCCGCCAAACCACATGCAAGAATCGTGGAATGGTCGGCCAACTCAATAGACATTCGTGAAGGAGTAAGATTAGGAAGATTGAGCGACTTGTAGATTGCAAGTGGCATCAAGTTAATGCTAGCACCAAGATCGGCCAAGGCATAGCATTCTTCCATATCTTGAATTGCACAAGGGATCAAAAATTTACCGGGATCACCGACTTTTTGAGGTATGCGATTAAGATAAACCGATGAACAACTAGACTTTTGGTGTAATTTCTCCTTGTTGTTCAACATACTCTTAAAGTTAGCGGCAAATCGAGGCATCATGACCAAGGCATCGGCGAAACTCACATTAAAGTGCAAATCACGAAACATTTTCAAAAAGAGCTCAAATTGATAGTTGTCGCGCTCTTGTCGTTTCTCCTTCCTAAGTCTCGATGGGTAAGGCAAGGGTGGTGTGGGTTGGGGCATAGGCATAGCCTTTGGAATCTCGGGTTCCAATATGGGTGATGGGTCAACCGTAGGTGTGGTGAGCGGTACTTTGTGGGCTTGAAATATGCTCCTTTTCGACCACCACCTCGGGTTCTTCCTCAATTTCCTCCACCGTTGGAGTAATTGGTTGAGGAGTCGGTTCTTTAAGTGCCTTACCACTACGTGTGGTAATCACTTTCATCTCTCCCTTCGGGTTTGAAACGGTGTTACTAGGCAAACCTCCCGAAGTAGAGGCTTTGTTCACCATTACGCATTCTAAAATTGCATTAAGCTTAGCATCAAAATTATTAAACTTCACATCTTGGCTAGCGGCTTTTTGGTCAATTCTTTGTTCAAGCCTAGCATGACTTTGCTCTATCTTGTTGTTTTGACCTCGAATTTGGTTAGCAAAATCATTTTTCAATTCATTCCTCATGGCTAGATTTTCCTTAATGAAATTAGCTAACTCCTTTGCATTCTTAGCCGTCTCCTTAGCTTGATTAGCCATTTGCTCTTGAATGTTTTCCATAATCTTATCATTTGAAGTAGTGTAATTCAAAAAGTCCAATGGAAGTTCTTTGTTATTTTGAAGACCTTGACTTGCATTTTGAAAATTACGGTTTTGATTTTGATTTTGCAATTGGCTACTACTACTACTCCCTTGATTCCCATAGTTGTTATTACCCTTATAATTGTTCTTTTGATTGCTTTGGTAACCAACTTGATTGTTTCGATAATTGTTAGCATTTTGATTTGGTGAAAAACCCGGTGGAGTCAATTGATTAGTGCGAGGAACTTGACCGTTTTGGTTATAAGTTCCCGCGGCCGCGAAGGCACTCGAAGTGTTACCACCGTTGGTAATGCACTCGGAATAATCGTGAGCTCCACCACAATACATACAAGAAACCTCAACCGCTTTAATCGTAGCGGGAGCGGGTTGTTCACCAACTTTAAACTCAATTAACAATCCTTTAAGTTTATCAAAAATCTTGTTCTCCAAATTAGCCTTCATTTGGCAAGCATCAACGTTGTGTGACAAACTAGGTGAAGATGAAGACGAAGCCTTACGAACACTCGACGTGCTACGAGGACTATACACCTTAGACCTATTCTCAATAATTACCAATGCTTCCTCGACCGTCTTACACAAGAAATTACCACCCGCGGCGGCGTTAAGATAATCACGCTCATGATCGTTCAAGCCATTGTAAAACGTGTCTATTTGATGCAAGTCGGAAAAACCATGATGAGGACATTCGTGCAACATTTCCTTAAACCTATTCCAAGCCGTTGAAAAACTCTCATTATACTCTTGCGAAAACTTTAAAATCTCGTTTTTCAAGTGCGTAGTCTTAGAGGGCGGAAAAAATTGGTTCACGAATTTTGAAACGAGATCCTTCCACGTCAATATAGAATTGGGTGGCTTTTTCTCTAACCAAATTTTTGCGGGCCCCGCTAAGGAATACGGAAAAAGCATCATCTTAATCGAGTCGTTTGAAACATCCTTAAACTTGCACGTGGCGGTGAGACGATTAAATTGGCGAATGTGGTTATGCGGGTTGTCCTTTTCGTCCCCTCGAAACTTGTTGTTTTGAATCATGGACAACAAACCCGTCTTAACCTCAAAATTCTCCGCAAGGATAGCGGGAATCACAATCGCTTCTCCATAACCCTCGGTGGGTGCTTGAAGCAACTCCATCATAGTTCGATTAGCCATGGGTGCTTCTTTTACTACAATGGGTTCGTCAATAGGAGAGTCCTCACTAGTAGGAGTGAGTGATTTGTTTCTTCGTTTACGAGCACGTCTTGCTTTAGAGCGAGTTTGCATAAACGTCACGCACAACGAGAAGGCGAGCAAAGAAGATTCTTTTTGGTATTTTTACTTTTTCAATTTTTTTGTGGTTTTTGATTGTTTTTAACTTTTTTGGATTTTTTTGGAATGTATTAAGTAGACCAAAATCTACAAATCTCCTCACTAATCAAATCTCTTGATTAACGAAGCCTCAAGGAATGAAAACGAACACGTGAAGTGAACGCCTTCGATGACTTTAGAACGATGGTGGAACACCAAATCGTTCAAGAGGGTTTAATCAAATGAAACCAAGAAAATATATATGATACTTAATAATACTTTGGGCGGCAAAACCCTCGATTCACTCTCAAAATCAAATACGCACAAGCAAGCGGAGGAAACGAGGCGGCGCGAAGCACTTAAGAGCCTTTTTCCTTTAGGTCGTGAAATACAACCGCCTTATAGTTTGTATTATCAAAATCAAGCTTCACGAAAGTATTTATCTATTTTTGCCTTTTTTCTTTGGTTTGAGATTCGAATACAATGATTGGGTAATGACCTCCCAAGTCAAGGTTGTGATTTCTCACGTATTTGGAGTACTTGTAAATTTATTGTTCTACGTATACAATATAGTAATAATATTCACACAAAAATCGAAAAACGATAATACGTATTAATAGAGTGCTATTAATACAAATACTTTTTATGGCTAATATAGAAAACAACAATTGTTCAACCAAAACACAACACGCCTCCCCGGCAGCGGCGCCAAAATGATTGTAGTGTTTTACTACTCTTTAGGAAAAGAGCAATAAATAGTGGTAAGCGTTAAGTGTCGGTTTAGGAAAACCGAGCACCAATGACCAAGCAAGTTCGTTTCCCAAGGAGGCAAGTGCGTTGTGTTGAGAGTTGATTTTTGTTTGAGATTATATTGATTTAAAAAGAAATGAGAAAGGAAAGAAAAGACGGTTACGAAAACTAATTAAACTACGACGAAAAAGCGTAAACGTAAAACCGTAAAAACGACGAAAATTAAAATTTTAACCTAAAAATTTCTAAAAATTACTAAAAATCCCAAATAATATTCTAAGAGTTTACAAAAAATCCAAACTTGCTAAAACCTTTTAATTAATTAAATAATGACTTTTTAATGCTAATTAAAGCCCTAAAAATCACTTTTAATTATTAAAAAGCCCTAAACAAGATTTTATAATTTGTAAACCTCAAAAATATCCTAATTAAGCTAAAAACTATTTTTAAAAATTTTAAAACCAAATTAAACTATTTTTAAACACTAAAAACTATTAAAATGTATTAAATCTTAAATTAATTCTAAAAATTAATTGAAAAGCCTAAAAATTAATTGGAAAGTGACAAAGTTCCTATTTTAATGTCTAGAATCTAGAAAAAATGAAAAAAAGTTAAAACTAAAACTTTTAATTTTTATGAATAAAATAATAATAAAATAATGCAAAAAATAAAAAGTTTATAAAATAAATTTTAAAAAATTTCTAAAATCCTAGAATATTATAACTAAGAGAAAAATGAAATTTAAAGTTCCTAAAACCCTTTTTATAATCTTATATTAATTTTTAAAGTTTAATTAAAAACCTAAAATTAAATAAAACTAAAAATTAAAGTTTTTGAAAATCTAACTAGATGTAAACCTCAAGTTAATAAATTAAAACTTAAAAATTATTTTTCCTAAAATTAAAATTACTGTTTTCTATTTTTAATTTATTTATTAAATTACGGCTAAATAAAAATGCATAAAAAATAAATAAATAAAAGGAAAAATACAAACTTAATTTATAAAAATCTAAAATTGAATAACTTTCCTAGGAAAACTAAATTGGAGCAAAAACACTTAAAGAATAAGCCACAAATGGCTTATCAATCCACGGCTTGATTAAATAAGCCCCAACTCAAATGACTTTAAGTATGTTTTGTTTCCTCCCTTGTTCAGTAAAAGACCCAAGGGCAGGATGGTAGTGTGTGTGTGCTTTGGCAGTGGTGGCGCAGGTTCGAGTCCTGGCCACGCCAAAATTTTTGAAAATATTTTTTTTTCTTTTTTTTTTTTAAACACTTGTACACAGTAACCTTAACTCACCAAAACACAAACACACACCTCAGAAATCCAACGAATTTAAACTTTATATTAATGAAGCTTGCTCAGACCTTGTTTCTTTTTCTCTTGTACTATTATGACTCTTTACCACTAATCACTAATCACTTGGTACTTTAATCAGTCCAGAACACAATCAACTTAAACCGAAACACGTTCTATCTAAAATTTAGGCCTAAATCACACGGTCCTAGGCTTATACCAGTGATGCAAAAAGAACAGGATAGGCGATATTGGGTGAAACAGGGGTTTCACAAAGGTGATTTGAACCCTGAATGGGTTCGAATGTTGTTGATTTGTGGGTGTTTTTGGTACAAATGGGCACCCCACAAGTCAGTGGACTTGTGGGAGTCACAGCTATCACAAAACTAGCAAAACCTCGAATCACCAAATTAACAGCTAGAACAACGAAAGCTCAGATATGCAGACAGCGAAGCAGTTATGTTTTTGCTGATGTGCTAAGACAAATTAATGAACAATGAACTATAAAATTCTACACGTCTAGCAGGAAAGAGTACAAATAAGAATCGTACGACCCTAGGTAGTCATGGTATCTAATCTTTTGGCCAATTTTTCTAGTTCAAACACAGCAAACTCAACTATTTAAGCGAATATTCAGATTAACTGTTTTCAATTTACAAAATTTGCAATTTCCACCTTAAACATGCTATGTCAGTTAAACAAAACACACCCGACTCCAGAGAACTTGCTTTAGTTGTTAATAACATGCAGTACCAAACACCCTATTCTCTAAGTGGGATCTAATGACAGGCTTGTAAAACTATTTCAAACATGCAGGCACTATGATTTCTCCCTTCACTAATTTGCTAGAATAAAAGCACCAAAACCACAAACACAATACGCAAGTAGATCAAATAAGCCCGATAATGGGAAACAGTTGCATACAACAAGCTGAGAACCTTAAATGCTCTTAGCAGTGGGCAAATCAAGGCTAACCGAGGCAGTCACAGAAAACACGCTAACACAAATAACAAATTATGCCACGATTCGTGTTTAATATTCAAACTGACAGAAACTCATTGCAGGCACTCTCTCTTATATTGGCAAATCCCCTTTTTTAGATCTTGGTTCTTGGTTGGTTAAGCGAGTTTGCAAATAGACAGTGATGGATCTTAAACCAACAAATCAATCTAAACAGAAAACAAACTTGAATTACACCCAAACAGAATATGATTTTAACTTGTAAAAAAAAACTGAACAAACGTAATTGAACTAAAATTTTTATAATTTCTACCCACAAATAAGCAAACTCAAAAACTTATGCAGAAGAATCAAACCTTAATAACTAGCAACTAACAAGCAATTAATACACAAGCAGAATTACTCAAATTGCAGGAATACAATAAAAATAAGAAAAGGTCGAGAAGGCGATACCTGCCCTTGTTTACGTCCAACAAGGGCCAGCTAAGCTCCCCTGACCTCTACCAACAACTAGGTGAGGCAGGGGTTCTTGGTCAATAAAATGAGATGTGGGGTGGTTCGTTGGGGTTCAACAACTGAACCGAAGCACCCAAGTTGGATAAATAAGCTGCTAAGAGTAACAATTGGATCCAAGAACTAAGTTCTTGGATTGTGAGCTCAAAAGATAAACAATACAATTACTTTAAGCTGAAAATTTTCTTTTTAAGAGAAATAAAAAAAAAGAGACTTGAATGTTTATTGCCTCACAGCTTTGGTTACCCGAATTCTTATACCCACAAATACTTGATATTAATTATATCAGGTATCTATGGCCGTATAACAACCCAAATTAACACCCTATGTGGCTTTCATAAACCTCAATCTAAAGCTTTGACGAACCAGAAACTCAGAACACTTGTAAACGAAATTTAATTCAAACAGTAGCAATAAAAAACAGATAAGTAAATGGAACTCGTTTTTCTTCACAAACACTAAACCACAATGTATCTTTTCATTAAAAATAAAAGTGGCTTTACAAGGAGTGAACCAGGAAAAACAAGAACAGAAAACTAGCTAATGCCTAGTACCCTTTATATAGGGTTTACAAGAAAATTCTAGAAAGTGAAAAAATGCTAACCCTAAATAACTGAAAATCCAGAAATACCCTCATGAAGATTCGCATCAGATTAAGCATATCCTCATTTTTGAATTCGTCCAATATCTTCACGTGAATGCTGAGCTGTGATGGGTTGATCTTGTGCGTTGGATTTGATGTTGGCATCAAGGAATCCCTTCAAGTCGTTGATCTTCTGTCTTCATTTGTTTTCTTGTGTTCTTGTGGGTCAGGGGAGGTGGAGATTGTCACATGGGTTGATGGTGAAAGGGGGGTTTTGGTGGGATTAGGGTTAAGAGATGAGTAATCTCTTTTCTGGAGATTATGGGACTCAATTACCAAGTAATTAAGATTTTGAGATTTAGGGTTCTTGAGTTAATTTGGGGATGATAATGGTGAGCAGTGTATGATTCCCGCCCCAAAAAATTATTTATTAACTGTGTATAAACGTTTTAATAAAATGATTAAGACTTAGTGGAAATGGTGACGTGTCAAGCCAGGATAGGATGATATATCTTGCATGCTTGACAGTAATTCCCCTTCATCTTCTAAAAAATGTTCACAGAATTCACAAGTCATTTTTCTTTCCTTCTCTTTGTAATTAACTTTGGCCAATTTGTCAAAAGTGGCACAAACACTTTTCAAAGTTCATCACAAGGACTTAAAATGTAATTTTTGGATTCTTTAAGGATTGATCTTGTAATGTCTTCAAACTTTAAGGTTTTGACTTGTTGGTTGACTTCTTGGAGGACCATATTTGACAATTTAGATTTGATGAGGGACTAAATTTGCCAATTCTTCAAAGTTAAGGGTCCTTTTTGTAATTTTGACAAACTTTAGGGACCAAACTTGTAATTATGAAGATACAAGGGTATAAAGTGTCAATTCTTCAAACTTGGAGGACCAATCTTCAATATTCTTCAAATCTTCAAGGGTTTTCTTTGGAAAATTCCTCACTAGGGCTTGGTTCATCGTGCGGCTTCGTTTCCCGTGTTCGTTTTTGCGTGATTCTTGTGATCTTTTGTCATTTTCTCAATACCCGTACCTAAATTACACAAGCAACAAACACAAGCATATATTTGGGTATTTTGATGATATTTAATGCATTTTAAGTCCAAAAAGAACGATGAGACCATGTATAAAAGCCGTCTCATCAGTATTTTAAAAGTATTAACGTGAAAAAATATTTGACGGGTTAAAAGTTATTGTGGCCCGATTTGACGACAAAGTGACGGGATTTATATTTAGCGACTACGGATTTTTTGATCGGGTTTAATTCATAATCGTTTGAGCCGACAACAACTTTTGAGCCGAGTCGAATTGTAAAATCCTGAAAACAACAACATCCACATCATTTTTCCTCAATTTTCAATGGAATCGTTAAATTCGACACTTAAAGAGGGAGACTTGCATCGAATGCAAGACAAAGATAGAGAAAGTGGTATGAATTCATTTCAAAGGCTTCAATATCATCTAGTTACTCTTTCACGGCTTCAAGGAGGGAGCGAATTTGTGACCATCTTTGGACAAGATCGTCATATATTCATCGACTCAATTTTCACCACTTTGACCCAACTCGCCGAGCAACTCAACAATGAAAACTTTAATCACTCGGCATCGGCACTTGCATATAAGGCTCTTGTGACACAACTCACGCCTTTCCTCCAATTTAATATCATCAAGCCTGAACTTTCAGTGATTTGCCAATCATTTCTTCGAGATACACATACCGAGCTTCGAGTTTTCCGTGATACAATTTTGAAACTCATGACATCGGTCTCGTCTTCGATTTATGAACGATCTCGACTTCAGCAAGGGTATGATAATTGAGTACAAGATTCTTCGATGCAAGAGGAAACTGGTCATACGATTGACAACTTGGAGCCTAACGATAGCAAGAGCACGGAATCAGGAGGACAACATGATACCAGTGGCACGTCAGGGAATGTTCACGAGATCTCTCTTGATGACACCTTACCCGTTTATGACGAAGAGCCTGCAAACATGGTACAATGTAATGTTGTTTATGATGTATCTGCTGATGACATGCCGCATATTGAGCATTCTGAACCTAATTATGACAAACATGGGATGGAAAAGAGTGATAGCAATACCACTTCTGATTCATCCGATGCAAGTCATCATGGGGGAGAGATTGTTCAGAATGCTATAGTACATCATGATAATTGTATTATAACTGCTTCATTGACTGCTTCTGATTCCAAGATTAGAGAGCTCGAAACGATTGTAGCTCAACAATCAAAAGATCTTGAGGATGCCAAACTTGAATTTTCTAAGAAAACGGACAAATTTGAAGCATACTTTGAAAAACTTGAAAAGTCTAACGTTGTTCTTGAAAGAAAATTGAATCAAAGAGTTTTAGATTCTAAAGCTGAAAAGGATAATCTTTTGAAACAAATTCAGTTACTAGAGTCTAAATTGGCATCCCAAGATGAATTGCTCAAAGAAAATGAGACGTTAAAAGCCCAAGTTCAAGAAAAGGTGTTTGCTATAGCTGCGTTGAAAAACAAGTTAAGGAAAAATAGAGGACCTAGTGTGGACACTAAGCTTGAAAAACCATCAATCTTGGGGAAACCGCCTACAAATCAGTTCGTCAGACAACCGATTGTCAGACAACCTACTGCATTTAGATCCGAGCGACCACTATCCTCGAGACCGCGGTTTGCCTCCCAAGTTGATTTGGGTCATATTTCTAGAACAGTCACTCCACCAACTAGGCCTAATGTGACTAAATCAGTTTTAGCAAGACCTCATCACATGATTGCCTCTAGTTTCTCTAAGAATAGTTCAAAGAACACGTCTAGAACGAGTTCAAATGATGTGCGCCATGATTTTGGTCAAAGGGAAGCTATTCCAAAGACACATGTAAGAGATAGCAATGTCCAACCTAGTCAGATACCTTCTAGATTACCCAACACTGCTAACCGTAGCATGACGTCTCCTAGGAGTATCGATCAATCATCTAGGAATTACTCGGACATTAAATATGCTACTTGTAAAACATGTAGAAAATATGTCTTTACGGCAAATCATGATTCTTGTATCAAGAAACTACTTAATGAGGTGAACTCCCGTGCTAGACTTAAATCCCAGTGGGTCGCTAAAATCAAACCCATTGGTAAAATGTGGCGCCCCACTGGTAGAACTTTCACTCTTGTAGGAAACGAGTGCCCTTTAACTAGGATAGTCTCTGATTCTACTACTGGGGAGGAAATTGCAAAGGATGATACATCACTTAAGCCTGAACTTAAGGTTTTCTATAAAAGGAAACGTTTGCCAACTAAGACAAGTGAATCATCCCCTCAGGTCACCTCTGACACAAGAAAAGAAAACCGTGAACCCCCACATGCTTCTAAGATAGATATCGCTAACCCATGTCAAAGTATACAAACTCCTAATGAGAATGCAGGTACCAAAGTTGATGTTCCAAAAGAACGAAGTGGTCCAATCATTGTATACCGTTCAACTAAGGACACTCTCAGAGTTTGGTTGCTGAAGAAGCAGATATCAGAGAAACAAGTGTCTCAGGGGATTCATGGTTAAGCTTAATGTAAAAAGGACTTATAGTCATATCACAGACTATAACTCGCTCTTCAAAGACAGGAAAGTTTATCGCCGATGGTAAACTTATCCTAAAAACGAGAAATTAATTTTTCTCGGGCATGAGCTTATATTAAAAACATTCGAAGTTTTTAAGCTCATGCACTATGGCTCCTCGTTAAATGACAGACGACGACCCGGACTTCAGAGACAGGGAAGTTTATCTACGCAACGATAACTTACCCTCTTAACAAGAAATTAAGTTTTCTTGGACACGAGCTTATCCTAAAACCATTCAAAGGTTTTAAGCTCGTGTATAAGGCTCATTATTAAATATCAGATGATGACCCGATCTTCAATTAAAAGGAAAGTTTATCGCCGATGATAAACTTATCCTTACAACGAGAAATTAATTTTTCTCGGGCATGAGCTAATATTAAAAACATTCGAAGTTTTTAAGCTCATGCACAATGAATTACAGTTAAATGTCAGACTGTAACTCAAATTTCAAATAAAGGAAAGATTATCTTTTATGATAACTTATCCTCATAACGAGAAATTAACATTTCTCGGTCATGAGCTTGTATTAAAACATTCGAAGTTTTAAGCTCAGAAAGGAAAGTGTATCTTTTAAATAAGAGAACTTTTCCTCGTAACGAGAAATTAACCTTTCTCGGTCATGAGCTTTCCGTTAAAATAGTCAAAGTTTTCAAGCTCATGAACACGACTTCTAAGTAAATGTCAGCTTAGGACTCGTTCTTCAAATAAAAGGAAAGGTTATCGCTGATGGTAACTTATCCTTACAACGAGAAGTTTACAACTTCTCGGACTTGAGCTTTCCTAAGATATTCCAAATCTTAAGCTCAAGTAATTGGTTTTCAAAACTTTGAACACAATTTTTCAAGATTTTCTCAAAAGGTTTTTTTAAATCTTTCAAAACTGTGTGTTCAAAAATGTTTTGATAAAAAGAGCATGTCTTCTGGAATCGATAATATTTACGAACCTAGAAATGTCATTCAATAATGACACGGGATTGTAAATAAAGTTCGAGCAGAAGTTTCAAAAAATTTAAAACATGCTCCATTATTAGTAACCCGCTTTTCACTTTGAAGTCAAGCATTTCACCGGAAAGCTTTGACTTCAGAATCCGAAGTTATCATCTCCACCAATCGTAGCAACTTACAATTGATATCTACATACTCGACGATGCTACTACTCAAACGGTGACTACAGCTCTTTCAATAGAACACGGGTCAACAATTGAGGGGGAGCAATTGTCCAGCATTCAGAATCCTTGATGCCGAGAGTGCCAAGTTCACATATTGGTGTTAAGACAATGATATCAATCATACACATGGAGTCAAGAGATAACTTCAGAAGTTACGAGGAAGACCAACATTCGTGAAAAAGAACCATGTGCTTCTTTCATATGATGTTCTCCATCATTCAGGTCCAACCTCGTAAATTGCTAATATTGTGAATTCATTATCATATATGATCTTTGCACGTGATAAATACCTTACACTTGTGTTTAAAAGGTATTTAATTTACGTTTCAAGTACACCCTCATTAATTTGAGGGGGAGCTTGTGTAATTCATGAAGATAATTGGATTTGCATTTTTCTTCCCAAATTTTCTTAAAATGCTATTAAATCAATTGATATTAAAAACATCGATTGGGTTAATATTTTTAATATGGGGGAGAAAATGTGATTTAATATGGGATATGATCAATCATAAATGGTTTGACTTAACGTGATAGCTCATCCCGACATGTGCAAAATGTTTTCGGATATCGTGGCATATGTTAAGGGGAAGCAAAATGGATTTGCACTTCAAAATGGATTTCATGGTGACATACACTTACCCAAAACATCTCTATTCACGACGGTGAAGATTGTGGTGACATAAGGATGGTAGGATAGGTTAAAGTCCAATGATTTCTCTAGAACCGGAGGAATCTTCCCAAGGACATTCCATAGCTAGAAATAGTAGTCCTTAGGAAAGATGGAGAAAGATTGTGAACGTAGCTGAATGCCGAACAAGTACTTAAGTTAGCACTGGAACAATCACAACAAGGTGCTAGTGATGACGTATTGGTAAGCATTGAAGGGGTTGAAGAATGAAAGAATTGTAAAGATAAAGGGTGTAAAGAAAGTAGCCCTCCTTACAACTTAGGCAGAAACCGGGTCAATTCATATGCTATTGAGATCATTTAATGATTCTTGATATTGAAGATAGACATCATGCACCCAGTGATGCAATGCACAACCCATCCCAGCTAACTCAGATATCTCTCAAAAGATATTTGTTTTAATCACACGGAGACAACGCATTATCTATTGATTTATTCACTCCGAATAAATTGGTATTGAAAAGGTGGCACTCCTCTCCAGCCTCCGATCACTAAAATCCAAAATGCACGATCGAGTCTAGAGCCATTTGAGATCATCAAATATCTCATTAGGACACACTTTCATATTTCCTTGCTTCTTCACACACTGTGAAAAGTAAGAAAGATCTTAAGAGTCCTACGCAAAATCTTCATGATCTTGCCTGAACATCCGAGTAATACGAAAGTATTTACAATGAAGATGGAAATCCTTCTTGAGCGAATATCAAAAAGCTCATGGTAGGTGACTTGTGCGATTCTTTATGAATCAAACTTGTGATAACTGGAAAGCAACAGTGGTTTAATTCTTAAATGAATTTAAACACGTTCCAGGCCTCTACGCAATATCTTAGTGATCTTGCCAGAACATTCAGAGTAATACTATTAAGTATTTACAGTGACGAATGGAAATCCTTCTAGTGTTAACATCAAACAGCACTTGGTAGGTAACTTGCAAGATTCTATATTAATCAAGCTAGTGACAACTGGAAAGCAACGACGGTGCGGTTCTTAATTGAACTTCACTTGTTCCAGGAACATGAATTGACGGCTTCAAATCATGCGGATAAGATTATCCAAATGATTCACTCTTTACGTTCGCAGTCAGCTTTGGACGGTCGAGTAAAGAGAACGGGTTTACCCGCGAAATCTTGTCAAGGAGGTTCTTTATTGAAACTACCTGCCACAAGTACGATATTTAATATCGTCCAACGGTCTTCACCGACCGGAGGTAAAATGCTACCGAATTAGAATGAAATGTTCAAGGCCATTTCATTCGTGTATATGTTTTGTTGCTAATTGTCTTATGCAGCGTAACAAGAAGGTGGCATTGCGGTATACAATCCAGAAGAAGTCGTCACCACATGCTTATACTACATACACTTAGTACTTCAACGAATTCAAGAAAGTCTGAAGGTCAAGTCTTCCGCTGTATCAAACTCTGAAGCTTTCAAGAATTTAAAAGTATAAGTATGTGGAACATGAAGTCACGAAGAGGCAAATATCACAAGTGAAAGAATGCACAAGGTCAAGGCAAGGAAACATGCTCAAGACTAAAGTCAAAGATCACATCAAGCATATTCACAAGAACAAGATCGAAGACTCAAGCATAGATGCTAGGTTTAAGATTTTGTAAAAAGATGTGACCTCCCTTAGGGGGAGATTGTTGGAAATACGTTTTTCCCAATAAAGTCTCGGTCACATCTTAGTTAGCATAGATCACGAGATATAGACTATTTAGAACTTTGTCTCTTGGAGCGACCTCCCTTAGGGGGAGATTGTTGGAAATACGTTTTACGTATTTATGAAGGATCGGTCGCTCCAACGATAATTATGTAATGGGTTCGTGATCCACTTAGTAAATGTATAGTACATATAGCCCACATGTAGGGTGGGCTATATATATCCCCTCCTAGCATGTTAGGAGGGGTTGGTCATTTTCATAATACACACATTCAATCTTTACTTTCTCTCTCTACTCTTCTCTTTTCTCTCATTTCTCTCTCTACACCCTCATCTCCCTTCTCATCTCTTTTATATTTATCAATCTATCCCTCTATCAAATCCATCTAATCAATCATGTAGGATAGGCCAAAGATCACGTAGACCTTCAAAGAGTGATTATAGCAATATTGTTATAAATCATTCTTGTATATTCGAATATTTACTTTAAAGGTTTTGAGTTTGATATGTCTTATCGAAACAGAAAAACATAGGACAAAGCTATCTAGCTTATGCTCCAATTTTTTGTTTCGAAAATTAAAGAGATTGATTTCATTAAATCAAAATAGATCTATGATGATAAGTTCGCTTTCGTGTTAGATCTTTAAAGATCTCAACATGCATGTCTAAATACGAAAAACGAATCTGAGATCTGTTTTAATATTGTTGGTTCAGATCGAGTCTAGATGCGAAGGGGTTTAGGAGACGATGGGAATTAGGTAGATTGATGTTGGATTTGATTGGAGTAATAAGGATGTTGTTTGGTTAAGGTGTCAGACAGTTTTTTAAACATGGTCTGTCCGTCGGAAAGTTTTTTAGGGTCGAGTCTAGATGGTGATTAAGTGCTCAGTCGCAATGTTTTTATTTATAAGCATTAGTCATCGCATTAGTCATCGCAATGTTTACGAGACACCATCGGAATGATTTCTGACTGAAAAAGGCCATCGCAATGTTTTCTTAAAAAATCATCGCAATGTTTTCTGTCTTAACCCATCGCAATGTAAACAAAATAAGCCATCGCAATGTTTTCAAAAAGAAATCCCATCGCAAAGATTTTACCAGGCCATCACAATGCTCGCATCGCAAAGCCATCGCAATGCTTGCATCGTAAAGCCATCGCAATGTCAGATCTTATCCATATCTGTCCTTTTACTGATTTTCAGGATCTGGTCTTTTGTGAGTATCATCTTCATCTAGATTTGATTTTCTGGGCAATCATCAAAAAAATGAAAACAAACGAAACCATGAATCGAAAATGAGAACACTGATAACCGATTTGAAACCATGACCCATGAGACTGACCATAAAAACAACTTTTGACCAAGACCGATCTAAAAGTTTGACTACTGGACCAGTGGGATATGAATACCAGATATGAACGTGACAAAACCAGTGGCTGAAAACAAGAACAATATGACAAATTTTTTACTGTTTAGACAACGAACAAGAACATCGTGACAAAAATTTTTGGACAGTTTGAGACCAAATTTTTTTTTTGACCACCAAATCAGAAACAAGAAACACAATCCAAGGATTGAACCGAGGCTCTGATGCCAAATGTGGGTTTGCTTTTTAGTAATCCGGTGGTCTAGGTGGGTGGTGGAAGGTGTTGGAAGCCATGGATGAAGTTGAGAGAAAAGGTTGTGTGTGAAAATAAGAAAATGTATTAAAAGTGAAAATGGAACACAAGCAACACCCCTCCTTGGAAGCCTTGGAGGGGTATATATAGTCACACACGACACTTAACTATACATTGTTTCCTAGTCTAGTCTAAGCGTGTGAGACTATGATAACTAATGGGAATTCTTAAATGTCGTCATATAAAGTGGGTTTCCAACATAAACATTTCGTAATAACAAAGTTATTAATAGAGTGTTACCTTTGTTTAGTCAACCAAGTAAAACAAAGAACAAGAAAACCTGTTATGGTGATTGGAATTAGTTCTGTTTCATAAGCTTTTATCTTTTTGAATAGGCTTCATGCTTTTTGATAAAAACTATCTTGATTTTTATTTTTTAATAATATATGATCAAGTGGTGATTTCTATCCATAACGTTGTAGAGTAGAAAAACATGAAAACCAAATTTAATTTCAAGTTGTGTATGTGCGTAGTCCAAACACAGGGTGATCCTTGTAAGATTATGGATTAATGAGCGGCCATGTAATTCATCCGTAACTACAGAAGGGAGGCGGAAATATTGACACATTATGATATACATAAGGGCATACAATTACATTTACTTATGTTTTTTATGTGTGCTAATCAAATTGATATGTGTACATATCAATTCCCTATTGGTTATTGATGTGGTTTTGTGTATATGAAACCTAATGCGTAAATTAAAGAGAAAAAAAATTAAAATAAAAACCGCAACCAAACCGTTAAAAAAATCAAAAAAATGTAACTAAGAATTTAAAATAAAATGGTTTACGATTTGCAAAAATCAAAATTTGCGATTTGGCTTTTGGTTTTAGCATAAAACCTTCTCAAACCACTCCATGCTCACTTATAAAACAACATAAAAAATCAAAATTAAATAAAACACATTTTTTATAAAAGTTTTATGCACCAACATACTCGATCTTATAAAACTTTTGTGATAATTTTTTCGAGAATTATTTAAAAAAAAATCTTTTATATATTTCTCACAGATATTTGTCTTTTTATTTTAACCTTAATCGGTATTTGAAACTTATCTTTTACTTATCTAATAGATCAATACTTTTTTTATTTGGTAAATGTTGAGATCCCCATAGACCATGTAGGTAGAATAGACCCGGTGATCCAATTTCCATCGTCCATCTATTTTTGATCTAATGGTCAAAATCAAACTCACTTTTCACCTTAGAAGGGCAAATTCGTCAACCTATATAAACCAATAATTTACACACACATCATTTTTTTCACAAAAAAATATCGGGCTCAATTGCATTAGTCAGGTTCTGATCTAACTTTTTTCGGCGAGCTGCCCAACCACTCAATTTTTCCGGAGAGCTTACCAACCACCTACCTTTTTTCGGCGAGCTATCCAACCACCCACATCTTTAATTGCATTGGTGAGGTTCTGATCTTACTTTTTGTTGCTAAATTAGAGCTTTTAGCTAATTAGATACATTTTGGATGCATGTGTTTTGTTTGTGTGACTGAAATAGGAATGTAATTATGCCTACTGTTTTGGATGATGGAAATATCTTGAGCTGGGATGCTACAACACTTTTACAATGTGCATTTAGCAATTTGAAAATGATTTCAGAAGCCTTTTAAATGGGATGGTTTAGTGATCCTTTATTTGCAAGGTCTTGATGCTCTTTTGAAAATGATGAAAATCTGAATGGTGTTGGTGAAGGTTTTAGAATGACTCTTTACAGGACCATTGTGGTCTTGTTGCAAATGGTCAAAATGATGTTTTTGAAGGTTTTGGAATGACTCTTTACAAGACCATTGTGGTGAGGTTCTGATCTTATTTTTTGTTGCTAAGTTAGAGCTTTTAGCTGATTAGGTACATTTTGGATGCATGTGTTTTGTTTGTGTGACTGAAATAGGAATGTAATTATGCCTACTATTTTGGACGATGGAAATATCTTGAGCTGGGATGCTACAACACTTTTACAATGTGCATTTAGCAATTTGAAAATGATTTCAGAAGCCTTTTAAATGGGATGGTTTAGAAGGTTTTCGAACGACTTAAACCTCACCTCAACAACAACAACAGGAAGTCAAAGAGCGGAGCAAATGGATTTCCCCTGATTTATAAAATAGAGAAAGTTTCCACTATAAACAAGAAAGGAGCTTCGCCTGATAAAAGCATCGAGGACTTGGTAAGAAGGCACAAATGAGAGGGAAACCTTAACAATCGCTCACCGAAACGCTGTTTAAAAATATAGAATTGCAGTGGAATACAACTAATCTCACAACTAAGAACGTGAATCGGGTGCACCTAGCATGATCCCAGTAGGATCAAGAGACTCGTCAATGACCCAGGTTTTGAATGTGGTGAGGAAGTATTAAAGTGCGCCAACCTTTCAACAATTAGAGACTAACGCTAGCAGTAACAATGGCCCGCCTCCATATCAATTTGGCTAACGTATATGTTTAACTTGAAGGCATATCTTCATGGCTATATATATCAGCCATAAAAAATCCATGGATTGCCAAAGCCGACAAGTGGTCAAAAGAACTAGGCGGCTCGTTACCTGATGTTATTTTCGTCTAAATAGTATTATTATTTGTATATGACTCGGAAATCTCCTATGCAAATGTTTTTTTGTTCAAATGGAAATTTTTTTGTGAGGGGTTTGTCTCACTTAAATTTTGTGCTCTTGTTGTAAGTAACTTTTCATTTTACCTGTTTATTTTATCATTGTAAAAAAAGGGTATGCATATCTCATGATTTTGTTAAGAATTATATATGATTTTATTAAGAGTCATATATGATTCTACAAAGAATCATATATGATTCTACAAAGAATCATATATGACTCTACAAGAATCATATATGATTGTAAAAATCATATATGATTTATGAATACAGGAATCATATACATATACAAGAAAGTTTGTGTATCTAGTTCACATGTAATTTGCTAAAAAATCACATGTGATTTGTTCATAAATCATATTAGTTGTTCTTGTATAAAGCTTTAGCAAGTATCACAATCACATGTGATAACTATAAAATCACATATGATTAATCATATATGATTTAGTATTGAATCATATATAGATCGTATAAAATCATATACGATTTAATTTTAGTACATGATTCCTGAAGAATCATTAATGATTTAAGAATCATATATAATTTAACACTAACTAAATTATATATAACTCTTTAGGCATCATATATGATGATTCATGTAAAATTGTATAAGATTTATCATTAAATCATATATGATTTTTGAAGAATCATATATGATTTAGTATTAAATCATATATGATGATTCATGTAAAATCATATAGGATTTAACATTAAATCATATATGATTCCCGAAGAATCATATATGCTTTAGTATCAAATCATATATGATTTTCGAAGAGTCATGTATGATTTAAAAATCATGTATGATTTAGTACTAAATCATGTATGATTCTAAAAGAATCATGTATTATTCTAGAAGAATCATGTATGATTTTAGTACTAAATCATGTATGATTCTAGAAGGATCATGTATGATTTTAGTACTAAATCATGTATGATTCTTTAAGGATCATGTATGTTTCTTGAAAGATCATGTATGATTCTTGAAGAATCATGTATGATTCTTGAAGAATCATGTATGATTCTGTAGTAAATCATATACAATTCTCAAAGAATCATGTATGATTCGGTACTGAATAAGTATTCAAACATTCATGAAGCAACCACGCTATACATATTCATAGCTTACAAAACTATCATATAATTAGAGTCTCACTTCTATAGATTACTCCAACAAAGTAACTCTTTCGTAAATAGAACTCATGATAATATTATATGTTGTAATGAGCCCTTTGAATGCATAACAGAATACTAATAGTTTTTGCATATCACGTCTAAACATATACTTATATATAGACGAAAGAATAAAGAAGAATTAAAATTGGGGAGCAATCAGTATGTTTTCTTGATCCGAATGTGGTTTAAGGCGCCACCTCCTTGCTCCTTTAGCAAAACACCACTTTCCCAAATATACACATGTTAATGAGATAATTTACAGCAACCTCTTGATAACCTGTTTGTTTCGGTAGCATTCATGTGCATTATTGTTCACCTACAGGAAGAACCAAAAAACACCAAACTCGTCTACTATTCCAACCAAATGACAAGCTTCTTTCCGGCTCCTCAATTACCTAAATAACGAATGTTAGTTAATAGATTCTAGTTCATATAGTTCTAAACTATTGTCACAATAATCTAGCAAAGAATGAATACTTTATTTACAATATACAACAATGTTTATGTAAACCTAAAGTTCACGCATTCTTAGTTTGCAAAATTGCATTTTCATATGTGAAAAGGAGAGTTACAAGACTAGCTGTTCTAGTATAAATATTAGCATAGAATATAGATTAGGTACCAAAACCATTATGGTAGTTAAGATAAACTTGTTTCATGATCTTTTTGAACCCATCAGTATTTGTTTCAATTACGAATTTTCTTTATATTACTTGTAACATATATGAGCATTGTATACTTATCTACGATATACTTGAAAGTTTATGGACGTAAGTTTAATAGTCGTGTGTTAGGAACGAACTTGAGATTACGGGATTGCACACAATACGTAAAGAGTTAATTTTATTAATAAATATATTTATATGTTTATTAATTAAATCGAGCTATAAACTTTAACGTTCATTAAGTATTAAGAGTTAAGAACTAATGATCGTTGTGGAATAAATCGAAAAGGAAAGGAAGGTTCTAAAACACCCCATAGGGGTTTTTTGACCGTCGGTTAAAGAACAAAGAGGGAGAGGATTTTTTTACCTTATTTAGTTTTGACTTAGACTACAAGTTTTCTAGGCCTATATAAACACCCAAAAGCCTTCTTAATTTTTACCCCATCTTTTCTCCTCTCTCTCTTTGCGATCTGACGCCAAACGCACCCTTAGGGTTTTGTTTGGTTTGTTTAATTTTTCCTGAATCAAGTCCTAGCCCATCTCTAGGGTTGTTGGGTTAATTTTTCCACTATACGTTTAAGCTCGGTTTTAACGTACTAGTATTATGGTTAACTCGTTATTATACGTGTGTACAAGAACGTAATATAGTCTTCCTTTAGACTATATCTTGGTGATTCGGTATAAACCCTAATTTGGTGAATTGTTCTTGTTCGTGAGAATTGTATTGCAAAAGGTATGTAACTCTAATTCGATTAATTATGAATGTATTATTATGATCTTGTTAAATTGCTTCTGCTATACGTGCTTTGATCTATGTTTAGGGTTTTAATAATTTTTATGAACTTTATAAACCTTCAGTGGCATCGAGAGACGTTTTAACATGTTATAATTATCAAATCCCAAAGGTTTTTTAACTAATAATTGTTTTGATAAAACTACATGTTTTTCTAGGTTTTCTTTAAAAAAGTTTAAGGTTTTGTGTTGAAATCATTTTTTAAGACGATTTATAAATTTTTTTTTGAAACCCTAAAATTGCATATTGTATAATCTTTAGATAAATTGCATGTTTAAATTGTTATGTCATGTAGATTATGGTTATGATCCATAGAGATTTAATTGTTAAGTGGTGTGGGTGGATCCATGATGAACATGCATGTTTTTTCATGGATCATTAAAGTGTATGCGGTAATTGTTACATAGTTGCTACTTGTTTTTTTGACTCCATAAATTTAAAATTAGGGAAGAATCTTTATGAACATAAAAACCCTAGATTTTAAACTTATTCAAATAAATCGTATGCATGTGGCTATTTAATTTAGTATTGTACATATAAATTGTTATTATGTGTTTATGATTTAGTTTTTTTTTGTTTGCCTATTTGTTTATTTAAATTGCATGAATTGATGTAAACAAGAGTAATTTTTTTTAAGAAAAATAATATGGACTAAATCATATTAAAACTAAAATTGTTTTGAGATCCAAGTTACATTTAATTGTGTTGATTGGTAATTTGCAATAATAATTAGAAAGACCTACTCAATTTGACAAACTATAAAGTGGGTATAACGCATTGCTGGTCATGTACCCGACTAAGGAAGGAGGTTATGCCATTGTCGCTGACCAAATTCCCGGCTTGCCTGTGTGTCAAATTGAAATTACCTACGATTACTATTTTCACTTTACTTTAAGGTTGATTTACCGCAAATTCACATCCGAAACACAATAAATAAGGTTATTGCTTTGTGCTTAGCCGAGTTCTAGAAAAAGTACGTTGTGAATTTTGTTGTGGGTAATACTTATATTGGTTTAACCAATGCCTCAACAATAAATTATGTATATTTAGTCTTGCCGAAAAGTTTACTAACATTTTATTAAACTTATGATATGGAGATGTATGCATGCTTCTACATACATTGATTTTGACATCTAATTTATACCCTTAAAATTTAAGTCGAATGCCATCTAATTGACGAACACTTGAAGTTACAGTGTCGTCATATGAGATTTTGGACGACGTTGTGATGGAAAGAAAACTTTCATAGAATGAGAATTCGCATGATTAGTTTTACGTTCTTTAGATTAGACGACTTAATTAAGTTACTCAGTGAGATCTGGAAACTTAAGGCATTTAGAGGGGATGAAACATGTTTACAATGCAAAACATTTTTTGGCAATACAAATCCCTAAAATATCTAGAAATTAGAAATTGTTTGCCAATAAGTTGTTCGACAAGTTATTATGTTGAATACAATCATTACTAGAAGATCAATTGATGTAATGAATTTATGTCAATATAGGTTCTAGTTTCAAGTAAAATACTATGGTTACTTTATTTACCGGGGTAATTTTATTTTCTTGAAAGTACTATCGAAAATACTAATATCTGAACTTATTTCTATAGAAATGGCTTAACCCGACAACAACGCTTTAAGTGCGTTTGATCATCCAGAACTTACTGTAAGTTTATGGACTTATATTTAGTAGTTCGCATGATAGGATCGAACTCGAGATTACGGCATTGCACACAATACGTAAAGAGGTAATATAATTAATAAATATAGTTATTGTATTTATTAATTTATTTAATAAATATATTTATGTATTTATTAATTTAACCGAGCAAGTAACTATATATCCTTAACGATCGTTAAATAATTAATAGTTAAGTTATAACAAGCGTTAAATAAATATATAGTATATACAAACAAAAGGAAAGAAGTTTGGAAGTTACCGGAACACCCCTAAGGGGTGTTAGTCAACCGATTATGGGCTCCAGGGGGGAGGGGAATTTGTTGCCTTTTATTTATCTTGGGCTACAAGGGTTGAGACCTATAAATACACCTCCTAATCCCCTCATAAACACACAACATAAATCTTTCTCCCTTCTCTTTCTTTTGGTCGATCGCCGCCCCTCACCAACAAAGGGCTTCTGTTGGTTTTCTTGGTTGATCAATTGTATACTTAATCTAGTCCTAGCCCCTCTCTAGGGTTGTTGGGTAGATTAATTACAAGCGTTGTAGCTCGGTTTTCACGTGCTAGAATCACGGTTATCTCATTGTATGTGTACAAGAACGTAATATAGTCTTACTTTAGACTATATCTTGGTATATACGGTTTAAACCCGAATCGGTGATTTGTTCTTCGTCTTGTGGAATTGCTTTAGCGTAAAGGTATGTAACTAATTCGATTAATTATAATTGTCTTATTAATTATGATCTTGTTAAATCGCTTCCGCTATGTGTGCTTTGATCTCGTTTAGGGTTTTATATAATTGTTATGATACTTATAAACCTTCAATGGCATCGAGAGCCGTTTTAACATGTTATAATTATCGAAAATCTAAAGTTTCTTTTTAATTATAATTGTTTTGAGTTAAAAACTATATATTTTTAGGTTTTTCATAAAATTAGGATTTTGTTTTTTAAAAATTAGAGTTTTTACTCTATTTTTAATAAAAAAAAGTGAATTCTTTTGAAACCCTAAATTACATGTAGGATAATTTTAGATTATATTGCATGATTAATTGTTATGTCATGTATGGTTACAATACGTAGAGATTTAATTGTTAAGATTTATGGGGATTCCAGGATTACATGCATGTTTTCATGGATCGTAAAATTATATGTTTATATGATTTTATGTGCTACGTGATTATTTGATTCAATAAATCTAGAATTAGGGAAGACTTTTATATAGAGTTATAAAGACCTAGATTTGATGATTATTGAATAAATCGTATGCATGTGGCTATTTGATTTATTTGTTGCACATATAAATTGTTATTATGTGTTTATGATTTAGTTTTTTTTACTTTTATATATATAAAATTGTTGAATTGTTGTAAACAAGGGTTTTTTTTAAACGAAATAATATGGACTAAATCATATTAAAAATAATGATTTGTTAAGAGATTTAAATCACATAAGATTACGTTGATTGGTGAATTGCAATAATAATCTAACGGCCTACTCAATTTAGACAAACTATAAAATGGGTTTAACGCACCGCTGGTCATGTACCCGGTAAAGGAAGGAGGTGTTATGCCATTAGTCGCTGACCAAATTCCCGGCTCGCCTGTGCGTCAAAATTGAAATTACCTACGATTATTAATTGAATTATACCTTAAGGGTGATTTACCACAAATTCACATCCGAACCAGAATGAATAAGGGTATTGCTTTGTGCGTAGCCGAATTCTAGCAAAGTACGATGTGATGAGTTTACCAAATACCGCAACATAATTTATGAAGAAATTTAATCTCATGAAAAAGTTTACCAAATGTTTTTATTAAACTTATGCTATGGAGATTGTATGCATGTTTCTCCATATATTGATTTTGACATCAGAATTTATACCCTTAAAAATTAAGTCGAATGCTTCTAATTGACGAACACTTGAAATTACTTCGTCATCAAATGAGATTTTTGGATGATGTTGTGATGGAGAGAAAACCGTTTGTTGAATGAGAATTCGTAATATAACAATTTTTTAGTATATTTTCGTTTTCCTCGACTCGACTCGAATTGATTTCCAATTTTAAAGCAAGTAAAGCAAATAAAAGTGACGAAAAATGAAATCACAAAGATAAACATAAAAAATAAGCATAAAGCTTCAACCTTTTAAGCTTATTAATCTTTTTAGATGATAAAGCTACAAGCTTTATATACTAATAAGCTTAATAATCACAAAAAGGTGTAAACTTTTTACTAATTATGAGCTTATCTAAATGAAATCTAACTTTTAAAACTTTTGAATCTATATTTTAACACAAATAATAATAACTAAAACTAATTAAACCGTTTTTTATGAAAAATATAACTTTATTAAAAACAATTTAAACTATAACGATCTAGTTAATAAAACTAAAGCGATTAGGCTAGAAAAATAAAAGGGAGAACTTTAGTACCCGTAGTCCGAGATAACCGCTCTAAACAAACAACATCAACAACTTCAACAAAATACGGTACGTAAAGTACACGGCCAACCAATATCAAACCAAAACTAAGCGTAACCCGGCCAACCAAATCAATCTCTAACCAAATTAATCAACCATATCAAACTTGAACCAAATTAATCAACTATAAGCTCTTCTTCAAAAATGATAGATCGATACGCCAAGATCAAATAAAACATAAAAGGTTAGAACAATAAGCAATAATTATTATATGATAAAGAGATTTAATTAAAACTAATAGATCTAAAATATTTTTTATGTTTTATAAAAGTATTTTAAATTTTAAAGCTAAAAATTATAGATCTACTTAATCTATTTAAAAACCTAATAGAGCTAACTATTTTTTAAGGTTTTATAAAAATACTTTAAATTTTAAACTCTAAACTTATAGATCTAAACTTTTTAATATAAAAAAACTAATAGATCTAACTATTTTTTTTGGTTTTTTGAAAGTATTTTAAATTTTTAAAACTTAAATCTAATAGATCTAAATAACTAATTAATAAAAACTAAAAGTACTAAAATAAAAAGTTAGCTTATAAATAAGTTGTAAGCCTAAGCTTAGAACTTATGAGATTTAAATAGCTACAAAGCTAAAAAGCTAAAAAGCTAATTAAATAATTACTCCACAATAAGCTAGATCTACTAAAATAAGGCAACAATAAGCTTGTATATAAATCTAACTTATTAGGAAAAAGTTATATAAAGTTATCCCAAATAATAAGCTAGATTATAAAGATAAATAAAAAGAAAGGAAGAATGAGAATTAATTAAAGAGATTAAGCTAAAAGATTAATTTTATAAAGATGAAAAAGCTTAATGAATAAGCTATTACAAGATTGAAAGGAAAAATACAACTTAACTATGTGTAAAAACTGAATATGAAAAAAACTTGATGAAAGAAAAACTAGTGAAAAATAAAGGGAAGGGGGACTTTATATAGAGTCAACATTGGGGGTATATTAGTCATTTACTAGCTAATTTTGCTTAGAGGCTAAGTTTATGGGATCACATGCCTTCACATTCTGATCATAAGACTGACACACGCCCAACTTGTACTGACATGCGCCATATGCCACGTGTCATCCCCTGATTGGTCTGAAAAGCTGAGTCAACTGCCACCTCGTCATTCTCTGCCACCTCTGTCATTCTCTACCACCTCGTACCAGCACTAATTGATGTAGAGTTTTTACACACCTTTAGGAAAAGGAGGCAAAATAGGGCAAGCGTTAAGTGTCGGTTTAGGAAAACCAAGCACTAATGACCAATGAGAAGTTCGTTTCCCAAGGAGGCTTGTGTGTTGTGTTAATGAAATGATTAACTTTGTGATTATATTGTTATGAGAAAGAAAATAGAAATGAGATAAGAAGAGAATGACGGTTACGAAGACGAATTATACTAAGACGATAAAGGCGTACACGTAAAACCGTAAAAAGCACCAAAATTAAAATTTTACTCTAAAAATTACCAAAAATCACTAAAAATCCCCTAAAATATTCTAAGGGTTTAAAAAAAATCCAAACTTGCTAGAACCTTTTAATTAATTAAATATTAACTTTTTAATGCTAATTAAAGCCCTAAAAATCAATATTAACTAATAAAAAGTCCAAATCAAGATCTTAAAGTTTGTAAACCTTTAAAAAAACCTAATTAAGCTAAAAAAGTATTTTTCAAAATTTTAAAACCACTAAAAACTATTTTTAAACAATTAAAAACTATTTTAAGCTAATAAAACTTAAAATAATTCTAGAAAATAATTAAAAGACCCTAAAAATATTTGGAAAGTTGTAAAATTCCTAATTAAGTGTCTAGAACCTAGGAAAAATATAAAACTTAGAAAATCAGACTTTTAATTTTTAATAATAAAATAATATTAAAATATTAATAAAAATCCAAAAATCCTAAAAAATTCTAAAAACTTGCAAACTAGCTTAATTTAACCTAAATAACTCAGAAATGAACTTGAAATTACCTAAATACCCTTAATGGGCCTAGAAAATGGGCTAAACCCAAAACAGTCACTTAAATGGGCCAAATTGAGCCCAAAATGAAAAAGTGGCCCAAATAAGCCCAAAAAGCACTACTTGACTCAAAATTTGATTTTAAACAACTTTTTCCAAAGGCCCAGAAGGTGAAAATGTGAAATAAGCAAGCTTATACCAAACAGCTTATTCTTAATGGGCTTTTTGGCCCATTAAGCTATAAGCTAATGCCATAAGCTCAAATTAGACACACAAGCTTCTTTTGTCCTAAATAAGACTTCTATAAAAAGAAATTTGAAATAAGCCAAAGGAATAAGCCTGAAAATGCAATAAGCAATCTACAGAAAACGACAAAATAGTCATTTTTGAGTTCTAGGCCACCCCAAGAGCTGATTCAAGTTTCTAAAGCTTTTAAATGACTTAATTAAGCTATTTCAACAAAAAGTTTTCAAATAAGCTGGAAAAAGCAAATAAGCACTTATGAAAAAGTCAAATAAGTTGGTTTTCTAGCAAAAAGTCAAAGTCAAAGTCCAATAAGCTCCAGTCTAATCAAACGGGTCAAATAATGAAGATCTATCACAAAAAATAAGTTGTTGCAGGTCTGGATAAGCAATTATATCTTATTGATAAACTGAGAACAAATTAACACTAGCAGGGGCTAGTTTTGGGTGTTGAGCAGTGGGAACTTTTCCCACTGTTTGACTTGTAGACTTTTTTTGTCTTTAGTGACTTTTTTTGGAGTTTCAGGTTTCAACAAGGCACCCAAATGATCATTGGATCATAAGGAGTCAATACAAACAAAGAAATCAACAATCCAACAACCCAATTTGTACAGTTAATTCAATTAAGCACCAGATCTGTCACAGACTTAGAACAATAAGTAGTTGAGGTTCAATAAGCACTTAGAGCACAATTCAGCCAGCCAAACTTAACCAAATGCATACACAAGCTATTATAAACTCAAATGAACAAGTCTAAACAGGTTTCATGCAATTATTCAAAGTTTTAAGCAAGATTCAAGCACCTTAAGTTTCTGATAAACACAAGAACATGCAGTTTTATACTTTGCTGATGTATTTGACTAACAAGCCAGATTCAAACACTCAAATCTATCAAGTATTTTATATAAATGATGTTTTAACAACTTTTAGCCCTAAGCATGCACGAATACTAGATTTCACCAAAATCTTAGATAAAAAATAGTCAAACTCAACAAGTTATAGCAGATTGTGTGATTCAAGGTTTCAAACTCAAAAACTTGCAGCAAACAACTCTCAACCAAGCATATATCAGATACCAAGCATAAATACACACTTCTAACAACACAATAACAAGTTTTAATCTCAAACAGGTAATCCCAAACACCCCTTTTACTTTTCAAAACCAAGTTTTTCAAATCAAAAGTGAGATTTAAGACCACCCAAGCCCAAATTAACACAAAAACAGCTAAGATAAGCAGATTCAAGCAATTTTAAGCCACAAAATTCACAAGAACACAAGTCACACACAAATATCACCAAAAATCAAGATTTAAGCAAATTTTGGGATTAAGTATGCAAACCTCATGGATGTACATCCACACCCACGAATTTTGAGCTTATGTATTAGCAAGAACAAGTACAAGCTTCCTTAAACAACCCTGCTAAGAATCAACAAAGTTAGAAGCACAATTATCAAAACAGAAATATGAAAACTTCTTGATTAATGTAACTCTTTTCCTCCACACTTGATTATCCCCAAGTTATAAGCTTCACCACACCTTGATAACTCAATATCAGGATGCTATGATCAGCCTTATAGCACAAGAATTCCAAGATAGACCAAGAACTTAGCAAAATATCAAGAAAATGTGGAAAATGTGCAAACTTTTGCACACTCCTCTTTTTGAAAACAGGTTTTTAATTCTAGAAGAATGAAAAAAGAACAATAATAAACAAATTATAACAATGGCACTTGAGCTTTCTTCACAAAATTCGTACACATTTCATTAAGACTGAAAATGAGCTTTATAGTTTTGTGAACAAGGAAAATTCAAGAGCAAGTGTAAATGAATGACCTAATACCCTTTATATAGAGGGTGTACAATGATCCTAGAAAGCTTAAAAACGTGAACCCTAATTGGTAGAAGTCCAGAACTGCCCTTGGAGCTTTTGGCATTTTGTTGAATCATGTGACAAGTCTTTGGCTGTTTGTGTGAGTTGTCAACCATGTAGAAGTGATCAAAGGCTCACAAGGAGCTTAGGATGTAAGCAGGATTCTTGTTCGTTGGATTGCTGGCTCAACTTTGTCTTCTTCCCAAAAGTGTATGCAGGGGAGGTCCCATGTAGCATGTGGGTTGTTGGGGTGGCTAATGTTAAGGTTGGGATGTGATTAGGACATCATTAATCACTAATCTGGAAGAGGCGGTGGTTTAATTTTTGCTAAAACAAAAATCCCCAATTATGTTCTTGAGCTGATAAACATAGGTTTTAATCCGTTTAAGGGGCGATTAAGATTTAAATAAGTGTTTAGGCGCCAAGATTAATTAATATTAATCTGGTGAGTGGATGGTGATGTGGACAAAAGGTGAGTTGTGATTGGTTGTGGAGTGGTAGTGGGGCACGTGTCACCCAACTATTGGTTAAGGTAAGTATTATGTCGCCCAGGTTTAACCCCTCACTTCTTTTCCCTTTGTCACTTCAACTTAAAAAGCTGTCAACGCCCATTTCCTTCACAACAACTTTTCACTTTTCACACTTTTGCCCCAAAATGTTTTTAGGGGTATTTCTTGCCAATTTGTGATTTTTGAAGGACTGATTCGGTATTTTCTTCAAGGATAATGGTCTAAACTTGTATGATTGACATTTTGGAGGACTGAAATTGTTAAATCATGTTTGATGAGGGACCATTTTTGCCAAGTCTTCAAAGTCAAGGGTCCTTTTGTTAATTTTGATATTTTCAAAGGACCAATTTTTCCATTCTTGTAACTTGGAGTCCTTCTTGGTATGTTTGACTTTGAGGATGAATAATATTGACATTTTAGTTTTGTTGAGGGACTAAAATTGCCAATTCTTCAAAGTGGAGGGCCCTTTTTGCAATATTGACAAACTTTAGGGACCAAACTTGTAATTATGAAGATACAAGGGTATAAAGTGTCAATTCTTCCATATTGGAGGACCCTTCTTCATAATTATTCAAGTCTTCAAGGGTTTGTCTTGGGAATTTCTTCATTAGGGCTTGGTTTATTGTGCGGCTTTGTTTCCCGTGTTCGTTTTTGTATGATTCTTGTGATCTTTTGTCATTTTCTCAATATCCGTACCTAAAATACACAAGCAAAAAACACAAGCATATATATGGGTATTTTGATGATATTTAATGCATTTTAAGCCCTATTTGGACGATGAGACTATGTATAAAAGCAGTCTCATCACTCCCCCATACTAAACCATTGCCGTGCCCTCACGCAATGCTAGAATAAAGTATCGTAGCATCTCCAAAGATCATTTTTATTCACTTTATTGAATGATAAACTAGCTATACTACTACTATTGCTACTACTACTTGCGTTTTAGACATAATGTATGATTTTCATCGCAAAATGGGACGTTTACGTTCATAGAATAAGAACATGTGAATGCTTCGTTAGAAATAATTTCATCGTCCTCGATTTTCACCCCAATTCCATGCCAAGCGTGCAACGAGATCATTGTCATTATAAGTTAGTAATGCTAACACTACTCATATGCCCTAATCACGTACTTATCCTCCCAATTTCCTAAGTTGTATCTCTTATATTTTATTTTGTCTTGAATGTTTCACGAGGATACATTTTTTGACTTATGTGATAATAGAGATTTAGGTCTAAAAATAGAGTCCTAACGGTGTAATCAAGACCATCAAATCAATAACCCCTCCTAATAGACAACGATGTCAAAAAATTAAGTCAACAAGAAGGATCGATAAACACGGTTTTATAACGGTTTTAAACATGAGACTTATTACCAAGACTTTTATACGCCCCCTAACGGAAGGGCCTTATTATCTTTGGTTTACCTCCATCTTTTATTCAACTTTGCCATGAAGCTTTTATTATGACTTCGGTCTTGCCTTGCCTTTTATTATCCACCTCATCGGTAGTTTTATTAGCCAAAGACGTATATCCTCACGCTAAGGCGAATTTTGGATCTTTAAAGCTTCGAAGATTAAGGATTGATTCACTTTCAATTTTGCATAGATTTTTCGGCCTTGTGGGGCTTCAAATTGTTTGCTTGATTTAGGTGAGCACTTGAAATCTTATTATTGGGTGAAGCTTTTGATTATTAGGGTGCCAATACTTTAAAACCGTGACGCTGGCGATACCTTAATGTCTTCCCAATTTAATTACACGGAAGCTACTAGAAAAGACTAGAAACACAACAATCCCAACTAAACCGCTAAGTCAATATTTATTAAGCAAAAAATATTTACATGCGAAGGGAGAATAAGCAAACAACGAGAACACACGAGTTTTTGAAAGAATACGAGTACTCTACGTTTAGCATAGTAACTTATAATTAACCCTATCATTTCTCGTCCTCATTTAAGAGACTTAGCCTAATGTGAAGTTAAGGAATCAAAGCTAAGTGCTCAACACGCACGGTCGAGTCAAAAATTACTCTTATTCTCGCCATCGGAAAACCTACATTCGTGTCTTCAAACACTTATAAAACATGAGAAATTTTTTAAAATTTGGCCATTTTTAGCCTTATTTTGCAACAAAACGATAAACAAAAAGATAAACTTTGGAAAGCGTGAAGGTTTGGCAAGGAAAGTATCTATTCACCCCCATACTAAAGTTAAACATTGTCCTCAATGTTTCGAGTCTAGGGGTGCAAACACCCCCATACTAGAGACGTAGTCAAATGCCTAATCTAGCATGGAAAGGGTGTAACCGTTAAATTTAAAGTCGTTTATGAAGTGTGCTAAAAACCTAAGGTTAGAACATCAAAGGATATATCATTTGGATATTGAGAAAGTCTTCAAAGCAAACGATCGAGTGCTCCCATAAAACAAACACGAGAGGCTCCAATCGTAAAGATAATGATCATCTAAAAACCACAATTCACAAACAACCACGAAACAAAGGTTGGAAGGGTACAAATCCCCACATGTTACTACATTAGAAAGCGATAATATGTACATAGGATAAGCATGGGACTCCCCCACAAGGCACCTCGTTTTTGATTACCGAGTCATGAGCTCGACTCGATCCCCTCAATACTAATTATCATTAGGGAAGGTGATTTGGTCGAGGTAGTTCAAAGATGGAACTTCCCCACCAAAGTAGTGCTTCAACCTATGTCCATTCACCTTGAAATTGGGGTCATCATTTTGAGCTAGCTCGATGGTCCTATATGGAAAAACTTGAGTCACGGTGAATGGACCTTACCAACGGGATTTTAACTTACCGGAAAAGATTTTCAATCGAGAGTTAAAAAGCAAAACTTGATCCCCAATGTTAAAAACCCGGCTTTTAATTTTAGAATCATGCAACTTTTTAGTCTTTTCTTTATAAATCAATGAATTTTCATAATCAATGTCCCTCAATTCATCCCATTCATTTAATTGCATTTTCCAGTGTTTTCCCGCGGTCTCCATGTCATCATTACAATGCTTTAGGGCACAATAAGCTTTGTGTTCTAATTCAATTGGCAAATGACAATTTTTCCCATACACAAGCTTATAGGGAGTGCACCCAATGGGCGTCTTATGAGCGGTCCTAAAGGCCCATAAAGCATCGTCCAACTTATCCGACCAAGATTGTCGGTTTTCCCCTACGGATCTCTCCAAGATCCTCTTCAATGCTCGGTTTGAATCCTCGACTTGCCCACTCGTTTGTGGGTGATAAGCCGTAGAAAGCCGATGTGTAACCCCATATTTCCTTAGGACCCTTTCGAATTGGTCGTTACAAAAATGGGTTCCACGATCGCTTATGATCGCACGAGGGGTTCCGAACCGAGAAAACAAGCTTTTCAAAAACTTGACTACCACACGAGCATCAATTGTGGGCAAAGACTTAGCTTCCACCCACTTAGATAGGTAGTCAACCGCAACAAGGATGTACTTATTACCGCGAGATGATGGGAACGGCCCCATAAAGTCTATGCCCCAAACGTCAAAGATCTCACACACTTGGATGATATTTTGTGGCATTTCATCTTTTTGTGAGGCTTTTCCTTGTCGTTGGCATGAGTCATACGACTTCACAAGATCTTGTGCATCTCGGTAAATAGTAGGCCAAAAGAAGCCGGCATCAAACACCTTCTTAGCCGTGAGATTAGCACCGTGGTGACCACCCGTGGGTCCCTCATGACAAGCTCTAAGGATGTTAGAAGCTTCGGTGCCAAATACACAACGTCGGATGATTTGATCCGCACAAGTTCGAAACAAGTAAGGGTCGTTCCAAAAGTAGAACTTGACGTCACGAAAGAATTTTCGTTTTTCTTGAGTCGTCATACCCTTGATGATTAAGTTACCCGCATGGTAATTTTCAAAGTCCGCAAACCATGGGGTGGAAGTATCAAGCTTAGAATTCACTACACCAAGTGTCTCGAGCGGAAATGTTTCGGTGATTTCCTTGGGCTCGTAAATACTTTGGTGAGGATCTTCCAAATGAGAAAGATGATCGGCCGCTAGATTCTCGGCTCCTTTTTTTGTCAACAATTTTGTGATCAAATTCTTGAAGGAGGAGAATCCAACGAAGTAATCTCGGCTTTGAATCTTGTTTAGCCATAAGATACTTGATAGCCGAATGATCCGTATACACTATGCATTTCGTCAAGACGAGATAAGGTCGAAATTTCTCAAATGCATACACCACGGGAAGGAACTCCTTCTCCGTTGTAGTGTATTTAAGTTGAGCCTCGGTCATCGTCTTGCTAGCATAGTGAATAGGCAAGAAGTGCTTTTCATGACGTTGCCTGATAGGTGTGAAAACACCCATCCTTTTACCACTTAATTATAATGAAAACGAGACCATAACGTGTATTTTATGTCGTAAATGTCGGAATTATGCGTGGTTTGTGTTTTTGTTGTGTTTTAGGACCAAAATGTGAAAAGGAAGGAAAACACGGGCTTTCACGGGCTTTTATCGAAGAAAAAGACAAAAGACGAAGTCAAAAGATCAAGAGTGCAAAAAGAACGGAAGTCTAAGGCCTATTCTGAAGATTTATCGAAGAACAAGTCTAAAGACGGAAGTTTAATTAAGCCGAAGAACTCAAGTCTAATAAATGAAGAAATTATAAGACGAGTTTAAATTAATCCCGAGACAAAGTCGAAAAAGTCGAAGAACTTAAAAGACGAAAAGACGTGAAGAAAGAAAGAAAGAAAAGAGCAACACAAGCATCCCCTCCTTTCCTATAAATACCCTTCATTTCACCACATGAAAGGGTGTTAGTCATTTAGGAGTAGATTAGTTTTAGGAGTAGGAGTAGATTACTTTCTCTCTCTAGTTTTCTTTAATGTTCCTCAAGCTTTTTCTTTAATCTTGTTTAAATCTTTGATCTTTAATCTTTTTAATTCAAGTTTTTAATCACCTTCTTCTACCTTTCTTATTTTGTTTATCTTTGATTCATGTTAATCTTTGATCTTATTTCATCTTAATGCTTATTTGATTTAAAGTTTTCTTAAAAGTATTCTTTTTATTAAACTTTGATTTCAAAGTTTTTGTTAGCCTCAAAATATTGAGTCAAACAAGAATGTTCGGTCATAGGTTTCGATTGTAATATTTAGAACGTTGTAATAAGTAGTTATTTAGTCGTGGTTCACGGGCTTGGATTTAAACTAATTAAAGTCCAAAAGACAAGCCCGGCCGAATATATAGTCCATTAAAGCCCGCATGTGGGTGGACTATATATACTACCCTCCTAGCATGTTAGGAGGGTGGATGGTCATTTGTAACAACTTCTTTTCTTAATCTAATCTCACCAAGTTAATCATCTCCTCTCTACTTTCTCTCACTATTTTCTCTCTCTAGGAATTCATCTCTTCTTCATCTATTTTCTTTCTTTATTCTTTGCTTAATCATCACAAATACATGGGACAACATTTGGTATCAATCGCCACGGGGTAGATTTGTGATTGTTTGTTGTTATTATATTTGATTCGAATGATTTAATCCATAAATCATCTCGGATTCAAATTTTTTTGTGTTTTCCGTGCTCTACTTCTTCATCTACATCTTCTATATAGTTTTAGTAGTGATTTGGTATATTTACTTTGGCTAAAAACACAAAATTTTTGGGTGTTTTGATCATTTTTTGGCTTAAAATCACGTATTGGTTGAGTTTTGTCCGAGAAAAGGGGGGTATATTCCGATCAGTGCAATCGGAAAAGGGTTTTATCATTCCGATCAGACATTCCGATTTGGTATTCCGATCAGTCTTTCCGATCATCATTCCGATTTGGTATTCCGACAAGGGCTTTCCGATCATCATTCCGATTGGACAAAACATTCCGATCTGCATTCCGATCAGTGATTCCGATCTACATTCCGATCAGTGATTCCGATTTGCATTCCGATTAGGTTATTCCGACAGGTTAATTCCGATTGGGGACATTCCGATTAGGACATTCCGATCAGTGATTCCGATCAGTGATTCCGATGATGTGTTTTGCTAAATTTCGTTTGAGTATTTTTTAGACTTAGCCACCATCTAGACAAGTTTCGGAATATCGTTTACACGAAGATAAAAAAAAAAAAAGAAAAAAAAGAGTTTTTTGGCGGGAAAACCAAAGTAAAATTTATTTTTTCCTAAACCATTTTTAGGCCATTTAAGCTTCAATTTCAAATTTTGGTGATGCGAAAAATTTTTCAACCAAAAATTCAAATTTTCGGACCAAAATTCAAATTTTTAGGCCATTTTTAGGTTTTATTCTTCTTTAAATTTTTCATTTTTCAAATTTTTTTCCTACTAGTTATTGGATATTTCTAACTCGTTTTCAAATTTTGGTTATTCAAAATTTTTTTGGTTTACCGTTTTAGTCGGACTGAGGAATTTATTGTCGGACTGAGAAAAAATTTCAAATTTTCGGAATTTCAACTACAACACAATCACACCATATCTACTTAAGATCCGAAGTTACTTTATCAACTGAGACACCATCATCATGGAAACGAGCAATGCGTGTGCAGACAGAGAAGAACGAGAGATGCAACTACAAGAACAAGTCCTTAAACAACGTTGTATGCAAGCTTTCAGTGATCTTAAAACGAATCTAAAACGTCTGGAAAGAGAGACCTTCTCGTACAATCCTTTGTATATGCGTGCATTTCATTCCTTCTTCGGAAATGATCATCGCACGTTCACTTATGACTTAAGAGACCACTTGAAGAATCTTGAGAATGAATTACTCAACAAAAACCTCCATGAGACAAATTCCAAAAAAGCCTTCAAAACATTCAGAACACCGTTTCAACCATTTTTTGCTTCAAAGCTATTCGAGAATCCCAATTTTGAGTCCGAAGTTCGAGATGCAAATCAACACTTCAAAGACTACACTACAATGGAAGCAAAATCATTCAGAGACTTGATTTTTGGAAACATGGAATCAATTGAAAGGCTTTTGGATGAACGCCTACTTCATGCAAAAGACATGATCAAGAAGATGAATGACAAAAGGCTGAAAAAGCAAGAGTGCACGGTTGCAAAGATTCATGTAGTGGATACGAGTCCAATCTCAACTGTAAGTAACGAGACAATATCGAGTAATGCAACTGACAGCTGCAGAACATGGAAAACAACGCATGCTGAGCAGAATGAACATAACAACTCTGGGAAAGACAACAGCAGCTCTGACAAACAACACATCGACTCTTAGATTGTCATCAGCAATACACCTTCCTATGATAATGGTCCTGTTTATGATTCTGAGCCATTAGAAGAGGTACACAATGCTGAATTTAATGTGTTTGCCAATGCCGATACGCATGAGCATAGTGATCAAACAACAAACCTTATTGACACATGTATGACGGAAAAGGTTGATAGCAATACCACACCAAATTCATCAGACATGTGCAGTAATGAGTTTGAGGATGATCAACATGCAAATGAGTATGATGATGAGGAGCGTGTCGCGCTTGCTAATTTAATTGCTAGTTTACAAAAAGATGTCAATGAAACTAGAAAGAGTCAAAAGCAATTAAAGAAGGCAAACACAGAGCTAACTCAAAACTTTGAAGAATGCAAAGCCGCTCTAATTAAATCTAATGAGACCCTTGAAAGTAATAGGGCTGAGCTTCTTCAAAAGACCAAAGAGCTTGAGGGGTACAAGGGTAGTGCGTTAAAAAGTCAAAAGGACGATTTTGAAAACAAATATAATACAACTCTTGAGTTATTAGCCAAAGAGAAGCGTCAATATAATGTTTTCTTAATGGATGAACGTCAAAAAACGTACCTTGCCAATACCAAAGTTAATGAACTTGAACAAAAGCTCTCTATGACCACTACAGATTCTGCTAAAATTCTTGAGGATAAGAAACAAGAGGTAGATGCGTTAAAACAAGACTTCAAAAGTAGATATGATAAAGAAACCGAAAAGGTTACGAAATTAGAAGCACAAGTCGACTTTTTGAAGAACGTTGTTTATAAAACGCATGATTCTATTCAATCCGTAAGAATGCTTGCACCTCCATCGATGTTTAAGGGTCAAGCTAGCTTTGCAAGTCCTGAGTACCTTGCCAAAGCTCAAGCTGCGAACCCGTGTCTCTATCTTGATGCGACTGAAAGGACCGATCTTGATTGCATGCCGGTAAGTGCCAATAGTGAAGAGACTGCCCTTTGGGACGATGATAGTCAACCACTTGTTAATAAGGGGTTTGTGAAACCTTATAATTATGCTTATGAGAATAGTCTTTATGGCCTGTTCAACAAACAAACTCAGAAAACTCATGAGGAAGTGTTCTTAGAATGCAAACAAAAGAGAATTCAATGGAAGAAAGCATTTGCCCCTAAGAAATCTAATGTTTACAAATACATAAACTACCTCCCTCTATATGAATCTAAAAGCAAGAGTAGGAAAACATTAGGTATTCTTAAACACCACATAGATAATGTTAAATCTATTGTTGAACGAGACTGGGCAAAACGTGAAAATGCTGAGTGGACACGTCCGATTCCTCACGATATTACCTTGCTTGTCAAAGAACTCTTAATTCCAAACACGGCGTTGATTAAAGAAACTGTTCTTCAACTTGAGGAGTTCATTCGGACTGAAATGTTTGATGATTTAAAATATGTTGAATCTATTGAGAAACACATTGATGATCTTCAAATGGAGAAGTCTGATTTCTCAGATGAATATGATTTACTCTTGCAAGAATGCGTTTCTAAAGATGTTATGTGTGCTTATTTTACATCTTGTGCTGATATTGATGAATATTCTGAAGTTGCATGCCAATATCTTGATAAGATCAAAGAATGTGAACGTCTTAAAATTGAGCTTTCGAAACGTAAAGAAAATGTTGACAAAAAGGCTTTTGAGTTACTTCAACACAAAACTGATTTCTTTCAAAAACATTGTCATTCACTTGAACTTGCTTTGCAAAAAGATGTTGGTCGTTTTCCACATGATAATAAATTGCAAGAAAAACTTTCCCAAACATTTAGAGAAATGAATGAACAGAATTTGGAAATTAAAGGGTTGAAAGCTCAATTACAAGACAGGGACAGAGCGATAGCTGAGTTGCAGAAACTCATTGCTAAAATGGGTGGGAAAATTGTGGAACCTAGCATTAAGAAAAATGTTGTTAGACAACCCAATGCCTCTAAAGAGAATAGATCCTCTATCTTGGGAAAACCATCTGCTTTATCTAATTGCTCGTTTGCAAAACCTGTGTTTGCCCCCAAGATGGATGGAAAGGAAAGGTTACCACAAGCTCAACCCATAAGGAATCCTATAGCACCAAGCGTTAAGCACAATAATGTGATTAAACCAGGGATGTATAGAATGTCCACGAAGCCCACAAACAAAGATACTCACTCGCCTCAGACTTCTAGAAACACTAATATTCATGTGTCTTCTACTACAGGAATAGTCTCCACTACTAGTGTTAGCCGGCCTCAGCTTAAGAGCACTCAAGAGAATGATAAGGTCTGGAAACACAAGAATCAAGGGAAGATGAAGCAAGTAGAAGAACACCCTAGGAATTTGAATGTTTTTAAGAATAAAAAGTCTGATATCGCATGTAATGACGATTTGAATGCTGTGAATGATTTGAATGCTATGAATGTGAAATTTGTTTGTGTCAAATGTGGCAAGTGTGCTAATGCTAATCATTCTATGTGTGCTATAAATAAAGTCAAAGGCGTAGATACTAGAACTAAGAAGCAAGTTGTAATGCCTATTAGAGCTAGTAAACCCAAACGCAAAGTGAACCATTCTGGTGCAACTCCCACTAAGAATAGTAATGCATCAGACTCCACCACTAAGAATCCTAGAAGCAAAATTAAGGAATTATATGAGTCTGCTAGCAAGTCTTGGAAATGGTGGTTTGCTAATCAATGTCCTCCCGGATATAAATGGATGCCTAAAGTTAGGACAGAAAATGTGAAAACGAGTGTTAGTTTGCCTTTAAATGTTGATAAGGACACTAATGATTCTACTATCACAACTACTGTGGTATCCAATTTAACAAATGCTCCATCGTGTTCTAACTCTTCTGTAGGTGATACAAATAATTCTCTTCATAATGGACTCCGGATGCACGAAGCACATGACGGGGAATCTCAAGCTTCTAATTAACTTCGTGGAGAAGTTCCTAGGTACGGTCCGATTCGGAAATGATCAATTTGCACCGATCCTAGGATATGGAGATTTAGTTCAGGGGAATATCACGATTAAAAGGGTATACTACGTCGAAGGGCTCAATCACAATCTTTTCTCGGTTGGTCAATTCTGTGATGCGGATTTGGAAGTTGCTTTCAGAAAGAAGACATGTTTTGTTCGTGATTATGATGGGAATGACTTACTTACCGGTACACGGGGTACTGATCTTTACACAATTTCACTTCAAGACACAACTTCATCAACTCCAATTTGATTCATGGCTAAAGCTTTAACGACTCAGGCATGGTTATGGCATCAACGTCTTTCTCATCTCAACTTTGATACCATTAACTTGCTTTCCAAGAAAGATATTGTGAGAGGCCTTCCAAGCTTGAAATTCATCAAAGATAATCTTTGTTCTTCTTGTGAACTTTGTAAAGCTAAACGAAGTAGCTTCAAAACAAAGACCACACCAAGCTCTAAAGGACGGTTAGATCTTCTTCACATGGATCTGTGTGGTCCAATGCGTGTTCAGAGTATCAATGGAAAGAAATATATTCTGGTAATTGTCGATGATTACTCAAGGTACACATGGACTCACTTCTTGAGGTCCAAGGATGAAACACCTGAAGTTCTCATCAGCTTCCTTAAATTGATACAACGTGGTCTTCAAGCTTAAGTTAAAGTGGTTCGTACTGACAGAGGTACAGAATTTTTGAATTCTAATCTGAGAAAGTATTTTGAAGCCGAAGGGATTGAACATGAAACATCTATTGCTCGAACACCCGAACAAAACGGCGTTGTTGAAAGACGAAACCGTACTTTGGTTGAAGCTGCTCGAACATTATTATCCACTTCAAAACTTCCACTATACTTTTGGGCCGAAGCCGTGTCAACCGCATGCTACACACAAAACCGCTCCTTAATTATCCCAAGACACGAAAAGACACCATATCACATAATTCATGATCGAAAACCTTCACTCAAACACCTTCATGTTTTTGGATGTACTTGTTACATTATACGAGATGGTGAAAATTTGGATAAGATGAAAGAAAAAGGTGATGCATGTATTCTTGTGGGATATGCAACTCAGTCTAAGGGATATAGAGTGTTCAACAAAAGAACAAAATTGATTGTCGAGACAATTCACATCCGATTTGATGAATCTCAAGAAATGGCACTTGAACAAAACAGTTTAAGTCCCGATCCACAACGACAAACGACTTCCGTTCACAACCGCACGGAACTCGGAACTCAAGACCACAGCAATGAACCGTCAAGTTCAACGCTGGTTCCAGAAAATGTTCCTAGAGCTGATATGACAGTCGACACGACAATTGAAGAGTTGGAAATGTTATATGGACCAATGTATGATGAATATTTCACGGGGGAGAAACAAGTTGCATCGAAGTCTTCCGCTGTTACTCATGATAAGAATGATGATACCGATCATCGTCAACAACCGGATACAACTTCATCTACTTCAACACGGGTTGTAGCAGAATTACCTCCTCAGAATATCACTTCAACAATCGATCCTACAACATCCACAACTACTGTCATTGCTCTAGAGAACACAAATCAAGCAGACAATGCATTATCTGACGAAGACGAATTTATCAACCCATTCGGTACACCGGTACACGAAACTGGAGAGTCTTCTACTCGCCATGTTGATCCGTCAAATATGCATACTTTCTATCAACGACATCCTTCAACACATCATTGGACCCGAGATCATCCTTTGGTTCATGTAATTGGAAACCCTTCATAGCCCGTTCGTACAAGACGACAGCTTCACACTGATGCCGATGTTTGTATGTTCGCACTCGCCGTGAGTTCAGCTGAACCGAAAAACATCAAAGAAGCATTAGCTGATCATGCTTGGATTGAATCGATGACGGATGAACTTCAACAATTTGAAAGACTTAAAGTCTGGGAACTTGTTGACAGACCATACGATGTAACACCATTAAATCTTCGATGGATCTGGAAAAACAAGATGGATGAGGAGAACACGATCATCAAGAATAAATCTAGGCTAGTGGCTAAAGGGTATGGACAGAAAGAGGGTATTGATTTTGAAGAATCATTTGCACCAGTAGCTCGTATGGAAGCGGTCAGGATGTTTCTTGCTTATGTGGCACATAAGGGATTCATTGTCTATCAAATGGACGTAAAGACGACGTTTCTTAACGGTCCTTTGAAGGAAGAAGTCTATGTCACGCAGCCAGAAGGATTCGTCAATTCTCATTATCCTGACAAGGTGTATCGTCTCCACAAAGCACTTTATGGACTCAAGCAAGCTCCAAGGGCGTGGTACGACGAACTCTCGAAATTCTGGTCTCCAAAGGTTTCTCAAAAGGTTCCATTGATCTAACTTTGTTCACTTATAAATATGGGGATGACATTCTGCTTGTGCAAATTTATGTTGATGACATTATTTTCGGGTCTACAAACCCAAAACTTTCAAAATGGTTTGAAAAAGTAATGCACAGCAGATTTGAAATGTCTATGATGGGCGAACTAAAATTCTTTCTAGGAATTCAAGTTCACCAATCCCCAAGTGGTATCTTCATTAACCAAGCTAAGTATTGTCAAGAGATAATCAAAAAGCATGGTATGACATCATGTGACCCCGTTGGGACACCATTATCAACCACATCCCTAGATGCTGATTTGGAGGGATTACCCATAGATCAAACGAGATATCGTTCCATGATCGGGTCCCTCATGTACTTGACAGCGAGCAGACCTGATATACATCATGCTACATGTTATTGTGCACGATATCAAGCACGACCCACTGAAAAGCACCTCAAGGAGGTTAAACGGATCTTTCGGTACCTTAAGAATACCATTCACATGGGACTCTGGTATCCGAGGGAAACCGGTTTCTTTCTAACGGCCTATTCAGATTCTGATCATGCAGGGTGTCTTGATACGCGAAAAAGTACTTCTGGTGGTGCACAATTTCTAGGTCAAGACAAGCTTGTGGGATGGTCTTCCAAGAAGCAGGATTGTACGTCACTTTCATCAGCCGAAGCGGAGTATGTGTCTCTATCTGCGTGTTGTGCTCAAGTTCTTTGGATGAGAACACAACTCACGGATTATGGCTTCCATTTTGATAAAGTACCTATGTACTGTGACTCAAAGTCAGCCATAGCCATCTCCTGCAACCCGGTACAGCATTCACGCACGAAGCACATTGATGTCCGATATCACTTCATTAAGGAACAAGTTGAAAGAGGTATTGTTGAGTTATACTTTGTTGGAACTGATTACCAATTAGCTGAATTGTTTACAAAAGCTCTTTCGAAAGAGAGGTTTGCGTATCTAGTTAGGCAAATTGGTATGAGATGTTTGACTCCAGCAGAACTGGAGGTTCTGGCAAAGAACCCTGCTTGATTCATCTATCAAACATCTACCTGTAAATATTAATCAAAAAGCAAAATACAAAAGTAAAAAATCTTTGATAATCCAAAAATATTCTTCTCGACATGTCTTTCAGTATCGATAATATGGACGTACCTAGAAATGTCGCTCAATAACGACACGGGTGTGTACATAAAGCTCGAATGAAAGTTGTAAATATTTTTCAAAACATGTCATTTCTATCTTTTCAAAAGGAAATTGTCTATTTTGGACAATATTTCCAACAACGGGTAGAGCAATTTATCTTGGGTTGAGCTTGTCACAAAACATTCAACGTTTTGAGCTCAACACAATGGCTTGTAATCACTTTCAGATTGCAACCCGGATCTAAATTCACGGGGGAGTGTACGCTTTTGTACTCTTACCCTTAGCAAAAGAAGTTAAATCTTCTTACACTTGAGTGGATTCGTCAAGACATTCAAAGTCTATGAACTCAAGTTTATGCTTTAAAAAAACCTTTTCGTCAAAAAGAATTGATTTTTCAAAAAGCGTTGAACACAATTTTTTCAAGAATTTCTCAATGATATTCAAAATCTTACAAAAATTGTGTGTTCAACAACTCCCATCCTCAAAAAGCGAAATGTGGATCATATCCTCACAATGACAATTCAATTGGATCAATTTTTGAGGGGGAGCATTTTAACTTCATGCAAAAGATTAACACATCTTTCTCCCGAAGATTTTAAAGACTATTTTTCAAAATATATTTTAATCAAATTTGGTATCTCTAATATCAAAAGATTTTATATATTAGAGATAGGGGGAGAAAATGTGATTAAAATGTGATCTAATATAAGACTCAAGCACGTTAACTCTTACCCACATGTGCAAAATGTTTACTTAAATTCTTTCGCATTTAAATGCACATGTGAAGGGGGAGTTTTTCTGAAACGACAAAACTAGCAAGGTGTTAAATGTTTTTCAAACACTTTGTTAGAATTTAAAGTGGTTTTCATGGTTACGATCAAATACCCACAACATCTTTAATTCACGACGTTATTAGTGTCAAAAGGGTGGTTAGGTTTAAGTCCTATGATCCAACCAGAACCGGAGGGATCTTCCCAGGGACAATCCAATAGATTATTAGAAGTCCTTAGGAAAGATGGAGTAGAATGTGAACGTAGCAGAATGCCGACTAAGTACTGATGCTAGCACTGGAACAATCACAACACGGTGCTAGTAATGATGTCTTGGTAAGCATTGAAGGGGTTGAAGAATGAAAAAGAAATGTAAGGATAAAGGGTCTAAAGAAAGAAGCCCTCCATACAACTTAGGCAGAAACCGGGTAAACTCATCATGAAGACAAACTCATCATGGACCTAGTGATGTGAAGCACAACCCTTTCCTAGCTACTCAGACTTCTCTCAAAAGAAGTTTGTTTTATTGTCACGGAGATCAACACGACTTCTATTGACTTTCTCACTCCGAGATTGTTGATATTGAATAGGTGGCATCTGCTCCAGCCTCCGACCACTAAAAGTGCACAAATCAAGTCTAGAGCCAAGAGATCAATCAAATCTCGTTAGGACACACGGATGAAGATCAAGAGAGTCCTACGCTATATCCTTGTGATATTGCTAGAACACTCAGAGTGATACTACTTAGTATTCACAATGATGAGTGGAAATCCTTCCAGTGTTAACATTAAACAGCACTGCGGTAGGTCAAATGCAAGATTCTTTATGAATTGAACATATGTAAAACTGAAAAGCAACAGTGGTTTGATTCTGAATTGATTCAAACTCGTTTCAGGTTTCTACGCAATATCTTTATGGTCTTGCCAGAACATTCAGAGTGATATTTATTAATATTCACAGTGACGAATGGAAATCCTTCTAGCGTCAACATCAAACAGCGCTACGGTAGGTAACTTGTGAGATTCTTATGAATCAAACTTGTGTCAACTGGAAAGCAACAATGGTAAGATTCTTAATGAATCAAACTTGTTCCAGGAATTTGAATTGACGACTTTAATCAAGCGGATATTTATCCAATTGATTCACTCTTTATGTTCGCAGTCTTGCTTTGAGACAGTCGAATAAAGAGAACGGCTAGTACTGCCGCGAAACCCTGTCAAGGAGATTCTTAATTGAATCTACCTGATCACAGGTACGATATTTAATATCGTATAACGGTCTTCACCGACCGGAGGTAAAACGCTACCGATTTAGGACGAATGTCAAAGCCATTCAGTCCGTGTCTATGTTTTGTCTCGAGAAGGTGGCGTCACGGTGTACTCAGCAAAGTCAAAGATTCACAACTACATATTCATGCCCAAAGACTTATCCAACAATTGATAGTGTGAGCATGTGGATAAAGACACAAGATCACAAGATGACAAAGACAAGTCAAGAATGATTTGAAGATCTCAAGACTTAAAGACAAAGTCGAAAGACAACGACAAAGGCTCAAAGATCACAGCATGAAGGAACAAAACTACTGTTACACGTTCAAGACTCATTTATGACGAAATTCATAAATCTCCATTGGAATCCAAATATCAAAAAGGAATGACCTCACATTGGGGGAGATTGTTAGCCTCAAAATATTGAGTCAAACAAGAATGTTCGGTCATAGGTTTCGATTATAATATTTAGAACGTTGTAATAAGTAGTTATTTAGTCGTGGTTCACGGGCTTGGATTTAAACTAATTAAAGTCCAAAAGACAAGCCCGGCCCAATATATAGTCCATTAAAGCCCGCATGTGGGTGGACTATATATACTACCCTCCTAGCATGTTAAGAGGGTGGATGGTCATTTGTAACAACTTCTTTTCTTAATCTAATCTCACCAAGTTAATCATCTCCTCTCTACTTTATCTCACTATTTTCTCTCTCTAGGAATTCATCTCTTCTTCATCTATTTTCTTTCTTTATTCTTTGCTTAATCATCACAAATACATGGGACAACAGTTTTGCTTATCTATAGTTTTCAAAAGTTCTATTTCGTGCTTATTTAGTTATTTTCATCAAATAGTTAGTTAAATCTCGGTTTTAGCTTATTGAAAAATAGCTTATTTAATTGCTTATTACGTATTTCTTCTTGTCGGAAAAGGGTTTCCCTTTCCGACTTTACATTCCGATTTGTACCTTTTATTCCGACAAGAGCCCTATTATTCCGATCATCTTGATCAGAAAAGGGTTTTGCCATATTCCGACCAGCATGCCTTTTGGATTCGATAGCTTTTGTATTACACATTCCGATGGCTTTTTTTACTTCATTCCGATCAGCATTCCTTTTTATACATTCCGATAGTTTTGTTTTTAAGCTTATTCCGATTGCATCATTCCGATAGGGATTCCGATATGGATTCTGATTGCCCTTTCCGACGGGATTCCGATTAGACTCTCCGATGGGTTTGAGTTTTGTTTTTCTAGTTTTTATTTTTAGAGAAAAAGTGACAGTTTTTCTCGTTTTGTTTTTAGTCTATTTTAATTACGTTTTGCATTTTTATTTGATTGTTAATTTACTTTTCGTCAAGTTTTAATTTTACGTCATTTAATTTCTCGTCATTTACTTTTAAAGTTTTAAATATTGCACCATTTACGTTTTAACTAGTTTTAGTTTTAATTACCCGTCATTTATTTTAAAGTCTTGCACATTTATTTTACTACAACCAAAAATATTATTTTTTTACCAAAAACGACTGAGTCACACTTTGAACCGGAAATCAATTCGTTAAGACACCGAGAAAATGAACATTTTCAACTAGTAAAAACTTAATTTCAAATGGCGCCGCTGCCGGCTCTTTTCGTGAAGATTAACGGTTTTTTGTGAGAGACGCGTTGGCTTTTGGGATCCGTTCACTCGTGAACGTTATTTTTCGTGTCAAAAATTTTCAAATATCCCAAAAACATTTGAAAAACCATAAAAAGCATTTCTTTTTTCAAAGTTTTGCAACCAAAAATATTCCTCTTTATCCTCTATTGTGTTTAATTCTTTTCTCTACCCATCTTCTTTATAATTATTCATGGATTCGTCTTGCGTACGGTGTGGGAGACCATGGCATGGTTTTCAAACATGTCAATGGTGTACTTGTGAGCGGTGTGGTTCTGATATTGACGATACACAATTTGGATTTTGTCCATTTTGCAATTCAACAAATTCGTACTTCTCCTCTTACTATACTTTCTCACCCTCTCCCGTCTATGACGATCCTTATCCTCAAAATGCACCGGATTTTTCTCCATACCCGTGGTGCTATATTTGTGGGGGTCCTCACGAAAGTTTTCACTGTCCAAAGGGGGATCAAAATTACTATAATTATACCCCTTCCAGTTTTGACCAACCCCTGCAATACCCAATTGATCATCAGCCTCGTCATGGGATGAGTTACGAAGAACCAATTGACGATCTTGCTACAGCTGTTCAAGAACAAACGAAAGAGACTTTACACACGCTGCAAACTTGTATGGAGTCATTTTTAAAGCAGCGAGATCAGACGAGTACTCATATCCCTGAGCTTATTGTTGGCCCTTTAGGTAATGAGGAGAGCGATGACGATATTGAGGTTATTTTTGACGAGGAGGAATTTCTAAAGCAACGTAAGACTTCTCCATTCCTCATGCGTCTATTGCTATCACACCCGAGGAGCCCGTTGGCTCTCTCATAATGGAGGATGAGCATCTTGGCATTATCTCGGCAACGGAATCGGACAAATTCCTAAAGTCTAGTGTCGAGGAACTTGTTGTCATCCAAAGTGAGCCCGAGGGTATTCCTGAAAATTTGTGTGATATACCGACTTTTGCAGAGCTTAAGGCCGAGGTCACTTCGATTATCAATGATCACATACTCACAAATCCACAAGCGTTAATTGATTCTCCCATCAAGATTTCAACATGTGGTGAGTATGATGATTTCGTCTTCGAGCCCGAGATTGAGGAAATTATCGACCGAAAGCTAGCTCTTTTACCTCCACTTCCACCTTCGAGTGAGGACGATTTTTCCAATATCGAGGCCGAACTTGATGAGTTGGAATGTCTTATTTTTCATAATAATGACGAACCAACTCACATGCCCAAACATCCAATTCTCGAAGAGTTACCTAATCAACACTCCTCTAATGAGAATTACGTTTACCACATTCGTGAGGATTTAACTTATCAACAATCCCCACAAATGAATGCTGGTTTCGTACTTGATCATGATCTTTTCAAACGAGTTTCTAAAGTCCTTATCTATGATGAAATCGAAAAGATTATCGTTCATAAGGATGAATTCTTTTAACCGGGAGGTGACATGGACCATTCTATGATTGATAACTTTACGGCTTTGCCAATTGGTCAGCATCCATTGTCTATGGAGGATGACAATGTGATTCCTTTACCACCCCACCTCCCGTCAATCTGGACTTCACTTGCTTTTCTTGTATTGAGAGGACCTTTTTACCATTCAAGACTTATCCTCATGCCTCTCCTTTATTAATGTCCTCCGGGAACGAGGACAAGATCTTGATCCCGGTATTACATTTGAGGCTTCCCCATGGACCATTTAATTCGGGGATGAGTCAGGCTCGTGACTCGGTTAACAAAAACAAGCGCTCTTCGGGAGGCAACCCGATTATCTATCTTTATCTGTTTTCATCATAAGTGTAGGGGGGAGCCACGTTGGTGTTTCTTGTTTTCTTTCTTATCATGTGCAGGGATTCGAGCTTTCAAATATACATTCTTGATGACTTTTGACGAACCGTGATCCCGTGTTTCTGTCTTCCCGGTTCTATCCTAAACTCTTTTCGATTCACTATTTTATATTTCTCAATATTAAAATAGGAATCTCTTTAGTTGTTTCTTTCTTAGCAAGATTTAAACAAAGTGCACAATGTCCTAAGTGTAGGGGAGTTTACTCCCACATGCTTAAACATTGAGGACAATGTCTATATTAAGTGTAGGGGGACTTCTATCGAAGTTAAGTGGGCTTTTCCTTGTTTTTGTCCTCATTTTAACCGGAAAATTTGATTTTTCGACATTTTTCAAAATTTTTAATCTATTTTGGCCTAGTTGTATAGTTGTATTTTCCTTTGTTATGGTTATTTTCTTTCCTTGCTAGAATAAATTTTTAATAAAGTGGTTTTAAATTTTTCAAAGTCGTGAATATTTTGACTCAACCCGAGTTTACTTATCTAAGTTTACTCTAGCTAGTATCCTTAACGTGTTTAAGTCAAGTTTTGCTAGGCTTTTATATAGGGAGCTTTAAAACGCGAAAGTCTTAACTCTCACGGGTTAAGAACAAGAACTTTTCGCAAGCTCCTATAATTGATCCTAGAGAGTCGTTTATCAAGGGAACTTTAAAATGTGATTTCTAAACTTGAAAAAGCCTAAGAATTTGTAAGATCCTATAGATGACTCGAAAACCCAAAACTTTGATTTAATTGGCTAAGCATCCACGAGTCTCATTCTTTGAGATTTTAAATTGTGGAGAACGAGAGATGATAGAGTCAATTATAAGTTTGGTATTCTTTCGTGAATTTATGTGAGTTAATTATGAGCCTATTCTCCCATCGCTTGCTAATAAATTTATCTGCAATAAGTAAGGTCGTACGATTTGAGAAGTTACTTAGCTTCTAGCCCAAGATCGTTTAAAAGTTGCTCGGTATTGATTAGAGTTCATAGCCAAGGCATAACTTATTGAAGCGGGATGCGAAGATTGACGAGTCCGAAAAGGCCCTAACAAGGCATGAGGGCTACATTTTGTTGCTAAAAATCCAAACAGTGATGTGAAGAATCATTTATCGAAAATCAATATGATGGATCAAGACACACGACGAAAAGCAAAAACTCCCCAAAAGATCATGGAGAAGTCTACCAAAAAAGGCCCTAACAAGGTATGAGGATAAATAGATCTAAGTTCTAAAAGGAGGCGGATCGTTGTATATCAAAGTCCAAAATAAAGATTGGAGAAAAATGAAGAAGTCGTGGTCCAAATATGAAGAATCTCTCAAAACTTCAAGTGAAGAAATTCCTATTATGAAGAGAAGACCATAATTTCAAGAACGTCTCTCAAAGATTTGAAGTATGAAGTCGCTGCCAAATATCGGTCCGAGAAAGGTCTCAAATCGTGAAGCGAGTTATGCCAAGATATGAACTTTATGAGGTCCCGATAAGCAGTTTTAAAAGATTTTGTCCTTTAGCTAACTATTGCTTAAATCATCCCACTTTATTGTTAGCCTTAATAACTATCGAAATAAGTCAACGATGCATCCTCGTGATCATTCAAGACAATAATAAAATATAAGAGATACACCTAGGAATATGGGAGTCTAAGTGAATAGTTGGCCCACATGAGTTCATGTTAGTTTGCTAACTTATAATAACAATGATCTTGTTTTTAAGCTTGGTATGGGGAACGTGAAACTTGAGGATGATAATTATTCATGACATTCTAAAACCCTAAGGTAAGTCTTTGATTTCTTTACTTGTTTTGTTATTTTCTATCTCTTTAATAAAGGCCAATGTGGATTGATTGTGATGAAAAGTGTAATCTTGCTTTGTGATTAATGCATTGCATGAGGACATTGCAATGGTCAAGTGTAGGGATTTGATAGGTGTGAAAACACCCATCCTTTTACCACTTAATTATAATGAAAACGAGACCATAACGTGTATTTTATGTCGTAAATGTCGGAATTATGCGTGGTTTGTGTTTTTGTTGTATTTTAGGACCAAAATGTGAAAAGGAAGGAAAACACGGGCTTTCACGGGCTTTTATCGAAGAAAAAGACAAAAGACGAAGTCAAAAGATCAAGAGTGCAAAAAGAACGGAAGTCTAAGGCCTATTCTGAAGATTTATCGAAGGACAAGTCTAAAGACGGAAGTTTAATTAAGCCGAAGAACTCAAGTCTAATAAATGAAGAAATTATAAGACGAGTTTAAATTAATCCTGAGACAAAGTCGAAAAAGTCGAAGAACTTAAAAGACGAAAAGACGTGAAGAAAGAAAGAAAGAAAAGAGCAACACAAGCATCCCCTCCTTTCCTATAAATACCCTTCATTTCACCACATGAAAGGGTGTTAGTCATTTAGGAGTAGATTAGTTTTAGGAGTAGGAGTAGATTACTTTCTCTCTCTAGTTTTCTTTAATGTTCCTCAAGCTTTTTCTTTAATCTTGTTTAAATCTTTGATCTTTAATCTTTTTAATTCAAGTTTTAATCATCTTCTTCTACCTTTCTTATTTTGTTTATCTTTGATTCATGTTAATCTTTGATCTTATTTCATCTTAATGCTTATTTGATTTAAAGTTTTCTTAAAAGTATTCGTTTTATTAAACTTTGATTTCAAAGTTTTGCTTATCTATAGTTTTCAAAAGTTCTATTTCGTGCTTATTTAGTTATTTTCATCAAATAGTTAGTTAAATCTCGGTTTTAGCTTATTGAAAAATAGCTTATTTAATTGCTTATTACGTATTTCTTCTTGTCGGAAAAGGGTTTCCCTTTCCGACTTTACATTCCGATTTGTACCTTTTATTCCGACAAGAGCCCTATTATTCCGATCATCTTGATCGGAAAAGGGTTTTGCCATATTCCGACCAGCATGCCTTTTGGATTCCGATAGCTTTTGTATTACACATTCCGATGGCTTTGTTTACTTCATTCCGATCAGCATTCCTTTTTATACATTCCGATAGTTTTGTTTTTAAGCTTATTCCGATTGCATCATTCCGATAGGGATTCCGATATGGATTCCGATTGCCCTTTCCGACGGGATTCCTATTAGACTTCCCGATGGGTTTGAGTTTTGTTTTTCTAGTTTTTATTTTTAGAGAAAAAGTGACAGTTTTTCTCGTTTTGTTTTTAGTCTATTTTAATTACGTTTTGCATTTTTATTTGATTGTTAATTTACTTTTCGTCAAGTGTTAATTTTACGTCATTTAATTTCTCGTCATTTACTTTTAAAGTTTTAAATATTGCACCATTTACGTTTTAACTAGTTTTAGTTTTAATTACCCGTCATTTATTTTAAAGTCTTGCACATTTATTTTACTACAACCAAAAATATTATTTTTTACCAAAAACGACTGAGTCACACTTTGAACCGGAAATCAATTCGTTAAGACACCGAGAAAATGAACTTTTTCAACTAGTAAAAACTTAATTTCATTGCCCCAATACGGCCCCAATAGCGTAATCACTAGCATCACACATGAGCTCAAAGGGGAGGTTCCAATTGGGAGCAACAAGAATGGGAGCTTCGGTAAGTTTCCTCTTAAGGATTTCAAAGGCTCGTACACAATCTTCGTCAAAGACAAAACGTGCCTCTTTTTCAAGAAGATGTGTAATTGGTCGAGAGATCTTTGAAAAATCCTTGATGAATCGACGATAAAAGCCCGCGTGGCCTAGGAAACTCCAAATCCCTTAACGGTTTTGGGATGAGGTAATTTGGCGATGACGTCTACCTTAGCTTGATCTACCTCAATCCCCGCTTTCGAGACCTTGTGCCCTAAGACGATTCCACTCTTAACCATAAAATAACACTTTTCCCAATTGAGCACAAGGTTGGTTTCCTCACAACGTTTCAACATTCTCTCAAGATTCGACAAATACGAAGTGAACGAATTACCAAACACGGAAAAGTCATCCATGAAGACTTCCATCGTCTTCTCGATCATGTCATGAAAAATAGCCATCATGCACCTTTGGAAGGTTCCCGGTGCATTACAAAGTCCGAATGGCATTCTACGATAGGCAAACGTTCCATAGGGAAACGTAAACGTAGTTTTTTCTTGATCACGAGGATCGATGGGGATTTGGAAGTAACCGGAAAAACCATCTAAAAAGAAATAGAAATCGTTTCCCGCAAGACGCTCCAACATTTGGTCCATGAAGGGCAAGGGAAAATGGTCTTTTCGAGTGGCTTCATTCAACTTACGATAGTTAATGCACACTCTCCATCCGGTCACGAGTCTAGTGGGAATTAACTCGTTGGCATCGTTTGGCACAACAGTCATTCCTCCCTTCTTAGGGACACAATGGATAGGACTCACCCAAGGGCTATCGGAAATAGGGTAAATCATTCCCGCGTCAAGGAGTTTAAGGACTTCCTTTTTGATGACATCGTGAATTTTGGGATTCACCCTCCTTTGACATTGGATTGCAGGCTTGTAATCCTACTCCATTAAGATTTTGTGGGTACAAAATTTGGGATCTATCCCCTTAATGTCGGATAACTTCCACGCAACTGCCCCTTTGTGATCCTTTAGAACGTCGACAAGTGCGGTTTTTTCATCATCCGAAAGTTCCTTCGCAATAATAACCGGCAACTTGTCGCCCTCCTCCAAATAGACATATTCGAGATGAGGAGGTAAATCTTTCAACTTGAGGATAGGTGGTTCCTCAAGTGAAGATTTGGGCTCGATACTCATAACCTCCTCGGGTGGAGGAAATGGGAAATCGTTAAGAAAATCCTTGATAATCGAGAAGTCCTCATCGTTGTCGAGGTCTTCGTTACAAGTACGTGGAACATCGAATTCTTCCAACGTAAAACCACCACCTTCAAATGGAGTGAAGGTTGGTGTCGAGTTATCAAGGATAGGATCTAACATAGTGGGATTGCCACCATTTTCATCATCACCAAAACCTAGAACTTCTTGTGAAAATTACTCGCAAACCACGTCGATCATATCAACGAGGTTTATGGTTGCAACGGAATAAACATGAGAAATTTGAGAGTTTTGAGTTGCGTTTATAACAAGCTCCTCGTCGTTGAAACGTAAGGTGATCTTTCTAGCATGAACATCGATCAAAGCCATAGACGTATCTAAAAACGAACGACCTAAAATGAGAGGAACTTGAGGATCCGTGGCAATATCAACAACGATAAAGTCTACGGGATAGTAGAACTTCCCCACTTTCACAAAAACGTCTTCCGCCAATCCACATACGGGAATCGTGGAATGGTCGGCCAACTCGATAGACATTAGTGAAGGAGTAAGATTAGGAAGATTGAGCGACTTGAAGATTGAAGTGGCATCAAGTTAATGCTAGTACCAAGATCGGCCAAGGCAAAGCATTCTTCCATATCTTGGATTGCACAAGGGATCAAAAATTTACCGGGATCACCGACTTTTTGAGGTATACGATTAAGATAAACCGATGAACAACTCGACAATTGGTGCAATTTCTCCTTGTTTTTCAACATACTCTTAAAGTTAGCGGAAAATCGAGGCATCATGACCAAAGCATCGGCGAAACTCACATTAAAGTGCAAATCACGAAACATTTGCATAAAAAGCTCAAATTGGTAATTGTCGCGCTCTTGACGTTTCTCCTTTCTAAGTCTCGATGGATAGGGCAAAGGTGGTGTGGGTTGAGGCATAGGCATAGCCTTTGGAATCTCGGGTTCCAATGTTGGTAATGGGTCAACCGTAGGTGTGGCATGAGCGGTACTTCGTGGGATAGGGACATGCTCCTTTTGGACCACCACCTCTGGTTCTTCCTCAATTGCCTCCTCCGTAGGAGCAATTGGTTGAGGAGTCGGTTCCTTAAGTGTCTTACCACTACGTGTGGTAATCACTTTCATCTCACCCTTAGGGTTTGATACGGTGTTGCTAGGAAGACTACTCGAAGCCGGTTTACACATAATTGACTCAAACATAGATGAGATTTTATCTTCAAACATGGATTGCCTCTTCTCGGCTTTAATCATTTCTTATTTAATCTCATGTTACCCTTGTTCCAATTTTTGTTGGTTTTGTTGTAACCTAGTTACATTTTCTTCCATCTTGTTGGTATGGATTTTAAGCTCATTAGCTAACTCATTTTTCAACTCTTTCTTCAAGTCGGTCTTAAACTCGGATCTTAGGGTAATGATTTCTCTTTGAATATTGTCAAACCTAGCATCATTCCCATTAGCGTATTCAACAAATTCATTTGGAAGATCTTTCAATGTTTGCAAACCTTTGTTGTTGTTTTAAAAATCATTTTGATTTTTGTTTGAAACTTGATTATTAGCCCCTTGATTACCATAGTTTCCCTTGTTGTAATTGTTTTTGAAACGAACTTGATTGTTGCGACAGTTGTTGTTAGCATTTTGATTTGAACCAAAACCCGGTGGAGTCAATTGATTAGAGCGGGTAACTTGACCGTTTTGGTTGTAAGTTCCCGTGGTCGCGTAGGCACTCGAAGTGTTACCACCGTTGGTAATGCACTCGGAGAAATCATGAGCTCCACCACAATACATGCATGAAACCTCAACCGCTTTAGCCGTAGCGGGAGCACTTGGTTCTCCAACTTTGAACTCAATCAAAAGTCCTTTAAGCTTATCAAAGATTTTGTTTTCCAAGTTCGCCTCAATTTGGCAAGCATCGATGATAGTAGACAAAGAAGGTGAAGCCGAAGACAAAGCCTTACGAACACTAGACGTGCTACAAGGACTATACACCTTAGATCTATTCTCAATTATCACCAAAGCTTCCTCAACCGTTTTACACAAAAAATTACCACCCGCGGCGGCATTTAAATAATCCCTTCCATGATCATTAAGTCCATTGTAAAACGTGTCAGTTTGATGCAAGTCGGAAAAACCGTGATGAGGACATTCATGTAACATTTCCTTAAACCTATTCCAAGCCGTTGAAAAACTTTCATTAAACTCTTGTGAAAATTTTGAAATCTCGTTTTTCAAATGCGTAGTCTTAGAGGGCGGAAAAAATTGGTTCACAAACTTAGACACGAGATCCTTCCACGTCAATATAGAATTGGGTGGCTCTTTCTCCAACCAAATTTTAGCAGGCCTCGCTAGAGAATACGGAAAAAGCATCATCTTAATCGAGTCATTAGAGACATCCTTAAACTTGCAAGTGGCGGTAAGACGATTGAATTGTCGGATATGGTTGTGTGGATTGTCCTTCTCATCACCATGGAATTTGTTGTTTTGGATCATCGACAACAAACCCGTTTTCACTTCAAAATTCTCCGCAAGGATAACGGGAATCACAATAGCCTCTCCATAACCCTCGGTGGGTGCTTGAAGTAACTTCATCATAGTACAATTCGCCATGGTTGGTGCTTCTCTTACAACGGGTTCGTCAATAGGAGACTCCTCACTAGAAAGATTAGGAGTGGGAGTTTTGTTCTTTCGTTTACGTGCACGTCTTGCTTGATTACGAGTTAGCATAAACGTCACGTACAACGAGGGGATGAGCAAAGAAGATTCTTTTTGGTGTTTTGTATTTTTCAATTTTTTTGTGGTTTTTGATTGTATTAACCTTTTTTGGATTTTGGTGAATGTATTAAGTAGACAAAAATCTACAAATCTCCTCCTTAATCAAATCTCTTGATTAAAGAAGCCTCAAGGAATGAAAACGATCACGTGAAGTGAACGCCTTCGATGACTTTAGAACGTTGGTGGAACACCAAAACGTTCAAGAGGGTTTAATCAATGAAACCAAGAAAATATATATGATACTTAATAATACTTTGGGCGGCAAAACCCTCGATTAGCTCTCAAAATCAAATACTCACAAGCAAGCGGGGAAGCGAGGCGGCGCAAAGCACTTAAGAGCCTTTTTCCTTAGGATATATTTTATAATATCCGCCTTATACCCACCTTATAGTTTGTATTTTTCAAAATTGAGCTTCACGAAAGTATTTATCTATTTTTGCCTTTTTCTTTGGTTTGAGATTCGAATACAATGATTGGGTAATGACCTCCCAAGTCAAGGTTGTGTTTTCTCACGTATTTGGAGTACTTGTGAATTTATTGTTCTACGTATACAATATAGTAATAGTATTCACACAAAAAACGAAAACCGATAATACGTATTAGTAGAGTGCTACTAATACAAATACTATTATGGTTAGTATATAAAAAAAAATTCCAAATCAAAACACAACACGCCTCCCCGGCAGCGGCACCAAAATTGATGTAGAGTTTTTACACACCTTTAGGAAAAGGAAGCAAAATAGGGCAAGCGTTAAGTGTCGGTTTAGGAAAACCAAGCACTAATGACCAATGAGAAGTTCGTTTCCCAAGGAGGCTTGTGTGATGTGTTAATGAAATGATTAACTTTGTGATTATATTGTTATGAGAAAGAAAATAGAAATGGGATAAGAAGAGAATGACAGTTACGAAGACGGATTATACTAAGACGATAAAGGCGTACACGTAAAACCGTAAAAAGCACCAAAATTAAAATTTTACTCTAAAAATTACCAAAAATCACTAAAAATCCACTAAAATATTCTAAGGGTGTACAAAAAATCCAAACTTGCTAAAAACTTTTAATTAATTAAATATCAACTCTTTAATGCTAATTAAAGCCCTAAAAATCAATATTAACTAATAGAAAGTCCAAATCAAGATCTTAAAGTTTGTAAACCTTTCAAATAACCTAAATAAGCTAAAAAGTATTTTTCAAGATTTTAAAACCACTAAAAACTATTTTTAAACAATTAAAAACTATTTAAAGCTAATAAAACTTAAAATAATTCTAAAAAATAATTAAAAGACCCTAAAAATATTTGGAAAGTTGTAAAATTCCTAATTAAGTGTCTAGAACCTAGGAAAAATATAAAAACTTAGAAAACCAGACTTTTAATTTTTAATAATAAAATAATATTAAAATATTAATAAAAATCCAAAAATCCTAGAAAATTCTAAAAACTTGCAAACTAGGTTAATTTAACCTAAATAACTCAGAAATGAACTTGAAATTACCTAAATACCCTTAATGGGCCTAGAAAATGGGCTAAACCCAAAACAGTCACTTAAATGGGCCAAATTGAGCCCAAAATGAAAAAGTGGCCCAAATAAGCCCAAAAAGCACTACTTGACTCAAAATTTGATATTAAACAACTTTTTCCAAAGGCCCAAAAGCTGAAAATGTGAAATAAGCAAGCTTATACCGAACAGCTTATTCTTAATGGGCTTTTTGGCCCATTAAGCTATAAGCTAATGCCATAAGCTCAAATTAGACACACAAGCTTCTTTTGTCCTAAATAAGACTTCTGTAAAAAGAAATTTGAAATAAGCCAAAGGAATATGCCTTAAAATGCAATAAGCAATCTACAGAAAACGACAAAATAGTCGTTTTTGAGTTCTAGGCCACCCCAAGAGCTGATTCAAGTTTCTAAAGATTTTAAATGACTTAATTAAGCTATTTCAACAAAAAGTTTTCAAGTAAGCTGACTCAATAAGCTGGAAAAAGCAAATAAGCGCTTAGGAAAAAGTCAAATAAGTTGGTTTTCTAGTAAAAATTCAAAGTCAAAGTCCAATAAGCTCCAGTCTAATCAAATGGGTCAAATAATGAAGATCTATCACAAAAAATAAGTTGTTGCAGGTCTGGATAAGCAATTATAGCTTATTGATAAGCTGAGAACAAATTAACACTAGCAGGGGCTAGTTTTGGGTGTTGAGCAATGGGAACTTTTCCCACTATTTGACTTGTAGACTTTTTTTTGTCTTTAGTGACTTTTTTGGAGATTCAGGTTTCAACAAGGCACCCAAATGATCATTGGATCATAAAGAGTCAATACAAACAAAGAAATCAACAATCCAACAAGCCAATTTGTACAATTAATTCAATTAAGCACCAGATCTGTCACAGACTTAGAACAATAAGCAATTGAGGTTCAATAAGCACTTAGAGCACAATTCAGCCAGCCAAACTTAACCAAAAGCATACACAAGCTATTATAAACTCCAATGAACAAGTCTAAACAGGTTTCATGCAATAATTCAAAGTTTTAAGCAAGATTCAAGCACCTTAAGTTACTGATGAACACAAGAACATGCAGTTTTATAATTTGCTGATGTATTTGACCAACAAGCCAGATTCAAACACTCAAATATATCAAGTATGTTATATAAATGATGTTTTAACAACTTTTAACCCTAAGCATGCACAAATACTAGATTTCACCAAAATCTTAGGTCAAAAACAGTCAAACTCAACAAGTTATAGCAGATTGTGTGATTCAAGGTTTCAAACTCAAAAACTTGCAGCAAACAACTCTCAACCAAGCATATATCAGATACCAAGCATAAATACACACTTCTAACAACACAATAACAAGTTTTAATCTCAAACAGGTAATCCCAAACACCCCTTTAACTTTTCAAAACCAAGTTTTTAAAATCAAAAGTGAGATTTAAGACCACCCAAGCCCAAATTAACATAACAACAGCTAAGATAAGCAGATTCAAGCAGTTTTAAGCCACAAAATTCACAAGAACACAAGTCACACACAAATATCACCAAAAATCAAGATTTAAGCAGATTTTGGGAATAAGTTGCAAACCTCATGGATGTACATCCACACCCACGAATTTTGAGCTTATGTACTAGCAAGAACAAGTACAAGCTTCCTTAAACAACCCTGCTAAGAATCAACAAAGTTAGAAGCACAATTATCAAAACAGAAATATGAAAACTTCTTGATTAATGCAACTCTTGTCCTCCACACTTGATTATCCCCAAGTTATAAGCTTCACCACATCTTGATAACTCAATATCAGGATGCTATGATCAGCCTTATAGCCCAAGAATTCCAAGATAGACCAAGAACTTAGCAAAATATCAAGAAAATATGGAAAATGTGCAAACTTTTGCACACTCCTCTTTTTGAAAACAGGTTTTTGATTCAAGAATAATGAACAAAGAACAATAAGAAAAAGATTATAACAATGGCACTTGAGCTTTCTTCACAAAATTCATACACATTTCATTAAAACTGAAAATGAGCTTTACAGATTTGTGAACAAGGAAAATTCAAGAGCAAGTGTAAATGAATGACCTAATACCCTTTATATAGAGGGTGTACGATGATCCTAGAAATCTTAAAAACGTGAACCCTAATTGGTAGAAGTCCAGAATTTCCCTTGGAGCTTTTGGCATTTTGTTGAATCATGTGACAAGTCTTTGGCTGTTTGTGTGAGTTGTCAACCATGTAGAAGTGATCAAAGGCTCACAAGGAGCTTAGGATGTAAGCAGGATTCTTGTTCGTTGGATTGCTGGCTCAACTTTGTCATCTTCCCAAAAGTGTGTGCAGGGGAGGTCCCATGTAGCATGTGGGTTGTTGGGGTGGCTAATGTTAAGGTTGGGATGTGATTAGGACATCATTAATAACTAATATGGAAGAGGTGGTGGTTTAATTTTTGCTAAAACAAAAATCCCCAATTATGTTCTTGAGCTGATAAACATAGGTTTTGATCCGCTTAAGGGGTGATTAAGATTTAAATAAGTGTTTAGGCGCCAAGATTAATTAATATTAATATGGTGAGTGGAGGGTGATGTGGACAAAAGGTGAGTTGTGATTGGTTGTGGAGTGGTAGTGGGGCACGTGTCACCCCACTACTGGTTAAGGTAAGTATTATGTCGCCCAGGTTTAACCCCTCACTTCTTTTCCCTTTGTCACTTCAACTTAAAAAGCTGTCAACGCCCATTTCCTTCACAACAACTTTTCACTTTTCACACTTTTACCCCAAAATGTTTTCTAAAATGATTTCAGGGGTATTTCTTGCCAATTTGTGATTTTTGAAGGACTGATTTGGTATTTTCTTCAAGGATAATTGTCTAAACTTGTATGATTGACATTTTGGAGGACTGAAATTGTCAAATCATGTTTGATGAGGGACCATTTTTGCAAGTCTTCAAAGTCAAGGGTCCTTTTGGTAATTTTGATATTTTCAAAGGACCAATTTTGCCATTCTTGTAACTTGGAGTCCTTCTTGGTATGTTTGACTTTGAGGATGAATAATATTGACATTTTAGTTTTGTTGAGGGACTAAAATTGCCAATTCTTCAAAGTGGAGGGCCCTTTTTGCAATATTGACAAACTTTAGGGACCAAACTTGTAATTATGAAGATACAAGGGTATAAAGTGGCAATTCTTCCATATTGGAGGACCCTTCTTCATAATTCTTCAAGTCTTCAAGGGTTTGTCTTGGGAATTTCTTCATTAGGGCTTGGTTCATTGTGCGGCTTTGTTTCCCGTGTTCGTTTTTGTATGATTCTTGTGATCTTTTGTCATTTTCTCAATATCCGTACCTAAAATACACAAGCAACAAACACAAACATATATATGGGTATTTTGATGATATTGAATGCATTTTAAGCCCTATTTGGACGATGAGACTATGTATAAAAGCAGTCTCATCACTAATGCACTAGATTCCATCAGAAATTCGCAGTTAAGCGTGCTTGGGCGAGAGTAGTACTAGCCTGGGTGACCCGCTGGGAAGTCCAACACTAAAAAATTCATAGAAAATAAACCGTGAGGAGTTACGACGCGAGGTCAGGACCGTTGGCTTCGTAATATTGTGCTTTTCAATGTGGTTTATTAGTGAATGTCTTTGGAGATTGGCAAAAATGGTCCTTGTTGTAAAATCTTCATCAAATCTTCATCTTTAGCCCTCCAATCTTCATTCTTTTGGCACTATTTGGTCCTTTGACTTTATCTTTGGCTTTTTCTTCGATAAATGACCGTGAAATCCCGTGTTTTCTTTCCTTTTGATCTTTTGTACCTATTTCACAAGAAAAACACAAACCACGCATAATTCCGACATTTACGATATTAATTACACGTTTTGGTCTCGTTTTTCATTGTTTTAAGTGGTAAAAGGATAAGTGTTTACACACTTATTAATTCGTATGATGGTTTTACGTTACTCAGATTAGACGACTTAATTAAGTTACTCAGTGAGATCTGGAAACTTAATGCATTCAGAAGGGATGAAACATGTTTATAATGCAAAACGTTTTTGGCAATGTAAATCCCTGAAATATCTAGAAATTGAAAATTGTTTGTCAATTGAATTGTTCGACAAGTCACTGTGTTGAGTACTTTCATTACTAGCAGATCAACTGATGTAATAGATCTACGTCAATATAGTTTTAGAATTCAAGGAAAATAATATGATTTTAATACCGGGGTAAATTTATTTTCTTGAAAGTATTTTATTATCGAAAATACTAATATATGAACTTATTTCTATAGAAATGGCTCAACCCACCAATAACACGATAAGTTCTGCGTTCAAAGCTTTCTTTGAACAACCTGAATTTACTGGCCCAAACTTCAATGATTGGTACCGCTCGCAAAGAATTGTCTTGAGAGCAGCGGGTACTATCGATATCTTGACTACTCCCTATCCGGAGCATCTTGCTAAAGGAGCATCTGATGCGCAAAGGCTTGAACACGCTGCTAATATGAAGAAGTACTCTGAGGTGGCTTGCATAATGCTGAGAAAATGGCTCCTGCACTTCAACATAAGTATGAGCTATTTTCTCCAAAGCGAATGCTTGATGAGCTCAAGGCTATCTTCGAGAAGTCGCAAGCGTACGACTTAGTAGATGCTTTGCATAGCTGCAAGCAAGCTCCAGGAAAGTCTGTAAGTGTCCATTATTTGGAGATGAGGGGCTATATGGAACAGCTTATTGCACTAGGACAACCCTATGATCATAATATGGCTATCAACTTGATCAATAGGTCCCTTAACAAGGACTTCAATGATTTTGTTAGAAACTATAATATGCATTGCACGGTGAAGATAGTTATTGATTTGCATGCAATGCTCATTAACTATGAAAAGGGGTTGAAAGACAAGGCATCTACCGCTACGCCTTCTATACTAACCATACAAAAGGGTAGAGTGAGTAAGCCAAAACCGCAAACGAACAAGAAGAAAGGCAAAGGCAAGGGTAATAAGGGCAAACAAGTTGCAATTTATTCGAAACCCAAGCAAAACTTTGCTAAGAGGAGTCAAACTCAAAAGGATGAGACTTGTCACCATTGCAAGGCAAGTGGTCACTGGAAGAGGAATTGCCCTATTTACCTCGAAGAATTGCGAGAAATAAAGACGAAGTCTGAGCAGAGCGCTGCAGCTTCAGGTACTTTATTTATGATTGAATTGTTCAATTTAACATACAAATTAAATTCCTGGGTATATGATATGGGATGTGGTATTAAGATTTTTAATACGCTGCAGGGATTTAATCTGGAAAGGAAACTTTCCTATGGGGAACAATAATCTACAAGTGGGCAATGACGCACAAGCAGCGGTTGAAGCTATAGGAACTTTTGATCTAGTTTTACCTTCGAGTTTAGTACTGAGATTAAATGATTGTCATTATGCACCTACAATTGTTAGGGGCGTTATCCTTTTCTTGTTTGTTAAATAATGGATTCGTTCACACGATTGATAATAATGAAATTTCTGTTTGGAAAAATGGTATTTTCTATTTTAATGCAATTTCTGTGAATGGTGTGTTTGAATTAGACATGCATGATAATGAATCCAAGAACAATAAATATGTATTTAGCATGAGTAAGAAGAGAAAGTTTGACAATAACTCTTCTTATCTTTGTCATTGTAGACTTGCCCATATTAGGAAGACTCGTATACAAAAGCTTCAACGTGAAGGTCTTTTGGAAAATATCAATTATGAATCATTTGATAAATGTGAGTCTTGTATCTTTGGAAAGATGACCAAGAAACCTTTTAATAGCAATATTAAAAGGGCTACTGATCTACTTGGACTTATACATACTGATGTGTGTGGACCACTTAGACACACGTCAAGGAAAGGTGTTAGCTACTTCTTAACATTTATGGATGATTATAGCCGTTATGGTTATGTTTATTTACTTAAGCATAAACATGAGGTATTTGAAACATTCAAAGTGTTTTAAACAGAATGCAATTAGGGAAGAAGATTAAAGCTCTTCGTTCTGATAGAGGTGGTGAATATTTAAGTCAAGAGTTTATAGATTATCTAGGTGAGAAAGAAATTGTTCAGCATCTTACTTCTCCCTATACTCCACAACAAAATGGTGTATCCTAAAGGAGAAATCTTACATTATTAGATATGGTACGATCTATGTTTAATCTTACAACTTTACCTTTAACCTTTTGGGATTATGCTCTAGAATCTGTTGTTCGCAGATTAAATATGGTTCCCACAAAGAAGGTCGATAAGACACCATATGAACTATGGCATGGCAAGAAGACATATTTGTCATATTTTAAGGTCTAGGGTTGCGAGGCGTATGTGAAACGTAACTCGGGTGACAAACTCCAACAACGATTTGTAAAATGTATCTTTGTAGGATACCCTAAGGAAACTATGGGTTACTACTTTTATTATCCACCTGAGAACAAAGTTATTGTTGCTAGGTATGGAGACTTCCTTGAATCTGATATTGTAAAACAAGAATTAAGTGGGAGAAATTATGATCTTGAGGAGAGTCATATAGATACATTACCTTCTGAAAACACTAGCGATGTAATTCATATAGAACCAGAAACTCTGGGGTTCCACCAGAATTAGTTCCTCTGTGTAGATCCGCAAGGATTAAAAACGCAAATAGCAATATGTGTCTTAACATAGAGGATGATGATGAGTTAGGGATCTTGGTGAACCCGCTATTTATAAATCCTCCATACTTGATCCTGAGAAGGATAAGTGGATGGTTGCTATGGATGAGGAAATGAAATCCATGAAAGTAAATGATGTTTGGATTCTTGTAGAACCACCACCGAATGCTAAATTAGTGAGACATAAGTGGTTACACAAGAAGAAAACCGACATGGACGGAAAAGTACAATCCTATAAAGCTCGTTTAGTAGCTAAAGGTTTTACTCAAACTTTTGGCATAGACTACGAGGAGACATTTTCTCTTGTAGTAGACTTAAGAGCTATTAGGATTCTCATAGCTATAGTAGCATACTATGACTATGAAATATGGCAAATGGATGTTAAAACTGCCTTCTTGAACGGTTGCTTAGATGAGGACATCTATATGCAACAACCAGAAAGGTATGTTGATCCTGAGAATCCAGGACATGTTTGCAAACTTCAAAGGTCCATTTATGGTTTGAAGCAAGCATCACGTCAATGGAATAAAAGATTTGACGAAGAAATCAAAAAGTTTGGATTTATTCAGAATCGTGATGAGCCATGTGTATATCGCAAAGCTAGTGGGAGTGATGTAGTATTCCTAGTCCTATATGTTGATGACATATTAATCATGGGAAGTAACATTCCAAGACTTAAAGCTATTAAAGATTATCTTGGTAAATGTTTTTCTATGAAGGATTTAGGAGAAGCTGCATACATTCTTGAAATTAAGATCTATCAGGATAGGAAAAGACAGTTAATTGGTCCATGTCAAGATGCTTATATAGATAAGATTTTGAAGAAGTATAATATGCATAATTCCAAGAAAGGTTTTCAACCTATGGAAGTTAAGCATAATCTGAGCCATGAGATGGATGCATCAACTCCTAAAGAGGAGGCATACATGCAGAAGGTGCCTTATGCTTCGGTTGGATGATCTATAATGTATGATGTTAGATGCACAAGGCCTGATATGGCGTTTACTCAGAATTTGGTTAGTAGATAGCAACAGAATCCAGTGAAGCTCCACTGGACTGCTGTTAAACATTTTATGCAGTATTTGAGGAATACGAAAAGAAATGTTTCGGTATTCGAAGGGTAGACATATAGATAACTAAATGAGGTTTGGATTAGGAAGTTTTATTGGAGATCTTAGGATGATGCTTGCAATAAAAGAACCTATAGATATGTATTGTGACAATTCTACCGCAATAATATTTGCCAATGACCCTGGAGTCATGAAAGGCGCCAGACACTTTATGCGTAGACATCACTACGTCCGAGAAAAAGTTGAAACTCGGGAAATAAAATTGATAAAAGGTCACACAGATGATAACGTAGCAGATCCTTTGACTAAGGCTTTGCCTAGACCAAAGGTAGTTAAGCATGCCAAAGCGATTGGGCTGCAACTAGCTAACGAACTCATTCAATAAATCTGTGATTAGTATTTGGATAAAGGATGTTATGGCATTATTATATAATAAAATAAATGTTTGGTTTCGTTTATTTTTATTATTTAATAAGTGTATCCTATTTTACATGTTTTAGTTCATGAATAAAAGTTATGCTAAATGTCCGTTGTCGATTAATAATATGGGAATATTATTAAACTAAGACAAATCAAAATAGTGACAGAGTATACTTGAAAGTATATTGGTAAAGTTTGGATGATATTCGATGAATCGAATATAGGACTTATCCCAACTATATGTTATTACTTTATTGATCTTTGTCATTAAGTAAAACATAAATAGTTATCCTTAGACTTGAGATACCAGGAAACTGTTATGAATCTAGTGCATCTCTGTGGAATAATCTAACGCTAAACGTAACTGGTAGCTATAAGGATTATCTTCGGAAGTGTTGCAAAATTTATAAGTTTTGCTTGTAGTCAATATGAAATTTATTTCCTCCAATTTCGTTTTGGAGTTTAATACAGCTGGACCCCTCGTGGGATTAGTAAGATGTTTGTGTGGCCACACCCAAATTTGTTTTGGTAATCTTGCTAAATCTGTGAACAAGAAACAGAATTGTTAATGAAAGGAATGACTGAGATCCATATCCTTATTAACGTTGTATTAGAAACAAAAGGATAATAAGAACGATGCAGAATCATTAAAAGGTTTTGTCCAGGAAACCTTACTCGAGTTGTACTAGAGACATTGCTATGTGTAACTAGACGCTAGTCAATGTAATCACGATATTCGAAATATGTCCAAGTGGGAGCTGTAAGTTTATGGACTTATATTTAATAGTCATGTGATAGGATCGAACGCGAGATTACGAGATTGCACACAATACGTAAAGAGTTAATATAATTAATAAATATATTTATCGTATTTATTAATTTATTTAATAAATATATTTACGCATTTATTAATTTAACCGAGCAAGTAACTATATATCCTTAACAATCGTTAAATAATTAATAGTTAAGTTATAACGAGCGTTAAATAAATATATAGTATATACAAACAAAAGGAAAGAAGTTTGGAAGTTACCGAAACACCCCTAAGGGGTGTTAGTCGGCCGATTATGGGCTCCAGGGGGGGGGATTGTTGCCTTTTATTTATCTTGGGCTACAAGGGTGGAGGTTTATAAATACACCTCCTAATCTCCTCATAAACACACAACATAAATCTTTCTCCCTTCTCTTTCTTTTGGTCGATCGCCACCCCCACCAACAAAGGGTTTCGGTTGGTTTTCTTGGTTGATCAATTGTATACTTAATATAGTCCTAGCCCCTCTCTAGGGTTATTGGGTAGATTAATTACAAGCGTTGTAGCTCGGTTTTCACGTGCTAGAATCACGGTTAGCTCGTTGTATTACGTGTGTACAAGAACGTAATATAGTCTTACTTTAGACTATATCTTGGTATATACGGTTTAAACCCGAATCGGTGATTTGTTCTTCGTCTTGTGGAATTTCTTTAGCGTAAAGGTATGTAAACCTATTTTGATTAATTATAATTGTGTTATTAATTATGATCTTGTTAAATCGCTTCCGCTATGTGTGCTTTGATCTCGTTTAGGGTTTTATATAATTTTTATGATACTTATAAACCTTCACTTACTGGCCTAAACTTCAATGATTGGTATCGCTCCCTGAGAATTGTCTTGAGAGTAGTGGGTTCTATTGATTACTTTTCCACGGCCGTACTGGCTGACCTTACTGAAGGGGCTTCTCAGGCCGAAAGGCTTATTTACAATACTAAAATTAAGAAGCACACTGATGTGGCTTGCTTAATGATTGGAAAAATGTCACTTTTTCTTCAAATTAAGTTTAAGCTTTATCCTCCCATGCGCATGCTTGAAGAGCTCAAGGAAATGTTTGAGAAGCCTCAAGCTATGGAGATCTATGATTTAGTAGATGCTTTGCATAGTTGTAAGCGATCCCCTAGGAAACCCGTAAGTGCACACTATATGGAAATGAGAGGTTACATGGAACAACTCATTGCACTTGAGAAACCCTATGACAATGATATGGCGATGAACTTAATCAATAGGTCCCTTAACAAGGACTTTAATGATTTTGTTAGGAACTTCAATATGCATTGCGTGGGGAAGACAGTTAATGATTTTCACGCAATGCTCATTGACTATGAAAAAGGTTTTAAGGACAAGGCATCAACCTCTACTCCTCAAGTACTTAACATACAAAAGGGTAGAGTGAGTAAGCCAAAACTAAAAGCGAACAAAAAGATGAAAGACAAAGGTGATAAAGGCAAGCAAATTGTGAATTATGAAATGCCTAAGCAAAACTTTGCTAAGAAAAATCAATCTCAAAAGGACGAGACTTGTCACCATTGCGGCGCCAATGTTCACTGGAAGAGGAACTCGCCTCTATACCTCGATGAGTTGCGAGAAATTAAGAAAAAGAAGTCTGAGCAAAGTGATGTAGCTTCAGGTAACTTATTTATGATTGAATTATTTAATCTAACATACAAGTTAAATTCCTGGGTATATGATATGGGATGCGGTAATAACATTTATAATACGCTTCAGGGGTTTAAGCTGGAAAGGAAGCTATCCTATGGAGAGCAATATCTGCAAGTGGGCAATGGAGCACAAGCAACTGTTGAAGCCATAGGATCGTAATTTAGTTTTACCTTTGGGTTTAGTACTGATCTTAAACAATTGTCATTATGAACCTTCCATTGTTAGAGGTGTTATTTCCTTTTCTTGTTTGTTGGATCTTGGATTTATTCACACTATTAATAATAATGGAATTTCTGTTTTCAAAGATGGTATTTTCTATTTCAATGCAACTGCTGTGTATGGTGTGTTTGAAATTGACATGCATGATAATGATTCCAAGTATAATAATAACTCTGTCTTTAGCATGAATAAGAAGAGAAAGTTAGACAAGAACTCTTCCTATCTTTGGCATTAATAGACTTGCCCATATTGGGAAGACACGCATACAAAAGCTTCAACTTGAAGGTCTTTTAGAAAATTACAGTTATTAATCATTTGATAAATGTGAGTCTTGTATCTCTGGAAAGATGACCTAGAAACCTTCTAATAATAATGTTGAAAGGGCTACTGATCTACTTGATTTAATACACACTGATGTGTGTGGACCACTTAGACACGTGTCAAGGAAAGGTGCTAGCTACTTCTTAACATTTACGGATGATTATAGCCATTATGGATATGTTTATTTACTTAAACATAAACATGAGGTATTTGAAACATTCAAAGTGTTTAAAACGGAAGTAGAATTGCAACTAGGAAAGAAGATTAAAACTCTTCGTTCTAATAGAGGTGGCGAGTACTTAAGTCAAGAGTTTAAAGATTATCTAAGTGGGAATCGAATTGTTAAAAATCTTACTTCTCCTTATACTCCACAACAAAATGGTATATCAGAAAGGAGAAATCATACATTATTAGATATGGTGCGATCTACGTTTAATCTTACAACTATAACATTATCCTTTTATAACTATACGTTTAATCTTACAACTAGTCTATAAGACACCATATGAAATATGGTATGGCAAAAAGCTATATTTGTCTTATTTAAAGGTCTGGGGTTGTGAGGCGTATGTGAAACGTGACTCAGCTGATAAAATCCAACAACGATATGTGAAATGTATCTTTGTAGGATACACTAAGGAAACTATGGGTTACTACTTTTATTATCCACTTGAAAACAAAGTTATTGTTGCAAGGTATGGAGACTTCCTTGAAAGTGATCTTGTAATCAAGAATTCAATGGGAGAAATTATGATCTTGAAGAGAGTCATATAGATACATTGCCTTCTGAAAATACTAGCAAAATAATTCCTATAGAATCAGAAAGTCTGGTGGTTCCACCAGAAATAATTCCTCTACGTAGGTCTGAAAGGACTATACGTGCACCAAAGAAACTAGGTCTTAACATATAGGATGATGATGATGAAGTATGGGATCTTGGTAAACCTGCTAATTATAAACCCGCCATGCTTGACCATGAAAAGGATAAGTGGATGAGTGCAATGGATGAGGAAATGAAATCCATGAAAAGTAATGATGTTTGGATTCTTGTAGATACACCACCAAATGCTAAAGTAGTGAAGCATAAGTGGATACACAAGAAGAAAACTGACATGGATGGTGAAGTACATTCCTATAAAGATCGTTCAGTAGCTAAAGTTTTTACTTAAACTTTTGGCGTAGACTACGAGGAGATGTTTTATCCTATAGCAGACTTGAGAACTATTAGGATTCTCATAGCTATAGCAGCATACTATGGATGGTGAAGTATACTCCTATAAATTTTGTTTAGTAGCTAAAGGTTTTACTCAAACTTTTGGCATAGACTACGAGGAGACGTTTTCTCTTGTAGCAGACTTGAGAGCTATTAGGATTCTCATAGCTATAGTAGCATACTATGACTATGAGATATGGTAAATGGATGTTAAAACTGCCTTCTTGAACGGTCGCTTAGATGAAAACATCTATATGCAGCAACCTGAAGGGTATGTTGATCCTAAATATCCAAAACACGTGTGTAAACTTCAAAGATCTATTTATGGTTTGAAGCAAGCATCACGTCAATGGAATAAACGATTTGATGAAGACATTAAAAAGTTTGGATTTATTCAAAATCGTGATGAGCCATGTGTATATCGCAAAGCTAGTGGGAGTGATGTAGTATTTCTAGTCCTATATGTTGATGACATATTAATCATGGGAAGTAACATTCCAAGACTTAAAGCCTGTAAGGATTATCTTGGTAACTGTTTTTCTATGAAAGATTTAGGAGAAGCTGCATACATGCTGGGAATTAAAATCTATCGAGATAGGAGTAGATGGTTAATTGATCTTAGTCACGATGCTTATATTGACAAGATGTTGAAGAAGTATAATATGCATAATTCTCAGAAAGGTTTTCAACCTATGGAAGTTAAGCATGAATTAAGTCATGAGAAAGATGCATCAACACCCGGAGAGGTGGCTTACATGAAGTAGGTACCTAATGCACCGACTGTAGGATCTATTATGTATGTTGTAAGATGCACAAGGCCTGATGTGGAATTTGCTCAGAACTTGGTCAGTCGTTACCAGCAGAATCCAGGGAAGCTCCACTGGGTTGCTATTAAGCATATTATAAAGTATTTAGGAGTACGAAAGATAATATTTTGGTGTTCAGAGGTAAACCAGACACATAATTAAAAGTAACAGGTTTCTGTGATGCGTCCCGGCAATGTGATAAAGACGATACGAAGTCTCAGACAGGTTACGTGTTTGTTATCAATGGAGGAGCAGTTGACTGGAAGAGAAAGAAGTAAAATATTGCAATGCATGCAATTTAAGCCGAGTACATGGCTGCTTCAGAAGCTGCAATGGAAGCTGTTTGGATTAGGAAGTTTATTGAAGATCTTGGAGTGATGCCTTCAATTAAAGAACCTATTGATATGTATCGTGACAATTCTGCTGCAATCATGTTCGCTAATGATTCTTGAGTCATGAAGGGCGCCAACCACTTTAAACATAGATATCACTACGTCCGAGAACAAGTCAAAGCTCGTGAAATCAAATTAATAAAAGTTCATACAGATGATAACGTAGCTGATCCTTTTACTAAGGGTTTTCCTAGAGGAAAGGTTATTGAACATGCCAAAAGCATTGGGCTTCAATTAGCTAGTGATGTCATGGAAATCTGTGATTAGTATTTGGATAAAGAATGTTAAGATATTATTATTTAATGTAATAAATTTGAGTTACTCTTATTCTTGTTATATAATTTTGTATCCTATTTTACATGTTTTAATCCATGAAGATTATTATATTCTTAATGTCTGTTGTCGATTAATAATATGAGACTATTATTAAATTAAGACAAATCTAAATTGTGATTGAATATACTTGAAAGTATATTGATGTGTTTACATATCAAAGTTAGATGATATTCGATGAATTGAATATAAGACTTATCCCAACTATATGATTATACTTTATGGGTTTTTGTCGTTAAGTATATCATAAATAGTTATCCTCAGACCTAAGATACCAGGAAACTCTCATGGATCTAGTGCAATTTCTGTGTAATAATTGTGACAATCCGTCATTTTATGGTTGATATTTTATTCTCAGATATTATTTAAAAACATTATTTTAATGTTATATTATGAACTCACTTATTTTTGGGAAGAAATTTGGATTTACGTCTTGAAGTAGCATCGACTACGTCTAAACCGGAGGATTCTACGTTACGTGCTTACGTTTACATACACCGTTTTGGTGACAGTCCGACATTTCAGGAAATAAATTTATCCGTGAATATTATTTTGGGATTTTAATTTTGAGTTGGTTCATAAACTCACAAATTTACGAGAAGAGATTAGGACTTACGATTTTAATTTAACGTCCTTTACGACTAAACCGGAAACCTTAGGATTACGTATTTACGTTTTTGAACTCCGTTTTTGATGAGACAAATTTTATTAGATTCGTTTTGTGCCGTTGATTCATAATTTATAAAAACGTTTTTCGTAAAACGACCCGAGGGCACGTAAATCGAGGAAACTAGAATCGAGGGATACCCGTAAAATAATGGGGATGAGACAAGATAAATCTTGCCCCACCCCCACTACATGGGTGACAAGCTTATCAAACACACTTGAAGTGTGTCAAGTTTCTAGCAAAAGACTAGGACACTTGTCCTAAGTCTTCCACCTAAACCATCTAACATCAAAACCACCACCACAAACCATTTACTTCATTTTACAACATGCAAATCTCACACACAACTCTCTCCTCTCCCCTTGAACGTCCAACACCACCATTATATCACCATCATCATCATATTTTGACCATAAACAAAAGATATAATCAATATATGTTGATAACCACACCAAAAGATGAAGATTGGAGGTGATTTTAACATATAAAAAGGAGTTTTCATGGAGGTCTTTGGGCTGATTTTCAAGAAGGAGTTTAGGGCTGATTTTTTGAAGGTGTCTTCATATCCTTGGTAATCTTGAAGGTGGTCTTGATATTTCATAAGATTGGTTACCAAAACCAAGCCTTGTTCATCCAAAATCTCAACCTTTTCATCACTTTGGTGGTATAGAGATTGTTTCTTCCTATCCTCTTGTAATTTTGATTATGTAATCTTGTATTTTATTTATTTATGTATATTTATATGATGATGAATGATGATTAAAAATATTGTGTGGGGATTTGGTGTTGATAATCATGGGTAAAAGATGAAAAACTATATGTAAAAATGGTTAATCTTGCTTAATTTAGTAGGCTGTATAAAACAGTAAAGAATCATATGATAAACTGATAAAATGGCTTGAATAAATTAATATACAGTAAGTAATATGTCTTGTACACATGTGAGAGTTGGCCATGCAATGGAATCATTAGGATGAGTGAGATATGATCAAAACAAGTTTAGAGTGCAAATATGGGTATACTGTTTTGGACGAATTTTATAAAATACTTAAAGGCTGATTCAACAGTAGCCATAGAAGAGTTAAATGGAGCACATATCATGTAATTTATGCCATAAAAATTTGGGCTTCTATCTCCATACAGAACTCTAGATATGGCTGTTTTGGTGAACATGAAAGTTAAAATCAGATTTTGAGAAATTAAAGTATAATTGTATTATATAAGCACTCAAATAAAAATAGTATAAAATGTGAATTAAAACCCACTAACTCATATAATACATTTATATTAAATATATATAAGGATAAATAAATGGACATTTTATAAAAATGGTAGTTTGATAAGTTTTATAAGTTATAAAACTATAAACATGATTTTTACGACTTTTTCGGCTACTACCGTAAAATTAACGTTTTTGTTAAATAAAACTTAGACGGTTGGACCCGTCTAATGTAAACTTTTATAAACTCATATACTGATATATAAACATATATAACAAGTAAAAACCGATAAAACCCGAACTATATAACATACGGACATTAACGGGCTAAGTTAACGTTATTGGACTAATAATACAACAAAATGGGCTAAAACACTTATAAACTTATTTATTGGGCTTAACCCATTTGGGCCCAACATGTAAAGTATAAATACTGATAATACAAGTATGAAATGGATTAATACAAGTTAATGAACTTATAATAGGCTTATTGGACCTAAAACACGTAAATAGGTAAAACTAGTAAACTAGTAAAAAGTTACCAATACATAAACACTAAAATGAGTAAAAGAGAATATGTAAACCCACTTGATCATCATATATATAAAATCATCATATGATTACATAATTGTTATTTTTATAAAGTCATTGGACAAGAGTCTCAGATGAGTATTATTTCTCTAGGTTTCCGTGATTGAAGCACGTACCGTACGACCGAATTGCCGATAACCTGCTTTCCCACATCAACGTGAGTTCATAGCCCGCACTCTTTTAAATGTTTTTATTAAATGTTTGATAAACCCGCGAGGGAGATAACATGTTAGTTTTACTAAAATAGGACACCATTTGTCCCGATTGTTTGTTTATTGATTTGGACCCGAATGATTGTATGACCCGATGTATGATTATATGACCCGATAGATGAAATGAAATGGATTATTAAAGTTAGGTTATGTCATTAAAAGTCCCATTAGCATGAATTGTGAACTACCAGGATTTGGTAGACGCTTATGCATATAATAGTACTATTTGGGGACGATCACCCCAGTTCGCGCCTTGACGGTTGATCCCCGTCGTGCCACATTGATTGGTAAGCGAATTTATGTATGAGAAGATTTCCATAGCGTGATTATTGTGACGACACGCTAACTTAGATGGGCAAATGAGTTTCGGGCTAGCTACCCGTTGTTTGTTGTAGTAAGGTAACAATGTCATGCGGCTTATAATAATCCAATTAACGAAATACTACTATACGCACCAAATTACGATATATTGCCTGACTAGCAATACGGGGTCTTATTATTGATTTTATGTTCGTGTTTTGGTTTTACATAACCACATTCATATAACGGTTTTTATTTAACTTTATACAACGTTATAAAACGTATTGTATGATGTTTTTACGACATTGGTTCGTATAATGGTTTTGAAGGCGAAAGCCTATATTATGATTTTGATAAGGATTTGTATAAAATGTTTTGGCCTATTTTATGGTCTACAACAAAGATTGTACAAAATGATTTTCGGTAATAATTTTATATCGACGATATATTGATGGTTTTATTAGACTCTATGAATTCACTCGGCGTTATCGCTGACCTTTTCTTTTAACATGTTTTATCTCAGGTACTTGAAGGTAATTCTCGAGAAGACATCAAGAATTCATGGCCCACACTTAAATAATAATTTTCATTCAAATGCTTTGTAAAACCTGTATAAAATACAATGACTTTGGACCTATGTAACTTTGATATTTATGAATGGAAATGCTTTACTATTAAAGGATGCAATTTTTAAGCGTTGTCTATGATGTGAGTAATGTGCTATCCCGTAACACCAACGAGTCTTCCGCTGTATTGAATTGTATAAATTTGGGGGTGTTACAGTTTGGTACTAGAGCTCTCGTTATAGAGAACGAAAGATTTTTAAAACTAAGGTTTTGAATAAAACATTTCAAAGTCTTTTAACTATAAACATTTTTTAAAAATGTCTAAAAACCTTTTGACTATAACTGTGCCGAAGAATTCCCGAGTTACCGACAAGGCCAGACTGAGAAGTGTTATTTTAATATATATATATATATAACTTGGATTATATATATATTATGTAATTTTATTACATGATTGTTTGATGATTATTTAATATTTATACGAGGTATTTGTACGACGTAGATTGTCACAAGGAACCCTAAATCCCCTAGTAAATTAATCGAAGCTATTCTCATAGGAATTCTAGCTATCCTAGATCTAACCAAGTTGTGGATATTTATGATCCCAACAAATGGTTGATATTCGTAGAAATGTTGATATTAGTTGATTGTGATATTAAAGAAGAATTGGCGAGATTAAATCCGATATCGATGTCATGACGATCTTTCCTTATAGAGTGGAGTTTGATAAAATATTACCACCTGGAAAGGTGTCATCTGATTCGTTGTCGCCCAATTCTTAAATTGAAATCGAAAGGGTGAATGTTGCACTTGAGGCTGTCATTAGAACCTTTACCCAAAAGCCTCATGCCACTAGTACCTTTCCAAGAAGTCTAATTGAATGATCGAGTCATTTCATACTAGTGACTCATTTGATACCTATTGTTGTAAGAGATATAGGATTGGAAATTAAGTGTTGTTCATATCGAGCTTTTATTGCCCTTTTAAGGTCTAAGAATAAGATTGAAAGTATTGGAAAATGAGGTAGGATGTTACATTGAGTATAAGTTGGTTGAAACTTGAATAAAGTAAAATTTAACCCGTATGGAATATTAAATTGTTAAGAGGAAGTCGTTAAGTCTGTGATTGAATTATAAGGTTTAAATTGATTGTTGATTCGTGTTAAGGGTTGTTCCTAGGCCATTGTCCAATGATGAGGATGCCCAGTGTCCAAGAAATAAATTGAAGAAATCTTCTTCTGAATTGGGACCGATGGATCTTCTGGGACATGTGGAACACCTAATGACTCTTGTAGACTAGTATTCATTGTGGTATCTTTTAAAAATCCCTAACTTAACTGAGACATCAGTTGGTAGGATGAGTTCTTGGAATTGTATGACATAGTGACACGCAATGTGTTACGGTACAATTTTGACTTGTTCGTGATTAATGAAAAGACTACCTTTGATTGCTAAATCCTACATGTATCGATGTTATCTATCTTTTATTGCTTCATCCTAATGCTCGCATTAGTGATGCAACCATTGAACAACTACTCATCTCGAATTGAGTTACGTTGTGGATTATTCTTTTTGAGTGCCATCGAGGTCATGAACCTCATGATTATTTGGCTAAGATCATTTCCCATTATATTGTAGTTAGTTCTTGGTGAACAACTTTTCATCACCCCTTTGCAGATCACTAATTGTTTTTATAAGATAAAACAGTATCCCTTGAGAAAAATTGAATTTTCATCACTATAAGGATTATTGAAAGTGAGATTTATAAGTGATCGTTATCGAAATGAAGTTTTTTATAAAACACCTTGGAAAACTTAATTGTTTTCATAACAAAGAAAACCTTTGTAAACTTATTTTTGATTCTTATATAAGAATTAAGCATGAAAATGTTTTTATTATATACATGATGATAAAATTTTGACGAACTGAGTATTGCATCGTTAATCTTGAAATTGTATATAGTTGCGCGCCTACATACAATTTGGAAGTGACCATGCAAGGCTGATTAGTAGTCACCATGAAATTATTAATAAACACTAAATTTTCTTTGAAGATTGTGAAAGATTAAATTTTATGAGATCTGCAAGACGTGAAAAATAGGGACATATTGATAAGGACACCTATAGATGTGCCTGTACTACTTATTCTTCTGAGTCGAATTTACTCATCTGTGGATATTGTCTTAATTGACAATTGATATCCCATTCTTGTCCAATTCTCTTGTAGTGAGATTTTTTGGGAAATTATCTGGTTACCGAGTGTTGATACCCGACTGGATGTATCGACATTCCTATCATTTCTTTTGATTTGATTTCATTTGAATGACCTGGGTAACGATCCGAGGAGCTTTCGAATGCGTACTCAAATTATGAAAACATGGGATATATTCATATTCGTTAAATGTTTTCGTCTGTATCTGATTTGAAATTCTCTCCCGTAGATTATGCGTTGACCTTACTCTTTTAATGGTAGTTGTTTCTCCATATATCCTTGAATTTGTGAAGGTTTATGAGTATTGTTAGTCTTTTGAGAAGTTCACATCTTATCAACGATAATAAAACTGAAAAGTTGAGAGTGCCAATAGAATGGATTGATTGATTATGACATGACGACATTGTCTTAATTGATGGGAACTTGAATAGAATTCCCCTAAATGATAAGATGTTGATTATAAAAAATGATCTAAATAATTCTTGATGGATGACCATATCCTGCATTTAGACTTGAAATTATACCATGAATGGTTGTGAATTAGTCATAGATATTATAATATAAAAAGAACCTAATATGAATTTATTAAAAGATGTTTCTGTTATCTAAAACTTTAGAAGGTATTTATGGGTGAATTACCTATACTTTTGCCATTAAGGCAAGTTGAATTTGGTATTGATTATATTTCCGGTGCTGCACCTGTGACATGTGCACTGTACATCAGCACCATCTGAATCGAAAGAATTACCGTGCAACTGAGAGAGTTGTCGGAGAAAAATTTTATTCTACCAAGCTCGTCATCATGAAGAGCTATGGTGTTATTATTTCTTATATTTATTGATTACCGTGAACTAGGTAAATTGACGATTAAAAATCCATATCTACTACCCAAGATGATAGATTTGTTCGATCATTTACAAGGTTCTAGCGTATATTCGAAAATTTAATCCACGGCATGGTTATCATCAACTTCGCGTCCGCAAAAAAGATTATCTATTCCAATCACTACATCCAGAACTTGTAATGAACATTATGAGTTTCACGTGATATCGTTTGGATTGATCAATGCACATGTAGTATTCATAAATTTGGTCACGTGTGTAGGTTGTAATTTGATAAATTCATGCTTGTGATCATTAAGGACCATTTGTTTGTTTCTAAGAATAAGAAGGAGTTAATAATTATTTATAGATTGCCCTGAATTGACCGAACAATAAAAACTTGTACCTTAAATATTTAACATGTGATTAAAGACTTAATCCTCTATATTATTTAACTGTGTGATTAATAAGATAATGGAATCTATATTGATTCTTCAAAAATTTAGAGCCCTCTTAAGACTTTGAGTTTTACCAAAAAGAAAGTGCAAATGTGTTTTGGCAAATGTTTTATCGAAAAGAACTTTTGAGGGATTACCCCGTATACACAAATCATTTAACTAAACTCCTGTTTAGGGGTAAATGTTTGTGTATACCTCAAGACAACCTAAGAGGGATTGAGGAAACCGTTAAACCATGACTTAAAATTTGAAAGGAAAATTTTTGCTTTTCAACTACGAAAATTTTTACCAAAGAATAAACGAAGGTTTTTCGAACATTTACGGATCTTACTAATTATTTTCGATAAATCAACCAAAAATCGTGTTAACTAAATTTAAATTTATTTTGAACATTTTTATAATTGGTCGAACTAAGGAAAATTAAAATTTTTATGTTACGTTTCATATAAAAAATTGAATATTTATTATTTAATTAGTTGTAATAATTATCGACGCTTTAAACGTCGGATTAAGCAAAACTGATAAAAATGATAGCTGAAACGAAACTAAAACATAGAAGATACGAAGAAAGAAACTTTGAATTAATACGGTCATGTTATATATATTTCATCAGGAGAAAGTGAATGTAGATACTGACGCAATATGTAGAAAAGATAAAGAACCAATTAGGACATGTTCCTTAATAATGAAGGTGCAAAATAAATTGCCGAACGATATAAAAATAAACAATGTTTGTAAAAAGGATAATATAGATAATAAAAAGGGGTTCGCGGCAAATATGAACCATTAGAATTGAGAAGCTGATGGCGTTAGATGTATAAAAGGCCACTTGTGGTTGCCTAAATATGGAGATTTTGAGATGTAGTCATCTCGTAAGTATAACTATTCTATTCATGATATTTTTGACTAAATTTATCTTTGTCTGAAGAAGTTGTACTAATGAAAAATTATGAAGGCAGACATCGCCTCCTACATTAGTAAACGTCTAGCTATTGCAAAGGTCATCATCTGAATTTGATTCGATTTGGGTCATCGTCGACAGACTGACCAAATCTGGTAATATCATTCCTGTTAATGATAGATTCTTGATGAAGAAATTGACCCTTTTAAAGGAGTTGTGTAAACATGGTATGCCTGTATCGATCATCTCTATCAAGATCCTCGCTTCGCATCGAATTTCTAGAGATTTGCTCAGAAGTCATTGCGAACGAATCTTGATGAGAGTACTGTGTACCACCCCAATCGAAGGGACGAGGTAAAGTAACGATACAAAATACTATAAGTGTTGTTTTATGTTTGAATGATTGACCTTTGGTAATAAACTGTAAAATCGTTTTCCTTTGGAGAGATTATCATTGAAAACTATCGTACTAGGATCGAGATCGAATCTTGTGAGGATATATATTAGAGCATCTGTAAGCAGGAGTTGGGATGAAGACACCCGACATACACCCATTGTGAGTTGGACATGTCTTTAGGTTTAAGGTTTCCTATGATGGCGAACCTAACCTTACAAAATACCCGACCCGCGAGACCTAAAAGATTGTTAAAATTAGGATCTGATTATTGATTGCAGGTAGTGGGCAGGAGGTTATGTGAATATGAAAAGTAGATCTTGAAGTGCCAGATGGGTAGCGAAGTTATGTCAAAAATTTTAACCATGGAAAAATGAATTGATGATCTGAAAGATCATGGGATATAAGTCCCCGTTGCATGGGACCATTGAGATGATGTAAAAGATTGGTTTGAAAGACATGTAAGCTGGATCTACCCTAGGACTTCAAGAGCTACGTGAAATATGTTTCGCATATCGAACTTGATAAAATGCCTATCAAGTGAAAATCTGACTATTCCTTAATGAAGTTTAGATCGGCGAAAAGTTGCATTCATCAAAAACCCGTGAACATCATGGATAGAGAAAGTAAGTCAACATTAAGCCTGATCGTATTCCCGTAGTTATGTTTGATGAAACTCGCGTATTGTAATAGATTACACTTGTGAGAAAAGACCGAATGTGGAGGAAATACCCACATGGCTTTAACTCTATAAGAAGCGAGTAGTAATATAAAATGATCTTTGAGGACAAAGATCCTGTTTAGGGGTAAATGTTGTGACAATCCGTCATTTTATGATTGATATTTTATTCTTAGATATTATTTAAAAACATTATTTTAATGTTATATTATGAACTCACTTATTTTTGGGAAGAAATTTGGATTTACGTCTTGAAGTAGCATCGACTACGTCTAAACCGGAGGATTCTACGTTACGTGCTTACGTTTACATACACCGTTTTGGTGACAGTCCGACATTTCAGGAAATAAATTTATCCGTGAATATTATTTTGGGATTTTAATTTTGAGTTGGTTCATAAACTCACAAATTTACGAGAAGAGATTAGGACTTACGATTTTAATTTAACGTCCTTTACGACTAAACCGGAAACCTTAGGATTACGTATTTACGTTTTTGAACTCCGTTTTTGATGAGACAAATTTTATTAGATTCGTTTTGTGCCGTTGATTCATAATTTATAAATTTTTTTTTCGTAAAACGACCCGAGGGCACGTAAATCGAGGAAACTAGAATCGAGGGATACCCGTAAAATAATGGGGATGAGACAAGATAAATCTTGCCCCACCCCCACTACATGGGTGACAAGCTTATCAAACACACTTGAAGTGTGTCAAGTTTCTAGCAAAAGACTAGGACACTTGTCCTAAGTCTTCCACCTAAACCATCTAACATCAAAACCACCACCACAAACCATTTACTTCATTTTACAACATGCAAATCTCACACACAACTCTCTCCTCTCCCCTTGAAGGTCCAACACCACCATTATATCACCATCATCATTAAATTTTGACCATAAACAAAAGATATAATCAATATATGTTGATAACCACACCAAAAGATGAAGATTGGAGGTGATTTTAACATATAAAAAGGAGTTTTCATGGAGGTCTTTGGGCTGATTTTCAAGAAGGAGTTTAGGGCTGATTTTTTGAAGGTGTATTCATATCCTTGGTAATCTTGAAGGTGGTCTTGATATTTCATAAGATTGGTTACCAAAACCAAGCCTTGTTCATCCAAAATCTCAACCTTTTCATCACTTTGGTGGTATAGAGATTGTTTCTTTCTATCCTCTTGTTATTTTGATTATGTAATCTTGTATTTTATTTATTGATGTATATGTATATGATGATGAATGATGATTAAAAATATTGTGTGGGGGTTTGGTGTTGATAATCATGGGTAAAAGATGAAAAACTATATGTAAAAATGGTTAATCTTGCTTAATTTAGTATGTTGTATAAAACAGTAAAGAATCATATGATAAACTGATAAAATGGCTTGAATAAATTAATATACAGTAAGTAATATGTCTTGTACACATGTGAGAGTTTGCCATGCAATGGAATCATTAGGATGAGTGAGATATGATCAAAACAAGTTTAGAGTGCAAATCTGAGTACACTATTTTGGACGAATTTTATAAAATACTTAGAGGCTGATTCAATAGTATCCATAGGAGAGTTAAATGGAGCACATATCATGTAATTTATGCCATAAAAAATTGGGCTTCTATCTCCATACAGAACTCTAGATATGGCTGTTTTGGTGAACATGAAAGTTAAAATCAGATTTTGGGAAATTAAAGTATAATAGTATTATATAAGCACTCAAATAAAAATAGTATAAAATGTGAATTAAAACCCACTAACTCATATAATACATTTATATAAATATGTATAAGGATAAATAAATGGACATTTTATAAAAATGGTATTTTGATAAGTTTTATAAGTTATAAAACTATAAACATGATTTTTACGACTTTTTCGGCTACTACCGTAAAATTAACGTTTTTGTTAAATAAAACTTAGACGGTTGGACCCGTCTAATGTAAACTTTTATAAACTCATATACTGATATATAAACATATATAACAAGTAAAAACCGATAAAACCCGAACTATATAACATACAGACATTAACGGGCTAAGTTAACGTTATTGGACTAATAATACAACAAAATGGGCTAAAACACTTATAAACTTATTTATTGGGCTTAACCCATTTGGGCCCAACATGTAAAGTATAAATACTGATAATAAAAGTATGAAATGGATTAATACAAGTTAATGAACTTATAATAGGCTTATTGGACCTAAACCACGTAAATAGGTAAAACTAGTAAACTAGTAAAAAGTTACCAATACATAAACACTAAAATGAGTAAAAGAGAATATGTAAACCCACTTGATCATCATATATATAAAATTATCATATGTATACATAATTGTTATTTTTATAAATCATTGGACAAGAGTCTACGGCGAGTATTATTTGTCTAGGTTTCCGTGATTGAAGCACGTACCGTACGTCCGAATTGCCGATAACCCGCTTTCCCACATCAACGTGAGTTCATAGCCTCACACTCTTTTAAATGTTTTTATGAAATGTTTGATAAACCCGCGAGGGAGATAACATGTTAGTTTTACTAAAATAGGACACCATTTGTCCCGATTGTTTGTTTATTGATTTGGACCCGAATGATTGTATGACCCGATGTATGATTATATGACCCGATAGATGAAATGAAATGGATTATTAAAGTTAGGTTATGTCACTAAAAGTCCCATTAGCATGAATTGTGAACTACCAGGATTTGGTAGACGCTTATGCATATAATAGTACTATTTGGGGACGATCACCCCAGTTCGCGCCTTGACGGTTGATCCCCGTCGTGCCACATTGATTGGTAAGCGAATTTATGTATGAGAAGATTTCCATAGCTTGATTATTGTGACGACACGCTAACTTAGATGGGCAAATGAGTTTCGGGCTAGCTACCCGTTGTTTGTTGTAGTAAGGTAACAATGTCATGCGGCTTATAATAATCCAATTAACGAAATACTGCTATACGCACCGAATTACGATATATTGCCTGAATAGCAATACGGGGTCTTATTATTGATTTTATGTTCGTGTTTTGGTTTTACATAACCACATTCATATAGCGGTTTTTATTTAACTTTATAAAACGTTATAAAATGTATTGTATGATGTTTTTATGACATTGGTTCGTATAATGGTTTTGAAGGCGAAAGCCTATATTATGATTTTGATAAGGATTTGTATAAAATGTTTTGGCCTATTTTATGGTCTACAACAAAGATTGTACAAAATGATTTTCGGTAATAATTTTATATCGACGATATATTGATGGTTTTATTAGACTCTATGAATTCACTCGGCGTTATCGCTGACCTTTTCTTTTAACATTTTTTATCTCAGGTACTTGAAGGTAATTCTCGGGAAGACATCAAGAATTCATGGCCCGCACTTAAATAATAATTTCCATTCAAACGCTTTGTAAAACCTGTATAAAATACAATGACTTCGGACCTATGTAACTTTGATATTTATGAATGGAAATGCTTTACTATTAAATGACGCAATTTTTAAGCGTTGTCTATGATGTGAGTAATGTGCTATCCCGTAACACCAACGAGTCTTCCGCTGTATTGAATTGTATAAATTTGGGGGTGTTACAATAATCTTACGCTAAACGTAACTGGTAGCTATAAGGGTTATTTTTAGAAGTGTTGCAAAATTCCTAAGTTTTGCTTGTAGTCAATATCGAATTTGTATCCTCCAAATTCATTTTGGAGATTAGTACAGCTGGGCCCCTCGTGGGATTAGTAAGATGTTGGCCGCACCCAAATTTATTTTGGTAATCTTGCTAAATCTATAAACGAGAAATAGAATGGTTAATGAAAGGAATGACTAAGATCCATATCCTTTATTAACATTGTATTAGAAACGAAAGGATAATAATAATGATGAATATTTAAAAGGTTTTATCCAGGAGACCTTACTCGAGTTGTACTAGAGGCATCAACGTGTAACTAGACGCTAACCAACGTGATCACACTATTTTAAATATGTCTAAGTGGGAGCTGAAAGTTTATGGACGTAAATTTAATAGTCGTGTGTTAGGATCGAACTTGAGATTACAGGTATGCACACAATACGTAAAGAGTTAATTTTATTAATAAATATATTTATATGTTTATTAATTAAATCGAGCTATAAACTTTAATGTTCGTTAAGTATTAAGAGTTAAGAACTAACGATCATTGTGGAATAAATCGAAGAGGAAAAGAAGGTTCCGAAACACCCCATAAGGGTGTTTCGACCGTCGGTTAAATAACAAAGGGGGAGAGTTTTTTTTCGCCTTATTTAGTTTTGACTTGGGCTACAAGTTTTCTAGGCCTATATAAACATCCCAAAGCCTTCATAATTTTTATCCCATCTTTTCTCCTCTCTCTCTTTGCGATCGAACGCCAAATGCACCCTTAGGGCATGTTTGGTAGAGAGATATTTATGTAAAAGAAATCAAGCAAAGAATAGAATTGTAGGTAAATGAAATTGTTAGAGAATTTATCCTTAATTATGTTGTTTGGTAAGGTTAAAGAAATGACTTTGAGAAGTAAATAAAAAACAATATAATGTTTGATTAAAAAATAAAATTAAAAACAAATTAAAAATTAGGCCATCCTAAACAACTTTCCAAACCCAGTTAACAAAGAACACAAATTAACATTAACCTATGTTTTTGCACAAAAAACTAAGGAACGAGACCCATTTTACCAATATCAACAAATAGATATTCACCTAACTAACCTAATCAATTGTTTAGAGCAAGAATACCAAATTTCATGAACAAAGATCAGATTTGTTGATGAAGAAATATAAAAAAGAAACACGAGGTTCCATTATGATGAAAATCAGATGATGAAGAGAACAAATGTGGAAGAGAAATTAAGATAAAGATGAGAGAACACATAGTTGTTTCTAGAGCTATCTTTAGAATGGATCTTGAAAGTTTGATATATGTGCATCCTACGTGACTCTTGTTTTTATACTTCTAAAATTATTGTGATTGTTTTTAAAAATTTGTAACTCAAAACAACTCTCTGCTTTTTGTTCATTTCCATTCCAAATTGAGTGGAAACCAAAATACAAAGAGTCATCTTCCCGAGAGTTCACACATTTCTTGGTTTACAATTCTTTGTTTTACCAAACATGAGAAATGGACTTAATTCCTTTTGTTGGGCTCCATTTCTCTTTACCAACATACCCTTAGGGTTTTGTTTGGTTTGTTTGATTTTTCTTGAATCAAGTCCTAGCCCCTCTTTGGGTTTGTTGGGTTGATTTTCCACTATACGTTTAAGCTCGGTTTTAACGTACTAGTATTACGGTTAACTCGTTATTATACGTGTGTACAAGAACGTAACATAGTCTTAGTTTAGACTATATCTTGGTGATTCGGTATAAACCTTAATTTGGTGAATTGTTCTTGTTCGTGAGAATTGCATTGCAAAATGTATGTAACCCTAATTCGATTAATTATGAATGTGTTATTATGATCTTGTTAAATCGCTTCCGCTATAAGTGTTTTGATCTATGTTTAGGATTTTAATAATTGTTATGAACTTTATAAACCTTCAATACTTTGATAACAATTATGGGCTAAACTACGTACTAATTTATAATATGTAGAACGGAATATGATAATATGAAAAAAGGAAAGACACTCGGTTACTAGAATGTGACGTGAGACATACATTAGCACCTAAAATACAGAAACATATACGAGGTTTATCAACAAAATACCTTGAACATCTCGACAAGCCAATGAGGAAGGTTCATCACATTGTTATTAGAGAGAAGGCTTTTAGCAACTATTGCTGGTAATCGTGGATGAAAAAGATTGATATAATCCATGCATTAAATAGTTGAATTGAACACCAGCAAGGTAAACTAGAAAACAAAGGAACCATGTATCGCTTTAGTGTATCCCACTGGTCATTGCCTTTGGAATGATGTGTTGTAGGAGGAACTTCTTCCTTTGATGATACGAGGATACCATGTTTGTCGGTATCGTTAATACGAAAGTTAATCGTTTTGACATAACATTTTAACAACAGACAAGCTGAGATGGCATTTAAATGGGATTGCGCTGTTTAATCTTGCGAAATCAAGATACTTATCTCATTGAGTATTTGATAAATTCTGAAACTTTAAGGATGCACGTTCAAAATGACCAAAATAATCATAACATTTTTTAAACGACAAAGACACAAGTACACAAACTAGTCTATAATTAAAGAAAACCATGATTAAATGAATATTAACAAGATAAATAACCCAGATTCAAAACCTTATATTAATAAAGAGATTAAACTTCAAAACAAGAAAAGAAAATCACCACAACTACACTGGTGTGACCCTATTATCTAATTGATAATAGTTTTACAAAGATTAACTAACAAAAAAACGATCTGGGTTACATGTTTGAAAGGGAGAGTAAACCCTTGAAAAAAATACACAAATGAATAACCTAGATAACAACAAATGAACGAACGTCTAGGTTATAACTAAGACAAGTAAGCCATTGTGAGCTTGATGGGCTTGGGCTCAAGTTGGTATCATGGGCTTGAGTGACTTCAAGCAGTAAGCAACAATAATCCTCCAAGTTAGCAGCTGGTGTCATCCAAGGTCCAGGGGTTAACTGAAACAATGAAGTAAACACAATAAGTCATTGAGTGTTCATTGTGGTATCTGATTAGGTCCTTTAAATTTAACATCCCCCTTAATCAGATACCTCATACATGTTAAACATCCCAAGTTTTTTGACAAGGACATTATGTTGTAATGTATCCAGTCCCTTGGTGAGGATATCTGCTATTTGGTTAGCAGAATCCACCTTACATGTTTTAACTACCCCATTTAAGATATTTTCCTTTACAAAATGTAAGTCAATCTCTAAATGCTTAGTTCTTTCATGAAAGACTGGATTTGCAGCTTTTTTGATAGCTGAGTTACTATCACAGTACAAAGTTATAGGTAAAAGATTATCACAATGCAAATCATTTAAAACCTTAAGAATCCAAAGAACCTCACTGGTTACTGAAGCAAGAGCTCTATACTCTACTTTAGTGGATGATTTGGAGAGAGTATTTTGTTTTTACTCTTCCAAGATAAAAGATTATTATTAACAAACACACAATAACTAGTAACAAATTTTCTAGTGACAACACACTTAGCCCAATCAGCATCAGAATAAGCACTAAGAAACATACCAGATGTCTTCTTAATGTGAATGCCCAAACCTAGAGAACCTTTGAGATATCTTAATATCTTGAATGCTATCTTAAGATGAGAATTCAAAGGGGAGTGCATAAATTGACTTAAGCAGTGAACAACTTAAGATATGTCAGGTCTGGTATTGGTCAAGTAGATAAGCTTACCCATCAACTTCTGATAATCAATAATATTATCAAGAAAAGGATCATCAACAGTGGGTTCATTAGATATAGCAAGTTTAGAGACCAAAGGGGTCTTAGCAGGTTTACAAGCAAGCATACCATACTTAGAAAGAAGGTCCAACACATACTTTCTTTGGTTCAAACAAATGCCACAATCAGTGTCAATAACTTCAATACCCAAAAAGTATTTCAATTTACCCAAGTCCTTGATCATGAACTTAGTTCTCAAAAAAAGTTTTAAACTTCTTAATTTCAACAATGTTGTTACCAGTGATAATGATATCATCAACATATACAAGTAATGCAAGAAATACAACGTCACGAGATTTGGTATAAAGGGAATATCAGACTTACTTTGACAAAAACCATTTTCATTAAGAACATAAGTAAGTTTGGCATTCTATTGTCTGGGTGCCTGTTTAAGACCATATAGAGAATTTTTAGGTCTACAGACCATGTTGTCACCTCTAGGATGATATCCTTGAGGTGGCTTCATGTAAACCATCTCATCAAGGTCACCATACAAGAAAGCATTATTAATATCAAGTTGAAAAACAGGCCAAGATTGCATAATAGCTAAGTTAAGAAGACATCTAATGGTCACCATCTTAACAACAGGGGCAAAGGTCTCCTCATAATTTTTACCTTCCTTTTGACCAAACCCATGTGCAACAACCCTAGCTTTATATCTCTCTATCTCCCCACTAGATCTAAATTTTAACTTCCAAATCCATTTACAACCTATGGATTTTCTACCTTTAGGAAGCTCAACAATTTCCCAAGTGTCATTCTCAAGAAGGGCTGCAAGTTCAGCATTCATAGCATCAACCCAATACGGGTTTTGAGAAGCTTCAAAAAAACTTTTTGGCTCACTGATTTTGTTAAGTTGGGTGACAAAACAGAAATTTTCATGATTAAGTTTAGAATAACCAACAAACTTTTCAAGACCATACTTAACTTTAGAGTTAACAACAAAATCATTATAATTCTTTGGAAAAACAGAAGGCCTAGTAGACCTTCTAAGACCTTGATTAAGGTGTTGATTCCTATGAGCAGAATTATTTGGATTTTGATCCAAGTGACCTTCAGACTCATTTGTATCATCAAGTGTAGCTGCCTCCTCTTCCAACCCAACATCAATGTCATAACTGTTTTGAGCATCATCCCCAATATTTGGGGAATTAACAGTGTCCACATTATTCCCTTGGTTGGGAGAGTGGCTACCCTCACTATGTGACTCATGGTCACTATTCTGACTAATTGTTACTCTCTCATCATCATTAGGTATCTCAGGGTTATCTAAATCAAAAAAGTTTAACAGATTTTTATATTGATTAACACCAGGAACATTGGACTCGTCATGCTTGTTTTTAGAGACATAGTCCTTAAAAGGAAAAAATAACTCAAAGAAACTAACATCTCTAGCGACAAAGAATTTATTTCTATCAAGACCGAAAAGCTTATAGCCCTTTTGAGAATTAGAATAACCCATCATAACACATTTTTTAGATCTATTAGACAGTTTATTATGACTATTCAAAATAGTAGCAAACACAAACAACCAAACATTCCTATAAGAGAGAGATTAGGACAAGTATTATAAATCGTTTCATAAGAGGATTTTCCATTTAACATAGAGGAAGGTACTCTGTAAATGAGAAAAGTAGCAGTTAGAATGAATTTAGACCCATATTTCAAAGGAACCCCCCCCCCCCCCTGAAACATAAGACACATAGCCACATTTAATAGGTGTCTATTTTTCCTTTCAGCCACCCCATTTTGTTGAGGAGTATATGCACAAGAAGTTTGATGAACTATGCCTTTGTTTTTACAAAACTTATTAAATGTTTGATTAACAAAGTCAGTCCCATTGTCACTTCTAAAGATCTTAATATTCTTTTTAAACTGATTTTGAATCAAATTATAAAACATTTCAATAAAAGTGACAACTTCATCTTTAGACTTAATGAGATATACCCACACAGCTCTACTATGGTCATCAACAATGGTTAAAAAATATCTATGGCAAGTATGAATGGTCACCTTATAGGGTCCCCACAAATCAAGATGAACAATATCCCCCAAAGATTTAGTAGTATGATCACTTAGAGGAAAAGGTATTCTGGTCTGCTTAGCTCTTTGACATACTTCAAACTAATCATATTTATCATTTTTATTTATGTTTAAAGAACCTTTTAAGACATCTAGGGTCGGGTCAGCAGGGTGCCAAGCCTACAATGCCAGTCATAGTAAGAAAGACAACAGACAGTAACAATTTGATTCACATTGCACTTAATACCTTTAGTATCTAAGTAGTATAAACCACTATAATGATTACCAATCCCTAGAATGTTTCTCAGATTCAAATCCTGGTTCAAAAATAAATATTTATTCTCATCAAACACAACAAATATTTTGTTATCCTTAGAAATTTTATGAACAGAGATCAAGGTGACACAATACTCAGGAATAACCAACACATCAAATAAAACAAGACCATTTTCCAACTTAAGATTCCCAGTTTTAGATATGAAAGCTTCAGTACCATTAGGGTGAGCAACTTTAATTTTTAAATGAGATATGTCAAAGACGTTATCTAATTCTCTTTCATTGTTGGTCATGTGTTGGTTAGCTCCTGAGTCGATAACTTTCTCATGTTGAGTTAACTTAGAGTGAATATTAGAACAAAAAAAATCTCAAAATTATCACTGAAAACTTTACTAGTATTGAGGTAAGTACCTGCCATATTGGCATGCACACCTTTTTTAGAACGAGTATTTTGTTTGATAAGAGAGAGTAAAGTGGTAAGTTGCTCATCAGAAAACACAGAGTCTAAGTTAGTACCCACAGAGTTGTTAGAAATATTTTTTCCTTTAAAGATTTGTCTAGGTTTCTTTTTTTCCAAAATCACTTGGAAATCCAACAAGTTTGAAACACCTATCAATAGTATGTCCAATATACCCACAATTTTCAAAAGTCACATGAGTATTCCAATTAGGTCTGTAATTGTTAGGTCTGGTAGGAACATTAGGTCTAGGGTTACTATTGCTAGGTCTAAAGCCACCAGAGTTAAAACACTGGTTTCTTTGAAACTCATTTCTAGAAGGCCCATTAGAAAGAAAAGCAGACGTCTGAGTCCTCTGAGAGGAACTAGACAAATTTCTAGATGCAACTCTGTGAGACTCCTCACTAGAAATGATAGCATAAGCACCTTTAACATCTGGTAAAACTTCTCTAGAGTGAATAGAGCTTCTAATGGTCATATAAGAGTCATCAAGTCCTATTAAAAGTTGCATTAATTTCAACAGCTTGTTATGATCTTAAATTCATTAGTAGTAGTACAAACACAATTAGGAAGTTCAACCATAGCATCATATTGTTTCCACAAAGCATTCAAACCATGATAATAATCAGACAAATCAGAGCCATTTTGCTTCAAAGTGTTAATCTTATGATGAAGATTAAATATCACCAGACCCATCAACCTTATGATAAGTTTCTCTCAAATCATTCCAAACATGTTCAACCTTTTTAGAGAATATTTGACCAAGAAACAATTCATTAGATATAGAAGTAAGAATCCAACCTAACACCACAGCATTGACTCTGTCCGATTGTTTATCCAAAACATCATTAGTTATTTATCTTCTACAAGAACCATTTATAAAACCAGTTTTATTTTTCCCTTCTAAAGCAAGTAACATAGCCATTAGACCAAACTTGATAATTTTCAGTGCCTTTGAGTTTAACAGAAACCACAGTTAAAGTGGCAGAGTCATTTGGGTGAAGGTGCAAAGGGTCAATAATGTCAAGCTTATTAATCAAGGTGATAGTTTCACCCACAGGTTCATCCCCAACCTGCTCGCCTTGTTCAAGATCTGTGTCACCATGTAAATTAGTCATGGTGAGCAACACAGATACAAATCACAACTTAAAAAAGGACTTAATCAGAGTCAACAAAGTTCCCAGGCTTCCAAACCACTCAAGGGTGGTAGGTCAAGGGCAAGACAAAGATTAAGGGTCCAAATAAGCAAACCAGTCAAGAATAAACAATACCCAACAAAAAACCAACAAGAGAGCGTATAATAATAACACTAATCAACCAAGATCACATATATGTAAACAAGTAAGCAGATAATCAACAAAAAAGTATAAAAGGGATACGAGGTGTTACAACACATGCAACCAAAAAGCACAATCGATCTGTTTCTCCTAGATTCACTTAGTCTAGGAAGAAACAGAACCTCCTTACCAAACCCTAATTTACAAAATTAGGGAAAGGCAAAAACGCCAACGGATCTAAGAAATATATCCAATAATCAACTTCGCTGCACCAAAAACAAGGTTAAAACATAAAAGATATCAAAACCCCCAAAAAATTTTGAAACCCAAAAAATATTTTTTCGCCGATTAAGAAGAAATTAAGCAAAACGATTACAGATCTAGCTATTTTAATAGCAGATCTATCCGAAAAACATATTAATTTCAAAAACCCCCAAAATTTTTGAAACCCTAAATTTTTTTAAATGATCTCAGAGCAACCAGGCTCTGATACCATGAAAAAACCATGATTAATGAATATTAACAAGATAAATAACCGAGATTCAAAACCTTATATTAATAAAGAGATTAAACTTCAAAACAAAAAAAGAAGATCACCACAGCTATACTGGTGTGACCCTGTTATCTAATTAATAATAGTTTTACAAAAGTTAAATAACAAAAAACGATCTGGGTTACATGTTTGAAAGAGAGAGTAAACCTTTGAAAAAACACACAGATGAATAACCCAGATAACAACAAATAAAGGAGCGTCTAGGTTATAACTAAGACAAGTGAACTGTTGTGAGCTTGATGGGCTTGGCCTCAAGTTGGTATCATAGACTTGAGTGACTTCAAGTAGTAAGCAACAATAGTCCTCCAAGTTAGCAGCTGGTATCATCCAAGGTCCAAGGGTTAACTGAAACAATGAAAGTAAACATAATAAGTCCCCGAGTGTTCATTGTGGTATCTGATTAGTTCCTTTAAATTTAACAATAATCCACATATTTTCTACCACGTAATTGTTGATAGGCCACCTAGGGTTCTAGGTGTAAGGATGTTCGTAAATAATCATATAACAAAACCCGTTTTTATAGCAGATCTTAAACCAATAATTTGACCCTTAAATAATCAAACAAGTATATCGGTCTTCACTATATCCTAAAACATTAAACTATTTATCTTTTTTTTGAACGACAACTTTATTAAAAAACTTGCAAGATTGCTAAAACAACATTACAAAGAGATTAAATAGGGTTTATAAGCTACATCTCCCAAGAAAAAGAACAATTACATCGACTAGTACACCAATTATAAGAGTACAAGACTATATCATCAAAAATCACTGAACGCCTAGGTGGAGAAGTATCAAAGACCAAACGATTTCTAAACCACCATATAAACCATAGAGAAGTATATAACAGTCCCTCCAACATATTTTTTAGCTTAGACGACAAATTAATAGAGGATAACCAATTGTTCCAAGCGTCGAAAGTCGAAACGACACCCACTGAATGTTCCACCAGCTTCAAACCTTATGCAAGATAGAAATAGCCAAATCACAATCAAAGAAAAGGTGTTGCGAGTCTTCAACCGTAGCATCACAAATCGGACAATTACTAGAAACCAAGCTAACACCTCTAGATATCAAATTACCTCGAGTGGGCAGACGGTCATGAGTGGCACGCTAAACTAGAATATTAACTTTATTCGACACTTGTTTCACCCAACGCGTACGAACGTTCGAAGATGGAAGAAATAGATTATCTAGAGAATCACGGACAGATTTGACACAAAAATCACCATCGCCTCTAAGGTCACAAAGCCACCTATCCGAACAAGAGGAAAGGGACACATTAGTTACCAACGTGATCAATTCCAACCACTGCGTCCTTTAAATACCATCCCTTACCGCTCTTCTAAAAGACGAGTCCAGCGTTGATGCATTAAGCTTGAACCCAACAAAAGCTTTCATGTCAGTCTCAAGAGCAAAGATACGAGGAAACCGATCACGAAGTGGAGTGTCCAACAACCATACATCTAATCAGAATCTAGTCTTCAACCCATCTCCCACTCGAACTATACAGTGAGATAGGAAATCAAAACCCTTAACACTTAGGAGTTGAAGTTCACGAAGAATAGTACCCCACGTTGAAGAAACTCTATTAGAATGAGAATCTAGACGAACACCGTGAATGGCACCAATAATTTAAGACCATAAGGAACCATTTCCCGTCAAAAACCACCACACCCATTTAAGTAAGAGGGCACGATTTAGAGCGAATAAACTGGAAACGCCTAGTCCACCATTCTTCTTAGAAGACATGACTTTATTACACGACACCCAAGTAATCTTATTCTTCTGAGTATCACTACCAATAAAGAATGAATTACGAATGATTTCCATCTCACGAATCACAGACAATGGAGCTTTGTAAATAGACATGTTGTATAAAGGTAGAGCACCAAGAACCGACTTAAGAAGAGTCAATCGACCGCCGATTGATAGAGTATTCACCTTCCATTTAGACAAACGTGTTGATCCCAAACTTAGATCGATTTAGCTTTGAGTTAACGAGATTGAATCAAGTATAACATATAGAGAAACTTTGTGTATTCAACAATCTAAGTGTTATGCGGAATTAACACTTAGAGAAAAGAACAAAGCAAAACAATATAACCCAAACTTTTACTTTGATTGATGATGAAACTTGCGAACAAAATGAAAGTGTAAACTTGTGAAAACTTGTTTTTTACAATAAACCCTATGACCTCCTTTTATAACACAAGGAGTCGTGTACAAAGGTCTACCTATCAACTATTCTTGGTAAAGATAAACATAGAAAATACAATATTGAATATATCTTCACTTGAATTACAAAACGTGTAGACTAAGTATTCCATCAGTGGTTGAACTTCTTCTTGTCAGCGCTCAAATATGCTTTATCAGTGCTCTTCTATCAGCGCCTCTTTTAGTCTTGTCAGCGTCCAAGTTCTTCTTGTCAGCGTCCCTGTGACTTAGTTAATTTTATTCCCAACAATCCTCCCCTAAACTTGATATCTACTCTAGTAATCAAGTTTCTGAATAAAAACTAAGTACAAGGAGGATTCTTACAAATACAAACTATTTCTGAATTTGATAATAAATAAACCTAGCAAAATTCTTACTAACATCACTGGTATAGTTAAGTTCTAACTTTGTGGATACCATCATCTTCAAAACATCTTGAGACATAGGATACGCAACAACAACCAAAAGATATTCTGCAAACTTTGAAGTACTAAGATAGTATACACCAACAGCTAAAAACAAACACCACTTCAAACCACTAAGGTCATCCAGATCCAGCCAAATTGAATCTGCTTCATCTCAAAAGATCATTCTCTTGAATGTGGTCCAGATCTTTATTCCATTAACTGAAGAAGGCTCTTCAGCTTCATACTTAGCCTTCATCAAATCCCACAAGTCTACCAAATCCTCTCTATCCATACTTGCAAACAAAGAGATCAAAGAAGTTAATGTGTGTACCTTGTCACCAGCTCTGGTGACCACCTAGAAACCACTTGCATCTTCATCATACTTAACCATAGGGTTTCTGAAATCCAAAGGTAATACTTCTGCAAAATCTGAAGCTTCCAATGGTGAGACCTTCATAGGCTTCCTTATCACAGTTTCACTTGGATTTAATTGATCAAGTACTAGAAAACTAATCTTCACTCGCTTCTTTACTGGTATTGGAACAATATAAGCCTTCTTGATCTGCATGTTTTCTTCAATTTCTTCCTTCCTTTCATTAGAAAGAAGTCTGTACGTATTCTCCTCACAAACACGTTCCCAAATAGGATATGCATAAAACTTTAATTGTTCAAAGGAAAGATTCTTCAATTTTGCATAAGTCCATCCTGTTTGATGACACCTAAGAAGCATATAATAGAGCTCTCTCCTATCTTTTCTTAGCTCAGAAAGTACTTTATTTGCTTTATGATTCAAAATGATCTTGCAATCCTTTTGAACTCTCAACAAAATTTCCAAACCCCAAATTTGTCTAGTGAGTGACATGTCTAGATTTGCTGTAACCTTTTCTTCCCATGCAAAGTACATAGCAACTACCTCAGGCATATCAAAGTCAACCTGCATCTTCAACTCCTTAAGCTTCTCCTTAGCCAGTTCATCATCACCATACTCCAATTTTTCTGGCTCTTCAATTATCATCACACTAGAACTAGAGCCCTCATTATCACTTCCATCTTTATTGCTTTCAACTCTGAAGAAGTCACAATCTGTGACTCAATAGTAGTCTTAGCAACCTTAATTCTTTCCTGCTCATGAAGTTATGCAGCCAAAACAGAGTCAAAATGTACCTGTGTTGCATCCTTGGGTACCTGTCCTTCTACCATAACTCCTCTACCTTTATCCAAGGCTCCAATTGCTGGTAAAGTTGTTGATGGTACCTGTGTAGAAGCATCTTTGATGATGGCTGATGGTTGGGATACACCAGACATACCTGCAAGTCTGTCAACATCTAATTTATTAATGTCAACGTCCAAAACCTGAGTGTCAGCGGCTAACTCTATAACTTGCCTCATCATTTCTACAAATGACAGCTGCTTAGGAGTAATCAAAGAAGTATCAAAACCTGACTTCTCCTTCAAACCTGTTAGCACTTCAGATATCTCTACATCCTTGTTTCTAAAAGAACCACCTTCTTGGGAGCCTTTGTCCTCCTCCCCTTTGTAAGAACCCTCCCCTGAAGAGAGGACCTTAAACTGCCTTTGCCTAGTGTAGGCAGACTCCAAAGTAACCAACCTCTCCCTCAAAGATTTGAGTTCAAGGCCTTGACCTATGATAATCTGTACAAGATCTGCATTTTGCTTTTGCAAGCGAATATAGATCGCTGTCAATTCTAAAGCTGATAATAGTTCCATTCTGCCCTCCTCTATCATGGGGATGTGACCCCCCCAATAAAGATTCATTGGGCATGGGTGTGGTCTTAATGATTTTGGGACTGTCTTGACCTGCTTCTAAGCTAGTGTCAATAGTCCCAGCCCCACCCATGTCACCAACCACACTTGTGGTGGTGGTTCCCTCTGCTACATGGCTAGGACCACTAGAGGAGAACACTCCAGTAGTCCTTTGTCGTTTCTCAAACCGTAAAATCTGGTTGTTTAGAAGAGGAAGTGGAATGTGGGTCATTTTGGTGTTGAGGAGAATTGGTGTCTGCGTTTGGGTTGGCTGTGTCAGCGCCTACATTTTAAATGTCAGTGCCGGAGGGTTGGGGGTCAATGTTCAAGTGTTGGGGTGATGGAGGTTGTTCAGGGATAAGGTCTGGTTGTGGGCCAGGGTTTACAACTGCCTGAATGACAACTTGCATGGCTGGGGTGAGAGGAAGGTCTCTCAATGGAGGGGTTTTCATGTTACCAAAAAACAGTTTTCTTTTGAGTAGGGACCTCATAAAAGTCATCATGGTCCCTACGACAATATTGTTAAGCATCAAAAACCATTTGTAAAAACCTTGGGTAAGCAAGAGTCATCTTGTTACCCTTGTTGTGACACATGCCATCAAAAATCAGTTTAGAAAAGTTAAACTTTTGCCCATTTGCAAGACAAACAAGAGCACAACCGATTGATCGATTGATTTCATTGAAAGACGAGCATTTGGGACTCAAACATGGTAGGATGACATGTATCAGGTACTTCCAGGCTGGGGGAAATTGTTATTTGGAATATTTGTTTATATGCCCAACTAGGGGAAATTCATACCCCAAGCCTCGAAGCCCTAACTCTAACTCTGTTAGGGGAAGGGTAGTTATACCATCAGCGTCGTTAAGATGTAAAGCTTGACGAACTAAAGCTTCAGTAACTACCCATCTAGTCCCATGAACAACGCCAACTAATGTAATCACTCCATCAATAGTTTCAGAATGAACAGTGTTCCAAAACTGCGTGATGTGTGTGATAGGGACGAGTAGAGTATAAGAAAGTGCATACCTTAAAGGAGATGCCATCAAATACCCAATCATCTCTGTGTATTGGGGGTGCAAAATATCAGCAACCATATAAGCCACCATATTATGTTGACTTCTGAACCCCAACTCTACACTAGCAGGTTTAAACTTTGGTGCCATTTGAATGCTTTGTGAAAACTGAAAGATGATTAACAAAGGAGGTTTGAAGGTTTGAGAATTTGGAAGACAAGAATAGTAGTTACCCTGTATAAAGAAGTGAGCCTAATATATAGGAGTGGTAAAAGCACACTATTGGTTGAAAAAAAGGTAGTTATAATAAAAAAGTAATGATTATAATCAAGAAAATATATAACTTATCTCTTTCATTACTAAAAGATACCAACTCTCTAAAACTACGACCCATAATTTCTTCAAAAATAACAACTGGGTGGACCCCAGTGTTTTTCAACGGTCAAAAATTAAATTTCAGCGGGTAACGACTATATTTTGTCAACGTTGAAAGTTTGCCATGCCAGCGTGTAAATTGGTCTTATCGGCGTTGGAAGTAAACTATGTCAGCGGCCAAAAATAAAAAATAAATAAAAATAAAATGACCTTAACAAAGAAGTTTACCCTAATGAAGATAACTCTTACCCTGAAAATGACAGTAGGGTGGCAAGCACTATCATGCACACTTGCATAAACAAGATAGACATAATTGTCCTCAAGTGTCCCTTGCTAACCAAAGTTCTTAAACAGTGAAGAAATCTCATATAAACTCTTTGTAACTTCCCAGGTAAGCCCAATTAAATTCACACCAAGTCTCCAAACCGACCAAACCGAATTCTAAGCCAAAAGTCTTGGCAACATGCACAGTATATCAACTTTGAATGCTACAGTGCCTCAAGAACAAGAAATTCCAACAATTCTTAAATGAAAAGCCTTCACTATTTCTAATTCCCACTCCCTTGTGGACACAATCTATAATTATGATAAGAGCATTCTAAGAATACCCAAGATCCTAAAGGTTTCCTAAACCTCCCCTTAAACTATGATGTACACAGTTGCAAAATAATATGTATATGACAAATTTTTATTTTAAGATAGGAATGTAAATATTCCAACCATCATAAATAAACTTTTGACACATTCCTTGTAAGCTCTAGAGTTCCATAAGCAACTCTGTATCCAATGTTAAAAATGCTCACAATGCCTTCATGATTAGATAAAAAACCACAAAACTAACATGTTGCTGTCAGCGGCCTTTTTACACTTGTCAGCCTCTAAATAACCTTTGTCAATGTTAGAAAATAAAGTGGAAAAACTAATACTTTATAAATACAAATAATAGTGCACATCATGTACATACTATATAATAATGTCAAAAACACATTTAGGTGAGATTGATCATTCCAATACTTGTTACCAAGTATTGGAATCGCCCAACATCAAAAGGTTTAGTTAAAAGATCAGCCACATTCTCTTCTGTGTCTACCATATCTGGATGTATTAAACCTTTTTCAAAACAATCTCTTATAAAATGATGCCTAATTTCAATGTGTTTAGTTTTAGAGTGATGTATAGGATTCTTAATAATGCATAATGTACTGTTATTATCTACAAAAATCTTTGTATGCATAAAATTATACCCATAATCTAACAGTTGGTTTTGAATCCATAGAACTTGTCCACAACATGCAGCAGCAGCCACATATTCAACTTTAGTTGTAGAATTTGCCACCACTATTTGCTTCTTGCATTGACAAGATATAAGCCTACTCCCAAGAAATTGGCATCCACTAGTTGTGGATTTTCTATCATGATTCTCACCTCCATAACCACTATCTGAATAGCCAATAAGCTCCAAAGGAGACTCTCTAGGTTACCACAATCCCAATTTGGGAAAACATCTAAGGTATCTAACGATCCTTTTAACTGCATGAAGGTGACATTCCTTGGGTATGACTTGATGACGTGCACATGCACAAACTGTAAACATGATATCAGGTCTTGAAGCTGTAAGATACATCAAGGATCCAGTCATAGATCTATAGTGCCTGACATCAACCTCTTTTCCTTCTCCAATCTTTCCCCATGGGTGTTCCTTGTCCATGCGAGTACTAGCTCGCTTTTTATGTGATGAAAAGGCAAACTTCTTTAAGATCTCAGCCACATATTTATCTTGAGAGATGAAGATACCATCCTCTTTCTGCTGAACTTGAAGACCAAAAAAGAAAGTCATCTCTCCTATAGCACTCATTTTAAACTTATCTGTTATAAATTTGGAGAATTCATCACTCATTCTTTGGTTAGATGAACCAAAGATAATATCATCAACATAAACCTGAACAAGAAGAAAATCCTTTCCTTCCTTCTTTGTAAACAATGTATGTTCTATAGTACCCCTCTTAAAGCCATTATCTACCAAATAAGTGGAAAGTGTTCCATACCATGCTCTAGGGGCTTGATGAAGGCCGTACGTTGCCTTCTTTACTCTATAAACTTTATTTGGATGCTCATAATCTTAAAAACCAGGAGGCTCCATGACATAGACTTCTTCTTTGATTGTGCCATACAAAAATGCACTCTTCACGTCCATTTGGTAGACTTTGAAACCCATGCAGGAAGCATAGGCTAGGAAAATCTTTATTGCTTCGATCCTAGAAACTGGTGCAAAAACCTCTTCATAATCAATACCTTCTTCCTGTGTGTATCCATGAGCAACCACTCTTGCCTTGTTTCTAATAATAATTCCTCTCTCATTTTTCTTGTTTCTTAGAACCCATCTTGTCCCAATAGGCCTGACATACCTTGGACAGTCTACTAGCTCCCAAACATCTTGAATGGCAAACTGATGAAGCTTATCTTGCATTGCTTCAACCCAACTTTCTTCTTTAAGAGCATCAAAAATCTTATTTGGTTCTAACCGAGAGAGAAAACAGGCAAACAAACATTCTTGAACAAAAGAAGTATCTTCCTTCTTGTGAATATTAGCAATGAATCCACCTTGAGTCTGCTTAGTCCTCCTTGTTTGAACAGGAGTCTGAATATTACCAATTATTTAAGAAGGAGGACGATCTTTGGCCACCTTTGTAAGTATTCCTCCCCCAAATAGTGAGTTGTCATGTACAGTGGACTCCATATTGCCAATATCATCTTCATTGCTACTCCCATCCCCACTTGAACGGAGGTATGTTGTCAGTGGTTGGAACTGATCCACTGACATCTTGACTGGGTATGGGGTCTTCAACATGTTCAAAAATATTTCTGTTGGAGGAAGAGAATAAATTTCCAAACAGACTGTCAGCAGCTGAATTCAATGTGTCAACGTCTGAATTGGCTTTGTTAGCGGATGAAGATGCATGCATGGATTCATCAACAGGATTTTCTTGTTGCCCTTCTTCCTCCTTTCCAGCAGCAGCAGATGCTTGTACAAACCCATCAGTCCATATAGGTATGGTGACATAATCAAATATGGGAGTTGGCTCAACTGCATGTGATCCTTCTTCTTTATCAACCTGTGTACCTGAAATCTCAACAATAGGTTTTTCCAAGACAATTGGATTAGTCACAGGCATATAATTCAAGGACCTTGACAATGGCTCTAATTTAAATAGCCAATTAGGTCCAGACTTAGGATCACTTGGTTTATTCTCCAAGAAGTCAACATGAATATATTTTCTGTTAGAATCTTATACTTCTTGTTATAAACCCTATACCCCTTGCTATTTGTGGAATATCCCATAAAACGTCCCTCATCACCCTTGGAATGAAACTTACCTAGGTTATAACTAGTATTCAAAATCACCGTTGGGAATATAATTGACCAAGTCCCTAGACGCTGACAAGAGGAACTTGGACGCTGACAAGAGTAAACGATGTGTTGACAGATGAGACGTTGATAAGAATTATCAAGACGCTGACAAGAAGAATCTTAACACAAAGACAATGACTAAATCTGCCAATGATGAATTCTTCAAGCTGGTGGACAAAATATGAAGATAAGAATTCAGAATATACTCTTAAATGTTTAAAAGATTTAGTCAATAAGTTATTTGAGTATATTTATCTTATGTCTCTTCCTAAAATAGTTGATCTTAGCTTTTTGTACAAGGTTCCTTAAACCTATAAAAGGAGGCCTTAGGGTTAGACATAAGACACATCCTTTTCACACAAATCTTCCACATATCTCATAACACTTTCATTATAATCATTCATTGATATTATTAATCAAAGTGAAAGTTTGGTTTACATTGTTTTGTTCTTTGTTCTAAGTGTTAAATTCCGCATAACACTTAGATTGTTCAATACAACAAAGTTTCTCTACGTGTTAAACTTGATTTAATCTCGTTAACACAAAGCTAAATCGATCTAAGTTTGGGATCAACAAGTGGTATCAGAGCTTGTTGAGAAACTTTGATTTGAAGAACGAGATCCAATATCGTGAGGTGAACCAGGCTAAGGAAGAAGGTGAAGAATAATCTGATGATGTTTTCAGTTAAGGCCACGTCTACTTCAAGTTCCACAAGTTCCAATTCTTCTTCATGTTCTGCTAATGAGGTATGTAATGACTCTTCTTGTAGGTTAAATACTGAAAGAATTAACAAAGAGGTTTTAAGACTGTTATCAGATGTGAGTACTGAGAGATGCAAGTTGTCTAACTATCAACTTGCTCTTACTCAAACTGAAAAGACTGTAGTTGAGTATAAGAAAATGGAGTTTGACCTAAAAGATAAAATAAATATCTTAAGACATGATTTAAATGCTAGTACTTATATTAGAAATATCATGGAAAGGGTCAATGCTGAACTACAGGCTAAGTTAGATGAGGCTATTAAGAATAAGGATAATTTAGACCTTAGAATTCAGAGATTTGATAAGGCCTCACAAACCCTAGGAGAATGTGTTAGTAAAAAAAGGTATTCTAGGGACATGACTGGGATTGGGATGAAAGAGTATGCTGGTGTTCCACCACTAGCTGGGGACTTCTATGGTGTCCAAAGAAAGGACTTATCTTGGACTGGTTTACCAGAACTCCAAGTTTATTCCTCCACCTAGAGTCCTTTCCCCAGTTGAGGAATATCAACAAAAGGTTATTGACCTAGAAGAGTGGAAGAAGGCCAACCCCACTTTGTTTGTTAAGGGTGGGATGCTTAGTGAGAGTCCATTTGTGCCTACACCCATTGAGAGCCCAATAGGATCTACACCTATCACTGTGACCAATCCCATCACTAGAAAAGCTGTTAATCTTGGCTCCCCAATTAAGAAACAACCTAGTGTTAAATATACTAAAATGTATAGAAAACCTAGGTCACTCAAAATCCAAGAAAGTGTTAATGGGACAGGGTTTTATCAGTCTAAGCCTAAGTTTGTATCCAAAAAGGCTTGTTACTCATGTGGGAGCTTCTCACATTTGGCCTATAGTTGTGTTAGTGGATACAATTCATTCGCTGACAATAGGTCATCCAATGTCAACCATAGACCTTTTGTCCACACTAGACCACAGGCTACTAGACCAGCTCCTTTCTTCTCTAAGGCAGCTAACACCCATGGACAAAGGCCCTTTCAAAAGACCAACACTTGGTCAAACAGGCAGTATGTTCCTATAGCAAACCCTAATCTGGGCGCTGACAAGAACAAATTCAGCGCTGACAAGAACAAATTCAGCGATGACAGGAACAAATTCAACACTGACAAGCAAAAATGCAGCACTGACAGCTCCAAGTTTGGTATGAGACCTTATTTTAGACCATATAAACAAAGATACTTGGTTAATAAGGGTCAAGGGTCTAAAGCATCATCCCACTTAACATGGAAACCTAAACAAGAGCAAAACTCTAATTTTAATGGTATTTCAGTGAGTTGTAATAGATTTAAATATCTTGAGAAGGTCATTACTAGACTCATTGGAACAAATTGGGTGATTAGGTCCCAAAGGGATGAACAGGATTTGTGGTAAAGAATAAGTCCACTCTAGTTGAACAACTAGACAGATCCAAGTCTGACAAGGCTTGGATCTCCAAAGGAAACTAATTTGTTTTCTTTTTGAGCAGCCTATCCAGAAGCAGGTTAATGGTCAAGGATATTGGGATAGTGGATGCTCAAGGAACATGCATTGTTGGTCTTTCACTGTTATTATTTTGTTATCTAGTGACATGTTATCTCTACCCATTATTGTGGGAAAGGGTATCCTCTGTTGGTGTGTTTTTGTGGTTTTTGTCTAACTATGTAGGAAAATGGAGCTACATCTAGATGGATACAGAATTGCAAACTTTTATTTTTGATGGTTGGAAGGTTTACATTCCTATCTTGAAATAAAATTTTGTTTCTGCACATATAATGATGAGTATGCTTCTGTTAAGGGGAGGTAAACCTCTATTTTTTTGGGTAATCTTAGAGCACTCTTGCACAATTCTAGATTGTGTCCACTGGTGAGTACGATTTAGTTTTCTAATTCGTGAGGCACTGTAGCATGCAAAGTTGATATACTGTGCATGCTGCCAAGACATTTGACCTAGATTTGGGTTTGGTCGGTTGGGAGACTTTGGGTATATGTTTGGGTTACTTAGGGAGTTGCAAAGGTTTTATATGAGTTAACTTTCTCTTTGGGGCATTTGTGAACAAAGGACTCTAGAGTTCATGTGTGTCTATCATGCTTTTGCATGAGTGTATGCATGAACAGTGTTTGTCACTCTTGCTAATTAGAGACTAGTTAATTTCCTTAGGATTATTACCTTTGTTATGTTCTAACTAAAGTTTTCCATTCTCAAGTCCATTTTATGCTACGACATCTTAGCCGGTGTCATTTATAAACTTCTTCATAGTCCCAAAATGTTTCATCACCCTTTCATTTTTCAGATTTTTGGATATCTGGAAGCCTAATGATCATTGAGATGTTTTTCCTAGTGATTGACATCTAGTAGCAACATAGATCACTTTCACAAGGGTGAATAGTGTTATGGAGATGGCTGAGACTATTGGCACTAGCTTTAATGCAGGTCAAGTCGGTCTTATCATCAGTAAGTCCGTCCCCATGTCCTATGAATCAACATTGAGGATTCATTTCCCGAATGTGGATGAGGACAGTATGAAACCTTTGACATTAATGGAATTAACGAAAACCTGTATTAGCTTGTAAAAGCATAATACAGAAATGGTACAAATTGTCAAGGATCACTGTTTTAACCTGATAGACTTGTTGTTTTGGAAGCTGATACAAGGAGGATGTTCTTAGTTCTATCCTTGTATATTGATCTTGGAGAGGAGTCTTAAAAAGGGGAGGAGCAATCGAATTTGAGTGACAAAAGTAATAAAGAAAGCTCCAAATACTCTACAGGTGCTGAAGATGATTAAGATCAAGTGAAGGCTGACTATACAAGTGATTTGAGTGATTGACTTTTCGAGATTTATTATTACTCAAATTCAGGGATAAGTATATTTGTAAGAATCCTCTCTGTATGTTTTATTTTATTCAGAAACTTGATTACTAGAGTAGATATCAAGTTTAGGGGAGGATTGTTGAGAATAAAATTGACCAAGTCCCTAGACGTTGACAAGAGGAACTTGGACGCTGACAAGAGTAAACGAGGCGTTGATAGATGAGACGTTGATAAGAATTATCAAGACGCTGACAAGAAGAATCTTAACACAAAGACAAGGACTAAATCTACCAATGAAGAATTCTTCAAGCTGGTGGACAAAATATGAAGATAAGAATTCAGAATATATTCTTAAATGTTTAAAAGATTTAGTCAATAAGCTATTTGAGTATGTTTATCTTATGTCTCTTCCTAAAATAGTTGATCTTAGCTTTTTGTACAAGGTTCCTTAAACATATAAAAGGAGGCCTTAGGGTTAGACATAAGACACATCCTTTTCACACAAATCTTCCATATATCTCATAACACTTTCATTGTAATCATTCATTGATATTATTAATCAAAGTGAAAGTTTGGTTTACATTGTTTTGTTCTTTGTTCTAAGTGTTAAATTCCGCATAACACTTAGATTGTTCAATACAACAAAGTTTCTCTACGTGTTAAACTTGATTTAATCTCGTTAACACAAAGCTAAATCGATCTAAGTTTGGGATCAACAACCACTACATGCCAAAAGGCCTAAAGAAGTTTATACTAGGTTTCCTATTCCAAAGTAATTCATAGGAAGTCTTATTATGAAACTTATTGACCAAGACCCTATTCTGAACATACAAAGCGGTGTTCACAGCCTCAGTCCAAAAAGCAATGGGTAGATTTGCATCTGCCAACATGGTTCTAGCTGCTTCTATTAAAGTTCTATTCTTTCTTTCAGCTACACCATTCTGCTGTGGAGTTCTAGCTATGCTAAACTCCCTGAAGATTCCCTTATTGACACAAAAGGCATCTAGAAGGTTGTTCCTAAGCTTACCACCATTATCACTTCTAAGAATTTTAACCTCATTACCCGTTTTCTTCTCAATCTGTATGATGAAGTTAATTAAAGTCTTGGTAGTATCACTCTTCGAAGCCAAAAAGAAAGTCCAAGTAAACCTAGAATAATCACCAATGACAACAAAACAATAGGATTTACCATTGAGGCTTTCTATATTGGTTGATCCAAATAAGTCTATGTGTAATAGGTGAAGTGGCTTAGGACTGGTATGAACTAGTTTAGACTTAAATGAGGCCTTATAATGCTTGCCTTTAACGCATGAAACACAATTATGATCATTATGGAATGCTTTTGAAGGCAATCCTCTTACAAGATCATGTCTCACAAGTCTGTTCATGTTTTTGAAGTTAATGTGCCCTAACCTTCTGTGCCATAGTTTACTTTCATCTACTGAGGCCTTAGCATAAAGACAAGATAAGTTATTATTCATTCTAATACCATTTAGATTCACATTATAAACATCTTTATGTCTAGGTGTTCTAAATTCTATGAACTTGTCAGCAGGAATCTCAAAGTCTTTACTTAAAACTAAGCACTAAGTATCAATGAAAAGAACCTTATTTTTGTTGTCTAATAAGTGTGAAAACACTTATCCTTTTACCACTTATTTCCAATAATCACAAGACCAAAACGTGTATTTGATGTCGTAAAAGTCAGAATTATGCGTGGTTTGTGTTTTTATTGTGTTTTAGGACCAAAAGATGAAAAAGGAAGAAAACACGGGCTTTCACGGGCTTTTATCGAAGAAAACGAGAAAAGACGAAGTCAAAAGATCATGAGTGCTAAAAGAACGGATGTCCAAGACCTATTCTAAAGATTTATCGAAGAAAAAGTCTAAAGACGGAAGTTTAATGAAGTCGAAGAACTCAAGTCTAAATTATAAAAGAAAATTATTAAGACGAGTTCAAATCCCAAGACGACGTCGAGAAGGACAAAGATTTAAATCGAGTCGAGAAGAAAAGAAAGAAGGAAGCACACCACACATGCACTCCTCATTTTCCCTATAAATACCCTCCTAATCACATTAGGAGGGGGGTTAGCTAGTTTTAGTTTTGTCATTTTTTTCCTTTCTAGTTTTTAGAGAGAGAAAGTTCCCAACTTTCTCTCACTAAGCTTTCATCTTTTCTTTTAAGATTAAGTTCTTTTTAATCTTTGTATTTGGATTTCATTAATCAAGTTCTTAGTTAAGATTTTTATTCTATAATCTTTTTCTACCTTTCTTGATTTACTTTAACTTTTTTTGATCCGAATATTACACTTCACACGTTTGATTTGATGATTTCGTGGTTAAAAGGTTAACCTTTCTTGTTCCTACATAAGCTCATATACTTATAGGCTATAAGCTCTTTGTGCTTATTGGCTTATTTCATATATTTAGCTTATTTGCTTTTCGGATTACTAAAAAGATTTGGCCTTTTCAAAGTTTCTTTTATAAAGCTTATGATTTTCGTATTTTAAAAGGTTGTCAAATTTGAGCTTATTAAGTTGTTTAAGACTTGGTTATGTGAGCTTAATGGAACTGCTTATTGAAACCTTGGCTTAATTTTCATTTTTGGATTGTTTGTGTTCATCGTAATATTGGGGATTCAGACATTCCGACGGCTGCTGGTTTCTATCGCAATAACCCATTGAGGGTTTTACTTTGCGATCACTTGGTTTTAACCCCCTTATTCCGATATGGGATTGCGATCGCTCATTGCGATCTCATATTCTGACGGGTTTAAGGTTACTTTGTGACGAAACTCTGCCCAATTTTAGTTTGACACATTGCGACAGTTTGTATTCCGATAGCTTTCTTCCTTATTCCGATTTGGACTTTGCGATAGAACATCATTGCGACAGAATTGATCCTTTACATTCCGATCTGCAACATTCCGATGGAATCCATTTGTTACATTCCGATAGCTTTGTCACTAATATTCCTATGGTTTTGAATTTATGCATTCCGATAGAATTGACTTGTTATTATTCCGATTGTTTAAGTTTTTAGTTTTAACAAGGTTTTAAGTTTTAAGTATTTTTCTAAATAACTTTTAGATTAATTTTGTAAAAGTTTCTACTTTTCTACGACAATTATTTGCTTTTAGTTTAAAAATAGATAAACAAACAAACCAATTTCTTTTATCCACCAAGAACAATTGAGTCGCACTTTCTACCAATAATCAATTCGAAAAGATTTGGAACAACGAACTTTGATACTCGGCCTAAAAGCTTTGTATTAAATGGCGCCGCTGCCGGCTCTTTTCGTTAAGATTAACGTTTTTTAGTGAGAGACGCGTTGGATTTTGGGATCCGTTCATTTTTGAACGTTATTTTCCTTGCTTTAAAAATTTTCAAAAATCCTAAAAAATATAAAATTTTCAAAAATACAAAAAAAAAATAGAAAAACCATAAAAACCAAAAATATTTCTTGTCTATTTTGCTTTTCCTTTTGTAGGTGTGCATGCGTACTCGTGCTCGTAAGAAGAAAGTAGCTAAAGCCGAAGTCATTACTCAACCTATTATAATGATCGAGCTTTTGCAATCGCACGTAGAGGGCAACACCGATGCCATTGTCATACCTGAGATTGGAGCCAACAATTTTGAACTAAAATCAGGTTTTATTCAAATGGTCTCTACTCAACCCTTCTTGGGGGCGTTCCATTGATGATCCTCATGACCATATAAAAGGTTTCTTCAACTCACTAATACGGTTAAGTATAATGGGGTTTCACAAGAGGTAATTCGCTTGCAACTTTTTCCTTTCTCCTTAGAGGGACAAGCCCGACATTGGCTTGATAAGGAACCGCCACAAAGTATTCTTACGTGGACGGATTTAGAGACCAAATTCATCAACTACTTTTTCCCACCCTCACGTACTACCGCTTTGCGGAATGAAATCATTACTTTTGAACAAAAGTACGGTGAGACATTTAGTGAATCTTGGGACCGTTTTAAGGAACTTTTAAGAAAGTGTCCACAACATGGTTTAACAAAAGTACATCAAATTAATACTTTTTACAATGGTTTAAGCATGAATGACCAAGATTCACTAAATAGTGCTTCAGGGGGGGGGGGGTAATATTTTGGTTAAGTCTTCTAATGCCGCTTGGGATATTATTGAGAACAAGTCTAGAGTAAAAACTAAGAGTGTTCGGACTAATGTGGCTAGTGCTAGCACTAATGAGAGCGACAAGAGAATTGATAAGCTCACTACGCTTGTTGAATCACTTGCTCTCCAAACCTCTAACAACACCAAAGCTATCAATGCCCAAGTTAATGCTATGACTCAATCATGTAAAATATGCGGGGGATCTCACTCATACAACGATTTTCCTTCGACGCATGACAATCCGGAAAATGTGTATGCCGCCAACGGTACCTATTCTACAGGAGGCTATCAAGCACGTCCTCAAGGTGACCGCAATTTGCTCAGCTATCGCTCAAACAACTTTCTTTCACCACCCGGTTTTCCCCCACAAAACCCAAACAACCTTAATCGCAACAATAAAAACCAACCACGTGCTCTAAATCAATATCAAAACCAAAGAAACCCATATCCACCTCAAAGAAACAACCAAGTTTACCAACAACCCGCTTATCAACCACCTGCCTACCATGCTCCTCCTCCCAACCAACCCACTGCATTACACCAAGAGGTTGAAACCTACATGAGGACTAATTATGCGATAGTGCAAAATCTTCAACGGGAAATGGCCAACATGAAAGCAGATATGGTGAAGCAAGGGAATGATCTTCGAGCTGATATGCGAAACACTTTGGCAAGTCAAACGAATGACTTGAGGAACATGATGGCTAGTTTCTTCCCAAGTAATCAAGCCTCTGGATCGGGTTCTCTTCTGAGTAACACCGTTGCTAATCCAAGAGGGGAGATGAAAGCAATCACCACTCGTAGTGGAAAAGGTTTAAAGGAACCCGAGCTTCCTACACCTACACCGGTGATTGTGACAAAGGAAAACGAGTCTACTTCTCTAATTCCTCCACCTTCTATTTCTCCAACACCTCCAACTTCTACTTCTCCAATTCCACCACCTTCTACTTCTACCCCTCTACCACCTAAGGATGTGAGTGAGAATTCCATTCCAAAGCCTTCATCTCAACCAATATACCTTATCCTTCAAGGTTGAGGAAAGAGAAATTGAAGAACAAGGATGATATTCAGGTTTCTAACTTTCTTAAAATGTTTAAACAACTGAATTTCAATATCTCCTTTGTTGAGGCTCTCGCTCATATGCCGAAGTATGCTAAAATGTTTAAAGATCTTCTCAGTGATAAGGAGAAACTCCTCGATATCGCTCAGAGCCAACTTAATGAGAATTGCTCCGCAATGCTCTTAAGGAAATTACCAACCAAACTTGGTGATCCGGGTCGTTTCTTGATTCCTTGCAACTTCCCTGGGGTAGAGAATTGTATGGCCCTAGCCGATCTAGGTGCTAGTATAAATTTAATGCCATTAAGTGTTTGGAAACACTTATCTCTACCCGAGCTAGTCCCCACACGAATGACATTGGAATTAGCCAACCGTACGGTTGCTTCTCCGGTGGGGATAGCCGAAGACGTCTTCGTTGGTGTCGACAAATTCACCTTTCCGGCGGATTTTGTTGTCGTTGACTACGAGATGGACCCACGTGTTCCATTAATCGTTGGACGTCCATTCCTGAGGACCGGTCGCACTCTCATTGATGTAGCCGCTGGCGAGTTCATCATGAGAGTTGGTGACGATAAAATCGTTTTCAACATAGGTTAACTTTCTAAGCAGCCTTCTGAAAATGAGAGTGTTAATTTCATTGACGTTCTTGATGAGGCTTGTGAAGAACATTTCAAAGACGCTTGTAAAAGTGGTTCTTCTTCTCTACCCATTGTTGAGACCGTTGCCTCTATTGCTCCATCACTAACTCCATTTGGAGAAAGTGATTTCATTTTGAAAGATTTTGAAGCAACTTTGGGAGATGTGGACTTAAAATATGACGATTCTCCCTCCAATTGGGATGAAGACATTCGTACAATTGAGAAACTTCTCAATGAGGACCATATTTCTCCACCATCTCCTAAGGATATCTCTATCGATGATCCAAATTTGACTACGCCTTCCATCGAAAATCCTCCAGATTTAGAACTTAAAGATCTGCCGTCTCATCTCGAGTACGTATTCCTTGAATACAAAAACAAGTCACCAGTCATCATCGCGAAGGACTTGAAAGAAGAAGAAAAATCCCGACTTATCGCCGTGCTGAAGAATCACAAGAAAGCGATTGCTTGGAAAATCTCCGATATTCGTGGAATCGATCCTCACTTTTGCACACATAAAATTCTCATGAAGGAAGACTTTAAACCCACTATTCAAATCCAAAGAAGGGTGAATCCTAAGATCCATGACGTTATCAAAAAAGAAGTTATCAAACTTCTTGATGCGGGAATGATCTACCCTATCTCGGATTCACCATGGGTTAGTCCCGTCCATTGTGTACCTAAGAAAGGCGGAATCACCGTTATGCCCAATGAAAACAACGAGTTGATTCCTACTCGTCTCGTTACAGGGTGAAGAGTTTGTATAGACTATCACAAACTCAATGATGCTACGAGAAAGGATCATTTTCCCCTCCCTTTCATGGACCAAATGCTTGAACGTCTAGCGGGTAATGATTATTACTACTTCTTAGACGGTTTCTCCGGGTATTTTCAAATTCCCATCGATCCCAAAGACCAAGAGAAAACCACATTCACTTGTCCTTATGGAACATTTGCTTATAAAAGAATGCCTTTCGGCTTATGCAATGCTCCTGGGACATTCCAAAGGTGTATGATGGCTATCTTCCATGACATGATTGAAGAAACTATGGAAGTCTTCATGGATGATTTCTCGGTCTATGGTGATTCTTTCTCTACTTGCCTTGCCAATTTAGAACGCATGCTTAAGTGGTGTGAAGACACTCGCCTTGTTCTAAATTGGGAAAAATGCCATTTCATGGTAAAAGAAGGCATTGTGCTTGGACATAAAATCTCTAAAGCCGGTCTTGAAGTTGACCGTGCTAAAGTGGATGTCATAGCCAAATTACCTCCACCTTCAACCGTGAAGGGTGTGAGAAGTTTCCTTGGTCATGCGGGCTTCTATCGTCGATTCATCCAAGATTTTTCTAAAATCGCTCGCCCGATGACCCACCTCTTGCAAAAAGATACTCCTTTCATCTTTTCCAAAGAGTGTCTTGAATCGTTCAATCTTCTTAAGGATAAGCTAACTAAGGCACCGGTCTTGGTTACCCCTAATTGGGAGCTACCTTTTGAGTTGATGTGTGATGCTAGCGACTTTGCTATTGGAGCGGTTTTGGGCCAAAGAGTGAACAAACACTTCCAACTAATCCATTATGCTAGCAAGACAATGACAGGGGCTCAATTGCATTATACCACTACCGAAAAAGAGCTTTTAGCTGTAGTGTATGCCTTTGAAAAATTCCGCCCCTATCTTGTCCTTTCTACCACCATCGTGTATAGCCATCATTTCGCGTTGAAGTACTTGTTGACTAAACAAGATTCTAAGCCAAGACTTCTCCGTTGGGTTTTGCTCCTTCAAGAATTCAACATTGAAATTCGTGACAAGAAGGGAGCCGAAAACCTAGCCGCGGATCATCTAAGTAGACTTGAGGATCCTTATCAAGGGGATCATCCGAACCAAGAGATCAATGACTCTTTTCCCCTTGAGACCTTAATGACTATAAATTCCAATCTTGATGACACCCCGTGGTTTACGGACATTGCAAACTACTTAGCGGGTGGAATTCTCAAAGAAGGGTTAACGTCCCAACAAAAGAAAAAGTTCTTTAAAGATATTGAACATTATTTCTGGGACGACCCTAACCTTTTCAAACAATGTGCGGATCTTGTCATTCGTCGATGTGTTGATGGGCCGGCAGCTTTACAAATCCTTGATGCTTGCCATAAAGGACCCACCGGTGGTCACTTTGGTCCCAATTACACCGCGAAGAAAGTATTTGAATCTGGATTCTATTGGCCCACCATTTATCGTGACGCTCACGAAATGGTTAAACATTGTGATGCTTGCCAAAGACAAGGCAAGATCACACATAAAGATGAGATGCCTCAAAATTTCATACAAGAATGTGAAATCTTTGATGTATGGGGTATCGACTTTATGGGGCCATTTCCATCCTCGAAAGGGAACAAGTACATCCTCGTAGCCGTTGACTACGTTTCCAAATGGGTTGAAGCTAAGGCTCTCCCCACAAACGATGTGAGAGTGGTTGCGAACTTTTTGAAGCAACTTTTTGCTCGATTCGGTGTTCCTCGTGCTATAATCAGTGACCGCGGGACTCATTTTTGCAATGATCAATTCGCAAGAGTCATGGCTAAGTATGGTGTTAATCATCGTCTTTCCACCGCCTATCATCCCCAAACCAATGGGCAAGCCGAGATTTCGAACCGTGGATTGAAGCGAATTCTGGAACGTACTGTGGGAGAGCATCGTGTCGCGTGGACCGATAAGTTAGATGATGCTCTGTGGGCTTTTCGTACCGCTTATATGACCCCGATTGGTTGCACACCTTATTGTCTTGTGTACGGGAAAGCATGCCACCTCCCTATTGAGCTGGAGCATAAGGCATACTGGGCCTTGAAGTGGGCTAACTTTAACATCAACAAAGCCGGCGATCTTCGGAAGATTCAACTCAACGAGCTCAACGAACTAAGGAATGAAGCTTATGAGAACTCGTTGATCTACAAAGAGAAGACCAAGATCATCCATGTTGCAAGGATTAAGAACCGAGAGTTCCACGTTGGTGATCAAGTCTTACTTTTTAACTCTCGGTTAAAGATCTTCTCGGGCAAGTTGAAGAGCCGCTGGTCTGGTCCATTCACCGTCGCCAAAGTCTTCCCATATGGCACCATTGAGCTTTCTCAGCTAAATGGGCCCAATTTTAAGGTGAATGGCCAACGCGTGAAGTTGAACTTTGGTGAGGACATCTCTTATGAGATGATTCCATCCCTCATCACGTTTCCCATGAACTAGTTTTGGGTCGAGTCAGGCTCGTGATTCGGTTATCAAAAACAAGCGCTTCTCGGGAGGCAACCCGTGATCTATCCTTTACCGTTTTCATAATAAGTGTAGGGGGAGCCCCGTATGTGTTTGTTGTCTTGTTTCTTATTCTGTGCAGGGATTAAAGCTTCAAAGATCCATTCTCGATGACTTTTGACGAACCGTGATCCCGTGTACCCGTCTTCCTGGTTCTATCCTAAACTTTCGTGATTCAATATTTCATATCTTATATGTTCACATTGAAATCACTATAGTGGTCCTTCCCTTAGCAAGATTTAAACAAAGTGCACAATGTCCTAAGTGTAGGGGAGTTTACTCCCACATGCTTAAACATTAAGCACAATGTTTATATCAAGTGTAGGGGGGACTTCTATCGAAGTGAGTGGTCTTTTCCATGAATTTGTCCTCATTTTAACTGAAAAATCTGATTTTTCGACATTTTTCAAAATTTTTAATCTATTTTGGCCTTGTAGTTTTCCTGTTTTATCGTTATTTACTTTCTTTGCTAAAAATAAAGTTTAATAAAGTGGTTTTAAATTTTCCAAAGTCGTGAATATTTTGACTCAACCCGAGTTTACTTATCTAAGTTTACTCTAGCTAGTATCCTTAACATGTTTAAGTCAAGTTTTGCTAGGCTTTTATATAGGGAACTTTAAAACGCGAAAGTCTTAACTCTTACGGGTTAAGAACAAGAACTTTTCGCAAGTTCCTATAATTGATCCTAGAGTGTTGTTTATCAAGGGAACTTTAAAATGCGATTTCTAAACTTGAAAAAGTCTAAGAATTTGCAAGATCCTATAGATGACTCGAAAACCCAAAACTTTGATTTAATTGGCTAAGCATCCACGAGTCTCATTCCTTGAGATTTTAAATTGTGGAGAACGAGAGATGATAGAGTCAATTATAAGTTTGGTATTCTTTCGTGAATTTATGTGAGTTAATTATAAGCTTCTTCTCCCATCGCTTGCTAATAAATTTATCTGCATAAATAAGGTTGTGCGATTTGAAAAGTTACTTAGCTTCTAGCCCAAGATCGTTTAAAAGTTGCTCGGTATTAATTAGAGTTCATAGCCAAGGCATAACTTATTGAAGCGGGATGCGAAGATTGGCGAGTCTGAAAAGGCCCTAACAAGGCATACATTTTGTTGCTAAAGATCCAAAAGTGATGTGTAGAATCATTTATCGAAAATCAATATGAAGGATCGAGACACACGACGAAAAGCAAATACTCCCCAAAAAGATCATGGAGAAGTCTATCCAAAAAGGCCCTGACAAGGTATGAGGATAAATAGATCCAAGTCCTAGAAGGAGGCGGATCATTGTATATCAAAGTCCAAAATAAAGATTGGAGAATAATGAAGAAGTCGTGGTCCATATATGAAGAATCTCTCAAAAAGTTCAAGTGAAGAAATTCCTATTATGAAAAGAAGACCATAATTTCATGAACGTCTCTCAAAGATTTGAAGTATGAAGTCGCTGCCAAATATCGGTTCGAGAAAGGTCTCAAATCGTGAAGCGAGTTATGCCAAGATATGAACTTTATGAGGTCCCAAGAAGCAGTTTTAAAAGATTTTGTCCTTTAGCTAACTATTGATTAAATCGTCCTACTTTATTTTCAGCCTAAATAACTATCGAAATAAGTCAACAATGCATCCTCGTGATCATTCAAGACAATAATAAAATATAAGAGATACACCTAGGAATAAGGGAGTCTAAGTAAATAATTGGTCCACATGAATTCGTGTTAGTTTGCTAACTTATAATAGCAATGATCTCGTTTTTAAGCTTGGTTTGGGGAACGTGAAACTTGAGGATGATGAACATTCATGACTGCCAAAACCCCAACGTAAGTCTTTGATTTCCTTACTTGTTTCTATCTTTTCATTTTTCTTAATGTTTAGTATTTAATAAAGGCCAAGGTGGGTTATTTATGATGGAAAATGTAAACCGTGCTTTAAAAATAATGCATTGCATGAGGGCATTGCAATGGTCAAGTGTAGGGGATTTAATAAGTGTGAAAACACTTATCCTTTTACCACTTATTTCCAATAATCACAAGACCAAAACGTGTATTTGATGTCGTAAAAGTCGGAATTATGCGTGGTTTGTGTCTTTATTGTGTTTTAGGACCAAAACATGAAAAAGGAAGAAAACACGGGCTTTCACGGGCTTTTATCGAAGAAAACAAGAAAAGACGAAGTCAAAAGATCATGAGTGCTAAAAGAACGGATGTCCAAGACCTATTCTAAAGATTTATCGAAGAAATAGTCTAAAGACGGAAGTTTAATGAAGTCGAAGAACTCAAGTCTAAATTATAAAAGAAAATTATTAAGACGAGTTCAAATCCCAAGACGACGTCGAGAAGGACAAAGATTTAAATCGAGTCGAGAAGAAAAGAAAGAAGGAAGCACACCACACATGCACTTCCCATTTTCCCTATAAATACCCTCCTAATCACATTAGGAGGGGGGTTAGCTAGTTTTAGTTTTGTCATTTTTTTCCTTTCTAGTTTTTAGAGAGAGAAAGTTCCCAACTTTCTCTCACTAAGCTTTCATCTTTTATTTTAAGATTAAGGTATTTTTAATCTTTGTATTTGGATTTCATTAATCAAGTTCTTAGTTAAGCTTTTTATTCTTTAACCTTTTTCTACTTTTCTTGATTTACTTTAACTTTTTGATCCGAATATTACACTTCACGTTTGATTTGATGATTTCGTGGTTAAAAGGTTAACCTTTCTTGTTCCTACATAAGCTCATATACGTATAGGCTATAAGCTCTTTGTGCTTATTGTTGGGAATAAATTATAGCCAGTCTACTTGAGCGCTGACAAGAGTAAAACAAGCGTTGATAGGAGTAAAACAAATGCTGTCAGATCAAGCGTTGACAAGAAGAATTCAAGCGTTGACACATTGATGACAAGCACTGATGGAAGGATATGATCTACACGTTTATTATATTCTAGATTACTTCTAGTAAAGATAGGAACAACAATGTATCTTCTATATTTATCTTTACCTAGATTAGTTGATACGTAGATTATTGTACAAGGCTTCTTATGTCTATAAAAGAAGACCTTTAGGTTATTGTTCAATATAAGTTTTCATACGTTAAACACTTTCATTGTAAGCAAGTTTGATATCATTAATCAAAGTGAAAGTTTGTTTACATCTTGTGTGTTCTTGTTTAAGTGTTAATTCCGCATAATACTTAGATTTTCATATACATATACAAAGGTTTCTCTAAGTGTATTACTTGATCTAATCTCGTATACATAAAGCTAAATCGATCTATGTTTGGGATCAACAAGTGGTATCAGAGCTTGTTGGAGAACTTTTTATCTTAAAGAACACAAGAACCCTAAAATCACCAAAACCCTAATTTTCTCAAAACCCTAACAACATCATGTCAAATCCAGAAATAACCTCTTCCTCCTCACCTTTGCCAAACATCAAGATTCCCATGCTTGATGCAACCAACTTTGAATTGTGGAAATTCAACTTTGAGCAATATCTAGGGATCTATGACTACACTCTATGGGAGATCATTGAGTATGGAAACACATACAATAGAGCTGAAAAGGTTGCTGCTGCCATTGCTACAAGAACTGCTGTTGCTGGATGTCCAGAAGCAGATAAGAAAGAAAAACCTGGTGATGGTAGAGCTGTGTCTGCTGAAGACATAGCAAAGAGAAGGATTGATATGAAAACCCTAAATATTTTGAAACTCTCTTTGGGACAAGAGAACCAGCATAAATACAGAGGTTATGATTCTGCTAAAGACCTTTGGGCAACTCTTGAAGTTGCATATGGTGGCAATGAAGATACTAGGGAAGAAAAGAAGAAGCAACTCATGCATGATTATGCTGTTTTCAAGGCTCAACCCAATGAGAAGCTTAGCAGTGTGAGAAGCAGACTGCTTGACATTACAAGCAAGTTGTCCTTCATGGAGACACAACTTGGTGATGTTGACATTCATGCCACTTTTCTTAAAAGTCTTGGTGATGCTTAGAAGATTGAGGCAAGATCTATACTTGCCAACAACACTCACAAAAGTTCTACTTTTGGTGATATCTACAACAAACTAAGGCTGTTGGAGAATGAAACCCTTTTGGAGCATGGAAGTAAGTCTACTAGTAGTAACATGGCCTTCTTCTCACATAGTGAAGGCCAATTTGATCAGAAGGACTCTTACATGCATCCAGTCACTGGATCAACATGTGTCAGCGCTGGAACATGTCCTGTCAACGCCTCATATTCAGACGCTGACACATACAAAAGTGACTCACCAAGAGTTAAACCTGCTGGTTTGGATCTAGATACTATATGTGCTTATATTGCTTCTTTTCCCAATGGTTCAGTGTTTACATATGAGGACCTTGAGCAGATAAGTGATGAGCACTTGGAAGAGATGGACATTAAGTGGAACATGGCTCTTGCTAGAATAAGAGCAAACAGGTGGAATAGAAGGTTTAAGAAGAAGATGACCTTTAATGCAAAGGACACTGCTGGATTTGATAAATCCAAAGTTGAGTGCTACAACTGTCATCGTATGGGGCACTTCATGAGGGAATGCAGATCTCCAAGAAGATCTGATGCTGGCAAACCCTCAAGCCAAATTGTTAAGGCTCAGGATCCTAAGGCCATGGTTGCAGTGCAAGAAATTGATGGTATGGGATGGGACTGGAGCTATTTGGCTAAGGATGTGGAAGAGGATAAAGCTTTGGTTGCTGAAATTGAAGAAGAAGAGCATGTCAATATGCTCTCATGGCACACTCCTCCTCTTCATCAGATAATGAGGTATACGATGATGCTTTTTGTAGTAAGGGTTGTAGGTTAATTACTGAGAAACTTAACAAAGAGGTGGTAAGGTTGTTAGATGATGTGAGTACTGAGAGATACAAACTGTCTAACTATCAATTAGCTCTCACTCAAACTGAGAAAAAAGTTTCTGAATACAAGAAAATGGAATTTGATTTAAAAGATAAAATAAATATCTTAAAACATGAGTTAGATGCTAGTAATGATGTTAGGAACATCATGGAAAGGGTTAATAGTAAATTACATGCTAAGCTAGATGAAGCCATTAAGAATAAGGATAATGTGGGCATTAAAATTCAAAGGTTTGATAAGGCCACACAAACCCTAGGAGAGTGTGTTAATAAACAAAGGGATCCTAGTGACATGACTGGGATTGGGATGAAAGACTACTCTATGGTTCCACCACCAGCTGGTGACTTCTATGGTGTCCAACAAAAGGACCTATCTTGGACTGGTTTACCAGAACTCCAAGAGGAGGAATTCATTCCTCCACCAAGAGTCATTACCCCAGTTGAAGAGTATCAACAAAAGATGACTGACTTGAATGAATGGAAGAAAGCCAACCCTACCTTATTTGTTAAGGGAGGCTTGTTGTGTGAAAGTCCTAATGAGTCAACCCCTATTAAGGTAACAAACCCAATCACTGGTAAGGCTGTTGACGTTGGCTCAAACACTGTTAGAAAACCTAGTGTCAAGTATGCAGAAATGTATAGGAATACTAGGTTACCTAAAAGCCAAGTTAGTAATGATGGAACAGGCTTCTTCTCTTCTAGACCTAGGGTTGTGTCTAGAAAAGCCTGTTACACTTGTGGTAGCTTTTCACACATAGCATATAAGTGTGTCAACGCTTCCAAGGTCAACGTTGTTAGAAAGTCAAACGTTGTCAGAACCAAACCTTGTGTGCAGCAAAGTCCACAAGTTGTTAAACCTGCCCCATTCTTCACTAGAGGGTCTAACACTCATGGACAAAGACCATTTCAAAAGACAAATACGTGGTCTAACAGGCAATGGGTTTCTGTAGCAAACCCTAGGTTCAACGCTGACAAGGGTAATTTCAGCGTTGACAAGACCAAATCCAACGCTGACAGAAACGTGACCAGACCTAAATATTTGCAACCACAGGGTAAGGGGTCTAAAGCTTCTTCAAGCTTGACATGGAGACCTAAGAAAGATCAAAACCCTAATGATAATGGGATTTCAATGACCTACAACAGATTTAATTACATTTCAAAGGTCATTTCCAAACCTATTGGGGTTAACTGGGTATTTCATCTAAAGAGGGATGAACAAGGGGTTGTTATGAGAACTAAGTCTGTTCTTGTTGAACAACCAGATGAATCCAAGTCTGCTAAGGCTTGGGTTCCCAAAGAAAACTAACTTGTTTTCTTTATGTGCAGGGCATTCAAAAACAGGTCAATGATTATGGATATTGGGACAGTGGATGCTCAAGGCACATGACAGGGAAGGAAGATTATCTTACTAACTTCACTCCCATTAAGGATGGTGATAAGGTTTACTTTGGAGGCGGATACGGTACTATCACAGGCAAAGGAACACTTCTCACCAAGAACTTGCATTTTGAAAACGTATTTTTGGTAAAGGAACTTGATTACAATCTTTTTAGTGTATCACAAGTTTGTGATAACAAAAATAAAGTTCTGTTTACTGATACTGAATGCTTGGTGTTAAGCAAGGATTATAAGATCCCTGATAAGAAATATATTGATTATAGAACACCTAGACATAAAGACATATATAATGTGAATCTGAATGGGATTAGAATGAATAACAATATGTCATGTTTTTATGCTAAAGCTTCAGTAGATTAAAGTAATCTATGGCACAGGAGACTAGGGCACATAAACTTTAAGAATATAAACAGGCTTGTGAGACTTGGCTAGGTTGATGGTTTGCCTGAAAAGGCTTTCCACAATGACCACTCTTGTGTTGCATATCTTAAAGGCAGGCAGCACAAGGTTTCATTCAAGTCTAAACAGGTGCACTCTAGTACTAGACCTTTTCACTTGCTTCATATGGACCTATTTGGTCCAACCAATATAGAAAGTTTGAATGGTAAATCATACTGCTTTGTCATCACAGATGACTTTTCTAGGTTTACTTGGACTTTCTTTTTAGCTATGAAGAGTGATACAGCTGACACTTTAATTGACTTTATCACTCAAATTGAGAAGAAGACTGGTAATGAAGTTAAAATGCTTAGGAGTGATAATGGTGGTGAATTTAGGAATAAAGTGTTAGATGATTTTTGTGCCAGGAAAGGGATTACTAGGCAGTTTAGGATTGCCAGAACCCCATAGCAAAATAGGGTTGCAGAAAGAAAGAATAGAACCCTAATTGAAGCAGCCAGAACCATGTTGGCTGATGCTCATTTCCCCATTGCCTTTTGGGCTGAGGCTGTTAATACAGCTTGCTATATTCAAAATAGAGCATTGGTCAACAAGATACAGAACAAAACACCTTATGAGTTACTTTGGGGAAGAAAACCTAATACTGGTTTTCTTAGACCTTTGGTTGTCATGTAGTTGTTCTTGATACTAGTGATGCCTTAGGTAAATTTAGTGCAAAAGGTGATGAAGGCTATTTCATGGGGTATTCAGTGCAGAGCAAGGGTTATAGGGTTTATCTTAAAAAGGAAAAACGTATACTTGAAAGAGTACATGTTAGGTTTTTAGAGAATAAACCTAGTGATCCTGAAAGTGGTCCAAATTGGTTGTTTGACTTGGAACCTTTATCTAGAACTTTAAATTATATGCCTGTCACTAATCCAGACATTGTGAAGGTAATTTCAAATGTTGTGGAAGAACAAGTTGTTGATGTTTCAGGTACACATGTTAATGAAAAGGTTGGATCACAAGCAGAAAAGTCATCTCCTATACTAGAGTATGTCACAATTCCCATATGGACAGATGCTTTGGCTGCTGCTGCTGCTGCTGGAAAGGATAATGGTGGTCCCCAAGTACCACCAGATGACAACATGCATGGTCCTTCAGGCGCTGACAAAGGCAAATCTAACGCTGACAGGACAAATTCAGACGTTGATGGCTCTAACGTTGACAACAACATTTCAATCGTTGTTAGCCCAAACGCTGACAACCAAGGTTCAGGCATTGACAACACTTTTGCGCATCTTTTCTCTTCTACTTTTGAACAGGGTGAACCTTCCAATTTATATGAAGAGGTTCATCCTCATGTTGATGAAAGAGAGTCTGAAGAAGAAGAAGATATTGGCAACTTGGAGGATGAGATTGAGGACAACAGACTTTTTGAAGGAGGAGTTCTCACTTCTACTATGAAGAATCACCCTACTTCTCAAATCATTGGTGATATTATGACTCCTGTCCAGACTAGAAGGTCTCATCAAGGTCTTGGTGGATTTATTACCAATATTCACAAGAAGATTGATACCCCTCTTGTGCAAGCATGTTTGTTTGCCTGTTTTCTGTCACAACAGGAACCCAAGAAGATCTTTGATGCTCTCAAAGAACCAAGTTGGGTGGAAGCAATGCAGGACGAGCTTCACCAATTTGCAATTCAGGATGTTTGGGAGCTGGTTGATTGTCCCGGATATGTCAAACCTATAGGGACAAGATGGGTTCTAAGAAACAAGAGAGATGAAAGAGGTATTGTGGTCAGAAACAAGGCAAGATTAGTGGCTCAGGGATATACACAAGAGGAGGGGATAAACTATGAGGAGGTCTTTGTACCAGTTGTAAGGATTGAAGCTATAAGGATCTTTCTAGCCTATGCATCCTGCATGGGCTTCACTGTCTATCAAATGGATGTCAAGAGTGCCTTCCTCTATGGAACAATTGTTGAGGAAGTATATGTGATGCAACCTCCTGGTTTTGAGGATCCAGAGAATCCAGACAAGGTGTATAGAGTCAAGAAGGCTATGTATGGACTTTATCAAGCCCAAAGAGCATGGTATGGTACTTTGTCTACTTATTTAGTGGACAATGGATTCAAAAGGGGCACCATAGATCAGACACTGTTTACAAAGAAGAAAGGTAAGGATGTTCTACTTGTTCAGGTCTATGTTGATGATATCATCTTTGGATCCACAGATCCAAAGATGAGTGAGGATTTCTCCAAGCTTATGACAGATAAATTCAAGATGAGTGCTATGGGGGAGATGAACTTCTTTCTAGGGTTACAAGTTCAGCAGAAAGAAGATGGTATCTTCATCTCCCAGGATAAATATGTGGCAGAGATCTTGAAGAAGTTTGGCTTTTCTCCACATGAAAAGAGGGATACTACTCCTATGGATAGAGAACACCCTTTGGGAAAGATTGGAGATGGGAAAGATGTTGATGTCAGGCACTATATATCAATGATTGGATCATTGATGTATCTTACAGCCTCCAGACCTGACATCATGTTTGCTGTGTATGCTTGTGCACGCCATCAAGTGACTCCTAAAGAGTGTCACCTTTATGCTGTCAAGAGGATCTTTAGGTACCTAAGATGTTATCCCAGTCTTGGCTTGTGGTACCCAAAATATTTACCTTTGGAGCTTATCGCATATTCAGACAGTGACTATGGAGGTGATAATTTTGATAGAAAATCCACAACTGGTGGATGTCAGTTTCTTGGGAGCAGGTTGATATCTTGGCAATGCAAGAAACAAACAGTGGTGGCTAATTCTACAACTGAGGCAGAGTATGTGGCTGCAGCTGCTTGTTGTGGACAAGTTTTGTGGATTCAGAACCAGCTATTGGACTATGGGTATAATTTCAAGCATACCAAGATATTTGTTGACAATAACAACACCTTATGCATTATTAAGAATCCTGTACATCATTCTAAAACTAAACACATAGAAATTAGACACAATTTTATAAGAGATTGTTTTGAAAAGGGTTTAATACAACCAGATAGGGTTGACACAGAAGAAAATGTGTCAGATTTACTAACTAAACCTTTTGATGCTGGAAGGTTTCAATACTTGGTAACAAGTATTGGAATGATCAATCTCACATAATATGTGTTTTGGAGTCTTTTTGTAAAAGTATGTACAGGATAATGCATTGTTATTGGTCTTTTTGAGGATTTAGATTTTCCACTAAATTTTTCTAACACTGACAAAGGTTGCTTTAACGCTGATAAGTGTTATTGTGACGTTGTCAGCAATATATTTGTCTAACGCTGACAAGTGTTTCTTTAACGCTGACAAGTGTTATCGGGGCGTTGTCAGCAACAATGTTAGTTTTGTGGTTTTTAGTCTAAATGTGCAGGTGGTGTTAGCATTATACCATTGGATACAGAGTTGCTTATGGATCATTGGAGAAGCATTTGAGCATGTTTTTGTTTATGGATGATGGTTGGAATTTTCAATTCCTATCTTGACATAAATTTTTTTATGTTCATGCATATTTTTTGCAACATTTGTATCACAGTTTAAGGGGAGGTTTTAGGAACCTTTAGGACTTTTGGGTATCCTTATGATACTCTTATCACATTTCTAGATTGTGTCCATAGGTGAGTATGAGTTAGTTTTACTAAATCATGAGGCACTATAGCATGCAAAGTTGATATACTATGCATGCTGCCAAGACATTTTTGGCCTAGAATTGGTTGTGGTCTGTTGGGAGACTTGGGAATGATTTTATCATGGGTTTTACCTGGGAGTAACAAGGAATTTTATAAGGTAACTTAGTTGTTAAAAGTTTTGGTTAGCAAGGGACACTAGAGGACTGTTATGTCTATCTTGCATAAGCAAGTGTGCATAACTGGACAGTGCTTGCCGCCCTATAATAATTATCAACTTTTTGGTTATCTTCTCTAGATAAATTACTTTGTTAAGGTCATTTTTCATTTTTATAAATTTTTCTTTTTGGACGCTGACAAGTATTTTTCCAAGCATTGTTGTGACCAATTTAGACGCTGACATGGCTTTGGCAAACGTTGACAAGAATATAGCCGTTGGGCGTTGATGGGTTATTTTTTACCGTTGACACTCAATGGGACCTACCCAGTTGTTACTTTTTGACATATTTTTAGGCCGTAATTTTGGGAGCAGATAACTTTCATTTAATGCATGAGATAAACTTATTTCTTTTCAATATTTTCATGATTGCATTTTGAAAATTCTTGCCTATTTTTGGGCCAATCACACGCATTTTCTTCTCCTATATATTTGGCTCCTATTTTAAACAGGGTACCTATTATTCTTGTCTAACACAAATTTTCTCCTATACCTTCATCTTTATCAATCATTCAAACAACTTTCAACAATGGCACCAAAGTTTAAACCAATTGATTTGGAAGTGGGGTTCAGAAGTCAACACAACATGGTAGCATATCTTAAAGCTGATGATACTCTGTTTCCCCAGTATACACAAATGGTGGCGTATCTGAATGAATCCCCAATTAGGTATGCTCTTTCTCATGCTCCACTCATTCCTGTTACGCATATTAAACAGTTTTGGAACACTGTTAGTTCCTCAACAGTTAATAGAGTGACTACATTATCTTCTATTGTTCATGGGAGAACATGGGTGGTTATTGAAGCTTTGGTACGCCAAGCTTTGCATCTTGATGATGCTGATGGTATAACTACCCTCCCCATTAGTGAAATAGAACAAGAACTAAGGGCTTTGGGTTATCCTTTTCCTGATGAAGGAACTTTAAATAAATATCATAAACAGGAGTTTCCCCCAGCCTGGAAGTACCTAATACATGTCCTCTTACAATGTTTGAGTCCCAAGTGTACTGCACACAATGAGATCAATAGATCTATTGCAAGTGCTATTGTGTGTATTGCTACTGGGCAAAAGTTTAATTATTCAAAAATGATTTTTGAGGGCATGTTTAAAAATAAAGGAAATAAAATGACTTTAGCTTATCCCAGATTTTTACAAATGATTTTTGAGGTGCAAAATTACTGCACAAGGGATCATGATGATTTTTATGAGATCCTTGTGCAAAAGAAAACAATTTTTATGAAGATGAACTCACCCCCACATCGTGACCTACCCCTCACCCCTGCTATGATTGTTGTCATTGAAGCAGCACAACCCCAACCAGACCCCCAGCCCCAAATTGATCCAATACCTGAACCTTTACCTTCACCACAACATATGCAAATTGACCAAGAACCCTTCGACGTTGACACGTTCGATGTTGGCGTTGATGTGCCTATTTCAAACGTTGACAACAATCCTTCATAGACCCAAACACCCCTTAATCAACCAACATCCACCCAATCCACATCTTCTTCTCCCGTAACACAATATAGGTTACAAAAATGCCAAAGGACTACTGGAGTGTTCTCCTCTAGTGGTCCTAGCCATGTAGCAGAGAGAACCACCACCACAAGTATGGTTGGTGTTATGGATGAGGCTGGGACTATTGGTTCTGGCTTAGAAGTTGGCCAAGACAGTCCTACCATAATTAAGACCTCATCCATGCCCAATGAATCTAACTTGGGAGGTCAAATACCCATTTTAGAAGAGGGCAGATTGGAACCAATGACTTTGATGGAATTGACGGTAGTCTGCATTAGCTTGCAAAAGCAAAATGCAGACTTGGTACACGTTGTCAGCACACAAGGCCTTGAACTCAAGCAATTGAGGGAGAGGATTGCTATCTTGGAGAATGCTAGCACAAGGAGAGGGATGGAGGAATCTTCCAAAGGGGAGGATGAACAAATAAATGTGAGTGATAAGGGCTCTCATGATGGTCAATCTTTGGATGTTGTTGAGGCCCTAACAAGTTTGAAGAAACAGACAGGTTTTGATACGTCTCTAGTCTCTCCTACAAACTTAAATTTGTCATTTACAGCCATGTTGGAGGAAATTTCAAGAGGCGCTGAGACATGTACTTTGGGCGTTGACAAGACAGTTTTGAACACTGACCTGAGTAACTTGGGCGCTGACAAAGCAAAGGTGAGCGTTGACAGACCTGCAAATGAGGTTGATGTATTCCAATCATCATCCATCATCAAAGAGGTTTCTTCACATGTATTACCATCTACCTTACCAACAGTTGATCCATTAGATAAGGGTAAGGGTATTATGGTAGAAGAAGTTGTTCCAAAGAATGCAGCACAAATTGAGTTTGATAGAAGGTTGGCTACACAAATTATGGAACAAGAAAGAAAGAAGGTGGGTGAATCACCTTTTGTTGTCACTTCAGAGGAGCAAGAAGGAAGTGATGAAGCCAGTTCAGACTCAAGTGTTATGATCATAGAACAACCAGAAAGGCTTGAGTATGGTGATGAATTGGCAAAAGAGAAGTTGAATGAGCTGAAATTGCAGGTTGATTTTGATATGCCAGAAGTTGTTCAGATGTACCATGCTTGGGAAGATAGGTGTATGGACAATCCACATTTGACCATTTCAGATCAGATATGGGGTTTGGAGATTCTTCTTAGAGTACAAAAGGATTGCAAGGTCATTCTGAAACACAAAGCAAGCAATGTTCTCTCAAATTTGAAAAGGGATAGAAGGGAGTTGTACTACATGCTACTCAGATGTCATGGAACAGGATGGACTCATAAGAAATTGATTGGTTTGACATTTGAAGAGTTGGAGTGCAGAGCTTATCCCATTTAGGTTAGATTGAAGGAAGAAAACACTCTAAGACTTCTTTCTGATGAAAGAAAAGAAGAACTTGTAGAGGAAATGGAGCTTAAGAAGGCAATGTTTGTTCCCAGACCAGTGAAGAAGGGAGTCCCTCTTGAGTTTCCCAAAGATATGGATCCATTACATCCAAGTGAAGCTGTTATAAGAAAGAGCCTCAAGCTCTCACCATTAGAAGCTTCAGATATGGTACAAGTGTTACCACTTGATTCCAGAAACCCTATTGTAAGCTATGAAGAAGATGAATGTGGGTTTTGGAAGATTGGCAGGTATGGAAAAGAGGTTCACACTTTTACCACCCTTATATCTTTGTTTGCAAGTTTCGATAGAGAAGACTTGGTAGATCTATGGAGGTTGTTAGAAGCCAAGTATGAGACTAAAGCACCAACTTCAGTCAATGGAATAAAATTATGGTCAACATTCAAGAGAATGTGTGGACCAAGAGATGAAGATCCTGCTATTTCGAAGGATCTTGAAGATGACCTCAGTGGTCTTCAATGGAGATTGTATTTAGCTTCTGGTGTTTATTATTTGAGTTCTACAAAGTTTGCTAAGTATCTACTTGTAGATGGCCAGTATTTCATGTCCAAGGAAGTCTTGGAGAAGATGAAGAACACACAGCTGGAAATTGATTATTCAAGTGACGTGGCCAAAGATTTGATCAGATTTATTTATTACCAATATGAGAAGGTTTGTAAGATTCCTCCTAGTTCTTAATGTTTATTCAGAAACTTGATTACTAGAGTAAATATCATGTTTAGGGGAGGATTGTTGGGAATAAATTATAGCCAGTCTACTTGAGCGCTGACAAGAGTAAAACAAGCGTTGACAGGAGTAAAACAAACGCTGTTAGATCAAGCGTTGACAAGAAGAAGTCAAGCATTGACACATTGATGACAAGCACTGATGGAAGGATATGATCTACACGTTTATTATATTCTAGATTACTTCTAGTAAAGATAGGAACAACAATGTATTTTCTATATTTATCTTTACCTAGAATAGTTGATACGTAGATTATTGTACAAGGCTTCTTATGTCTATAAAAGAAGACCTTTAGGTTATTGTTCAATATAAGTTTTCATACGTCAAACACTTTCATTGTAAGAAAGTTTGATATCATTAATCAAAGTGAAAGTTTGTTTACATCTTGTGTGTTCTTGTTTAAGTGTTAATTCCGCATAATACTTAGATTGTCATATACATATACAAAGGTTTCTCTAAGTGTATTACTTGATATAATCTCGTATACATAAAGCTAAATCGATCTAAGTTTGGGATCAACACTTATTGGCTTATTTCATATATTTAGCTTATTTGCTTTTCGGATTACTAAAAAGATTTAGCCTTTTCAAAGTTTCTTTTATAAAGCTTATGATTTTCGTATTTTAAAAGGTTGTCAAATTTGAGCTTATTAAGTTGTTTAAGACTTGGTTATGTGAGCTTATTGGAACTGCTTTTTAAAACCTTGGCTTAATTTTCATTTTCGGATTGTTTGTGTTCATCGTAATATTGGGGATTCAGACATTCCGACGGCTGCTGGTTTCTATCGCAATAACCCATTGAGGGTTTTACTTTGCGATCACTTGGTTTTAACCCCCTTATTTCGATCTGGGATTGCGATCGCTCATTGCGATCGCATATTCCGACGGGTTTAAGGTTACTTTGTGACGAAACTCTGCCCAATTTTAGTTTGACACATTGCGACAGTTTGTATTCCGATAGCTTTCTTCCTTATTCCGATTTGGACTTTGCGATAGAACATCATTGCGACAGAATTGATCCTTTACATTCCGGTCTGCAACATTCCGATGGAATCCATTTGTTACATTTCGATAGCTTTGTCACTAATATTCCGATGGTTTTGAATTTATGAATTCCGATAGAATTGACTTGTTATTATTCCGATTGTTTAAGTTTTTAGTTTTAACAAGGTTTTAAGTTTTAAGTATTTTTCTAAATAACTTTTAGATTAATTTTGTAAAAGTTTCTACTTTACTCTACGAAAATTATTTGCTTTTAGTTTAAAAATAGATAAACAAACAAACCAATTTTTTTATCCACCAAGAACAATTGAGTCGCACTTTCTACCAATAATCAATTCGAAAAGATTTGGAACAACGAACTTTTATACTCGGCCTAAAAGCTTTGTATTATTGTCACATACTTGTGACACACTAAACATATTATAGTCAAGTTCTTTTACCAGGAACACTTCTTCAAACCTTAAGTTGTTGGTGATGAGTGTGCCCTTGCTAGAAATGTTGCCATAACTGCCACCAAAGTACAACTTATCACCATCTTTATTGGGAGTGAAATCAGTAAGGTAATCTTCCTTCCCAGTCATCTGCCTTGAGCATCCACTGTCTCAATATCCAAAATCATTGACCTGCTTGTGAATACCGTGCACATGAAGAAAACAAATTAGTTTTCTTTGGGAACCCAAGCCTTTGCAGACTTGGATTCATCTGGTTGTTCAACAAGAATTGACTTATTTCTTGTAACAATCCCCTGTTCATCCCTTTGTGGCTTAAGCACCCAATTTACCCCAATAGTTTTAGTGATGACCTTTGCAAGAAAATTAAATCTGCTGCAAGTCACAGAAAGTCCATTTAAGTTAGGGTTTTGGTCTTGTTTAGGTCTCCATGTCAAACTAGATGAAGCTTTAGACCCTGTTCCCTTAGGTTTTAGATACCTATTACTTGATCTAACATGAGATCTAACAGTAGCCAGTTGTGGCATTTTCATACCAAAACTAGATCTGTCAGCGACTGATTTTGTCTTGTCAGCGGACAATTTGTTCCTGTCAGCGTTTAAATTAGGGTTTGCTACAGGAACCCATTGTCTGTTAGACCAAGTATTGGTCTTTTGAAAGGGTCTTTGTCCCCGAGTATTAGTCCCTCTAGAAAAGAAAGGAGCTGGTCTTGTGGCCTGGGGACTTGATTGGACAAAGGGTCTAGGTTTGACCATGGTTGACCTTTTGTTAGCGGTGGATTTAGAACCACTGACACATTTATAAGCCAAGTGAGAAAAACTCCCACATGTGTAACAAGCCTTTCTAGACATAACCTTAGGTCTAGATTGAAAGAACCCTGTCCCATTAACACTTGCTTGACTTTGAGGTGATCTAGGTTTCCTATTCATTTCCGCATATTTAACACTAGATTTGGTCTTAGTTGTAGAGCCAAGGTCGATGGGTTTTCTAGTGGTAGGGTTAGTGATGAATATTGGTTTAACTTTATTTTCTTCATCACTAAGAAGCCCCCCCCCCCCCCCCCCCTTAACAAACAACATAGGGTTGGCTTTCTTCCACTGTTCAAGATGAGTCATTTTCTGTTGATACTATTCTACCGGGGAAAGCACTCTAGGTGGAGGAATAAATTCCTTCTCTTGGAGTTTTAGATACCATTCCAAGATAGATCCTTTTTCACGTCACCATAGAAGTCCCCAGCAGGTGGTGGAATGACAACTTACTCTTTCATCCCAATCCCAGACATGTCCCTAGGGATTCTTTGTTCACTTACACACTTTTCTAGGGTTTGGCTTGCTTTATCAAACTTTTCAATTTTAAGCCCTATATTTTCTTTATCCTTAATGTCTTCACTTAACTAAAGTTGTAAGTCAGCTCTACATTTCATTAAAGACTCTCTAGCTTCATTACTGACTCTCAGATCTCTATTTAAAACGTTAATTTGATCTTTTAGGTCAAATTCCATTTTCTTATATTCCTCTACCATCCCATCAGATTGTGCAAGCCCCCTTTGATAGTTTGCAAGTCTAATTTCTACATCAAAACATCTGATTTTAACTTTAAAAATTCTTTGTTAAGTTTTTCAGTGTTTAACCTACAACCTTTACTACAAAAGGCATCACCATATACCTCATTATCTAATGAAGAAGAGGAATGGGCTATGAGAGCAAAGTGAACATGTTTTTCTTCTTCCTTTTCAGCCACCAGAGCTTGATTTTGTACCACTTCTTCTGCCATAAAGCTCTAGTTCCATCCAATGCCATCAATACCTTGCATGGCTACCATAGCCTTTGGCTCAGGATCCCCAATAGTGACCATCTGTCTTGATTTCTTTCCAGCATCATCATTTCGTGGAGATCTACAGTCTCTCATGAAGTGTCCCATCCTATGACAATTATAGCATTTAACTTTGGATTTATCAAATCCAGCTGTGTCTTTACCATTAAAAGTCATCTTTCTGTCAAACCTCCTGTTCCATCTATTAGCCCTTATGCTTGCAAGTGCCATGTTCCACTTGATATCCATCTCTTCTAGGTCAGCATCACTGATTTGCTCAAGATCCTCATAGGTAACCAAGGAACCATTGGGTAATGCAGCAATGTATGCACATACAATATCCAAATCAAAACCAGCAGGTTTAAGATTTGGTGAGCCAACATTATATGTGTCAGCGTCAAAATTTGAACCGCTGACAAAGGTTGATCCACCGCTGACAAGAGTTGATCCAGTAACATGATATACACTCAATCCATTAACATATAAGTCTTTGTCAATGGTTCGAGATTCACTGTGTGAGATAAAGGCCGCACTTCTAGATGTTGACTTCTTCCCATATTCAAGTAAGGTCTCATTCTCTACAATTTTTAGTTTATTGTAGATATCATCAAAAGAAGCACTCTTATGGGCATTAGTAGCAACAACTGATCTGGCTTTAATTTTCCATGCATCACCAAGACCTCCAAGGAAAGTAGCAATGATATCAGCATCTTCAAGTTCTGTTAGTGATGTCTTGAAGCCTACTTCTTACCTCACTTAGCTTCTCATTGGGATGAGCCTTAAACACAGAATATTCACTCAACCGTTGCTTCTTCCTTTCTTTAGATGTATCTTCACTACCACCATAGGTGACTTGAAGGGCTGCCCAAAGATTTTTAGCAGATTCAAAGCTTCTATATTTGTGTTGATTCTTTGGACCCAAGGAAAGTTTAAGAATGTTCAAAGTCTTCATGTCATTCTTTCTCAAGGCTATCTCAGCCACTAAGACGACTCTTCCATCATCAGGTCTTTCATTAAGAGCAGCACCAGATTGTCCAGTAGTTCTTCGTGCTGCAATAGCAGTTTGAATCTTAGCTGCTTTATCGAATTGATTGCCATATTCAGTGACTTCCCAAAGAGCATAGTCATTGACTTGAAGATAGTGTTCAAAATTGAACTTCCATTGTTCAAAGTTTTCAGGGTCGAGCATAGGAATTTTGAGGTTATGATTTGATGAGGATGAAGATTCTGTGGTAGACATCTTTTTGGTTTAGGGTTTTTAGGGTTTATTGTTCTTTTAGATCAAAGTTCCTCAACAAGCTCTGATACCACTTGTTGATCCCAAACTTAGATCGATTTAGCTTTGTGTTAACGAGATTGAATAAAGTATAACACGTAGAGAAACTTTATGTATTCAACAATCTAAGTGTTATGCGGAATTAACACTTAGAGCAAAGAACAAAGCAAAACAATATAACCCAAACTTTTACTTTGATTGATGATGAAACTTGCGAACAAAATGAAAGTGTAAACTTGTTTTTAACTATGAACCCTACGACCTCCTTTTATAACACAAGGAGTCGTGTACAAAGGTCTACCTATCAACTATTCTTGGTATAGATAAACATAGAAAATACAATATTGAATATATCTTTACTTTAATTACAAAACGTGTAGACTAAGTATTCTATCAGTAGTTGAACTTCTTCTTGTCAGCGCTCAAATATGCTTTATTAGTGCTCTTCTGTCAGCGCCTCTTTTACTCTTGTTAGCGTCTAAGTTCTTCTTGTCAGCGTCCCAGTGACTTAGTTAATTTTATTCCCAACAAAACGACCACGAATCCTGTGTAAGGTATTAGACCATGCCGACTGTCGAGACATATGGTCACCCACCATAATACCTAAATATTTAAAAGGAGTATGCATAACATCGCAACCCATACGTGAAGCTCTTTGATGCACAACGACAAAAGAAACCCCGACCCCTAGAATATGGCTTTTACTGACATTAATACGCAACCATGAAGCTAAGTGAAAGCAATTAAGAATACGGAGTAAGTTATCAAGATTTTCATCCGACCATTCGCCAATAAACATAGCGTCATCCGCGTAAAAGAGGTGTGACAAAGTAGACCCATTAATATTAAGACCTCTAGAAATACCCTCATTAGATGCTTGGGACATAGAAATGTGAAGAGATTTCATAACAAGGATAAAGAGTAGAGGAGCTAGAGGATCACCTTGTTTCAACCCGCGGTGCATAGGGAACTCAGAAGTAGGGCTGCCGTTACCTAAAATTAAAGTCATATTAGAGGTAAATATACCTCGAATCCAGTTGCGCCATTTTGGCCCGAACCCGAAAGCATGCAAGACATCTAAGAGGAAATCCCACCTAACCAAGTCGTAAGCCTTCGCGAAGTCAACCTTAAAAACAAGAGCTTCCTTTATTTTCCTTCTACACCAAGCAAGGACTTCATTTAAGATAAACGGCCCGTCTAATATTTGTCTTTTGGCTATAAAACTTGATTGAGTATTGGAAACAGATCAGGTAAGATTGGCACCAACCTGTTAGCAAGAATCTTCGTTACCACCTTGTAAACGGTGCCAATCAAACTAATAGGACGGAAATCATTAACAAGTTTGGCATCTACCACTTTAGGGATTAAAGTTATGAACGAAGCATTACAACCTCTCGGGAAGGAACCATTCTCGAAAAATCACGCAACAACCACGGAAAAATCTGAGCCAATGACGTTCCAATATCGCCTAAAGAATTCAAAAGTAAACCCGTCAGGTCCAGGAGTTTTATTTTCGCCACAATCTCAAACCGCAGCCCGAATCTCATCCGTCTTAATGATGCTGTCCAAATCCGTCACGTGGTCAAGGGACAACCGATTAGGAAAAGGAAAATTTAACTTAAAACGTAAAATAGGAGGGGCTTTGAACCGAGCCGAGAAATGATCCAAAAAGGCTTATTTAACCGAAGAAGGATCCGTACACCAATCGCCATTTACGAAAAACCCCCGGATAGCTAATTGAGACCGCCTTTTATTTATGATACCGTGGAAGAATTTTGAGTTCTCATCACCTTCTATAGCCCAAGTGATCTTGACTTTATAAATAGCATCCTTATTAGCAGATTTCTTAATCTCTTGAAGCTTATTCATCAACTCTAAACGGTTAACTAACATAGTATCCGAAACAGATCCGTCATCAATAGATTTATCAATGACCGCCAAATCAGGCATAATTATGTTTTTATTGCCCACTAAGGAAGAATTAGAGGCTTTGACCCAATCCCAAATGATACATTTCAAATCTTGAAGTTTCTTTTTGGATCTTACCAATCTATTAGAGTCGTTATGATTAAAAGAATTCCACCCCTATTCAACCATAGCATCGAAACCTTCACGACTGAACCACAAATGATATGTTCTGAACGGAGTATGTCCAAAATCCGCATGAACTTAATCAAGAAAAATAGGCCGATGGTCGGATAAGTGTCGATCAAGACAAGTGGCCGTAATCGCGGGAAACACTGAATAAATCCCCTCCGAGACAAGAAAACGATCGAGCTTACTCATTTTTGTGGAAGAGGGATGAACCCAAGTAAATGAATATCCTTCCATCTTAACCTCCTCCAAGCTGGAAAAAGCGATAAAACAGTTGAATTCACGGGAATTAGATGCATTAAACACAGATCCAAATCTTTCTTCTTTGACCCTTACCTCATTGAAATCACCTAAAACAATCGATTCTCCTTTCCATCTATTAATCAGACTGGAAATATAACCCCAAAGAACACGTTTAAGAACTATTGATTGTGGACATTATATCACCACGAATAAGATCTTAGTATTTGTCGGCAGCCAAGTCCCATAAATGGCGAAGAAATTATCTGACATAGAAACATTCTCCTTTTTAGAAATAGACTCTTCCCAGACGCAAAGAATACCACCTGGGTTACCAACTGAACCACTTGCTGCAAATTGAAAATTGGAATTACCCCAAATGGACTTGACATCCGCCTGATACATACTGTCCATTTTCGTCTCGTGTAATGCTAGGAAGTTAACACCCTTTTTATTATTGAGTTCCTTAACCCACTCCTTCTTGTATTTTTGGCCAAGACCTTGAACGTTTGGAGATAGTATCTTCATTTAACACATGCACTCGCTCCTTGTAAACTGATAATATGCTCTATGTCTTTAGAACACCCTTCCATAACGTAGCCCATAGCTTGCCCCACCTTAATTGTTTCGTCTAGAACCTCAAGAAAAGATCCTCCCTTCTTCATATCATGAGAATGAATTTGAGTAGACGCCTCAATTGAAGACTCACTAGTAAAAGAACACTTCTCCTTAGGATGTGGTAACTTAGCCTGATGGTGTGTATCATTACCACTCACTTGCTGTTTAACAGAATTGCTATCATTTTGCAACTGATTAGGGGATTCGGGGGTATACCCCGGTGGATGAGATATGGAAGGGTATACTTCTGGTACACTTGTCTCCTTGGGTTTATTCAACATATCATAAAACCCGAACGGATCTTGAGATTGTTGCGCATTATCCGGTTGACTTCTACCAGGGGAGGCGTCAAGATTCTCCTCAAAAATAGTATTAGACACCACTTCGTCATCACTCGTTGTCCCTTTATTGTCCCCGTCATGAACAAGACTATCTGTATGAAATTACTCACCACAGTTAGATGCATCATCTGTTATGTAACCTTCATCCTTAAACTCCACAAAACATTGGTTCCAAGTAAAGAGTTCCTTAGCACGAACCATAAAGATCTTCCCTTTAAATATTATTTTAAAGGTCTCTAGTATGTTATCCACCCGACTAGTCTTAATGCAAATTCTTTTACGAGCGAATGTAGAAACACCCGACTCTTCAGTATCCACCAATTCTCCCCATTTCTTAAATATCTTGGAAAACGTGTTGTGAGACCAGAGGTTCATCAGGACACCTTCAATATCAACCCACACGACACGCTCATTACTAACAAAATCACCTTGAATATCCTTTAATTCATCGAACCATGAGTTCACACCTTTGTGCTGAAGCATTTTGGCTTTGGCCTTCTCACACGAAAGATCAATACGGACCCAAAATCCACCAAGATACGTGATATGTAAATTTGTAAACCCCTCCTTATTCAAGGTGTTGTACAAGTTAGGGATGGTGCTCAAAATTTTGATTCTTCCTAAAATGCTCCAAGATACATCAGACTGCTGGACGCAGCTATCATCAAGGACCAAGGCAGGAGTATTACTTCCAGGATAAGGTTGAGGTGTAGGAGTACCACCCACAACTTTAGCAAATGATCTATTATTATTCAGAACAGGGGAACTGTTATGCACTCTCGCAAAAGAGGGTACAGGAGGAATCGGTTTATGATGAGTACGCTCATATCTCACCGCATTGGCATGAAGATGAAGACGACCCACCCAAAGGGTACACAAGTTCCCAGTCAAACGCTCCATATCATCCACCCTAATGAATCTAACAAAACCAAAACGCTTACCTGCTTTAGACTTATGATTGGGAATAAACACATCAACCACTTTTCCATATGTTTCACATAAACTTCACAAAATCACGAGGACCAAAGCTATCCGGAAAATTGGTAACAAAAAACTGATTTTGAGATGCCAATAGCAAGATCTTCCTTAGAACGAAAAGATCTAGTATCACCCATGATCGAAATGAAGAAATTGGATTGAAGGGAGATCTAAAAAAAGGAAAAATTGGAAAAATTAGGAAAGAGGGATCTGGGAAAAGGAACCCTAAAACGCCCAAAGCATCAAACTGAAATTACGTTAATCAATTAAAGATGATATACAGACACCAATCCAGGATCACACAAAACTCCGGTAATTATTATATCACAGGAAGATAAAGGGGGATCAGAAGATCACAAGCCTAAACTTCCTCAAAAAATAAAGCAGCAAGATCCGGTGATGCAAAGATAAAGTGAGTGTGATGTGTTCAATAGATTCGGTTGTGGCTTAGTGGGTTGAGACATGGTCGTTAAGCGGCTTAGTGGGTTGAGACATGGTCGTTAAACCCTAAACTATTTATCTACTAAAGCAATTTGAATCATTAATTAGTTAGAATCATATATGATGCTATGAAATACATTAGTAAGTGTAATGATTTGAAAAACCTACAAGCCAAAGCTCTGAGTAACCAGCAAGTCGTATCCAAACCAAGAAACCCATCACAAACAATCTGCCAAGCCTCATTCACAATCTCCTCATTACTCACCCTTTCACTCCCATTTCAACAACTACATCTTTCAGTTTCTCTACTTCATGGCACTCCGCTGGATAACCCGAAGACAGGTCATCTAAAGCGAGTGATGGCGGAGGGACAACTGGAGTCAAAGGTGAGAAAAAGATAGTTAAGGATAATGTAGTGGTGGTTAAGGAATAGAGAAAAGGTGGGGGTTCAAGAGAGTGGGTGAGGGGGTTATGGTGGTTGATGGTGGTATGTGGTGGTGGTTATGGGAGGAGGCAGATGAGAGACACATGGAGGGAAATGACCACGTCACCTCTCTGTGTTGAGACTCAGTTATAATTAAATAAACAAACGTAATCCAAGCCGCTGATGTATATAAAAATAAAAGGCCAAGATTGTTTCATCGGGTCTGTGAACAAAATACGGTCTATATTGAACTTTTTTTCTATTTAATAAAAGTTTTTAAAATGTTTATGGAGAAATTTGATGGAGAAAAAAACATAAAATTATGTCAAATTTAGGGAAAAAAAAGAAAAAAAAACAAGAGACTAATCAATAAAAATTTAGAGATCAAACTTTAAGTAATTAGATTGTGTTAAGTGAAAATTATAATTTTTCATATTCTTTCAATAACTTTCAAAAATTAATAAACACTCCTTACACTTTATAACCTAATAATATCACAATACAAAATTTCAAGCATGAAACTTTTTATACATACGCTTATTAATTAAACTAAAATAATAAATTAACTTAATTTATTTTTAAACTCGTACATGCACGAAACTTACGACTAACTTACTACGAAATAAGATAAATATTTCTTTTATGAAATAAAATCAAATTTGTATTACTTTTTTTATATAGCGAGCAGACATAGCATAATTGGCTCGTGTTATGCCAATGTGTGGTGGTCTATGTTGGATCTATTGCCTACAAATAACACTTTTTTTGTCATGCTTGAAAGTTGAACCTCGCCTCTTTCCAAATGTTCCTCCAATTTTATCTATCTTGTATCTCTCCATGCCAGCTTGTGGTTATGGACGGATTGACATGGAAATCGGATGTGAAACGAGCTATATTTTATTTTAAATCACGAAAATTAAATTTTATATAAAATAGAAGTTTTCTTGACACGTGTAACACCCAGTTTTACGTAACGTTAGTCAACTTTATCAATAATTTTAATTTTTTTATGCAACACCCTATTAAAAATCTTGAGTCCGCTTCTGCTTGTGTTTAATAGCATCGGGTGCGATGCGTCTTGGGTTGGCATTGTCTCGAAAACAGGAGTAGTCAGGATTTTATTTTTAAGTGGACTAAATCATTTTTGAAACACTACGACTATAAAAAGAACTCGAAATTTTATAATTTTAATATTGAGTTTTTAGACAATTTGCAAGTATCATCCATGTAAATAAAAAACTGCATAAACTATTATATAAAAATGATTTACTATAAGCATTAATCAATCTCTTGTGACTCAAGCAATTAAACTCAAATATATATATATATATATATATATATATATATATATATATATATATATATATATATATATATATATATATATATATATATATATATATATATATATATATATATATATATATATATATATATATATATATATATATATATATATATATATATATAGGGAAGAGATCAAATAAAAAAATTTTTTTTTTGTGAGAAGGATAAGAAGGTTTTTTAACCCTTCATCTTAAAATCAATGGTTAAGATCGTCCTAATCATAACTAACTTAAAAAGGGTATAATAGTCTTTTAGTCATCCTATTATAACTAACTTTTATTTAATTATTTAATAAAAATAACAAAATATAGTTTTCTCGTTACCACCCAAACAAAGCCAAAAGTTCTATAGAGTCCCCTTTTTTTGCAAAGTCCTCATGGACTAATCCCCACCATCCAACAATTTTACATCCAACGGCCCAGATTAAAGAAAAATAAACAACCCCCCCCCCCCTCTTTTTTCAACCGTGTATATTGAAAACACAACACCCACCAACCATCACTGCCTCCCACCACCGTCGCCCACCACCGCCCCCACCACCACCCCCACCACCAACAAACACCACCACCACCACTAACAACTACCAGCAACAACCACGACGAGATCCACATTATCCCGATCAAATCCGCGCCAGAAAACCTTAATTTTTAAAGCTAAGTTTCATGTCGATGATTGTAAGTTGTTTTGATTATGCTTGTTTTTATGTTTTTGTTTCATTTTGATTTTGGTTAGAAGATTTCATATCTACTCTAGGTAAAACACATGTTATGATTGTTGATGCACACCACATGTTTGATGAAATGACACAATGATAATCACATGTGCTTTAGCAAGTTTCAATTTATGAGTGAGCATTTTTATGGAAGTTGGGTCGATTTTTGTAGCTGATAAGCTGATTATAGAAGTGTGACTTATGATTACAGGTTATGACTCTTTATGACTCGCTGTGACTCATGTATGAGTCGATGTGACTCATGTATGAGTCGATGTGACTCATGTATGAGTCGATGTGACTCATGTATGAGTCGCTGTGACTCATGTATGAGTCGCTGTGACTCATGTATGAGTCACTGTGACTCATGTAAAAGCTTCATTTGTTTTCTATTATGACTCATTATGAGTCATTATCTATTATTGAGCAAAAGCTTCATTTGTTTTATGATCCAGGTTTGTTGTTGTGAATGTTGCAAAGGATGCAACTGATTTAGTAGCCAAGTTATGTGCATATCATCATACTGCAAAAACTACCAAGGGCAGGACATCGAAGAGGATAAACAACAACCACCGTAGCAGTACAGTTGGTGAAAGCTCCAGCTTAAGCTCGTCGCACAGTGACAAATGCCTTTACTTGCACGTCCTAAAAGGTTTCCTACTAATGAGTTGTTTGCTTAGTCCCCCGGTTTATGCTCTCAAAGGTGGTGATTCTCTCTCTCAGATTTGTAGCATGCTGTTGGTTCAAGTTTGATCATGATGGGCTCACGTTGTAACAATTGGGGCGATGATAATGATTAATCTGTCTTGTGTTTATGTGTTGTCTATTTGAATATAGGTTTGGGACAATAACTTTGTTAAGGTGTTAAGTTTGTAACTAGTTTCCCTTTCCCAGTTTCTTTTTGTAGTTCTTTATTGTACCCTTTTGCATGTATATATAATGAAAAAGTGTTACCTTTTATATCCTACGTCTGTTTTCGCACAGGCCCTTTTTATATGAGTCGGGAGTTGTATGATATATGAGTGACTCATGTATGAGTCACAGTGACTCATACATGAGTCACACTGACTCATGTATGAGTAACACTGACTTATGATTTTAAGTAGTATGTTTTAAAAATCATAGTAGTATGTTTTTGGGTGTCTGAGAATCATAAGTGTCTTTGACTCATACTTGAGTCATGTGACTCATACATGAGTCAGGTGACTCATACATGAGTCATGTGACTCATACATGAGTCATAATGACAGAATATGTATTATAATGACTCAGAATATGTATTAATTGTAATAAACACTTTTACGTATTAAGTGTAGAAATGACAAGAATCAAATGTACAAGTCTTTATAAACACTTGCAAAATTATATGACTCATGCATGAGTCATAATGACTCAAAATATGTTTTAACTGTTAAAAGCACTTTTACATATTTATAAAACTGTATTATGTGTAGAAATGACAACAATCAAATGTACAAGTGTTTATAAACACTTGCAAATTTATATGACTCATGCATGAGTCAGGCGACTCATGCATGAGTCAGGTGACTCATGATATTCAATACATAGTATTCAAATCACATATTCAAGACATGTTTTCAACACTTCAATAAAAGAAATCATAAATTTAAATCAAATAGTCAACACATGTTTTCAACACTTCAATAAAAGAAAAATAGAAAATTAAATCAGATATTCAACATATGTTTTCAACACTTGAAGTAGTTGTTGTATTTAATTCTCCTACTTTTCTGCATCTTTACTCAACCAAAACAAGCACTCGTCTATGTGAAAGTTAGCCTCATTTGTTAGTCTCTAAATTGTTTTGTTCTTCTCTCCGTATCTGCTTGTGTTTCTTCTTAATGAAAGCGGTATCAAATCCCTTCTCCAACGCCTTAAAATGTACTTCTCTAGAATCTCTTCAAGATCACGGTTCTTCAAAACACAAAATATGTGGCGACAAAGAAAACCATAACGCATAAAATGCCTACACGTACACTCAACTGATCCATCTCCAGGATTACGGAGAACCTTGAACATAAACATGAAACAAGCTAATAAGTGAGCATAAATCATGTATGAGTGACACTAAATCATGCATGAGTCACACTAACTCATACATGAGTCATAGTGACTTATATATGAGTCACAGTGACTTATACATGAGTCACAGTGACTTATACATGAGTCACACTGACTCATGCATGAGTCACACACTGACTCATGCATGAGTCACACTGACTCATACATGAGTCACGTGACTCATACATGAGTCACGTGACTCATGTATGAGTCATTCTCAGTTAAATGTTTCACTAACCTTGTAGGTTATTACTTTGTCTTCTTCTTGTACAATCATCTCTTTGCCTTCTTCTGTATACAGTTAAATGTTTCATAACTTAGAACTTGTTAAATCACATGTGATTATCATTGTGTCATTTCATCAAACACATGGTGTGCATAAACAATCATAACATGTACTTTACCTATATTACAAACAACAACTATATGCATCTTCAATAACATTGGCATCAGCTTCATATATGTATGGAAAAGGTGGGTTGGAGTGGAGATCGCCGGAAAAAGGTGGGTTGGTGTGGATGACGCAGGAAGAAGGTTGGTTTGTTGTGGTGGTCGCGGGAAGAAGGTGGGGTTGTTGTGGTGGTCGCCTGAAAAAGGTGGGAGATGAGGTTGTTGTGGTGGTCGGCGGTTGGGTGGAGGTGGTTGTGGTGGTCGCCGGTGGGAGTGAGGATCGGGTTCCATCCCGAGTTTGTTATGTTTTTTTTTTATATAATAAAGGTAAGTTATAAAAAAGAGGGGTTTTAATCACAACCCTTAGATCATTTAGAGATAAAGGGTGGGGATTTATCCATGAAGACTTTGATTAATAAGGGTGTGTGGGGGATCTTCTCCCCCCAAACAAACGCATAAAAAGACACACAAACATAAGATAAACACACATACCGATCTTCAAGTCATCTCTCTTTTTTCAATCCAGGGTTTGTTCTTCATAAAAGGGGGATTTTAGACAAAATCCCCAATTCATATTATAAACTCATTATTCAATCAAGTTAGGGTAACAAGCTGAATTTATTTTGGATCTGAAGCTCCATTTCGTGGATGATAACATAACTTTTGAAATTATCCAGATTGTTAATCGCTTAAGATCAATTGTGAAGCTAAATTTCGTGGAGTATGAAATTAATTTTCAAGGTAATGTATTTTATTATTTTGTTTAAATTGACACCAGATATAAATTTCTTGTTCTAGTTAGTGTATTTGATTCTAAGTTTTGTGTATTTCGTGTATTTTGCTTCAATTATGTTATTTGTTGTGAAATTTTAGAAAGATTGGTGTTATTAGTATTAATTGATATATAAGATTTGTGTTTTATAATCTGATGAACAAATTAGCGTAATTTGAAAATAAGTTTGTATGTCTAGTAGACTTTGATGTACAGATTAATTTATTTTGTGACACGGAGTTTCGGTGAAAATTAATACAAGTGTTTCATCTGTGCATTAAATTGATATGATTAAAGCGTGATTTGTTTCTGAATTAGTTAAGGACCAAACATGAATTAGTTTTCATTGGAATTTAGGCAAAGGTATATGTATGTCTAAATTCCTAAGAGAAATAATGCTTGTTTAAACTGACTTACCGAGATCACGCTCATTTTTTCTTAGTTGCACCAAATCAGCGGGCGATCTCGGTTTACAAGTAATAGGTATCAGTTTATTATTAGTCAAATAAAAGGCTATCATCTGAGTATGCTTTATTTGGTTCATAGTTGTGTTTGCAACTAGAAATATTAGTCACTAGGAAATCATCAAAAGACTAGGTGTTCTTCGTTTGGCATATGATGGGAAAAAGTTTTACAAACCAAATGTTCCAAATTTCGTGAAAACGTTAAGGGTAAATTGTTCAAGACATTAGAGAATGCTTTATATAATTGCCCTCTAACAGGTGAACCCGAGTGACAGTGATTTTTTCGTTAAGGTTGTCAAAAGTTCAAGTGGTTAAAGATCAAGAAATGATTCAGATGGAAGTTTGGTAAACTATGATTACTAGGAAGATCAGTACTACACATGAAGACTAGGTTCCTTCTCCTTGGAAGAGTTCAAATAGAGAATTTGAGGCTTAAGTTAAGATGGGTGATAATGGAAGTTCCAAATCTAGTTCTTATTATACCACTCTTAGTTCCAAATAAAGTTTTGAAATGTTAACAGTCAACTCAATCAAGACGATGATGCTGCCAAGAAAGGAAGATGGTTTAACAATTGTGGTGAACAAGATGCAGATCATGACGCTCGAAACTGCAAAATACGAAGAAGACTCAACAAAAAAAGGAACATATGTTATTCTTAGTTTTCTTGCAGAATCTCAATTCTTTCAATATTAGTAATCTTTAGTATTAGTTTACTTCTTTCAGTATTAGTACAAAAATGAACGTGTCTCAATCTTACTTTTTTTTATTTTTCATTGTATTAGTAGTATGTCCGAAAACAAATTTAAAAAAGCCATGAATAAAAACTGTTATATTCTTTTGCACTCATATTATGTGTTATCAGTTTTTATTTTTGCATCGGAATTACCTTAAGTTTAATATTATATGAAAAAATGATGCAGAATTAGCTTTATTTTATGCACGAAACAACTTTATTTTGAACAAGTCATGCTAATCTGATAACTTAAAAATTGATGTACATTTTTCTTTATTTTCATGCACAAACAACTTTATTTTTAACATGTCATGTCAATTAGAGAACCTTTTAACATCATATGAAGAATAATGCACAGACGTTAATTATGTTAAAGACATACATCAATATAAAAAATTATTATTTTTTATATCTAAAAAACTGATGCACATTTTTCTTAATTTTCATGCACAAATAGCTTTATTTGAACACCTTAAACGAATGTCTTAAAAAATGATGCACATTTATCATATTATCATTCACATAACAACTTTATTATATAAAAAACCTATTAAGAAATATAAAACTATAAGAAAATCACAAAAATGAGATACGAAACTGAATTTTATACCATTAGAGATTTCTTACACAATTTGGATCATGTTCAACAAAAGTATAAAGCAATTTATACCCATAATTTTCAACAAGTTTTCTGACAATTCAATAGAATTATATTCCTAAACAAAAGAAGCAATAAAACTAATACATTCTTTTCACACGCTCTTGTACCAACAAAAACCTGTTCTCCAAATGTTTCGTTTTAGTCCCACTTGGTAGTCTCTGACAGAGAGCCAATTCTTTCATAACTTTAGTTAGTTTATTTCTGATTTGAGTGAAGGTAACTTCACTTTCCACAAAAGCTTCTACATCTTCACTTTCCACAACGGGTGTTAATCTTCACTTTCCACAACGGGTGCTACAATTGCCACAACGGGTGCTACATCTTCGCTTTCTACAATTGGTGCTACATGCTCTAAAATAAAAAAGTTGATGTTCAGTTCTGAAATAATATTTGAGTTAACAGAATATGTAAAGTTTATAAGTCAATTTATATTAATTTGTACATCAAATCCCTAAATTTGTACATCAAATATTAAATAGCTAAAACTGTAAGTCATTTTATAGTGTGTACATCATACACATAAATTTGTACATCAAATATCAAACAGTTATCAAAGTATTTTATATTTTCATATCTCATGTACAAATTTAGGTATCTGATGTACAAACCTGATTAATATCTTATGTAAATACAGCTAATAGAATATGTAAAGTTTAGTAGAATACGTTTAAGCGAAACATTTGATCCACATTTAGCTGTAGATTAATGCACAATACTTGTCTCTATTCCTATGAAATCAGATTGATTTTGGTTTAAACGAGCATTAGTTTTTATAGGAATTTAGACAAACTTATAACTAATTCTAATTTTCCTAAATTCATCCAATGCACATTTTGACATTAATCAATGCAGAAACACGCATAGCCTTGAGCAAAAAACGACGAAACAAAACAAACAGCTCATGTTATAAGAATCTGATGCACTTTTACCCAAAACTAATGCGCAAACCATTGTAAATAAGGTCACGTGTTGATTTGATGCAATTAAACAAAATCGGATGTACTTTTGCCCTAAATTAAAACGAAAACTAATATATTTTTAGTTCTTAACTAATTCACTATCACATTTCAATAAAATTTATAACAATCTAATGCACAAATTTCCATAAGTAATGAACAAATACTTGTTAACCGAGATCACTCCCTGATTTGATGTAATGCAATTAAACTGAAATCGGTTTTGTTTTTAGTAAATCGTTTAAACGAGCATTAGTTTTCTTAGGGATTTAGGCATGCTAATAACTATGCCCAAAATCCTACGAAAACTACTTCGAGATTATTCCTTATAAAAAACAGATTTCAGCCAAGTATTACATAATCTAATGCACAATTTTAATAAAGCAATAAAATTATAACAACCAAATGCACAAAAATATACATTTCAGTCCGCATTATAACAATCTAATGCATAAATTGACCTAACTAATGCACAAACACTTGCAAACCGAGACAACTCGCTAATTTGGTGCAATTAAATAGATATCAGGGTGATAATTATTTCTCTTAGGAATATAGGCAAACTTATATTTATTCCCAAACTTCAATAAAAACTACTTTGTTTTTAGTTGTTAACTAATTCACAAAAATATAACATTTCAATAAAATTTATAACAATCTATTGCACAAATTTCCCTAAGTAATGCACAAACACTTGAAAATCGAGAACACGCGCTGAATTGATGCAATTAAACAGAAACTAGGGTGATCTCAATAAATCGGTTAAATGAGAATAATTTCCTTAGGAATTTAGGCATAGTTATAACTTTGCCTAAATCCATATGAAAAATAATGCACGTTTAGTCCTTAGCATTATTCATAAACAAATCACATTTCAATGAGCATTAGATCGATTTGATGCACAAATTGACCTAAGTAGGGCACGAACACTTACAAACGAAGATCACGTGTTGATTCAATTCAATTACACAGAAATCAGGGTAATCTCTGTAAATCGGTTTAAACGTGCATTATTTCCCTTATGAATTTAGGCATACTTATAATATAACTTTTCCTACATCCGTATGAAAACTAATTCTCGTTTAGTCTTTATCTAATTCAAAAATAAATCACATTTCAATCGACATTGTATCAATTGGATGCACATTTTGACCAAAATTAATGAACAAACACTTGTCTAAGTTTTCTTAGAAATTTAGGCAAAATTATAGCTTTGCCTAAATTCCTATAAACTAATACACGTTTTGCCCTTAGCTAATTTACAAACACGTCTAAACTGAATCATGATTTTTAATGCACTTGTAACATTACATAAATTCTTATAAATCTAATGCACATTTAGACCTACATTAATGCACAAACATGCATAGCCTCAGGCGAAACAAAATTAAACACACAAGTCACATTTCAACAAACATTATATGAACATAATTTACATTTAGCCCTAACTAATTCACAAAACTTGTCAAGTTAAATCCAATTCACATTTTCTCTAAAAAATATGTTATTAACAGAATCTCATAAGGTTATTACATCAGTACCAAAATATTTTTTTGTCATAATATGCATTAAAAATTGTTTCACATTAATTTTTACACATAATATGATTCGAATTAATCTAATATACATAAATTAAAATCAAATTCACATTAGCTTTGCATCATATAGAATATGATTCACGTTAACTTTTGAATCAATTAAATTTGATTCACATTAACTTTTACATCAATAAAATATGATTCACGATATTTTTTTCATCAATTAAATCTAATTCACATTAATTTTTACATCAATGAAATCTGATTCACATTTTGTTTTCATATAATATGCATCAAAATACAGGATCTACATAAAGATAGGAAGAAAATTAGGTTTAGTTTACTTACCTATTCTTTTTTCGTCATTTTAAGCAGTAAAAGGATCGATTTGAAACTGTAAAAGGATCGATTTGAAACTTCGTGTAGCTTTAAATCAATCGTGGTTTTGTGAATGAACTTTTAGATCAGTGGTGTTGGTAAAATATTGATCGGAATGAATTTTTAGTGAGAGAGAGTGATATGATTTATAAAGAGATCAAAATAAATTTGTGAGAGATAGATAGAGTCAAAGTGATATGATCTGTGAAATAATGATCGAGGTTGTTTGTTAGTTTGTTTAAGTATAAACATGAAAAGACCTTTTTACCCTTTCATCTTTAATTGTATTATGGTTTAATCTTGATCGTTAATTTTTTTTTCAATGGTTAAAAAATCTTCTTATCCTTCTCATGATAAAAAGTCTTTTTATTTTAACTCTCCCCTATATATATATATATATATATATATATATATATATATATATATATATATATATATATATATATATATATATATATATATATATATATATATATATAGAATTACAAACTATACAAAAATTCCAAGGACTCATAGGGGAGCTATACAAAAATTTCAAGGATTCATAAGGGGCATGGTTTACCCTACACCTCATGTGGTTACGCCATTGTTTGAAAATACGACCGGACAACGCCAAAGACACATCGGAGGTGGAGTTTACGGGTCTGGCATTGTCACCCCAACCAGCCGAAATGGTGTCATAAGAGGGAGTCGTTTTTGCTGTTCTTGTGCACCAACCGTACTTAGCGGTCTAAACAATTAGTATCATTTATTGAAAGCAAACTTATTTTCAAAGGAATAACACATAGAACCTAATCCATTCTTTTGTGTTTTCTAAAGTCTTCCTTTTACAGGATTTGAACCATTCAACAGGTGTTAGATTTGTTCAACTTATCTAAAGGTCTATCAAGTTTAAGACATATATACTCGATATAAGAATTGATCGCCATCTCATGTCTTCGGTTGACCGTACCCACCAATATATAGTAAGGCGTTTTGGCTTCAACGCTATTCACTATCAGGGATACTAATACAATGACAAGGATAATTTAAATCCCCCTAAAACTCCAGCAAGAAAATACTTTAGTTTAAATCGAAATTTTATTAATCACTAAAAGTGAGTTACAATTATAAAGAGTCCTAACTATATATATATATATATATATATATATATATATATATATATATCTATTTATAGGAATATAAAACCTGTAAAAAACCCACCTAGTTATAATAAAAATCGAATCAGTAAGTAAAAACTGCATTCAGCACATATACGACGTGACAAAAAAAACACCTTGCTACAGCGTAAACATGTAAAAGCCGACACTGAATCATATTCGGGAACTCCGCGGCTTTACAATGTTCAAGATGTTACACCGTAGAGAAAATGGCTTCAGCCCCTCTTGGAGGTTGAATCTAATCCCATCACACACGTATTGTATTTGATGGTATCAGTAACTTTTTAAGTTACCAATTTAAGTAACAAGTTGTCGTCAATAAACTCAAAAAGGGTATGACAAACATTCATTTTCTAACCCAGATAATACCGGCACTAAAAAAATATTGGGATTTTTGAATATGTCAATACCCCGTAGTTGATTTTCTTTGTTGCTGTTTTTTGATTCTTGAATATGACTAAGAATGCTTAGTTTTCAAAGGACACAAACAGACTTTAGTTAAAGCTAATAGGGAAACGAGTTCCACGATATACGAGTATACGGCAGCACCAATTTAGCCATCTAAACACAAGAAACATTCTAGCTAGTCAGGTCAAAGTCAAACAGTATTATGACCACGTTATAAACTTATAATAACCCTATATATATATGACTCCCACCCGTTTATTATACAAATCATCAAATCCCACCACTTCATCAACTTTCTACTTCTGGATCTGCATTAGTCCCTATTCCGGGTGCCTCTTCAATAAAGACATCTTTTTTTCTAATAGAGTCGTTAGTTCAGCAGCTCTCGAAGCCATTTAATAGCAGCAAATATATATGATGACACAAAATATCAAAAATCTAGCCGTTTTCGTGACATTCGTTTTGATCTTCACAAGTTTTGAACCAAACGAAGCTTGTCGACTCCTTGATGGAGGATCTGAAGAACCGTGGATGAAGAGAGGAAACCTTCTTTTGACGTCTCTTCAACGAGGCACAGATCCTCCACCACCAGGAAATGGATGTAGTAACACTGGTAACGGTGGCAATAATTGTAGATAAAGCACGCTAACGATGATGTCAATGTTGTTTTTCAATCTCAGGTTTTTGGATCTTCGAACCAAAATCAAGATATACAAAATATGCAAAGATGTTTTGTGGAATCAATCTTTCATATAAGTTTAATAATCAATATGCATCATCATTGTTCTTTACAAATGAATAAACTATATATAGTTTTCTAAACGGTACGATGAAACGATGTAACGTTTCATTGTCAACCGTTGTAACGGTTTGGAGATAAAACTGCCAAATAACCGTTTCTATTCTAACTGCTAATAACTGTCTGTTCGGGTTTTGGGATTAGTCTATTGGGCTAAGAGAATCGGCCCAACATCTCCCCCATAATCACAAAATGCGTCTTCAGTGTTGTTGTAGATTTCGTAGTCCAATAAGTTGCCTCATCGTAAGAAATCGTATCTTTGGTAGTGCCTTTGTGAGTATGTCAGCCTTTTGATATTCGCCACTTATAAATTCCACTTGTATGTCGTTTCTTTCAACGCATTCTCGAATGAAGTGATATCTAGTGTCGATGTGCTTGCTTCTTCCATGAAAAACTGGGTTTTTCATTAGTTGAATTGCTGATTTGTTGTCCACCATTATGGTAATCTTTTCTTCTCTTGTATGAGTGAGCTTGCTAAGTAGTCTTTTTAACCATAATGCTTGAGTTGCTGCTGCAGTAGCGGCTATGAATTCTGCTTCACATGATGATAGTGCTACAGTGGCTTGTTTGTGTGAACTCCAGCTAATAGGTGATTCTCCATAGTAAAATATAATGCCAGTAGTTCCTTTGCCTTCTAGAGTGTTAACTCCATAGCTACTATCGCTATATCCTTGTATTTGGTTTCCTCCATTATGTTTGTAGGTGATTCCATGATCTTTTGTTCCTTTTACATAACGTAGTACCTTCTTTATTGCCTTCATGTGTTGCTCTTTTGGTTCTTGCATGAATCGACTAAGTAATCCAACAGAATAACTTAAGTCGGGTCTTGTATGTAGTAAATATCTTAAGCATCCAATTATGCTTCGATATTCAGTTGAGTCTACCAATGTGTCTTCAGTCTTCTTTGTTAGCTTCGTTCCAGGGTCCATTGGTGTCCAAGTTTCATTGCAGTCAGTCAATCCATTTTCATTTAGTATCTTGTTTGCATAGGCAGATTGCTTGATAGATATTTCACCCTTTGATTGTGTGACTTCTATGCCAAGATAATATGCTAATAATCCTAAGTCGCTCATTTCAAATTTTTCTTCCATTTGAGCTTTGAAGAGGTCTATTTCCTTTTTAGGTGTGCCAGTAATGATTAAATCATCCACATAGACTCCTATCAGTAGGATTGAGTCTCTTGTGGCCTTCGTGTAGATGGCTTGTTCCAATGCACACTTCTTGAAATCTAAAGACTTCAAGGTGTTGTCTAGCTTTATGTTCCATGCACGTGGTGCTTGTCTTAATCCATAAAGTGCTTTCCTTAATTTGTAGACTTTTCCATCTTTCTTTATAAATCCTTCAGGTTGTGCAACGTATACTTCTTCTTTTAAATCTCCATGCAGAAATGCAGATTTTACGTCTAGGTGATGCACTTCCCATTTTCTATTTGCAGCTATGGCAAGTAGTAATCTAATGGTTTCCATTCTTGCTACAGGAGCAAAAACTTCTTCAAAATCTATGCCATGCTCTTGTATGTAGCCTTTTGCTACTAATCTAGCCTTGTGCTTGATTATTTTCCCATTTGCGTCTCTCTTCGTCTTAAACACCCATTTTAAGCCAATTGCTTTATGTCCATAAGGTAAGGTTGTGAGTTCCCATGTGTTATTTCTATTTATAGAATCTAACTCATCCTTCATTGCTTCTATCCATTTTTGATCGTTTGAAGCTTCCTTGTAATTCTTGGGTTCATCTTCTGCTAGTAGTAATTCCTCAGAATCTTCATAAACATCATTCAATGATCTATAGCCCCTTATAGGTGTATGATCAAATTGTGAGTGAGAGCTTGTAGATGCTCTTGATTCGCTATTTCTTTGATTGAATGAGTGTGTCAAGTTATTTGGTGTAACTTGGGAATTTACTCGAGATGATCTTGTTGATGGTGTTTGAATCGTGTGAGAATGTGTAGGTGAGCTATTTGTTGGTGATGTATATCCATCATCGTCAAAATTGTTGAAGTCATCGTCTTCGTCATGTGGTTCGTCTTCATCCCTTGGTTCAGTTTCATGATCAGTGTGATCATCTTTGTTAGGGTTATCTATTATGAAGTCGATCCATTCAGGTTCTTCGTTGATGTGCTCGTCTAGATAATCGCTCCAATCCCATTTTTCATTCTCCTTAAATTTCACGTCTCTACTAACGCAAATTCTTCTTCTTATTGGGTCAAATAGTCTATATGCTTTTGATCCATATTCGGTTCCTAAGTATACCATTTTGATACTTCTATCATCTAATTTTGTTAGATGTTGTGATGGAACCTTCGCGTATGCTATGCAGCCAAAAATCTTTAGGGTTTCTAGATTCGGCTTCCTTTGTTTAATTGCCTCGTATGGAGTGATATCTTCCAGTGCTCTAGTGGATGCACTATTTAGGATGTATATGGCGTGTCTAACAGCTTCAGCCCAAAAGTCTTGTGGCATGTTTGTTGCTTTCATCATACATCTTGTCATAGACATTATTGTTCTATTTCTTCTTTCTACTACTCCATTTTGTTGAGGTGAATAAGGTGCGGTAAGTTGTCGTGCTATGCCATTGTCTTTGCAATATTGCATGAATTCATTTGATGTGAATTCTCCTCCACGATCAGTTCTCAACATCTTTAATGTTGTTCTTAGCTCCTTTTCTATTGTCTCCTTGAATTCCTTGAAAGTATCAAAAGCTTGATCTTTTGTACTTAAGAAATATGCCCACATAAATCTTGAATAGTCATCGACTAGCAAGAATATGTATCTCTTTCCAGAAGGTGTTGGTGGTGTGATTGGTCCACATAAGTCTCCATATACTAAATCCAATGGTGATGTTGATCTAGTTTTGGCTTTCTTTGGGAATGGTGCTCTACTTTGTTTTCCAATTAAACAAACATCACAAATTTGTGTTGTAGGTTTAATGGTAGGTATTCCATGGACTAATTTCTTCTGAGTCATAGTAGTGAGTGACTTGTAGTTTAGATGTCCTAATCTTGCGTGCCATAACCATGATGTGTCTTGTAAGTTTGCTAAAAGGCAGATAGGTGTGCCTATCCTTAGGTTTGCCTTGTAGAGTCGGTTCCTTTGTCTTGTGACCTTTAAGAAGATCTTGTTATCCATGTCATAAAGTCGTAATTCATCGTTTTCCATTACTACTTTACAACCAATTTCTGTGAATTGTCCAAGGCTCAATAGATTGCTTCTTAGGCTTGGTATGTAGTAGACATGTGATATGATTCTTTGTTCGTCATCATCACACTTTATTATGATTGAACCTTTTCCTTTTATTTCTATGTATGAACCGTCTCCAAATCTTACTTTTCCACTAACCTTCTCATCTAAATCTTTGAAGTGTTCCCTCACTCCAGTCATATGGTTGCTTGCCCCATTATCTAGGTACCATTGACTATCCATGTTTGTCTCTTTATATCCTACATCAGTTTTGTGTAGCGAGACTTCTTGTTCTTCAACATCCTTAAGTCGTTTTCTCTTATTTTGAGGTTCTAAGATTGCCATCAGGAGGGTTGGCTCTAAATCTTCTTCTTCGACTAGGTTTGAGTGTTCATTTGCTTTAGTTTGTGTGCGACACTTCGATGCTATGTGCCCTGGCTTGTCGCATTTAAAGCAAATAATTTTATTATTATTCCTTGTTGTGTTGAAGTTTCTTCTATTGTTATTTTGAGAAGTTTCCTCTTTTTGCTTCTCATCCTTGAATTTTGCGTGGTTCTTGTTGTGTGAAGACTTGTAGTTTCCACGTCCACGTCCTCTAAAATTTCTTCCCCTATTCTCATGTCGTGTGAACATCAATTTTTCTTGATTGTCCACTTGTTTACCCTTCTTGTGTTTAATCCTTTCTTCGTAGGTCTTGAGTCGGCCTATCGCTTCTTCTAGAGTCATCTTGTTTAAATCTGAGTATTGCTCGATTGATGCGACGATTTGAAGGAATCTATCAGGTACAGCATTTAAGAGTTTTCGTACTAGTGTCGAATCCTCAAAAGTGTGTCCTAAGCTAGCGGCTTTGTTCGCGTATTGTGTCAATTTTCCAGAAAAGGTGTCTATTGACTCGTCTTCCTTCATTTGTAACGTCTCAAAGTCGGATTTGAGCGTTTGTAATCTCGCTTGTTGGACTCTTTCCTCCCCCATATGCCTTAATTTTAAAGCATCCCATATTTCTTTGGAGGTCTTGTGCTTCGATATTTGAAGCAGTTGTTCTTCGGGTAAAGATTGATAAAGAAATGCCATTGCGGTCTTGTCTTTCTTGTTATCAGTTTGGGTAGTATCCTTTGGATCTACCATTTCCCATAAACCATTCGCTTCTAGAATGATTTGCATTCGAATTGCCCATAATGGATAATTCGAGGATTTAAGCATAGGACATTGGAAGTGAGGTGTACTCGTGGTACTAACCTCCTTCTTCGATCCTCCTCCATCTTCGTTAGTCATATTATTAATTATCTTAATGATAGTGACTGAGAAATTTCCTAATTAAAATAATTTTGACACTTGTAGTGTCCAGAAAAAATATATTTATTTTTCTAATGAGATCTCTATCGCCAAATAGGCTATTTTAATTCTAATAGGCTTAATTTTTTTGTAAAAAAAATTTTCCTTGGAAATTTCTATTTATTTTAATAGTGAATAAAAATAAGGTTAATTACTCCCTAAAATTATTCTAAAATATAATAAGTAGTGAAAACACTAAAAATTATATCTAAGTTTTTTTATTTAATAAAATCTACTTATGATTTTAAAAAGTATAATTTACTAAATAAAAATTTTATTTTCAAAGTTTATAAGTTTTCTAAAAAAATTTCTAAAAAACCTATAAATAATAATAAGATGGATAGTTTGGTTTTTATTAAAACCTGTTTGGGCTTTTTGGCCCGTAGATCCTTTGGTGCAGATAAATGAATCGGCCCAAGTCTCCTTTTGGGGTATTAATAACCCGGTCCTTATGCTTCGTGTTATTTATTAACACACTTGTGTGTGAAAAATAAATACACCGTCTCTCTCTCTTCCTCCTTGGATACTCCGTCCCCTCTTTCTTCTTCTTTCACAGTAACCAAAAATTATTTTGGTTTTTGTGATGGATCTATGTGAATCGAATGGTGGATTCAATAATCCTCCTTTTGATTTGTTCAAACGTTCGTTGATAAAAACGTTTGATTCTCCTTATTGTGTTCTTGCGAAAACTAGGGTTTTCGTAAGAAGTTTGGGGATCTGGTATGTTATTCGGATATATCGAATCGTGATGATTTCTATTGGGTTATCAAGTCCTAATTTTGGATTTGATTGGGGTTTACCCAATTTTTTCGAGAATCTGTGATATCCGAATCCTGGTAAGTTTTCTGTTTTCTTTCGAATCTGTGTTTAGAAAAACAATCCTTGTCTAATCTTGGATTAGGCAAAAATCTTTTTTTCGGTGTGTTTGATTTTTGCAAGTTTTCTGGGAAATACCCCTATTGCCGAATCGTTGATTCAGGCGGTGGGTAGGATTTTCCTTTGGTAAAAAAACACTATGATGAATCGTGATTCGTGTTTTTTTTATTTGTGCAAAAATCTTCGAAAAGATTTCCGTGGGTTGGTTTTTGATTCGAGAAATCAGAAAGGTATATGATGAACTTTTGGTTCTGTAACCAAACGCTCTGATGCCAAATGTTGTTTTTCAATCTCAGGTTTTTGGATCTTCGAACCAAAATCAAGATATACAAAATATGCAAAGATGTTTTGTGGAATCAATCTTTCATATAAGTTTAATAATCAATATGCATCATCATTGTTCTTTACAAATGAATAAACTATATATAGTTTTCTAAACGGTACGATGAAACGATGTAACGTTTCATTGTCAACCGTTGTAACGGTTTGGAGATAAAACTGCCAAATAACCGTTTCTATTCTAACTGCTAATAACTGTCTGTTCGGGTTTTGGGATTAGTCTATTGGGCTAAGAGAATCGGCCCAACAGTCAATTGAAGCTTAACACAATAATAACCATGCAGTAACTCCATGCATGCAGCATTAAGTCATTAACACCTCTCTAAGTAGTTATGACTTATGAGTATACGTTTTTCTACAAGTGTATCTAGTTTTCTCTTCATTTATTGGATTCTTTTATTTCTTTATTAATATTTTAACAATAAATTAACATGATGTGTTTATTTTGATTAGTAAAAGAGTACGTCATAGTTTCTATTTTGACTGGAAATTCATGAGTTAACGTTGAATGAAAGAATGCATGCATCATGGTTACATGTTTAATGAAGTTCATAAGTTAACGTTATAAGATCACATTTTATTGACCAAAGTGGCATAACTAATGTTCTACGACTACTAAATTGTATCTATATTTTTCAGTAGCTAGCTATTTGTTAGCTTCCCGTTGTGTATCTTCAAATATTTTTCAGTTTAATTTGAGCCCATGACTACCGAAAACAAGTCGACTAATCCCAAAGATGGGCCAAATAAAGAGATGGTAGTAACAGCCTTTTAGCTGTAGATATACCCTCGTCCTCAAAGACTAGTTATTCCGTGAAGAATGGAGGTCATTTTTTGGGCAAAAGAATTCTTTGATAAATTTTATTATTAAAAAAAACAGTTAAAGAGGTTACTTATGATCTAATCAAATATGAGAAAGGTTGCTTTGTGGCTAAGAACCAATTTCCGTTTTACTAGTACAACTTATAGTTATTTCGTCGTATTTGCCTTTTTATTTGCTTCCTTATGAGCATAATCCGGAGACCTCAAATATCAATCTAATTTACTCGTCATTGTATTTCACCTTTTTTACTTGCTCACATATGTCATGTCCCTTCATACATGTTTTAATAGCTATGTAGCTCTGTTAGGATTATGGGGCTCATATTTATTAGCAAACAACAACAAAGTATCAGCAACTAATATGACAGCAAATTCATGAACAAAAGATCAGAGCATAAGGTGTTTGAGACAAAAGTTGGACACACAGGTCTAAGTACAAAGTTACAAATACAAATTGTTATATAAGAGAGAAACCAACCTAAAGGTTTCCTATATTGAAGTTATTAGTAAAATGACTAAAGCAAATTTACCAAAATACCCTTAGGAGGTATCACTCAAATATATAACAATCTCCTCCTAAAAAAAATACAAAATCTTTCAAATCAAATTCAACATTCTAAATTTTAGAGTAACTAGCCTAATTATTATCCGTATTCTAAATAGGTTCTTTAACGCATCCTACAATTTTCCAACAAGCAACTAATAATCGGCAACCGCTTTCCGACTTTGGTAATTGTAAGTATTTTATAAAAAAGTCAAATTGAGTTGTATTAGCACAATGGTGTATGTAACATACGGATAACACCTATGTTGATGTATCATGTGACATATTTCTCACAAAATAGAACCTCAATGCCAAGTCTATCACCATTATTTCAGAACGACCCTGCAAGGTTTAGACAAACATTACTTCGAACTAATCAATCACAATCACGTGTGTTCTTTGCTTAGGTTACTTTTTGTTCTTTTTTGTTGACATTACTATAGTATTCTTGACATTTACTTCATGCTAAGTAATGTTGTATTATGTTAGGATTTATTTATCAATCTACCAATAATGGAAAAAAATGGCTAATACAAATGTGAAGAAAACAACAAAGCGCGTTGCGTCTGTTCAAGATAAACAAACAAACATTGCTACACCATCCGGGTTGTTTGGCAATATCGGAAATAAGATGTTGCATAATTCACTTGGATAGTAACACATACGTGTATATAAATATCTCAAATTCTAATAAAGCACTATTGTTTATTGGTAACTACTTTATGTTTGTTTTTTGCTTCTCCGAATGCGTTGGCCACAAGTGGTGTTTATCAAACTCCTGTCACCGCAACACGTAAAAGACGAACAACTTTAAATGATCTTTCACCTGGTTTTACTCACAAAACGTCCTTTCTTTTTATTTGTGTTGTATCATTCGTCATAAGTTCAATACGTTTTGAGTATATGACCATGTTATATGTTAGTTACACCACGAAAACCAAAGAAGATTACAACATCGCCTGACTCTTTTCCTAACATGATGACCTCAACGTCTGGAACATCATTAGGTAACAAAGATATGTTTACGCTCCATATTATTCGTCTAAATACATCAATTTTGTTTTCAGGCTTATCACCAACTCATTACTTATCAACACGCAAAACAATGTTAATCGTGTTGTTGACGCACCAAAAACATTACAATAAGGCTTTGTTCAAGTGAATACAGCCACATCAACACGTAACAGAAGATCGGCTATGCATGATGCTTCAAAAGGTTGTTTATTATAAACAAATTACATAAACTAATTTCAAACAACATTACAAGTAATATTGCATTAATAAGCTTATTTAATATTTGTTTTAGTATCTTTGCAAATACCAGTGGTTGGTCGAGGAAGACCAAGGAAAACAACGAAGGTTACTAGGTCTCTTTCGACGTATGATATAATCAGTAATCCAGCTGGTGGAAACTCAACCGGTAATCGCTGATATAGATCCATACGTTATTTTTATTTGTAAAATGTATACAACATAGTTATGGCGTCAACTATTTTTTTTATTTTCAGTCTCACCAAGTACAATACTTACCAACACCAACACCAATTTTAATCATTTTATAAGCTCCACAAAAAGTTCGGTATCACGTGGTAGCCAAGTTTTAACAGGTTCATCAACACGTGTCCGGCAATTTTCGTTGAGTGATATTACTAACGGTAACAACTTTATACATTTGATTGACCTACACTTATTTGAAACATCCTTACACGTAAAATGCATTTATAAGCTTTTTGAATATTTGTTTCAGTATATTTGCAAAAACCAATTATTGGTCGAGGCAGACCAAGAAAAACAACGATGATTACAACACCTCCTTCGCCGTATGATATTACTAGGGATCCAACTTATGTAAACTCAATTGATAATCATTCATATACAATCATACCTTCATTGTATTTGAATAATGCATATAACATAGTTATAACTGTAAGTTTATGGACTTATATTTAATAGTCGTGTGATAAGATCGAACTCGAGGTTACGGGATTGCACACAATACGTAAAGAGTTAATATACTTAATAAATATATTTATGTATTTACTAATTTATTTGATAAATTTATATATGTATTTAATAATTTAACCGAGCAAGTAACTATATAACTTTAACGATCGTTAAATAATTAATAGTTAAGTTATAACGAATGTTAAATAAATATATAGTATGAGAAGACAAAAGGAAAGAAGTTTGAAAGATTCCGGAACACCCCTAAGGGGTGTTTAGGCGGCCGATTATGGGCTCCAAGGGGGGGGGGGGGGGGGGCATTTGTTGCCTTTTATTTATCTTGGGTCACAAGGATTCAGGCCTATAAATACACCTCCTAATCCCCTCATAATCACACATCATAAATCTTTCTCCCTTCCTTCTCTTTTAGGTCGATCGCAAGAAACACCACAAAGGGGTGTTTGGTTGGTTTTCTAGGTTGATCGATTGTATACTTAATCTAGTCCTAGCCCCTCTCTAGGGTTGTTGGGTAGATTAATTACAAGCGTTGTAGCTCGGTTTTCACGTGCTAAAATCACGGTTAGCTCGTTGTATTACGTGTGTACAAGAACGTAATATAATCTTACTTTAGACTATATCTTGGTATATACGGTTTATACCCGAATCGGTGATTTGTTCTTCGTCTTGTGGAATTGATTTATCGTAAAGGTATGTAACTCTAATTCGATTAATTATAATTGTGTTATTAATTATGATCGTGTTAAATCGCTTCTACTATATGTGCTTTGATCTCGTTTAGGGTTTTATATAATTGTTATGATACTTATAAACCTTCAGTGGCATGGAGAGCCGTTTTAACATGTTATAATTATCGAAAATCTAAAGTTTTTTTTTAACTATAATTGTTTTGAGTTAAAACTACATGTTTTTTAGATTTTTCATAAAATTAGGGTTTTTTTTAAAAAAAATTAGGGTTTTACTCTATTTTTTAATTAAAAAAAGGAATTGTTTTGAAACCCTAAATTACATGTGGGATAATTTTAGATTAAATTACATGATTAATTGTTATGTCATGTATGGTTACGATCTATAGAGATTTAATTGTTAAGATTTGTGGGGAGTCCATGATTACGTACATGTTTTCATGGATCGTAAAATTATACGTTTATATGATTTTATGTGCTACGTGATTATTTGATTCAATAAATCTAGAATTAGGGAAGAATTTTATATAGAGATATAAAGACCTAGATTTGATGATTATTGAATAATCATATGCATGTGGCTATTTGATTTATTTGTTGCACATATAAATTGTTATTATGTGTTTATGATTTAGTTTTTTGTTTTTGTTAATATATAAAATTGTTGAATTGTTGTAAACAAGGTTTTTTTTTTTTTGAAAATAAATAATATGGACTAAATCATATTAAAAATAATGATTTGTTAAGAGATTCTAAATTACACAAGATTACGTTGATTGGTGAATTGCAATAATAATCTAACAGCCTACTCAATTTAGACAACTATAAAGTGGGTATAACGCACCGCTGGCCATGTACCCGGTTAAGGAAGGAGGTGTTATGCCATAGTCGCTGACCAAATTACCGGCTCGCCTGTGCGTCAAAATTGAAATTACCTATGATTATTAATTGAATTATACCTTAAGGGTGATTTACCACAAAATTCACATCCGAACCACAATGAATAAGGGTATTGGTTTGTGCGTAGCCGAGTTCTAGCAAAGTACGATGTGATGATTGTGGGTAAATTCTTTTATTAGTTTAACCAATACCGCAACATAATTTATGAAGAAACTTAATCTCATGAAAAAGTTTACTAAATGTTTTATTAAACTTATACTATGGAGATTGTATGCATGCTTCTCCATACATTGATTTTGACATCAAAATTTATACCCTTAAAATTTAAGTCGAATGCTCCTAGTTGACGAACACTTGAAATTACTTCGTCATCAAATGAGACTTTTGGATGATGTTGTGATGGAGAGAAAACGATTTGTAGAATGAGAATTCGTATGATGGTTTTACGTTACTCAGATTAGACGACTTAATTAAGTTACTCAGTGAGATCTGAAAACTTAATGCATTCAGAAGGGATGAAACATGTTTACAATGCAAAACGTTTTTTGGCAATGTAAATCCCTTAATTATCTAGAAATTGAAAATCGTTTGTCAATTGAATTGTTCGACAAGTCGCTGTGTTGAGTACATTCATTACTAGCAGATCAACTGATGTAATGGATCTATGTCAATATAGTTCTAGAATTCAAGGAAAATAATATGGTTTTAATACCAGGGTAATTTTATTTTCTTGAAAGTATTTTGTTATCGAAAATAATAATATTTGAACTTATTTATGTAGAAATGACTCAACCCACCAATAACACGATAAGTTCTGCGTTCAAAGCTTTCTTTGAACGAGCTGAACTTACTGGCCCAAACTTCAATGATTGGTACCGCTCGCTAAGAATTATCTTAAGAGCAGCGGGTACTATCGATATCTTGACTACTCCCTATCCGGAGGATCTTGCTGAAGGAGCATCTGATGCGCAAAGGCTTGAACACGCTGCTAATGTTAAGAAGCACTCTGAGGTGGCTTGCTTAATGCTGGAAAAAATAGCTCATGCACTTCAACAGAAGTATGAGCTATTTTCTCCGAAGCGAATGCTTGATGAGCTCAAGGCTATGTTCGAAAAGCCACAAGTTGTGGAGATCTACGACTTAGTAGATGCTTTGCATAGCTGCAAGCAAGCTCTAGGAAAGTCTGTAAGTGCCCGTTATTTGGAAATGAGGGGTTATATGGAACAGTGCACTAGGATAACCCTATGATCATAATATGACTTGATCACTAGGTCCCTTAACAAGGACTTCAATGATTTCGTTAGAAACTATAATATGCATTGCACGGGGAAAACAGTTAATGATTTACATGCAATGCTCATTGACTATGAAAAGGGATTGAAAGACAAGGCATCTACCGCTACGCCTTCTTTACTAAACATACAAAAGGGTAGAGTGAGTAAGCCAAAATCGCAAGCGAACAAGAAGAAAGGCAAAGGCAAGGGTAATAAGGGCAAACAGGTTGCGACTTATTCGAAACCCAAGCAGAACTTTTCTTAGAGGAGTCAATCTCAAAAGGATGAGACCTGTCACCATTGCAAGGAAAGTGGTCACTGGAAGAGGAATTGCCCTCTTTACCTCGAAGAATTACGAGAAATAAAGAAGTCTGAGCAGAGCGCTGCATCTTCAGGTACTTTATATTTAAGTGCGCCACTCCTTCTTTTGTCCTGTATCTGTAGCTGCTTTTCCCGCACTCTCTTTTATCCCGCCGAAGGTCCCCCTTACGTAATAGGGGTTAAGTTAATGATTGAATTGTTCAATTTAACATACAAATTAAATTCCTGGGTATATGATACGGGATGCGGTATTAACATTTTTAATACGCTGTAGGGATTTAATCTGGAAAGGAAGCTTTCCTATGGGGAACAATATCTGCAAGTGGGCAATGGCGCACAAGTAGCGGTTGAAGCTATAGGAACTTTTGATCTAGTTTTACCTTTGGGTTTAGTACTGAGATTAAATGATTGTCATTATGCACCTACAATTAGGGGTGTTATTTCCTTTTCGTGTTTGTTAAATAATGTATTCGTTCACATGATTGATAATAATGGAATTTCTGTTTGGAAAAATGGTATTTTCTATTTTAATGCAATTTTTGTGAATGGTGTGTTTGAATTAGACATGCATGATAATGAATCCAAGAACAATAAATCTGTATTTAGCATGAGTAAGAAGAGAAAGTTTGACAAGAAATTTTCTTATCTTTGGCATTGTAGACTTGCCCATATTGGAAAGACTCGTATACAAAAGCTTCAAAGTGAAGGTCTTTTGGAAAATATCAATGATGAATCATTTGATAAATGTGAGTCTTGTATCTCTGGAAAGATGATCAAGAAACTTTTTAATAGCAATACTGAAAGGGCTACTGATCTACTTGGACTTATACATACTGATGTGTGTGGACCACTTAGACATACGTCAAGGAAAGGTGCTAGCTACTTCTTAACATTTACGGATGATTATAGCCGTTATGGTTATGTTTATTTACTTAAGCATAAACATGAGGTATTTGAAACATTCAAAGTGTTTAAAGCAGAAGTAGAACTTCAATTAGGGAAGAAGATTAAAGCTCTTCGTTCTGATAGAGGTGGTGAATATTTAAGTCAAGAGTTTATAGATTATCTAAGTGAGAATGGAATTGTTCAGCATCTTACTTCTCCTTATACTCCACAACAAAACGGTGTATCCGAAAGGAGAAATCATACATTATTAGATATGGTACAATCCATGTTTAGTCTTACAACTTTACCTTTATCCTTTTGGGATTACTCTCTATAATCTGCTGGTCGCATATTAAATATGGTTTCCACAAAGAAGGTCAATAAGACACCATACGAACTATGGCATGGCAAGAAGCCATATTTGTCTTATTTAAAGGTCTGGGGTTGCGAGGCGTATGTGAAACGTGACTCGGGTGACAAACTCCAACAACGATCTATAAAATGTATCTTTGTAGGATACCCTAAGGAAACTATGGGTTAGTACTTTTATTATCCACCCGAGAACAATGTTATTGTTGCTAGATATGGGGACTTCCTTGAATCTGATCTTGTAAACCAAGAATTCAGTGGGAGAAATTATGATCTTGAGGAGAGTCATATAGATACATTACCTTCTGAAAACACTAGCGGTGTAATTCCTGTAGAACCAGAAAGTCTGGCGGTTCCACCGGAATTAGTTCCTCTACGTAAATCCGCAAGGATTAAAAACGCAAATAGCAATATGTGTCTTAACATAAAGGATGATGATGAGTTAGGGGATCTTGGTGAACTCGCTAATTATAAATCCGCCATACTTGATCCTGAGAAGGATAAGTGGATGGTTGCTATGGATGAGGAAATGAAATCCATGAAAGTAAATGATGTTTGGATTCTTGTAGAACCACCACCGAATGCTAAAGTAGTGAGACATAAGTGGATATACAAGAAGAAAACCGACATGGACGGAAAAGTACAATCCTATAAAGCTCATTTAGTAGCTAAAGGTTTTACACAAACTTTTGGCGTAGACTACGAGGAGATATTTTCTCTAGTAGTAGACTTAAGAGCTATTAGGATTATCATAGCTATAGCAGCATACTATGACTATGAGATATGGCAAATGGATGTTAAAACTGCCTTCTTGAAGGGTCGCTTAGATGAAGACATCTATATGCAGCAACCAGAAGGGTATGTTGATCCTGAGAACCCAGGACATGTGTGAAAACTTCAAAGGTCCATTTATGGTTTGAAGAAAGCATCACGTCAATGGAGTAAAATATTTGACGAAGAAATAAAAAAGTTTGGATTTGTTCAGAATCGTGATGAGCCATGTGTATAACGCAAAGATAGCGGGAGTGATGTAGTATTCCTAGTCCTATATGTTGATGACATATTAATCATGGGAAGTAACATTCCAAGACTTAAAGCTGTTAAGGATTATCTTGGTAAATGTTTTTCTATGAAGGATTGAGGAGAAGCTGCATACATTATGGGAATTAAGATCTATCGGGATAGGAAAAGAAGGTTAATTGGTCTATGTCAAGATGCTTATATAGATAAGATTTTGAAAAAGTATAATATGCATAATTCCAAGAAATGTTTTTAACCTATGGAAGTTAAGCATAATCTGAGTCATGAGATGGATGCATCAACTCCTGAAGAGGAGGCATACATGCAGAAGGTGCCTTATGCTTTGGTTGTAGGATCTATAATGTATGCTGTTAGATGCACAAGGCCTAATGTGGCGTTTTCTCATAACTTGGTCAGTAGATACCAACAGAATCCAGGGAAGCTCCACTGGACTGCTGTTAAACATATTCTAAAGTATTTGAGGAGTACGAAAGATATGTTTTTGGTTTATGGTGGAAAACCAGACACAAAACTGAATGTTACATGTTTCTGTGATGCGTCCTGGCAATGTGATAAAGACGATATGAAGTCTCAGACGGGTTACGTTTTTGTTATCAATGGAGGAGCAGTTGACTGGAAGAGCAAGAAACAGACAATGATTGCAATGCATGCTGTAGAAACTAGAAGGGGGGGGGGGGTTGAATAGTTTCTCTTCGATTAGTCACCTAATTAAAATTACTTTCAATTAGGTTTGTATCAAAACTATCTTTTACTCGAAGCTAAGTGCATAATGATTAGGTTCAATTCAAATGCATTATCAATGGTAATAGGTAAGTGTAATGATAATGAAATGAGTAAAGAGTAAGGAAAGAGACAACCTAATGACAAGACACCAAGATTTATAGTGGTTCGACAACGAGGCTCTATCCTCGTTTCTACTCCACTCCTCGAGTACACCTACTCGATATTTCCACTATATCCACAAGCTCCCTTCTTGGCGGAGAAAACCTTACATCGTCGCTTACATTATTTTTCGACACTAAGCTAAATGTCGAGACCTAATCTTCAGCTAGGACCAATCTACACAACGTTTCCTACTTCACAAGACACAACCACATCACTTTATAGTTTAATGAGAACTACTACACAATCTATTACAACTCAACTAGACATATCCAAGTACACACATGTAGCTTGGATCTACACAACATAAATCCAAGCAAACACATATGCAATGGATGTACACAACAAATCCAAGTATTCACAAATAGCTTGGATGAACACAACTAGTCCAAGTATTCATAAATACAAATGGATTAACATAAAACAAAAAGGCTAACATGATGAACATGACTAATTCATGGATTCATCTTTATCACAACACTAGTGACTGAGTGATCTTCTCTTTGGATAAGGTAAAGGAGGGGATCAAGAGGATAATCATATGTAAACATACTTAACACATTAAGTGATCATTTACTAATGATTATGCTATAGAAAAGAGAAAGGTGGCTGAGAAAAACGTCCAAGAGGGTTGTTGGAAAATGAGATTTGATCCACTATTTATAGGAGACAAAGTGCAACGGCTAGCTGGGCGCGGTTCTTTATCTAGCCCGACGGTTCCTTATCGCTAGAGAACCACCTAACTATTTAAGGTACCGCCCAGTAGACTACGATCCGATTTTGTCTTTTAGTGGGGTAGGAATATCTGAGGTATTTTAAACCTTCAAAGGATATTCTTATGGCGTATGGAATATGCCATTTTCAAATTTACATTTTCCATTTTAATAAAACATTTTCTTAAAAAGAAAGTTTATTAAAAAATCTTTTGTCAGATTAACAAAATCACTTTGATGATCACTAAGTATGATTAAGAAAAGTTAGTGATATGATTATTACCTTGATGATAGTGTTAGTTAAATAATTCTTTTTGTGTTTTACACTAAATGTGTTGTATAGTTTGTTGTGATCAAAACTAAGAAAGATTAGTTAACACTAATAATGTTTTTAGGCATCACTTGCATTAACAATCTCCCCTTTTTGATTACGACAAACTATAACTCATTTACGTAGAAACACAAAATATCAAATTATTAACGAGTTTATCACTATCATTTCTCCCCCTTTGTCGTAGTAAAAAGGTTAGCACAAGTCTTTGAAGAAAACCAAACTTTGCTTGTAGTTCCCCCTTGGTGGTTGCTCCCCTTGCTTGGGGCACCAAGTATATGAGCTAAGGTGACATGCTACACAAAGGTTAGTAGAAAGAAAAGAAACACCAATGTATATATGATCACTACCTACTAAGTAACTTGAGAGGGAGAAGGAGAAGAAATCTCAAATTAGAAGCAAGTATTGCTAAGTATGTCCAAAGAGGTAAATGAAAAATTCAAAGTTCAATTGGTGGAATGGAGGTAGAAAAGAAACATCCAACCAATAAAGATGATAAATTTGTCAAGGGGTTAAAGTTTAGAATTGATGGAATCACCCATAATCAATTGTAAAGATTAACCACGATCAACTCAAAAGAAAAAGAGAGAATGATCAAAGAAAGAAAACAAACACAACACAAAGGTTTCATATTACAATAATATGAAAGAAACAAACAAGGTAGATAGTCATACACACAATATGAGTATCTAAAGCAAAAGATAGGGAAAATAAACCACAAAGCATAAGCTATTCTAATAGTGATAATTTTACAAGATTTCTTAAAATGTTATTGACTAACAACTAAAGTATTATTGACTCCAAGAGTGCTTAGTCCTTTAGTTGGAAAAATAAGACGACGAAGCATCATTCAAAGTTTTGTCCACGGGAACGAAAACTTTGAGTGGAGGTCGAGTGAGGAGGAATTCAAGAAAATTTAACTTCTCATACACATGAGCAAGTTCAGTTTGTTGAAATCGACAACAAGCACACGAGGATCCATGATGCAAAATAAATTCGGTTGATGGGGGAAGGTCATCAAACCTAGGGTTTGGTGGTGGTGAGGAGAGTGGGTAGGAAATATTTTCACAATGCCTTGTGAGGTTTGGGAAGGTTGAAAGGTCATTGAGTTGAGGGGTGTCGAAAGGTTTTGGTGGTGGGGGAAGATTTTTCTTTTCTCTGGTGATGGGGTTAATGGAGTAGGTCTCATTCTAATACTTGATTGGAGAGAAGGTGGGGTTCTTGGGTGGTTTGGAAGAAGAGGGTTCATTTTTCTTGATCCAAATAGGTCGAACCAAGATCTTCGGTTTCTTGGAAAGCTTGGATGAGTAAGCTTTGGGTGAGGAGGTTTGTGACAATGAAATGTCAAGGTTATGAAAGGAGGAGTTAGGCATTGTTGAGGTGTGAGAATGAAATCTTAAGGTCGGGGTATAAGAAGAAAGTAGACAAGGAAAAGATTTGAACATAATATGTGAAGTGTCAAGGAATGTTTAGCCAAACTGAGTAAACACGGAATCTTGACAGGGGATAGGGTGATGAAGAAAGACAAAAAACGAGCCAAAACTTGGCTATCTGTCCGCGGTTCCTTATAGGGACCGACAGTTCCTTAGCACTTACGGAACCACGCGACTTTAATGAGCCGCGTACAGTGGACTTGAAACCATGATTTTCCAGGGTTTTGAGAAAAACTAAGACTTTTTCAAAAAATTGCAAATCTTGGAATTTTACCTCTATTAGCACTAAATTATGCTAGGGTTGCATGAAAGCAACACATTCACAAAGAATGTCTTGACAAAGGGTGACAAAATATTTAGATAAAATTTTGAACCAATTGTAGTCAAGTTTTAGAGGTTGTAATAGATTTAGGTTCAATTTTAATTTATAATTAAAGTTGATTAATGTGCACATAAAGATGAAAACAAACAAATCTAAATCCATAGATCATCCTCATGAAAAACTCATGGAGGGAAGGAAATACAATAAAAAAACACCTAACTAAAACAAATTTAGCTTAAAACTAGTTCTTTGATGAGTAGTCTTCCTTGGCTTGATTTTTCTTGAAAAATACTTATTCAAGAGAATCATCATTCATCTCCTAGGAGGAGGCATGGTAAACAAGGTGAGCAAGAAATCTTGCAACCTCCTATGAAGTTCAAACATCTCCATCCTAAGGTTGTGAATGATGTAGTTGTTGTAGAGGCAACATGGACAATGAGAACAATGAGCTTCTAGGAACCCAAAGAAGTGAGGATCACCCATAAAGAGGGGAAGTGGGACACCCAAAATAGGAGTGTTTGAGGGAGGTGGAGGTGGAGGAGGTATGTTCTCCAAGGGTGATGTGGGTGAGTGTGGAGGTATGTTCTCCAAGGGTGATGTGGGTGAGTGTGGAGGTATGTTCTCCAAGGGTGAAATGGGTGAGTTTGGAGGGGTAAAAGGTGAAGTCACCAAGGTATCAACAAAGTCATTCACAATAGGAATGCTTTGGATGGGTTGAGGTTGGGTAGTCACATACAAGAGAGTACTTGGAGTGAAGGGTGAGGATAACTCATTCATTCTAGATTGGAATGAAGAGGAGGTAGAACCATGAGAATGGTGGTACCATGGGTTGAGGTAGTCTTGCATGGAGCAAGAGGTGGTGAGGGTGATGAAGAGATGAGAATTGGAACAATCTCATTCTTAGGTGTGTTAAAGGCTGAAGAGTTAAGTTTAGGCAAATTAATCTTAATCTTAAGGTTTTTCTTTGAAGTGGAGGTTTTGGAAGAGTTTGAGGTTCTTGTAGAAACCATGGTTGTAATGAGTGATTTAAGGGTTAAGGATGAATGGTTTGATGTGTGAAGAACATGGCTAACAAGGTGGGTTTAAAAGGGTGAGGGGATGATCCAAACTAGTAATGGGTTAAAAACATTTTATGTGGATAATGAATTTAGGTAACCTAGTTTAGGAAATGTGCAGGTTTTTGCAAAGAATCAAGCAAGGTTTACACAGATTAAGGAAAATAGTGTAAAGCAAAGATTCTGTCAGACACAGTAGCCGGTGGTTCCCTATCTAGGGTGGGCGGTTACTTATCGATAAGGAACCACTGGTCGATATGGAACCGCGACCAGAGGTGTTCAAAAATCACACTACCTCAAACTTTGGTTAGCCCAGATTTTTACCAAAGGATTAGCAAGTCAAAGTTAACTACTGACCAAATCTAGGAATCTAACTAACACATAGGATGCACAAAGCTATGCAAATCGTAAACACGATCGCATAGACAACATTAGGATTAAAATACAAGTAATCCAAGCAAGTAGTATTAGTTAATACACAATCAAAATAAAGTAAAAAAGAAAATGTTCAACATCACATTACATGTTTAACAACATGTATACTTTGAAACAATTCAAAGTCTTCATCTTCTTTTCTTGCCCAATCCCTTGATCATGTTTCCCAAGTACTTGAATCCCTTTCTTGCCTCAACTCGATGATTATGTAACTCACCTTGGGTTCGAAGACTTTGACGGTAAAGTTCCTCCATATTGAGATTATCCGGAACTTCACTAGAGGAATGATGAGGAGGGGAAACAATGTCATCTAAACCGTCCACGAATGAGTTTGTAGAGTGGTGAGAAGTACTCGAAGAGCCAATGGGAGAACTTGTGCCAATGCCATCACCATCACTTGTTGGCATGTCAATGTCCTCATCATTGTATTCTTGTTGGTCGGATTTACGATCACATCTTGTCTTTCTCTTATATACCTCTTGAATAGGTAGCATAACCCGTTTGACCGGTTGAAAATGAGAAAGATCAAGATTTGGTAAATCACGGCCAACCATTTTAAAAAGGCGAGTGAGAAGCATTGCGTAAGAGAGGTTTGTTTTAGGCTTGTGAATAGCATAATTGATCCGTTGAGCGATAAAATATGCCAAATTGTAATTGGTGTTGGTAAAGATGCAAAATAACATATGCACTAAACACGCCGGAACATGATCCCGGTTTCCACCAAGACAAAACACATTTTCCCTAAGGATATTGGTCCATTGGACCATATTATCATTAAGGTCGCTTAAGAGAACCTCATGACGTTTCACCGAACGTACCTTAGTATGAAGGCTTCTTTTAACGGACCGATTACGCTTTTTGGAGACAATGTCAACAATTTAGTCAAGATCAATTTCCGCATGATCATTTGGAGGACAATTGTTGGATTCAAGGAGAGCACTAAGCTTCCATTTATCCGTGAAGCGACAAGTGCCTACAAATGGGACATCAAGAATTTGACCGAAGACTTCGAGAGAGTATTTTATGAGTTGACCATTCAAGATGAACCTAACAAATATTCCATCATTGTTTTCAATGACGGAGTATGTGCTAAAGAAGTCCAATAGGAATCGAGGATAGATGTCTTCCTTAATGTGCAACAAACAATCAAACCCAATGTTTTCAAACATAGATTTGATGTAGACATAATCCTTAATATCCTTTTGGACAACTCTACCTTCATGAAAACAACAGGATTGAAGGGAGGAATAAGTATGGGTGAGATGTGTTGAGTGACAAAAGTCAGAAAGGTTAGGCATATATTGTTTAGTGAGTTGATGATCCTTTTGGTATTGTGAAGGCATGATTAGTACCTAAATAAACACAAGAAAATATATTTCCAATCACTCATATGAAAAATAAAATCAAAAATCAAACTATGAGAATGTGTTATATCAATTTCTTGACAAAAAAAGGATTGAATCCATATCATTCTCATGTTCACAATGTATCTATTCCATTATTAACCAAGAACATATGAACTATGTTGGATCAACAATGGACTAGAACATTGTTTTCAAAACAAGGTTTTTATGTAAGCATTAACAATGCAATTACCTATTTGTTCATGGGTTCATCTCAATTCCATCTTTTAACCAAAATCATTCAGCTAAAATTCGGATTTGTTCTACAACTGGGTTTTAGTGAAATCTCAATGAATATGAACCTAAGGAATCATAGTAAAATAACCATGTCAACCTATATTCCTATTAAGGTTCTAATTCAATTTCAATTTTTAAAAATCCCCAATTATGAAAGGATGAACACTAGAACAAAATAGATGAGATTGAAAGAAAATACTTACAATTAATTGATGTTTGATGAAGGATGAGTGAAACCCACAACTTGGAATCAATTAATTTGAGTGATTAAAGGTTTTTGAAGCTTCAACAATGGTGGAATAAAAGAGAAACCCGTCGGCTGTGTGTTTTTGGGAGAGAGAGAGGGTTTAGTTTGAAAAAGATTAATTTAATAAAACTGGCGCTCTGACAAGTTTTACTGCCCGCGGTTCCATATCGATAGAGAACCGCGGGTTTGAACCGGCAGAGATAACGAAGCGCCTACACAGGCAGGTTTTTATCAATCAAATACGCTAAATTTTTGAAAACCAAGTTTTCTAAAATACTTAAAAATATATCTTAAACCTTTTAGAATATCATTGGATCATCATAACACTAAGCAATATGCCTTAATGAAGGATTACGAGTTGAATCGAGATCGAAAAGAACCGAAATGGACAAACGACTACTCATAGCGAAAAAGCAAAGTGGAGAGAAGTCAAGGGAAGTGAATCAAGACTAAGACCAATGCTCAAGGGATTAATGAAAATCTTCAAAATGTGGAGACGAAGAGCTTGTGTCATATATAGTGGTTTAAGACGTGCCTTTCCGGCGAAGTGTTAAACGGCTTTGGTAATGAATAAACACAAAGAAAATATTGATGCATAGACTAAGATCACTTTCAATAATAGTCTTAGTCTAAACCAAAATATGAGCAAGGTATTAATTCACTTTTTCTCCCACAAAGGGGCCTACTAACCGTATGGGTGCAAACCATGGATATCATGCTTGATACTTTAAGCTACTACTAACTCACTCTACATCACCATAGTAAGTCAAGTATCCAAGCAATGAAGGTTTAAGAGGATAAAAGAAAAGAATCACAAACCACAAATAAATGTCAAGGGAAGGATGCCAAGAACAAGCACATAGTCAAGTAATGATCAAAATAATGATCAAAGGGCGTGTGGAAGAACGAAAGCGTACCTTGTCCACAAAGAGCATTCCAATCCATCAAGGAACCAATGCAAAGCCCAACAATGACTATGATGAGTACTAAGTCTTCAAGGACTAGTATCATTCCCAATCATCTTGATATCATCATTCAAAGATGTTGAAGATCAATGAAGATGAGTCTTCTACAAGTGCAAGTAACTCAATCGACAACCAATTAAATGATCGATCTTCATGAATACCTACACAAAGCAAGATGCAAACTAGTAGATACATTTCAAGAGTAGATCTAAAAATGCATAAAAGCTACTAATCTAAGAGGGATGCAATATTACCAATTAAAAGACCTATTTTCCAAGAAAGAATAGTTTTGACCAAAGAGGAACTTTTGTAAAACTTGACCTTCTAATTTGAGGAGACAATGGATCAATCCAAGTTTTAAAGTACAATATACTTCAAAGATCTTGAGTGACCATCGCTCTGATACCAATGTAGAAACTAGAAGGGGGGTTGAATAGTTTCTCTTCGATTAGTCACCTAATTAAAATTACTTTCAATTAGGTTTGTATCAAAACTATCTTTTACTCGAAGCTAAGTTGCATAATGATTAGGTTCAATTCAAATGCATTAGTAATTGTAATAGATAAGTGTAATGATAATGCAATGAGTAAAGAGTAAGGATAGAGACAACCTAATGAAAAGACACCAAGATTTATAGTGGTACGACAATGAGGCTCTATCCTCGTTTCTACTCCAATCCTCGAGTACACCTACTCGAGATTTCCACTATATCCACAAGCTCCCTTCTTGGCGGAGAAAACCTTACATCGTCGCTTACATTATTTTCCGACACTAAGCTAAATGTCGAGACATAATCTTTAGCTAGGACCAATCTACACAACGTTGCCTACTTCACAATTTAACGACACAAGGCTAGATGACGAGTTCTAATCTCAAGGTAGAACCAATCTTCACGACGTTGCCTACTTTACCATTTTACGACACAAGGCTAGATGTCGAGTTCTAATCCAAAGCTAGAACCAATCTTCACGACTCTTCACTTTGAAGCTAAGTGAGAACTTCACAAAATACAACTACTAATCACTTTCAAGTTTAGTGAGAACTCACAAGACACAACCACATCACTTTATAGTTTAGTGAGAACTACTACACAATCTATTACAACTCAACTAGACATATCCAAGTACACACATGTAGCTTGGATCTACACAACATAAATCCAAGCAAACACATATGCAATGGATGTACACAACAAATCCAAGTATTCACAAATAGCTTGGATGAACACAACTAGTCCAAGTATTCATAAATACAAATGGATTAACATAAAACAAAAAGGATAACATGATGAACATGACTAATTCTTGGATTCATCTTTATCACAACACTAGTGAGTGAGTGATCTTCTCTTTGGACAAGGTAAAGAAGGGGATCAAGAGGATAATCATATGTAAACATAGTTAACACATTAAGTGATCATTTACTAATGCTTATGCTATAGAAAAGAGAAAGGGGGCTGAGAAAAACGTCCAAGAGGGTTGTTGGAAAATGAGATTTGATCCACTATTTATAGGAGACAAAGTGCAACGGCTAGCTGGGCGCGGTTCTTTATCTAGCCCGGCGGTTCCTTATCGCTAGAGAACCGCCTAGCTATTAAAGGTACCGCCCAGTAGACTACGCTCCGATTTTGTATTTTAGTGGGGTAGGAATATCTGAGGTATTTTAAACCTTCAAAGGGTATTTTTATGGCATATGGAATATGCCATTTTCAAATTTGTATTTTCAATTTTAATAAAACATTTTCTTAAAAAGAAAGTTTATTAAAAAATCTTTTGTCATATTAACAAAAGTGAGTTTTAAGGATAATCACTTTGATGATCACTAAGTATGATTAAGAAAAGTTAGTGATATGATTATTACCTTGATGATAGTGTTAGTTAAATAATTCCTTTTGTATTTTACACTAAATGTGTTGTATAGTTTGTTGTGATCAAAACTAAGAAAGATTAGTTAACACTAATAATGTTTTTAGACATCACTTGCATTAACACATGCTACTCAATCTGAGTACCTTGTTGCTTCAGAAGCTACAATGGAAGCTGTTTGTATTAGGAAGTTTATTGAAGATCTTGGAGTGATGCCTTCAATTAAAGAACCTATAGATATGTATTGTGACAATTCTGCCGCAATAATATTTTCTAATGACCCTGGAGTCATGAAAGGCGCCAGACACTTTATGCATAGACATCACTATGTCCGAGAACAAGCTGAAGCTCGCGAAATCAAATTGATAAAATTTCACACAGATGATAACGTAACAGATCCTTTGACTAAGGCATTGGCTAGACCAAAGGTAGTTAAGCATGCCAAAGCGATTGGGTTGCACCTAGCTAGCGAACTCATGCAATAAATCTAAGATTAGTATTTGGATAAATGATGTTATGACTTTATTATATATTGAAATAAAGATTGGGTTTCGTTTATTTTTATTATTTATTAAGTGTATCCTATTTTACATGTTTTAATCCATGAATAAAAGTTATGCTAAATGTCCATTGTCGATTAATAATATGGGAATATTATTAAACTTAGACAAATCAAAATGGTGATAGAGTATACTTGAAAGTTTATTGATCAATTTTGGATGATGTTCGATGAATCGAATATAGGTATTATCCCAACTATAGGTTATTACTTTATGGATCTTTGTCATTAAGTAAAACATAAATAGTTATCCTTAGACTTGAGATACCAGGAAACTGTTATGAATCTAGTGCATCTCTGTGGAATAATCAAATGCTAAACATAACTGGTAGCTATAAGGATTATTTTTGGAAGTGTTGCAAAATTCATAAGTTTTGCTCGTAGTCAATATGGAATTTATTTTCTCCAATTTTGTTTGGAGTTTAATACAGCTGGGCCCCTCGTGGGATTAGTAAGATGTTTGTGTGGCCACACCCAAATTTGTTTTGGTAATCTTGCTGAATTTGTAAACAAGAAACAGAATGGTTAAAGAAAGGAATGACTGAGATCCAAATCATTATTAACATTGTATTAAAAATAAAAGGATAATGATAACGATGCAGAATCGTTAAAAGGTTTTGTCCAGGAGACCTTACTCGAGTTGTAATAGGAACATTGCTAGTGTAACTAGACGCTAGTCAATGTGATCACGATATTCGAAATATGTCCAAGTGGGAGCTGTAAGTTTATGGACTTATATTTAATAGTCGTGTGATAGGATCAAACTCGAGGTTACTGGATTGCACACAATACGTAAAGAGTTAATATAATTAATAAATATATTTATTGTATTTATTTATTTAATAAATATATATATGTATTTATTAATTTAACCGAGCAAATAACTATATAACTTTAAATATCGTTAAATAATTAATATTTAAGTTATAACGAATGTTAAATAAATATGTAGTATGAGTAAAAAAAAGAAAGAAGTTTGGAAGATTCCGGAACACCCCTAAGGGGTGTTTAGGAGGCCGATTATGGATTCCTAGGGGGGGGGCATTTGTTGCCTTTTATTTATCTTGGGCTGCAAGGGTTGAGGCCTATAAATACACCTCCTAATCCCCTCATAATCACACATCATAAATCTTTCTCCCTTCTTTCTCTTTTGGGTCGATCACAAGACACACCACAAAGGGGTGTTTGGTTGGTTTTCTTGGTTGATCGATTGTATACTAATATTTGAAAAATTGTTCTTTTGAAATCGTTCTAATCGAATTGATCTTGGTTTTAATGAGTGACTCAGTCGTTCTTGGTGTAAAGAAAGAAATGTCGTTGATTATTTATTTTAAAATTAAGATGAAAGCTTGAAAAGATTTAGACTAAAAATAAAGACTTTAAAAGAAATTAAGTAAATTTAGATTAAAAATGTAAACTTTAAAAATTAAAACTTATAAAAGAAAGTAAACTTAAAAATAAAACTAAGAAAAATGGCGAGAAAAATAAAGTTTAAAAATAATTCGAGAAAATAAATCAAAACTTAATTCGGGATCCAAATGCATGAACCAATCCGGAATCCCAAAAAGTGGTCACTATCCGGAATCCAAGTGCAAAAGCTTATCCGGAATCCTATTTTAAGTGCAATCCGGAATATGAAATTACTACCCAATATGGAATCCAGGATTTTGAACAATCCGGAATGCGTTAAGTACTTATCCCGAATCTATATAAAAAAAACTAATCAGGAATAAGCTTCTAAGCGTAATCCGGAATACTTATTAATCACACTTATCCGGAATCACTATCCGAAATAAGTATATAGGTGAAATTCGGAATGTTAAATTCTGAGGCAATTCGGAATATGAAGATTTGTACGTTATCCGGAATAATGATATGTATACTATTCGAAATACTTTTTTTGCTAGTAATCCGGGAAAAGGGTTTCTAAAACCCGGATTAGGAAATTAAGCTAAAAACCAATAAGCACTTAACCAAAAAAATTACTTAACTAATTTTTTTAGAAAAAGCAAATAAGCCACAACTCAAAATCTTTTAATATACTAAATAATCAAAATATTTAAAACAAACTTTTTATAAAAATATTAATCTACCAAATCAACTTATTTAAAATTAAGAAAAACATAAAAATAAGCAATAAGCACAATAATCTCAAACATCAAACACACCAAATCAATAAGCACAATCTAATAAGTAAATCAATCACACAATCAACATGATTAAGCAAACTACATGATTAATGAAACAAAACAATAGATTATGATTAAGAAATGAAGAATGAGAATTAACTAAAAAGCTTTGAATTAATTAAGATGATTAAGATTCAATTACAAGATTAAAAGATGAAAGATTAAGCAAACAAGAAAGAAAATTATAGAGAGAGAAAGTAACACTTACTCCTAATTGCCTTACATAAAAATAAACTAATTAACTAACTCTTTCCTAATGACATATTAGGATGGTATTTATAGGAGAAGGGGATTCCTTCTTTCTCTTGTCTTCTCGTCTTTTTTAAATAACTCGTCTTTCTCGACTTTGTCTCGGGATTAGTCGAATGATAAAATGAACTCGTCTTCTAATTTTCTTCTTTTAGTAGACTTGGTTCTTCGACTTCGTTAAACTTTCGTCTTTAGACTTTTTCTTCGATAAATCTTCAGAATAGGCCTTTGACTTCCGTTCTTCTTGCACTTTTGATCTTTTGACTTCGTCTTTTGTCTTTTTCTTTGATAAAAGCCTATGAAAACCCGTGTTTTCTTCCTTTTTCATATTTTTGTCCTAAAACACAATAAAAACACAATCCACGCATAATTCCGACTTTTACAACATCAAATACATGTTTTGGTCTTGTTTTTACTAGTTTTAAGTGGTGAAAGGATAAGTGTTTTCACACTTATTAAATCCCATACACTTGACCATTACAATGCCTCATGCAATGCATTAATTTCAATGCACGATTTACATTTTTCATCATAACTAACCCACCTTGGCCTTTATTAACTACTGTACAATAATGAAACTAAAAAGATAGAAAAGTACAAAATGTTAGAAAGGAGAAAAAAGTTAAAGAAATCCAAGACTTACATTAGGGCTTTGGTTGTCATGAATGTTTATCACCCTCAAGTTTCATGTTCCCCATACTAAGCTTAAAAACGAGATCATTGTTATTATAAGTTAGTAAAGCTAACACGCCTTCATGTGGCCTAATTATTTGATTAGACTCCCTTATTCCTAGGTGTATCTCTTATATTTTATTATTGTCTTGAATGATCACGAGGATGCATTGTTGACATACTTCGATAATTTATTTAGGCCAAAAATAAAGTAGGACGATTTAATCAATAGTTAGCTAAAGGAAAAAATCTTTTAAAACTGCTTCTCGAAACCTCATAAAGCTCATATCTTGGCATAACTCGCTTCACGATTTGAGACCTTTCTCGGACCGATATTTGGCGTTGACTTCATACTTCGAATCTTGAGAGACGTTCTTGGAATAATGGTCTTCTCTTCATAATAGGAATTTCTTCACTTGAAGTTTTTGAGAGATTCTTCATACTTGGACCACGACTTCTTCATTTTCTCCAATCTTTATTTGGGATTTTGATATAATATACAACGATCCGCCTCCTTTTAGGAATTGGATCTATTTATCCTCATACCTTGCTAGGGTCTTTTCGGATAGAATTCTCCATGATCTTTAGGGGAGTATTTGCTTTTCGTCGTGTGTCTCGATCCTTCATATTGATTTTTGATAAATGATTCTTCACATCACTTTGGATCTTTAGCAACAAAATGTAGCCCTCATGCCTTGTTAGGGCCTTTTCGGACTCGCCAATCTTCGCATCCCGCTTCAATAAGTTATGCCTTGGCTATGAACTCTATTTAATACCGAGCAAATTTTAAACGATCTTGTGCTAGAAGCTAGGTAACTTTTCAAATCGTACGACCTTATTTATTGAAATTATATTTATTAACAAGCGATGGGAGAAAAAGCTCATAATTAACTCACAAAAATTCATGAAAGAATACCAAACTTATAATTGACTCTATCATCTCTTGTTCTTTACAATTTAAAATCTCAAGGAATGAGACTCGTGGATGCTTAGCCTATTAACTCAAAGTTTTGGGTTTTCAAGTCATCTATAGGATCTTGCAACTTCTTAGACTTTTTCAAGTTTAGAATTCGCATTTTAAAGTTCCCTTGATAAACGACTTTCTAGGATCAATTATAGGAACTTGCGAAAAGATCTTGTTCTTAAACCGCGTTTCAAAGTTCCCTATATAAAAGTCTAGCAACACTTGATTTAAACACGTTAAGGATACTAACTAGAGTAAACTTGGATAAGTAAACTCGGGCTGAGTCAAAAGATTCATGACGGGCCTAATATATCAAAGACATCTAAACTCATTAAAACCATTTTATTTAACTACTTTATTTTGACTTTATTCTTAAAATGGAATATATACATACGATGCGAAGACAAAAGGAAAGAACATAAATGAAAAATACTACTAGGCCAAAATAGATCAAAATTTTGAAAAATGTCGAAAAATTAAATTTTCCGTTTAAAATGAGGACAAATTAATGGAAAATCCCAATTAACTTCGATAGAAGTCCCCCCTACACTTGATATAAACATTGTCCTCAATGTTTAAGCATGTGAGAGTAAACTCCCCTACACTTAGGACATTGTGCACTTTGTTTAAATCTTGCTAAGGAAGAGACGACTATAGTGATTTTAATGTCAACATAGAAGATATGAAATATTGAATCACAAAAGTTTAGGATAGAACTGGGAAGACGGGAACACGAAGTCACGGGTCGTCAAATATCATAAAAAGTGCTCTTTGAAAGCTTTAATCCCTGCACATCATAAGAAACAAGACAACAAACACCTACGTGGCTCCCCCTACACTCATTATGAAAAACGGGTAAAGGAAAGATCATCGGGTTGCCTCCCGAGAAGCGTTTGTTTTTTATAACCGAGTCACGAGCCTGACTCGACCCAGAACTAATTCAAGGGAAACGTGGTGAGGGATGGAATCATCTCGTGAGAGATGTCCTCACCAAAGTAAAACTTAGCACGTTGGCCATTCACCTTAAAGTTTGGCCCATTTGGTTGTGATAACTCAATGGTGCCATAAGGGAAGATTTTAGCAACGGTGAATGGACCGGACCAACGGCTCTTAAGTTTTCCAGAAAAGATTTTCAACCGAGAGTAAAAGAGTAAAACTTGATCACCTATGTGAAACTCTTGGTTCTTAATCTTGGAATCATGAATGAGCTTAGTCTTCTCCTTGTAGATTAAAGAGTTTTCATAAGCCTCCTTCCTCAATTCATTTAGTTCATTGAGTTGGATTTTCCTAAGATCACCGGCTTTGTTGATATCAAAATTAGCCCATTTCAAGGCCCAATAATCCTTACGCTCCAACTCAATGGGGAGGTGGCAAGCCTTTCCGTACACAAGGCGATAAGGAGTACAACCTATAGGCATCTAATAAGCGGTACGGAAAGCCCACAAAGCATCATCTAACTTATCGGCCCATGAGGCACGATGCTCTCCCACGGTACGCTCTAAGATTCGCTTACGTCTACGGTTAGAGATCTCGGCTTGACCATTAGTTTGTGGATGATACGCGGTGGAAAGTCGGTGATTGACACCATACTTAGCCATGACTCGTGCAAATTGATCATTGCAAAAATGAGTCCCGCGATCACTAATGATAGCATGAGGAACACCGAATCGAGCAAATAATTGTTTCAAAAAGTTCACAACCACCCTCGCATTGTTAGTAGGTAAAGCCTTTGCTTCAACCCATTTGGATACGTAGTCAACGGCTACGACGATGTACTTGTTCCCTTTAGATGATGGAAATGGCCCCATAAAGTCGATGCCCCATACGTCAAAGATTTCACATTCTTGGATGAAATTTTGAGGTATCTCATCTTTATGTGTGATCTTGCCATGTCTTTGGCAAGCATCACAATGTTTAACCATTTCATGAGCGTCATGATAAATGGAGGGCCAATAAAATCCAGAGTTGAAAACTTTCTTCGCGGTATAGTTAGGACCAAAGTGACCACCGGTGGGTCCTTTATAGCAAGCTTCAAGGATTAGTAAAGCTGCCGGTCCATCAATACACCTACGAATAACAAGATCCGTACATTACTTGAATAGGTAAGGGTAGTCCCAATAATAGTGTTTAATATCCTTAAAGAATTTTTTCTTTTGTTGGGACGTTAACCCTTCCATAAGAACACCACCCGCTAAATAGTTTGCAATGTCCGCAAACCATAGGGTATCGTCAAGATTGAAGTTAATAGACATTAAGGTCTCATGAGGAAAGTATTCATTAATCTCTTGATTAGGAGGTTCCCCTTGATAAGGATCCTTGAGTCTACTAAGATGATCCGCTGCTAGGTTTTCCGCTCCCTTTTCATCACGAATTTCAATTTTAAATTCTTGTAGGAGCAAAACCCAACGAAGGAGTCTCGGTTTAGCATCTTGCTTGGTCAACAAGTATTTCAAGGCGGAATGGTCGGTGTAAACGATGGTGGTGGAAAGCATAAGATAGGGAAGGAATTTCTTAAAAGCATACACTACGGCTAAAAGCTCTTTTTCAGTAGTGGTATAATGTAATTGAGCCCCCGTCATTGTCTTGCTAGCATAATGGATTGTTTGGAAATGTTTGTTCACTCGTTGACCTAAAATCGCTCCTACCGCGAAATCACTAGCATCGCACATGAGTTCGAAAGGTAACTCCCAATGTGGGGAGACTAAGACCGGTGCCCTAGTTAATTTACCTTTAAGAAGTTCGAAAGAATCGAGACATTCTTGAGAAAAGATGAAAGGAGCATCCTTTTCTAAGAGGTGAGTCATCGGTCCAGCTATCTTAGAGAAATCTTGGATGAAACGACGATAAAATCCCGCATGACCTAAAAATATCCTAACTCCTTTGACGGTGGTAGGCGGAGGCAACTTAGCAATGACGTCAACTTTAGCACGGTCGACTTCGATACCAACTTTGGAAATTTTGTGACCAAGGATGATGCCTTCTTTTACCATGAAATGGCATTTTCCCAATTAAGAACGAGACGAGTGTCTTCTTACCGTTTAAGCATACGTTCTAAATTGGAAAGGTAAGAAGAGAAAGAGTCAACATAGACCGAGAAATCGTCCATAAAGACTTCCATAGTTTCTTCAACCATGTCATGGAATATAGCTATCATACACTTTTGGAAAGTCCCGGGAGCATTGCATAAGCCGAAAGGCATTCTTTTGTAAGAAAATGTTCCATAAGGACAAGTGAATGTGGTTTTCTCTTGGTCTTTTGGATCGATAGGAATTTGAAAATACCCGGAGAAACCGTCTAAGAAGCAATAGTAGTCATTACCCGCTAAACACTCGAGCATTTGATCCATGAAAGGAAGAGGAAAATGATCCTTATGAGTGGCATCATTGAGCTTGCGATAGTCTATGCAAACTCGCCAACCCGTGACAAGTCGAGTAGGAATTAACTCGTTGTTTTCATTGGGAACAATGGTTATTCCGCCTTTCTTAGGCACACAATGGACGGGACTAACCCATGGCGAATCCGAAATAGGGTAAATCATTCCGGCATCTAGAAGTTTGATAACTTCTTTCTTGATAACGTCATGAATTTTTGGATTAACCCTTCTTTGGCTTTGGATTGCGGGTTTAAAGTCATCTTCCATGAGAATTTTATGAGTGCAAAAGTTAGGATCAATTCCGCTGATGTCGGAAATTTTCCAAGCAATTGCTTTCTTATGATTTTTGAGCACATTGATTAGTCGAGATTTTTCATCCTCTTTTAAGTCCTTTGCAATGATGACGGGTAACTTCTTATTGTCTTCTAGGAAAATGTATTCAAGATGAGACGGTAAATCCTTAAGCTCTAAATCCGGAGGATTGTCTATGGAAGGCTTAGTCAAATTAGGATCATCGTTTGTAACTTCCATAGGAGAAGGTGGAGAAATATGGTCCTCATTGAGAAGTTTCTCAATGGTATGAATGTCTTCTTCCCAAATGGAGGGAGAATCGTCATATTTTAAGTCCACGTCCCCTAAACTTGCTTCAAATTCTTTCAAAAGAAAATCACTTTCTCAAAATGGAGTCAAGGATGGAGCAATAAAAGCTACGTTCTCAACATGAGGTAAAGGAGAACTCCCGCTCTTACAAGCCCCGTGAAAATGTTCTTCGCATGCTTCGTCGAGCACATCGATGAAATTCACGGATTCGAGCTCATCGGGACGTTTGGAAAGTTTACCCATGTTAAAGACGATTTTATCATCCCCGACCCTCATGATAAGTTCACCCGCGACTACATCAATCAATGTACGCCCGGTTCTCAAGCAGGGTCGTCCCACAATTAAGGGAACACGGGGATCCATTTCATTGTCAACGACAACAAAATCGGCAGGGAATGTGAATTTGTCGACTCCAACGAACACATCCTCCGCTATCCCCACCAGATAATCAACCGATCGGTTAGCTAATCCAAATGTCATACGAGTGGGGACTAGCTCGGGTAAAGATAATTGCTTCCATACGGACAATGGCATAAGATTGATACTCGCACCGAGATCCGCCAAAGCCATAAAATTCTCTACACCCAGAAAATTACAAGGAATAAGGAATCGACCGGGATCTCCTAACTTAACCGGAAGTTTTCTCAAAAGAACGGCAGAACAATTCTCATTCAATTGGGTATTGGCGATATCGAGCAATTTTTCCTTATCACTTAAAAGATCCTTAAACATCTTAGCATATTTAGGCATGTGAGCGAAAGCCTCGGTAAAGGTGATATTAAAATTCAATTGTTTGAACATTTTAAGAAAGTTTGAAACTTGAATATCATCCTTATTCTTCAATTTCTCTTTCCTCAACTTTGAGTGATAAGGTATATTGGGTTGAGATGAAGGCTTTGGAATGGAATTCTCACTCACATCCTTGGGTGGAGGAGGGGTAGAAGTGGAAGGGGGAGGAACTGATTTTGGAACCGAAGGTGTGGTATAAACTTGAGGTAGAGGTGGAACATAAGGTGTAGACGAAGGCATAATGGGTGGTATGTCACAAGTAGAAGGTGAAGGACGGTAGGTTGAAGTGGAAGGAATGTCGGGTCCTTGGTTAGGTTGGGAATAAGAAGGTTCTACGATGGTCTTACCGCTCCTAGTGGTGATGGCATTAACATTGGCCCTAGGATTGGTCACGGTGTTAGAAGGGAGGGCACCTTAGGGACGAAGGGTTTGAATCATTTGCATAATTTTCCTATCGGTTGATTCTTGTATCTCTCTGGTCGATTCTTGCAGCGATTTCATTGTTCGCTCATGTTTAATCAACTTTTGTAGAACCAAGTCCATTGGATTATGCATGTTCATTTGATTATACCCTTGATTATTAAAATCTTGGTTTTGAAATTGTGTTTTAAAACCATTGTTATTATGAAACCCTTGATTAAAGTTGTTATTTTGAAACCCTTGGTTTGGCCCGTTAAAATTCCCTTGATTTTGACCATTGAAATTCCCTTGATTTTGACCATTGAAATTCCCTTGGTTTGAATTAAAATTCCTTTGATTGTTGGAAGAATTCCCTTGTAATTATTCCTTTGTTGGCCTTGGTTCCTTGGTGGGTATTGGGCATTGGTCAATTGAAGAGGGGGTCTTAGCATGAGGTTGAAAACCGGGAGGAGCCAAATAATTAGTAGACCTATAAGAAAGATTATTAGCATCCACATTTGGTTTAAAATGCACCCTCTCATTAGTGTTATAAGCACACACTTCTTGTTGAGAGGGGTCATGAACCTTATCACAATTTAAGTATGAATGTGATCCCCCACAAATTTCACATGACTCACTCAAGGCATTAAGTTGCACATTGTTCTTAACATATAAAGCAAGATCAGTCATTATCGAAGTAAGTACATCAATTTTCTTGTCGGTATCACTAGAACTAGCACTAGCCATAATAGCCCTAACACTCTTGGTTTGGACTTTGGCTTTGTTCTCAATAATTTCCCAAGCCTCATTCATAGTTTTCATAAGAATATTACCCCCTGAAGCACTATTTAGTGATTCTTGGTCATTCAAAGTTAATCCATTATAAAAAGTATTAATTTGATGTACCTAATTATGAATATACAAGGGTTTAAAGTGTCAATTCTTCAATATTGGAGGACCCTTCTTGCATAATCTTCAAATATTCAAGGGTTTTTCTTGGAAAATCTTCATTAGGGCTTGGTTCATTGTGCGGCTTCGTTTCCCGTGTTCGTTTTTGCATGTTTCTTGTGATCTTTTGTCATTTTCTCAATATCCGTACCTAAAATTCACAAGTAACAAACAAAAGAATATATTTGTCATTTTTGATGATATTTAATGCATTTAAAGCCCGTTTTGGACGATGAGACTATGTATAAAAGAAGTCTCATCAGTACCTTTGTAAAACCGTGTTGTGGACACTTCCTTAAAAGTTCCTTAAAACGATCCCAAGATTCACTAAATGTCTCACCGTACTTTTGCTCAAAATTAATGATGTCATTTCTCAAAGCAGTAGTACGTGAGGGTGGAAATAAATAGTTTATGAACTTTGTCTCAAGGTCTGTCCATGTTGTAATACTCCGGGGTGGTTCATTATCAAGCCAAGTCCGGGCTTGTCCCTCTAGGGAGAAAGGAAAGAGGAGCAAACGAATTGCCTCTTGTGAAACCCCATTGTATCTAATAGTATTCGATACGTGTACGAACCTCTTGATATGATCGTGAGAATCATCATGAGTACGACCCATAAAAGGTGTTGCGGAAACCATTTGAATAAACCCGGATTTGAGCTCGAAGTTGTTGGCGTCAATCGCCGGCACCACAATCGCGTCATCGTTGCCTTTGACGTGTGATTGCAAGATCTCGATCATTGGACGGTTCTCCATTGTATTGACAACGGGAGGCTCTACAACAGGAGATTCAATAGTAGCGGCTTGAATGGATTTCCTCCTTCTTGAACGGGTACGCATACACCTACAAAACAAAAAGATAACAAAGAAATAGAAGAAAAATAATGGTTAATGTGAAAAGAAAATATGTTTGGTGCAAAACCTTTGAAAAAGAATTGCTTTTTATAATTTTTCAAATATTTTGGATTTTTGAAAATTTTATTTTTTTAGGATTTTTGAAAATTTTTGAGCAAGAAAAATAACTTTCAAAAGTGAACGGATCCCAAAATCCAACGCGTCTCTCACAAAAACCGTTAATCTTCACGAAAAGAGCCGGCAGCGGCGCCATTTTAATATCTGAAAAATTGTTCTTTTGAAATCGTTCTAATCGAACTGATCTTGGTTTTAATGTGTGACTCAGTCGTTCTTGGTGTAAAGAAACAAATGTCGTTGATTATCTATTTTAAAATTAAGATGAAAGCTTGAAAAGATTTAGACTAAAAATAAAGACTTTAAAAGAAATTAAGTAAATTTAGATTAAAAATGTAAACTTTAAAAATTTAAACTTATAAAAGAAAGTAAACTTGAAAATAAAACTAAGAAAAATGGCGGGAAAATTAAAGTTTAAAAATAATTCAGTAAAATAAATTAAAACTAAATTCGGGATCCAAATGCATGAACCAATCCGGAATCCCAAAAAGTGGTCACTATCCGGAGTCCAAGTTCAAGAGCTTATCTAGAATCCTATTTTAAGTGCAATCCGGAATATGAAATTACTACCAATCCGGAATCTAGGATTTTGAACAATCCGGAATGCGTTAAGTCCTTATCCGGAATCTATATAAAAAAAACTAATCCGGAATCAGCTTCTAAGCGTAATCCGGAATACTTGTTAATCACACTTATCCGGAATCACTATCCGGAATAAGTATATAGGTGAAATCCAGAATGTTAAATTATGAGGCTATTCGGAATATGAAGATTTGTACCTTATCCGGAATAATGATATGTATACCATACTTTGTTTGCTAGTAATCCGGGAAAAGGGTTTCTAAAACCTGGATTAGGAAATTAATCTAAAAACCAATAAGCACTTAACCAAAAAATTTACCAAACTAATTTTTAGAAAAAGCAAATAAGCCACAAATAAAAAACTTTTAATATACTAAATAATCAAAATATTTAAAACAAACTTTTTATAAAAATATTAATCTACCAAATCAACTTATTTAAAAATAAGAAAAACATAAAAATAAGCAATAAGCACAATAATCTCAAACATCAAACACACCAAATCAATAAGCACAATCTAATAAGCAAATCAATCACACAATCAACATGATTAAGCAAACTACATGATTAATGAAACAAAACAATAGATTATGATTAAGAAATGAAGAATGAGAATTAGCTAAAAAGCTTTGAATTAATTAAGATGATTAAGATTCAATTACAAGATTAAAATATGAAAGATTAAGCAAACATGAAAGAAAATTATAGAGAGAGAAAGTAACACCTACTCCCAATTGCCTTACATAATAATAAACTAATTAACTAAATCCTTCCTAATGACATATTAGGATGGTATTTATAGGAGAAGCGGAGGGTGTTGTTGCTTCGTTCTTTCTCTTGTGTTCTCGTCTTTTTTAAATAACTCGTCTTTCTCAACTTTGTCTCGGGATTAGTCGAATGATAAAATGAACTCGTCTTCTAATTTTCTTCTTTTAGTAGACTTGGTTCTTCAAATTCGTTAAACTTCCGTCTTTAGACTTTTTCTTCGATAAATCTTCAGAATAGGCCTTTGACTTCCGTTCTTCTTGCACTTTTGGTCTTTTGACTTCCTCTTTTGTCTTTTTCTTCGATAAAAGCCCGTGAAAGCCCGTGTTTTCTTCCTTTTTCATATTTTTGTCCGAAAACACAATAAAAACATAAACCACGCATAATTCCGACTTTTACAACATCAAATACACGTTTTGGTCTTGTTTTTACTAGTTTTAAGTGGTGAAAGGATAAGTGTTTTCACACTTATTATATACTTAATCTAAACCTAGCCCCTCTCTAGGGTTGTTGGGTAGATTAATTACAAGCGTTGTAGATCAGTTTTCATGTGCTAGAATCACGGTTAGCTCGTTGTATTACGTGTGTACAAGAACGTAATATAGTCTTACTTTAGATTATATCATGGTGTATACGGTTTATACCCGAATCGGTGATTTGTTCTTCGTCTTGTGGAATTGCTTTAGCGTAAAGGTATGTACAAGAACGTATATAATTGTTATGATACTTATAAACCTTCAATAGCTACAACTATTTTTTTATTGAAGTCTCACCGAGTCCAATACTTACCAATACCAATTTTAATCGTTTCATATGCTCCACAAATAGTTTGGTATCACGTGGTAACCAAGTATGTGCATGTTCATCAACACGTGTCTGACAATCCCCCTTGAGTGATGTTACTAACGGTAACAACTTTATACATTTCATCGTTAGTATCCATTTATTCAATTATTATTTAGTATCTAGCAACTGATTCATTGTCACATTGAAATCATTTCAGTTAATTTTCAAACGCCTGGTTTTGGTCGTGTTACGCAAACAGTTAGAACAAACTCTAATTCCGGTGTTACAAAAAACATCAATTCTCAATCAACAAATAACTCAACATACGAAGTCGGTGAATCATCAAGGGCGCCCAAAAAAATAAGCGAACGTCGGGTATATCTTGAACTCTGGTACGATTTAATCTTGGTGACGACGATGGAAATGTCAGAAAAGTCTATGACAAATACATTGAAATATCTAAAGGTATTAACCTAACATTACTCTGTAAAAGCAACATAGTAATACTTTCCATAGGCGTTTGTGCTAATAATTTTATTTAACGGCCAGAATACTACGACCATGACGATCGTACATATGAGTGAACAAAATGTCACGCTTTGATATGGGAGAAAGAAGCAAGAACAGACAACTATAATCCAAACAACAAACCTTATAGTATGTGTTTTCAAAAGGGAAAAGTTTTTATTAAACAACCACCGCTTGCTCCGAAAGAGTTGGTTGATTTGTTTAATAACAATGACGCAAAGAGACAAAGTTTTAAAACGAACATCAGATGATACAACAGTATGATTGCGTTTACTTCCATGGGAGGGAAGGTTGATGATTCAATCAATAGTACAGACGCGGGCCTTATGTTTTTCGCTTGCACGGACAAACATACCATGAAATTAGGAGCTTACTTTTCAAGGCTGGTGATTCGTGAAAGTTTGCACAATTATATATTTATGATACTAATAACGATGTAGAAATAGAGCAAATGCAATAAGGTAATTTATTCATTTAACGGTTTGCACCTTCTTTATTTGATTATGCCAATGCAAAGTTTCTATTCATGACATGTTTTATATAAATTGCAGCGGCTCTAACACATCGTCCGCTCATTCTAATGCAAAGCATCCTATTGACAGAAGGATAATCCGTGAAGTGAAAGATGTGTTGGACACCTCGAGTGATTTGGTTAAAACATTTAGAAGGGCGCGAGACAGTTACAGTGAAGACAGTGAGTAAAATATGAAAATAAAGTTTGTAGCAAAGCGCGACAAAGATGGACGGACGTACAATCTACCAACTGCTAATGAGGTCACTTGACTGATTGTAGGGGACTTTGATACTTGCGTAAATCAAAGAGATATTTTGATCGAAAAACGTAAAGAAGGTTTCCAACGTATCAATATTTTCCATTTGATGTACCTTCCTTTGTAATACCCTTTGTTGATGTCGAGTGGTGATGGGTATTATCTTGAAATACCTCATAAAAAGAAGTTTGTTCAAAGAAGGCCGCCCCCCGATGAAGAGGAAAAAAAAGACGAAGATGAAAAACACAAATATGTTAGTATGCGTGAGTGGTTTGCTTTTCGAATACAAGATAAACCAAATCAAGAGAATTTATTTGTGCATGGGGTCATTTGTTTCAACAGTTTCTTATGGATGGTTATTTAGTGGGGAGACTGAACGTTTGTATTTTCACTGGGCCAATTAGTATAAACTAAGGGTGCGTTTGGTATCCTTTAATGGAATCAGGGAATGACTATCGGAATGATAATTGACGTTTGTTATACTAATTTGGCCTTCAAGTAATGTAATGAAAGTTTGATATTTGCTGTATTCCATAACAGGCCAGGGTGATATCTATCTAATTTAATTCCTGTCTTTCTCTTTTTTAGGCAAGAACACAAAAGAGATGAAGCTTCATACTATCTCCTCATCATTTAGCAACTACTGATGTATCTTTCCACCAACAAGGTAAATCATTTGAACTCTATCTTTTTTGGATTTTGATCCATTTTAATTGTAAAAAATCAAAGATCCATTTGATAAAGTAAATTAGAACTTGATAAATTTGTATTCATTTAATGTCTTCGTCTATTAAATGTATGAATTATGAAAAAACACTAAATGGATAAGAATCCATTTTATAAAAATTGTGTACCATCAAATATCAGTTTACTACTAGTGTGGTAGGTTTGTTGGCATATAATTATGATGAAAACCTGCTCAATTTATCAATTAGTTACATGAAACTATTAAATCCAACATATATGGTTATTGGCTACAGTTGTAAACATATTGTTAAATTTTCTAGATTTATTGTGTTCTTTCAATTGGGTTGACGCATGTTTAGTCTCACAATCTAAGGATAGAATAGATACTATGATTTGAGTTGGTGTTCGAGGGTTAGTTTCGTTTATAGATATGACGGAAATTTGAGATTTGTATATCAATCACTTGTATGCAGCTTTTCTTATATTTCATGATCTCTTCTGATGTTGTGTTCAATTTCGTGCAGAAAAAAATGCGTGTGATCAAAATAAACCTAATATCATACTTTGAATTGACATCCAATCTTTTGCTCCAACCAAACAGATGGTTTCAAGTAATGATATCCATACACAATCCACTCAACTATCAAACATATACCGATAGTGATTCCCTGCCGCATACCAAACGCACCCTAAGTTTGATAGATACTCAAACATCCGTTAAAGCATTACATCTGGAAATACCGACCTAACAGTTCTTGGAAAACTGATAGCGTTGCCTTCAACATTTATCGGCGGTCCAAGGGAGCAGAACTATTTGGACGCCATGACGTTGTGTAGATGGTACGGTTGCCCGAATTTGTTCATAACCATAACATGCAATCATTAACTGGCCTGAGGTTGCATGATACATGCATGATCCTAACCTTACATCTTCGGACAGGCCGGACGTGCTAACATGAGTTTTCAAATAAAAGCTTGACCTGCTGGTGAAGGATGTGAAAGAAATGAGATTGTTCGGGCGTACCCAAGCAAGTTAAAACAACAAACTATTAGCTTAATTTTGCAAGTTTATTAATGAAACATTTATGCATTCTATACAATTATGTGTCTGGATAAAATATTTTGTTTTAATTCTTTGAACAGTTGTGTACACGGCTGAATTTTAAAAGAGAGGTCTCCCTCACGCGCATCTATGTTTGGTCTTGCATAGGGACGAAAAGGTGACAAATGCCGAGCAGATTGACAAACACATTTTCACCAAGATACCGGATAAAAACGAAGATCCAGAGTTGTACAAATTGGTTTCTGATTTTATGATGCACGGGGTCCTTGCGGTGCGGACGACCCTAGACAGGTTTGTATGATCAACGGTAAATGTAGCAAAGTCTTCTGTTTAAGTTCAACGAACACAGCTCTGTTGAAGCGGATGGGTATCCCGTTTATAAAAGACGCAATAACCGGGAGGAATGTGGAAGGTGCTAAAGGAGCCCAGCTGCATAATGGTTATGTTATGCCGTATAATGCCACTATTCTAAAACGCTATTAGTGTCACATTACTGAAGAGTGGTTCAACAAGACCGAATCTATAAAGTATTTATTTAACTACATAAACAAAGGTCCGGATATAGTCTCGACACAGTTGTACACACATGGTACAAGGACCGACGGTGAACAAGTTCAAAAAACCGGTAGACGAAATAAAGGCTTTCTGTGATTGTAGGTACCTCTCTGCGTGTGAGGCGGCATGGAGAATATTTGGTTTTGAGATTCATTACCGAACACCGGCTGTTGAGCGATTGTCGTCACTTTCCAGGCGAGAAACAAATTGTTTATGACGAGAACTCGTACCTTTAAACAGTCATTCACAAGCCTACAGTTGGACATAGTATGTTTGAAGGGTGGTAAAAATGAATGACCTCTATTCGGTTGCACAAGAGCTTACGTATGTTGAGTTTCCAACAAAATTTGTATAGAACGCATCTAAAAGAATCTAGACCTTTAGGAAGAAAGGAAAGTCGATTGGTAGAATTCATAATGTGCCTATATCGACAGGAGATACCTACTATTGTAGGATGTCGCTGAATAGTGCGAAAGGTTGTAAAGACCATGACGAAATAAAAACAGTTAACAAAATTGCTTATACTACATACAAAGAAGCTTGTTATGCGGATGGACTTTTAGAGGAAAACAAGGAGTATGTGGAGAGTATTAATTGCGTTGGACATTGGGCACCTCGTGGTCAAATACGTGAGTTTTTTCTTACATTACTGACATAAAATGAACTTACCAAACCTTTAGAAGTTTGGCTAGAAACATGGTACTTGATGGCAGAGGATGTGCAACGCAAGAAGAGAGAACTTTTGAAATTTCTAGGTAAACCTTATGTTCCTATATTTAGTACACTACATGTAAGTTAGTATTTGAATGCACAAATCCGATACGCCTACTTTTTTTCGCTGAACTCTATTTTTGGCAGATTTAGTTGTTAGCGATGAAGAAAAGAAGAATGTATGTTTGTTCTATATCGAAGAACTTATGTGATCCAGAGGTTATTCCCTACGTCGTTGGCTTGAGATGCCTTATCCAGACGACATATATATGACTGCTTTTGGAAATTGTCTTATATTTGATGAGACTGATTATAATCCCGTTGAGTTATAGAGCGATATGAACGGTTGTACGCTTCATTAACGCAGAACAAAAGGTCTTTTATGACATCGTCATGGGTTTTGTTGAGGAGGTAAGAGGAAGCGTTTATTTTGTTTACAGATACGGAAGTATAGGAAAGACTTTCCTATGGAAAACACTAGCTGCGGGTATTTGGAGACGAGGAGACAAAGTGTTAAACGTTTCCTCCAGCGGTATTGCATCTTTGTTGATACCAAGAGGTAGGACTGTACATTCCTGTTTTCGTATTTCGACCAATGTTGATGAGACGTCTACCTGCTCTATATGTCCTCAAAGTGATCTTAGGAAGTTGCTAAAGAAAGGTAACCTTATTATTTAGGATGAGGCTCTAATGGCTAACAAGCTTTGTTTTGAGGTGCTCGATCGCACATTAAGGGACGTACTAAGGAAAAATAGGCATGAAATGTGTCAAGAGCCAGTTGGAGGTATGACAGTCGTTTTTGGAGGAGATTTTAGGAACATTCTTCCCGTTGTTTCAAAAGGCTCGAATAAGACATTGTAAGTGCTTCCCTGAAGCAGTTCTACTTGTGGGATCATCGCAGAGTGCTCAAGTTGACAGCGAATATGAGGCTTATAATAGTTAAGCCTCAAATAAGACATTTTATGAACTGTTTAGCGGTAGAACACCTGCTTTAAGCTTCCTGAGACCATTTGGGTATCATGTAAGCATTCTCAATACCACAGATTATTTAGGCAAGTTTGGTGAAAATTCTGATGAAGAATTCCCGGTTGGATACTCTATCAATAGTAAAACTCTTAGGGTATACAACACTAAAACTAGGAAGTAGATGGAAACTTTCATATCGAGTTCTTGGAGAATAAGCCTAGTATTTCAGGTAGAGGTGTCAATATTTCTGACCCGACCACAACTCGAACCGAGCATATTCAGATCGGATTATTCGGGTTCAAATTTTGATTTGGTTTAATCGGGTCAACGCGACTAACCGAATTGAAATCGGGTCGGATGTCGGGTATAAAAATTATGTCGAATTCGGGTCAGGGTCAGGGTGAATGATAACTCCCAAATCCAACATATTTTCTTGAGCGTTATCCGTATATTTTGTATGCTTTTTGGTTATACTAAAGAGCTATTTAGCTCATATTTGTGTGAAGTTGTGTTTTATGTTGTTAGTTAGCCAAGAACAAGAAAAGACAAAGAAAGAAAGAATAAATGACGATTCATGCATATACGAAGGAATCCCGACAAGTACAAGCCTTTGAAGATCAATTCTGGATGCAAGAACAAGTTTTTCAAGACAAGTACAAGTCACTCAACATGGAAGTTGCCACTGGCGGAATACAAGTTTCCACCCACTTTTGTGTAGGCAGATTTTCTACTACAAGTAATATGCATATTCTTGAAGCTTCTATTGGGAGTTCTAGAACTACTTTGCCACCAAGTTAAAACCTTTGGCTACAAGTTTATTTCTTTGGCTCCAAGTTCATGCATTAAAGACAAGGCCTTAATTCAACTATAAATAAGACCCTTGGGGTCATGAAACCATTACACTTACAACATCACCTTCATTATTCATCAAGGAAACTCTCTCCTTGGTGAAAATCCTGGATTTGGTCCAAGTGTGCCAAAAACTCATCCTTTGAAGCTTCAATCATCAAAATAACCTTGCCAAACTCTAAGGGATCATTACCCTTATCATTGGTAGTGTTTCTTGATACTTAAATCACCACCAACCTTCACCAAACCTCTCCTAAACCTGCCTCAAATCTCAAATACGAATTTCCAAATACATAACCCAAAAGACCACAAAGAAACTTGTAGTCAATTGGAGGCTTAAGGATTGCTCTAAATTCTTCCATTCCATTTCCTTATTGTATTCATACTTTGGGTAAACTTTTGTTACTTTCATGATGTTGAACTCTGTAAGATATTGTAAATCTTATTTATATTCTAGAGAGAGAGAGAGAGAGATAGAAAGATGGTGAGAACACACACAATTTTAGAGAGAGAAAGTGAAAGAAAACACCTTCAACTATGTGTAAATTATGTGAACCACACCCTCTCCATCTAAGGAGAGGGTTTATATACCAAGCCCATAAGATGGGCTTGGGCTTACAATATTGGGCCGTCCATACATAACATAGACCATACCTTTCCTTGTTAATTAATATAAAGATATCTAGACTACGAGCTACTACTTAATATATTGTCGGAGTGACCGAATCTTCCTAAATACGTAAAAAAGTATTTCCAACAATCTCCCCCTAAGGGAGGTCACTCCAAACAAGGGCGTTACCCAAGTTACAATAATAAAATAAACCTAGCATTCTATGCTTTTCTTGAGCTCGTAGTCTTTGTCTTTCTTTCTTTTTCTTTTCTAGTGAAAATGTTGATGTGATCGTTGATATCAATCTCTTGCCATGATCTTGTGTATCATCACTTGTGATATTCGCCTCTTCGTGACTTCATGTACCACATACTTATACCTTCGTAATTCTTGAAAGCTTCAGAGTTCGATGCAGCGGAAGACTTGACTTTTAGGATTTCTTGAATTAGATGAAATATTAAGTGCATAAAGTATAAGCATGTGGGGATGACTTCTTCTTGGATTCCCAACACCACCGTCTTCAAATGTAGTAACATAAGTAGACACGAACGAAATGGCTTTGAACATTTCATTCTAATTGGGTAGCATTTTACCTCCGGTCGGTGAAGACCGTTAGACGATATTAAATATCGTACTTGTGGCAGGTAGATTTAATTAAAAATCTCCTTGACAAGATTTTGCGGGTAAACTCGTTCTCTTTACCTGACCGTCCAAAGCTGACTACGAACGTAAAAAGTGAATCATTTGGATAAAATTATCCGCATGATTGAAGCCGTCAATTCTGATTCCTGGAACAAGTTTGATTCATTAAAGAATCGCACCATCGTTGCTTTCTAGTTGTCACGAGCTTGATTCATATTGAATCTTTCAAGTTACCTACCAAGTGCTGTTTGAGGTTGACACTAGAAGGATTTCCACTCATCACCGTGAACACTTAAAAGTGTCACTCTGAGTGTTCTGGCAAGATCACTAAGATATTGCGTAGAGGCCTGGAACGTGTTTAAATTCAGTTAAGAATTAAACGGTTGTTGCTTTCCAGTTATCACAAGTTTGATTCATAAAGAATCTCACAAGTCACCTACCATGAGCTTTTTGATGTTCGCTCAAGAAGGATTTCCATCTTCATTGTAAATACTTTCATATTACTTGGATGTTTAGGCAAGATCATGAAGATATTGCGTAGGACTCATAAAATGTTTCTTACTTTTCACAGTGTGTGAAGAAGCAATGAAATATGGAAGTGTGTCATAATGAGATATTTGATGATCTCAAATGGCTCTAGACTCTATCGTGCATTTTGTATTTTTAGTGATCGGAGGCTGGAGAGGAGTGCCACCATATCAATATCAATATATTCAGAGTGAATAAATCAATATATAATGCGTTGTCTCCGTGTGATTAAAACAAATATCTGTTAAGAGATATCTGAGTTAGCTGGGATGGGTTGTGCATTGCATCACTGGGTCCATGATGTCTATCTTCAATATCAAGAATCATTAAACAATGATCTCAATAGCATATGTGTTGACCTGGTTTCTGCCTAAGGTTGTAAGGAGGGCTTCTTTCTTTAGACCCTTTATCTTCACGTTTCTTTTTCTTTCTTCAACCCCTTCAATGCTTAACAATACATCATAACTAGCACCTTGTTGTGATTTTTCCAGTGCTAACTTAAGTACTTGGTCGGCATTCAGATACGTTCACAAAATTTCCCCATCTTTCCTATGGACTACTATTTCTAGCTATGGAATGTCCTTGGGAAGATTCCTCCGGTTTTGGAAGAGTCATTGGACTTAACCTATCCTACCATCCTTTTATCACCATAATCTTCATCGTCGTGAAATAAATGGGTTGAGGGTAAGTATATGTCACCATGAAAATCCATTTTGGTATAGCAAATCCATTTTTCTCCCCCTTAACATATGCCATGATATTCCAAAACATTTCGCACATGTCGGGATGAGCTATCACGTTAAGTTAAACCATTTTTGATTAATCATTTACCTTATTAAATCACATTTTCAACCCCATATTAAAAATATTAACCCAACCGATATTTTTGATATCAATTGATTTAATGAAGTTTTAACAAAGGTTTTGGGAAAAAATGCAAGTCCGTTTAATCTTCATGAGACCAAATAGTGAGATATGATACCGATTTGTAACATGATCACATATTCACCATATTAGAATAAATTGACAAGGTTAGACCTGATTGATGAGACAACATATGATTAAATCAAATGGTTCTTGTCGGCAAATGTTGGTCGCCTCATAACGTATGAAGTCATCTCTCGACACCACATGTACGATTGGTATTGTTGTCTTGACACCAATTAGTGAACTTGGCACTTTCGGCATCGAAGATTTTGAATGTTTGACAATTGCTCCCCCTCAATTGTTGACCCGTGTTCTATTGAAAGAGCTGTAGTCGCCGTTTGAGTAGTCACATCGTCGAGTATGTAGACACCAATTGTAAATTGCTATGGTTGTAGAGATGATAACTTCATAAAAACAAGATTTCTCTTGTTGTAACAAATAAATGCATTGATTCGTACATATATCCGTGTTAGATTGTGTTATAACGTAAACACAATCCCTTACATGGTTATAAAGTAAACCATGCCCGAGAAAATTATTTCCCGTTGTTGAGCCAAAGCTTTCAAAAGTAATACTTGACTTTAATATGAAAACGGGTTGCAGTCTGAAATAACTACAAGCTATATAGGCATGTTTTTATGAAATATTTACAACTTTTGTATGAACTCTATTTATGGCGTCGTATCAATATTAATCGACATTTCTAAGGCCATAAATATTATCGTACCAAAATATATGCCTTTGAAAAATAAAGAATTTTTTTTTTTGGATTTTTCTGAAAATTTTCAATTTTTATGGTTTTTATATGGTTTTATATTTTTGTATTTTGTTTTGGTGGTTAAATATATAAACAATATATACAGATGATCACCAAGGATATGTAGATTAGTTTACCACCACTATTCTTTCGCTTCATCTGCCAGTTCCTTAAGAGTCTCAGGCGAGAAGGTTCTCAATCCTAGCTTGTCGGCCAAAAACTCAATTTGAGCACAATCTAAAGCCTTCGTGAAAATATCCGCCAATTGGTACTCAGATCGAACAAAGTAAAGCTCAATCACTCCATTTTCCACTTGCTCATTGATGAAGTGGTAGCGAATGTCAATGTGCTTCGACTGTGAGAATTGAAAATTGTTGCAGCATAAGGCAATTGCACTTTTGTTGTCGCTGTACATAGGAATCTTGTTGAAACCTAGACTATAGTCGGTTAATTGCGATCTCATCCAAAGAATTTGAGCACAACAACCGGACATAGCTATGTATTCTGCTTCCGTACTTGAAATTGTAGCGCTTTTCTTCCTTTTCGATGCCCAACTGATTAGTCGATCTCCTAGTAGTTACAAAGTTCCACTTGTGCTACGCCGTGTATCTTGACAACCCGCGTGATCCGCATCTGCAAATGCCATAAGTGCAATTGAAGAGTCCTTCGAATACCATAGTCCCTGATTAATGGTTCCTTTAAGATACCGAAATATCCGTTTAACAGTAGCTAAGTGTAACTCAGTAGGTCTAGTCTGATACCGAGCACACATACAGATAGCAAACTGAAGGTCACGTCGACTAGCTGTGATATACAGAAGGGTACCGATAATTCAATGATAATGTGTCGGATCAACGACAACTCCATGTGGATCTACATCTAGCTTAGTTCGTTCCACCATTGGAGTATCCACGGGGTCGCAAGATTCCATCTTATATTTCTTAAGAGATTCAAGGGCATACTTGGATTGATTGATAAAGATGCCTCTGGGACTCTGAGATATCTGAAGTGCTAAGAAGAATGATACCTTACCCATCATTGACATCTTAAACTTGGAAGACATCAGTGTCCCAAACTCAACCGATAAGGTTTGGGTTGAGGCAGCAAATATAATATCATCAACATATATTTGTACCAAAATCATATCTTTACCTCGTTTCTGAATGAACAGCGTGGGATCCACCTTGCCTTTAGCGAAGCCTTGCGTAATGAGGAATTATGACAAAAGATCATACCATGCGCGTGGAGCTTGCTTCAACCCATAGAGAGCCTTTTTAAGCTTATACACGTGATTAGGATATTTAGAATTCACAAAACCATTCGGCTATTGAACATAGACCTCTTCCATGATTTCACCATTAAGAAATGCCGTCTTCACATCCCTCTGATAGACGATCATATTCATGTGGGCTGCATAAGCAAGGAATAGTCTAATAGCTTCCAAACGGGCAACAAGTGCAAAGGATTCCATAAAGTTGATGCCCAATAATTGCTTGTATCTATGAGCTACTAGTCGAGCTTTGTTCTTCAATATTCCGCCTAACTCGTCGAGTTTCACCTTGTAAACCCATTTCAAAGTGAGTAACTGCACTTGATCCAGGCATGGGACAAGTTCTCATACATCAAGGAGTATAAATTCATTAAGTTCTTCTTACATAGCTTCTATCCAACAAGATTGGGTAAATGCTTGTTTCCATGTCTTAGGTTCAAGTTCACTGAGAAAAGCATCAAAATGACAAAACATTTCACTTTCTTGTAACTGACTTCGTGTGGATACCGGACGATTAGGGTCACCAATAGTTGAATCTATAGGATGATCCTTTGTCCACTTGCGGTGATGTTCACGAATCCGTGGATTGGAGTAGACTGTGGTGGACGACCCAGCTTGATTAGAGTCGGGAATTGGTACACCAAAGAATGGAAGTTCACACATTTGAGCGAATTCCAAGTCGTGATCATCATCCTCTTCATCATCAATGGGCATGCCATGGGTAGTTGATTCCGGTGTTGGTTGAGAATTACTCGTTGAAGGTATATCTTGACCAATTGTAGGTGCAGACGTATCCGATTGTGCTTCGGTTGCTGGAGTGACAACTTCGGTAACCGAAGCTATTACCTCATGTTTTGAAGCAACAATACTTGGAGGAGTAAAGAATTCATCAAATAACGGTTGAAACAGCGTATCCCATTCATTCCTAGAAGGTGGTGTAAAAGATGATGATGAAGGGTTATTTGGGACAAGACCAGAGCGTATGTTATTTGGTCCCATTTCATAAAGTGCGGGTTCAGAGCTGCATTGCTCAGAAGTCATTGCCATCAGCTCATCAAAATCAACATTCATAGTTTCGAGGATCTTGCGAGAGTTACGGTTGTAGATTCAGTATGCCTTCTTTGTGGGTGCGTAACCAATGGAAATACCAATATCAGCCTTTGGATGAAGTTTTCCCAAATTGTCACCATCATTATTTGGATAGCAAAGAGAACCAAATACATGAAGATATGATAGATCTGGTACTTTTCCATGTAGAAGCTCATACGGTGTTTTACCATAGCGTTTTCGAATTAGTGACTGGTTTTGGGTGTAAACTGCTGTAGATACTGCTTCTGCCCATAAAAAAAATGGAGCCTTTGCGTAAATTAACATCGTTCGAGCAGCTTCCATAAGTGTGCGATTTCGTCTTTCACGACACCGTTTTGTTATGGAGTGCGAGCAATAGATGTTTCATGAGATATGCCAACTTCTGCATAATACTTACGCAAGGTTTGATTCACAAATTCGGTTCCATTATCTGTACTGATACGTCGGACAGTAGTGTTGAGACGCACTTGAATCATCTTGAGAAAATCGATGATTAATTTAGGTGCCTCATCTTTTGTAGCAAGAAATTTCACCCATGTAAACCGAGAGTAATCATCCACCATAACGAGGATGTACTTTTTACCACCAAGACTTTCAACACGCATTGGCCTACAAAGATCCATATGCAACAAATAAAGTTTCTCTTTGTTGGTGTCTTCAGTCTTGGGTTTGTATGATTTCTTAGTGCTTTTCCCCATTGTACACGCGGAACACAAATGATCCTTGTGAAATGTAAGTTTAGGAAGACCACGAACAAGTTCGTTTTTCGCCAAATGATTAATAGCGTCAAAGTTAAGATGAGATAACCGTCGATGCCATAACCATGACTTTGTCTTCGATGCTTTGGTGAGAAGACATACGGGAGAAGCGGCCATCATATCTTGTAGAGAAAAATTGTACAAATTATTCCCTCGAGTACCTTTCAATAAATCAACCCCTTCCAAATTACGAATGAAGCATGTATGCTCTCAAAAAGCAACTTCTAGATTTGCATCACAAAATTGTCCACAGAAAATAAATTGTAACCGAGACCCTCCACATAATACACTCTTAAAATTATAACATTCCCAATATGATATTCACCGTAACCCATTATCTTTGCAATATGATCATTACCGAATCGAACCATACCAAGAAACTTGCTGACGAAGTTTCTGAGCTGAGAGCAATCTCCGGTCATTTGCTTGGAGCAACCAGAGTCCAAATACCAGAGAACAACTTGGACCACCTGTTTACATCAACAACAGTAGACAATGCATTAGAAACTATTGGCTCCAGAGTGTTAGCAGATATAGATATAAGAATATCAGAATTGCTAACATTTTTGGTATCCTTAGATTTCCGACGTTTTCTAATGTGAGTTTTACCACTAACAGGTTTTATTGTTCCAACTTTATGAGGTTTTGGATTATTAGCGGGCGCTACAGTGGGAGTAGACCTATTTAAAGCGCACTTGTTTCCTACAGTAGTGTTGGTGTGCCTATTTAAAGGACACGCTTGTGTTTTGGTAGCCTTGTTACTCCTAGTTAAAGGGAACACTTTCTTCGCTGTAGTGGGAGTGATCCTAGTTAAAGGGCACACATTTCCTACTATAGTGAAAGTTATACCAGTGGGGCGCCACATCCAACCAACTTGGGTTAACACTTTCCCTGTAGGTTTTCATTCTAAACCATTTTTCCGGGCATTCATCTCATTCACATGGTCAATAAGGCAAGAATCATGACGACTAGAAAACATACATTCATTGCAATTCCAACATTTCAAATTAGAATTCACATTAGGCTTAGAATGCTGCACAACCACAGAGCCTTTAGGTTTAGCTACATGATTCTTTTTATTCAAAACAGAAATAACATTCCTAGGATGGGCTTCTACTTTCTTCTTCACTTGACTACTAGATGGGGGCAAGATCTTATCATTCTTCTTGTTTCTTTTAAGCTTAGATCTTTGAGCCTTAATAGTGGTGCTTACTCCTGTAGAAGGAAACACGGGAATATTAGAAGCTGGTTTTGATTTTTCCTTATCTTTAGGAACCAATGTTTGAGATGGTTTAGTCCTAGGGCTCTTGTTAAGTGGTGTGACGGTGATGAGGTTCGTTTTGATTGCACTAGAGGACGAAGCTGAGACAGTGGCTGCGTTATCCACAACATTCTTACCTTTTAGGTACGAAGTGTTTCCTTTAACTCAACCAAAGCCAAATTTTTATCACAAATTTGTTCCCTCAAATCAGATATGTCCACCGACTTTCGATTCAATCGTTCAATCAATGATTGGTTCTGTGCAGTGGTATTATCACATGCGGGCTTTACTGAATCAAAGAGTTGTGTATTTTTCTGTTTTAAGTTATCAACTTTGGACAAAATATGGGAAACTCGATTATCTAGATCAAGTTTATAAATCTCAGTGGCCTCAAGTACGTTCACACAGTTAATCTCCGTAGATTTATCTATGTCTATCGGTAATGATTTAGTAACCTTGTCACTTGGCTGACGTTGTTTTGATTGTAAATTCAATAGAAAATTCTTTTGAAAGTTTGAATCATCTATTTTAATACCTTCAAATGACGTTTTAAATATATCTTGAATAAATTGTTGCTTACATTCAAGCGAAATACAATGTTTTTGAATATCATCAAAGCGTTTTGAAAGTGAAGCATAAGAATCTTGAAGTTTTAAAAATTCAGCGTCAGATTTATGACAAGTACTATCTACCACATTATCCGCAGATTCAACATTATTCACAATAGAATCATTATCAACATTTTTATTCACACAGACGAAAACAATATCATGCGATATCACTTGCTTCAGAAGCTGATCATTTTGACATGAAATTCGTTCTATTTCAATTAAACCGTTTTCATATGCATCATCCATTTCATTGAAAACACGTTTAACTTCATCAATTTCCAAAACCAAATCTTGATCAATATTGCTAAAACAAGATTTAATATTGTTTACAAACGGAACAATTTCATCTCGCAACGCAGCTCTAGTGTGCTCAAAATTCCATTAACCTTCCGTTATGGCTGAAGCCGTCGTACTTTCCTTAATGACCTTGTCAAAATCGGCAAAGTGTTGGTGCAACGCATTTAAGGTGTCTAACACCTTACTCGTCGGTGGAATTACCTTAGTTAAATCCTTTTTGACAAGTGTAGGAGGCATACTAGGAAGGTTTTCATTTGACAAACTTTGGGGCACAACAGCTGATAATTGAGCTAATCCCTTTTATAAACGAATACGTGTCTTTTTGTTAAATTGATCTTTATTATGTTGAACATAATAAAGCTTATGGAATTTTGAAAGCATTTTAGATTGAGTTTCTTCCGCAAGTGACTGTGTCTCCTCAGCACTACGAACATAAGGTGCTTCTTTCGATTTTCCAATTAGGGTCACATCATAAAGACAAGGAATATATTCCTGAGCTTGTTTTGCATAACCGGGGTTAGGTGGTAAATCTTGAAGACGCTTAAGTTCGAGTTCTTTAAACGATTTAGTTAAAAGATGAACCTTTTCTGTGGAAGCGTATTGTTTTAAAAGCTGTTGTTCCTTGAATTTAAGAAGTATGGTAGCATTAATTTATGATTCAAACTTTTTAGACTCGAGACTTTCGAAATCCATTTTAAGTTTCTGAAAATCATTTACAACCGACTCTTTTTCTTTTAATTCATTGGAAAGATTAGCTTCTAATGATTCTATTTCTTTTAAGTGTTCAATCTTTTCAAAAAAAAAATTGGTCAAATTCAGAATAAGTTATCTTTTCTGCTTGAGGGACCATTTCAAAAGTTTTGACCTTTTCCTTATACAGCGTAAGCTTAACGGTTAGGTTGGCATTCATATTTATGGTTTGTCGAACAACCACATTTATGTTATCAATAATATGTTTAGGCACCATTACCAAATCACGTTGATCACAAGATTCCATACCCGTCGTAGCATTTGGTTGAGGTTCACTTAAATGTGTTGGATTGGATACCACATCATTTGAGTTACTAGTTCCCGAATGCTGTTCAAGGTTGTCATTTTCATGCTCAACATGATGTGGATTATCATGAATATTATTAGATGTGGTTAGTACCTCACCGACGACATCAGAACCATAGTGAGAGAGATTATCAACGAGAGCAGCTTGGGCAGAGTGAATGTCATCACAATCCGAATCATATGCATCAAGATCATCTGCTTGATACGCTGCATTAGAAGTAGAGACGATTGTAATGCCTTCTGTAGAAACTAGAAGGGGGGGGGGGGGTTGAATAGTTTCTCTTCGATTAGTCACCTAATTAAAATTACTTTTAATTAGGTTTGTATCAAAACTATCTTTTACTTGAAGCTAAGTTGCATAATGATTAGGTTTAATTCAAATGCATTAGCAATGGTAATAGGTAAGTGTAATGATAATGAAATGAGTAAAGAGTAAGGAAAGAGACAACCTAATGACAAGACACCAAGATTTATAGTGGTTCGACAACGAGGCTCTATCCTCGTTTCTACTCCACTCCTCGAGTACACCTACTCAATATTTCCACTATATCCACAAGCTCCCTTCTTGGCGGAGAAAACCTTACATCGTCGCTTACATTATTTTCCGACACTAAGCTAAGTTTCGAGACCTAATCTTTAGCTAGGACCAATCTACACAACGTTGCATACTTCACAATTTAATGACACAAGGCTAGATGTCGAGTTCTAATCTCAAGGTAGAACCAATCTTCACGACGTTGCCTACGTCACCATTTTACGACACAAGGCTAGATGTTGATCTCTAATCTAAAGCTAGAACCAATCATCACGACTCTTCACTTTGAAGCTAAGTGAGAACTTCACACAACACAACTACTAATCACTTTCAAGTTTAGTGAAAACTCACAAGACACAACCACATCACTTTATAGTTTAGTGAGAACTACTACACAATCTATTACAACTCAACTAGACATATCCAAGTACACACATGTAGCTTGGATCAACACAACATAAATCCAAGCAAACACATATGCAATGGATATACACAACAAATCTAAGTATTCACAAATAGCTTGGATGAACACAACTAGTCCAAGTATTCATAAATACAAATGGATTAACATAAAACAAAAAGGCTAACATGATGAACATGACTAATTCATGGATTCATCTTTATCACAACACTAGTGAGTGAGTGATCTTCTCTTTGGACAAGGTAAAGGATGGGATCAAGAGGATAATCATATGTAAACATACTTAACACATTAAGTGATCATTTACTAATAATTATGCTATAGAAAAGAGAAAGGGGGCTGAGAAAAACGTCCAAGAGGCTTGTTGGAAAATGAGGTTTGATCCACTATTTATAGGAGACAAAGTGAAACAGCTAGCTGGGCGCGGTTCTTTATCTAGCCCGGCGGTTCCTTATCGCTTGAGAACCGCCTAGCTATTTAAGGTACCGCCCAGTAGACTACGTTCCGATTTTGTCTTTTAGTGGGGTAGGAATATCTGAGGTATTTTAAACCTTCAAAGGATATTCTTATGACATATGGAATATGACATTTTCAAATTTACATTTTCCATTTTAATAAAACATTTTCTTAAAAAGAAAGTTTATTAAAAAATCTTTTGTCATATTAACAAAAGTGAGTTTTAAGGATAATCACATTGATGATCACTAAGTATGATTAAGAAAAGTTAGTGATATGATTATTACCTTGATGATAGTGTTAGTTAAATAATTCGTTTTGTGTTTAACACTAAATGTGTTGTATAGTTTGTTGTGATCAAAACTAAGAAAGATTAGTTAACACTAATAATTTTTTTAGGCATCACTTGCATTAACAATCCCCTCCTTTTTGATTACGACAAACTATAAAATCATTTACGTAGAAACACAAAATATCAAATTATTAACAATTTTATCACTATCATTTCTCCCCCTTTGTCGTAGCAAAAAGGTTAGCACAAGTCTTTGAAGAAAACCGGACTTTGCTAGTAGCTCCCCCTTGGTGGTTGCTCCCCCTTGCTTGGGGCACCAAGTGTATGAGCTAAGGTGACATGCTACACAAAGGTTAGTAGAAAGAAAATAAACACCAATGTATATATGATCACTACCTACTAAGTAACTTGAGAGGGACAAGGAGAAGAAATCTCAAATGAGAAGCAATTATTGCTAAGTATGTTCAATTGGTGGAATGGAGGTAGAAAAGAAACATCCAACCAATGAAGATGACAAAATTTGTCAAGGGGTTAAAGTTTAGAATTGATGGAATCACCCATAATCAATTGTAAAGATTAACCACGATCAACTCAAAAGAAAAAGAGAGAATGATCAAAGAAAGAAAACAAACACAACACAAAGGTTTCATATTACAAAAATATGAAAGAAACAAACAAGGAAGATAGTCATACACACAATATGAGTATCTAAAGCAAAAGATATGGAAAATAAACCACAAAGCATAAGCTATTCTAATAGTGATAATTTTCCAAGATTGCTTAAAATGTTATTGACTCCAAAACAACTAAAGCATTATTGACTCCAAGAGTGCTTAGTCCTTTAGTTGGAAAAATAAGACGACGAAGCATCATTCGAAGTTTTAACCACGGGAACAAAAACTTTGAGAGGAGGTCGAGTGAGGAGGAATTCAAGAAAATTTAACTTCTCATACACAAGAGTAAGTTCAACTTGTTGAAATCGACAACAAGCACACGAGGATCCATGATGCAAAAAAAATTCGGTTGATGGGGGAAGGTCATCAAACCTAGGGTTTGGTGGTGGTGAGGAGAGTGGGTAGGAAATGTTTTCACAATGCCTTGTGAGGTTTGGGAAGGTTGAAAGGTCATTGAGTTGAGGGGTGTCGAAAGGTATTGGTGGTGGGGGAAGATTTTCCTTTTCTCCGGTGATTGGGTTAATGGAGTAGGTCTCATTCCAATACTTGATTGGAGAGAAGGTGGGGTTCTTGGGTGGTTTGGAAGAAGAGGGTTCATTTTTCTTGATCCAAATAGGTCGAACCGAGATCTTTGGTTTCTTGGAAAGCTTGGATGAGGAACCTTTGGGTGAGGAGGTTTTTGACAATGAAATGTCAAGGTTATGAAAGGAAGAGCTAGACATTGTTGAGGTGTGAGAATGAAATCTCAAGGTGGGGGTATAAGAAGAAAGTAGACAAGGCAAAGATTTGAAAATAATATGTGAAGTGTCAAGGAATGTTTAGCCAAATTGAGTAAACATGGAATCTTGACAAGGGATAAGGTGATGAAGAAAGACCAAAAACGAGCCAAAACTTGGCTATCTGTCCGCGGTTCCTTATAGGGACCAGTGGTTCCTTAGCACTTAAGGAACCGCACGACTTTAATGAGCCGCGTACAGTGGACTTGAAACCATGATTTTCTAGAGTTTTGAGAAAAACTAAGACTTTTTCAAAAAATTGCAAATCTTGGAATTTTACCTCTATTAGCACTAAATTATGCTAGGGTTGCATGAAAGCAACACATTCACAAAGAATGTCTTGACAAAGGGTGACAAAATATTTAGATAACATTTTGAACCAATTTTAGTCAAGTTTTAGAGGTTGTGATAGATTTAGGTTCAATTTTAATTTAAAATTAAAGTTTATTAATGTGCACATAAAGATAGAGACACACAAATCTAAATCCATAGATAATCCTCATGAAAAACTCATGGAGGGAAGGAAATACAATAAGGAAATGAAAAACAACTAACTAAAACAAAGTTAGCTTAAAACTAGTTCTTGATGAGTAGTCTTCATTGGCTTGGTTTTTCTTGAAAAACACTTATTAAGGAAAATCATCATTTATCTCCTAGGAGGATGATTGGCAAAGAGATTCAACAAAAAGCTTTGCAACTCTATGTGAGCCCCAATCATCTCCAATCTAAGGATATCAATGAGATAGTAGTTGTTGAGGCAACAAGGGCAATTAGTGCCATTGTGCATGAAATACTCATAAAAGCGAGGATCACCCAAGTTTGGAGTGTTTGAGGGAGGTGGAGGTGGAGGAGATATGTTCTCCAAGGGTGATGTGGTTGAGTGTGGAGGTATATTCTCCAAGGGTGAAATAGGTGAGTTTGGAGGGGTAAAAGGTGAAGTCACCAAGGTATCAACAAAGTCATTCATAATGGGAATGCTTTGGATGGGTTGAGGTTGGGTAGTCACATCCAATAGAGTACTTGGAGTGAAGGGTGAGGATAGCTCATTCATTCTAGATTGGAATGAAGAGGAGGTAGAACCATGAGAATGGTTGGTACCATGGGTTGAGGTAGTCTTGCATGGAGCAAGAGGTGGTGAGGATGATGAAGAGATGAGAATTGGAAAAATCTCATTCTTGGGTGTGTGAAAGGGTGAAGAGTTATGTTTGGGAAACTTAATCTTAATCTTAAGGTTTTTCTTTGAAGTGGAGGTTTTGGAAGAGTTTGAGGTTCTTGTAGAAACCATTGTTGTAATGAGTGATTTAAGGAGTATGAATGGTTTGATGTGTGAAGAACATGGCTAACAAGGTGGGTTTAAAAGGGTGAGGGGATGATCCAAACTAGTAATGGGTTAAAAACTTTTATTTGAATAATGAATTTAGGTAACCTAGTTTAGGAAATGTGTAGGTTTTTGCAAAGAATCAAGCAAGGTTTACATAGACTAAGGAAAATAGTGTAAAGCAAAGATTCTGTCAGACACAGTAGCCGACGGTTCCCTATCTAGGGTGGGCGAATCCTTATCGATAATGAACCGCTGGTCGATATGGAACCGCGACCAGAGGTGTTCAAAAATCACACTACCTCAAACTTTGGTTAGCCTAGATTTTTACCAAAGGATTAACAAGCCAAAGTTAACTACTGACCAAAATCTAGGAATCTAACTAACACATAGGATGCACAAAGCTCTACAAAACGTAAACACGATGGCATAGACAACATTAGGATTAAATAACAAGTAGTCCAAGCAAGTAGTATTAGTTAATACACAATCAAAATAAAGTAAAAAAACAAATGTTCAACATCACATTACATGTTTAACAACATGTATACTTTGAAACAATTCAAAGTCTTCATCTTCTTTTCTTGCCTAATCCCTTAAGCATGTTTCCCAAGTACTTGAATCCCTTCCTAGAATCTACCCGATGTTCATGTAACTCACATCGAGTCCTAAGATTTTCACGGTAGAGATGCTCCATATTGAGATCTTCTGGTACTTCACTAGAGGAATAATGAGGTGGAGGAGCTAAGTCTTCAAGTCCATCCACGAATGAGTTTGAGAATGGGTGGGAATTACTCGAAGAGTTGAAATGAGAACTAGAACCTATGCCATCACCATCACTTGTTGGCATATAGGTGTCCTCATCATCTTGCTCTTGATGATCGGATTTTTCGCGAACCTCGATCACTTCTAGTCTTTCTTTCATATACCTCTTGAATAGGCAACATAACCCGATGAACCGGGTGAAAGCGAGAAAGGTCGAGGTGGGGAAAGTCACGAACAACCCTTTTGAAAAGGCGAGTAGGAAGCATAGCGTAAGGAAGGTTTGTTTTGGGCTTTGAAATAGTATAATTTATTCGTCGAGCGATATAGTATGTCAAATTGTACTTGGTTGATGTAAAGATGCAACATAACATATGCACCATACAAGCCGGGATATGATCTCGGTTTCCACCAAGACAAAATACATTCTCCCTAAGGATATTTTCACATTGGACCATAAAATCCTTAAGGTCGCTTGAAGCACTTCATAGCGATTCACATTTCGCACATTAGAATGAAGGCTTCTCACAAAGTTTCCATCACGCTCTTTTGAAATGATACCAAGGATAAATTTTGGATCAATTTCAGCGTGGTCATTTGGAGGTTTGTCGTTGGATTCCAAGAGAGCATCAAGTCTCCATTTGTCCGTGAAACGACAAGTGCCTTCATATGGCACACCAATAATTTCACCAAAATCTTCGAGAGAATATTGAATGATTTGTTCATTCAACAAGAATCGAATGAAGATTTCGCCATTGTATTCAAACATAGAGTAAGTGCTAAAGAGTTCTAGAAGAAACAAGGGGTATATATCTTCTTCTATGTAGAGCAAGTAATCAAACCCCGTATGCTCAAACTTATATTTGATATAGACATAACCCGTTATTTCATCATCAACAACTCTACCCTCATGGAAATTCGTGTTGAAAGTGATGAAAAGGAGTTTCAAAGTTGAGTGGATGCAAAGGTTTGTGAAATGTTTGGCATGTATTGTTTAGTGAGTTAATGATCCTTTTGGTATTGTGAAGGCATGATTAGTACCTAAATAAACACAAGAAAATATATTTCCAATCACTCATATGAAAAATAAAATCAAAAATCAAAATATGAGAATGTGTTTATCAATTTCTTGACAAACAAAGGATTGAATCCATATCATTCTCATGTTCACAATGTATCTATTCCATTATTTACCAAGAACATATGAACTATGTTGGATCAACAATGGACTAGAACATTGGTTTTTCAAAACAAGGTTTGCATTAATAATGGCAATTACCTATTTGTTCATGGGTTCATCTCAATTCCATCTTTTAACTAAAATCATTTAGCTAAAATTTAGATTTGTTCTACAATTGGGTTTTAGTGAAATCTCAATGAATATGAACCAAAGGAATCATAGTAAAATAACCATGTCAACCCATATTCCTATTAAGGTTCTAATTCAATTACAATTTTTAAAAATCACCAATTATAAAAGGATGAACCCTAGAACAAAATAGATGAGATTGAAAGAAAATACTTACAATTAATTGATGTTTGATGAAGGATGAGTGAAACCCACAACTTGGAATCAATTAATTTGAGTTATTGAAGGTTTTTGAAGCTTCAACAATGGTGGAAAAAGGGAAACCCGGTCAGCTGTGTGTTTTTGGGGGAGAGAGGGTTTAGTTTGAAAAAGATTAAATTAATAAAACTGGCGCTTTGAAAAGTTTTACTGCCCTCGTTTCCATATCGATAGAGAACCGCGGGTTTGAACCGCCAGAGATAAAGAACCGCCTACAGAGCCAGGTTTTTATCAATGAAATACGCTAAATTTTTGAAAACAAAGTTTTCTAAGATACTTAAAAATATATCTTAAACCTTTTAGAATATCATTGGATCATCATAACACTAAGAAATATGCCTTAATGAAGGATTACGAGTTGAATCGAGATCGAAGAGAACCGAAATGGACAAACGACTACTCGTAGCGAAAAATCAAAGTGGAGAGAAGTCAAGGGAAGTGAATCAAGACTAAGACCAATTCTCAAGGGATTAATGACAATCTTCAAATCATGGAGACGAAGAGCTTGTGTCATATATAGTGGTTTAAGACGTGTCTTTCCGGTGAAGTGTTAAACGGCTTTGGTAATGAATAAACACAAAGCAAATATTGATGCATAGACTAAGATCACTTTCAATAATAGTCTTAGTCTAAACCAAAATATGAGCAAGGTATTAATTCACTTTATCTCCCACAAAGGGGCCTACTAACCGTATGGGTGCAAACCATGGATATCATGCTTGATACTTTAAGCTACTACTAACTCACTCTACATCACCATAGTGAGTCAAGTATCCAAGCAAATCAAGGTTTGAGAGGATAAAAGAAAAGTATCACAAACCACAAACAAAAGTTAAGGCAAGGATGCCAAGAACAAGCACATAGTCAAGTAATGATCAAAAGAATGATCAAAGGGCGTGTGGAAGAACGAAAGAGTACCTTGGCCACAAAGAGCATTCCAATCGATCAAGGAACCAATGCAAAGCCCAACAATGACTATGATGAGTACTAAGTCTTCAAGGACTAGTATCATTCCCAATAATCTTGATATCATCATTCAAAGATGTTGAAGATCAATGAAGATGAGTCTTCTACAAGTGCAAGTAACTCAATCCATAACCAATTAAATGATTGATCTTCATGAGTACCTACACAAAGCAAGATGCAAACTAGTAGATACATTTCAAGAGTAGTCTAAAAATGCATAAAAGCTACTAATCTAAGAGAGATGCAATATTACCAATTAAAAGACCTATTTTCCAAGAAAGAATAGTTTTGACCAAAGAGAAACTTTAGTATAACTTGACCTTCTAATTTGAGGAGACAATGGATCGATCCAAGTTTTAAAGTACAATATACTTCAAAGATCTTGAATGACCATCGCTCTATACCAATTGTAGAAACTAGAAGGGGGGGGGGGATTGAATAGTTTCTCTTCGATTAGTCACCTAATTAAAATTACTTTCAATTAGGTTTGTATCAAAACTATCTTTTACTTGAAGCTAAGTTGCATAATGATTAGGTTCATTTCAAATGCATTAGCAATGGTAATAGGTAAGTGTAATGATAATGAAATGAGTAAAGAGTAAGGAAAGAGACAACCTAATGACAAGACACCAAGATTTATAGTGGTTTGACAACGAGGCTCTATCCTCGTTTCTACTCCACTCCTCGAGTACACCTACTCGAGATTTCCACTATATCCACAAGCTCCCTTCTTGCCGGAGAAAACCTTACATCGTCGCTTACATTATTTTCCGACACTAAGCTAAATGTCGAGACCTAATCGTTAGCTAGGACCAATCTACACAACGTTGCCTACTTCACAATTTAACGACACAAGGCTAGATGTCGAGTTCTAATCTCAAGGTAGAACCAATCTTCACGACGTTGCCTACTTCACCATTTTACGACACAAGGCTAGATGTCGAGTTCTAATCCAAAGCAAGAACCAATCTTCACGACTCTTCACTTTGAAGCTAAGTGAGAACTTCACACAACACAACTACTAATCACTTTCAAGTTTAGTAAGAACTCACAAGACACAACCACATCACTTTATAGTTTAGTGAGAATTACTACACAATCTATTACAACTCAATAGACATATCCAAGTACACACATGTAGCTTGGATCTACACAACATAAATCCAAGCAAACACATATGCAATGGATGTACACAACAAATCCAAGTATTCACAAATAGCTTGGATGAACACAACTAGTCTAAGTATTCATAAATACAAATGGATTAACATAAAACAAAAAGGCTAACATGATGAACATGACTAATTCATGGATTCATCTTTATCACAACACTAGTGAGTGAGTGATCGTCTCTTTGGACAAGGTAAGGAGGGGATCAAGAGGATAATCATATGTAAACATACTTAACACATTAAGTGATCATTTACTAATGATTATGCTATATAAAAGGGAAAGAGGGCTGAGAAAAACGTCCAAGAGCGTTGTTGGAAAATGAGATTTGATCCACTATTTATAGGAGACAAAATGCAACGGCTAGCTGGGCGCAGTTCTTTATCTAGCCCGGTGGTTCCTTATCGCGAACTGCCTAGCTATTTAAGGTACCGCCCAGTAGACTACGCTTCGATTTTGTCTTTTAGTGGGGTCGGAATATCTGAGGTATTTTAAACCTTTAAAGGATATTCTTATGGCATATGGAATATGCCATTTTCAAATTTACATTTTCCATTTTAATAAAGCATTTTCTTAAAAAGAAAGTTTATTAAAAAATCTTTTGTCATATTAACAAAAGTGAGTTTTAAGGATAATCACTTTGATGATCACTAAGTATGATTAAGAAAAGTTAGTGATATGATTATTACCTTGATGATAGTGTTAGTTAAATAATTCGTTTTGTGTTTTACACTAAATGTGTTGTATAGTTTGTTGTGATCAAAACTAAGAAAGATTAGTTAACACTAATAATGTTTTTAGGCATCACTTGCATTAAAACCTTCATTATCTGCTGCCCCCGGGTCTACAAGAAATGCTAACTACTCTGAATCCAAGATCTTTCCTTTAGATTGAGCATCGACCAAATACATCTTCTCACGAAACCACGTTGCATCCCTTCTCCTTTTCGGCTGAGTGCATTCCCTAGCCATATGACCTTGTCCTCGGCAATTGTAGCGAGTCACAACCTTTTGAGGACCAATAGGGCTTCCATTTCCAGTAGCATGAGAAGTCACGGCTTGAGCGTTCACGGGCCTTGTAGGAGGTCCATATGAATTTTTCCTACCCTGAATGGATTGCACCGTCACTTGACCATCTTGAATAGTGGCTTGTTGTCGAGAATTTGAAGAGGTGCAGAGCTGATTGTTTGTTGGTGGAAATCCTAGAGTTGATAAGTAGGCAATGAGATGTTTTAGAACATCAGTTGGCGTATCATTTGGAGTAAAGACCGGTGCTTCAATTGGTGGAAGTTCATTGGAGGAGAGGGCTTGTGCTTGTGGTGCTTCAATTGGAAAATATCCTTGCTTAGGAGTATAGCCAATTGGAGAATTGATAGCTTGTGATGGAGATGCCTGATGTGTTGGTTGCTGTGGAAAAGACTGTTGATGAACTATTTGTTGAAATGATTACTGGGGCATCATTAGTGGTTGATAAGATGGTTGTTGTGGTTGCTGATAGGTGTGTTGTTGTGGCTACTGCAAGTATGATGGTTGTTGATAAGTGTAAGACATGTTTTGTTGGGGGGGGGTCATTTGTTGAGAAGCATACATGGCAAGTGAATCACGAACTTGTGGTGTAGACAACCGAGCCTCGATCACATGGCATTCATGTTGTTGAAGAAAATCTTGAAGTTATCCACGTTTGTTTGATGCAAATCCTTAGCCAATTTAACAGCCGTCACGTACTTGCTCCATTCAGAAGAGAGAGTGTTCAAATACTTGGTGTTTAATTGAAACGTAGGAATTGCCAGGCCATAGATGTTGAGCTCATTCATCAAAAGAGTGAATCTCAAATAGTAATCATTGAGAGTCTCCCCTGGAACATAGGCAAACTTATCAAACGTATCATATAGCTTACACTCTCGTTCTTGTTTAGTTAACGAGGTGCCTTGCATTAGAACACGAATTCTATCCTATAACTCTTTGGCAACTTTATGTTTGCTGACGAGTTTGTAGACATTTGGAGGAAGGGCTTGGAGAATAATATTTGTATCTTGTTTATCACACTTATCTTGAATCTTATCATCTCCAGTTAATTCACCCTTTGTGCGAAGACGAGTAACAGAACCTTCCGTCATAGTACTATAAACTAATGGTCCATTGGGAACCGATGCCCAAATGAGATGTCCATTTTCTTTGTTCACCATATAAAGTTCCATTCGGGAATCCTAATCCTCGTACATAGTCTTCACCAACATGGGTGGACGATTATCCGTACCCGAGAGAATGGACTTATCCGTGAGAGATGTGTACTCTATTTTGACAAGTAAAGATTTACAAACGTTGATTGAACAATGAGAGAAAGTAAATGTGCTTGTTGTCGTGTGTTGAAGTTGAGAAACTATGTTAAAATCCCCTAAAATTGTCTTTTTGAGAAACCAAAAAAATTCCACTGCAAAACTAATCACGAACGAAATTTTCTAAATCACGTTTATCGAAAATCTTGAAAAAAATACCAAAGATTTCGCAATATGAAGCTTGTAACAATTCCGGAATAGGAATTTTGATACAATTCCGCAATGAGAATAGTGTCACAATTCTGCAATATGAATGTGCACAATTCCGCAAAACTTGAATGGTTTCAATTCCGCAATACTTAGAATTCGATTCCACAATCAAACAATAATTCCGCAATCAACTAGGGATTCAATTCCACAATCAAAGCAATGGTTCAATTCCGCAATCCAATACTTAGGATTCAATTCCGCAATCCAAGTATTGATTCAATTCCGTAATCCAGTTAATGATTCAACTTCGCAATAATCAGATGGATTCATATCCACAAAACTCAGATGAACAATTCCGCAATGTGGAAAAATGTTTCAATTCTGGAATAACTCGAAATGTAACAATTCCGCAAAATGGAGAAATGTTTCAATTTCGCAATATTTGGAAAGCAACTATTCCGCAATATGAAGAAGGGGTTCAATTCCGCATTACGAAAGAGGCAACAATTCCGCAATGTTGTCTGATATTCTGAAATTTAGCTAAAAAAGTGGATCTTGCTTGTACTTTTAGATTGACGAACTTTGAAGCTAAAAATGAAGCCAAATACCCAAAAATTTTGCGTTTTTGAGCGATCCAAGTAACCCAAATCACTACCACGGCTATGTAGATGATATTGGTGAAGATCAAACCACAAAAAACACAAAAAAATTTTGGTACGAGGGATTTATGATCAAAAAACACACGAAATCTATAAGAACAAGCACATAAACAATACAATCATCCCATGGCTCTTGATACCATTTGTAAGATATTGTAAATCTTACTTATATTCTAGAGAGAGAAAGAGATAGAAAGATGGTGAGAACACACACACTTTTAGAGAGATAAAGTGAAAGAAAACACCTTCAACTATGTGTAAATTATGTGAACCTCACCCTCTCCATCGAAGGAGAGGGTTTATATACCAAGCCCATAAGATGGGCTTGGGCTTACAATATTGGGCCGACCATATATAACATGGACCGGGCCTTTCCTTGTTAATTAATATAAAGATATCTAGACTACGAGCTACTACTTAATATATTGTCGGAGTGACCGAATCTTCCTAAATACGTAAACACGTATTTCCAACAAACTCTATATCATATGTTGAATGTTTGTTCTTGATTAATATGATTATGAAGTAGTGTTCTTATACTTGTTTGGAATAATGTAAACATGGATATGGAGTGTTTATTTTTTTGTAATGTTGAATTATGATTTTGTTAATGAGTTTGTTTGAATTGATATGAGTCTTGATAACTTGTTGGTAAACCATGACTCGGTATAAAGGTCGAAAGGATTCCTTGTTATGTTTTGTTCCAAATGTTAACGCACATATACGTTTGGTGTATCATGATTGACAACCATGAGTAAAGAAGTTAAATGGATGTATAAATGTTTAATCTAGAGTATAGGTCGAAAGGGCTCTAATGAACAAGTTGCCTAAAATCATACTTCTCACAAATGGATTTAACTACCGGTTTGTAATATTAATCATAGGTCGAAAGAGTTCTTTATTCTAAACCGTGTCATGTGAAATTCCATGATATTACCCATTGACTTGGAATTGTATATTTATAATTTGTGTTCTTTTGCTTAAATATCTACCTGATAATCCATTCACTCTATTGAAATGAATACTAGTTCCAAACAAGTATCCTTATTATTTGTTATCTAATTTTATTAGCTTAATCATCATCTTAAGTGGTACTTGTTATTTATTTGCTTAATTGTTACTTGTATGGTAATTTTGGGAGTGACAACCATCTTTACCAATAATGTTACATTGTTACTTAGATTCCTTACAACCGAAAACAACCAAATCTCAGTGAACGACCTCGGCTTACCACAACAAGCTAGCTACAAATGAAAGGGTCATACTTACCCGTGTGTTCTTAGCTTATTCGGAAATCCGTGTTATAAATTTAAAACTTGTGTAATCGCAAGAGAACGCATCAAGTTTTTGGCGCCGCTGCCGGAGATTTGTTTGTGTTTTTCGTGTATTAGAATCTTTGTTTCTTCTAGTGTTTCGTTCATATAATTCGTGCTTATCGTGTTTTAGAAAAAAAAGGTGTGTTTAGATTAAGCTTTTTAGTCCTTATTTCATCAACCCCACAAGAGTTTTTTTTTAAGTTTTCTTAGTTTTTATTTTCTAAAAAAAAATAAAAAATCATCAAAAATAGATTTTGCCGGCCGGCAAAACCTTTTGCTACCGGCAACTGCTTCACAGTAGCGAAAAAGTCTGTCGGCATTCCAAAGTTGCCGCCGGCAACTCCTCTTACTGCAACAAAAAAAAATAAAAACTTGCCGGTGGCAAAAGCCCTTCGCCGATCAGCAAAACGCCTTCTGTTTCCAAGTCACCGGCGACAACTTTATTTTGCCGACGGCAAATCTAAATTCTATAAAAAAAATTAAAAAAATTTAATCTAATTTTATTTAAACCGAGCCTTACCCAAAACCCGTTCCTAATTGTGTTTTAACTCGTTTATCATCCGTTCTTCGAGTTAATAACCAATTATCCTTGTTTTATCATAACCCACCCAACCACCCCGTTTAATCATTTTGTGCCTCATTCGTATTTCTATTCGCTCCGGTTTGAACCCAAACCCCGTGTCTAGAACCCGAAGTCATTCGAGCCGTCCGATTTGATAGATTTGGTAAAATATATCATTTACGTTTTCATTTTTATTTTCTATTGTTTCTTTGTTTGTTTTGTTTAGTAAAAAAATGCAAAAATATTTTCCATTTGAGTTCCTTTATATTTTATTTATTTTTCCGTTTTTATTTTTAGTTGTTAATAAATTTTTCAAATTATTTCGATTTTTCATAAACCCACGTCTTAGAGGTAAATGCCTCGTTAATAAATTCTATGAACTTAAATGTAAGTTCAAGAAGAAGACTCGTTAACCCGATAAAACCAAATTTGACATCGAGTCACCCGAACCGTTCACCAAGGAACGTGTTGTCATAATCGACATACTCGAGTCGAAATTCGAAAACCCATTCCATACCAAATGAATCTCATCCTATGAAACCGAGGGATTCCTCAACTGTTCTTACCATTGATCCCGATGACCAACCAATGTGGTCAAACACTAGGATCGTTGCTCCAACGCCTAGTTCCTCCATTGTTCAATTCCCTATTTTGAACAATTTCACTATCAAGGTGTCACACCCTGTAGGATATGTAAATCTTGCTTATGTTTTAGAGAGAGAAAGAGATAGAGAGATGGTGAGAACACACACACTTAGAGAGAGAAAGTGAAAGAAAAACACTTTTTCACTATGTGTAAAAATGAGGAACACACACCCTCTCCATCAAAGGAGAGGGTTTATATACCCAAGCCTTGTGATGGGCTTGGGCTTACAATGTTGGGCCGGCCTACACATGTTGTAGGCTAGGCTTGACTTTGTTTGTTTAATAAAGATATCTAGACTACGAGCTACTACTTAATATATTGTCAGAGTGACCGAATCTTCCTAAATACGTAAAAACGTATTTCCAACAATCCCCCCCTAAGGGAGGTCACTCCAAACAAGGGCGTTACCCGAGTTACAATAATGAAATAAACCTAGCATACTATGCTTGTCTTGAGCTCGTAGTCTTCGTCTTTCTTTTCCTTTTCTTTTCTGGTGAACATGCTGATGTGATCTTTGATATCAATCTTTAGCATAAATCTTTTGCCTTGATCTCATGCATCCATCACTTGTGATCTTCGCCTCTTCGTGACACCATGTCCCACATACTTATACCTTAGTAATTCTTGAAAGCTTCAGAGTTCAATACAGCGGAAGACTTAACTTTTAGGCTTTCTTGAATTAGATGAGATATTAAGTAAATAAAGTATAAGCATGCGGGGACGACTTCTTCTTGGATTCCGCAACGCCACCGTCTTCAAATGCCGCAACATAAGTAGACACGAACGAAATGGCTTTGAACATTTCATTCTAATTCGGTAGCATTTTACCTCCAGTCGGTGAAGACCGTTGGACGATATTAGATATCGTACCCGTGACGGATAGTTTCAATTAAGTAACTTCCTGACAGGATTTCGCGGGTAAACCCGTTCTCTTTATTCGACCGTCAAAAGCTGACTGCGAACATAAAGAGTGGATCATTTGGATAATAATATCCGCATGATTTGAAGCCGTTAATTCATGTTCCTGGAACAAGTGAAATTCAATTAAGAACCGCACCATCGTTGCTTTCCAGTTGTCACGAGCTTGATTCGTATAGAATCTTGCAAGTTACCTACCAAGTGATGTTTGATGTTAACACTAGAAGGATTTCCACTCATCACCGTGAACACTAAGGTATCACTCTGAGTGTTCTGGCAAGATCACTAAGATATTGCGTAGAGGCCTGGAACGTGTTTAAATTCAGTTAAGAATTAAACCACTGTTGCTTTCCAGTTATCACAAGTTTGATTCATAAAGAATCGCACAAGTCACCTACCATGAGCTTTTTGATATTCGCTCAAGAAGGATTTCCATCTTCATTGTAAATACTTACGTATTACTCGGATGTTCAGGCAAGATCATGAAGATTTTGCGTAGGACTCTTAAAATCTTTCTTACTTTTCACAGTGTGTGAAGAAGTAAAGAATTATGAAAGTGTGTCCTAATGAGATATTTGATGATCTCAAATGGCTCTAGACTCGATCGTGCATTTTGGATTTTAGTGATCGGAGGCTGGAGAGGAGTGCCACCATTTCAATACCAATTTATTCGGAGTGAATAAATCAATAGATAATGTGTTGTCTCCGTGTGATTAAAACAAATATCTTTTAAGAGATATCTGAGTTAGCTGGGATGGGTTGTGCCTTGCATCACTAGGTCCATGATGTCTGTCTTCAATATCAAGAATCATTAAACAATGATTTTAATAGAATATGTATTGACCCGGTTTCTGCCTAAGTTGTAAGGAGGGCTTCTTTCTTTACACCCTTTATCTTAACAATTTTTTTTCATTCTTGAACCCCTTCAATGCTTACCAATACGTCATAACTAGCACCTTGTTGTGATTGTTCCAGTGCTAACTTAAGTACTTGGTCGGCATTCAGCTACGTTCACAATCTTTCTCCATCTTTCCTAAGGACTACTATTTCTAGCTATGGAATGTCCTTGGGAAGATTCCTCCGGTTCTGGAAGAATCATAGGACTTAACCTACCCTACTATCCTTATGTCACCACAATCTTCATCGTCGTAAAATAAATGGGTTTTGGGTAAGTATATGTCACCATGAAAATCCATTTTGATATGCAAATCCGTTTTTCTCCCCCTTAACATATGCCACGATATTCGAAAACATTTCGCATATGTCGGGATGAGCCAGCACATTAAGTCAAGTCATTTGTGATAATATCCCATATTAAATCACAGTTTCTCCCCCATATTAAAAATATTAACCCAATCGATGTTTTTAATATCAATTGATTTAATGAAGTTTTAACAAAGGTTTTGGGAAGAAATATGCAATTCCGTTTAATCTTCATAATACCAAATGTATGAGATATGATACCGTTTTGTAACATGATCACATATTCACCATATTAGAAAAGAATTGACAGGGTTGGACCTGATAGATGAGAACATCATATGATAAGATCAAATGGTTCTTGTCAGCATATGTTGGTCGCCTCGTCATGTCTGAAGTCATCTCTTGACACCACGTGTACAATTGGTATTGCTGTCTTGACACCAACTTGTGAACTAGGCACGTTCGGCATCGAAGATTCTGAATGCTTGACAATTGCTCCCCCTCAATTGGTGACCCGTGTTCTATTGAAAGAGCTGTAGTCGCCGGTTGAGTAGTCGCATCGTCGAGTATGTAGATACCAATTGTAGATTGCTATGGTTGTAGAGATGATAGCTTCATAAAAACAAGACTTCTCTTGTTTTAACAAATAAATGCATTGAAACATACATAAATTTGTGTTAGACCAAGTTATAAAGTAAACTTGATCCCTTACAAGGTTTTAAAGTAAACCTTTCCCGAGAAAATCAATTCCCGTTGTGAGCCAAAGCTTTCATAAGAAATACTTGACTTTAATGTGAAAACCGGGTTGCAGTCTGAAATAACTACAAGCCATCTAGGCATGTTTTATGAAATATTTACAACTTTTGTACGAACTCTATTTATGGCGCCGTGTCGATATTAATCAACATTTCTAAGGCCGTAAATATTATCGTACCAAAAGACATGCCTTTTTAGAAATAAGGTAAAAATATTTTTGGAATTTTCTATATTTTTCAATTTTTATGGTTTTTATATGGTTTTATATTTTTGTATTTTGCTTTTGTGGATAAAAATATAAACAATATATACAGATGATCACCAAGGATACGGAGAATAGTTTACCATCCCTATTCTTTAGCTTCATCTGCTAGTTCCTTAAGAGTCTCAGGCGAGAAGGTTCTCATTCCAAGCTTGTCGGCCAAAAATTCAATTCGAGCGCGATCTAAAGCCTTCGTGAAAATATCCGCCAATTGATACTCAGATCGGACAAAGTAAAGCTCGATTACTCCATTTTCCACTTGCTCCTTGATGAAATGGTAGCGAATGTCAATATGCTTCGACCGGGAGAATTGAACATTGTTGCAGCATAAGGCAATTGCACTCTTGTTGTCGCAGTACATCGGAATTTTGTTGAAACCTAGACCATAGTCGGTTAATTGCGATCTTGTCCAAAGAATTTGAGCACAGCAACCGGACATAGCTATGTATTCTGCTTCCATACTTGAAATTGCAGCGCTTTTCTGCCTTTTCGATGCCCAACTTATGAGTCGATCTCCTAGTAGTTGCAAAGTTCCACTCGTGCTACGCCTTGTATCTTGACAACCCGCGAGATCCGCATCTGCATATGCCATAAGTGCAATCGAGGAGTCCTTCGAATACCAAAGTCCCCGATTAATGGTTCCTTTAAGATATCGAAAGATCCGTTTCACAGTAGCCAAATGTAACTCAGTAGGCCGAGTTTGATATCGAGCACACATACATATAGCAAACTGAAGATCAGGTCGACTAGCTGTGATATACAGAAGAGTACCGATCATTCCACGATACAGTGTCAGATCAACGGCAACTCCATGTGGATCTTCATCAATCTTAGTTCGTTCCACCATTGGAGTATCCAAGGGGTCGCAAGATTCCATCTTATATTTCTTAAGCGATTCAAGGGCATACTTGGATTGATTGATAAAGATTCCTATGGGACTCTGAGATATCTGAAGACCTAAGAAGAATGATACCTTTCCCATCATTGACATCTTAAACTTGGAAGACATGAGTGTCCCAAACTCGTCGGATATGGTTTGGTTCGAGGTTGCAAATATAATATCATCAACATATATTTGTACCATAATCATATCTTTACCTCGTTTCTGAATGAACAACGTGGGATCCACCTTGCCTTTAGCGAAGCCTTGCGTGATGAGGAATTGTGACAATAGATCATACCATGCGCGTGGAGCTTGCTTCAACCCATAGAGAGCCTTCTTAAGCTTATGCACATGATTAGGATAATTAGGATTCACAAAACCATCCGGCTATTGAACATAGACCTCTTCCTTGATTTCTTCATTAAGAAATGTCGTCTTCACATCCATCTGATAGACGATCATATTCATGTGGGCAGCATAAGCGAGGAATAGTCTAATAGCTTCCAAACGGGCAACAGGTGCAAAGGATTCCATAAAGTCGATGCCCAATAATTTCTTGTATCCACGAGCTACTAGACGAGCTTTGTTCTTCAATATTCCGCCTAACTCATCGAGTTTCACCTTGTAAACACATTTCAGAGTGAGTAACTGCACTTGATCCGGGCATGGGACAAGTTCCCATACTTCAAGACGTATGAATTCATTAAGTTCTTCTTGCATAGCTTCTATCCAACGGGATTGAGTAAAAGCTTGTTGCCATGTCTTTGGTTCAACTTTAGTGAGAAAAGCATCAAAATGACAAAACATTGCATTTACTTGTAACTGACTTCGTGTGGATATCGGACGATTGGGGTCACTAATAATAGAATCTATAGGATGATCCTTCGTCCACTTGCTGTGATGTTCACGAATCCATGTATTGAAGTAAACTGTAGAAGGAGCTTCCTCTGAGGTGGACGACCCGGCTTGATTAGGGTCGAGAATTGGTACACCAAAGAATGGAAGTTCACGCATTTGAGCGAATTCCAAATCGTGATCATCATCATCCTCTTCATCATCAATAGGCATGACATGGGTAGTTGAAACATGTGTTGGTTGAGAATTACTTGTTGATGGTATATCTTGACCAATTGTAGGTGCAGATGTATCTGATTGTGCTTCGGTTGCCGGAGCGACAATGTCGGTGACCGGAGCTATTACCTCAGGTTATGGAGCAACAATACTTGGAGGAGTAAAGAATTCATCAAAGAACGGTTGAAACAACGTATCCCATTCAATCCTAGAAGGTGGTGTTTATGATGATGAAGTAGGGTTGTTTGGGACAAGACCATAACTAATGTTACTGGGTCCCATTTCATGAAGTGCGCGTTCAGAGCTGCTTTGCTCAGAAGCCATTGCTGTCAGCTCATCAAAATCAACATTCATAGTTTCAAGGATCTTGCGAGAGTTACGGTTGTAGATTCGGTATGCCTTCTTTGCGGGTGCGTAACCAATGAAAATACCAACATCAGCCTTTGGTTGAAGTTTTCCCAAATTGTCACCATCATTATTTGGATAGCAAAGAGAACCAAATACATGAAGATATGATAAATCTAGTACTTTTCCATGGAGAAGCTCATAAGGTGTTTTACCATGGCGTTTACGAATTAGTGACCGGTTTTGGGTGTACACTGCTGTAGATACTACTTCTGCCCATAAAAACAATGAAGCCTTTGCGTAAATTAACATCGTTCGAGCAGCTTCATTAAGTGTGCGATTTCGCCTTTCAACGACACCATTTTTTTGTGGAGTGCGTGCAACGGATGTTTCATGAGAGATGCCAACTTCTTCATAATAATCACGCAAGATTTGATTCACAAATTCGGTTCCATTATCTGTACGAATGCGTCAGACAGTAGTGTTGAGACGCACTTGAATCAACTTGAGAAATCCGATGATGAATTTAGGTGCCTCATTTTTTGTTTTAAGAAATTTCACCCATGTAAACCGAGAGTAATCATCGACAATGACGAGGATGTACTTTTTACCACTAAGACTTTCAACACGCATTGGCCCACAAAGATCCATATGCAACAGATAAAGTTTCTCTTGGTTGGTGTCTTCCGTCTTGGGTTTGTAAGATTTCTTAGTGTTTTTCCCCATTGTACACGCAGAACACAAATGATCCTTGTGAAATGATAGTTTAGGAAGACCACGAACAAGTTCGTTTTTCGCCAAGTGATTAATAGCGTCAAAGTTAAGATGAGATAACCGTCGATGCCATAACCATGACTTAGTCTTCGATGCTTTGGGGAGAAGACATACGGGAGAAGCGACCATCATATCTTGTAGAGAAAAAGTATACAAATTATTCCCTCGAGTACCTTTCAATAAATTAACCCCTTCCAAATTACGAATGAAGCAAGTATGCTCTCGAAAAGCAACTTCTAGGTTTGCATCACAAAATTGTCCCACAGAAAATAAGTTGTGAGCGAGACCTTCCACATAATACACTCTTGAAATAATAACATTCCCAATATGATATTCACCATAACCCATTATCTTTGCAATATGATCATTTCCAAATCGAACCGTACCAAGAAACTTGCTGACGAAATTTCTGAGCTGAGAGCGATCTCCGGTCATATGCTTGGAGCAACCAGAGTCCAAATACCAGAGAACAATTTGGACCACCTGTTTTCAACAACAATAGTAGAAAATGCATTGGAAACTATTGGTTCCGGAGTGTTAGCAGATACAGATAAAATATTATCAGAATTGCTAACATTTTTGTGACCCTTAGATTTCCTGCATTTTCTAATGTGAGTTTTAGCATTAACAGGTTTTACAGTTCCAACTTTCTTAGGTTTTAGATTATCCGCGGGCACTACAGTGGGAGTAGACCTAGTTAAAGGGCACTTTGTTCCTACAGTAGTGTTGGTGTTCCTAGTTAAAGGACACGCTTGTGTTTTGGTAGCCTTGGTACTCCTAGTTAAAGGGCACGCTTTCTTCGCTTTAGTGGGAGTGATCCTAGTCAAAGGGCACGTATTTCCTACTATAGTGAAAGTTCTACCAGTGGGGCGCCACATCCAACCAACTTGGGTTAACACTTTCCCAGTCGGTTTCCATTCTAATCCATTTTTCCGGGCATACATCTCATTCACATGGTCAATAAGGCAAGAATCATGATGACTAGAAAACATACATTCATTGCAATTCCAACATTTCAAATTAGAATTCACACTAGGCTTAGAACGCTGCACAACCGCAGAGCCTTTAGGTTTAGCTACATGATTCTTTTTATTCAAAACAGAAATAACATTCCTAGGATGGGCTTCTACTTTCTTCTTCACTTGACTACTAGATGGGGGCAAGATCCTATCATTCTTCTTGTTTCTCTTAAGATTAGATCTTTGAGCCTTAGTAGTGGTGCTTACTCTTGTAGAAGGCAACACGGGAATATTAGAAGTTGGTTTTGATTCCGCCTTATCTTTAGTGACCAAAGTTTGAGATGGTTTAGTCCTAGGCCCCTTATTAAGTGGTGTGACGGCTATAAGGTTCCTTTTGATTGCACTAGAGGACGATACTGAGACAGTGGTTGCGCTATCCACAACATTCTTACCTTTTAGAGTACGAAGTGTTTCCTTTAACTCAGCCAAGACCAGATTTTTATCACAAATTTGTTCCCTCAAATCAGATATTTCCACCGACTTTCGATTCAATTGTTCAATCAACGATTGATTCTGTGCAGTGGTATTAGCACATGCGGGCTTTACTGAATCGAAGAGTCGTGTATTTTTCTGTTTTAAGTTATCAACTTTGGACAAAATCTTGGAAACTCGATTATCTAGATCAAGTTTAAAATTCTTAGCGGCCTCAAGTACGTTCACACAGTTAAGCTCCTAAGATTTCTCTATTTCTATCGGCAACGATGTAGCAACTTTGTCACTTGGCTGACGCTGTTTTGATTGTAAATTCAATCAAAAATTCTTTTCAAAGTTTGCATCATGAATATTAACACCTTCGAATGACGTTTAAAACATTTCTTGAATAAATTGTTGCTTGCATTCAAGCGAAATACAATGTGTTTGAATCTCATAAAAACGTTTTGAAAGCGAAGAATATGAATCTTGAAGCTTTAAAAATTCAGCGTCAGATTGGTGACAAGTACTATCTACCACATTATCCACAGATTCAACATTATGCACAATAGAATCATTATCAATACTTTTATTCACACAGACAGAAACTATATCATGAGACATCACTTGCTTCAGAAGCTGATCATTTTGGCGTGAAACCCGTTCTATTTCAAGTAAACTGTTTTCAAAAGCATCTTCCATTTCATTGAAAACACGTCTAACTTCTTCTATTTCCAAAAACAAATCTTGATCAAGATTACTAAGACAAGCCTTAACATTGTCTACAAACGGAACAATTTCATTTCGGAACGCAGCTCTAGTGTGCTCAAAGTTCCATTCACCTTCCGTTATGGCCGAAGCCGTCGTACATTCCAAAATGACCTTGTCAAAATCGGCTAAGTGTTAGTGAACCGCATTTAAGTTAACGGACGCCTTGCTTACCGGTGGAATTAACTTTGTTAAATCCGTTTTGACAAGTGTAGGAGACGTACTGGGAAGGTTTTCATTTGACAAACTTTGGGGCACAAGAACAGTCAATTCTGCTAATTCCTTTTGTAAGCGAATGCGTGTCTTTTTCAAAAATTGATCTTTGTTATGTTGATCATAATCAATTGTATGGAATTTTGAAAGCATTTTAGAATGAGTTTCATCCGCAAGTGATTGTGTCTCCTCAGTACTACGAACAAAAGGTGCTTCTTCGATTTGCCAATTATGGCCATATCATAAAGACCGGGAATATATTCCTGAGCTTGTTTTGCATAACCGGGATTAGGTGGTAAATCTTGAAGACGTTTAAGTTCGAGTTCTTTAAATGATTTAGTTAAAAGATGAACCTTTTCTGTGGAAGCGTATTGTTTTAAAAGCTGTTGTTCCTTGAATTTAAGAAGTTTGGTAGCATTAATTTCTGATTCAACCTTTTTAGACTCGAAAGTTTCGAAATCCATTTTAAGTTTCTGAAAATTATTGACAACCGACTCCTTTTCTTTTAATTCATTAAAAAGATTAGCTTTTAATGATTCTATTTCTTTCAAGTGTTCAATCTTTTCAAAACGAAATTGGTCAAATTCAGAACATGTTATTTTCTCTTCTTGAGGGACCATTTCAAACGCTTTGACCTTTTCTTTATGCAACGCAAGCTCAGCAGTTAGGGTGGTATTGGTATCTACGGATTGTCTGAGGGCCATATGCATTTGATCAATAATATGTTTAGGCACCATGACCAAATCATGTTGAGCATAAGATTCCATACCCGTCATAGCATTTGGTTGAGGTTCACTCAAATGTGTAGGTTTGGGTACCACATCATTTGAATTACTAGTTCCCGAATGCTGTTCGAGGTTGTCATTTTCATGCCCAACTTGATGTTGGTTATCATCAATATTATTAGATGTGGTTGGTACCTCACTTATGACATCAGAACCGTAGTGACAGAGATTAGCAACGAGAGCAGCTTGGGCAGAGTGAATGTCATCACAATCCGAATCATATGCGTCAAGATCATCTGCCTGATAAGCTGCATTAGAAGTAGAAACGACTATAATGCCTTCAGTATCTGCTGCCGTGGGTCTGCAAGAAATGCTAACTCCTCTGAATCCAAAATCTTCCCCTTAGACTGAGCATCAACCAAATACATCTTCTCACAAAACCATGCATCATCCCTCCTCCTTTTCGGTTGAGTGCATTCCCTAGCCATATGACCTTGTCCTCGGCAATTGTAGCAAGTCATAACCTTCTTAGGACCAATAGGACTCCCATTTCCACTAGCTTGAGAATTCATAGCTTGATTGTTCCCAGTCCTTGTAGGAGGTCCATATGAATTTTGTCTTCCCTAAATTGGTTGCACCGTCACTTGACCATCTTGAACAGTGGCTTGTTGTCGAGGATTTGATGAGGTGCGGAGCTGATTGTTTGTTGGTGGAAATCCTCTAGTTGCAACAAGTTTTGACAAGTAGGCTGTGAGATGGTTTAGAACATCAGCTGGCGTATCATTTGGAGTAAAGACCAGTGCTTGGATTGGTGGAAGTTCATTATAGTAGAAAGCTTGTGCTGGTTGTGCTTCTATTGGAAAATATCCTTGCTGAGGAGTATAGCCCATTGGAGAAGTGTTGGCTTGTGATGGTGATGTCTGATATGGTGGTTGCTGCGGAAAAGATTGTTGATGAACACCTTGTTGAAATGCTTGCTGTGGCATCATTGGTGGTTGATAGTATGGTTGTTGATAGGTGTGTGGTGGTGGTTGCTGCAAGTATGATGGTTGTTGATAAGTATAAGCCATGTTTTGTTGAGAAGCATACATTGCAAGTGGATCATGAACTTGAGGTGTAGACAACCGAGCCTCGATCACATGGCATTCGTGTTGTTGAAGAAAAACTTGAAGTTGATCCACATTGGTGTTATGCAAGTCCTTAGCCAATTTAACATCCGTCACGTATTTTTTCCATTCTGAAGGAAGAGTGTTCAAATACTTGGTGTTCAATTGAAAGGTAGGAATTGTCATGCCATAGATATTGAGCTCATTCAACAATAGGGTATATCTCAGATAGTAATCATTGAGAGTCTCCCCTGGCACATAGGCAAACTTATCAAAAGTATCATAAAGCTTACACTCTCGTTCTTGTTTAGTTAACGAGGTGCCTTGCATGAGAATACGAATTCTATCCCAGAACTCTTTGGCAACTTTATGTTTGCTGACGAGTTTGTAGACATCTGGAGGAAGGGCTTGGAGAATGATGTTTGTAGCATACTTATCACATTTGTCTTGAATCTTCATATCTCCAGTCAATTCACCCGTTGTGCGAGGACGAGTTGTTGTACCTTCCGTCACTGTACCATAATCTAATGGTCCATTGAGCACCGATGCCCAAATGAGATGTCCATTCTCCTTGTTCAACATATAAAGTTCCATTCGGGAAGCCCATTCCTCATACATAGTCTTCACCAACATTGGTGGACGATTATCCGTACCCGAGAGGATGGACTTATCCGTAAGAGATGTGTACTCCATTTAAATAAGTTAAGATTTACAAACGTTGATCGATCAATGAAAGAAAGTAAATGTTTTTGTTGTTGTGAGTTGAAGTCGAGAAACAATGTTAAAATCCCCCAAAATATGTCCTCGATAAACCAAAAATTCCAAGTCAAAATTACACACGGTTCGAAATTTTTTAAGGAATAATTTTTGTTATCGGAATGTTGATCGGAATTGTGATCGTAATATCAGTCAGAATAAGCCCTATCGGAATAACCTTGATCGGAATCTCCCAAATCGGAATAAACCCTAATCGGAATGTCAAAGATCGGAAAGTCCTAAATCGGAATGAACCAAATCGGAATGTCCCTTTTCGGAATGTGCCAAATCGGAATGTCCCTTTTCGGAATGCCAAATCGGAATACCTAATCGGAATACCTAATCGGAATACCTAATCGGAATACCTAATCGAAATACCTGATCGGAATGTACCCAAAATCAGAATCCCTAAACCCTATTCCGATTACACTGATCGGAATGTCCTATAAACCCTTTTCCGATGACCTGATCGGAATAATTCCCACTTTTCTCGGACAAAACTCAACCAATTCGTGATTTTAAGCCAAAAAATGATAAAAAAACCCAAAAAAATTGTGTTTTTAGCCAAAGTAACTATACAAAATCCCTACCACAACTATGTAGAAGATTTGTATCAAGAAAAAACCATCAAAAACACAAAAAAAAAATTGGTTCGTGTAAAAATGGATCAAAATAGGCGTATGAATCAAGAACACAAACACATGAACAATACAATCATCCCATGGCTCTTGATACCATTTGTAGGATATGTAAATCTTGCTTATGTTTTAGAGAGAGAAAGAGATAGAGAGATGGTGAGAACACACACACTTAGAGAGAGAAAGTGAAAGAAAAACACTTTTTCACTATGTGTAAAAATGAGGAACACACACCCTCTCCATCAAAGGAGAGGGTTTATATACCCAAGCCTTGTGATGGGCTTGGGCTTACAATGTTGGGCCGGCCTACACATGTTGTAGGCTAGGCTTGACTTTGTTAGTTTAATAAAGATATCTAGACTACGAGCTACTACTTAATATATTGTCGGAGTGACCGAATCTTCCTAAATACGTAAAAACGTATTTCCAACACACCCCACCATGGCGGAATATGGGGCGCGACGTATGGATATCATCACAACAATAGCGTGTCTATAGAGATAACTAAATGAAATGGAAATATCATAAATGGTTACACAATGTCATGAAGATATCTCAAACAATGCAGGCGTCTAGGTAACTAGGTAACAGGTCTACCTCTTACCAAAGACATACAATTAACAAATAACAAACATATAGGTGTCTACAAAGTATCACTTATTCAAACATAAATAAAGACTAAGAGGAAAGGGGGTTCCTCCAAATGCAATCCTAAGCATTCCAGCTAGCCACTCCTATTCTCAGGCTTAACCACATTCTCACCTGAAAGAGACACTAAAATACGTCAACATAAAGTTGGTGAGAGTCATAGGTTTAGACTCCAACGCCAAATCAGTTATAAGCTGTGAATAACAACCATTAACAAAAGAACATATGGACAATGTGCTACAATTATGTATTAACAACTAGCAATCAAGATTAACCAATCACCACAAATCCAAGGCTCCAAGCCTTACCAATAACCACAATTCCAAGGCTCCAAGCCTTACCAATAACCATGGTCCCATAGGCGCCCATACACCTATGAACCAATCCCAAGGCCCCGCCTTGTCAACATCCCCTTGGTACCAAGTGAAACCATAATAACTAAGACGGTACGTGTCCCCCGATCCAAATCATAAACACAATCAAGAATCACATAGCAGTTAATCACATAAGTGTACACACAAGTCCATCACAAACCATAAAAAATTCACAGCATTCTTTACAAAACCATACAGTATCTCTTCCATCCCATCTGGAAATCAAATCATAAAAAGACATGGGACTATGAAACTCACCCGAACAAGCTTCTCCAAGTACCCGCGCTCTAGCACAAATGTAAACACACAAACGTATACAATCAAGACATAAAACACATACCAAAATGGCTCATCAATCTATGATGGATATCTAACCTTCTCCTACAACTTAACCCCATTTATATGCCATAATCATCTCATTACACCCCTCTATAAAGCCCTTAACTTAGTTTAGTTCATAACTCGTCCCGTTAACATTTAACCCAAAACAATCCCGTTTTTCACACTCCGTATTATGATCCAAACGCCCACCAAACCTAAACTACATTCCTTGTAATGAAGACCCCATAAACTTATATGTGTTAGCTAAAATCTCAGCCCTTTCCCCAACATCAAAGCTAATATTAAGTTCCCGATATACAACTTATACTTTCGCCTATTCAGATTCTACCGATTTTGAACATATGAAATGTTTGTTATGATCAGAGGGTCTTACCTTATCCCAATTGATTATCCCTCTTTCAGATATCTTATATAACATATAAACTAACTCTCATGTTCGTTTGAAAGTCCAATCGTACTCCTAAGTACCCTAACCACCTTAAAACATTAAGTTAAACCCGACTGATTTCAAAACTGTTTTGACCTCCGACTGTTGTAACCTGTTTTTGACCCACTTCCCAACCTCCAATTCAATTCTAGTTTCTTGCATTTAAAAGCCAATTCAATTACCTTTTCAGGGATTTAAAGATTCGAAAATTAAAAGTGTGTAGATCTCTAGATATGATCAAAACAATAGACCAATAATTCTGCCCAGTTTTTAAAAACGATTTTAAACATGATTAAACCCTAATTACCATCACTAATCTTCATAATAACCAAAGTAATCAATTCATATGAACCCTAATCTCACTAATCTCAGAAAACTTACAAACCCTAATCCATCATAAGATCAATTACATGATTAGATTGATTAAAATCATTAATAGAACAAGGGTTTTGAAGGTTTTACCTTAGAAATCAATGAAAGATCTTTATTTTTGAAGCCCTAATTGGCCACCATTGTTGAATTTCGGCTAAGAGCTGTTATGGAGGTTAAAAATATGATTTATTTGGTTATGGGTTGGGTTTTTTTAAGTCCTAAAGTCCCCCTAATCCCAATACAAGTCCATTGGACATGTTTTTGGGATTTTCCTTCTTTCTTTCTTTTAGCCGCCCAACCCAAAGCCCAAAACCCCTATTTGGCCGACTTTTATACTCCACCTACTGTAAATTAACTATTAATTATTATTGCCTTAAATTCCCTTAATTTATTTCAGCTCCTAAAGCCTCTGAAACCTCAAAACCGCAAAACTAGTCAAATTTACGCGTATACCGTAAAAGACGTAAAAATATACAGTTTTATAAAAACTCTTAGAATATAAAATAACCTATATAACTAAGTCCAAAATGACTTAAAACCATCTCGTAAATTATTCCCGTGACTAAATACCTCTTCCGAGACCCCTAAATGCAAAACCCTAAACCGTAAAAATACGATTGTTTATAATACATATACGTATATGTAAAACCACTAAAAACACCATCTCATTTCATAGTCACTACATTGTGAGCACATGAACATGAAATCATCACACATCGTTTCACTCACAAGGTACCCCGTACCCGAACCGATATCCAAACCACAACCTATACACACCAATTAGCACATAAACACGTAAAGACACGTAACTTGCACAAAATAAAACTAAGTGACGAACCTCAGAACCGCGGTTGTCACATCACTCCCTCCTAATAGAAATATCGTCCCGAGATTTACTCCTTAGGATCAAACACACAAACAACAAATCATATGAGGATACTTGTTCTAAATGAACTCCTCTCTTTTCCATGTGTACATTAGTTCAAGTCTCAAATTACCACATATACTAACCAACAATATTTAAATTCATTCCCAAACTCTTGACCTCACAGCCAATAAATCTCATAAATGACTCTTTGATAAAATAAAGACTCTTATTAACACAAATCCCGAATAATTGTACATGAAAATACGCATTCTCAAACAACATTTACCAATCTTAATACATGAAATATATCATGTATACCACTCAATTCCCCCAGGTAATTCTATTCTCATAAACTACTGGTCCAATATTTCAAAAGATCATAAATGGACCTACAAACTTGACATCTACTTTCCCTTTTACCAAAACATGCCACCCATTACTATAGGTGAAACTTCCTACATAACTTTGTCACTACACTCTAGCGATTTCCTCTTTTTCAACATATCATCTCTTGTTACTCTCATCCTTTCCACAAACACCATTTCCACATTAGTAGTCTCTTTCACGAATTTTAGTCCACCATAAGGACAACTCACCCTATCCTTCCATATAGTGCCTCAAATGGCATTCATCGACTTCTAGTAAAATAACTATCATTATATGAAAACTCAGACATCACTAATGAGTTTCCCACATCCCTCTAAATCAGTCACCCAAGCTCTCAACACGACTCCTATACTTGCATCAATCTCTCACTTGCTCATCCTTTTCCAATTAGCTGGATATACTCATATCCAGTCTTGTTCAAAAACTCCCTTTAGTCCGTACCCCAAACTACTTAAAAATTCAAATTTCCTTTAAAAACTGGTTATCTCAGTTAGTCTATCAACTGCCATCCAAAACAACTATTCCATAAAATTTGGATAGATCATTAGTAGCACCTATACACTTCTTTCTCACTTTTCTTCATGAAAGATTTTTTTCCCTGATACTCAACACTTCCTTTATACCTACACAATGTCTTACCTTCAAGGTCATAGTGCTCCTCATCTTGTCTCAGTTAGACCAAGCCCTTCGTCTCTCATGACACATCACATCTATAACTCCTCAACCATTCGATTATCGATACTAAGCCTTCCAATCAAACAGTATAGGTCAGTACCATTTCCTTTCCACACTACAACAATATTAGCATGCTTAGTGCCTTAGTCTACTCATTAGGTTATACCAAAGTTTTACCTTCGGTTCCTATCTCGACCTATTTCATTCATGATTCGCATCTATCCACACTTACTTCTTCTTCCTCAGCTCATGACATACATCACGATGTTATGCTTCCCGTCTTTCAAGTCATCTATACCTCAAAATTTTTCCGAGTAGCTTCACTTGTTTTTCCTCACGATCAGTTCTCATACTCCCTCCTAATAGGGATAGACTAGAGTTTTTTGTGATCCCATGCAGATCACACTCTCATATTATACCCATATTAGTTTCCATTTGTCTAAACTAAGCCATATTTTAAATTCTTATTTGAATCTCATACTTCTATTTTGATCTTGCACCCAACATGAGGTACTTTCAATCATCATCTTCTAGGAATACTTGGTTCTCTCCTTCCATGGTTCTCCCTAATTCCTTCACTATCCCGTCCAACAGAAATTCCATACTTCATTCATCAAATCTATGGAAATCGCTAGTGCATTGGATAATGCATAACTGTCTCTTCCAAAGATCTTTTATAACACCTTCACAAAACCGACTCTCTAATCACTTCTCCATGAACTTATTCAGCTCAGCTTCACTACTCATCCCTCGATATTGATTGCCACAAAAATTCTATCCGCGTAGTCACTAGACTCCCCTTGTTACCTCCACGAGTTCTTAATCTCCCATGTTATGTATTTAAATCATCACGGTCCACTAGTTCAGCTCTTCTTAACTCCACTCCGGTACTCGATCTGTCCTTCTTCGTCACGAACCATACAGAGATTCCCATCATGGTGATTGTCACCTTTCCAGTCCTTGTAACTTCTGTGACTCCTTCGAAATCTCTTGCTTCCTTCTAGCAGCCGGCACGTAGTCCTTTCAGCTCCTTGATTCACGATGTAGCTCTTCACTCACTCCTTCTCGTCTCTATGATGTTACCTAGAAACTTCACACTACCCAGTAGCCTCTAACTTCAACTCATCTACCACAATATTTCTAAAGGTACTTCAACCCCTCAATGGCTCACTCTTCCTTACTTGTTATAATCACCATTAATCAGCCTCCTACCAATCATTCTTTCACATCCATGTTTTCCTTCACGTGTCTACTACTACCTCGCCTCCATAATTATACCAATTCCCTTGCGTGTTATTTGCCCAATCTTTCCATTAGTAGAAAATTTCTACTCTACCCTCACATCCGCTGCTACTTAATGGTACTTCAACCAACTTCTCCTAGCATGACATCTCGTTCCCACGACCATTCAACTAACTTTACTTACTCCTTTATTCCCGTAACCAATCTAAGTTTCAAAACTCCACAAATCTTAATCATTCCTTCAACACAACCTTTAAACCAAAACACATCTCTGCATTCTAATATCTAACCATAAGTAATACTACCCAATTCTATCCTCTCATCCTAACGTTTCTACAACCACATAACTAAATCATCCATGACGTGTACCAAAAGAATTCCAAACGATCGCGTCCCATAATAAATATAGGGTAAACCGAAAGATCAACCATAATGAACCCTAGCCAAAACAACTAAAAATGAAACAAGGTTATCCAAAAGATTCAATGGAGTGTGCCAACAACGAAAAATTAGACTCGTCACGGTTAGTATTACCAAATTTCGATACCTCAGAAAATTTTAAACTTTCGCCCCATTTAGTTACTCCTCATAAGAACCAAAATTCAATATTATTAAAATCAATTATACTCGTTTTGAACAATAAACTCATCTTTTATCTTCATTATTTATCAAGGATATCAACTAGTTAGTATACTACAATCTTATTCTAACCATTATCTTGTTTACCCATATTAAACTTATTTCACTTGTTATAATGAAACCAATACATGTTTATAAAATACAATGTTTTTTTTCATTTTATTCTATATTATTATTTTTATTATTTTATAAAATCCATTTAGGCTGGTTATAACTAAACTACTACATGTTTACAAGGTGTGGTGTTATTATTATCACTACTATAATAAAATCTCCCTTTTTACTCTTTCCGTCTAGTTAAATACTTCTAAAATTTTGACTCCACTTAAGAAAATTTTTGTAAAATTTCTTTACCCCTTTAAAATGTATTATCACATGTTACATAGAAAACTAATCCAATTATTTTCAAGACAAATTTTTTTATAACTTACTACCACAAACACAAAAAAAAGATATGTAAGTCACGATATCATACCATACACTTACAAATTATTTTCAAAATCGTTTTCCTATAATTAGCCAGACTTATTTGCAAGAAAATTTAGTAGTTCTCATTAATTAAAATACATACCCGAATGTAGACACACATCAAAAGACTCAAAACGTCGTTGGAACTCCATCAAACTCCAGCACCATAAAACACGAACAAACACAAGGTACGTTCAATTTATAATAACTACAGAACGACCATATATCATAACTTAACACATACTAGTATATATACATCCGCATATATATACCTATTAAATCACCCAAAACATACTCGTTACCATACATGTTAGATCAATCAATCGCGTCATACACTCATTTTTTCCATACGAGTAATCGCCATCTTACAACAAGGCATAAAACCCATCACTAAAACCAGTCCATATCGTGTGACCCCATAATCACACAACATGACTATAACCCAAAACATATAACACACTAAAAAATATCCATACGTAGGCAACCGTTACATAAACCCACATATTATACATATTCCCAAAATCCACATCTCATCATATACAAGCATGTACTAACCCTCTTTCATGTAATCATACTTAGGAACCCATTGAAGTTGTGGTACTTGTATAACTATGTTGGCCACCATACTTATACAATTACCCTTTCCTCAATGCACTCCCTCCTATGATGACACTTATAAGAATCAATACAACATATAACACATAAATCCATCTACTCACATAAGCTCATAACCACATAAACAAAGGTTCAAAACTCCGTCTATTAAAATAATATAGTCAAACTCTTGGAATACATAAACCCATAGTCTAGCTAAAACAGCATAGACAAACTCCAACACAACATCATAATCAGTTATAAGTCATGTCGCCCATAAGAATGGAAACAACTTAAAATCCTTCCTATCCACCTACTCCTAGTAACTCGAATCATCACATGATTCTTAGGGAACATGACTTAAACATCAAAAGAAAAATACTATACATTAGGTACACCAAATAACTTACTATGGTGAAAGTAATTAATATATCAAAACCAAAACAGAAATTAACAGGTGACTAAGTATGGGCAACTACAATTCAACTCATACTAGTCAAAATTCACAAAAAATAAAATTTAGGAAAATACAATCAAGACCACACGAAATCCTATGACACCTATATGCAGGGATCCTTAAGCTATAGACTAAGCTAGGCAACCTAATTCTCTATAACCATTGTCTCTGATACCATTATGTCACACCCCACCATGGCGGAATATGGGGCGCGATGTATGGATATCATCACAACAATAACGTGTCTATAGAGATAACTAAATGAAATGGAAATATCATAAATGGTGACACAATGTCATGAAGATATCTCAAACAATGCAGGCGTCTAGGTAAGTAGGTAACAGTTCTACCTCTTACCAAAGACATACAATTAACAAATAACAAACATATAGGTGTCTACAAAGTATCACTTATTCAAACATAAATGAAAACTAAGAGGAAAGGGGGTTCCTCCAAATGCAATCCTAAGCCTTCCAGCTAGCCACTCCTATTCTTACGCTTAACCACATTCTCACCTGAAAGAGACACTAAAACACGTCAACATAAAGTTGGTGAGAGTCATAGGTTTAGACTCTAACGCCAAATCAGTTATAAGCTGTGAATAACAACCATTAACAAAAGAACATATGGACAATGTGCTACAATTATGTATTAACAACTAGCACTCAAGATGAACCAATCACCACAAATCCAAGGCTCCAAGCCTTACCAATAACCACAATTCTAAGGCTCCAAGCCTTACCAATAACCATGGTCCCATAGGCGCCCATACACCTATGAACCAATCCCAAGGCCCCGCCTTGTCAACATCCCCTTGGTACCAAGTCAAACCACAATAACTGAGACGGTACGTGTCCCCCGATCCAAATCATAAACACAATCAAGAATCACATAGCAGTTAATCACATAAGTGTATACACAAGTCCATCACAAACCATAAAAACATTCACAGCATTCTTTACAAAACTATACAGTATCTCTTCCATCCCATCTGGAAATCAAATCATAAAAATACATGGGACTATAAAACTCACCTTAACAAGCTTCTCCAAGTACCCGCGCTCTAGCATAAATCTAAACACACAAACGTATATAATCAAGACATAAAACACATACCAAAATGGCTCATCAATCTATGATGGATATCTAACATTCTCCTACACCTTAACCCAATTTATATGCCATAATCATCTCATTACACCCCTCTATAAAGCCCTTAACTTAGTTTAGTTCATAACTTGTCCCGTTAACATTTAACCCAAAACAGTCCCATTTTTCACACTCCGTATTATGATCCAAACGCCCACCAAACCTAAACCACATTTCTTGTAATGAAGACCCCATAAACTTATATGTGTTATCTAAAATCTCATCCCTTTCCCCAACATCAAAGCTAATCTTAAGTTCCCGATATACAACTTATACTTTCGCCTATTCAGATTCTACCGATTTTGAACATATGAAATGTTTGTTATGATCAGAGGGTCTTACCCTATCCCAATTGATTATCCCTCTTTCTGATATCTTATATAACATATAAAATAACTCTCATGTTCGTTTGAAAGTCCAATCGTACTTCTAAGTACCCTAACCACCTTAAAACATTAAGTTAAACCCGACTGATTTCAAAACTATTTTGACCTTTGACTGTTGTAACCTGTTTTTGACCCACTTCCCAACCTCCAAGTCAATTCTAGTTTCTTGCATTAAAAGCCAATTCAATTACCTTTTTAGGGATTTAAAGATTCTAAAATTAAAAGTGTGTAGATCTCTAGATATGATCAATACAATAAACCAAAAATTCTGCCCAGTTTTTAAAAACGATTTTAAACATGATTAAACCCAAATTACCATCACTAATCTTCATAATAACCAAAGTAATCAATTCATATGAACCCTAATCTCACTAATCTCAGAAAACTTACAAACCCTAATCCATCATAAGATCAATTACATGATTAGATTGATTAAAATCATTAATAGAACAAGGGTTTTGAAGGTTTTACCTTAGAAATCAATGGAAGATCTTTATTTTTGAAGCCCTAATTGGCCACCATTGTTGAATTTTGGCTAAGAGCTGTTATGGAGGTTAAAAATCTGATTAATCTGGTTATGGGTTGGGTTTGTTTTAGTCCTAAAGGCCCCCAATCCCATTACAAGTCCATTGGGCCTGTTTTTTGGGCTTTTCCTTCTTTCTTTCTTTTAGCCGCCAACCCAAAGCCCAAAACCCCTATTTGACCGACTTTTATACTCCACCTACTGTAAATTTACTATTAACTATTATTACTGATATGAGTGTAATTACTCATATCATTTGTATCTTTAAACAATGAAATTATGCATGAAATGTATCAAATATGCCTTGTATATGCTTGTTTCTTGTTTGGATGTGTGTAGGTACCAAGTTCGCAAAAACCGACAAAAATCGACACGAGAATGAATAAAAAGATCAAAGAAGCCAAAATCGAGCTCGACTTTAGCAGATTGCATCATTTATTGAGCTAATGGGCTTAGTGGGTCCCAAAATGGGGTAAATGGGCTCAAAAGCCCATTTATGATTCAAGTTAATGTCATTTGTAAAGCCCATTAGGCCCAAGTTGGAATTATTTATGATCAGATGGAAGAAATTAACATGAAATGGGCAATTCGTGGCCCAATTGGGAATAAAGGGATGTTTTGTTGGGCCTTGGACCCATTAGGGTTTTGGCTGTACACAAACGATTGGATATAAACTTTGTCAAAACGTTTGTAATCTCATCCTCACAATAAATAAAACGTGAACTCTTTTTCACCCACTCACTCTTTACACCATTCGTTTTAATGTATCCCACTTTCCATCCACTCACATTAAAATAAAATCGATAAAAACTATGTGTATCATTTTCCCTTTTCTTCTCCATTCCACACAAAGAAAAACCAGTAACTTAAAGTTACTGTGTCAAACCCTAATCCGCCAAATCATTAAAGTTACAAAGGGCTTTTCATTTATTTGTTTAATTCACTCCAAGGGAAATAAAACCCCCAACCTTTAAGGAAGAGAAAGAATGGAGAAAAGGGGCTACGTGGAAGATTTTAATTGGTGTTAACAGCTCACTCCTCCAATTCAACCAATCAGATGCCTTCAAAGAAGCATAACTAACACACACGGATGCCACGTTGGCAATCCGTGTGCTAGTTGTGATATCTCAACCATCAGATTAATCAAAGAAAGAGAGAGAGAAGATCCAAGGGCCATGAAGAAAAAAGAATATTCCTCAAAATATTCGGATATACCTCTCATCAGCAGCCCTGGGAAGGCTATAAAAACCCCCAAATAATCTTGTATTTTTCATCCTTTTACTTTTCTTTAATGTTATTCTGTAGAAACAGACTTAGGATTAAACTTGTATTTCTTTTATAAAGTATTGTAATATTTCTGAAAATTAATGAAAAATCAGTTATTTTAATTTTAATATGTGTCTCGTCTAATTTCTTTACTGCTTGAATTGATATACAATTTAAATCTATTTACTGGTTCTCCAAGTTAACATAAGAGATGTTAATTATAAGCTAAGTAATAGTTTATAATTAATATTTAAAGTTAAGTTTTGGATAAAACTTATCCCCACTAGATAAGTAAAAAAAATAAATATGCTCGGTTTGATCATGTTGCTGTTCGAGTTTGATTTATATGGTGGTTCGGTTGATGGATAATGGAGGATAATGGTGGTGGTCCGGTTCATCTAGACTGCTCAGCGCAGGTCTACGTCTCAAAGGAAACCTACAATAGGTGTTTATTTTCTTTTAAGTTCATTGTTTATTTTCTTTAAGAATTGATAAGCTTGCTAGTTGTGATGATTTATTATTCTGCTTAGTTTTTCAGTTAGTGTTGATGAGTTTACTGTATCTGTTACTTTGAGTTTTGTTGACTGGAACGTTGTGCTTACTGAGTTCATTACTCTGAATATGGATCTGTTTAAGTTTTTTTTTAGGTTAAGTGATAATAAAATTGTTTTGTTGAGTTACTGCTTTTATTAGTTGATATTATTTAGTTTAATCAGTAAAGTGGAAGTTTTGGGTAATACTGCTCTTGCTATTGTTAGATAGATTATCTGAAGTTGTATTTACTATTGACTATCTGCATTCGATGAAGCTGGTTGTTGCACATGAATGTTTTTTTTCCCTACTAATATAAGTATGCTAATGTAATTCTTGTCTGCACTTTTTAATCTATTATAAATTGTAGATTTGTTCCAGAACTGATTAACTTGTTTGCTTTGAGGTTTATTAGGACATGATGGAGTTTACTGCTTGATTTTTTTTACTGCTGATTTTAACAGACTTGCACTAGTATTGTTAGAATTGATTTGTTCTATTTAGCTGAATTTTAATACATTTTGTTGTGGTTTATTTACCGTTACATTTTAGTTAAGATGGTTGTAAACGTTCTTCTTTGTTACGGATGTGTTAACTAATGCACTCTTGGTGGTTTATTGAATACATGTCCTTGTTGTTATACTGTTCAGATTAATTGCTTATCAGATCCTAATGATCTGATAAGTCCATAAAAAGCTGTTTTCTTAACAGCTTATCAAAATAAGCTTGACAAAAAGTCTTTCCTGAGACTATCTTTTTGTTAATCTGTCAAAAAGATTTAATTCCAAAAATTCGTCCATGTCAACCTGTGACCTCCTGGTCACAAGCGTAAGGTGTTAACCAACTGGGCCAAGTGCTCATTTGATTTCTATATCAGAAGTTGCATTAATATAGTCTGTTTCACTTTGGCATATTAATTTTAGTAACGTTTTATTTACTGTAAATTAATTTTTAAACTAATTTTTCTCAATTAAAGTTTTTATTAAAATTTGTTTTAGTTAAATAAAATAAATAATAAATATAATATTATAAATAAATTATAAAAAAATGTTTTTATTAAATTAAAAAGTTTAATTAGTTAATTTTTACAATTAGATTTTAATAATTAAAATAGAAATAGTTTTCTAAATAGAGTTGTTTAAAGTAATTTTTAATTAAGTAATTAGTTTAAAAAGTTTAAATTAGATTTTTTAAAGTAAAGTTAAAGTTATTTTAATTAAATAGGTTTACTTTTAAAGATTTTTAATTAGATTAATTTTAAATAGTGTTAATTTTCTAGTAAGTAAGATTTTTAAGTAATTAATTAATTGTAGATTTTAAATATTGCGGAGTTTAACGATTCATGCACTTTAGGCTTATTTTAAATAGTTTAAAATTGGTAGACTTTAATTGTAGTTTAAAAACCGAAAACCAATTCACATCAATTGTCCAAATCAAAGCAAAATGTCTCAAATTCATAAGATCTTCGTATACAACGAACTCGACTCACTCACGTGTTTAATTAAATTCGTCATTGGTATTATTAGTCTATTACTTTTTCCTAAAGGTAATTTTCTAATTTACCCTATAACGTAATATCAAATAAATCACCATACATCTCCGCACATCAAAAATTTTGGCGCCGCTGCCGGGGATCTTGTGTACGATTCGTCTTTGTGGAGATTTGTTGATCGTTGATTTGAAGATCCTTTCCGTCCTCGGAAAGTTTGTTATTTTTCTATTATATAGTATGTATCGGTTTTCTCGTTTTTTGTGAATAATATATTGTATTACGTAGAACAATAATTTTACATATCTTTCAAATAAGCCTTAGTTGGGATTTCATCACCTAGCAATTGTATTCGAATCCAAAACAAAAATAAAGGCAAAATAGATAAATACTAATAAGAAGTTTGAACTCGATTTATACAAACTATAAGGTGGGTATAAGGCGGTGTGCTATAAAAGGCCGTCTAAGGAAAAAGGTTTTTAAGTGCTTTGTGCCACCTCATTTCCCCGCTTGCTTGTGCGTATATTGAGAGGGACAACCTATTATTGGTTTGCCGACTCAAGTAGTAATAAATCTTATTTTTTGTTGTTTACTTATTGAACCTCGAGACGTTTAGGTTTTCATCTATCCTTTCAAAGTCGACCGAGGGTAATTTACTTCCATAGTAGTTATCCTTATTCCTTGTTTTTATCGATCATAATTGATTGAGCAATACCAAATAAATTACCAAAAATAATCTTCTTCTTGTCTAATTTCTTTTCTTCAATCCTCTAAATTCTCGTCTTAGTAGTGTATGCAATTACGTTCTTCTCGTCTTGTGATTGATTTTAATAGGCTTGAAAATATTCCTCGTAGAAATAGAAATCGTCAACAACGAATAGTGGAACCCGAGCTTCCACCTATTGTTGTAGAGATGGCCGATAACCGAACAATGGAGGAATTGCTCCGTGCACCCACCGAAGGGTATGGGGAAGCAATCGTTGTGCCGGCTATTTTGGCGGATCATTTCGAGATTAAGACGGGTCTCTTATCACTCATTCGTGTCGACCAATTTCGTGGCAATGAGACCGATAGCCCGCATTCTCACATACGGAATTTTAATCGAATTACCTCGACTCTCAAGTTTAGAGATGTGCCGAATGACATGATTAAGCTCATGCTTTTTCCGTACTCGCTCGAGGGTAATGCTAAGCTTTGGTATAAGAAAGAACCACCGGGTTCGATCTTAACATGGGATGATTTAGTGTCTAAGTTCATGAATTATTTCTTTCCACCATCTAAGACAACACACTTTAAGAACGAGATAACTAGATTTGAACAAAAAGTGCATGAATCGTTTGGGGTTGCATGGGAAAGATTTAAAGATTTGTTGAGACAATGTCCACACCACGGTTTCTCGGAATTGCATCAAATAAATACTTTCTATAATGGGCTAAATATGATTGAACAAGATTCTTTAAATGCCGCCGCGGGTGGTAATCTTTTAAGAAAAACTCCGAGAGACGCGTGGAGAATAATTGAGGATAAGTCTAGAGCACAATTTTCACGAAACACACCGGTTGTTTCCATTGTGAATTCATCTAATATCGAGATTGCTAGATTGGACTCTAAGATTGACACGATTTTGAATGAGCTTAGGAAGAATCCTCATGGATCGATTAATATGGTTGAGAATGTTTGTGTATCATGTGGTGGAGCACATCCTAATTATGCTTGTTTAAACACGGGTTTTGATCAAGCTAGTGCTTTTGCCGCGACGGGAACTTATGGCTCCAACGGTCAAGTTCCTCGTCAAAATCATGTTGCTCCACCGGGTTTTCTACCGGTTCAAAATAGGTACAACAATGGAAACAATGGGAATAATTTTAACCGTGGTAACCAAGGGAATTTCAATCAAGGAAATGGGTTTAATGCTAATCAAAACAATCAAGGTTTTCAAGGGAATAATCAAATTGATTTGTCAAGCTAAAAACGAATGAGGCAAATTTAAAAGCTTTTCAAAATAACATTCAAGGACAAATGGCAACTTTGAAAAATGAGTTTCAAAATACGATTAAAGGCCAAAATAACAAGATTGAGCTTAATCAACAAAGAATGGAACAAAGATTTGAGCAAATGTTCGAGCAAGGTCAAAATCGTTTGCAACAAAATTTAGAGCAAAGTCAAAATCGTATGCAACAAAGTATGGAACAAGGTCAAAATAAATTGCTTTCGATGTTGGAATCTTTTATGACCAAACCTTCCTCGTCTTCGGGTGGCTTACCTAGCAACACCATTCCAAACCCGAAGGGTGAGATGAAAGCCATAACCACACGTAGTGGGAAAGCTTTAGACGGACCTTTGCTTCCACGTGTGAGTACCTCTCCGGTGAGGGAAGTGGAGCATGAACCCAAGGTGGTTAAAGAAAAGGAAATTCCTAGTCCACCAAAGGTAGACCAATTGCCTATTCCGGAACCCGAGCTTCCGAAGACCAAACCCACACTACCCTACCCTTCGAGACTTACCAAAGAGAAGCTCCGCGAAAAGACCAATGCTCAAGTTTCTACGTTTCTTGATGTATTTAAGAAAATGTATATTAATCTTAGTTTCGCGGATGCATTGCTTAGCGTGCCTAAGTTTGCTTTGACAATTAAAAAGTTGATGAACGATAAGGAGAAATTAGTTGAAGTATATACGTCCTTAAATGAAAGTTGTTCCGCGGTTCTCTCTAAAAAGTTTCCCAAAAAGCTTGGAGACCCCGGTCAATTTTTAATACCATGTGATTTCCCTAATATGGAAGAATGCTTAGCATTAGCCGATCTAGGTGCTAGCATTAACTTGATGCCTATTTCCGTGTGGAAAAGGTTATCACTTCCCGAGCTTACACCTACTAAGATGACTATCGAGCTAGCGGATCGATCGATCGCCTTTCCAAAAGGTATAGCCGAGGACGTATTAGTCAAAGTAGGAAAGCTCATTTTTCCGGCGGATTTTGTGATTTGTGATTATCCGGAAAATTCTCGTGTGCCTCTTATTTCGGGAAGACCATTTTTAAATACGGCCGGTTCTTTAGTTCACATGCAAGAGGGGAAGTTGACTTTACGTTTTGATGATGAAAGTATCACTCTTAATGTTGGTAATATCCCGAAGCCCTCTTCCGAGGACGACGAGGAATCAATCAATCAAATCGATGTGATTGATGTTGCTAGTGGAGAGGCTTCGCAAGATATGCTTGGTTTTTCGGATACCTCTAAAAGTGGCAATCCTACTTCTTCAAATCCTATTATCTCTTCGGCTAAGCCTCCACTCACTCCATTTTAGGGAGGTGACTTCGTTCTTGAAGAGCTTGAGAATAATGGTTATTCAAAAATCTATAAGGAAATTGATGATTACCTTAGCCCACCATTTGATCCTAGTGAGTTTGATTTTGAGAATTTTGATCCCGAGGGAGATATTGCGTTGATTGAAAAATTGTTGATTTTGGATCCTTTTGAATCACCACCTATGGAACTAAAAGTTGTGAATGAAAATGAGACTAAAGTGAAAACATCTATTGAGGAAGCACCCGAATTAGAACTTAAGGAATTACCCACTCATTTGGAGTATGCTTTTCTTGAGGGATCGGATAAGTTACCGGTGATTATTGCTAAGGGACTAAAGGAAAATGAAAAGGATGAACTTATCAAAGTGCTTAAGAAACATAAACGGTCCATTGCATGGAAAATCTCCGACATTAAGGGTATAGATCCCAAATTTTGTACTCATAAAATTCTAATGGATGATGATTATAAACCCGCTATCCAAAATCAAAGAAGGGCCAATCCAAAGATTCATGAGGTGATCAAAAAGGAAGTCACTAAACTTCTAGATGCCGGAATGATCTACCCTATCTCGGATAGTCCATGGGTTAGTCCCATGCATTATGTTCCAAAGAAAGGAGGAATGACGGTTGTTACTAATGAGGATAATGAATTGATTCCTACTAGACTTGTGACCGGTTGGCGTGTTTGTATTGACTATAGGAAACTTAATGATGCCACTAGGAAGGATCATTTTCCATTACCTTTTATGGATCAAATGTTAGAGAGACTAGCGGGAAATAAATTCTACTACTTTTTGGATGGATTTTCCGGCTATTTCCAAATCCCCATTGACCCTTGTGATCAAGAAAAGACCACATTCACTTGTCCTTATGGAATATTTGCTTATCGTCGCATGCCTTTTGGACTATGCAATGCTACGGGGACGTTCCAAAGGTGCATGATGGCCATTTTCCATGATATGATCGAGAAAACCATGGAAGTCTTCATGGATGACTTTTCGGTTTTTGGGGAATCTTTCACTTCCTGTCTCTCTAACTTAGAAAGAATGTTGCAACGTTGTGAGGAAACGAATCTTGTGCTTAATTATGAGAAATTTCACTTCATGTGCAAAGAGGGAATTGTGTTAGGTCATAAGATCTCTAAGGCCGGTATTGAGGTTGATAGGGATAAAATCGACGTGATTGCCAAATTGCCTCCACCCACCATCGTTAAGGGAGTAAGGAGTTTTCTCGGCCATGCCGGCTTCTATCGTCGTTTTATACAAGACTTCTCTAAGATAGCTCGGCCTATGACCCATCTTTTGGAAAAAGAGACTCCTTTCATCTTTTCCGATGAGTGTATTCAAGCCTTTGAGATGCTTAAAAAGAAGTTAACCGAATCTCCAATCTTAGTTGCCCCGGATTGGGATCTACCTTTTGAAATTATGTGTGATGCTAGTGATTATGCGGTAGGTGCGGTTTTGGGGCAACGTAAGCTAAAACATTTCTTGACTATACACTATGCAAGTAAGACTATGACGGATGCTCAAACAAAGTACACTACAACGGAAAAGGAGTTTCTTGCCGTTGTGTATGCTTTTGAAAAGTTTAGACCATATCTCGTCTTGTCTCAAACCATATTGTATACGGACCACTCGGCTATCAAATATCTTCTTAATAAACAAGATGCTAAGCCGAGGTTGCTCCGGTGGATTCTCCTCCTTCAAGAATTTAATGTCAAAATTCTAGACAAAAAAGGAGCCGAGAATCTCACGGCCGATCATTTATCTCGACTTGTGAATCCTCACCAAAGCGATCGAGAGAACAAGGAAATCAATGAAACATTTCCTCTCGAGACGCTTGGTATGATTGCTTTTCGTGGTGATGATAGTACCCCATGGTTTGCGGACATCGCAAATTACCATGCGGGGAAATTTGTGATCAAGGGTATGTCGTCCCAACAAAAACGAAAGTTTTTCAAGGATATTTCCTATTACTTTTGGGACGACCCCTATTTGTTTTGTGTGTGCGCGGATCAAGTGATTCGTAGGTGCGTGTTTGGCAAAGAAGCTCAAGATATCCTTAAATCTTGTCATGAGGGACCTACCGGGGGACATCATGGTGCTAACGCCACCGCGAAGAAAGTCTTTGATGCCAGCTTCTTTTGGCCTTCCATATATCGTGATGCCCAAGACTTGATCAAGACTTGTGATGCTTGTCAACGTCAAGGAAAGAACTCACAAAGGGATGAAATGCCTCAAAACATTATCCAAGTTTGTGAAATCTTTGACATGTGGGGGATCGATTTTATGGGGCCGTTTCCATCTTCGAAAGGAAACAAATACATTCTCGTAGCTGTGGACTATTTGTCTAAATGGGTTGAAGCTAAGGCTTTGCCCACGAATGATGCTCGAGTTGTGGTGAAATTTTTGAAACAACTCTTTGCTAGGTTTGGAACTCCGCGGGCTATTATAAGTGATCGTGGGACCCATTTTTGTAATGAACAATTTGAAAAAGTTCTAAAGAAATATGGTGTCACTCATCGACTTTCTACGGCTTATCACCCTCAAACGAGTGGTCAAGTGGAGGTTTCAAACCGAGCTCTTAAAAGGATTTTGGAGCGTTCTATTGGAGAAAATCGCACTTCATGGTCGGATAAATTGGACGATGCATTGTGGGCTTTCCGTACGGCTTACAAGACGCCAATTGGTTGTACACCATTTAGGTTGGTCTACGGAAAAGCATGCCACTTGCCAATTGAACTCGAACATAAGGCGTATTGGGCTCTTAAGCATTGTAACTTTTATTTGAGGATCGCGGGTGATCATCGCAAGGTTCAATTGAATGAACTAAGTGAATTAAGGGATCAAGCTTATGAAAATTCTTTGATCTACAAAGAGAAGACTAAGAGGATTCATGACTCTAAGATCAAAAACCGCATTTTCAATGTTGGTGATCAAGTCCTCTTATTCAACTCTAGACTTAAGATTTTCTCGGGCAAGCTTAAATCCCGTTGGTCCGGACCATTCACCATTGCACAAGTTTTCCCTTATGGCACCGTTGAGCTAGCTCAAAAAGACGGGCCTAACTTTAAGGTGAATGGTCATCGTGTGAAACATTACTTTGGAGGGGACATACCTACAGAGGTTGTCCCGGATCTTCAAACTTTCCCTAAGAACCAATGAATGCGGGGATCGAGTCGAGCTCATGACTCGGTTAACAAAAATGAGGTGCCTTGTGGGGGAGTCCCATACATTCTATCTTCTTTCTATTTTCTAACAACTAATAAGGCTTGATCTTTCAAGCTCGTGTTCGTGTTTTGTTGTGTTGTGATCTTAAGTATGACCCTAATTTTTGAAGACTCTCGTGTTCGGTTTTTGTCGGTCCACTTGATCTTCCATTCTTTGAATGCCAAAAAGGGGCACACTCTCTTTCCCTTGATTTTTATCGACTAACGTTTTATCTTGAGGCATAATTAATAAACGGCTTATAGATTTGCGTGCTCTTTCCATGCTAGGATTTTGCATTAGACTCTTCGTGTTTTAGCAATGGGGTGTTACTCTTGAGCTAAGAAACATTGAGGACAATGTTTGGTTTTAGCATGGGGGAGTCAATCGATATAATCGCTTGCAATTGTTTTTGTCGTGTCCAAACGTAATCTTTTTCTCATTTTTCAATAAAATTTTAAATTTTTTGTGTAATTTTTTAAGTTTTAATAAATAAAATAAGTGCTTTTGACACGAATGTAGGCTTTCTGTTGGTGAAAATAAGAATAGTTTTTGACTCGACTCGGTTTTTAACCTTAGCTTTTCCTTAACGTATTTGAATTAAGTTTTGCTAGGCTATTATATAGGGAGCTTTAAAACGCGAAAGTCTTAATTCATACGAGTTAAGAACAAGAACTTTTCGCAAGCTCCTATAATTGATCCTAGAAAGTTGTCTATCAAGGGAACTTTAAAACGCAAATTCTAAAACTTGCAAAAGTATAAGAAGATGCAAGATCCTATAGATGACTTGAAAACCCAAAACTTTGATTTAATAAGCTAAGTATCCATTGATTTCACATTTTTTAAATTTTACAATATGGAGAACAAGAGATGATAGAGTCAATTATAAGTTTGGTATTCTTTCGGGAATTTATGTTAGTTAATTATAAGCCTATTCTCCTATCGCTTGTTAATAAAATTATTTGCAATAAATAAGGTTGAACGATTTGAAAAGTTACTTAGCTTCTAGCCCAAGATCGTTTAAAAGTTGCTCGGTATGGATTAGAGTTCATAGACAAGACATAACTTATTGAAGCGGGATGCGAAGTTTGGCGAGTCCAAAAAGGTCCTAACAATACATGAGGGCTATGTTTTATTGCTAAAGATCTCAAGTGATGTGAAGATTCATTTATCAAAAATCAATATGAAGGATCGAGACACACGACGAAAAGCAAATACTCCCAAAAAGTCATGGAGAAGTCTATCCAAAAAGACCATAATAAGGTATGAGGATAAATGAAGCCAAGTCCAAAAAGGAGGCGGATCGTTGTATATCAAAATCCCAAATAAAGATTGGAGAAAAATGAAGAAGTCATGGTCCAAGTATGAATCTCTCAAAACTTCAAGTGAAGAAATTCCTATATGAAGAAAAGACCATTATTTCATGAACGTCTCTCAAGGTTGGAAGTATAAAGTCGCTGCCAAATATCGATCCAAGAAAGGTCTCAAATCGCGAAGCAAGTTATGCTAAGATATGAACTTTATGAAGTCCCGAGAAGCAGTTTTAAAAGATTTTGTCCTTTAGCTAACTATTGATTAAATCGTTCACTTTATTTTCGGCCTAATAAATTATCGAAATAAGTCAACAATGCATCCTCGTGATCATTTAAGACAACAATAAAATATAAGAGATACACCTAGGAATAAGGGGTCTAAGTGAATAATTGGCCCACATGAATTCGTGTTAGTTTGCTAACTTATAATAACAATGATCTTGTTTTTGCACTTGGCATGGAAAAGTGAAAAGTCGAGGACGATGAATCTATTTGAGTTTTATGATCCTTAAAGTTATTTTTCAATAATGAAAGCAATACATTATGTCTTTGTAAAATAAAGTATTAAGTTGAATAAAGGGTAGTTAATGTTTTATTTTATCATTGCGTGAGGACACGGCAATTGCTTAGCATGGGGGAATTTGATATGAGTGTAATTACTCATATCATTTGTATCTTTAAACAATGAAATTATGCATGAAATGTATCAAATATGCCTTGTATATGCTTGTTTCTTGTTTGGATGTGTGTAGGTACCAAGTTCGCGAAAACCGACAAAAATCGACACGAGAATGAAGAAAAAGATCAAAGAAGCCAAAATCGAGCTCGACTTTAGCGGATTTCATCATTTATTGAGCTAATGGGCTTAGTGGGTCCCACAATGGGGTAAATGGGCTCAAAAGCCCATTTATGATTCAAGTTAATGTCATTTGTAAAGCCCATTAGGCCCAAATTGGAATTATTTATGATCGGATGGAAGAAATTAACATGAAATGGGCAATTCGTGGCCCAATTGGGAATAAAGGGATGTTTTGTTGGGCCTTGGACCCATTAGGGTTTTGGCTGTACACAAACGATTGGATATAAACTTTGTCAAAACATTTGTAATCTCATCCTCACAATAAATAAAACGTGAACTCTTTTTCACCCACTCACACTTTACACCATTCGTTTTAATGTATCCCACTTTCCATCCACTCACAATAAAATAAAATTGATACAAACTATGTGTATCATTTTCCATTTTCTTCTCCATTCCACACAAAGAAAAACCAGTAACTTAAAGTTACTGTGTCAAACCCTAATCACCTAAATCATTAAAGTTACAAAGGGCTTTTCATTTATTTGGTTAATTCACTCCAAGGGAAATAAAACCCCCAACCTTTAAGGAAGAGAAAGAATGGAGAAAAGGGGCTACATGGAAGATTTTAATTGGTGTTAACAGCTCACTCCTCAAATTCAACCAATCAGATGCCTTCAAAGAAGCACAACTAGCACACACGGATGCCACGTTGGCAATCCGTGTGCTAGTTGTGATATCTCAACCATCAGATTAATCAAAGAAAGAGAGAGAGAAGATCCAAGGTCCATCAAGAAAAAAGAATATTCCTCAAAATATTCGGATATACCTCTCATCAGCAGCCCTGGGAAGGCTATAAAAACCACCAAATAATCTTGTATTTTTCATCCTTTTACTTTTCTTTAATGTTATTATGTAGAAATAGACTTAGGATTAAACTTGTATTTCTTTTATAAAGTATTGTAATATTTCTGAAAATTAATGAAAAATCAGTTATTTTAATTTTAATATGTGTCTCGTCTAATTTCTTTTACTGCTTGAATTGATATACAATTTAAATCTATTTACTGTTTCTCAAAGATAACATAAGAGATGTTAATTATAAGCTAAGTAATAGTTTATAATTAATATTTAAAGTTAAGTTTTGGATAAAACTTATCCCCACTGGATAAGTAAAAAAATAAATCTGCTCGGTTCGATCATGTTGCTGTTCGAGTTTGATTTATATGGTGGTTCGGTTGATCGAGAATGGAGGATAATGGTGGTGGTCCGGTTCATCTAGACTGCTCAGCGCAGGTCTACGTCTCAAAGGAAACCTAAAATAGGTGCTTATTTTCTTTTAAGTTCATTGTTTATTTTCTTTAAGAATTAATAAGTTTGCTAGTTGTGATGATTTGTTATTCTGCTTAGTTTTTCAGTTAGTGTTGATGAGTTTACTTTATCTGTTACTTTGAGTTTTGTTGACTGGAACGTTGTGCTTACTGAGTTCATTACTCTGAATACGGATCTGTTTAAGTTTTTTTTAGGTTAAGTGATAATAAAATTGTTTTGTTGACTTACTGCTTTTATTAGTTGATATTATTTAGTTTAATCAGTAAAGTGGAAGTTTTGGGTAATACTGCTCTTCCTATTGTTAGATAGATTATCTGAAGTTGTATTTACTTATTGACTATCTGCATTCGATGAAGCTGGTTGTTGCACATGAATGTTTTTTCCCCTGCAAATATAAGTATGCTAATGTAATTCTTGTCTGCACTTTATAATCTAGTATAAATTGTAGATTTGTTCCAGAACTGATTAACTTGTTTGCTTTGAGGTCTATTAGGACATGATGGAGTTTACTGCTTGATTTTTTTTACTGCTGATTTTAACAGACTTGCACTAGTATTGTTAGAATTGATTTGTTCTATTTAGCTGAATTTTAATACATTTTGTTGTGGTTTATTTACCGTTACATTTTAGTTAAGATGGTTGTAAACGTTCTTCTTTGTTACGGATGTGTTAACTGATGCACTCTTGGTGGTTTATTGAATACATGTCCTTGCTGTTATACTGTTCAGATTAATTGCTTATCAGATCCTAATGATCTGATAAGTCCATAAAAAGCTGTTTTCCTAACAGCTTATCAAAATAAGCTTGACAAAAAGTCTTTCTTGAGACTATCTTTTTGTTAATCTGTCAAAAAGATTTAATTCCAAAAATCCGTCCATGTCAGGACTCGAACCTGTGACCTCTTGGTCACAGGCGTAAGGTGTTAACCAACTGGGCCAAGTGCTCATTTGAAAGTATTAAAAAAAATGTTTTTATTAAATTAAAAAGTTTAATTAGTTAATTTTTACAATTAGATTTTAATAATTAAAATAGAAATAATTTTCTAAATAGATTTGTTTAAAGTAATTTTTAATTAAGTAATTAGTTTAAAAAGTTTAAATTAGATTTTTTAAAGTAAAGTTAAAGTTATTTTAATTAAATAGATTTACTTTTAAAGATTTTTAATTAGATTAATTTTAAATAGCGTTTGTAACACCCCACTTGGATAAGTGGACCGTTACGTGTATTTATGGCGTGTCATCAAAGCATAAGGTAAATGTCCTAAAACATTAACTGACCATAAAGGAATACCGGAATCAAACATCGGTACTCCAAACATAAGCCCAAAACATGAAAAATAAAATACTGAAGGAAAGGACTAAACAATGTCCAAATAAGCAGAATAATGTAAGAAATGCATAAAGTAAGAAGTCTGGATAGCTTCCATCCAAATGCACATGCGCTTAGAATCCTAAAAGCGTCCCGGTGTACCTGCCGTTAGAACATGAAAGGAACTACGGCTGAGCATAACGCTCAGTGAACGGATATAAAGCATGATAAGAATATACTGAACGAAACAAGCGATAGAATACTGGAGCTGTAAGACTGATATGTAACATGTGGTAGAACTCTGCATAAAATCTGAGAAACCTGGTTCATATATACTGATACTGAAATATAACTTTTAAATTCTGAAAACATGCATTTACTGTATTTTATTTGCCAGAGCTTATATAGGTCACGTGCTGTAACAACCGTGCATGAATAACTGGAGGGGTGACCTCGTCATGCTGTAGAGGGGTGACCTCTAAATAACTGTGCTGGGTGGAGGGATCAGCTCCAATGTGAAGGATGTAGAGCACACACCACATTCACCCTGATAAACATGAAACACTTGAAAGCCTAGGATGCATCCATACGCCCCACTAAAAATATACTGATAAAATGGCCAAGCTGAGCTGAGTGGGACGATGCAGGATATCACTCTCCTGCATGTGAGTCACGACACCGGTGCCTCTAGTGCCGTGGTTACGGTACCTCCGTAACTAGTACATAAACTGGTCGTGCTTGTATATAATGCTCAGGCAATTCATTTAGTTATTAACATGATTTCTGATAAACTTAAACATATACTGGGGAAAACATTTGGCTGCAGACGGGAAATCCTAATCATGCATAGGAAAGAAAATCCTTACTGAAAGGACGGAAAATCCGTACCTCTAGTCCAGTACCGACTGAAAGGAAGACTGAACGAATACTACTCGGGCTTCACGCGTGCTACATAATTACAAGACGCGAGTAAGTTAACTGGTATCCGTTATCAAATTTTCTGGTCTTATTGGTTTCTTATATTTATTTTAATGTATTAACGTTATACTAATGGTTACGTACAATGTATATCTGTCGGTAATTAATTTCATAATAAATATTTCGCTAATATAAGTACGTTCTTAATTTGTTTAATTCGTTTTCCCAAAATATACCCTTTTTATATTTTTATAAAACCAGTTTATATTTAACTTACTAAATGCATTTCACAACGTTTATTTCAAGTAAACACATAAAAAGAAATGAGATTTAACAGTCCCAAACGCACTCTTAACTGTTTTAAAACCGGTTGCCAAACAGCCCGTTACCCCTGTAGCCAAACAGCCCTATTTCTTGTTTAAAACCCACTGCCAACCACCCCGTTAGTGTAAACCCCAAATCAAACCCAAATGATTAGCGGCTGGTTGTGCAGTCAATCACCGAGAGTCTTTTGGCTCTCGGTTTGAGTGCCAAACAACATAACAACATCCCGACATACCGCCCAAACCATAATATTCATAAAACATGTTTAAAACTCAATGAATCGGATTAAAAGAACTAAACAGAATGAATTAGGGTTTATGCAAGCTTACAACTCGTTTAGGGTTTTTAGATAGCAACCCTCGTCTTTCTTGATTTCTGGATTAAACACACTATCAATCTTCTTGTTTCTTGGTTTGGGTCGTGGCAGGGAAGGAGAGAACACAAGGAAAAGATAGGCGGCTGCTTGTTTTGATTTTTAGGGTTTCTATGTGTTTTGTTCGTCTGTATAGAAAAGAAAAGGGATACTCTCCCGTCTGTTTTATTTTCTTCAAACGGGCCTGGCCCAGTTCACGAGTTGCGGCGCAAGATACTTGCGTTGCGGCGCAAGAGATGAAGGGGGCTACGGATCATAGTGCTGCGGATCATGAGTTGCGGCGCAAGACACATCTGTTGCGGCGCAATTGAAGGGCCGACAGATCTTGGTGCTGCGGATCAAGAGTTGCGGCGCAAGACGCATCTGTTGCGGCGCAACATATGCTGCTGGCAATTATCCCACGTAAAGGAATAATAAACCGCGTATTTATAAATTCTCGATTTAAAATACGGGTTTTACAATTCTTCCCCTCTAAAAATAATAATTCGTCCCCGAATTAAAATGCGGCGTACTGGGTTTTACAATTCTTCCCCTCTAAAAGGAGAAATTCGTCCTCGAATTAAAGATGATAAGCTGACGAAGTTATAAGAACTGAAAGAACACGTAGACTGAAAAGACAATTAAGCTGAAGGATGAATTGTCTTCTAATTAAGACATAATGCTGCTTATAGGTATAAACCTGACATGACTGGAATTATCATATAACGTGACATGGCTGAAGAGAACGTAACTAAATTTATTGAAGAAAACAATGAGAGGTCCGGATGGACTCCTCCGTTTCGAGTGGCCTCCCGCTCGAAACGATCCCTTCAAATGTCTAACATAATAAATAAAGTCTTGGTCCTGTTGACCCTGTCCTGATGATGCTGACTGGTTTCTGGTTCCATACTTAAGATGGATTTGCTAAATCTGATAGACTGAATAACTATAGCATGTATGATACATGAAACGATACGTGTAAAATATTCTGAAAAGGTAATATTTATATCTTTGAGCAAGCTGCTGAGAATATATATATAGGGACGAACTACGTGAACAATTGTGAACATGCTAAATGAGCAATTGTGAACGTGGTTCATAATTATATGAGGAGCTTGGAATGAATATATCATGAATGTAATACGTGAATCATACTGTAGAAGTGGTACTAAAACATATCATGAACATAGGCTGACTGAGGAATGAATGCCAAACGATACGGCCTGAGATGTGAAACGTCTGCCTGGTCATGGAATAGTGGTGCTAAACTCGAGTCTGTTCTCTCAAGCTTTCTGTAACCGTATTCGGTAATAACTGAGAAACGTGCATCGTGAAATGGCACACGAACTTGAACGTGAACAACGTTATGAACGCTGACGTGAGCTTAAATCAGGAGATAGCATAAAAGATGAACTGAAATAGCATCATACTGCGAATGAGACTTAAACGTGAAAGTGAGAATAAACATGAAATTAAAGTGGACGTAAACATACACTTGATCGTGAACATGTATTCTGTTTGATATGATGGTCAAAGGAAGGTCTTGAATTCGTACGATTTACTGCTGAATTTTTAAAATTTCTGCAGATCTGCTACTACATGATCCTTCCAGATGAAAGAGACGCGCAGGCTGATCACATGGTTGATGATAACTTAGATAGCATCATAATTTCTCTGAGTCTGTGGTAAACTGATTACAATTTTTCATGAAATTTCGTCTCATTTCTGTTTCAGACTCCAAGGGTTGCAGTAACTCACTAACATGACGGTGTTCTATCTTGAACCTGCAGTAGGTCAGGCATCTAGATATGAACATAGCTGCATTAACGTGTGATGCGGATTCTATCAGTGTTTTGTCTGGGATTATGGAACATTCTGGCGGAAATCTTGCTGAATAGTCATAAAAGAATTTCTAGTGATGACTGTCGGCGATTTCTGCGGTAGCAGTCAATTGAGTTCTAGAAATTTTATACTGCGTTCACAGTCGTCAGTCGGGACCATCAGGTGATGGCCTTCACCTTCGCAGGATTGTCTGGAATTTCTTTCTGTTGAAATAGGGTGGTTCAGATAAGCCACCTTGTTCATCTGAAACATACATCTAGAAAGCTTGCGTATATAATTTTCTCCTATCGGAGAATCTGCGGGGTCGTGAAAAGATGATTCCCATGTCCTTCTCTAGAATTTAGGAGATCAAAATCTTGTCAACGAATGTACTGCCAAATTTGTCTGAGAATTCAAGGAAAATTTATTCATACATTTTCATACTATAGTTGGAGCATTAGGGAGCTCAGAAGTAAAAAAATTCAAAAATTCTTAGAGTGGCTATAATATGTGCAACAACGGTCTGAAGATCATCATGTTCTTTCCTCACCACTGATGGTAGCATGATCTTGAATTTTCCTGGAAGGATGTTTAAGACACCTCGTAGTAGGTCAATTAAACTTTCTATTCGTGGAATGAATATCGATTTGGAAAGGTGATCTGATAAATTTCTCGATGGGGCGCTAGGGCGAATAAAGTCTAGTTTTGGTAACTCTTGCAGCAATTGCTGCAATTCTTTTAATCGTAGCTAGAACCTTGTAATAAAGAGTTTTGAAAACAGGTTCTGTTCTTGAGACTAGCTCGATGTTAAAATTTCTGTCTCGTGTTTAGGGAGGAATTTCTGGAACACCTTCTGGAATGACATCGGGAAATTTAGGATAATCTGCTGGTTATGGATTCGAGGAATTTCAGAAGTGAATTTATAACTGATAGCCAAAAGTCTTCGTAACTATGTATTGGTAAGTCACGCGCTCGTAAGGAAGAAACAGCTTGTACTGATTTTTCTGGCAAAATATATAATGAATATATTTGGGATTTAATAAGACGGATCTCGTCGTTAACTGAAGGATAACTTAATAAACATGGGAGGTACTGTGGATTCTTTTCTGGCTGAGAGGTAGGTAACTACCTGATTTACATAAAGCTGACATAGGGATACGTGAGTAACGTGGCGACTTCCACTGAGTGGGTTCGTCTGTAACTTTACAGAGTGAATACTGCGTTTTTTTAGCTGAGTAATAATCTGGTGGTGGTAACTGAATTTTAATGGTCTGATTTTATGCGTGGCATAACAGAATGAGTATACCCTTTTCTAAAAGATACCCTGAATTACTGAGGGTCTTGCTTGGAACACACTGGAATTAGGAGCTCTGACTCGTACTCTGAGAAGATAATTCGTATGACGTGTATCATGACGGTGCCCTGATATGTGTCTTCCGAAATGATACCTGAGAACTATGTCTTGACTGATGTCTTGGCACGTGTTTTAATGGGTGAGTCTGAATAAGATTAAGAATTTATGGTAACTGCTAGGGTCGGCGGACCGGTTAGACCACTGACCTCTTGTATTGTTGGTCATGTCCGTGCCGGAGTTCCGATGGTTACTGACTGATTAATTATAAGCACGATGATTGTCACCACTGCTTTGTCTGTCAATTTATGACGGTCATTATCATGACCGTGATTCATGTGACTATTCTGCTGAGTGGCCGGCGGGGTTCCGGTTCCCACTCTTCGGAATGAAAGTTGGCTGGGTGAAGTGTGACATCTAACTGAGAAGGTAACAGCATAAAATCGAATGGTAGCGTCTGATGGTTGAATTTATTCTTGTCAGAAATTTCAAGTTTATAGTTTTCGTCCTCGTTCCGCGGCGTCAGCATCTTGAGAAATCTCCAAGGTTCAGCGGCATCAGCATCAGTGTGGTCTTCAGAGTGTTAGCAGCATCAGCATCTGGTAAAATCTTCAACTCACGAGCAGCATCGGCACCTGGTAGAATATCGACAAGTGGGTACGTCCGCGATGTTTAAGGATCAATTAGTAATATCTATGGAGTAGGGTACCTGGAATACACCTGGACTACTGTACATGAAGTACACAATGAACACTGCACATGGAACACATATGAGACACTATACGTGGAGTACACGTGAAATACTGTACATGGAGTATAACTGAGACACTGTACATGGGGTACATATGGAATACTGTACATGAAGCTGGTGGAAATTTTATGGGATGATCGATACTGGTGTCGATTTTCTGACATTCTCAACGGAAAATAATTTGATTTAACTGGTTAGCAACTGAACTGAAACAGTTACTATGATGGCTGAAAATTTCTGCATGGACTTAATGCTGGTTGCATAGAGGCTGAAAGTATGATTAAACAGAGTTTCATCAATGTTCAGTATGAAGACAGAAGACATGATTGATAAAGACCAGAACATGATTTATCATGAAATAGGATTTTACTATAATCCTTCTGTATTTTAGCCTGAAGGCATCATCACTTTGCTGGAAACATAATCCTCGTAAGGAGACATGAAACTGAATCATCATGTAGATGACATCAACGTGAGGGTATGCAAATTTGACTGTTATAAGGAACACAAAAAGTTAAATCAACTGAGGTGTAATATTAACTAATGTGGACGGCTATGGTTCAATCCACGTTCTTCAAGGAAGGAAAACATGAGACTAAGTATGGGCTATTCTGGTTCGATCCATACTGGTCAAAATTTTCTTAGAACTGTCATGTATGGAAATTTATAATCTCGGACTAAATATGGATGGCTGTAGCTCAATCCACACTTGTCAAAATTTATGAACTGTCCTGATATGACAAAGGTGAACAACTGTGGATCGGTTCATAAAACATCATTTGACTGAAAAGCATGAAATTTGACTTGAGAACTAAGGAACGATTATGACTGGTTCACTAAGTAATATTTGACTGAAAACATGAATCTGACATGAGTAAGGGTAAACGCCTATGGGTCGGTTTACCAATACAAAATCTGAACGGGCAAGGGTGAACGCCTATGGGTCGGTTCACCAAAACAAAATTCGAATGAAAAGCACATGCGACTAAATATGGCCAGTCCTGTACCAACCTTTTACTTAGTCAAAACTTTAAGAAAACGACTGATAACTGCAGAAAACTGACTGAATAATCCGTGAGAGACGTGAAAGATAACAACGCCAAAATCTGGAAAGTTCCTGGTGACTACCCACTAGTCACAGGTCAAGTTTTAGAGCCTACAGGTCGAACCAGGCTCTGATACCATAATTGTAACACCCCACTTGGATAAGTGGACCGTTACGTGTATTTATGGCGTGTCATCAAAGCATAAGGTAAATGTCCTAAAACATTAACTGACCATAAAGGAATACCGGAATCAAACATCGGTACTCCAAACATAAGCCCAAAACATGAAAAATAAAATACTGAAGGAAAGGACTAAACAATGTCCAAATAAGCAGAATAATGTAAGAAATGCATAAAGTAAGAAGTCTGGATAGCTTCCATCCAAATGCACATGCGCTTAGAATCCTAAAAGCGTCCCGGTGTACCTGCCGTTAGAACATGAAAGGAACTACGGCTGAGCATAACGCTCAGTGAACGGATATAAAGCATGATAAGAATATACTGAACGAAACAAGCGATAGAATACTGGAGCTGTAAGACTGATATGTAACATGTGGTAGAACTCTGCATAAAATCTGAGAAACCTGGTTCATATATACTGATACTGAAATATAACTTTTAAATTCTGAAAACATGCATTTACTGTATTTTATTTGCCAGAGCTTATATAGGTCACGTGCTGTAACAACCGTGCATGAATAACTGGAGGGGTGACCTCGTCATGCTGTAGAGGGGTGACCTCTAAATAACTGTGCTGGGTGGAGGGATCAGCTCCAATGTGAAGGATGTAGAGCACACACCACATTCACCCTGATAAACATGAAACACTTGAAAGCCTAGGATGCATCCATACGCCCCACTAAAAATATACTGATAAAATGGCCAAGCTGAGCTGAGTGGGACGATGCAGGATATCACTCTCCTGCATGTGAGTCACGACACCGGTGCCTCTAGTGCCGTGGTTACGGTACCTCCGTAACTAGTACATAAACTGGTCGTGCTTGTATATAATGCTCAGGCAATTCATTTAGTTATTAACATGATTTCTGATAAACTTAAACATATACTGGGGAAAACATTTGGCTGCAGACGGGAAATCCTAATCATGCATAGGAAAGAAAATCCTTACTGAAAGGACGGAAAATCCGTACCTCTAGTCCAGTACCGACTGAAAGGAAGACTGAACGAATACTACTCGGGCTTCACGCGTGCTACATAATTACAAGACGCGAGTAAGTTAACTGGTATCCGTTATCAAATTTTCTGGTCTTATTGGTTTCTTATATTTATTTTAATGTATTAACGTTATACTAATGGTTACGTACAATGTATATCTGTCGGTAATTAATTTCATAATAAATATTTCGCTAATATAAGTACGTTCTTAATTTGTTTAATTCGTTTTCCCAAAATATACCCTTTTTATATTTTTATAAAACCAGTTTATATTTAACTTACTAAATGCATTTCACAACGTTTATTTCAAGTAAACACATAAAAAGAAATGAGATTTAACAGTCCCAAACGCACTCTTAACTGTTTTAAAACCGGTTGCCAAACAGCCCGTTACCCCTGTAGCCAAACAGCCCTATTTCTTGTTTAAAACCCACTGCCAACCACCCCGTTAGTGTAAACCCCAAATCAAACCCAAATGATTAGCGGCTGGTTGTGCAGTCAATCACCGAGAGTCTTTTGGCTCTCGGTTTGAGTGCCAAACAACATAACAACATCCCGACATACCGCCCAAACCATAATATTCATAAAACATGTTTAAAACTCAATGAATCGGATTAAAAGAACTAAACAGAATGAATTAGGGTTTATGCAAGCTTACAACTCGTTTAGGGTTTTTAGATAGCAACCCTCGTCTTTCTTGATTTCTGGATTAAACACACTATCAATCTTCTTGTTTCTTGGTTTGGGTCGTGGCAGGGAAGGAGAGAACACAAGGAAAAGATAGGCGGCTGCTTGTTTTGATTTTTAGGGTTTCTATGTGTTTTGTTCGTCTGTATAGAAAAGAAAAGGGATACTCTCCCGTCTGTTTTATTTTCTTCAAACGGGCCTGGCCCAGTTCACGAGTTGCGGCGCAAGATACTTGCGTTGCGGCGCAAGAGATGAAGGGGGCTACGGATCATAGTGCTGCGGATCATGAGTTGCGGCGCAAGACACATCTGTTGCGGCGCAATTGAAGGGCCGACAGATCTTGGTGCTGCGGATCAAGAGTTGCGGCGCAAGACGCATCTGTTGCGGCGCAACATATGCTGCTGGCAATTATCCCACGTAAAGGAATAATAAACCGCGTATTTATAAATTCTCGATTTAAAATACGGGTTTTACAGCGTTAATTTTCTAGTAAGTAAGATTTTTAAGTAATTAATTAATTGTAGATTTTAAATATTGTGGGGTTTAACGATTCATGCACTTTAGGCTTATTTTAAATAGTTTAAAATTGGTAGACTTTAATTGTAGTTTAAAAACCGAAAACTAATTCACATCAATTGTCCAAATCAAAGCAAAACGTCTCAAATTCATAAGATCTTCGTGTACAACGAACTCGACTCACTCACGTGTTTAATTGAATTCGTCATTGGTATTATTAGTCTATTACTTTTTCCTAAAGGTAATTTTCTAATTTACCCTATAACGTAATATCAAATAAATCACTATACATCTCCGCACATCAATTACCTTAAATTCCCTTAATTTATTTCAGCTCCTAAAGCCTCTGAAACCTCAAAACCGCAAAACTAGTCAAATTTACGCGTATACCGTAAAAGACGTAAAAATATACAGTTTTATTAGAACTCTTAGAATATAAAATAAACTATATAACTAATTCCTAAATGACTTAAAACCATCCCGTAAATTATTCCCGTGACTAAATACCTCTTCCGAGACCCCTAAATGCAAAACCCTAAACCGTAAAAATACGATTTTTTATAATACATATACGTATATGTAAAACCACTAAAAACACCATCTCATTTCATAGTCACTACATTGTGAGCTCATGAGCATGAAATCATCACACATCGTTTCACTCACAAGGTACCCCGTACCCGAAACGATATCCAAACACCAACCTATACACACCAATTAGCACATAAACACGTAAAGACACGCAACTTGCACAAAATAAAACTAAGTGACGAACCTCAGAACCGCGGTTTTCACACAAGGGTACCCACATTCAAATGATATGAGAAAAACAATTCGATGGACAAATCCTATCCGATCCTCACCAACACGTAGCAAATTTTCTTGAGATTGGTAGCCTTTTCTAATATGGTGAAAATCACTTGAGGACGTTTCCATTCTCATTAACCAGAGAAGCTAAATCGTGGTTGAATGAATTAGACGAAGGAACAATTACCTCGTGGAACGAATTAAGAGAAGCTTTCATAAGCCGATTCTTTTCACCCGCAAAGTTTAAACGTCTCATAAACGACATTCATGACTCTCACCAACTCGATAACGAAAATCTCGTTGAAGCTTGGCTCCGAATCAAAGAAATGCTTCGCGCTTGTTATGGACATGATCTAACCAAGAGAACGAGAATTGAAACATTCTATCGTGGCTTATACGATCCAACTCAAGTATCTCTCGACGTTGGAGGAATTTTCCTCTATTATACTCCAAACGAAGCTTTCCAAAATCCTCAAGGACAAGGTACTAATCAAGTTCGATTTTTCGAAGGGTTCTCATATCCATCCTAAACCGAAAACCGTTGTTTCTGCCGGTGGAAATAACATCATCTCCGATCACACCGTGTTGATGGAGAAATTCGAAGCTCTCGCTAGGCTTATCGATTCCCAATTCCTAATCATAATGCGTGAACTAAATGAAATGCGAGAAGATCGTAGAGCCGACCACGATCCAAAAACCACCATGAAGGATGACACGCCGATGTGTGAACCTCATGAAGCGAATTATGTCGAAGAATATCACAAAGGATATCACGACCAAAATTCGAGGAATTCACGTTCCTATCTTACCCTAAACCCGAACCGTCCCCTTCCTCAATCTCGACCGCGATATGTGACGCCATACTCATCAGAATATCATCAAAAATTGAAACCTAAAAGGAGGAGATGATGAAAGAATTTATGGCTTGGCAAAGGGAAGAAAACGAACGTGTGAAGAACAATTTGGTTGACTTAGAGTTTCAAATCAATCTAAACTTCCGGAACCATACAGCCATAATCGAAGAATTGAAGACAAAAACCGATCGTGTCGAAAAGCTCATCCAACGTACCAAGACCCTTCCTCAAATCACCGATACCAAAACAAGAGATAAAATACCCTCTATCCGAAACGAGAGTGATAAGGGTGATGTTGCTTTTATTGAGGAAGAAGAAGAACCTATTCCAACCGTGCCAAAACCGAAAGCTATCATTTCTAACTCAACTTTTCCAAAGGATTGCACCGTGTATATCCCATACAAAAAGGAGAAGGCGTATGAACATGATGTAATGTCAATTCATGACGCGGAGTTAAAATCAATGAATAACGTTGGAAGTAGAAGAATGAAAAAGTTGGATAACAATGGTGTGCCGGAGAAGCCTTTCAAAGTTTGGACTATAAATGGAGAATTGCTTTGGTTCAATGATGATAATTATAAAAATCAATGGCACCCAACCAAAGTTCTCCATCTTAACCGTATTGTCAAAGAATCCTAACACCGAGGGAAAGAGTCTAGCTAACGACTCAATAATAACTTTTGCGCTTCTCGGGAGGCAACCCATGCTTTAATTGTTTTTGTATTTATTTTTGTGTGTTTAGAATAAATATGTACACCCCAAAAGTATTTTTCTAACTTGAAAAAACTTAAGTGTGAGGGGGTGTACTTTGCTAGTAGTGTTTTATTATTGTGTGCTTGTTTGTTTTGTTTGTTTGTTTGAATAAATGTAGCAATAGGTAATGGAGGAGGGTGCATACATGGAGAGGATGGAAGTGTACGGAATCGATTGGTCTTCCTAACTTGGCATCTTATCATATGGAGATCAACTGCAATTTCTTAGCCCGGGAAGTTTTGTTTCTCTTTGACTATTTATTTATTTCCTCATTTTTCATGCTTTGAAATTTATTTTTAACGTTGGGTCCAATACAAAACTTAAGTGTGAGGGGAAATAAATGGGAAAACGAAACCAATTTTGTTATATAAAAAATAAGGGAGAGTTGTACACTTGTTTGCCCTTAGGATTTGATTTTTTTTCTCACACGTTTGTTTGTAAATATATTTCAATAATCGTTCTTACGAAAAAAATAAAAAAAAAAAGATATAAAATTAAAAAAATAATAAGATTTTTAGTGAGATCACACTTGTGTGATAAAAGTGTATATGCGTGACAAAGAGGCAACCTTAGGAATAAAAACCCAAATCGCCTTTTATGTTTACATCTTTTTAGCTAGTTGCATCCATTAACTAACCATCCAAATTAACCCTTTTGTTAGCACTCTCGTTAGTGTTAGATACCCTTAGAACACCCATTGAGCCATTCTTTTATTTTTTGTTCAATCTACTAAAAAGGAAAAAAAAATATAACCTTAAACCTTAGCCTAAACCCTTGTAAAAGTCTAAATGGTGGGTTGCTAGTTGCTTGTATGGTGGATCGTTTTTTATGATTATTAGTTATGCCAAACTACGCATTTGTATGTGCTATTCCAACAAAGATGAAGATGAGCTCCTTTGTGTTTGTATTTTTTGTGGTGTGTGCTCAAGCGAAGTGTGAGGGAAGCATGTGATGTATGTTGAAAAAAATAAAAAAAAGAGGAGGATGAGAAAAAAAAAGAAAAAAATGATGACAAAAATAGCTAATGAGCTATATTATGAAGATGAAGGAAGACGAAGTATATTGATATATGTATTGACCAATGTGTCAAGAAGTGATATATGTGTCTTATGTGTTGAATAAGCTCGTGACTATATTCATTTTTTTGGCTTGTGATTTGTTCGGTAACTAGCAACATGGGACTTAGACTTTCAACTTGTACATTCGTGATACACCTATCTCATAAAATTCCCATGCCTTATCCATAACCCATTTAACTAAAGCCTTAGCCTTGTAACCCGGATAAAAGTTCTCTTTGGATGTGTATACTTGGTGCTCACGCTATTTGATTTAGTATCTTTTGTACTTGGTAGATTTGGATCTTATTTTTGTAAACTATTTTCATGTACCATGTGGAAAGTAATTTTTTTTTATTTGCTTGAGGAGAAGCAACCTCTTAAGTGTGAGGGGGTTTGCACCTTTAGTAATTTCGAATATATAAAAAAACCCAAAAATATTTTTCTTTTACTTGCTTGAGGACAAGCAACCTCTTAAGTGTGAGGGGGTTTGCACCTTTAGCCAATTTTTATAAAAACCAAAAATATTTTCAATTTTTCATAAAATTGTAAATTTTTTTTCTTTTCTTTTAAAACCTAGGTATTTAGTTTCTAACTTTAATTTTCTTTTATTTGCTTGAGGGCAAGCAAAGTTTTTCTTTTCCTTGCTCGGGGACGAGCAAAACTTAAGTGTGAGGGGATTTGATAATGCCCAAATCCGACATATTTTCTTGAGCGTTATCCGTATATTTTGCACGGTTTTTGGTTATACTAACGAGCTATTTAGCTCATATTTGAGTGAAGTTGTGTTTTGTGTTGTTAGTTAGCCAAGAACAAGAAAAGACAAAGAAAGAAAGAATAAATTACGATTCATGCATATACGAAGGAATCCCGACAAGTACAAGCCTTTGAAGATCAATTCCAGATGCAAGAACAAGTGTTTCAAGACAAGTACAAGTACAAGTCACTCAGCATGGAAGTTGTCACTGGCGGAATACAAGTTGCCACCCACTTTTGTGTAGGCAGATTTTCTACTACAAGTCATATGCATATTCTTGAAGCTTCTATTGGGAGTTCTAGAACTACTTTTCCACCAAGTAAAAACCTTTGGCTACAAGTTTATTTCTTTGGCTCCAAGTTCATGCATTGAAGACAAGGTCTTAATTCAACTATAAATAAGACCCTTGGGTCATGAAACCATAACACTTACAATATCACCTTCATTATTCATCAAGGAAACTCTCTCCTTGGTGAAAATCCCGGATTTGGTCCAAGTGTGCCAAAAACACTCATCCTTTTGAAGCTTTAATCATCAAAATAACCTTGCCAAACTCTAAGGGATCATTACCCTTATCATTGGTAGTGTTTCTTGATAATTAAATCACCACCAACCTTCACCAAACCTCTCCTAAACCCGCCTCAAATCTCAAATACGATTTTCCAAATACATAACCCGAAAGACCACAAAGAAACTTGTAGTCAATTGGAGGCTTAAGGGTTGCTCTAAATTCTTCCATTCCATTTACTTATTGTATTCATACTTTGGGTAAACATTTGTTACTTTCATGATGTTGAACTATATATCATATGTTGAATGTTTGTTCTTGATTAATATGATTATGGAGTAGTGTTCTTATACTTGTATGGAATAATGTAAACATGGATATGGAGTGTTTATTTTTTTGCAATTTTGAATTATGATTTTGTTAATGAGTTTGTTTGAATTGATATGAGTCTTGATAACTTGTTGGTAAACCATAACTCGGTCTAAAGGTCGAAAGGATTTCTTGTTATATTTTGTTCCAAATGTTAATGCGCATATATGTTTGGTGTATCATGATTGACAACTATGAGTAAACAAGTTAAATGGATTTATAAATGTTTAATCTAGAGTATAGGTCGAAAGGGCTCTAATGAACAAGTTGGCTAAAATCATACTTCTCATAAATGGATTTAACTACCGGTTTATAATATTGATCATACGTCGAAAGGGTTCTTTATTCTAAACCGTGTCATGTGCAATTCCATGATATTATCCATTGACTTGGAATTGTATATTTATAATTTGTGTGCTATTGCTTAAATATCTACCCGATAATCCATTCACTCCATTGAAATGAATATTAGTTCCAAACAAGTATCTTTATTATTTGTTATCTCATCTTATTAGCTTAATCATCATCTTAAGTGCTACTTGTTATTTATTTGCTTAATCGTTACTTGTATGGTAATTTTGGGAGTGACAACCATCTTTACCAATAACGTAACATTGTTACTTAGATTCCTTACAACCAAAAACACCCAAATCCCAATGAACGACCTCGGCTTACCACAACAAGCTAGCTACAAATGAAAAGGTCATAATTGCCCGTGTGTTCTTAGCTTATTTGTAAATCCGTGTTATAAATTTAAAACTTGTGTAATCGCAAGAGAACGTATCAGTGAACCCGATTGACCTGAATAAGAATTTTTTATTTTTAAATTTTAAATTTAATATAATTTTTATTAAAAAAGAGTATTTTTTTTTAATATTCTACCCGAATTCGGGTTGGGTCGAGTTACTTCTTAACCTTGACCCGTATTCAACCCGACCCGATTGACCTGAACCTGGTCTACTCGACCCGATTCCCACCCCTAATTATAGGTGTTGAACCACAGTGGCTGTTTGATATTGATGCGCTAATAAAATCAGTGAATTATATGTCAGTTGTTGCTGGTACAAACTCAAATGATTTTGCAAGTTAAAATGAGAATGTTAGTGCACGTCATGGAGACAAGACCTAGCTAAATGATGGACCACCACCTTCCAACGATGCTGGTATGAGTAATTTTTTTAGTTACCGATTTAAGTAACAATAAACTTAGGGGCCGTTTGCTTCAAAATTTTAAAATTTTGGAATTCTAATATCTAGTAAATTAGAATTCCTAAAAATTTAAAATTTTAGAATTTAAAATGTCTAATCCTGTTTGATTGACAAAAATTTGTAATAGTTTTAACGAATAAATTTTTTTTAGACAAATTTTTTTATTTAAAACAGTAAAAATAAATGTTCACTTTTTATATAAATTTTATAAAAAAAAAATTTATAAGATGTTTTTATAAAATTTATATAAATTGTAAAAAACATTCTATAAATTTTATAAAAAGAGTTATAAATTTTTTATATAAATCTTATAAAATTTTTATAAAAAGATCATCAAATTTTATAAAATATTTATATAAATTTTATAAAAAAAATTCATTAAATTTTTAGTTTATATAACCTTTTATAAAAAATATATAAAAAAATGTATAAAAAATTTATAAAAGTTTTATAAAAGTTTTATAAAAATATTTCTTTAAATCTAATAAAAATTTCTTAAGAATTAAAAATCGAATTTTAACTTTTTATAGATATTTTATAAAAAAATTTATATAGTTTTTTTTTTAAAAATTTATAAATCTTTTTATAAATTTTATAAAAAATTTATTTAAAGTTTATAAAAACTTTATAAAAAGTTTATAAAAAGTTTATAAAAATTTTATAAAATTTTTATAAAAAAGTTAAATAAACCTTATAAAAACTTATAAATTTTTTTTTTAAAAAAATTATAATTTTATAAAAAATTTCAATAATTTTTTTATAGAATTTATATAAATTTTGTAAAAAAATCCTATAAATTTTATTAAAAATTTCTATAGATTTTATTAAAAAATTTCTATAAATTTTTAATATAAATTTTTTTTTTGCTATTTAAAAGAGTAAATTTTTATATAAATTTTTTAAATTTTATGGTTTTTTATATAAACATAAAAACCCGAATAAAAATTATTAGAAAAAAGTTTATAAAATAAAATTTTCAAGTAAATTAAAATTCGTCACTTTTTGGAGTAATTTCGATATCCTTCATTTTGGGAGTTCATGGAATTTAAAATTCTTTCGTTAGTAATACCAAACACAATATTGGAGAGAAATTAAAATGTTAAAATTTTAAATATCCTCAAATATCCTGCAATATGCCTCAACCAAACAGCACTTTAAAGTAGGCTAGTTATTTATGACTAGGCGAGTACCCGCACATAGCGGCGGAAATTACCTAGCGACAGGTAACCCACGATATAAGATATTGTGGTTAAGTTAAAAATAAAACGTGAAAATATCAAAACATAATTGCAATATTTTGTAACATGTGATATATATAATTGAACTCAAATAATTTTTTTTACATGTATAAAAACATTTAGTAAATGAAAAATGTAAAATTACATCAATTAAGGTATGAGTAACAATGCACGTTAGTCATCAACTAAATTTTCCGATACACAACATTCGAGGTGTAGACGTCTTTAATGCCTTCTAGCGAATAATCACCAATTACTCGACCTTTTAACATTTGTCTTGCAACATTGTTATTTTCATTTACCCTCCTAATCATCCCATTTTAAGTTCTCATGCGTTTCTTATCCTTTATATTAAATTCATCCATTCCATAAAATCCTTAACTAATGTACCAGGTATGCTTTATAAAACCATCAGGTTCAGTTTAATATAAGTTGTTTTACTACATAATAAGTGTGATACTTGTTTGCTTATGTTTTGTTTGGTGTAGTATCATCCAAAAGGTTTTAGTTTTATTGGATTGTGGAGAAAAGGGAATGAAACTGCTGTTGCGTCAACTAATTTGCATTGAATATAGTAAGATTGCTTATAATAAGACTAACGAAGTCAACAACAGCTAACTGGAGTTTCCGTAGATCGTTATGAATGAAAATTATTAAGGAAATTTATTAACAAATAACCAGCATGACATGACTTGACCTACGTGTAATTAACTACCACTGTATGTTGGAAACTGATAAATTGATAATCACGGGTAGGTGCAAAGGTCTATGAAATCCTAATTCCTAACTTATTGCGAGATTACAAACTTACCTTTTAGGTGTTTCGAGTTACATGTGGCAGATTATATTAATAGTTATAAAAAAATGAAGAAAACAAAGACTACCAGTTGCAACAACAATAATAAGAGTTAGTATATCATTATGGAAGTTTTCGTTAACAACAATGCAGCTCCCATAACCTTTGTAGCCTCAACACGCTGGGTCGCACCAAAGGTGGAAGTTGAGGCAACATCCATGTTTGTTTTAGCCATTTCCTCTTCTTCTGAAAGCTCACAAAAAAATATGGCAACAATGGTTTAGATTTAACACAACGAGAAAGTGATGAATATGCAATGTTTGATACCGGCTGCCATGTTCGCACGGTTGTTTTGCTAGTCAAGAAGTTTATCGAATGAACCCAAAAAACTTTTTATAGGACATGAACTTGCGTAACATTCTATATGACTACCCAAGGTAGATACCATACAATATTGGCATGTTCATGTTCCATATATACATACTAAAAATATTCCATACTCTGTCATGGTTCTCTAAGCTATCAATGCTCATGAAATGTTTTTGCTCAACGTATAGAAAGCTTATATAGACCATGGCAGAGTCTAAATACGTATAATGGATAACTTTATTGTATTCTAACCAAAGTTATTCAGTAGTTTTAGCAAAGATCTCATATATAGCCAACCCAATTAATGTAATACATAAGTAAAAAAAACATTGCAAACCAGCCTATTTTGGCCTGAATGAGCCTAATTACACCAAATATTATTCAGAATAGATGAAAATGATAAATGGAAAAGGTAAATGTAGTTCTTAAAAACAATACTTGTGGGAGGTAACGCTACTGAACTCATGTCAAACAAACCATACTCTTCCACTAATTGCGCAACAAAATTCACAACACAAAAAACACGAACCACTGATACTTCAAAAAGTGTGCACCTATTGATGTAAGCCTCAAGTATTGCAAATAATGCGACACATGGTAGAGTTGCAATTGAAACCGTACTCCTTGTCGTTAGTTTCATGAAACACTACCTATATGCTGTTGGTGGAACCATCCCAAATACCAAGAAGGACAGTATTGCAAAGAAGGCGTGGAGTGAGAAATAATTTTATTTCTCGAGCAACTCTTTGTATTTTTGGTGACTAAAATCTCTCTTTGTGGCAATCATCTCTAAGGTCCTAAAGCTGCATAAACGATTATTTTGAAAAAACGAGACACCGAAAAAATGTGTAGTATATTTAGATAAAGGTTTTTACTTACTCCAACGACGAAAAGTCCTCGAATTAGACTTGTGAGTGCCAAAGCTAGAATGCTCACTGTAGCAAAGCAAAGTATTATTACTCGTTAGAATATGATATTAAAAAGTTCCGAACAGAGGAAATGATTTTAAACTCGGCATGCAAAGGCTTTAAAAATTAGTTTAGACAACGATAGAAACCGGCACTAATCCAAATGAAATTTATTCACAACTCAATAATAAAAAGAGGATTTGTGCAAACTTACAAATAGCAGAATCAGAGGTAGCATCAATGCTACAACACTTAATCTTGCAATCACCTGCATTAAACCTCCCTCCGTAAACAATACTTTTTAAGATCTATAAAAGCAAACCATCATACCAAACCATGGTCTTTCGCAGTAAAGATAGATGCGGTTCCGCATCATAAACACCAATAATTACGTTGAGAACAAAATGCAAACGTTGAGTTTTGTTTGTGTATCGCCATTGCAAAAGAAACCAAAACACGACCATATTCCAAGTTTGTATTCTTGATTTATACGGTTTTCATAGAGTTAATTAAAATAGAACGCATTGATTATACAAATCATTTTATTATAAGTAAGTATTTAAAAATGGTTAATTAGCATTAAAAATCATTCAAAAAATGATACGTGATTGCTGTAATTGATAGACAAATACTGTTATAAGTTAGCGTTATATATTTTTCCAGCCTTTAATTTCCTAATATAGTCCTTTTCATTTTTCCAGCCTTTTATTTCCTAACATAATCCTTTTGATAAGGTTTTATACCATAATGCGCGTTTCATTGTTTCAATTTCAATATTTCCTAAGATAGTCCCAATTTCAATTTCAGTATTTCCTGCGTGTGAATTATTATTACTCTTAATTGCTTTCAACATTCCATATATATATTTCAAACAATGTTGAAATTTCAACATTTTCAACAATTAGGATTCCTCCTTTATAAGGAGTATAGATATAGATAGATATAGATATAGATTATATTAACAAACATTCATTTTCTAACCCCAGTTAATACCGGCACTTAAAAATACTCGGATTCTTGAATATGTCAATACCCCGTAGTTGATTTTCTTTGTTGCTATTTCTTGATTCTTGACTATGACTAAGAATGCTTAGTTTTCAAAGGACACAAACAGACTTAAGTTAAATGAGTTCCATGATATTCGAGTATACGGTAGCACCAATTTAGCCATCTAAACACAAGAAACATTCTAGCTAGTCAGGTCAAAGTCAAACAGTATTATGACCACGTTATAAACTTATAATAACCCTATATAAATGACTCCTCACCCCTTTATACAAATCATCAAATCCCACTTCATCAGCTTTTTACCTTCTGGATCTGCATTAGTCCTATTCCGGGTGCAAAGCATCTTCAATAAAGACCTCTTACTGTCTGATAGAGTCGTTAGTTCAGTAGCTCTCGAAGCCATTTAATAGCAGCAAATATATATGATGACACAAAATATCAAAACTCTAGCCGTTATCGTGACATTCGTTTTGATCTTCACAAGTTTTGAACGAAACGAAGCTTGTCGACTCCTTGATGGAGGATCTGAAGAACCGTGGATGAAGAGAGGAAACCTTCTTTTGACGTCTCTACAACGAGGCACAGTTCCTACACCACCAGGAAATGGATGTAGTAACACTGGTAACGGTGGCAATCATTGTAGATAAAGCACGCTAACGATGATGTCGATTGAAGCCTAACACAATAATAACCATACAGTAACTCCATGCATGCAGGCTGCAGCATTAAGTCATTAACACTTCTTAAGTAGTTATGAGTATACGTTTTACAATGTGTATCTAGTTTTCTCTTCATTTATTGGATTCTTTTATTTCTTTATTACTACAATACTTTAAGTCTTTAACAATGAATTAATCAATTAATTAACATGATGTATTTATTCCGATTAGTAAAAGAGTCGTAATTTATCTTTTGACTGGATCTCATAAGTTTATGTTGAATGAATAAATGCGTCCATACATGCTTACATGTTGATACCGTGGAAAATCACATTTTATTGACCAAAGTTGCATATTTTTTCGGGATTCATAAGCAAGAACTAATATCTACCTTCCATATGGATAAAATTAAAAATAAAATATATTTTTACCATTTTTTTCAAACATTAATATCTTTTAAACATTAATCGTAATGCGAAAAAAATATACTGTTACGAAAAGCATTTAATTATCTTTTTATAGATATATTCTATGATTTAAGTTCATTTGCATACTAAACTTTATTTGGATATCAAGAGACTAATCTCCACCACTCATCTCCATCTTTATCTAATGGATAAAATTAAACATAAAACCAATTTCCTCTTTTTTTCAAACATTAATATCTTTTAAACCGTCAATCGTTATACGAAAAAAATATACCATTACGACGGGCATTTAATTATCTTTCTACAGATATGTAATATAATATACTTTCGACAAATTTTTTTTTGTTTTTTTCGTAATCTATCATATATGATACTAAATATCATATATGATAGTAACACTGGTATCATATATGATAAAACTTATCATATATGATATAAACCAATATCATATATGATTCTGTAATAATTTGTAACATAACACTAATATCATATATGATAAAACACTATTATCATATATGATATTTTACGCAAATTAAAAAAAAACGATTTTTTTTTTCTTCAAAAGTATATCATATTACATATCTATAGAAAGCTAATTAAATGCTCGTCGCGATGGTATATTTTTTTCCGTTTAACACTTAACGGTTTAAAAGATATTTAAGTTTTAAAAATAAGTAAAATAATTAAATACTTTTAATCTCAACCATTAGATATGGTGAAGATGGATGGTGGGAATGAGTCACTTAGTATCTATGATAGATATAGTATTCAAAATAACCTTACTCATATTCTATATGATATATACTTTCGACAAAAAAAAATTTCTTCATTTTTTTCACGTTTTCGAAAATTATCATATATGATACTAATATCATGTTTGATGTAACACCAGTATAGTATATGATATAACTTATTTTTGATCCCAAACTTAGATCGATTAAACTTGTGTATTATCGAGATTAGTTCGAGTATAATACGTTTGAGAAACTTTGTATATTCAACAAACTAAGTATTATGCGAAATTAATACTTAGCACAAAGAACAAACAGCAAAGAACGTATACCAAACTTTCAACTTCGATTAATAATAACAATGAAAACAGTGATTGAAAAGTCTATCAAACATAAACCTAAAGGCCCCCTTTTATAAGCACAAGGAGCCTTGTACACGAAGTTATCTTGTCAACTATTCTAGGAAGATATAATAAGATAAACATACAAAATACGATATTCATGCATATCTTCCTAATATAACAAAACGTGTTGACTTCCAAATCTTGACAGCGGCTTGATAAATCTTGTCTGGGCCTATTCCGTCAGCGGCTTGATAATACTTTATCAGCGGCTAGATATCATTTGTCAACGGCTAGTAGACTTGACTAATTTTATTCCCAACACCTATCATATATGATAGAAACCAATATCATATATGATTTAACACTGTTATCATATATGATGAAACAGTATTATCATATATGATATTTCACGTAAATTTTAACAAGAAGAAAAAAATGGAATTTTTTTCTTCGAAAGTATATTATAGTGCATATTGGTAGAAAGATAATTAAACGCTCGTCACGATAGTATACTTATTTTCGTTTAAAACTTAACGGTTTAAAACATATTTAAATTATAAAAAATAGATAAAAAATAAAATATATTTAATCTCATTCATTAGATGAAAATGATATAGATTGTGTGGATGAGTCCCTTCATATCCAAAGAAAATTATGGTATTCAAAATAACTCTTCTCTAAGGGACATACATAATATGTAAACCATGATATTAATAATTAAGTTTAAGCATCAGTAACTTCAACATTTTTTCGGTTAAACAATGTCAAACTTTTTGTCTAACAAAATTATACTAGTATACAAAATAAATAATCAATAGAAAAAATTACACGTTTCGTCCCTATGTTTTATACCAAACATCAAGTTTCGTTCCTATTTCAATTTAAATACACTGATAATCACTATTTTTCAATCTAGTAACAAGGACAATCCTTATTTTGAATGGACGTTAATTTGTATCGTTAAGTCTTGTGGGTGGAGGGTAGCTTATGGCTAACATCTGATAGCAATGGTCAGAAATGGTGGACGAAGGGTCTTATTGGTGGTGATTTTTTACGTTTTAGTAGTGATGAATTAATGAGAGAGAATTAAAGTGAAAGGAGATGCTGCATTTTCTTAAATTTGATTACATTTGGGGTATATAAAGTGTTTGTGATAAATTGTGTGAGAGTATGGTGGAGGTATTTATTGAAGAATAAAACATGAAAGGACAAGAGTACCCCTCTATCCACAAGACTTAACGATACAAATTAACGTCCATCTAAAATAGGGATTGTCCTTGTTACTAGATTGAAAAATAAGGATTACCAGTGTATTTAAATTAAAATAGGGAAGAAACTTAATGTCTGGTATAAATCATAAGGACGCAATTAATATGTAAAGCATGATGTTAATAATTAAGTTTAAACATCATTAACTTCAACATTTTGTCGGTTAAACAATGTCAAACTTTTTGTGTAACAAAATTATATACGAAATAAATAATCAATATCAAGAGCTCTAGGTGTGATAATAAGGTTTTCTCTCCTCATTTTGGCCCCACGTGGTGCCACATCATCTGACACTCCTATTTTCAAACGACTCATGTTATAATAAATCCTCTATTTATTTGGGCCCACCACTATCTATTTTATTTTTCTTCCATTATTTTTTAATAAACTTAATTCATTTCATAAAATTAAAATACGAATTATAATACGATACGGTTTGAATACGACATGCGATAAAATAAAAGTACGATACGATACAAGTTCGATGAAACTTAATCGATTTCGGGATCCGAATCTGATGAGTCCGATGAAAAATTCAAATACCTCAGGAAGCATTTGAGAGCCTTTTATTTCTTGATTTGCTCCTCCAACTCTTTTTTGGCCCTTGCTTCTTCTGCTAAGGTTTCTCATAATGCTTCATCTTCAAGAAGCATTTGACGTTCTTGTTCCTCAGTAAGACGAAACTTATCAGGTACCTCGTATTCTTTAACAGGGCTATCTGGTTCATCAAGTAGACCATAATAGTAGGAACCGATGATCCATCCATCGGGTTTAGGTAATGTTGTGGGGGGATTGATTCAGGTCTTTTTTCGGGTGTCGATGGGTTTCTTCGAATTGCTTTTCGTTTGTGTTGTTTCTTATTTTCAGAAGTGTTTTCATGAGACATGTTTAAGAGTATGATTTTTGTATGTGAAAATTAAAGCAAGGGCGAGTAGCATTTATAGAGAAAACACAGCCGTTAGAAAATTCAAACAAATACACGTTGGAAAATTTAAACAAATACAAAATTGGAATTAATATTACAACAGTGAAATTAAAATTCTCTCACCCATTCCTTTTTAAATTCCATTTGTCTTTTGATTTTAGCGGCTTCTTCAAACAAGGCATCATGTATCTCATAGTCTTTGTAGGATTGTTTTTTTCAAAAATTAGGTCATCGAATCACGCCACTCTTCTAGAATATCAGTGCATTCTTCATATGCTTTCTGCAAATGATCTTTAGCAATGGAAGCACTTTCGAATTTGAAGGCAAAATCTGCAATCGATTTCTGTCGAAAGCTTCATTTAGCAATCATTTTTTTTATTTCTTCAAATGTGTGTGGAGCTGAACAAGCTTTTTGATTATTTGTTAATTTGGAACAAGCCATATCAGTATTTGTTTATTTGGAATTAAGTTTGAATTTTGAAAGGTAAAATGTAGGAGTATTTATAGAGTTGGGTATATAATTTTATTTAAATTCTAAATAAATTTAATTCCCAATTAAACGGTCCGAATTTTTTTAATATAAAAACCAAACGGCTAGCTACTTTTTCTGATTTTATTTCTTGACGTTTACTTCGCCAGTTAACTGGCGCAGGGACCTTTTGGCGAGCCACCATGGTGTTGTGAAGGATTCGGCGAGATAGTGGCGAGTGCCACATGTGTTTGGCGAAGTTCATACACCGCCACAGCTTAAGTTCTAATAGATAGAGAAGAGTTATTTTGGATACTATATTTATTTTGAATATCAAGGGATTCATCATCACCATCTATCTCTATCCCAATCTAATGGATAAAATTAAAAGTATTTAATTAATTTACCTATTTTTATAATTTAAATATCTTTTAAACCGTTAAATATTAAACGAAAAAAATATACCATCGCGACGAGCATTTGATTATCTTTCTACCAATATGCACTATGATATACTTTTGAAGAAAAAAAAATTCGTTTTTTTCTTTTTGTTAAAATTTCTAAAAACCTAACATATCATATATGATAATAGTGTTTCATCATATATGATAACAGTGTTAAATCATAAATTATTGTTAAATCATATATGATATTGGTTTGTATCATATATGATAAGTTATATCATATATGATAATAGTGTTTCATCATATATGATACCAGTGTTAAATTATAAAATATTATTAAATCATGTATGATATTAGTTTATATCAGATATGATAATTTATATCATATATATGATACTAGTGTTACATCATATATGATATTAGTATCATAGATGATTATTTTAGACAATGAAAAAAAACGTGAAAAAAACGAATTTTTTACCGAAAGTGTATCAGATAACATATATATAGAAAGATAATAAAATGCTCTTATTAACGGTATATATTTTTTCTTCGTATAACGATTATCGGTTTAAGCGATATTAATGTTTAAAAAAAAGGGTGCAAATAGATTTTGTGTTTATTCTAATCCATTAGATTAAAGTGGATAAGAAAGGTGAAGATTTGTCCCTTGATATCTAAATAAAGTTTAGTATCCAAATGAACTTAAATTTAATACATAATAAAATTTTTGTATAACACCCATTCACTTAAACATAATACACATATAAGATATATATAAAACATCATCAAATGAAAGAATAAATATGTAAATTTCTGTAAAAAAATGTTGTAACACTTTTATTAATAAATAAGATAAATAATAATAATAAAATTAACAAAAAATAAATTACATAAAATAAATAACATATATGATTATAAACGATAAATATATACAAAAATATAAATTAGTAAAAGAACTTACTAGATCACTAGAAAGTCGAAGCACGTGTTAGACATGCATAACACAAAAGAGTCGATGCACATGTTTCACACGCTTCCCTTAAAACATATTCGCTATCTATTTTTCAGGGTATAACAGCCGAAGGTAAGTTATACTGTCAACTTAACTAAACAGCTTGGAAATTTGCATTTCCAGATGTGTATTACATACTGTTCAAAAAAAGATGTGTATTACATATGTTTAAAATCAATAATCATTATTGATGTGTATTTAACCTATGAGATTAAGGCCTCTATTTGTACTCAATAGAATCCTCACAAGTTTACCCAGCCCACCGACGTTGGTAATGAAAGAATTTAAGAAAAATGTTGCTCCTTATTTAGGTTATGAAATACATCCTTAAAGAGCTATGTTTGTTAGAACGTTTTCTATTCCAAGGGATGAAAAAAATGAAGTTTAAAAGAGTTCAAAAAAGTGTAAGAAATGATATCAAACGAGTATTTGAAGTTTTACAAGGTCGTTAGGAAATTTTACAATAACACCACATATACTTAGAAAGTAAACATTGTTGATACAAAAGTTGGATGAACCGCGTATGACTCGAATTAGGCTTAATTCGGGTGTTTGAGGACTCCGGCTCTTGCATCAAGTGAACTTGTTTGAAGACCTTACACACTAAATAACAGATACCGTTAGGCTTACCGTGGGAATGTATCCCACGATTTGATTCTGGCGTGAGAGTAAGTAATCGGTTTAAGTAATCAGTAAGGGTTTAGAATATTATATGAATAGTACCTTTATGAAACCTCCGGGGTTCCTTTTATACCCGGTGAATCCCCAATTGGGCTTCCGTATTCTTGCGGTCTAAGCAAGAGATAATTACCATATACAATAAGATCCTTATCGCGTAAATAAAGAGAGTGTATATCCTCTTAGTTTAGGTGACTCATAATCCTAATTAGATTATGATTCTGTCTTATCCTGTCTATGTTAGGCCAGGACGTGGTTAAGATAGAACCATGTAAGGAAACGGCTTTTTGGGCCACATGGACTTCATCGTTGTCTGTCCACGATCCATACGTAATGGATATGGTTAGTATCCGTGGGCCGGGCTGCACAACCCGACTAGAGACTATACGTCATGATGTTCCCCTAGTCTAGTAGTCGCACGACGTGCCGCGACTACTAGGCTATAAATAGCCGAGTCGCCCTTGAAACTGAAATTGGTAAGATAAAATTTCGAAGAGTAACAAAGAAGTTTCAAATTCTCCTTTAAAAAATATGCACCTAACCCCCTTTATTCCCACGTATCGGGATTTGTGAAAAGTGTATGACATATGTGACTAACGATACATCTCCTACCGTTGATTTGAGTAAGTGGATGACACGCGACACGCAATCTTGCGTATAAACAGTAAAACCTAGAAGTATTAATACCTCTAGCCTCCTTTATAAAAAATTACCTTTACCACCATTATCAATCCTTCATATCTATCTGCAGCTTCTACCAGAATCACCTATAAAACACCACGATACCCATCATACCTTACGCGTGCAAGATGGTTCAGCAATTATTTGATATAACCTCGTGAATCTTAGAGCAAGAACTACGTGATTTCGCCATAAAGTATCACATCCTTGATAATCTGCATCCTGAGGTTCCAGGCCCAGAATCCCATATAGGGAGCTTTCCCCTTAAGAAAGGATTCTACACAAGGTTCTTCGAATTCGCCAATAACCACATACCCTTATCACGATTTCTAATAGATATCCTAATCTTTTATCACATCTACATATCACAGCTTCATTGTATAGGTGCGGTAAAAATATCCAATTTTGAAGTCAACTGCTGCATTCGAGATATAGACCCAACAATAAACCTCTTCCGTGTATTCTATCACCCATCCTGGGTCAATGGTTGGATATCATTCTCCAAGCGATCGGGTCCACTACAGTGTTACGAGACAAAACTCGATTCCTTAAAAAATTGGTACAACAAATTCTTCTGGATAGACAATGTCATTTTCCCTTTGAATATGACTTCATAACCAAAAGACTATTCTGCTAAAAAAAACCAAGAGACTGTGATAAAAGATGAACGCCCTGAACCAAGAACATACCACGCTCAAGACGTTGCAACAATCAACACGAACCGTATCCCTATACAGGAGTACTTTAACATGAAGCATTGTTGAAATCCATTGGACTCAACCACAACATCATTATGCGCGATGATCATCTACCACAATTTTATGATGACTTTGGACATGGTGAGCATGATTATCCCATTTTCTTTCGTATGAACGATTTATACTAAAAAACCGCACCTCATACTTTTATTTTATTCGACAGAGATAAGCCTATCCTAATTACGGAGAAGCCAACACCCCTATGTAGTGACCATGCGAACCCGCCCTCGAACAGAAGAAGAACTTCCTCTAAGAATAACTGTAGGTGGGTGTACTATGCACGCAGAGGCACAGGAATCCAGCTCATTACAAGAGCACGAAAGAAGGACAATACTGAAAGCCACTCCTATTCGCAGATTTCTTCGATTTATGGAGACATCCTTATCTGAAGAGGATGAAAACATAAGGAACAGCTGAATTAAGTCGCCTGATGAGGAAACAACATAAGAAGAGCATGACTCTGAGCACATAACAGTCGTCCACCAAATTCACAAAAGACCCTGTGAAATGCTCATCGATGTGCCGCAAAAAATAGCTCGAACGAAGATTGGATAGCCTTATTCCACAAGATATACCACCGCGGATTTGGACGTCTCATATTCCCCACCAACAGTCGCTCCTTCAAAGCAAGCTCGGCAAATCCCTTCGTAGAAGTTTCCATTTAGATCGAAGAGCAAAGTCAAAGCATTTTGTCCCCTACGCCCCTATGCCTAATCTCTCTTTTTTATAATACTGTAAAAAGGTCCTAAAATTCCCTTGCTTTATCTTGTTATAGAGTTGGTGCTGAAAAGAATCCTACAACAGATGATGCTACCATTCTGATGCCCGTCATACAAGACGCTACCATAAGTATGCCCATAAACCTACTTCGAACGTAGCTGCCTAAACATCTCACATAGATGTTTCCATTCCTCAATGGAGACTATCATCATCATGCCATTTAACTGAAACCCAAGACTGTAAGAGATTCTTGGACCATATCATTGCCCTGGGCGCTCTCAGATTGTAGAATTTCTTTCTGAAATTTGCTAGTAAAAGAGGCAAACATGAATGAAACTCAGGAAGTATCGCTAATGTACCATTTAAAGAAGAGATATTTGGAATTATCCCAACGAACTGAAGCCACAGCCGTTGAACATGCCAGAAAAATACCGAACTAGCCCGCGTAAAAGTGAGGCTAGCGCTGGCTGAAGCTACAACAAGAATGAATGCGGACACCATCCGATCTTTACAATATGAAAAGACCAAACTCTTGGATTTGCTATCCCAAGAGCGCACAAAGTTGGAGAAGCCAGAGTCCGACAACCGGTGGGCGATGCAACGACTGGAGGAATTTAAAGAAAAATTTTCTGTCAACGCCACTGATTTTACCACAAAGTGCCAACAACAATTAAGTGAGCACAGAGAAAAACTTCAGCGCCTGAGTGTGGAATTCGATGAAGAACTCCACCCATACTTGATGTTCGTGTTAGCAGAAAGGCGATGGCTAATTCAGTACAGCCTCCCCCTAGACGCCAAGGGTGCAATAGAATCCCCGAACATTGAGGAGGATTACACACGTACTATACTCGCGGCCATGGTTGAAGGTCAAAGCGTCGCCATGGAGCGCGCATCCGAAGAAGGATTGCTAAAGAAGAGCCTCGATCAAATACCTTTGTACGATCCTAAGGTACAAGATAAACTAGACGATGCTCTCGCTAATTTGAAAAATGTGACATTCCTTTGGTAAAGATGATAGAACCAGACCAAGATTGGCCCATTAGTGTGATAATGGAGGGGCTTACTGTCACACACCACCATGGCGAAATATGGGTTGTGACGTATGGATATCATCACAACAAAATGGTGTTTCAACAAAGAAATACTAAATGCAAAAGAAATGCCATAAAAGGCGAACAAATGTCGTGACAATATCCTAAAAAAATGTAGGAGTCTAGGTAAGTAGGTAAAAGTCCTACCTCTTACCAAAGACAAAAATATAACAAACATCAACATAAAGGTGTCTAACAGTATCACTTATTCAAAAAACAAAAGTAAATCTAAGAGGAAAGGGATTCCTCCTAATGCAATCCTAGCAGCCTCTAGACTCTAGCCACTACTAACATAATCCTTCATAACTACCTCGCTTGAAAATGACACTAAAATCTGTCAACATAAAGTTTGTGAGAACACAGGTTTAATTTATCTATAACATTAATAAGTGTGTAAACACTTATCCTTTTGCCACTAAAATCAAGGAAAAACAAGACCTAATCATGTGTTTAGTATCGTAAATGTCGGAATTACGCGTGGTTTTGTGTTTTTGTGTTAAATAGGTACAAATGATCAAAGGAAGAGAAAACACGGGATTTCACGGTCAAATGTTGAAGAAAAGTCCAAGAAAGAGACGAAGACAAAGTCAAAGACCAAAAGTGAACTCAAGATCACGAAAACCGGGAAAATCGACACGATTTTGAAGAAAAGACCAAAACGCCCAAGATCAAGTCGTTTTATTCGGGGATTTAATTTATCAAAGTTATCGGGCTTGTGGGTCCCACATTGGATCTATTGGGCTCAAAAGCCCAATAGTAAAAACAAGTATATTTATTTTACCCCACAATGCCCATTTACTTATTAAAGACGGATGAATTTTGGGCTCATAAGTCCATTTACAAATCAAATAAAGAACGAATGACAGAATGGGCCAAGCACAAAACATAATGGACGTTTGCAAGTTTTTAAGTGAAAAGTTTATTTCACTTATTCCCCCAGTCAAGACTTATTCCCAGTCAACTCACACAATAACTTTTTACTCACCCCACACTTACCCTCCTCCATTCGTTACAACCAAGAATGCACTCACTGTTCCCTCATCTCTCTCTCAAAAATAAACACACGCAACTTTACATTTACCCAACCTCCACAAACCCTAAATTCCTATATCAAAAATTACCCAAGAAAATTGGGGCTTTTACCATATCCGGCAGCGGCGCCATTTTAATTTTAGGATTTTTGGTCCAATTAACAATTAATGTTCATTTTTTCCTCGAATCACTCGAATTGATCTCAAATTAACGTAAGATTTATTGTTTTTGGTGAAACAGATTTTTTTGTATTCTTAAACTAAAATTTATTTAATAATAAAAACTTTTTAATCTAATTTAAAAATCTAATTTAAACTAATTTTAATAAAAGCTATTTTAAAACTTAAACAAAATTAATACTAATTTTATGAGAAACTAAATTAAAATAAAAACTTTTAAATGAAAACTATTTTTAAACAAAACTAATTTATATTAACTAAAAATTAAACTAAAAATTAAGGCATACTCAAAATTACAGATATGAGGGGTTTTTATAGGAGAAACCCTGGAAACCCTCTTGTGATTCTTCTTGAGTAAGCTATTAAATCCAGGCCATCCATTCCATTTTTCTCTCTCTTTTGCTTGATCTACGGCTGAGAATACCCCTTGCATCACACGGATCACCAACATGGAATTTTTGTGTTTGTTGTGCTAGTTTGAGGGTGATGTGGAGGATCTTTATTGGATGAATGATGTTGGTGAGTTGTTTTGGCCAATCACAAACGGAGGAAATGCCACGTCAGGAGAGAGAGGATCATCTTCCACCTTCGATTTTCATGGGGATTTAATCCCCATCCGTGTGAATCACACAGATTAAATGAAAGCCCCAAATATTGGAGGGTAATTTTTTACTTAGGTTAATTAGGGTTTATGTAACAATGGTGGTGGCTGCGTTTGAGATGGGAGAGAAAAAAGGAAAGGTGGATTTCTTGTTTTCATCGAAATGGTGAGGTGTGGGGTAAAAAAAACGTTTAATAATAAGTGTAAGTAAATGGTTGTGAGGGTTAAACGCGTGTGTGGGGGGGTGTAGGGTAAAAAGTGTGAGTTAAATGTGAGGGTCAACGGTTGTGAGGTTTATTTTTGGACCAAGTAAAAAATGACAAAAGTGAATACTTCACTTTCACGTTTCATGGGCTTGTGGCCCAAAGTTTCTAAACATTTCTTCCAATCCGTCTTTATAACCTTGGCAAACAAATGGGCTTATGACCCATCATCCGTTCATAAAATGTTTTTGGGCTTGTAACTCTTAAACAAGCATATTTAAACTTTCAATTGGGCTATTGAGCCCATTAACCCGAATGTGGGACCCACTTGGCCCGAAATCTTCGTAAATGATCATTTTAATTTTAGGATTTTTGGTCCAATTAACAATTAATTTTCGTTTTTGCTCGACTCACTCGAATTGATCTCAAATTAACGTAAGATTTATTGTTTTTGGTGAGGATTTTTTTGTATTCTTAAACTAAAATTTATTTAATAATAAAAACTTTTTAATCTAATTTAGAAATCTAATCTAAACTAATTTTAATAAAAACTATTTTAAAACTTAAACAAAAAAACTAATTTTATGAGAAACTAAATTAAAATAAAAACTTTTAAATGAAAACTATTTTTAAACAAAACTAATTTATATTAACTAAAATTTAAACTAAATTTAAAGACATTCAAAATTCCTAAAAGTAATTAAAATAAAATATTTTTTATCCTTTTTTTTTATAAACTGAATAAAAGTAAATAATTAAGAAAAACTTTTAATCAAAATTAATAACACTAAAACTAGTATTTAAATAAATTACTAAAAACTGCCAGATAGAAATTAACCTATATTAATTTAATGAAGCCTGATACTACACAAATAAGAGTCTAGAGCATTTGGTTATGGCGTATGACAGCTATTCGAGAGGTCAGGGGTTCGAGTCCCCTGACAGACAATATTTTTGCTAATTAAGTTTTTTATTATAACTTTTTTTGGAACTTAAAAGCAAAACAGAACAAATGGATCTGTTTTCAGCAGTAACAGTAATACGAAAAAAAACATATAAGTAGTAAAGCAAATAATAAGCAGAAACGAAAAGCAATAAGCTAATTGAATCAAATAAGCCAAATAAGCAATTCCCAAATAAAACGAAATCAGATAAGCTAAATAACATACAAAAAGCTAATGAGACTGAAGATAAAATACGCACAAAAAAGCTGAAAAACGAATAAGCAGATAAAACAGACAACAAGTAAACTGAAATCTAATAAGCTAAACCACAAAAACAGATAAGCAAAACATTTAATAAGCAAATAAACTGAAAGAAAAGCTAAAACTAGAAATAAGCAAAAAGGAAGATAATCCAATCATAAACTTAACCAAATAGACAAGCAGAAAACAATAAACCGAAAATCCAAACAGTAGTAAAAAAAACAAATAAGCAGATAAAAATAAATATAACAGTAGATTTAACCAAACAGTAATAAGAATAAAACACAAGCAAATTAAAACAAACTGAATCGAAATAAAAAACAATAAGCAGATCTCACAACCTAAAATCCAAACCTAAGCAGATTTAATCAACCTCAAACACAAGCAGTTAAAATAAACTAAGTAATAAGAAACTTGTAAAATAAAAGAGATTTAAAACCTGGAGACGAATCCTTTGAGCAGTAGACGAGGCGCTGAGCCGTCTAATCGAATCAATCACCACATCGAACTCAAATCATCACCACCATAAACTACGAACCAAACAGCATCTACTCTCTAAACTCGAACCAGACGACTCCAATCGAACCAATTTTAATCTTCCCAGTGGGGAAAGATTACTACCTTTTTATTTTTATTTCAATATTTTATTTAAATAAAAATAGACAAGAGATTAAAAAGGCAATTAAACTTAAATGATTAACAAGACAAGAATTAAACCGAAAATTTAAATTTCATTAATACAAAAACTGATTACAAAACTTGAAAAAAAAATACATTAAACCTAAAATCTATTTTTCAGAAAATAAAAATTAAACTAAAAATTAAGGCATACTTAAAATTACAGATATGAGGGGTTTTTATAAGAGAAACCCTGGAAACCCTCTTGTGATTCTTCTTGAGTAAGCTATTAAATCCAGGCCATCCATTCTATTTTTGTCTCTCTTTTGCTTGATCTACGGCTGAGAATACCCCTTGCATCACACGGATCACCAACATGGAATTTTTGTGTTAGTTGTGCTAGTTTGAGGGTGATGTGGAGGATCTTTATTGGATGAATGGTGTTGGTGAGTTGTTTTGGCCAATCACAACGGAGGAAATGCCACGTCAGGAGAGAGAGGATCATCTTCCACCTCCGATTTTCATGGGGATTTAATCCCCATCCGTGTGAATCACACGGATTAAATGAAAGCCCCAAATATTGGAGGGTAATTTTTGACTTAGGTTAATTAGGGTTTATGTAACAATGGTGGTGGCTGCGTTTGAGATGGGAGAGAAAAAAGGAAAGGTGGATTTCTTGTTTTCATCGAAATGGTGAGGTGTGGGGTAAAAAAATGTTTAATAATAAGTGTAAGTAAATGGTTGTGAGGGTTAAACGCGTGTGTGGGGGGGGTGTAGGGTAAAAAGTGTGAGTTAAATGTGAGGGTCAACGATTGTGAGGTTTATTTTTGGACCAAGTAAAAAATGAAAAAAGTGAATACTTCCCTTTCACGTTTCATGGGCTTGTGGCCCAAAGTTTCTAAACATTTCTTCCAATCCGTCTTTATAACCTTGGCAAACAAATGGGCTTATGACCCATCATCCGTTCATAAAAATTTTTTGGGCTTGTAACTCATAAACAAGCATATTTAAACTTTCATTTGGGCTATTGAGCCCATTAACCCGAATGTGGGAGCCACTTGGCCCGAAATTTTCGTAAATGATTAAATCCACTAAAACGAGCTTGATTTCGGCTTTCTTGTTAATTTCTTAAAAACCGTGTCGAATTGCCGGTTTTCGTGATCTTGGGCACACTTTTGGTCTTTTGACTTTGTCTTCGTCTCTTTCTTGGAATTTTCTTCAACATTTGACCGTGAAATCTCGTGTTTTCTCTTCTTTTGATCATTTGTACCTATTTCACACAAAAACACAAATCCACGCGTAATTCCGACTTTTACGATATTAAACACATGATTAGGTCTTTTTTTTCCTTTATTTTAGTGGCAAAAGGATAATTGTTTCCACACTTATTAAATCCCCTACACTTGACCATTGCAATGACCCCATGCAATGCATTATTTCAAAGCATATAGTTATATTTTTCTCATTATCAACCCATCTTGGCCTTTATTAAGATATACTATTACTACTACGATGGAAAGATAAAAACTTTAAAAGAAACAAAAGTTATAACAATTTATTAACTTGGAAATTATTTGATGGAAGAAACTCGTAAAGAAATCTAAGACTTAAGTTAGGGCTTTGGTGCCATGAATATTAATCATCCTCAAGTTTCAAGTTCCCCATACCAAGCTTTAAAACGAGATCATTGTTTACCATAAGCCCTCAAGTTAAAACCACTTATATAAGACAATTGTGTAAAAATCTTTCTCCAATTCCTACGTTGTATATCTAGATTTTATTGATTGTCATTCACCCGTAGGCTCATTTGACTTATTTGATAATTATTATTCCAAAAATGAAGGCCAAACGGTGCAAACCCAACACTCAAAACCTAACCTCGTCCTCAAAAACGTCGTCACTAAAGTAAGCCCACATCAAGGATGATTTAACACGATTTGGGGAATAAATTCTCGGACCCAAAATTTGGCCAATATTACTACTTATTAATTATTCCTCCAAAGTCATGTAGAATGTGGAGTTTAGCAAGTTCACATCATATACCCTTAGGCTCTTTAAGATGTAAAAATGCTCCCCGTCTATTGTCCACACCCTAAGGCTCCTTGAACGATAAACGAGGGAATTGATTTTTGATTAATTTTTATTCAACACTTACCATGCCATACACCCTAAGGCTCTAATGACAAGGTTCGTGCTACATGCCCCACACCATAAGGGTCCTTGAGGTCATGTTTTAATCTTATTCTTTCTTTATTTATGATATATATAGTAGGCCAAATTCTGCGGTCCCATGGTCTGAATACCTCCTACTTAGTGGTTATGAGCCACCTTAGTCGGAAGTCCACAACGCTGGCACCCTCAATGTGTTCATGCTTTAATTACAAGGAGAATAAAGATTTGGCTAAGAGTTAAGATATCGAATCTACACCGCAAAAATCCTCATTTATTAAGCAATTAAATATACAAGCGGGAAGAAAAAGCCACAAAAACTCATATAAGCAAGAGTTAACCCTTAAACTTATTATCAACTCTATCATCTCTCGTTCTCCACAATTTAAAATCTCAAAGAATGAGACTCGTAGATGCTTAGCCTAATAAACCAATTAAGGTCCATATGGTTAAGGATACTAGCTAGAGTAAACATAGATAAGTTAACTTGGGTTGAGTCAAAATATTCACGACGAGCCTAATATATCAAAGACATCTAAACTTGTTAAAACCATTTTATTCATTTATTTATTTTTTTACTTTATTCTTGAAATGAAAAATATAACTAAGATGCGATGACAAAAGAAAATAAATGAAAATACTACTAGGCCAAAATAGATCAAAAATTTGAAAAACGTTGATTTTTTTTTAAATTTTCCGGTTAAATGGGGTCAAATTTATGGAAAAACCCACTAAAATTTCGATAGAAATCCCCCCTACACTTAATATAAACATTGTCCTCAATGTTTAAGCATGTGGGAGAATAAACTCCCCTACACTTAGGACATTGAGTGCGTTGTTTAAAATCGAGCTAAGGAAGAGACAACTAAAGTGATTACATTTATTCGTTTTATTTATATACAAGATTGAATCACAATAGCAAAAACTTATCGAAGGAACCGGGTACATGGGAAACAAGGGAACACCGGTCGCGTCAAAAATACCAAAAGTGGATCATTAAGCACATGTCCCTACACACAACATCACAACACAAACAACCTACTTGGCCCCCCCTACACTTATTGGTGGAAATGGGTGAAGACGAAAAAGGGTGGAAAGGATGGAAAAGGTAAAAATCTAACCTAGTTATACGATGCTTGATTTATTTATCACGAGTCTCTAGCTCGACTCGATTTCTCGAATGTCATCATTCAAATGGGAAAATCATGGGAAAACCGAGATTTCCAAGGGAGGAAAATCTCTCCATGATAAAGGGGTGAAACAAAGTCATATAAGGCATACCCTATGAAAATCCACCCGGGTCAAACACATAATTTCCATCACAAAAGGAAATAAACCCCGAGGTGGTTAAATCACGCAAGTCAAAGAAAAGTGGGGTATCCTTAGGCAAAAGTCTCTTACAAGGAAGGGTGCTATGGTAATATGGCAATGAAAGCACAAAATTCTTTATTCCGGGATCAAACACCGGTTCCTTAATGGGAAAATAGCAAGAGGTGTTGACATTTAAGCTCAAAATATCATCAAAATCCAAAGTGGTAAAGTCGTCCTCTTCCAAACTCGATGTGAAAACATAAGTATCATCGGAGTAATAGGAAAACTCATCCTCATGAGGAAAATAGGTATTTAGAAAGATATCTAAATCCTTATCAAATGGAATAACCTCTAGAGTCGGAATGATCTCTAAGAGTGGAGGATCCTCCTCAAAAGTCATGACTTCTAAAATTGGGGTATAAAAGCCAAAAGGAGTCTCCATAGAAGAATCACTCATAGAGATATGAGGTGCATTAAGATCATGGGGTGGGTCATCAAAGTTAATGAGATCACTTAAAGAAGTGTCATCATCGTAAGTATCAAAGATTGGTTGATCAAAAATGGGTGGGTCAAAGGTGGGTGGGTCAAAAGTGGGTGGGTCAAAAGAAAGGTCGTCTAAACCAAAGATAGTGTGATCACTTGAAGAAGTGTCATCACTATAAGTGTCATAAATAGGAGTTTCAAAAATTTGAGGCTCTAAGGGAATGGATGAATTTATCACAAAGTCACTTTGATTAGACTTCTCAATTCCAAAAGGATTAATAAAAATCTCTTCATTATCATAATTAAGAACATCAATCATATTGACCGACTCTTTTCCATTTGATTTTTTTGTGATTTTTCCCATTTTAAAAACTTGTTGTTCATCCCTAACCCTAAGAATTAACTCCGCTTCGGCCACGTCAACTAAGGCTCTTCCGGATCGTAAGAATGGTCTACCAAGTATTAACGGAATACGAGGATCCATCTCATAGTCGACGACGACAAAGTCCACGGGAAAAGTGAATGTACCAACTCGAACAAAAACGTCTTCGGCAATACCAACAGGGTATGCGAGAGTTGGATTAGCTAACTCGAGAGTCATACGAGTCGGTACAAGGTCGGGTAATGATAATTGTTTCCAAACCGAAAGTGGCATAAGATTGATGCTAGCGCCGAGATCCGCTAAAGCCATAAAATCATCGATTTAAGGAAACGAGCAAGGTAACACGAATCGTCCGAGAACTCCTAGCTTTTTGGGAAGCTCTTTGAGAAGAATCGCAGAACAATTCTCATTTAAACGAGTGTTCACGAGCTCAACCATTTTTTCTTTCTTAGTAAGCAAATCTTTAAACATTTTGACAAATTTTGGAATTTGAGCGAGTGCTTCAATAAGGCTAATGTTAACATTGACGTTGGAAATCATTTTCAAAAAGTTAGAGACATGAACGTCATCTTTGGTGAGCACTTTAGCCTTGTCTAACCTAGATGGATAAGGGATATTAGGCTTAGACTTTGAAGGTTGAGAAGGAGAAGGACTCGCTTCTTGAACAACCGTAGGGATAGGCTCTTTCGGCAATGGAGAACTAGTACTAGGAGTGGTAGTGGGAGGGATCACCGGAGGGGAGTAGGATTACTCATTATGACCTCCGGGCCTTGTCTCTCCTTTATGGGCGAATAGATGGAAGGTCCCACTAAAGTGGCTCCACTTCAAGTATTAATAGCACTCACATTAGCACGAGGGTTAATCTTGGTATTTGAAGGTAAGGCTCCTTGGGGTCTAAGGGCTTGAATCATTGTCAAAAATTTCTTATCGGTCGATTCTTGCATCTCTTTCATAATTCGCTCATGGTCGGTCAATTTTTGTAGAACCAAGTCCATTTGAGGATTATGCATATTCATTTGATTAAACCCTTGATTAGGAAAACCTTGATTAGGAAAACCTTGATTAGGAAAACCTTGATTAGGAAAACCTTGGTTTTGATATTGAGGTTGAAAACCGTTGTTATTATGAAAACCTTGGTTATTATTTTAAAACCCTTGATTCTGACCATTAAAATTCCCTTGATTAGCATTCCCTTGAAAATTACCCATTTGAGGACCTTGGTTCCTATTTTGGTTTTGGGTATTTTGGGCGGGTGGGGGTGGTCTTTGTGGAGCTACAAAACCCCGGGGAGCCAAATAATTAGTACTCTTGTAAGACAAATGGTTAACATCAACATTTGTTTTGAATTGAACCCTTTCATTAGCATTGGTGTTATAAGCACAAACTTGTTGTTGTTGATTGTAAACCTTGTCACAATTGAAATATGAATGTGGTCCACCACAAGTCTCACACGTTTCACGAGTCTCTTTTAAGGCATTAACTTGACCATTGATGGCTTGAGTTTGTAAAGCAATTGATTCAACAAGTGAAGTGAGTTTATCGATTCTCTTGTCACTCTCACTAGAACTAGCACTTGCCATAGTGGCCCTAACACTCTTGGTTTGCACTTTAGCCTTGTTTTCAATTATGGCCCAAGCCTCGTTCATTGATTTCACAAGAATATTTCCCCCCGCGGCACTATTAAGTGAGTCTTGGTCATTTAGAGTTAAACCATTGTAAAACGTATTAATTTGATGCACTTTAGTGAAACCGTGTTGCGGACATTTTCTTAAAAGCTCTTTAAATCGATCCCAAGACTCACTAAACATTTCCCCATATTTTTGCTCAAAGGTGATTATGTTATTCCTCAAAGAGGTGGTTCGTGATGGTGGGAAAAAGTAATTAATGAACTTGGTCTCTAAGTCGATCCATGTTGTAATAATTTGGGGTGGTTCCTTATCAAGCCAAATCCGGGCTTGTCCCCCGAGGGAAAAAGGAAAGAGTTGTAAACGAATGGCCTCTTGTGGCACCCCATTGTATTTAACCGTATTAGTCAAATGGATAAATCTCTTGATATGATCATGGGGGTCATCTTGGGAACGACCCAAAAATGGTGTAGCGGAAACCATTTTAATTAAATTCGATTTAAGTTCAAAATTATTTGCTCTAATAGCGGGGACAACGATAGCGCCATCGTTTCCCTCAACGTGTGATTGCAAAATCTCGAGCATAGGTCGGTTATCCGTTTCCATCGTATTGTCGCAAGCACGATTCTCGGGATCGGCTTGAATGACGTTCTTTTTGTTTTTCTTCTTCTTCTTTTTGGAAGAGTTAGAAGTATTTGGTACACCAATCGGTATGTATGTATGCGCGCGAGTGCGCATACAATTAAAACTTGGAATGAGGTAGGAGACCTCGGTCGACTTTGAGAGGAAAAGGATTCTCCCTCTCGAGGTGCAATATTAAAAAGCTACAAAAATATATACTTAATACTAATTGAGTTGGCAAACCAATAATCGGTCGTCCCTCTCAATATACGCACAAGCAAGTGGGGAAACGAGGTGGCACAAAGCACTTAAAAACCTTTTTCCTTAGACGGCCTTTTATAGCGCGTCGCCTTATACCCACCTTATAGTTTGTATATATCGAGTTCAAACGTCTTACTAGTATTTATCTATTTTGCCTTTTTATTTCGTTATGGATGCGAATACAATAGTTAGGTGATGAAATCCCAACTAAGGCTTATTTGAAAAGTAGGTAAATTAATGTTCTACGTAATATAATATAGTAAAAGAAAAAATCTTTTTGTATTTTTTTAGAAAAAATATATATTCACAATAAAAACCGAAAGAAATCGAACTAAGAAAAATAACACTAATACGTAATATTTTTTGTGTAATACTTTTAGGAAAAAGTATTACTTTTTGATTTTTTAATTTTTTTTGTTGCAAATCTTAGGAAAGAATTTGCTTTTGTGGTTTTTTAATTTTTTTTGTATTTTTATATTTTTGATTTTTTTGTGTTTTTTATTTTGTTGCAAGAAAATTAACGTTCAAAGTGAATAGATCCCAAAATCCAAACGTCTCACGAAATCGTCAATCGTAACGAGCGAAGCGGCAGCGACGCCATTTTAATGAAGGATTTTTCAATCCAAATTAAGCAATTGATGTTCGTTTTCCTCGACTCACTCGAATTGAATTCCAATTAACGTGGATTATATTTGTTCTTGGTGAAATGTATTTTTGGTATTTTAAACTAAAATCTATTTAATAATAAAAACTTTTTAATCTAATTTAAAAACCTAATTTAAACTAATTTTAATAAAAACTATTTTGAAACTTAAACAAAATTAAAGCTAATTTATGTGAAACTAAAATAAAGATTTTAATGAAAACTATTGAAAACAATATTCAAATAAAACTAAATTAATTTTGAATTAAAAAAAACTAAAACAATTTAAATAAAATATTTTTTTTATCTTTTTATTTTTTTAAAAACTGTATAAAAGAAAAATAATATAAAACTTTTAATTAAAATTTAACAAAACTTAAAACTTGTATTAAACTATATTTAATTAAAATTGACAGCTCATTAAAACCCTATATTAATGCAATGGTGCGAAAATAAACGTGAATAAAGGCTCAGAAGAGTTGGTTATGCCTTAGGCTATTAAGCGAGAGGTCCAGGGTTCGAGCCCTGGACAGACGAAATTTTTCTATTTATTTTTTTTAGCTTTTTTTTGGAATTTGGACAATAGAGCAAACAGTTCAAAGGGACCTGTTTGCATATGCAGATATATATATAAGCAACAAAGTCTAACTCAAATAAGCAATAAGCAAGACTACACAACTAAGCAGATAATCATAAACCTAAAATAAGCAGATAAGCATAAAAATTCTAAATAAGCAAATCAAAATAAGCTGGATCAAATAAGCTAATAACTCATAAAGCAAGAAATAAGCAAATATGAATATAAAATCAACAAAAGCAATCAATAATCAGATATAAACGCTTAGCAGACTTAAACCAAATAAACCATATTCCAAATAAAACTTAAACTACTTATCCTAACAAGCAAACTACATATTTAGAAAACTTAAACAAAAACCAGATTATACTAGCAGATAAATAGTCAAGGCGAAAAGCAGATATATCCAAATCAATCTAGCAGATCCAACTAAAAACACAAGCATATATAAACTTCTTCAATATTCAAACAGTAACAAAAAAAAAACAAACTGATAAACTAAAAAGCAGATTAAACAATTACATAAACTAAATAATAAACTTAACAAGAAATTAAAAGGAGGACAAAACCTTTTGATGATATCCGTTGCGACGAAGATCGGCGCTGAGCCGTCTTATTAATGAACCGAAACAAACACCATCTTTAATCAATCCGAATAATCACCACCAGTAATCTCCTCGAACCAAACTGATTATACTATTCGAACAGTAACTTTTTAATTTTCCCAGTAGGGGAAAATTATTTCCACTTTCTTTTTATTTAGTTTTAATTTCTAAAAATTAGTTCTTTAGGTTTAATGTAATTTTTAATTTTCCAGTATGGTATTAAATTTTTTTTATTAATGAAAAGTTTATTTTTAATTAATTCGTCTCTCATTTAATTTTCTGTTAAAGCTTCATTATAATCTTTAATCTGTTTGTTTACGAATATGGTAAAAGCCCCAATTTCTTGGGTAAAAGCCCCAATGGATCATAATGTGACAATCATGTTACACACTACTACAAACAAAACATACTATAACAATTAAGAACATACAATAAGAGAAAATGTACTACACCTATCCGGATCTTTCTCACACCCAGTGTGGAGATGAACCATATCTCCGTCGAGATATCTTGTCTCCGAGAAGACGATGCACAAGTACACAGAACACAAGTTCTCAGAACGCATGTCAGAACATATAATAGACCATGTAACATAAAACACAAGTAAGCATATCACATAATAACACATTTATGTCCACAAGTTTCAAAACATATTATCAAAACATTTTAAAGAACATTACAAGTGTCATATCCATCCAATACTGGAAAAACATTTACAAACTTAGTGAAAATTAGGACTATGAACTCGCCTGATAACACAGCAAGATAGCACTCTTGCAAACCTATTAAATCATACACGACACACTTAGCTCGGTTCTGAACACCCAAGTTAAGTTACAATCAAGGAGATGAATCTAATCCCCCAATCCCCACTATCTAGTTCTCCCACTACAAGCTATTCTCTACGTAAAAATCCAGTTTTTCCTTGGTACGGTTTACTATATACTAAACGACCAAATGAAGTGATCTTAACACCACATTTGGCTCCTAATCTACTGGATTTATGTTATTCTATGATTTAAGAACTCCAAAAATCAATTTTACTTTGTACTTACACGTTTAACCCTTTCGTTTAGTCTCTACGCCAAAAGTCGTTTTCACAAAGCTGATTTTCTGTACATGCTAAATGTTTGACACCAAAATCCCGACCTAAACACCATGAAGTTTATTGAAAACCACCAGTACTTCTATATAAATTATAAAGAGTTCCCAAATAAAAAATATTTGGCTATCTCATTCGTTTGAATAGGTTTTGACTCAATTTCCCGAAATCTAAATTTATTCCTGAACAACGCACTGTTTTTGTAAAAATTGTTTGACGACCTTCCCTAACTCCATTTTCGACGAACCTTACATTTTTGAAAAGTAGACTCTCTGAGATTAAATTAAAAAAAAAGAAACTCGACCAAAGGTGCTACCTACTTCCTGGAACAATCGACAAAAGAAAGCCCTAAAAATCAGACTGTTTTACGCCTTTATGCACTAACCCTCTAAACATCATTAATTATCCCTAAATTCTTAACACAAACCCTAAAATCATTAATGGATCTTAATTACTATATTTTTCTAGAAAAATAATAAAACCTAATCGTGTTAATGATGGTTAATATTAAGGTTTAATTGATCACTTACCTTGAATCAAGAAAATTTTTATGGAACCCTAAACCTCTTGTAGATGTGTCGACCCAAAAACCACAGGAGAAAAGGATGTGTTTTATTTGTTTAGCAAAACCTTATATAGGTAGTTAGAATAAATCCTAGCCCAAATAAACTTATTTTTTTTCTTTAGGTCGGTCAAAACCGAATTTTATAAAAAAAATTATTTTTTTCTTTTATTTTGTTTAGTTAATATTTACTTATATTTAGTTTATTTTATTTAGCCCCCAAAGTTTATAAAACGTAAAACCTTGAAAACTAGTCAATTTTAGCGTTTACCATAAAATACGTAAAATATACAGTTTTATGAAAATTCTTAAAATAAGTTAATAACTAAATAAATAAGTCTAAAATAACTTAAACTAACCCAACTAACCCGTAAATTATTCCCGACATTAAATCCTTAGTCCGAGACCTCTAAACACTAAACCTCGTATCGTAAATATACAATTTTTTATAATACATATATTTACACATAAAATCCTAAAATAACACCATATTCTATCATAGATACATCTAAGTGAACTAAGGAGCACGAACTAACCCCATCTAAGCATCATATAATGTACTACGCACTACATGTACGATGTCTAACATCCAGTCAAAGGTTCAAATATAAACATATCGCACATAAACGCACACTAAGAACCAAATTAAGGTCAAACAGTCATAAGTGACGAATCTCAAAATATAGGGTTGTCACATCACTCCCTCCTAATAGAAATCTCGTCCCGAGATTTACTCCCTAAGCTCAATAACTACATCTTGCAATCACAGAAGGCTTCCTCTACCTCCTCAACTTCCTCTTTCCTCCCAAACCGCATCACCCCTTTCCATGGTGAAACCTATAGCATAACTTTGTACCCCACACCAAACTTCAACAGTTTATGCCTCTTTTTAGCATAACTCTCTTGTCGGTCTCTTTTCGTCTTCCATATCTCCATTTGATAGTCCACGCCATACCACGCAGATGTTGACGCGTTCTCTGCTTTTGACAACTCAACTCGTGCAACTAACAGCTTTCCACTGACCCATCTTAACATGTCATCCATATGGCCCAATTTTGTCTCAACTTCACTTCCTTCCTCTTATTCCATGTCTCATTAACTATGCTTGCCTTTCCCAGATGATACTTGGCCTTGCAATCTGCGTCACCACTTAACTCTATCCATCATCTATGCCTAATGTCTAATCAAGAAGACTGAATGTGTGTTGGGGACATTCATGATCTGTGTAAATCATTCTCTACGTCTCATACACCAAATGCCTCTAGCCTTCTATGCAGATCTAGCAACCTAGCTCCACTATCTATGTCTTATATAATTCTTCCATACCTTTAGTTCCTACAACGAATAAGCAATCACCTTTCTTCGCCGTCCTCGCCCGCATCCTAATCCTTGCTCCACGTATCGTCATGCTTCACGAAGCCGCCCAGTCCTTCCGATAATGCCAAAATCGGCTCATTACCCACTCTAGTTCTCTAGCATCCAAAACGCTTCCTCATCTTGTTTCGCTTCAATATGTTGGTTCCAACTAAATACTAGTTTAAAACGGACACGCGAGATAGAACTTGAAGGATACAAAACAACGGTGGTTGAATATCTAAAAAATAAGCGAGTTAGCAAACCCTTCTAAGAATACAATCGATAATTGTAAAGGAATCATACATATATAGGCATAGGCATACATACACTCAAATCCATCCAACATGTACTATAAAATCATGTATTCACCCTCTTTCATGCAACCATACTCAGGAATCCATTGATTTTGTGGTACTTGTATAACTATGTTGGCCACCGTACTTACACGAGTCCCCTTTTACCAATGCACTCCCTCCTATGATGACTAATAAGTGTGAAGACACTTATCCTTTTACCACTTATTTCCAATAATAACAAGACCAAAACGTGTAATTTATGTCGTAAAAGTCGGAATTATACGTGGTTTGTGTTTTTATTGTGTTTTAGGACCAAAAGATGAAAAAGGAAGAAAACACGGGCTTTCACGGGCTTTTATCGAAGAAAACAGGAAAAGACGAAGTCAAAAGATCAAGAGTGCAAAAAGAAAGAAAGTCCAAGGCCTATTCTGAAGATTTATCGAAGAAAAAGTCTAAAGACAGAAGTTTAATGAAGTCGAAGAACTCAAGTCTAAATTAAAGAAGAAAATTAACAAGACAAGTTCAAATCCCGAGACGAAGTCGAGAAAAGACAGAATTAAATCGAGTCGAGAAGACGTGAAGAAATAAAGAAGATGCAACACATGCACTCCTTCCATTTTCCCTATAAATACCCTCCTAATACACATTAGGAGGGTAGTTAGTTTTTAGTTTTAGTTTTCATTTTTCACTTTTCTTTCTAGTTTTAGAGAGAGAAAGTTCTCCACTTTCTCTTACTAAGTTTTCATCTTTTCTTTCTTTTAATCTTTCAAGATTAAACCTTTTGTATTGTTGAATTCATTAATCAAGTTCTAGTTAAGCTTTTAATCTTTCATCTCTTTCTACCTTTCTTGATTTTAGTTAACTTTTGGTGCGTAATACATTAAATCTGTGTTGATCTTGATGTTTTTGTGCTTAAAAAGTTAATCTTTTTGTTCCTACATAAGCTTTCATTCGATTAAGCTTTAAGATCCTTGTGCTTATTGGCTTATTCGCTTCTTTTAGCTTATTTACTTTTAAAAGTTTTCTTAAAAAGTTCATCTTTTTATGGTTTGATTTAAAAGTTTGCTTATTTTAAGTTTAGATAAGTTGTTATTTGTGCTTATTTAATCCATTTTATTATAGATTCGTTCAAGTTTGGTGATTAGCTTATCAAAATATCTTATTACTTGCTTATTTTTCGAATCCCACATAAATCAGAAAGGGTTTAAACCCCTTTCCGATCGCTACATTCCGATTGCATCCCCCTCTTTCTGATCTCCAAATCGGAAAAGTGTTTTAAGACATTCCAATCTGCATCTCCAATATTCCGATCGTGTTGATCAGATTAGGGAGTTTGGATTCCGATCTGGACCATTTTTGGCTCATTCCGATTGTTTGCATTTCAAGATATTCCGATTGTGGGGTGTTTTGTAACATTCCGATTGGCTTGGTTTTTAACATTCCGATTTCGTTCATCTTCTAGTATTCTGATTGGGCAATTTTACCACATTCCGATTAGCTTCCTTATCCCATATTCCGATCATATCATTCCGACTAGGGAAGTTTTTTATATTCCGATTGGGATTCATTCCTACATTCCGAATAGTGTTTTCCGACTACACATTCCGATCAGTGCATTTTGGATATTCCGATTTGGCAGTAATTGTTTGTTTTCCTATTGTTTATTTTCTTGTTTTTGCAAAGTTTCCAAGTTCTAGATTTATTAAGTGTTCAAGTAATTTTCCTAATCTAGTCTTTAAGTTTTCAAGCATTTATTTTTAACTCGTTATTTTTAGTTTAATCTTTAAACTTATACTTTACTCAATGACACTTACTTATTTGCTATTAGTTTAAAATAGATAATCAACCAAACCATTCTCTTGTGCACCAAAGACAATTGAGTCGCACTTTAGACTGGAAATCAATTCGAAAAGATCGCACGATAAGATTTTATACTTGGGGTAAAAGCCAAGTATTAAATGGCGCCGCTGCCGGCTCTTTTCGTTAAGATTAACGGTTTCTAGTGAGAGACGCATTGAATTTTGGGATCCGTTCTTTGAACGTTATTTTCCTTGCTTCAAAAATTTTCAAAAACCATAAAAAATATAAAATTCTTCAAAAATACAAAAACATTAAAAAATCATAAAAAGCAATTCTTTTCCAAAGGTTTTGCACCAAAAAGATTATATAGATATTCTCTGTGTATATTTTTCTTCTTCAGGTGTATGCGTACTAGATCTTCAAATTATTCTGAGCCCGAGACTCGTGAAGATTTAGATATGGCTGGTGTGAATAACAATAATAACAACCCACCTCTACCCAATTTGAATAACAATAACAACAACAACAACAATGTCCCCCTACCTGATTTACGAACAATGGAGGAATTGTGTCAACCCACCATGAACGGACGCGGAGGCCCGATTGCGCCGATGCACATCACGGCTCAGGAGTTTCGTTGAAGCATCACATGATCTAACAAGTGCAAACTAACCCATTTCGCGGAATTCCGGATGATGATGCCAACAAACACCTCGACAAATTCATTACCATCACCCAAAGCATGAAGTCCCCCGGTGTTTCTATGGATGAACTTCGCCTTCAACTATTTCCCCACTCGCTTTCTCACCATGCCGAAAAATGGTTTGACCGTCTCCTAAAGAATTCTGTTCATACTTGGAATGACATGACTCAACGCTTTTTGTCGCGCTACTTCCTACCATCCATGGTCACAAGCCTTCGTAACCAAATTAGTGGATTCATGCAAGACAATGATGAATCGCTCTTCGATGTTTAGGAACGATACAATGATTTGATCGACCGCTGTCCGAACCATAACATGCTCCCCGTCACTCTCATTGATACTTTCTACAATGGTCTCACTTTTCGTGATCGTGACACGTTCAACGCCGCCGCCGGTGGTACTTTTATGAAAAGGAGACCGGAGGAGTGTAGAGAGTTGATTGAAAACATGACTACTCACCACAAGAATTGGGATTCATCCGCATCCTCAAGATCTAACTCGAGAGTCAATGTTTCTTCTACTACTTCCAATCCCGAGATAACCGAACTTACCCAACAAATCGCGGATATGCACAAGGATTTCATGACCATGGCCACAAACCACTTTCAACAAGCTAAAGCCGTTGCTATTTCTTGTGACACATGTGGTGGTCCTCATTCTTACAATGATTGTCCTTCTACCCAAGGCAATTTTTCTGAAAACGTTAACGCGGCATACGGTACTTATCCCACGGGAGGCTATCAAGCTCGTCCTCAAGGAGACCGTAGCTTGCTAAGTTATCGTTTAAACAACTATCTTGCTCCACCGGTTTCCCTCCTCCAAACCAAAACCAACAACAAAGCTATAACCGAAACAACCAATCCCAACCTCGTGCTACCAATCAATATCAATCCCAAAGAAACCCATACCCAACTCAAGGAAATTCTCAAGCTTACCAGGCTCCACCTCTCAATCAACCGATGGCATTGAATCAAGACGTCGAGACGTTCATGAAGACTAATCGAGAGATGGTGACGAATCTTCAGAGTCAATTCGTCAACTTGAAGGGCGAAATGGCAAAACAAGGGAACGATATTCGAGCTGAGCTAAGGAATGACATGGCAAAACAAAGCAATGAGATCCGTGCAGACATGAGAGATTCTTTCAGCACTCAAGCGCTTAACATACATGATATGATCGGTTCGCTCTTCCAAGGTAATCAACCCTCTTCTTCGGGTACTCTTCCGAGTAACACCGTTGCGAATCCAAGAGGGGAGATAAGAGGGGAGATGAAAGCAATCACTACTCGTAGTGGAAAAGGTTATACGGAACCCGAGCTTCCTACACCTCCACCTGTGATTGTGAACAAGGAAAAAGAGCAACTTTCCCCACCTCCTTTGCCTTCTACCCCCATTTCCCCACCACCCGTGGTTGTGAGTGATCCTACTCCCCTAAAGCCTTCTTCTTCATCCAATATACCTTATCCTTCACGGTTGAGGAAAGAGAAGCAAAAGAGCAAGGATGATATTCAAGTTTCAAACTTTCTAAAAATGTTTAAACAATTGAGTTTTAACATCTCCTTTGCCGAGGCTCTCGCTCACATGCCTAAATACGCAAAGATGTTTAAAGATATTCTTAGTGACAAGGAGAAGCTTCTTGAAATTTCTCAGACCCAACTTAATGAGAATTGCTCTGCCGTTCTCTTAAGGAAATTGCCCACCAAACTTGGTGATCCGGGTCGCTTCTTGATTCCTTACAACTTCCCGGGAGTAGAGAATTGCATGGCCCTAGCCGATCTAGGTGCCAGTATAAACTTAATGCCTTTAAGTGTTTGGAAGCAATTATCCCTCCCGGATCTAGTCCCCACCAAAATGACTTTGGAATTAGCTAACCGTACGGTTTCTTATCCAGTGGGGATAGCCGAAGACGTTTTCGTTGGCGTTTACAAATTCACCTTCCCGGCGGATTTTGTTGTCGTTGACTACGAGATGGATCCTCGTGTTCCATTAATCGTTGGACGTCCCTTCTTGAGGACCGGTCACACTCTCATTGATGTAGCCACGGGCAAAATAATCATGAGAGTGGGTGACGATAAAATTGTCTACAACATGGGTAAGATTTCTAAGCAACCTTATTTATATGAGAGTGTTAATGCTATTGATGTTCTCGATGAGGCTTGTGAAGAACATTTTCATGATGCTTGCAAAAGTACTCTTTCTTCTCTACCCAATGTTGAGACCGTTGCCTCAATTGCTCCGGCATTGAATCCTTTTGGAGAAAGTGACTTGGATGATTTCGAAGCTAGCTTGGGTCCTCTCGATATTAAGTATGATGATTCGTCCACCGATTGGGATGAAGACATTCGTACTATTGAGAGACTTCTCAATGAAGACCCGTTTTCTCCTCCTTCTCCTAAAGGGGTGACTAATGATGATCCATCGTTAGTTTCACCATCTATTGAGGATCCTCCTACTCTTGAGCTTAAGGACTTACCTCCTCATCTCGAGTACGTTTTCCTTGAAGACAACCAGAAGTTACCGGTCATCATCGCAAAGGACCTGAAAGAAGAAGAAAAATTCCGACTTATCGCCGTGTTGAAGAAACATAAAAGAGCTATCGCTTGGAAAATCTCCGATATTCGCGGAATTGATCCTCACTTTTGCACACATAAAATTCTCATGGAGGACGACTTTAAGCCCACAATTCAAAGCCAACGAAGGGTGAATCCTAAAATCCATGAAGTCATCAAAAAAGAGGTTATCAAACTTCTTGATGCGGGTATGATTTACCCTATTTCGGATTCACCAAGATTAGTCCAGTCCATTGTGTGCCTAAGAAAGGTGGAATCACCATTGTGCCCAATGCCAACAACGAGTTGATTCCTACACGTCTCGTTACTGGGTGGAAAGTTTGTATAGACTACCGCAAACTCAATGATGCCACGAGAAAGGATCATTTCCCTCTTCCTTTTATGGACCAAATGCTTGAATGTTTAGCGGGTAATGAATATTACTGCTTTCTTGATGGTTTCTCAGGTTATTTCCAAATACCCATCGATCCCCAAGATCAAGAGAAGACAACATTCACTTGTCCCTATGGCACATTTGCTTACAAAAGAATGCCTTTTGGCTTATGCAATGCCCCCGGGACTTTCCAAAGGTGCATGTTGGCTATCTTCCATGACATGGTTGAGCAAACCCTGGAAGTCTTCATGGATGATTTCTCGGTCTTTGGGGATTCCTTCTCTTCTTGCCTTGCCAATTTGGAACGTATGCTTAAGCGGTGCGAAGACACTCGCCTTGTTCTGAATTGGGAAAAATGCCATTTTATGGTAAAAGAAGGCATTGTGCTAGGACACAAAATCTCTAAAGCCGGTCTTGAAGTCGACCATGCTAAAGTAGATGTCACAGCCAAATTACCTCCACCTTCAACCGTGAAGGGTGTGAGAAGTTTTCTGGGTCATGCGGGCTTCTATCGTCGATTCATTAAGAATTTTTCTAAAATCGCTCGCCCGATGACCCACCTCTTGGAAAAAGATACTCCTTTTATCTTTTCTAAAGAGTGTATCGAAGCCTTCAATCTTCTTAAGGATAAGCTAACTAAGGCACCAGTCTTGGTTACCCCTAATTGGGAGATAACCTTTGAGTTGATGTGCGATGCTAGCGACTTTGCTATTGGTGCGGTTTTGGGCCAAAGAGTGAATAAAGACTTCCAACCAATCCACTATGCTAGCAAAACAATGACGGGGGCTCAGTTGCATTATACGACAACCGAAAAAGAGCTTTTAGCTGTTGTCTATGCTTTTGAAAAATTTCGCCCCTATCTTGTTTTATCCACCACCATCGTATACACGGACCATTCCGTGTTGAAGTACTTGATGACTAAGCACGACTCTAAGCCAAGACTTCTTCGCTGGGTTTTACTCCTTCAAGAATTCCACATTGAAATTCGTGACAAGAAGGGTGCCGAAAACCTAGCCGCGGATCATCTGAGTAGACTTGAGGATCCATATCAAGGGGATCATCCGAACAAAGAGATCAATGACTCTTTCCCCCTTGAGACCTTAATGTCTATAAATCTCAATCTTGATGACACCCCGTGGTTTGCCGACATTGCAAACTACTTAGCGGGTGGTGTTCTCATCAAAGGGTTAACATCCCAACAAAAGAAGAAGTTCTTGAATGATGTTAAGACTTACTTTTGGGATGACCATTTTCTATTCAAACAATGTGCTGATCTGATCATTCGTCGATGTGTTGATGGACCGGCCGCTTTGCAAATCCTTGCTACTTGCCATAAAGGACCCACTGGTGGTCACTTTGGTCCCAACTACACCGCTAAGAAAGTGTTTGACTCTGGATTCTATTGGCCCACCATTTATCGTGACGCTCACGAAATGGTTAAGCATTGTGATGCTTGCCAACGCCAAGGCAAGATCACACATAAAGATGAGATGCCTCAAAATTTCATACAAGAATGTGAAATCTTTGACGTATGGGGCATCGACTTTATGGGGCCATTTCCATCTTCCAAAGGGAACAAGTACATCCTCGTCGCCGTTGACTACGTTTCTAAATGGGTTGAATCTAAGGCTCTCCCAACGAACAATGCGAGGGTGGTTGTGAACTTTTTGAAGCAGCTGTTTGCTCGATTCGGCGTTCCTCGTGCTATTATCAGTGACCGCAGGACTCATTTTTGTAATGATCAATTTGCAAGAGTCATGGCTAAGTATGGTTTTAATCACCATCTTTCCACCGCTTATCATCCTCAAACCAATGGTCAAGCCGAGATTTCAAACCGTGGATTGAAGAGAATTTTGGAGCGTACTGTGGGCGAGCATCATGCCGCGTGGGCCGATAAGTTAGATGATGCTCTGTGGGCTTTCCGTACAGCTTATAAGACCCCGATTGGTTGTACACCGTATCGTCTTGTGTACGGGAAAGCATGCCACCTCCCCATCAAGCTGGAACATAAGGCATACTGGGCCTTGAAGTGGGCTAACTTCGACATCAACAAAGCCGGTGAGCTCCGCAAGATTCAACTCAACGAGCTCCACAAACTGAGGAATGAAGCTTACGAGAATTCACTGATCTACAAGGAGAAGACCAAGATCATTCATGACGCAAGGATTAAGAACCGAGATTCCACGTTGGTGATCAAGTCTTACTTTTTAGATTCAACCTTTTAGATTCACCTTAAACTTTTTAAATGGGTTGACTACGGTGAATGGACCAGACCAGCGGCTCTTCAACTTTTTAGATTCACCTTAAACAATGAGGACAATGTTTATCTCAAGTGTAGGGGGGACTTCTATCGAAGTAAGTGGTCTTTTCCATGAATTTGCCCTCATTTTAACCGGAAAATTTGATTTTTCGACATTTTTCAAAATTTTTAATCTATTTTGGCCTAGTTGTATAGTGTTATTTTTCTTTATTATGGTTATTTTCTTTCCTTGCTTAAATAAAGTGGTTTTAAATTTTTCTTAGTCATGAATATTTTGACTCAACCCGAGTTTACTTATCTAAGTTTACTCTAGCTAGTATCCTTAACGTGTTTAAGTTAAGTTTTGCTAGGCTTTTATATAGGGAGCTATAAAACGCGAAAGTCTTAACTCTCACGGGTTAAGAACAAGAACTTTTCGCAAGTTCCTATAATTGATCTTAGAGAGTCGTTTATCAAGGGAACTTTAAAATGCGATTTCTAAACTTGAAAAAGTCTAAGAATTTGCAAGATCCCATAGATGACTCGAAAACCCAAAACTTTGATTTAATAGGCTAAGCATCCACGAGTCTCATTCCTTGAGATTTTAAACTATGGAGGACGAGAGATGATAGAGTCAATTATAAGTTTGGTATTCTTTCGTGAATTTATGTGAGTTAATTATAAGCCTATTCTCCCTTCGCTTGTTAATAAATTTATCTGCAATAAATAAGGTTGTACGATTTAAAAGGTTACTTAGCTTCTAGCCCAAGATCGTTTAAAAGTTGCTCGGTACAGATTAGAGTTCATAGCCAAGGCATAACTTATTGAAGCAGGACGCGAAGATTGGCGAGTCCGAAAAGGCCCTAACAAGGCATGAGGGCTACATTTTGTTGCTAAAGATCCAAAAGTGATGTGAAGAATCATTTATCGAAAATCAATATGAAGGATCGAGACACACGACGAAAAGCAAATACTCCCCTAAAGATCATGGAGAAGTCTATCCAAAAAGGCCCTAACAAGGTATGAGGATAAATAGATCCAAGTCCTAAAAGGAGGCGGATCATTGTATATCAAAGTCCAAAATAAAGATTGGAGAAAAATGAAGAAGTCGTGGCCCAAATATGAAGAATCTCTCAAAACTTCAAGTGAAGAAATTCCTATTATGAAGAGAAGACCATTATTTCGTGAACGTCTCTCAAGATTCGAAGTATGAAGTCGCTGCCAAATATCAGTCCGAGAAAGGTCTCAAATCGTGAAGCGAGTTATGCCAAGATATGAACTTTATGAGGTCCCGAGAAGCAGTTTTAAAAGATTTTGTCCTTTAGCTAACTATTGATTAAATCGTTCACTTTATTTTTGGCCTAAATAACTATCGAAATAAGTCAAACAATGCATCTTCGTGATCATTCAAGACAAAAATAAAATATAAGAGATACACCTAGGAATAAGGGAGTCTAAGTAAATAATTGGCCCACATGAATTCGTGTTAGTCTGCTAACTTATAATAACAATGATCTCGTTTTTAAGCTTGGTATGGGGAACGTGAAACTTGAGGATGATAAACGTTCATGGCTGCCAAAACCCAATGTAAGTCTTTGATTTCTTTACTTCCTTCTATCTTTTTATGATTAGTATTTAATAAAGGCCGAGGTGGGTTATTTGTGATGGAAAATGTAAACCGTGCTTTAAAATTAATGCATTGCATGAGGGCATTGCAATGGTCAAGTGTAGGGGATTTAATAAGTGTGAAAACACTTATCCTTTTACCACTTATTTCCAATAATAACAAGACCAAAACGTGTAATTTATGTCGTAAAAGTCGGAATTATGCGTGGTTTGTGTTTTTATTGTGTTTTAGGACCAAAAGATGAAAAAGGAAGAAAACACGGGCTTTCACGGGCTTTTATCGAAGAAAACGGGAAAAGACGAAGTCAAAAGATCAAGAGTGCAAAAAGAACGAAAGTCCAAGGCCTATTCTGAAGATTTATCGAAGAAAAAGTCTAAAGACGGAAGTTTAATGAAGTCGAAGAACTCAAGTCTAAATTAAAGAAGAAAATTAACAAGACAAGTTCAAATCCCGAGACGACGTCGAGAAAAGACAAAGAATTAAATCGAGTCGAGAAGACGTGAAGAAAGAAAGAAGATGCAACACATGCACTCCTTCCATTTTCCCTATAAATACCCTCCTAATACACATTAGGAGGGTAGTTAGTTTTCAGTTTTAGTTTTCATTTTTCACTTTTCTTTCTAGTTTTAGAGAGAGAAAGTTCTTCACTTTCTCTCACTAAGTTTTCATCTTTTCTTTCTTTTAATCTTTCAAGATTAAACCTTTTGTATTGTTGAATTCATTAATCAAGTTCTAGTTAAGCTTTTAATCTTTCATCTCTTTCTACCTTTCTTGATTTTAGTTAACTTTTGGTGCGTAATACATTAAATCCGTGTTGATCTTGATGTTTTTGTGCTTAAAAAGTTAATCTTTTTGTTCCTACATAAGCTTTCATTCGATTAAGCTTTAAGATCCTTGTGCTTATTGGCTTATTCGCTTCTTTTAGCTTATTTACTTTTAAAAGTTTTCTTAAAAAGTTCATCTTTATATGGTTTGATTTAAAAGTTTGCTTATTTTAAGTTTGGATAAGTTGTTATTTGTGCTTATTTAATCCATTTTATAATAGATTCGTTCAAGTTTGGTGATTAGCTTATCAAAATAGCTTATTACTTGCTTATTTTTCGAATCCCACATAAATCGGAAAGGGTTTAAACCCCTTTCCGATCACTACATTCCGATTGCATCCCCCTCTTTCCGATCTCCAAATCGGAAAAGGGTTTTAAGACATTCCAATCTGCATCTCCAATATTCCGATCGTGTTGATCGGATTAGGGAGTTTGGATTCCGATCTGGACCATTTTTGGCTCATTCCGATTGTTTGCATTTCAAGATATTCCGATTGTGGGGTGTTTTATAACATTCCGATTGGCTTGGTTTTTAACATTCCGATTTGGTTCATCTTCTAGTATTCCGATTGGGCAATTTTACCACATTCCGATTAGCTTCCTTATCCCATATTCCGATCGTATCATTCCGACTAGGGAAGTTTTTTATATTCCGATTGGGATTCATTCCTACATTCCGAACAGTGTTTTCCGACTACACATTCCGATCAATGCATTTTGGATATTCCGATTTGGCAGTAATTGTTTGTTTTCCAATTGTTTAATTTCTTGTTTTTGCAAAGTTTCCAAGTTCTAGATTTATTAAGTGTTCAAGTAATTTTCCTAATCTAGTCTTTAAGTTTTCAAGCATTTATTTTTAACTCGTTATTTTTAGTTTAATCTTTAAACTTCTACTTTACTCAACGACACTTACTTATTTGCTATTAGTTTAAAATAGATAATCAACCAAACCATTCTCTTGTTCACCAAAAGACAATTGAGTCGCACTTTAGACTGGAAATCAATTCGAAAAGATCGGACGATAAGATTTTATACTTGGGGTAAAAGCCAAGTATTAATGACACTTATGAGAATTAATACTACACATAACACATCAATCTACCAACTCTAATAAGTACATAGATCCTACAACTTATATAAGCACATAACCACAACATAAATAAGATCCAAAATTCCATGTATTAAAATAACATAGCCAATGCATGAAACACATAAACTCGTAATCCAGCTGAACCAATATAGACAAAATTCAAAATGTATAAAGAAAAATGAAAGCATAATTAACCAAAATCCAACAATGACTAGTGTAGACGGACTATGGTTCAACCCGCGCTAGTCAAAACTCGAAAGAAAAATAAACATGCGACTAAGTATGGACGACTATGGTTCCATCCATACTAGTCAAAAAATCGATAAGAAAACATCATAAATACAAATCGACAATATCCAGAACAATATCAATCAATATCATAAAAGTAGCTCATATACAAAATACAGAAATTAGTATTTAATCACATCATATACTATAATGCACATGTACTCCTATGACACCTATATGTAGGGACCCTTAAGATATAAAATAGTCTAGGAAACCTAATTCTATATAACCATTGTCTTTGATACTATTTTGTCACACCCCACCATGGCGGAATATGGGACGCGACGTATGGATATCATCACAACAAAATGGTGTCTCAATAGAAAAATACTAAATGCAAAAGAAATGTCATAAAAGGTGACATAAATGTCGTGAGAATATACCAACAAAATGCAGGAGTCTAGATAAGTAGGTAAGAGTCCTACTTCTTACCAAAGACAAACAAATAACAAATATCAACATAAAGGTGTCTAACAGTATCACTTATTTCAAAAAAACAAAAGTAAATCTAAGAGGAAAGGGATTCCTCCTAATTCAATCATAGCAACCTCTAGACTCTAGCCACTTCTAGCATCATCCTTCATAACTACCTCACCTGAAAATGACACTAAAATCTGTCAACATAAAGTTGGCGAGAACATAGGTTTAAGTTATATAGAACATCATAAGAAAACTTGGCATCCGCTGTAAATAAGTTGAAGAAAACAAGTTACAGCAATGGATCATAATATGACAATCATGTTACACACTACTACAAACAAAACATACTATAACAATTAAGAACACACAATAAGAGCAAATACACTACACATATCCAGATCTTTCTCACACCCAGTGTGGAGATGAACCATATCCCCGTCGAGATATCTTGTCTCTGAGAAGACGATGCACAACTACTCATAACACAAGTACTCAGAGCGCATGTCAGAACATATAATAGAACATATAACATAACACACAAGTAAGCATATCACATAATAACACATTTATGTCCACACGTTTCAAAACATATTATCAAAAAAATTTAAAGAATATTACAAGTGTCATCTCCATCCCATACTAGAAAAACATTTGAAAACTTAGTGAAATTGGGACTATGAACTCACCTGATAGCACAGCAAGCTAGCACTCGTACAAACCTATAAAATCATACACGACACACTTAGCTCAGGTATTAACACCCAAATTAAGTAACAAACAAGGAGATTAATCTAATCTCCCAATCCCCACTATCTAGTTCTCCCACTACAAGCTATTCTCTACGTAAAAATCCAGTTTTTCCCTGGTAAGGTTTACTAGTCACTAAACGACCACATGAAGTGAACTTAACATCAAACTTGGCTCCTACCCTACTGAATTTATGTTATTATATGGTCTAAGAACTCCAAAAACCAATTTTGCTTTCTACTTACACGTTTAACCCTTTCGTTTAGTCTCTACTCCAAAAGTCGTTTTCACAAAGCTGATTTTCTGTACATGCTAAATGTTTGAAACCAAAATCTTGACCTAAACACCATAACGTTTATTGAAAACCACTAGTACTTTTATATATATTATAAAGAGTTTCCAAATCAAAAATATTTGGCTATGTCGTCCCTGTGGTTAGGTTTTGACTCAATTTCCCAAAATCCAAATTTATTCCTGAACAGCGCACTATTTTTGTAAAAATTGTTTGACGACCTTCCTGAAATCCATTTCGACGAACCTTGCACTTTGAAAAGTAGACTCTCTGAACTTAAATTAAAAAAACGAAACTCGAACAAAGGTGCTACCTACTGCCCGGAACAGTCGACATAAGGCAACCCTGAAAATCAGACTGTTTTATGACTTTATGCACTAACCCTCTAAACATCATTAATTATCACTAAATTCTTAACACAAACCTTAAAATCATTAATGGATTTTAATTACTATATTTTTTCGGAAAATTAATAAAATCCTGATCATCTCAATGATGGTTAATTAACATTACAATTATGATTAATTAATAAAACATGAATTAAATAAAGGTTGAATTGATCACTTACCTTGAATCAATAATATTTTTATGGAACCTTAAAACCTCTTGTAGATGTGTTGACCCAAAAACTACAGGAGAAAATAATGTGTTTTATTTGTTTAACAAAACCTTATATATGTAATTAAAATAAATCCTAGACCAAATAAACTTACCTCTTTTTCTTTTTTTTTCTTTAGGTCGGCCAAAACCGAATTTTATAAAAAAATATTTTTTTTTTCTTTTATTTTGCTTAATTAATATTTACTTATATTTACTTTATTTTATTTATCACCCAAAGTTTATAAAACGTAAAACCGTGAAAACTAGTCAATTTTACGCGTTTGCCGTAAAATACGTAAAATATACAGTTTTATGAAAATTCTTAAAATAAGTTAATAACTAATTAAATAAGTCTAAAATAACTTAAAACTAACCCGTAAATTATTCCCGACATTAAATCCTTAGTCCGAGACCTCTAAACACTAAACCTCGTATCATAAATATACGATTTTTTAATATACATATATGTACACATAAAATCCTAAAATAACACCATATTCTATCATAGACACATCTAAGTGAACTAATGAGCACGAACTAACCCCATCTAAGCATATATAATATACTACGCACCACATGTACGATGTCTAACATCCGGTCAAAGGCTCAAATATAAACATATCTCACATAAACGCACACTAAGAACCAAATTAAGGCCAAACAGTCATAAGTGATGAATCTCAAAATGTAGGGTTGTCACACTTACCTTGGAGATGTAAAAAATGGAGGGTGCGGAGGAGGAATACAACTACCACCTGAAGTTGGATGTTGCCCCAGCTGAAAGTAACTGTTCGCACCTATCTCCGCGACAATGTAGACCCTACTATGATAGTAAAAGAAGTTACCTTGGATAAAGTGCTGATACTACATGCAAAGCGTGCCGCTCGGAGAAAAGGTCTGGCAGCGTAGAACGCTATAATTGGCCTAGACACGGCGCATCTATCTCGATCTGATGGTGTAGCTGTTAGTGGATAACTATGCGATTTAGTCGTCACTCCAGAAACTCGTAAGTTCTTGCTTTCATGTGCGAGATAACAGGCCTAAACGTGCATCTCACAAAATTATGGGCGAGTGAAATGTCATTGCGTGTGGCGTGCTACTACTACCATAAGCTATGTCATTGAGTTGATAGATTGTTGTTAGACGTGCATAGTGTGTCTTTTGCAAGTTCAGCATGAGTCATGTGGTTTGCGTAACTTACTACAACGTCTTGATAGCAAGGGGTCTAACAAGGATACATGATCCGTGGTCGTTGCGGTTGCATCCCTCTTACACGACAAGTTAATTAGTAGGTTCACTCAATACTCTTATTTCACATAGAAACGATAAGTACATGTACATCAGAGGGTCATATATGAGAATAAAATTTAATAACATTACTTAATTTACACAATAACCGTATAAGAGAAAAGATAAGAGTGTCGCGGAACTAGCTAGGAACCACACCATATTATTAATGCTTGCAACCTTTTGAGTACAAAGTAAAGAAAAGACATGATATATATTAAAAAGAAAAATACATCGATATTTTATTGGAGGCTGACTACAGCTAAAAGATAATCCATGCATGAGCTATAGCCTTTAATGGTGGTACTTATGAAGTTTGTATTCGCTCCACACCCATCCCGAGTCACTACCATCCTTGTAACACCCCATTTTGGTAAATGGAATGTCACGTGTGATTATGGCGTGTCATCAAAGCATACAAGGAAATTATCTTAAACATTACATGACCATAAAGGAAATACCGGAAACAAACAACGGTACCCCAAAGTATAAGCTCATCACACATAAACATAAGTACTATAAAGGAAAAGGACTAAAAAATGTCCATAGAAATAAGTAGCAAAAGTATGATGAAATGCATAAAGTTATGAAGGCTAGAAAACTTCCAATCCAAATGCACGTACGCTTAGAATCTACGAGCGCCCTTGAGTACTTTCCGTCTTGGAACATGAAAGGAAAACGGCTGAGCATAACGCCCAGTGCACGGATATACAAGCATAGAATGAATAACATAAGCATATACAACATATAGCAGCGGAATTGATTAAGTCCCGGAGAAACCTGGTATAACTTAGTAAAACTAGTTTTATAGTTTGAAAAGCCTTATGTTTATCTTAAAAAAACTGTTTAACATGTTAACCATTTAGCCAATATAGGTCATGAAATATCAACGTGTATGAATACTTGGAGGGGTGACCTCATCATGCAATTAGAGGGGTTTCCTCTAATTAATATAAGTTTTGGTAGGAGGGATCAGCTCCTTGTGAAGGATGCAAGGCACACACCACATTCACCTGAATAATCTGTTAAAAACAAGTAACCTAGGATGCACCCATACACCCCCACACAATAACATAATAATATGGCCAAAAGCTGAAAGGGACGCCACGAGCTATCACTCCACCTTGGTGAAGTCATAACACTAGTGCCTCCAGTGTTATGGTTACGGTACCTCCATAACTTGGTGAAACTGGTCATGCATGTATATTGCTTAGGCATTTAAATTAAACATAAGCAAATCAAAACATATAAAAGATATACTGGGAAAACAGTTGGCTGCATACGGGGAGTCCTAATAAGGAAAGAATGTCCATACTAAAAGGACGGAGAATCCGTACCTTATGTTCAGTGAACGAAGAAGACGAACGGAAGAGAGTCCTACTTCGATCTCACTAATGCTACATAAATGTTATACGTGTATAAGTATTCTGATTACGTAGTACGTAACTGGTTTATATTGTGTCTTAGCTTGTTTTATATGTTCATGTCTTGTTTTACTGATTTTAACGTTATGTTGTGTTTATCATGTATTCTGGATATTCTGATTAAGTATTACTTGTATTTCTTGTATTATTATACTTGTTGTGTAATAATAAATAACTTTCTAAAATAGCAGGTTTCTAAAATATAAAGTTTCCAAAAATAGAAAGTTTCCATAAATAGAAAGTTTCCAAAAATAGATTAACTGCTTAAAATAGATTAGTTTCTAAAAACAGAAAGTTCCTAAAAATAGTAAGTTTCTTGAAATAGAAAGTCTACATAATTAGAAATAAGCTAGATTAATAAGCTAAAAAGATAAGCTTAAGTTTAACTGATTAAATATACTAAGTCATGTGATTAATGGTATAGTTTATTAATTATAACATTTTAATTAAATAAACTATATGTTATACGATTTAATTAAATATAATCATGATTTAATTAAATTAAAGTGTAAATAATACTTAGGTTAAAACGTGTACTAATATTTTTATTAATATAACCTAAGTCATGGAAATTAATTAATTGTATGTCATGTTTTAATAATTAATTAATTACTATAGTCTAAATTACATAAATAAATATTTAGGTTAAGATCATGTATTATTAAATAATAATAATAAACCTAAGTCCATGTTTTAATCAAATTAATTATATGCCATGTTAAATTAATTTAATTAACTTGTAAATAAATATACTTGCAAAACTATTAAACTCGTAAAAATAATAAACCAAGCCCATGTATTATTTTTATTAAAACATGTCGTGAACCGGTCCGTGAACCGGTCGAACCAAACCCCACCAAAAACAATGGCAAACCGGCCTAAGCTGGTTGCCCCTGCTCTCGGCCCACTGCCACCGGTGGTCTTGTCCTCTCGGCCAACCGCTGACCCACAAAGGGTTCCCACCGACAGTTGTCGGTGGTCCCCCTGCTTGCTGCGGTTCCCCCTGCTTACCAAAAATAGCCACCGACTTTAGCCGGTGGTGGGGCTGTAGCTGCTGAGACCTCCCAAAACCACAAGGACACCCCCGACGCGAGTCAGGGTGCCTTGTACCTGCTGCCGACCGAACCTAAACCACACCAAGACATGTGTCTCGTGTGGTGGTGCGAACCAAATGACGCCGAGAGTCATAGGACTCTTGGTTTGTGTGGCGGCCGAACACCAAACACGAAAACACCCTAGTTGATTTTCCCTACCAAGATTATTAGCATGTTTTACTCTTGTTTTTAAAACCCCCATGATCACATGTTCATAAAAACATAAAAAGAATAAAAAAGAAAGGTTTTCGGATTACCAAAACACGTGGAATAAATGGAGGATGAATACACGAACACGTTCTTATGATTTTTTAAATCAAAATCAACCAATCACCCTTGTTTCTTGATGTAGCCGCCGGCCATGGAGAGAGAGAAAAACATTTCAGGGTTTTTGCTTTTCTAAAAAATCTTCTGTGAATGAATATGTTTTCCTTAATTTGTTTATTAGTAAAACTAAACATGGGCTGGGCCCCCCTTTCTCCTTGTTGCCGCGGCTAGTAGGGCCCACCAAGGGAAACCCGTAGTTTTTCCTTGTTCTAATAATTTACGCGTTCGTGTGCTCGTATTTACGTTATGTTATTAATAAATATTCATGTTATTATAAATACTTGTACGTAGTCGTAATAATAATTACGTAAATACATAATTATACGTTCGTGATTCTTACGTTCATGATTTCATGTTCGTGATTTAATTATTATTGATAATAATTATCGTGCATTTATACATACTCAATACTTATCGTGTAATAACACGTACGTAGTTCTTGTAATTTATGTTCGTGAAATGTATTCATGTTATAAAAGGGAAGTTTTAATCATGTACGTACGATTATAAGTGTATTGTTCATGGTAAAAGCATGCGGGTTTTACAACTCTTCCCCCTAAAAAGAATAATTCGTCCCCAAATTATAGATAAAGTAAACTGAAAAAGAGGAACATACCCGAATTCAAAACTTGAAATGAGGGTAAGAAGTCCGGATAGACTCCTCGGTCTCCCAAGTGGCTTCCCGCTCGGTATGGTCCCTCCAAAGGATTTTGACGAGTGGAATCGTCTTCTTCCTCATGACTCGTTCTTGCCTGTCAAGAACTCGTTCGGGTTCCTCTATGAAGGTAAGATGTTCAAAAATCTGTTCTAGTGGATACTGAACCATGTGAAGGGGATGATACTTGTACCCTCTGAGTAAGGACACATGGTGAACGTGAGAAAGCTGCGAAGTTAACGCTAAAAGATAAGATACTTCACCGACTCGCTCAATGACATCAAACGGTCCGATAAATCAAGGACTAAGCTTCCCTTTGATTCCAAAATGCTTAACGCCACGTGTCGGTGATACCTTAAGAAAGACGTGATCTCCTACGTTAATGTAAGTCCCTACGATGCTTGTCTGCATAACTCTTCTGACGTGATCGTGCTTCTTGCAATTTTTGCTTAGCTACAACGACCTTCTCGTTGGTCAACTCTATCATTTCTGGTCCTTCAAGTGTTCGCTCACCAACCTGATCCCAGCAAACTGGGGCGCGACACTTTCTGTCATACAACATCTCGAATGAAGCACACTTAATGCTAGCGTGCCAACTGTTGTTGTATGCAAACTCTACCAAAGAGATGTAATCATCCCAATCTCCTGTCCATTCAAGCGCACATGACCTCAACATGTCTTCTAATGTCTGAATCGTTCGCTCCAATTGCCCGTCTGTTTGATGATGAAAAGCCGTGCTAAGCTTAAGTTTTTTACCCCAAGCTTTCTGCAGACTCTTCCAAAATCGCGAAGTGAAACGAGGATCTCTGTCTGAGACGATGCTGGATGGAGCACCATGAAGTCTCATGATCTCCTTATTGTAAGTATCAGCGAGTTTACTGACCGGATCATCCTTGCAGATCGGTAAGGAATGAGCTGACTTAGTAAGTCGATCAACGATAACCCAAATCACATCGTTCCTTCTCTTTGTCTGCGGAAGACCGGTAACAAAATCCATGGTGATCTTGTCCCACTTCCACTCTGGAATATCTAACGTTTGTAGAAGACCGCTAGATCACTGATGCTCGATCTTAACCTGCTGGCAGGTAAGACATTTGGAGACGTAAGTCGCAACATCCTGTTTCATACCACTCCACCAAAAGTATTGCTTGATGTTGTGGTACATCTTGGTCGAACCAGGATGAATGGAGAATGTAGAGCTATGAGCCTCAGCTAACAATGCTTCCTGGAGTTCTTGATCATCAGGAACACAAAGTCTCGTGCCCTGCCATAAGATACCGTCTTCGTCTACACGAAATTTTGTCTGCTTCTCTAAGTTCTGAATTATCGCCCAGATTTCACCATCATCCTTCTAAGCTTCCTTGATCCTAGAGAGTAACTCATGTTCCACTCTAAGATTAGCCCAGTAACCGTGCTGTCCACGTACCATGATCTCGATTTCTAGTCGCTCTAAGTCTCTTATAATTTCCTCCTCAATTTTAATGCCGTTTATCATTCCGGACTTTCTACTAAGTGCATCTGCCACTACATTCGCTTGTCGGGATGATACTGCAGATTAATGTCATAATCCTTCAACAGCTCTAACCATCTCCTTTGTCTCATGTTCAGTTCACGTTGAGTGAAGATGTACTTCAAGCTCTTGTGGTCTGTGAAGATGTCACATGATTCTCCATACAAGTAGTGCCTCCATATCTTCAATGCAAACACGACTGCTGCAAGTTCCAAGTCATGCGTAGGGTAATTTTACTCATAAGGCTTAAGCTGCCGTGAAGCGTACGCGATCACTTTCCCATGTTGCATGAGAACACAGCCAAGTCCCTTCCCTAAAGCATCATTATAGATTTGAAATCCACCTGTACCAGATGGGAGAGTAAGAATCGGTGCAGATACTAACTTCTGCTTTAGGTCTTCAAAGCTCTTCTCTCTTTCTTCAGTCCAGACGAATTTCTCCCCTTTCCGCATTAGTTTGGTCAATGGTAGTGCTAAACGGTAAAAGTTTCTCTACGAACCTACGGTAGTAACCAGCTAAGCCCAGGAAACTGCGAACTTCAGTCGTTGATGTCGGTCTTGGCCACTTGGTAATAGCCTCAACCTTTGCTAGATCCATGGTGATTCCTTCTGCTGATACAATGTGACTTAAAAACGCCACTTTGTCTAACCAGAACTCACACTTGGAGAATTTAGCATACAGCTGCTTCTGACGAAGAATCTGTAATACTGAACGAAGGTGGTCTTCGTGTCCCTCCTTGGACTTAGAGAATATCAGGATGTCGTCAATAAAGACAATGACGAACTTGTCTAAAAACTCATGGAAGATTATGTTCATCAAATCCATGAAAACAATTGGAGCATTGGTAAGGCCAAATGGCATGACTACGAATTCGTAGTGCCCATAACGCATACTGCCCTCCTTCTTCTTCACGAATAAGACTGGTGCGCCCCATGGAGATGCGCTCGGTTGAATGAAGCCTCGTTCCAGAAGTTCTTGCAATTGGTCCTTCAACTCCTTCAACTCGATGGGAGCCATGCGATAAGGAGCCTTGGAAATCGGCCCAGCTCCTAGGATGAGCTCGATATTAAACTCTACTTCACGTATAGGTGGTATGCCCAGAACTTCTTCTGGAAATACGTCTGGAGATTCTGACACTATTGGTTGATTCTGAATTGATGGAGATTCAGCATCCACCTCATGAATAGTAGCTAGATAGCCCTCGCAACCATGTGAAAGTAATGCACGTGCTTGCAAGGTTGATATGATTTGTGCCGACCTTCCGGGTATGAATCCATTGTGAATGTACTCTAGTGCATTTGCATCACCGAAGATAACCCGATATGTATGACAGTCTATGGTGGCATGATGTTTGGATAGCCAGTGCATGCCCAATATCATGTCAAAATCACTCATGTCTAACAGAAGTGCGTCAACAGGACGAATCTTGTCATAAAACTCTAGGGGAAGGATCTTGTACACATGGGTTATGTGTACAGAGTCTCTTAAAGGCGTAGAAATGTTTAGTACATTCTCTAATGGCATAGGGGATATCCTAACATTCTTAGCATAAGCAGTAGAAATGACCGAATGAGTAGCACTCGTGTCAAAAAGAACACATGCAGCTTGACCATACATATACAAGATTTCAGTGAAGGTACCTGTAGACTTTTTGGGCTGGTCGCGAGAAGTCGTGTAAACGCGTCCACTAGTATGAGGCGGCTTGGAATAAGCATGTCCAGATGCGCCCTCCATCTCGCCCTTGCGGCAGTCCTTCATGCGATGACCAGTAAGGCCACACTTGTAGCATGCGTCGCTGTCGCGACGACATGCCCCTGGGTGCCTACGGTTGCAGGTAGTGCAAAGAGGGTGAGTATACCCTCCAACAGGTGCCCTTGCTGGCTGGGAGCATGTTAACAACATTATACATGAGACATGGTTTATAGGTATAAAAGGACAATGTAGAAAAATCGTAAGATGTAATACCAGTGATAGCTGGACGGTTAGGCTGTGAACCTTTTTGGTTCTGGTCCCTCCCGTTACCATGATTCCTGGTAGAAGATTCCTAATGTGTAAGAATTATGAAATATCGCATGCAACATAAGGAAATGAGTAAGTGTAAGGACCTACTGCTGTTGGAGTTTCCAGCGTTGTTACGGTAATTATCATTACCGCCACGCCTATCCGTAGTAGAACGGTCTTGAGTCTGACCGTTTCCCTTGGGCTGAGTAGGCTGTTGCTGAGTAGCCGGCTGAGACCGGTCCCCAGTCTTCTGCCTTAAAGATGCAGTTTAAAGAGAGATATAAATATTGGATAATACTGAAATAATTCGGCATGGTCACCGTTGAATCACGAATATTTACCTCTTCTCGGGTCTCTCTGCTTCCCCAAACTCTTCTCTTTCTTGCAGCATCTCCAACTTACGTGCTGCATCAGTAACTTGTGCCACCGTGTTGAAAGTAGCACACACCAAGTTGTTGGCGACCGATGTACGAAGAGCCCATCGGAAGTGGTATGCTTGCTTTTCGGCAGTACCTGCTGCTGCGCCAAGAAAACCAGCCAAACGAAGAAAGCGATGCATGAACTCGTTGCTGTTCTCCCCAGCTCTCTACATGATTCCGTGGTAATCCCTCTTTAGCTTGTCTTGCTCAGCCTTGGGGAAGAACTGTCCCATCACTAACTCCAAAAACTGAGCCCAAGTCAAACCAGCCACCCAATGGTTACCTCCCTCAGACTGCTTGACTGCCTTCCACCATCCTAGCACATCACCTTCGAACTTGTAACAGGCAAACCTCGACTTGAAGACGGGATCACAGCTCATTTCATCGAATATCTTCTCAATATGAGCCAACCAGCTTTCAGCTTCACTGGGGAAATCAGTTCTCTCGAAGGATCGAGGACGTTGCTTGTTGAATCTCTCCAGCCATGTGACCAATGTTGCTGGAGGAGGAGGAGGAGGTACTGGATGCTGTTGCTGATTGTTGGCAGCCTGCACCTCAGCCCTGATTTCGTTCCTCAGCTGAGGAAGCAAAGCTTACATCACAGCTTGGACTGCTGCATTGAGTTGTTCCTTCTCGCGTGTGAGAACCATCTGACAGTATAACATAAAATACATGATTAAACATAAAATATATACATGAAAAAAAAAGTTATACCAATAAATCATGAGACAAAAAAATTTATGTGGGAAAACTAGTACATGAATGCACGATGAAGTTTTATGAAAACTTTTATATGCGCGAGAGTGAACGCCTATGGTCAGTTCACTCAAAACAAAAGACATGGCGAGGGGACGCCAAAGGGTCGGTCCCAAAGTTAAAAGTTTCGATAAAAGCACATGCGACTAAATAGGGCCGGTCCTGTACCAACCATTACTTAGTCATAAACCTGCGACAATGACATATATATGAATGCATGAAAACAATGAATGCATGAAAACCGACTGTCAGGTCTAGGAAGACCATAGTGACTACCCACTAATCACAGGTCGTGTTTTGAGAGCCCACAGGTCGAAGCCTTGGCTCTGATACCATAACTGTAACACCCCATTTTGGTAAATGGAATGTGACGCGTGATTATGGCGTGTCATCAAAGCATACAAGGAAAATGTCTTAAACATTACATGACCATAAAGGAAATATCGGGAACAAACATCGGTACCCCAAAGTATAAGCTCATCACACACAAACATAAGTATTGTAAAGGAAAAAGACTAAACAGTGTCCATAGAAATAAGTAGCAAAATGTATGATGAAATGCATAAAGTAATGAAGGCTAGAAAGCTTCCAATCCATATGCACGTACGCTTAAAATCTACGAGCGCCCTTGAGTACCTACCGTTTTAGGAACATGAAAGGAAAACGGCTGAGCATAAGGCTCAGTGCACAGATATACAAGCATAGAATGAATAACATAAGCATATACAACATATAGCAGCGAAATTGATTAAGTCCTAAGAAACCTGGTATAACTTAGTAAAACTGGTTTTATATTATGAAAAGCCTTATGTTTATCTTATAAAAACTGTTTAACATATTAACCATTAAGCCAATGTAGATCATGAAATATCAACGTGCATGAATACTTGGAGTGGTGACCTCATCATGCAATTAGAGGGGTTGCCTCTAATTAATATAAGTTTGGGTAGGAGGGATCAGCTCCTTGTGAAGGATACAAGGCACACACCAAATTCACCTAAATAATCTGTTAAAAACATGTAACCTAGGATGCACCCATACGCCCCACATGATAACATAATAATATGGCCAAAAGCTGAAAAGGACGTCACGCGCTATCACTCCGCCGTGGTGAAGTCATAACACTGGTGCCTGTAGTGTTATGGTTATGGTACCTCCATAACTAGGTGAAAATGGTCATGCATGTATATGGATTAGGCATTTAAATTAAACATAAGCAAATCAAAACATATAAAACATATACACGGAAAATAGTTGGCTGCATACGGGGAATCCTAATAAGGAAAGAATGTCCATAGCGAAAGGACGGAGAATCCGTACCTTATGTCCAGTGAACGAAGAAGACGAACGGAAGAGAGTCCTACTTCGATCTCACTAATGCTACATAAATAGTATACGTGTATAAGTATTCTGATTACTGAGTACGTAACTGGTTTATATCGTGTCTTAGCTTGTTTTATATGTTCATGTCTTGTTTTACTGATTTTAACGGTATGCTGTGTTTATCATGTATTCTGATTAAGTATTACGTGTATTTCTTGTATTATTATACTTGTTGTGTAATAATAAATAACTTTCTAAAATAGCAAGTTTCCTAAAATAGAAAGTTTCCAAAAATAGAAAGTTTCCCAAAGTAGAAAGTTTCCAAAAATAGATTAACTGCTTAAAATAGATTTGTTTCTAAAAATAGAAAGTTCCTAAAAACAGTAAGTTTTCTGAAATAGAAAGTTTCCATAAATTAGAATAAGCTGGATTAATAAGCTAATAAGATAAGCTTAAGTTTTACTGATTAAATATACTAAGTCATGTGATTAATAGTATAGTTTCTTAATTATAACATGTTAATTAAATAAACTATATGTTATACGATTTAATTAAATATAATCATGATTTAAATAAATTAAAGTGTAAATAATACTTAGGTTTAAACGTGAATTAATATTTATATTAATATAACCTAAGTCATGAAAATTAATTAATTGTATGTCATGTTTTAATAATTAATTATTACTATAGTCTAAGTTACATAAATAAATATTTAGGTTAAAATCATGTATTATTAAATAATAATAATAAACCTAAGTCCATGTTCTAATTAAAATAATTATATGCCATGTTAAATTAATTTAATTAACTTGTAAATAAATATACTTGTAAAACTATTAAACTTGTAAAAATATAAACCGAACCCATGTATTATTTTTATTAAAACATGTCGTAAACCGGTCCGTGAACCCATGAACCGGCCGAACCAAACCCCACCGAAAACAGTGGCAAACCGGCCTAAGCCGGTTGCCCCTGCTCTCGGCCCACTGCCACCGGCTGCTGCCAGTGGTCTTGTCCTCTCGGCTAGCCGCTGACACACAAAGGGTTCCCACCGGCAGTTGCCGGTGGTCCCCCTGCTTGCTGCGGTTCCCCCTGCATACCATAAATAGCCACCGGCTTTAGCCGATGGTGGGGCTGTGGCTGCCGAGACCTCCCAAAACCACAAGGACACCCCCGACGCGAGTCGGGGTGCCTTGTACCTGCAGTCGACCGAACCTAAACCACACCGAGACATGTGTCTCGTGTGGTGGTGCGAACCAAACGACGTTGAGAGTCATAGGACTCTCGGTTTGTGTGGCGGCCGAACACCAAACCCAAAAACACCCGAGTTGATTTTCCCCACCATGATTATTAGCATGTTTTACTCTTGTTTTTAAAACCCCCATTAATGATCACATGTTCATAAAAGCATAAAAAGAATAAAAAAGAAAGGTTTTCGGATTACTAAAACACATATAATGAACGGAGGATGAATACACGAACACGTTCTTTTGATTTGTTAATTCAAAATCAATCAATCACCCTTGTTTCTTGATGTAGCCGCCAGCCAAGGAGAGAGAGAAAAACATTTTAGGGTTTTTGCTTTTCTAAAAATTCTTCTTTGAATGAATATGAGTTCCTTAATTTGTTTATTAGTAAAATTAAACATGGGCTGGGCCCCCCCTTTCTCCTTCTTGTCCGGCTACTAGGGCCCACCAAGGGAAACCCATAGTTTTTCCTTGTTCTAATAATTTACGTGTTCGTGTGCTCGTATTTACGTTATGTTATTAATAAATATTCATGTTATTATAAATAGTTGTACGTAGTCGTAATAATAATTACGTAAATACATAACTATACGTTCGTGATCCTTACGTTCATGATTCCATGTTCGTGATTTAATTATTATTGATAATAATTATCGTGCATTTATACATACTTAATACTTATCGTGTAATAACACGTACTTAGTTCTTGTAATTTATGTTCGTGAAACGTATTCATGTTATAAAAGGAAAGTTTTAATCATGTACGTACGATTATAAGTGTACTGTTCATGGTAAAAGCATGCGGGTTTTACAATCCTGGTCGCATATCTTGTATGCAACCAGCCCTGTTGCTTATGTTATTTTGTAAGGTCCTACCCAATTTAATTCTGTTGACCATGCGTTGTAAAAGTACCCTGACTTGCTGACATGGTACACGAGATCACCCTCCTTAAACGTGACATGCCGGGCTCCTAGATCGTGGTGCTCCACTCCCCGTGATTGTAAAACCCGCACTAAAATACCATGAACAGTACATACACGAAAATACGATAAAATTAAAACTTTCCATTTATAATTTATTACACGTGTCACGACATTAAATAACATGTATTTACGTATATTATAAATGTGACGTGTTCACGATATATATAATTCACGATAATTAAACACGAACGATCACGAATATTTAACTTAACAAAAAGCTACGGGTTTTCCTCGTGGGCTTCATGTAGGCCGCGGTTAAGGACACGAAAGAAAGGGGATGGGCCTTTTGGCCCATGACCCATAATAAACTAATAATAAGAAAACACAAGGAAACTTTTATCAAATTTTAGGTTATAGAAAAAATCAAGAAACCCTGCCTCCTTTCTCTTCTTGCCGTCGGCTACCATCAACACCAAGAGGTGTTCGGGACGATTTTGATCTTTGATATTTGTGTGTATGTGTTCGTGATCATAAACCTTTTTCTTTCACGCATTAGGTAATTATCAAACCCTTTTCTTTTTAATTCTTTTAATGAGTTCATGATCTTTTTATAATGAATCTTAAAAACTAACAAGAAAACATGTTAAGATTAATTAAAAATCAAGAATTCAGGGTGTTTGGTGTTTGCTTTGTCCGACCGAGACCCAAACCGAGAGCCCAAGGCTCTCGGTGGTGTTTTTTTGCCCAACCGAGACCTCAAGGTCTTGGTGTGGGGTTGTTTGGCTCGGACACAGGCAAGGGGAACCCTGACCGCGAGTCGGGGTGTATGTTTGGTTGGTTTCGGGGCTAACCGAGACCACTAGGGTCTCGGTGTGGATCGGTTTAACAAGACCAGTGGGAACCGACACTTAGCCGGTGTGAACCGGGCTCGACAGTGGCAGCCGTGGCTCGGCAGTGGGAACCGAAGGCCACCAGTGGCAACCGGCTAGCCGGTCTAGCCACTGGTGGGGCTACGTGTGATGATCAGTCGCCGGATGACACCACTAGCCACCGGCTATGTGGTGTCAGCTAGGCATTTTTCGGGCTCGGGTATATTTTTAAACACGGGTTCGGGCTCGGGAATTTTAGAAACAGTTTATTGGTTTAATTAAATTATTTTCAAGACTAATTAATTTAAATAAATACATGACTTAGGTTAAAATATAAAAATTAATATTTCATGACTAACCTAAGTATTTACTTAGTTAATTTAATTAAAACGTGGTATTTTTAATTAAATTCTTATAATGTATAGTTTATTAATTTAACTAAGATAATTATTTAATAAGATATAATACTTGAACCATGACTTGTATTTTACTAAATAAACTTCACTTGACATTAATAATCCAGCTTATTTCTAATTATGGAAACTTACTATTTTGGAAACTTTCTATTTTTAGAAACTTACTATTTATGGAAACCTGCTATTTTTAGAAAGTTACTTAGTATTACAATACAAGTATTATAATACCATACTACATGAATAATAACAACATAATACAAGAAAAACTACATATTAACACTTAAGACAGTTAAAACATGACATAACATGAATGATAAGCTAAGAACACACCGAACCAGTAAAATACATGTATTCAGACAACTCATACACGTCCCTATTCTTATGTAGTATTATCCGTCAAGGCGGAGTAGGTTCTTTAGCGTTTCCGTTAGCTTCTACTGTACACAAGGTACGGATTTCCCGTCCTTCAGTAAGGACAATCTCTTCCTTTATTAGGATTTCCCGTATGCAGCCAACTGTTTTCCCAGTAGTTATAGATTTAAATGCTTATGTTTTATTAGTTACCTTAGCCATATACATGCATGCCAGTTTCACCTAGGTATGGAGGTATCATAACCATAACACTAGAGGCACTAGTGTTATGACTTCACCACGGCGGAGTGATAGCTCGTGGCGTCCCTTTCAGTTTATTTGGCCCTTATTATTATTTATTATCATGTGGGGCGTATGGGTGCATCCTAGTTACAGTGTTATTCAGGATTTCATGGTGAATGTGGTGTGTGCCTTGCATCCTTCACAAGGAGCTAATCCCTCCTACCCATTACCATATTAATTAGAGGCATCCCCTCTAACTTGCATGACGAGGTCACCCCTCCAAGTATTCATGCACATTGTTGACCTCATGACCTATATTGGCTTTTGATATATTAAACTAATACAGATTTTCATAAGTAAACATAAGCTATGTTTTCAGAACTAAAACCAGTAAACATGTTATACGTCTAGGTTTCCTAGGACTTATTCATTTTCTTGCTTTCATGCTTTATATGCTCTTATGATGCTTTCATTATTCTATGATTTCCATGCTTTATTGTATATCCGTGCACTGGGCGTTATGCTCATCCGTTTTCTATTTTCATGTTCCCAAACGGCAGGTACCCAGGTCGCAAGTAGGATCTCAAGAGTATGTGCATTCGGATGGAAGCTATCCAGCCTTCTATATCTTATGCATTTATCATACTTTATCTTACTTTATTTCTTGTTGGACATTGTTTAGTTCTTTTCCTTTACAGTACTTATATTTGCTTGTGTTGAGTTACTTGGACTACCGATGTTTGTTTATGGTATTTCCATATATGGTCATGAATGTTTAGACATTTACCTTGCATGCTTTAATGACACGCCATATATTACTATGATATTCCATTTTAACAAATTGGGTGTTACAATTATGGTATCAGAGCTAAAGTTTCGACATGTAGCTTTGTAAAACATGACCTGTGACATACAGGTAGTCACCAGCATCTTTCTAGAACTGACAGTTGGTTTTCATGCATTCATTTCATTTTCATTTCATGTATTCTTTTCATGCATTTCATTTCATTGTCGCTGTAATTTTGACTAAGTAATGGTTGGTACAGGACTGACCCTATTTAGTCGCATGTGTTTTATCGAAACATTTTATTTGTTTAGTCGGCCGACCCATAGGCTTCCACACTTGCCTTTTTGTTTTCGTGAACTGGCCCATAGGCGTTCACTCATGGACATATCATCATATTTAAATTACCATGCATTTTAAAACTGTTTTATGCATCATAAATAAACTCATGTTTTATACACTGTTCATGCATTTTGTAACACCCCCAAATTTATACAACTCTGTACAGCGGAAGACTAGTTGGTGTTACGGGATAGCACGTTACTCACATCATAGACAACGCATAAAAATCGCGTCGTTTATTAATAAAGCATTTCCATTCATAAATATCCAATTTACATAGGTCCCAAGTCATTATATTTCATACAAAGTTTTACAAAGTATTTGAATGGAAAATATGTATTTAAGTGCGGGCCATGAATTCTTGTTGTCTTCCCGAGAATTACCTTCAAGTACCTGAGATAAAACATGTTAAAAGAAAAGGGTCAGCGATAACGCCGAGTGAATTCATAGAGTTTAATAAATTCCATCAATATAACTTTGGTATAGAATTAGTACCAAGAATCAATTCGTACAAATCATTGTAATAGGCCGTAAAATAGCCAAAATCGTTTTATACAAATCTTTGTAATAGGCCATAAAAATAGCCAAAGTCATTTTATATAAATCCTTGTCGAAAATCATAATATAGGCATTTGCCTTAAAAATCATTATACGAGCCAATGTCGTAAAAACATCATACAATACGTCTTATGACGTTGTATAAAATCAAATAAAAATCGTTATATGAATATGGTTATGAAAACCAAAATACAAACATAATATCAATAGTATGACCCAGTATTGCTAGTCAGGCAATACATCGTAATTCGGAGCGTCCAGTAATATTTTGGTGATTTGGATTATTATAAGCCGCATGACATTGTTACCTTACTAAACCAAAACGGGTAGCTAACCCGATACCAATTTTGCCCATCTAAAGTAGCGTGTCGTCACAAAGGTCACGCTATTGGAAATCTTCTCATACATAAATTCGCTTACCAATCAATGTGGCACGACGGGGATCAACCGTCAAGGCGCGAACTGGGGTGATCGTCCCCAAATAGTACTATTAAATGCATAAGCGTCTACCAACTCCCGGTAGTTCACAATTCATGCTAATGGGACTTTTAGTGACATAACCTAACTTTAATAATCCATTTTTATTTCATCTATCGGGTCCATCAATCATTTATCGGGTCATACAATCGGGTCATTCAATCATTCGGGTCCAAAATCAATAAACAAACAATCGGGACAAATGGTGTCCTATTTTATAAAATCTAACATGTTATCTCCCTCGCGGGTTTATAAAACATTTATAAAAGCATTTAAAAGAGTGCGAGGCTATGAACTCACGTTGATTGTGGGAAGGCGGGTTATCGGCAATTCGGATGTACGGTACGTGCTTCAATCACGGAAACCTAGACAAATAATACTCGGTCTTAGACGTTTGTCCAATGACTTTATAAAAATATCAATTATGTATACATATGATGATTATTTATATATGATGATCAAGTGGGTTTACATACTCTCGTTTACTCATTTTAGTGTTATGTGTCGATAACGTTTATACCAGTTTACTAGTTTTACCTATTTACGTGTTTTTAAGTCCAATAAACTTATTACAAGTTCTTTAACTTGTTTTAATCCATTTTGTACTTATATTATCAGTACATACTCTTTCAAGTTGGGCCCAAATGGGTTAAGCCCAATAAGTTCTTTTTATGGGTGTTTATCTTATTTAGTCCAATTATTAGCCCAATGTATTTACTTAGCTCGTTAATGTCCGTTTGTCCTATAGTTCGGGTTTTTATTGGTTTTTACTTGTTATACATGTCTATATATCAGTATATAAGTTTTATAAAGTTTTTATTAGACGGGTCCAACCATCTAAGTTTTATTTAACAAAAACGTTAATTTTACGGCAATAGCCGAAAAAGTAGTAAAAATCATGTTTATAGTTTTATAACTTATAAAACTTAACAAGTTTCCATTTTCATCATTTATACACTTATTACACCTTTTATATATTTATATAAATAAGTTTTATAAGTTAGTGGGTTTTTATTTACATTTTATATATTAAAATGTGAGTGCTTATATAATAGTATTATTCTTTAATTTCCAAAAATCTGATTTTTAACTTCATCTTCACCAAAAATTCCATATCTTGAGTTCTACATGGAGATAGAAGCTCAAATTTTTATCACATAAACTACATGATATTTGCTACATTTAACTCTTTTATAGCTACTGTTGAATCATCCTTTAAGTATTTTCTAAAAATCGTCCAAAACAGTAACTTCAGATTTATACCCTAAACTTGTTTTGATCGTATCTCACTCATTATTTTGATTCCATTGCATGGCCAACTCTCACATGTGTACAAGACCCATAGATTACTGTAAATGGGTTCTACTTCATCATATTATCAGTTTACCACTTGGTTCTTTACTGTTTTATACAGCCATGCAAATTAATCAAGATTTTAACCTTGTTTCATATGGTTTTTCACCTTTTTAATCATGTTTATCAACAACAAATCCCCACATAACATTTTTATCATCATATAATCATCATAAATATATACAATAGGAAATAAAATACAAGTTTACATAATCAAAATAATAAGAAGTTGAGGAGGACAATCTTTATACCACCATGATGATGTAGGTTGATCAAAACATGGATTTTTGATGGAGAAACTTGTGCATAGCCAAGACCATCATCAAGACCTCCAATCTTCATCAACTCCTTGTGGAAAATCAGCCCTATGACACCATGAAAACACCTCCATGGATGTTATAAGTTGCACCAATCTTCATCTTTTTGAATGGAGATTAACATATGTTAATTATAACATATATTTATGGTTAAAACTTGTATGAAATGGGTGTTTTGTGGAGCTTTTGGGACGGCATCCATGGAGAAGGAGGGAGAGAGAAGTGGTTTTGCATGTTGAGTGAAATGTGTGTATGGTTTTTAGTTAGCTAGTTTTGAGGTGTGAGTGGAAAGGCTTAAGGTGTAAGCTAAGTTACACTTGTAACTAGCTAGCTTAAAATTTGACACCAAGTGTGTTAAGTTGTAGTGTTGGCCGGTTTTGATGGGGTGGGACAAGTGTCCCACTTGTCTCATCCCATTTATTTACGGGTACTCCTCGATTCTAGTTTCCTCGATTTGCGTGCCCTCGGGTCATTTTACGAAAAACGTTTTTATAAATTATGAATCAACGTCATAAAACGAATCCAATAAAAATTGTTTCATCAAAAACGGAGTTCGAAAACGTAAATACGTAATCCTAAGGTTTCCGGTTTAGTCGTAAAGGACGTTAAAATAAAATCGTAAGTCCTAATCTCTTCTCGTAAATTTGTGAGTTTATGAACCAACACAAATTTAAAACTCCAAAATAATATTTTCAGATAAATTTATTTTCTGAAATGTCGGACTGTCACCAAAGACGGTGTATGTAAACGTAAGCACGTAACGTTGAATCCTCCGGTTTAGACGTAGTCGACGCTACTTCAAGACGTAAATCCAAATTTCTTCCCAAAAATATGTGAGTTCATATTGTAAATTGTTTTTAAATAATATTCAAGAATAAAATATCAACCATAAATTGACGGATTGTCACAGCATTTACCCCTAAACAGGATCTTTGTCCTCAAAGATCATCTTACCTTACTACTCGCTTCTTATAGAGTTTAAGCCATGTGGGTAATTCCTCCACATTCGGTCTTTTCTCACAAGTGCAATTCATTATAATACGCGAGTTTCATCAAACATAACTACGGGAATAAGATCAGGCTTAATGTTGACTTACTTTCTCTATCCATGATGTTCACGGGTTTCTGATGAATGCAACTTTTCGCCGATCTAAGCTCTACTAAGAATAATCAGAATTTCACTTGATAGATATTCCATCAAGTGTGATTTACGAAACCTAATTCACGCGGTTCTTGAAGTCCTAGGGTAGATCCAGCTTATATGCCTTTCAATCCCAACTTTTACATCATTTCAATGGTCCCATACAACGGGGACTTATATCCCATGATTTGTCAGATCATGAATTCATTTTTCCAAGGTTAAAAATTGTGGCATAACTTCGCTACCCATTTGGCACTTCAAGATCTACTTTTCATATTCACATAACCTCTTGCCTACTATCGGCAGTCAATAATCAAATCCTAATTTCAACAATCATTTCAGATCTCGTGGGTCGGGTATTTTGCAAGGTTAGGTTCGCCATCACAGGAAACCTTAAACCTAAAAGACATGTCCAACTCACAATGGGTGTATGTCGGATGTCTTCATCTCAACTCCTGCTTACAGATGCTCTAAGATTCAGATCCTAACAAGATTCGATCTCGATCCTAATATGATGATTATCAATGATAATCTCTTCAAAGGAAAACGATTATACGGTTCATTACCAAAGGTCAATCATTCAAACACAAACAGCACTTATATTACCTTGTATCGTTACTTTACCTCGTCCCTTCGATTTGGGGTGGTACATAGTACTCTCATCAAGGTTCGTTCTCAATGATTTCTGAGCAAACCTCTAGAAATTCGATGCGAAGCGAAGATCTTGATATAGATGTTCGATACAGGCACACCATGTTTACATAATTCTTTTGCATTTATCATTATCGAGAATGATATTAGTAGATTTGGTCATTCTGTCGACGATGACCCAAATCGAATCAAATTCAGATGATGACCTTTGCAATAGCTAGACGTTTACTAATGTATGAGGCGATGTCTGCCCTCATAATTTCCATTAGTACAACTTCTTCAGACAAAGATACTTTGGTCAAAAATGACATACATATAATACTTATACTTACAAATTCCAACATAACTATATCTCATAATCCTCCATATTTAGGTAATCATAAGTGGCCTTTAAAATATTTAACGCTATCGGCTTCTCAATTCTAATGGTTCACATTAGCCGTGAAACCTTTCACTATTTATATTATCCTTCTTACAAACATCGTTTATTTTTATATCGTTCGGCAATTTATTTTGTACCTTCATTATTAAGGAACATGTCCTAACTGGTTCTTTATCTTTTCTACATAATGCGTCGGTATCTATATCCACTTCTCATGATGATATAATTATCATGTCTACAATTCACTCAGATATTCTTTTTATATTATGCGTTAGTATTTACGTTCAACTTTCTTCATATTTTCTAAGTTTTAGTTTCTTCTCAACTATCATTTTTATCCGTTTTACTCAATCCGATGTCTAAAGCGTTGATAATTATTATAATTAACTAAATAATTATTAGTTAATTTTTATGAAGCGTAAACGTAAAAGTTTTAAATTTCTTAGTTCGACCAATTATATAAAATGTTCAAAAATAATTTGAATTTAATTAACAAGATTTTTGTTGATTATCGAAAATAATTAATAAGATTCGTAAATGTTTGAATAATCTTTATTTATACTTTGGTCAAATTTCCTTAGTTTGAAAAGCGTAAATTATCGTTTCAAATTTCAAGTCATGTTTTATATAGTTTCCTTAATTCCTCTTAAGTTGTCAAAAAGTATACACAAACATTTACCCCTAAACAGAAGTTTAGTTAAATGGTTTGTGTATAAGGGAATAATCCCTTAAAATTCTTTGTTAAAATATTTGTCAAAATATATTTGCACTTTCTTTTTAGTAAAATCCAAAGTCTTAAAGGGCTCTTAATTTTTGAAGAGTCAATTTATATTCCATTATCTATTAATCACATGGTTAAATCATGTAAAGATTCAAGTCTTTACTCACGTGTTAGTTATTCAAGGTTCAGGTTTTCATTGTTTAGCCAATTAAGGGCATTCTCATTAATAATTATTAACTCATCCTTATTCTTATATACAAACAAATAGTCCTTAATGATCACGAGCATGAATTTATCAAATTACAGCCTACACACGTGATTCATCATATTTATGAATGCTACATGTGCATTGGTCAATCCAAACGACATCACGTGGAACTCATAATGTTCATTACAAGCACCGGATGTAGTGATTGAAATAGATAATCTCTTTCGCAGATGCGAAGTTGATGATAACCATGCTATGGATCAAATTTGCTAGAACCTTGTAAATGATCGAACAATTCTTCCATTTCGAATTATGGATATCGTTTTCGATTGTCAATTTACTTAGTCACAGTAATCTATACATGTAAGGAAAGATAACACCATAGCTCTTCAGGATGACAGGCTTGGTATAATAAAATCTTTCTCCGACAACTTTCTCAGTTGTACGGTAATTCCTTAAATTCAGATGGTGCTGACGTACAGTGCACCGGTAATATAACCAATACCAAATTCAACTTGCCTTAGTGGCGAAAGTCTAGGTAGTTCACCAACAAATACCTCATAAAGTTTCAGATAAGATAAACATCTTTTAATAAATACATACTAGGTTCTTTCTAGATTACAATATCTATAACTAGTTCACAACCAATCACAATATAATCTCAAGTCTAAATACAGGATACGATCACCCGTCAAGAATTAATTAGTTCACTTTTGATAATCAACATCTTATCTTTTTAGGGGAATTCAATTCGAGTTCCCATCAATTAAGACAATGTCGTCATGTCATAATCAATCAATCCATTCTACTGGCACTATCAACCTTCCAGTTTCATTGCCGTCGATAAGATGTGAACTTCTCAAAAGACTAATAATAACTCATAATCCTTCACAAATTCAAGGATATCTGGAGACACAACTACTATCAAAAGAGTAAGGTCAACTCATAATTTACGCGAGAGAATTTCAAATCAGATACAGACGAAAACACTTAACGAATATGAATATATTCCATGTTTTCATAATTTGAGTACGCATTCGAAAGCTCCTCGGACCGTTACCCAGGTCATTCAAATGAAATCAAATCAAAATAAATGATAGGAACGTCGATACATCCAGTCGGGTATCAACACTCGATAATCAAATACTTTTCCTAAGAATCTCACTACGGGAGAATTGGACAAGAACGGGATATCAATTGTCAAATAAGACAATTTCCACAGATGAGTAAGTTCAACTCAGAAGAATAGATGCTACAGGCACATATGTAGGTGTCCCTAACATTATGTCCTTATTTTTCACTTTTTGCAGATCTCATAAAATTTAATCTTTCACAATCTTTAAAGAGAATGTAGTGTTTATTAATCAGTTTTATGGTGACTACTAGTCAGTCTTGCATAGTCCATTCCAAATTGTATGTAGGCGCGCAACTATATACAATTTCAAGATTAACGATGCAATACTCAGTTCGTCAAAATTTTATCATCATATTTGTAATAAAAACATTTTCATGCTTAGTTCTTAAATAAGAATCAAAAATTACAATGATTTTCTTTGTTATGAAAACAATTAGGTTTTCCAAAGTGTTTTATAAACAACTTCATTTTCATAACAATCACTTATAAATCTCACTTCGAATAATCCTTATAGTGATGAAAATTCAATTTCCTCAAATGATACTGTTTTATCTTTATAAAAACAATGTGTGATCTGCAAAGGAGTGATGAAAGCTTGTTTATCAAGAATTAACTACGATATGATAGGAAATGAGCTTAGCCAATTAATCATGAGGTTCATGACCTTGATGGCACTCAATAAGAATAATCCACAACGTAACTCAATTCGAGATGAGTACTTGTTCAATGGTTGTATCACTAATGCGAACATTAGGATGAAGCAATAAAGGATAGATAACATCAATAAATGTAGAATTTAGCAATCAAAGGTAGTCTTTTCATTAATCACAAACAAGTCAAATTGTACCGTAACACATTACGTGTCACTATGTCATACAATTCTCAAAACTCATCCTACCAACTGATATCTCAGTTAAGTTAGGGATTATTTTTAAAAGATACCACAATGAATACTAATCTACAAGAGTCATTAGGGGTTCCATATGTCCCAGAAGATCCATCGGTCTCAATTCAGAAGAAGATCTCTTCAATTCATTTCTTGGACACTAGGCATCCTCGTTAGTGGACAATGGCCTAGGAACAGCCCTTAACACAAACTAACAATCAATTAAATCCTTATAATTCAATCACAAAACTTAACGACTTCCTCTTAACAATCTTATATCCCATACAAATTAAATTTTACTTTATTCAAGTTTCAATCAATTTAATACTCAATTCGATATCCTACCTCATTATCCAATACTTACAACCTTATTCTTCGGCCTTGTAAAGGCAATAAAAGCTCAATATGATCAACACTTAATTTCCAATCCTATAACTCCTTTATCAATAATTATCAAATGAGTCATTAATATGAAATGACTTGATCATTCAACTAGACTTCTCGGAAAGGTATTAGTGGCATGAGGCTTTTGGGTAATGGTTCCAATAACAGCTTCAAGTGCAACATTAACCCTTTCGATTTCAAATTTAAGAATTTGATGACAACGAATCAGATGACATCTTTCCAGGTGGTAACGTTTTGTCAAACTCCACTCTATAAGAAAAGATCGTCATGACATCGATATCAGATTTAATCTCGCCAATTCTTCTTCAATATCACAATCAACTAATATCTACACTTCTACGAATATCAACCATTTGTTGGGATCATAAATATCCACAACTTGGTTTAGATCTAGGATAGCTAGAATTCCTACGAGAATAGCTTCGATTAATTTACTAGGGGATTTAGGGTTACTTGTGACAATCTGCGTCGTATAAATACCTCGTATAAAAATCAAAATAATCATCAAACAATCATGTAATAAAATTACATCATATATATAATCCAAGTTATATATATATTAAAATAACACCTCTCAGTCTTGGCCTTGTCGGTAACTCGGGAATTCTTCGGCACCGTTATAGTCAAAAGATTTTTAGACATTTTTAGAAAAATGTTTATAGTTAAAAGATTTTGAAAAGTTTTATTCAAAACCTTGGTTTTAAAAATCTTTTGTTCTCTATAACGAGAACTCTGGTACCAAACTGTAACACCCCCAAATTTATACAACTCTGTACAGCGGAAGACTAGTTGGTGTTACGGGATAGCACATTACTCACATCATAGACAACGCATAAAAATCGCGTCGTTTATTAATAAAGCATTTCCATTCATAAATATCCAATTTACATAGGTCCCAAGTCATTATATTTCATACAAAGTTTTACAAAGTATTTGAATGGAAAATATGTATTTAAGTGCGGGCCATGAATTCTTGTTGTCTTCCCGAGAATTACCTTCAAGTACCTGAGATAAAACATGTTAAAAGAAAAGGGTCAGCGATAACGCCGAGTGAATTCATAGAGTTTAATAAATTCCATCAATATAACTTTGGTATAGAATTAGTACCAAAAATCAATTCGTACAAATCATTGTAATAGGCCGTAAAATAGCCAAAATCGTTGTATACAAATCTTTGTAATAGGCCATAAAAATAGCCAAAGTCATTTTATATAAATCCTTGTCGAAAATCATAATATAGGCATTTGCCTTAAAAATCATTATACGAGCCAATGTCGTAAAAACATCATACAATACGTCTTATGACGTTGTATAAAATCAAATAAAAATCGTTATATGAATATGGTTATGAAAACCAAAATACAAACATAATATCAATAGTATGACCCAGTATTGCTAGTCAGGCAATACATCGTAATTCGGAGCGTCTAGTAATATTTTGGTGATTTGGATTATTATAAGCCGCATGACATTGTTACCTTACTAAACCAAAACGGGTAGCTAACCCGATACCAATTTTGCCCATCTAAAGTAGCGTGTCGTCACAAAGGTCACGCTATTGGAAATCTTCTCATACATAAATTCGCTTACCAATCAATGTGGCACGACGGGGATCAACCGTCAAGGCGCGAACTGGGGTGATCGTCCCCAAATAGTACTATTAAATGCATAAGCGTCTACCACCTCCCGGTAGTTCACAATTCATGCTAATGGGACTTTTAGTGACATAACCTAACTTTAATAATCCATTTTTATTTCATCTATCGGGTCCATTAATCATTTATCGGGTCATACAATCGGGTCATTCAATCATTCGGGTCCAAAATCAATAAACAAACAATCGGGACAAATGGTGTCCTATTTTATAAAATCTAACACGTTATCTCCCTCGCGGGTTTATAAAACATTTATAAAAGCATTTAAAAGAGTGCGAGGCTATGAACTCACGTTGATTGTGGGAAGGCGGGTTATCGGCAATTCGGATGTACGGTACGTGCTTCAATCACGGAAACCTAGACAAATAATACTCGGTCTTAGACGTTTGTCCAATGACTTTATAAAAATATCAATTATGTATACATATGATGATTATTTATATATGATGATCAAGTGGGTTTACATACTCTCGTTTACTCATTTTAGTGTTATGTGTCGATAACGTTTATACCAGTTTACTAGTTTTACCTATTTACGTGTTTTTAAGTCCAATAAACTTATTACAAGTTCTTTAACTTGTTTTAATCCATTTTGTACTTATATTATCAGTACATACTCTTTCAAGTTGGGCCCAAATGGGTTAAGCCCAATAAGTTCTTTTTATGGGTGTTTATCTTATTTAGTCCAATTATTAGCCCAATGTATTTACTTAGCTCGTTAATGTCCGTTTGTCCTATAGTTCGGGTTTTTATTGGTTTTTACTTGTTATACATGTCTATATATCAGTATATAAGTTTTATAAAGTTTTCATTAGACGGGTCCAACCATCTAAGTTTTATTTAACAAAAACGTTAATTTTACGGCAATAACCGAAAAAGTAGTAAAAATCATGTTTATAGTTTTATAACTTATAAAACTTAACAAGTTTCCATTTTCATCATTTATACACTTATTACACCTTTTATATATTTATATAAATAAGTTTTATAAGTTAGTGGGTTTTTATTTACATTTTATATATTAAAATGTGAGTGCTTATATAATAGTATTATTCTTTAATTTCCAAAAATCTGATTTTTAACTTCATCTTCACCAAAAATTCCATATCTTGAGTTCTACATGGAGATAGAAGCTCAAATTGTTATCACATAAACTACATGATATTTGCTACATTTAACTCTTTTATAGCTACTGTTGAATCATCTTTAAGTATTTTCTAAAAATCGTCCAAAACAGTAACTTCAGATTTATACCCTAAACTTGTTTTGATCATATCTCACTCATTATTTTGATTCCATTGCATGGCCAACTCTCACATGTGTACAAGACCCATAGCTTACTGTAAATGGGTTCTACTTCATCATATTATTAGTTTACCACTTGGTTCTTTACTGTTTTATACAGCCATGCAAATTAATCAAGATTTTAACCTTGTTTCATATGGTTTTTCACCTTTTTAATCATGTTTATCAACAACAAATCCCCACATAACATTTTTATCATCATATAATCATCATAAATATATACAATAGGAAATAAAATACAAGTTTACATAATCAAAATAATAAGAAGTTGAGGAGGACAATCTTTATACCACCATGATGATGTAGGTTGATCAAAACATGGATTTTTGATGGAGAAACTTGTGCATAGCCAAGACCATCATCAAGACCTCCAATCTTCATCAACTCCTTGTGGAAAATCAGCCCTATGACACCATGAAAACACCTCCATGGATGTTATAAGTTGCACCAATCTTCATCTTTTTGAATGGAGATTAACATATGTTAATTATAACATATATTTAAGGTTAAAACTTGTATGAAATGGGTGTTTTGTGGAGCTTTTGGGACGGCATCCATGGAGAAGGAGGGAGAGAGAAGTGGTTTTGCATGTTGAGTGAAATGTGTGTATGGTTTTTAGTTAGCTAGTTTTGAGGTGTGAGTGGAAAGGCTTAAGGTGTAAGCTAAGTTACACTTGTAACTAGCTAGCTTAAAATTTGACACCAAGTGTGTTAAGTTGAAGTGTTGGCCGGTTTTGATGGGGTGGGACAAGTGTCCCACTTGTCTCATCCCATTTATTTACGGGTACTCCTCGATTCTAGTTTCCTCGATTTGCGTGCCCTCGGGTCGTTTTACGAAAAACGTTTTTATAAATTATGAATCAACGTCATAAAACGAATCCAATAAAAATTGTTTCATCAAAAACGGAGTTCGAAAACGTAAATACGTAATCCTAAGGTTTCCGGTTTAGTCGTAAAGGACGTTAAAATAAAATCGTAAGTCCTAATCTCTTCTCGTAAATTTGTGAGTTTATGAACCAACACAAATTTAAAACTCCAAAATAATATTTTCAGATAAATTTATTTTCTGAAATGTCGGACTGTCACCAAAGACGGTGTATGTAAACGTAAGCACGTAACGTTGAATCCTCCGGTTTAGACGTAGTCGACGCTACTTCAAGACGTAAATCCAAATTTCTTCCCAAAAATATGTGAGTTCATATTGTAAATTGTTTTTAAATAATATTCAAGAATAAAATATCAACCATAAATTGACGGATTGTCACACATTTTCTCCTCATGTCATATTTGTTCAGACTCATTATTTATGCTACATTTTGTTTTAAACTGTCAGATGGTGAACACACGCAATGCTCAAGATTTGGCTGCAGCTATTAATGCAGCTCTGCAAACCCTCTTTCCCCAACTTCGCAATGAAATCAGGGACGAAAGTCATGCTGTAATCCAAGCCCAGGGTGTTCAATTTGGCTCTCATCCTCAGAACCACAACAATCCTCCACCTCCACCGCATGTTACCCTTATGACTTAGTTGGAGCGATTCAACAAACAGAGACCCCGTTCGTTTGAGCAGACTGGCAACCCCAACGAGGCTTAAGCTTGGATTTCTCACATCGAGAAGATATTTGATGCGATGGGTTATGACAACGTTTTCAAGGCAAGACTGGCTTGCTATAAGTTTGAAAGTGATGTGCTGCAGTGGTGGAAGTCAGTCAAGCAGTCCAACGGTGGTGATGATTGGGTTGTACTGCTGACATGTGACTAGTTTAAGTAGCTCTTCCTTAATCAGTACTTCCCGCATGTTGAGCAGGAGAAACTTAAGAGGGATTATCATAATATCCGACAGGTTGCTAGGGAGAACATCAACGAATTCATGCAGAGGTTTCTTCGTTTGGCTAGATTCTTGGGAGCAACAACTGGTACTACTGAGGAGCAAGCTAAGAAGTTTCACGGGGCTCTTCGCACTTTGGTTGCCAACAGTTTGGTTTGTGCTACGTTCACTGCATTGGCATAAGTGGCCGATGTAGCCAGAAAGCTTGAGATGCTTAAGGAACGAGAGGAGTTTGGTGATGATCGATCAGTGAAGAGGTATCTTCAATCACCAATTGTAAACCATTCATCTCTTTCAGTATTTTCATTTCATATCATCCTCTGTTCAACTTTACATTTCAGACAGAAAACTGACGATCGGAAACCTGCAGGCGCTCAACATCAAGCATCTAAGGGAAATGGTCAAACCAACGACCGTTCTGGTTCAGATAGGCGTGGCGGTAATGATAATTACCGTAACAATGCCAATAATTCGAACAACAGCAGGTCCCTACATTTACATTCTTTCATGTTAAACTGTCTTATGATATGGTATTCTAACACTCCAAAGACTCTTATCCAGGAACAATAACAACGACAGGGATCATGACCATAGAGGTTCACAGCCTAACCGTTCTACTTCATCTGGTAACTATTAAACCTTCAATCAAGCTTATGTTCCATGATCATGTCTCATGCATGTAATCCTGAAATAGGCTAACAGCTAGCTAGGACGCTTGTTGGAGGGTTCACGCATCCTATCTGTCCTACTTGTTCGCACAGACATTCTGGTGTTTGTCGCCGAGGTACTAGTGGTTGTTTCAAGTGTGGCCAATAAGCCAATCAGCAGAAGCATTATCGCCAAGGTGAGATAAAAGGCACCTATGGACATGCCGACTCCAAACCACCTCCTACTTCTGATCGCGTGTTCACTACAACTAGAGACCAAGCGAACAAGACTTCAGGTACCATCACTGGGGATCTCTTTATGAATGGTTTAGCAGCATGCGTTCTGTTTGATACAGGAGAAACTCATTCAGTCATATCCACTACTTTTGCTATACGTGTTAGGATTTCTCCTATGCCATTCGATAATGCCTTAAGCATTTCCACGCCACTTAGGGACTATGTACGAATCACCCAGTTGTATAGAGATCTTCCCCTAAAATTTGATGATAGAATCTGTAACACCCCCAAATTTATACAACTCTGTACAGCGGAAGACTAGTTGGTGTTACGGGATAGCACATTACTCACATCATAGACAACGCATAAAAATCGCGTCGTTTATTAATAAAGCATTTCCATTCATAAATATCCAATTTACATAGGTCCCAAGTCATTATATTTCATACAAAGTTTTACAAAGTATTTGAATGGAAAATATGTATTTAGGTGCGGGCCATGAATTCTTGTTGTCTTCCCGAGAATTACCTTCAAGTACCTGAGATAAAACATGTTAAAAGAAAAGGGTCAGCGATAACGCCGAGTGAATTCATAGAGTTTAATAAATTCCATCAATATAACTTTGGTATAGAATTAGTACCAAAAATCAATTCGTACAAATCATTGTAATAGGCCGTAAAATAGCCAAAATCGTTTTATACAAATCATTGTAATAGGCCATAAAAATAGCCAAAGTCATTTTATATAAATCCTTGTCGAAAATCATAATATAGGCATTTGCCTTAAAAATCATTATACGAGCCAATGTCGTAAAAACATCATACAATACGTCTTATGACGTTGTATAAAATCAAATAAAAATCGTTATATGAATATGGTTATGAAAACCAAAATACAAACATAGTATCAATAGTATGACCTAGTATTGCTAGTCAGGCAATACATCGTAATTCGGAGCGTCCAGTAATATTTTGGTGATTTGGATTATTATAAGCCGCATGACATTGTTACCTTACTAAACCAAAACGGGTAGCTAACCCGATACCAATTTTGCCCATCTAAAGTAGCGTGTCGTCACAAAGGTCACGCTATTGGAAATCTTCTCATACATAAATTCGCTTACCAATCAATGTGGCACGACGGGGATCAACCGTCAAGGCGCGAACTGGGGTGATCGTCCCCAAATAGTACTATTAAATGCATAAGCGTCTACCAACTCCCGGTAGTTCACAATTCATGCTAATGGGACTTTTAGTGACATAACCTAACTTTAATAATCCATTTTTATTTCATCTATCGGGTCCATCAATCATTTATCGGGTCATACAATCGGGTCATTCAATCATTCGGGTCCAAAATCAATAAACAAACAATCGGGACAAATGGTGTCCTATTTTATAAAATCTAACATGTTATCTCCCTCGCGGGTTTATAAAACATTTATAAAAGCGTTTAAAAGAGTGCGAGGCTATGAACTCACGTTGATTGTGGGAAGGCGGGTTATCGGCAATTCGGATGTACGGTACGTGCTTCAATCACGGAAACCTAGACAAATAATACTCGGTCTTAGACGTTTGTCCAATGACTTTATAAAAATATCAATTATGTATACATATGATGATTATTTATATATGATGATCAAGTGGGTTTACATACTCTCGTTTACTCATTTTAGTGTTATGTGTCGATAACGTTTATACCAGTTTACTAGTTTTACCTATTTACGTGTTTTTAAGTCCAATAAACTTATTACAAGTTATTTAACTTGTTTTAATCCATTTTGTACTTATATTATCAGTACATACTCTTTCAAGTTGGGCCCAAATGGGTTAAGCCCAATAAGTTCTTTTTATGGGTGTTTATCTTATTTAGTCCAATTATTAGCCCAATGTATTTACTTAGCTCGTTAATGTCCGTTTGTCCTATAGTTCGGGTTTTTATTGGTTTTTACTTGTTATACATGTCTATATATCAGTATATAAGTTTTATAAAGTTTTCATTAGACGGGTCCAACCATCTAAGTTTTATTTAACAAAAACGTTAATTTTACGGCAATAGCCGAAAAAGTAGTAAAAATCATGTTTATAGTTTTATAACTTATAAAACTTAACAAGTTTCCATTTTCATCATTTATACACTTATTACACCTTTTATATATTTATATAAATAAGTTTTATAAGTTAGTGGGTTTTTATTTACATTTTATATATTAAAATGTGAGTGCTTATATAATAGTATTATTCTTTAATTTCCAAAAATATGATTTTTAACTTCATCTTCACCAAAAATTCCATATCTTGAGTTCTACATGGAGATAGAAGCTCAAATTTTTATCACATAAACTACATGATATTTTCTACATTTATCTCTTTTATAGCTACTGTTGAATCATCCTTTAAGTATTTTCTAAAAATCGTCCAAAACAGTAACTTCAGATTTATACCCTAAACTTGTTTTGATCATATCTCACTCATTATTTTGATTCCATTGCATGGCCAACTCTCACATGTGTACAAGACCCATAGCTTACTGTAAATGGGTTCTACTTCATCATATTATCAGTTTACCACTTGGTTCTTTACTGTTTTATACAGCCATGCAAATTAATCAAGATTTTAACCTTGTTTCATATGGTTTTTCACCTTTTTAATCATGTTTATCAACAACAAATCCCCACATAACATTTTTATCATCATATAATCATCATAAATATATACAATAGGAAATAAAATACAAGTTTACATAATCAAAATAATAAGAAGTTGAGGAGGACAATCTTTATACCACCATGATGATGTAGGTTGATCAAAACATGGATTTTTGATGGAGAAACTTGTGCATAGTCAAGACCATCATCAAGACCTCCAATCTTCATCAACTCCTTGTGGAAAATCAGCCCTATGACACCATGAAAACACCTCCATGGATGTTATAAGTTGCACCAATCTTCATCTTTTTGAATGGAGATTAACATATGTTAATTATAACATATATTTATGGTTAAAACTTGTATGAAATGGGTGTTTTGTGGAGCTTTTGGGACGGCATCCATGGAGAAGGAGGGAGAGAGAAGTGGTTTTGCATGTTGAGTGAAATGTGTGTATGGTTTTTAGTTAGCTAGTTTTGAGGTGTGAGTGGAAAGGCTTAAGGTGTAAGCTAAGTTACACTTGTAACTAGCTAGCTTAAAATTTGACACCAAGTGTGTTAAGTTGTAGTGTTGGCCGGTTTTGATGGGGTGGGACAAGTGTCCCACTTGTCTCATCCCATTTATTTACGGGTACTCCTCGATTCTAGTTTCCTCGATTTGCGTGCCCTCGGGTCGTTTTACGAAAAACGTTTTTATAAATTATGAATCAACGTCATAAAACGAATCCAATAAAAATTGTTTCATCAAAAACGGAGTTCGAAAACGTAAATACGTAATCCTAAGGTTTCCGGTTTAGTCGTAAAGGACGTTAAAATAAAATCGTAAGTCCTAATCTCTTCTCGTAAATTTGTGAGTTTATGAACCAACACAAATTTAAAACTCCAAAATAATATTTTCAGATAAATTTATTTTCTGAAATGTCGGACTGTCACCAAAGACGGTGTATGTAAACGTAAGCACGTAACGTTGAATCCTCCGGTTTAGACGTAGTCGACGCTACTTCAAGACGTAAATCCAAATTTCTTCCCAAAAATATGTGAGTTCATATTGTAAACTGTTTTTAAATAATATTCAAGAATAAAATATCAACCATAAATTGACGGATTGTCACAGCATTTACCCCTAAACAGGATCTTTGTCCTCAAAGATCATCTTACCTTACTACTCGCTTCTTATAGAGTTTAAGCCATGTGGGTAATTCCTCCACATTCGGTCTTTTCTCACAAGTGCAATTCATTATAATACGCGAGTTTCATCAAACATAACTACGGGAATAAGATCAGGCTTAATGTTGACTTACTTTCTCTATCCATGATGTTCACGGGTTTCTGATGAATGCAACTTTTCGCCGATCTAAGCTCTACTAAGAATAATCAGAATTTCACTTGATAGATATTCCATCAAGTGCGATTTACGAAACATAATTCACGCGGTTCTTGAAGTCCTAGGGTAGATCCAGCTTATATGCCTTTCAATCCCAACTTTTACATCATTTCAATGGTCCCATACAACGGGGACTTATATCCCATGATTTGTCAGATCATGAATTCATTTTTCCAAGGTTAAAAATTGTGGCATAACTTCGCTACCCATTTGGCACTTCAAGATCTACTTTTCATATTCACATAACCTCTTGCCTACTATCGGCAGTCAATAATCAAATCCTAATTTCAACAATCATTTCAGATCTCGCGGGTCGGGTATTTTGCAAGGTTAGGTTCGCCATCACAGGAAACCTTAAACCTAAAAGACATGTCCAACTCACAATGGGTGTATGTCGGATGTCTTCATCTCAACTCCTGCTTACAGATGCTCTAAGATTCAGATCCTAACAAGATTCGATCTCGATCCTAATATGATGATTATCAATGATAATCTCTTCAAAGGAAAACGATTATACGGTTCATTACCAAAGGTCAATCATTCAAACACAAACAGCACTTATATTACCTTGTATCGTTACTTTACCTCGTCCCTTCGATTTGGGGTGGTACATAGTACTCTCATCAAGGTTCGTTCTCAATGATTTCTGAGCAAACCTCTAGAAATTCGATGCGAAGCGAAGATCTTGATATAGATGTTCGATACAGGCACACCATGTTTACATAATTCTTTTGCATTTATCATTATCGAGAATGATATTAGCAGATTTGGTCATTCTGTCGACGATGACCCAAATCGAATCAAATTCAGATGATGACCTTTGCAATAGCTAGACGTTTACTAATGTATGAGGCGATGTCTGCCCTCATAATTGCCATTAGTACAACTTCTTCAGACAAAGATACTTTGGTCAAAAATGACATACATATAATACTTATACTTACAAATTCCAACATAACTATATCTCATAATCCTCCATATTTAGGTAATCATAAGTGGCCTTTAAAATATTTAACGCTATCGGCTTCTCAATTCTAATGGTTCACATTAGCCGTGAAACCTTTCACTATTTATATTATCCTTCTTACAAACATCGTTTATTTTTATATCGTTCGGCAATTTATTTTGTACCTTCATTATTAAGGAACATGTCCTAACTGGTTCTTTATCTTTTCTACATAATGCGTCGGTATCTATATCCACTTCTCATGATGATATAATTATCATGTCTACAATTCACTCAGATATTCTTTCTATATTATGCGTTAGTATTTACGTTCAACTTTCTTCATATTTTCTAAGTTTTAGTTTCTTCTCAACTATCATTTTTATCCGTTTTACTCAATCCGATGTCTAAAGCGTTGATAATTATTATAATTAATTAAATAATTATTAGTTAATTTTTATGAAGCGTAAACGTAAAAGTTTTAAATTTCTTAGTTCGACCAATTATATAAAATGTTCAAAAATAATTTGAATTTAATTAACAAGATTTTTGTTGATTTATCGAAAATAATTAATAAGATTCGTAAATGTTTGAATAATCTTTGTTTATACTTTGGTCAAATTTCCTTAGTTTGAAAAGCGTAAATTATCGTTTCAAATTTCAAGTCATGTTTTATATAGTTTCCTTAATTCCTCTTAAGTTGTCAAAAAGTATACACAAACATTTACCCCTAAACAGAAGTTTAGTTAAATGGTTTGTGTATAAGGGAATAATCCCTTAAAATTCTTTGTTAAAATATTTGTCAAAATATATTTGCACTTTCTTTTTAGTAAAATCCAAAGTCTTAAAGGGCTCTTAATTTTTGAAGAGTCAATTTATATTCCATTATCTATTAATCACATGGTTAAATCATGTAAAGATTCAAGTCTTTACTCACGTGTTAGTTATTCAAGGTTCAGGTTTTCATTGTTTAGCCAATTAAGGGCATTCTCATTAATAATTATTAACTCATCCTTATTCTTATATACAAACAAATAGTCCTTAATGATCACGAGCATGAATTTATCAAATTACAGCCTACACACGTGATTCATCATATTTATGAATGCTACATGTGCATTGGTCAATCCAAACGACATCACGTGGAACTCATAATGTTCATTACAAGCACCGGATGTAGTGATTGAAATAGATAATCTCTTTCGCAGATGCGAAGTTGATGATAACCATGCTATGGATAAAATTTGCTAGAACCTTGTAAATGATCGAACAATTCTTCCATTTCGAGTTATGGATATCGTTTTCGATTGTCAATTTACTTAGTCACAGTAATCTATACATGTAAGGAAAGATAACACCATAGCTCTTCAGGATGACAGGCTTGGTATAATAAAATCTTTCTCCGACAACTTTCTCAGTTGTACGGTAATTCCTTAAATTCAGATGGTGCTGACGTACAGTGCACCGGTAATATAACCAATACCAAATTCAACTTGCCTTAGTGGCGAAAGTCTAGGTAGTTCACCAACAAATACCTCCTAAAGTTTCAGATAAGATAAACATCTTTTAATAAATACATACTAGGTTCTTTCTAGATTACAATATCTATAACTAGTTCACAACCAATCACAATATAATCTCAAGTCTAAATACAGGATACGATCATCCGTCAAGAATTAATTAGTTCACTTTTGATAATCAACATCTTATCTTTTTAGGGGAATTCAATTCGAGTTCCCATCAATTAAGACAATGTCGTCATGTCATAATCAATCAATCCATTCTACTGGCACTATCAACCTTCCAGTTTCATTGCCGTCGATAAGATGTGAACTTCTCAAAAGACTAATAATAACTCATAATCCTTCACAAATTCAAGGATATCTGGAGACACAACTACTATCAAAAGAGTAAGGTCAACTCATAATTTACGCGAGAGAATTTCAAATCAGATACAGACGAAAACACTTAACGAATATGAATATATTCCATGTTTTCATAATTTGAGTACGCATTCGAAAGCTCCTCGGACCGTTACCCAAGTCATTCAAATGAAATCAAATCAAAATAAATGATAGGAACGTCGATACATCCAGTCGGGTATCAACACTCGATAATCAAATACTTTTCCTAAGAATCTCACTACGGGAGAATTGGACAAGAACGGAATATCAATTGTCAAATAAGACAATTTCCACAGATGAGTAAGTTCAACTCAGAAGAATAGATGCTACAGGCACATATGTAGGTGTCCCTAACATTATGTCCTTATTTTTCACTTTTTGCAGATCTCATAAAATTTAATCTTTCACAATCTTTAAAGAGAATGTAGTGTTTATTAATCAGTTTTATGGTGACTACTAGTCAGTCTTGCATAGTCCATTCCAAATTGTATGTAGGCGCGCAACTATATACAATTTCAAGATTAACGATGCAATACTCAGTTCGTCAAAATTTTATCATCATATTTGTAATAAAAACATTTTCATGCTTAGTTCTTAAATAAGAATCAAAAATTACAATGATTTTCTTTGTTATGAAAACAATTAGGTTTTCCAAAGTGTTTTATAAACAACTTCATTTTCATAACAATCACTTATAAATCTCACTTCGAATAATCCTTATAGTGATGAAAATTCAATTTCCTCAAATGATACTGTTTTATCTTTATAAAAACAATGTGTGATCTGCAAAGGAGTGATGAAAGCTTGTTTATCAAGAATTAACTACGATATGATAGGAAATGAGCTTAGCCAATTAATCATGAGGTTCATGACCTTGATGGCACTCAATAAGAATAATCCACAACGTAACTCAATTCGAGATGAGTACTTGTTCAATGGTTGTATCACTAATGCGAACATTAGGATGAAGCAATAAAGGATAGATAACATCAATAAATGTAGAATTTAGAAATCAAAGGTAGTCTTTTTATTAATCACAAACAAGTCAAATTGTATCGTAACACATTACGTGTCACTATGTCATACAATTCTCAAAACTCATCCTACCAACTGATATCTCAGTTAAGTTAGGGATTATTTTTAAAAAAAACCACAATGAATACTAATCTACAAGAGTCATTAGGGGTTCCATATGTCCCAGAAGATCCATCGGTCTCAATTCAGAAGAAGATCTCTTCAATTCATTTCTTGGACACTAGGCATCCTCGTTAGTGGACAATGGCCTAGGAACAGCCCTTAACACAAACTAACAATCAATTAAATCCTTATAATTCAATCATAAAACTTAGCGACTTCCTCTTAACAATCTTATATCCCATACAAATTAAATTTTACTTTATTCAAGTTTCAATCAATTTTATACTCAATTCGATATCCTACCTCATTATCCAATACTTACAACCTTATTCTTCGGCCTTGTAAAGGCAATAAAAGCTCAATATGATCAACACTTAATTTCCAATCCTATAACTCCTTTATCAATAATTATCAAATGAGTCATTAATATGAAATGACTTGATCATTCAACTAGACTTCTCGGAAAGGTATTAGTGGCATGAGGCTTTTGGGTAATGGTTCCAATAACAGCTTCAAGTGCAACATTAACCCTTTCGATTTCAAATTTAAGAATTTGATGACAACGAATCAGATGACATCTTTCCAGGTGGTAACGTTTTGTCAAACTCCACTCTATAAGAAAAGATCGTCATGACATCGATATCAGATTTAATCTCGCCAATTCTTCTTCAATATCACAATCAACTAATATCTACACTTCTACGAATATCAACCATTTGTTGGGATCATAAATATCCACAACTTGGTTTAGATCTAGGATAGCTAGAATTCCTACGAGAATAGCTTCGATTAATTTACTAGGGGATTTAGGGTTACTTGTGACAATCTGCGTCGTATAAATACCTCGTATAAAAATCAAAATAATCATCAAACAATCATGTAATAAAATTACATCATATATATATAATCCAAGTTATATATATATTAAAATAACACCTCTCAGTCTTGGCCTTGTCGGTAACTCGGGAATTCTTCGGCACCGTTATAGTCAAAAGATTTTTAGACATTTTTAGAAAAATGTTCATAGTTAAAAGATTTTGAAAAGTTTTATTCAAAACCTTGGTTTTAAAAATCTTTTGTTCTCTATAACGAGAGCTCTGGTACCAAACTGTAACACCCCCAAATTTATACAACTCTGTACAGCGGAAGACTAGTTGGTGTTACGGGATAGCACATTACTCACATCATAGACAACGCATAAAAATCGCGTCGTTTATTAATAAAGCATTTCCATTCATAAATATCCAATTTACATAGGTCCCAAGTCATTATATTTCATACAAAGTTTTACAAAGTATTTGAATGGAAAATATGTATTTAAGTGCGGGCCATGAATTCTTGTTGTCTTCCCGAGAATTACCTTCAAGTACCTGAGATAAAACATGTTAAAAGAAAAGGGTCAGCGATAACGCCGAGTGAATTCATAGAGTTTAATAAATTCCATCAATATAACTTTGGTATAGAATTAGTACCAAAAATCAATTCGTACAAATCATTGTAATAGGCCGTAAAATAGCCAAAATCGTTTTATACAAATCTTTGTAATAGGCCATAAAAATAGCCAAAGTCATTTTATATAAATCCTTGTCGAAAATCATAATATAGGCATTTGCCTTAAAAATCATTATACGAGCCAATGTCGTAAAAACATTATACAATACGTCTTATGACGTTGTATAAAATCAAATAAAAATCGTTATATGAATATGGTTATGAAAACCAAAATACAAACATAATATCAATAGTATGACCCAGTATTGCTAGTCAGGCAATACATCGTAATTCGGAGCGTCCAGTAATATTTTGGTGATTTGGATTATTATAAGCCGCATGACATTGTTACCTTACTAAACCAAAACGGGTAGCTAACCCGATACCAATTTTGCCCATCTAAAGTAGCGTGTCGTCACAAAGGTCACGCTATTGGAAATCTTCTCATACATAAATTCGCTTACCAATCAATGTGGCACGACGGGGATCAACCGTCAAGGCGCGAACTGGGGTGATCGTCCCCAAATAGTACTATTAAATGCATAAGCGTCTACCAACTCCCGGTAGTTCACAATTCATGCTAATGGGACTTTTAGTGACATAACCTAACTTTAATAATCCATTTTTATTTCATCTATCGGGTCCATCAATCATTTATCGGGTCATACAATCGGGTCATTCAATCATTCGGGTCCAAAATCAATAAACAAACAATCGGGACAAATGGTGTCCTATTTTATAAAATCTAACATGTTATCTCCCTCGCGGGTTTATAAAACATTTATAAAAGCATTTAAAAGAGTGCGAGGCTATGAACTCACGTTGATTGTGGGAAGGCGGGTTATCGGCAATTCGGATGTACGGTACGTGCTTCAATCACGGAAACCTAGACAAATAATACTCGGTCTTAGACGTTTGTCCAATGACTTTATAAAAATATCAATTATGTATACATATGATGATTATTTATATATGATGATCAAGTGGGTTTACATACTCTCCTTTACTCATTTTAGTGTTATGTGTCGATAACGTTTATACCAGTTTACTAGTTTTACCTATTTACGTGTTTTTAAGTCCAATAAACTTATTACAAGTTCTTTAACTTGTTTTAATCCATTTTGTACTTATATTATCAGTACATACTCTTTCAAGTTGGGCCCAAATGGGTTAAGCCCAATAAGTTCTTTTTATGGGTGTTTATCTTATTTAGTCCAATTATTAGCCCAATGTATTTACTTAGCTCGTTAATGTCCGTTTGTCCTATAGTTCGGGTTTTTATTGGTTTTTACTTGTTATACATGTCTATATATCAGTATATAAGTTTTATAAAGTTTTCATTAGACGGGTCCAACCATCTAAGTTTTATTTAACAAAAACGTTAATTTTACGGCAATAGCCGAAAAAGTAGTAAAAATCATGTTTATAGTTTTATAACTTATAAAACTTAACAAGTTTCTATTTTCATCATTTATACACTTATTACACCTTTTATATATTTATATAAATAAGTTTTAAAAGTCAGTGGGTTTTTATTTACATTTTATATATTAAAATGTGAGTGCTTATATAATAGTATTATTCTTTAATTTCCAAAAATCTGATTTTTAACTTCATCTTCACCAAAAATTCCATATCTTGAGTTCTACATGGAGATAGAAGCTCAAATTTTTATCACATAAACTACATGATATTTTATACATTTAACTCTTTTATAGCTACTGTTGAATCATCCTTTAAGTATTTTCTAAAAATCGTCCAAAACAGTAACTTCAGATTTATACCCTAAACTTGTTTTGATCATATCTCACTCATTATTTTGATTCCATTGCATGGCCAACTCTCACATGTGTACAAGACCCATAGATTACTGTAAATGGGTTCTACTTCATCATATTATCAGTTTACCACTTGGTTCTTTACTGTTTTATACAGCCATGCAAATTAATCAAGATTTTAACCTTGTTTCATATGGTTTTTCACCTTTTTAATCATGTTTATCAACAACAAATCCCCACATAACATTTTTATCATCATATAATCATCATAAATATATACAATAGGAAATAAAATACAAGTTTACATAATCAAAATAATAAGAAGTTGAGGAGGACAATCTTTATACCACCATGATGATGTAGGTTGATCAAAACATGGATTTTTGATGGAGAAACTTGTGCATAGTCAAGACCATCATCAAGACCTCCAATCTTCATCAACTCCTTGTGGAAAATCAGCCCTATGACACCATGAAAACACCTCCATGGATGTTATAAGTTGCACCAATCTTCATCTTTTTGAATGGAGATTAACATATGTTAATTATAACATATATTTATGGTTAAAACTTGTATGAAATGGGTGTTTTGTGGAGCTTTTGGGACGGCATCCATGGAGAAGGAGGGAGAGAGAAGTGGTTTTGCATGTTGAGTGAAATGTGTGTATGGTTTTTAGTTAGCTAGTTTTGAGGTGTGAGTGGAAAGGCTTAAGGTGTAAGCTAAGTTACACTTGTAACTAGCTAGCTTAAAATTTGACACCAAGTGTGTTAAGTTGTAGTGTTGGCCGGTTTTGATGGGGTGGGACAAGTGTCCCACTTGTCTCATCCCATTTATTTATGGGTACTCCTCGATTCTAGTTTCCTTAATTTGCGTGCCCTCGGGTCGTTTTACGAAAAACGTTTTTATAAATTATGAATCAACGTCATAAAACGAATCCAATAAAAATTGTTTCATCAAAAACGGAGTTCGAAAACGTAAATACGTAATCCTAAGGTTTCCGGTTTAGTCGTAAAGGACGTTAAAATAAAATCGTAAGTCCTAATCTCTTCTCGTAAATTTGTGAGTTTATGAACCAACACAAATTTAAAACTCCAAAATAATATTTTCAGATAAATTTATTTTCTGAAATGTCGGACTGTCACCAAAGACGGTGTATGTAAACGTAAGCACGTAACGTTGAATCCTCCGGTTTAGACGTAGTCGACGCTACTTCAAGACGTAAATCCAAATTTCTTCCCAAAAATATGTGAGTTCATATTGTAAATTGTTTTTAAATAATATTCAAGAATAAAATATCAACCATAAATTGACGGATTGTCACAGAATCCGCAGAGTTGACGCACTTCCTTTGGACATGTGTGATTTTGATTTGATATTGGGCATGGACTGGTTATCCAAACACCAGGCTATGATAGATTGCCACACTTATCGATTTATCTTCGGTGATGTTAAGTCTCCAGAGTACATACACCATGGTTTTCTGCCAGGGAGGTTTGTACAAATTATTTCATCCATGGAGGCGCGTACATTACTAACACACGGTTGTCAGGGCTTTATAGCCAATATTCATGACATTACTGTCGAGTCTCCATCGATCCGAGATCAGCCTATTGTGTTAGAATTTGCTAATGTATTTCCTGATGAACTTCCGGGCATACCACCTGTTCGTGAAGTCGAGTTTGGAATTGAGCTCATTCCAGGAGCAGAGCCAATTTCCAATGCTCCTTACCGCATGGCTCCCATAGAGCTTAAAGAGTTAAAAGATCAGCTGCAGGAACTTCTGGAGCGAGGTTTCATCTGTCCTAGTGCATCACGATGGGGTGCACCGGTACTTTTCGTGAAGAAGAAAGACGGCAACATGCGTTTGTGTATAGAATATCGTGAGTTGAACAAGATCACGATCAGGAATCGTTATCCTTTGCCGCGTATTGATGACCTTTTCGATCAACTTCAGGGCGCCAAGTATTTCTCCAAGATCGATCTGTGGTCTAGCTACCATCAGTTACGGGCTAAAGAGAAGGATATCTCTAAGACTGCTTTTCGTACACATTATGGTCACTACGATTTCGTAGTCATGCCATTCGGACTCACAAATGCTCCAACAGTCTTCATAGATTTGATGAACCGTATCTTCCATGAGTTTCTGGACAAGTTCGTTATCGTTTTCATTGATGACATCCTGATTTTCTCCAAATCCAAGGAGGAATATGAGGAACACCTTCGTACAGTCTTGCAGATTCTTCGTTAAAAGCAGTTGTATGCCAAGTTCTCTAAGTGTGAGTTCTGGTTAAGCAAGGTGGCATTTCTGGGCCATATTGTATCTACAGAGGGGATCACCATGGATCCTGCAAAGGTTAAAGCTATCACTAAATGGCCGAGACCTACATATGCAACAGAGGTCAAACGTTTTCTAGGTTTAGCTGGCTACTACCGTAGGTTTGTAGAGAACTTGTCACGGTTAGCCTTACTTTTGACTAAGCGAATGAGGAAAGGAGAGAAATTCGTCTGGACTGAGGAACGAGAGAAGAACTTTGAAGACCTTAAGCAGAAGTTAGTGACTGCACCGATTCTTACTCTCCCATCTGGTACATGTGGATTTCAGATCTATTGTGATGCTTCAGGAGAGGGTCTAGGCTGTGTTCTCATGCAACATGGGAAGGTTATTGCATACGCATCACGGCAGCTTAAACCTTATGAAGAAAAATATCCTACTCATGATTTGGAGCTTGCAACAGTTGTTTTTGTGTTGAAGATCTGGAGGCATTATTTGTATGGTGATCTTGTGACATCTTCACGGATCACAAGAGTCTCAAGTACATCTTCACCCAGAACAAACTAAACATGAGACAGAGAAGATGGTTAGAGTTGCTGCAGGATTATGACACCAACATTCAGTATCATCCTGGTAAGGCGAATGTGGTGGAAGATGCTCTAAGTAGAAGGTCGGGTATGATTGCTGGCATCTAGATTGCAAAGGAGATCATATGTGACATGGAGATGACTGATATTAAGTTTTGTGTACGAGGACATTATGGTTACTGGGCAAGTCTTAGAGTAGAACCAGACTTACATTCTAGGATCAAGGAAGCTCAGAAGGACGATGGTGAGATTTGGGCTATCATTCAGAATCTTGATCAGCAGACGGAGTTTCGAGTTGATGATGACGGTATATTATGGCAGGACACTAGACTAGTTGTTCCTAATGACGCTACACTCAGGGAAGCTGTGCTGACTGAAGCTCACAACTCTCTATTTAGCATACATCCTGGTTTCACCAAGATGTACCACGACATCGAGCAATATTTTTGGTGGAGTGGTATGAAGCAAGATGTTGCAACCTTCGTTTCTAAATGTATGATCTGCCAGCAGGTGAAGATCGAACACCAGAGAGCTAGTGGTTTACTACAACCACTGGATATTCCAGAATGGAAGTGGGACAAAATCTCCATGGATTTTGTTACTCGTCTTCCGGTGACTCAGAGGAAACACGACGCCATCGGGGTAATTGTTGATAGATTGACCAAATCTGCTCATTTTCTACCAATCCGCAAGGAACATCCGGTCAGCAAATTGGCAGACACTTTTCAAAAGGAGATCATTAGACTGCATGGTACTCTATCAGAAATCATCTCTGACATAGATCCCCGTTTCACCTCACGGTTTTGGCAGAGTCTGCAGAAAGCTTGGGGCACCAGACTTAAACTCAGCACTGCCTTTCATCCTCAGACCGACGGACAGTCGGAGCGTACCATTCAAACATTGGAGGACATGCTGCGGGCGTGTGCTCTAGAATGGACAGGAAGCTGGGATGATTATATCTATCTAGTGAAGTTTGCGTACAACAACAGTTGGCACGCTAGCATCGAGTGTGCACCGTTTGAGATGTTGTATGGTCAAAAGTGTCACGCCCCAATCTGCTGGGATCAGGTGGGCGAACGACTGATTGAGGGTCCAGAGATGATTGAGTTAACTAATGAGAAGGTCGTTGTCGCCAAGGTGAAGCTTCAGGAAGCTCGTGCTCGCCAGAAGAGCTATGCTGATAAACTTCGTAGGGATGTATCTTTCAACGTAGGTGATCACGTTTTCCTCAAGGTATCACCTGCACGAGGAGTTAAACATTTTGGAATCAGAGGGAAGCTCAGTCCCCGCTTCATCCGACCGTTCGACATCATAGAACGTGTTGGTGAAGTGTCATATCGTTTAGCGTTACCGCCTCAACTATCACACGTTCACAACGTGTTCCATGTGTCCTTACTCAGAGGATACAACTATCATCCAATTCATGTTGTTCAATATCCGCTTGATCAGATTCGAGATGATCTTTCCTATGTCGAAGAACAGGAGAGAGTTCTTGATCGACAAGATCGTGTCATCCGGAGGAAGACGATCCCATTCGTCAATATCCTCTGGAGGGATCATCCTGAGCGGGAAGCCACTTGGGAGATGGAGGAGTCTATACGGACTTCTTACCCTCATTTCCAGTTCTGATTCGGGTATGTTTCTTTTAATTTATGTTTTCTCCAATTCGAGGACGAATTTCTTTTAGAGGGGAAGAGTTGTAAAACCCGCATTAAAATACCATGAATAGTAAACATGAACAGTACATACACGAAAATACGATAAAATTAAAACTTTCCATTTATAATATATTACACGTGTCACGACATTAAATAACATGTATTTACGTATATTATAAATGTGACGTGTTCACGATATATATAATTCACGATAATTAAACACGAACGATCACGAATATTTAACTTAACAAAAAGCTACGGGTTTTCCTCATGGGCTTCATGTAGGCCGCGACTAAGGACAAGAAAGAAAGGGGATGGGATTTTTTGCCCATGACCCATAATAAACTAATGATAAAAAACACAGGGAAACTTATATCAAATTTTAGGTTACAGAAAAAATCAAGAAACCCTGCCTCCTTTCTATTCTTGTCGTCTGCTACCATCAACACCAAGAGGTGTTCGGGATGATTTTGATCTTTGATATTCGTGTGTACGTGTTCGTGATCATAAACCTTTTTCTTTCACACATTCGGTAATTATCAGAGCCTTTTCTTTTTAATTCTTTTAATGTATTCATGATCTTATTATAATTAATCTTAAAAACTAACAAGAAAACATGTTAAGATTAATTATAAATCAAGTATTAAGGGTGTTTGGTGTTTTCTTTGTTCGGCCAAGACCTAAACCGAGAACCCAAGGCTCTCGGTGGTGTTTGTTTCGCCCAGCCGAGACATCAAGGTCTCGATGTGGGGTTGTTTGGCTCGGACGCACGCAAGGGGAACCCCGACCGCGAGTCGGGTGTGTGTTTGGTTGGTTTCGGGGATAACCGAGACCACTAGGGTCACGGTGTGGCTCAGTTTAACAAGAACAGTGGGAACCGGCACTTATCCGGTGTGAACCAGGCTCGGCAGTGGCAGTCGTAGCTCGACAGTGGGAACCGAAGGCCACCAGTGGCAACCGGCTAGCCGGTCTAGCCACTGGTGGGGCTGCGTGCGATGATCAGCCGCCGGCTGACACCACTAGCCGCCGGCTATGTGGTGTCGGCTAGGCATTTTTCGGGCTCGGGTACATTTTTAAACACTGGTTCGGGTCCGGGAATTTTAAAAACAGTTTAACGATTTAATTAAATTATTTTCAAGACTATTGAATTTAATTAAATACATGAATTAGGTTAAAATATTAAAATTAATATTTCATGACTAATCCATCTTATTTATAATTATAGAAACTTACTATTTTTGGAAAGTTTCTATTTTTAGAAACTTACTATTTATGGAAACCTGCTATTTTTAGAATGTTACTTAGTATTACAATACAAGTATTATAATACCTTATTACATGAATAATAACAACAGAATACAAGAATAACTACAAATTAACACTTAAAACAGTTAAAACATGACATAACATGAATGATAAGTTAAGAACTGATAACGCTCAAATCTAACATATTTCTATGAGCGTATTTGTGGTGTTTATGCATATATTTATGTGATGATTATGAACATATGATAGTTAATGAAGCTTATTTGCTATTGTAGGTTCATCAATGTTTACATCACGAGAAATGAAGAAAAGACGAGTATTGGAGGTTAAAGAATGAACGAGACATGAAAGTGTAGCTCTCGTATGATAAATAATACAAAGAATAAGAGTCTTGGAAAGTTTGGAAGAAAGAAAGTAGAAGAAACAAAAAAAAGGACTAAAGTAGAAATAAGGGGAAAGATGGCCAAGAAGCCACCAGCATGGATGAGAAGCCACCAGCACGAGAGAAGCCACCAGCACAAGAAGAAGCCACCGGCATCTCTTCCTGCTGCCACTTTTCCAAGTAAACATAACCTTTCACTTACTTCACCTTGTTCCCCAATCCAACCATAACTCCATTACCTCTCCTCCAAGCTTCATTACACCCATTATTACACGTCTTTGGCTCCAAGAAAAGTGCTTGATGGCCAAGGCTAATTCACCTATAAATAAGACCCATATGGTAGTGTTTTTCATGACCACTCAATCATCCTATCCAATCTCATCTCAACCATTATCTATCACATCTCCATATTTCTGTGATTTTGATGTCACCCCTCACCCAGGTGGTGAGGGGTGGAATTGGTAGCCATGTACATGTAATGAAGCCATAGGAGAGTAGAGAAGAAAGCCATACTCCATACAAAACCCAAGATGGTTATGGGTAGACGGTATTGTATTTTGGTACTATGGATTCTAATGTTTGGTAACTTCTTCTTTATTATTCAATGCAATTTATATTCATGTTCATGGTGATTCATGTGTTTGTGATATTGTGAATGTATTGATACTTGTATTGTTTATATGAAAACTTGTGATATATGGATGTTTGGATTTTATTAGTGCTTGTCATTGAATTATGGTGATAACATTATATTTGGTTGAATTGGAACTTGTTCTTGTTTGTCAATTTGGTTAATCGTTGTTGGGTCTATATGTCGAAGTTATTCTCAATATGGTTGATTTCAATTCGTTAATCGACAAATGATTTGGTCTTGCACTTTGTGAAGATTGTGCAAGAGACTTAAGAAACATAACAAGTAAAAGTTTAATCTAGATTATAGGTCGAAAGGAGTCTTTTGAATATATTGTTCTAATCATTTTTCAAGTAAATGGAACTTATCAAATTGATAACCAAGTCTATGGGTTGAAAGGATTCTTGTTGTTATTTGTTTAGGCATAAGGCTCATGAGTGACCACTTGATTGAGACTTATGTATATTTGATTTATGAAGCACTAGTGTCTTATTATTGGTTCTATAGGTCAAAAGAATTACCTTTAATATGTTTTCCAAACTGGACATCCTATTGTCCATGTGATCATTTGACCATACATGTATGTTCTTTGTGTGCTTGTGCCTAGAAACGATTCTCATGGTGGTGTGATCGTGACAATCATACTTACCATTGTTACAAACAACTACATTTGAGTATAACCAAGTCCCATGGGACGACCTTGACTTACCAACCTAATTGCAACATGACTAGAGTATACTTGCTCGAATTTGTGTTCCTAATTATTATCGGTAATTCTTGTTTATAAATTTAAAACCCAATGTGTGGATGAACGCATCAAGGTTTTGGCTTCTTGTCAGGGATTTGTATTTTCACTCTTTAAATATCTATGTCCGAACATATATCAAGTTTTTGGCACCGCTGCCGGGGACTTGCTAGTTTATACTCTTGTGTTTGTTTGTTTGTTTGCTTGCTTCTTACTTGAATCGTTTTGTTACTAAATTAATACTTAACGCGAAAGAGTTGTTATACCCCATTTATCCGCATAGGGGGGACGAATTTCGCATAGGAGGAATTCGGTTGGTGGTTGACTACTCAATTGGAGGCTTTAAATTGCTCTAAATTCCGTTGCTCTTGAATGATTGCTCTTGTTCTAACCCTTGACAAAGGTTAGAACACCATTTCTTAAAAATTTCTTAATTCTCAAAAAGTTGCTTAAATAGTCTTGGCGCCAAAATCATATGTTTGATGTTGGGATTTCCTCTCTTGTGTTCTAAAAAAATGCTTGTTTCAATGATTGCTTCCAAGTTGTGTCCTAAAGTGCTTGTTCTCAAAATCCCAAAAACCTTGTCCCGAATCACTCTACTTGATGGCTAGAACTACTTGACCACATGAATTTTGTTTGTTTTTGTTTTTCTTTTTTGTGAGTTTGTGTCATGTGCATAAGTGTTTTTATGTGTTTATATTCTTATGTGTTCATGTGCTTGCTTGCTTGCTTGCTTGCTTGTTTGCATTTCAACCATTGTATGCATTTTTGTGTTTTTCCTAGTTTAAGGGGGCGTTTGGATTAGTCATTTTCTAACGATTTTGATCATTACAAAATTCTCCTTTAGTTAAAATAAGTGGTATTCTATACCTTAAGTCATATTTGTTAAAATAAAAATTAAAAAAAAATTGTTTTGAAAATAAACGGAAAATACATGAAAAATAAAAAAAAAGTTAGAAATCTAGTTTTTGTCATTTGTTTCATGTTTTGTGTTAGATGTGTATTGTGTTATGTATTATTTTGTTATTAAAATGTTTTGTGCTAAGTGGTTTACATGTTTTGTTTGCTTATTAGTCTTTTCCTTTTAGTTTTTGTGCTTATTTTCCTTATATTTGCATAAGGTGTCTTATTAATCTCAAGGGTGTGTTTGGAATAAGCTAGTTTGTATATATCCAAATCATTTTAATAAAAGTATCTTTACAAAAATTCTTAGTTTTTAAGTTATAAGAAAGTTTGTAAAAATTAAATAAATAATAAGTTTTCAACAAAATCAGCTTTGCCGACCGGATTCTCCAAAACAGTCCGCAACTTGCCGACCGTCACCAATAGTTGCCGACCGCCTTCTCTAAAAAAAAATTCTCCTTTTTGTCTTCTTTCATTTAAACTAGGCCTTAACCAAAACTGTTCCTAATTGTGCTTTACACTCTTCTAAACATCTGTTCATCGAGTTTCGAACCAATTATTAATAAAGCTTATATCCCGCCCAACCACCACGTTTTAGTCATTTTTTGCCTTGTTCGTATTTATATTCGCTCCGGTTAATTTCCAAACCCCGTGGATAGAACCCGAAGTCTAGAAAACCATCCGGTCTAATAGATTTGGTACAAAACTTCTATTGTGTGTTTTGTTTCATTTAATAAAAAAAATAGATTTTTGTATTTAGTTTTTGTTGAGTCGTGTTATGTTTTTAAGTGTTTAGATTGTTTTCATTTGTCATATGTGTGATGTTTATATATGCATAATGTTTGATTTTGTTTGTGTTTGTTGTCTTGTATGCTTGGTTCATTTTGTTTGCATGTATGTTTGTGTTTGTGTTTGTTTAAGTTCACGTGGTCAATGTATGAACTTTGTGGGTGTGTTCACTGGAAACCCTCACGAGAATACAACTCGTCCACTCAGGATACCGGGGGGTTTATATCACACCCCACCATGGCGGAATATGGGGCGCGAGGTAAGGATATCATCACAACAATAGCATGTCTATAGAGATAACTAAATGAAATAGAAATATCATAAATGGTGACACAATGTCATGAAGATATCACAAACAATGTAGGCGTCTAGGTAAGTAGGTAACAGGTCTACCTCTTACCAAAGACATACAGTTAACAAATACAAACATATAGGTGTCTACAAAGTATAACTTATTCAAACATCAAATAAAGACTAAGAGGAAAGGGGGTTCCTCCAATGCAATCCTAAGCCTCCCAGCTAGCCACTCATATTCTTACGCTTAACCACATTCTCACCTGAAAGAGACACTAAAACACGTCAACATAAAGTTGGTGAGAGTCATAGGTTTAGACTCCAACTCCAAATCAATTATAAGCTGTGAATAACAACCATTAACAAAAGAACATATGGACAATGTGCTACAATTATTTATTAATAACTAGCATTCAAGATTAACCAATCACCACAAATCCAAGGCTCTAAGCCTTACCAATAACCACAATTCCAAGGCTCCAAGCCTTACCAATAACCATGGTCCCATAGGCGCCCATACACCTATGAACCAATCCCAAGGCCCCGCCTTGTCAACATCCCCTTGGTACCAAGTCAAACCAAAATAACTGAGACAGTACGTGTCCCCTGATCCAAATCATAAACATAATCAAGAATACATAGCAGTTAATCACATAAGTGCACACACAAGTCCATCACAAACTACAAAAACATTCACAGCATTAGTTACAAAACCATACAGTGTCTCTTCCATCCCATCTGGAATTCAAATCATAAAAAGACATGGGACTATGAAACTCAACTGAACAAGCTTCTCCAAGTATCCGCGCTCTAGCAAAAATCTAAACACACAAACGTATACAATCAAGACACGAACCACATACCAAAATGGCTCATCAATCTATGATGGATATTTAACCTTCTCCTAAAACTTAACCCTATTTATATGCCATATGCATCTCATTACACCCCTCTATAAAGCCTTTAACTTAGTTTAGTTTATAACTCGTCCCGTTAAGATTTTACCCAAAACAGTCTCGTTTTTCATACTTCAAACTATGGGTCGAACATCCACTTTACCAAAATAACATTCCTTGTAAAAGAAACCCTATGACCTTACATGTGTTAAATAACTCTAACATTCGGCCTCAACCTTAAAGTTACTGTTAAGGCCTCCATATATGTATATATATAAATATATATATATATATATATATATATATATATATATATATATATATATATATATATATATATATATATATATATATATATATATATATATATATATATATATATATATATATATACTTTTATCTATCCAGAATTTACTGATTTTAAACATATGAAAAGTTTGTAATGATCAGAGGGTCTTCCACAATCCCAATTCATTAGCCCTATTTCAGATATCTTATATAACATATAAAATAACTCTCATGTTCGTTTGAAAGTCCAATTGTACTCCTAAGTATCCTAACCACCTTAAAACATTAAATTAAACCCGACTGATTTCAAAACTGTTTTGACCTCCGACTGTTGTAACCTGTTTTTGACCCACTTCTTGAATCCAATTCAATTCTAGTTTCTTGAATTTGAAAGCCAATTAAATTACCTTTTCAGAGATATAGGATTCGAAAATTAAAAGTTTGCAAAACTATAGATATGATCAAAACAATGACCGAAACATTCTGCCCAGTTTTTAATGACGAATTTAATATGATTAACCTAATTAATCATACATAAAGCCTAAATAAAACCTAAAAACGATTTCCAATGATAAAAACCTATTAATTAAATCACTAATTACAGGTCATTAACAAACCCTAATCAAAAATTATGAATCTCAACCCTAATCCATCATATTAATTTACATATACGTAAATTAAACGTTAATTGTCATAGTTTTAGTGTGTACCTTAAACCCTAATTGAATTATTGGGTTTTCTTGCTCCTCCATTGATAGAAACCACTGATATTAGAGTAATGGAAAGAATAAATTCGTTTTTGAGGCTAAAGGGAGTAATATGGGTAATTAAAACTAACCAGGAAGCCTAATAGTACTCAAACTGGGCTCCCCTTCCTTTCCTTAAGCAAAATTCGGCCCAAAATCAAGTCCAACACCCTATGCTCGACTTTTTTAATTATATTACTGTAAATTAACTATTAATTATTATTACCTTAAATTCCCTTAATTTATTTCAGCTCCTAAAGCCTCCCGAACCTCAAAACCGTAAAACTAGTCAAATTTACGCGTATACCGTAAATGACGTAAAATATACAGTTTTACAAAAACTTTTGAAATATGAAATAAACTAATTAACTAAGTCCTAAATTACTTAAAACCATCCCGAAAAGTACTCCTGTGACTAATTACCTCATCCGAGACCTCTAAATGCTAAACCATAAATCGTAAAAATACGATTTACTATTATACTTATACGTATACGTAAAACACCAAAATAACACCATTTCATTTCATAGTTAGCAATTTGTGAGCTCATGAACATGAAATAACCGTTCCTCAATTTACTTATGAGTACCATTTACCCATAAACGATATCCAAACCTCACTCCAAACACACAAAATAAACACATAAGCACATAAAAGCACATATTTGCACAAAACACCCTAAACTATAGTCTAAGTGACGAACCCCAAAACCATGGTTGTCACATCACTCCCTCCTTATAGAAATCTCGTCCTGAGATTTACTCCTTAGGATCAAACACACAAACAACAATCACATGAGGATACTTGTTCTAAATGAACTCCCCCTCATTTCCATGTGTACTTTAGTTCAAGTCTCAAATTACCACATATAATAACCAACATTATTTAAACTCATTCCCAAACTATTGACCTCATAGCCCATAAATCTCACAAATGACTATTTTTAACACAAATCCCTAATAACCGCACATGCAAATATGCATTCTCAAACCACATTTCCCAAATCTCAATACATGAAATATATCATGTACACCACTCAATTCCCCAGGTAACTCTATACCCATAAACTACTGGTCTAATCTTTCAAAAGATCATAAATGGACCTACAAAACTCGATATCAACTTTTCCCTTTTTCCTAAACATGGCACCCGTTACTATAGGTGAAACTTCCTACATAACTTTGTCACTAAACTGTATTGGTTTCCTCCTTTTTAACATATTATCTCTTGTTTCTCCCGTCCTTTCCAGAAACACCATTATTATATTAGAAGCCTCTTTCACCAATTATAGTCTACATAAGGGAAACTCACCCTATCCTTCCATATAGTGCCTCAAATAGCATTCATTGACTTCTAGTATGATAACTATCATTATATGAAAACTCAGACATTGCTAACAAGTTTCCCACCTCCCTCTTAATCAGTCACCTAAGCTCTCAACACAACTCTTATACTTGTAGAAATTTCTCACTTCGTCCATCCATTTCAAGTTAGCCGGATATACTCATGTCCAATCATTTTCATCAATCCCTTTAGTTCGTACCCTAAACCACTTAAAAAATCCAATTTCCTTACAAAAGTGACCTATGACGGTCTTTCACATATTCATTAGTTAGTTTTATGAAATGTCATCCAAACCTATGTTACAACTACTTCCATCAAATTTGGATAGCTCATTTGTAGCACCCATACACTTCTTTTCTCACTTTCCTGAATGAAAGATTTTTTTAATTTTTTCTTATACCCAACACTTCTTTATTCCTACACAATGTCTTACCTTCAAGGTCATAGTGCTCCTCATCTTGTCTCAGTTAGACAAAACCCTTTGTATCTCATGACACATCACATCTATAACTCCTCATCCATTCGATTATCGATACTAAGCCTTCTAATCCAACAATATCGGTCAATGCCATTCCCTTTCCACACTACAACAATATTAGCATGCTTTGTGCTTTAGTCTACTCACTAGGCTATACCAAAGTTTTACCTTCACTTCCTATCTCGACCTCTTTCATTCATGATTCGCATCTGTCCACACTTCCTTCTTCTTCCTCAGCTCATGGCATACATCACGAGGTTATGCTTCCCATCTTTCAAGTCATCTATACGTCAAAATTTTCCATGTAGCTTCACTTGTTTTCCTCACGACCAGTTCTCCTACTCCCTCCTAATAGGGACAGACTAGAGTTTCATGTGATTACATGCGGATCACACTCTCATCTTATACCCATATTAGTTTCTATATGTCTAAACTAAGCCATATTCTAAATTCTTACTCAAGTCTCATACTTCTATTATGACCTTGCACCTAACATGAGGTACTTTCAATCATCATCTTCAAAGAATACTTGGTTCTCTCCTTCCATGGTTCTCCTTAATTCCTTCACTATCATGTCTAACCAAAATTTCTCACTCAATTCATCAACTCTATGGAAATCGTTATTTCATTGGATAATGCATAACTGTCTCTTCCAAAGATCCTTCATAAACACCTTCACTAAACTGACCCTATAATCACTTCTACACGAACTTATTCCGCTCAGCTTCACTACTCATCCCTCAATATTGATTGCCATGAAATTCTATTTTTGTGTAGTCACTCGACTCCCCTTGTTACTTCCACGAGCTCTTAATCTCCCATGTTATGTAGTCATTCCATCACGATCTATTGGTTTAGCTCTTTGTATCTCCACTCCGGTACTCGATCTGTCCTTCTTCGTCACGAACCATACGGAGATTGCCATCATAGTGCTTGTCACCTTTCCAGTCCTTGCAACTTTTGTGACTCCTTTGAAATCTCTTGCATCCTTCTAGAAGCCGGCACATAGTCCTTTCGGCTCCTTGCTTCACGATGTAGCTCTTCACGCACTCCTTCTCGTCTCCATGATGTTACCTAGGAACTTCACACTACGTAGTAACTTCTAACTTCAACTCATCAACCACAATATTTATAAAGGTACTTCAACCTCTCAATGGCTCACTCTTCCTTACTTGTTGTACTTCACCATTAATCAGCCTCCTACCAATCATTATTTCACATCCATGTTTTCCCTCATGTGTCTACTACTACCTTGCCTCCCTAACTATACCAATTCCCTTGTGTGTTATTTGCCCCATCTTTCCGTTAGTAGAAACTTTCTACTCTACCCTCACATCCGCTAGTACTTTCATCAATCTCCTAATGGTACTTCAACCAACTTCTCATAGCATGACATATCGTTCCCACGACCAGTCAACTAACTTTACTTACTCCCTTATTCCCGTAACCAATCTAAGTTTCAAAACTCCACAAATATTAATCATTCCTTTAACACAACCTTTAAACGAAAATACATCTCTCCATTCTAATATCTAACCATAAGTAATACTACCCAACTCTATCCTCTCATCCTAACGTTCCCACAACTGTATAACTAAATCAACCATGACGTATACCAAAAGAATTCCAAACAATCATGTCCCAAAATAAAATATAGGGTAAAACGAACCATAGCCAAAACAACTAAACAAAACAATGTAATCCGAAAGATCAATGGAGTGTGCCAACAACAAAAGATAAACTCGTCACGATTTGTATTACCAAATTTCAATATCTTAGAAAATTTTAAATTTTCATCTCAATTAGTTACTTCACATTAGAACCATATTTTAACACCAATAAATGAAATCATAGTCATATCTTACCATCTTCGTTACTATCAAAGGGCATAACTCAGTTAGTGTACTAAAACTCACTTTATCTATCGTCTCCTTTAACAATAAACTCTTCTTTTATCTTCATTATTTTATCAAAGGTATCCACTAGTTAGTATAGTATAACGTTATTCTAACCATTATCTTGTTTACTAACATTAAACTCATTTCACTTGTTATTATGAAACCAATACGTGTTTATAAAATATGGTGTTTTTATTCATTTTATTCTATATTATAATTATTTTATACAATCCATTTAAGCTTGTTATAACTAACTATTACACGTTTACAAGGTGTGGTGTTATTATTATCATTATTATAATAAAATCTTCCTTTTTTACTCTTTCCATCTATTTAAATATTTCTAAAATTTTAACTCCACTTTTAAGAAAACTATCGTAAAATTTCTTTACCCTTTATACGTACCATCACATGTTACCTAGAAAACTAATCCATTCATTGTCAAGATTTTTTTTTTACTTATTACCAGTAAACTTAAAGAAAAGATATGTAAGTCAGGATATCATACCGTACACTTAAAAAATATTTTCAAAAGCATTTTCCTTTAATTAGCTAGACTCCTTTGCAAGAAAATTTGGTAGTTCTCATCAATTAAAATACATACCCGAATGTAGACACACTTCAAAAGATTCAAAACGTCGTTGGAACTGCATAAAACTCCAGCACTAATAAACTGTTTAAACACGAGAGAACAATAGGTACGTTCAATTTATAATAACTATTGAACGACCGAATATCATAACATAACATCTACTAGTATATATACATCCGCATATATATACCTATTAAATCTCTCAAAACATACTCGTTATCGTACATGTCAAGTCAATCGATCGCGTCATAGACTTGTTTTTCCATACGAGTAATCACCATCTCACCATCTCACCATGCCACAACAAGGCATAAAACCCATCACCAAAACCAAACCATATCGTGTGACCCCATAATCACACAACACGACTATAACAAAAACATATAACACAAAAAACCATAGCCATATCATAGGCAACCATTACATAAACCCATATTGTTTACAAATACCCAAAATACAGATCTCATCATATACAAGCATGTACTAACCCTTTTTTTCATGCAACCATACTTGGAAGTCCATCGGTGGTGTGACACATATATAATTACGTAGGCCTCCATAATTATAGATGTCCCCTTTCACCTATGTACTCCCTCCTATGACGACACTTATAAGAAATTGGTACTACACGGAACACATAAGTCTACCACATATATAACACATAAAATACACTCTATATATATACCGTATAGGTAAAATAAGAACATCTCATACGTCAACCCTAACTTCATTCATAACTCGAGGCTCAATCACCAAAACAAATCAATAACAACAAAATATCCAACATTAAAAAAAATGACCATAACCATTTAGGCGGAAATTCGAATCTACTACTAGTTGCAGACTCAACATCGGTACTATCCTATTATTACCTAGCACACCTCTTCTTCTATGCGACATGGGTAACACTAAATAGGTTCCTACACTTCCGGTTCATACGTCGCATCAATAGAAAAATAAATGAATGTACTTACATATACTATATATCAGAAGTAAGTATGAAAGTAAATAAATATCCAAAACGAAATTAACACTTAAGCACTCCATATATTATAATGCACACATACCCCTATGACACCTACATGCATGGACCCTTAGGCTATAGACAAGGCTACTAGACTAGGAAACCTAATTATCTATAACCATTGGCTCTGATACCATTCTGTCACACCCCACCATGGCGGAATATGGGGCGCGACGTATGGGTATCATCACAACAATAGCATGTCTGTAGAGATAACTAAATGAAATGGAAATATCATAAACGGTGACACAATGTCATGAAGATATCACAAACAATGCAGGCGTCTAGGTAAGTAGGTAACAGGTCTACCTCTTACCAAAGACATACAGTTAACAAATACAAACATATAGGTGTCTACAAAGTATAACTTATTCAAACATCAAATAAAGACTAAGAGGAAAGGGGGTTCCTCCAATTCAATCCTAAGCCTCCCAGCTAGCCACTCATATTCTTACGCTTAACCACATTCTCATCTGGAAGAGACACTAAAACACGTCAACATAAAGTTGGTGAGAGTCATAGGTTTAGACTCCAACTCCAAATCAATTATAAGCTGTGAATAACAACCATTAACAAAAGAACATATGGACAATGTGCTACAATTACGTATTAACAACTAGCATTCAAGATTAACCAATCACCATAAATCCAAGGCTCTAAGCCTTACCAATAACCACAATTCCAAGGCTCCAAGCCTTACCAATAACCATGGTCCCATAGGCTCCCATACACCTATGAACCAATCCCAAGGCCCCGCCTTGTCAACATCCCCTTGGTACCAAGTCAAACCACAATAACTGAGATGGTATGTGTCCCCCGATTCAAATCATAAACACAATCAAGAATCACATAACAGTTAATCATATAAGTGCACACACAAGTCCATCATAAACCATAAAAACATTCACAGCATTAGTTACAAAACCATACAGTGTCTCTTCCATCCCATCTGGAATTCAAATCATAAAAAGACATGAGACTATGAAACTCACCTGAACAAGCTTCTCCAAGTATCCGCGCTCTAGCAAAAATCTAAACACGCAAACGTATACAATCAAGACATGAACCACATACCAAAATGGCTCATCAATCTATGATGGATATCTAACCTTCTCCTACAACTTAACCCTATTTATATGCCATATGCATCTCATTACACCCCTCTATAAAGCCCTTAACTTAGTTTAATTTATAACTCGTGCCGTTAACATTTTACCCAAAACAGTCTCGTTTTTCATACTTCAAACTATGGGTCGAACACCCCCTTTACCAAAATAACATTCCTTGTCAAAGAAACCCTATTCCCTTACATGTGTTAAACAAGTCTAACATTTGGCCTCAACCTTAAAGCTACTGTTAAGGCCTCCATATATATATATATATATATATATATATATATATATATATATATATATATATATATATATATATATATATATATATATATATATATATATATATATTATATATATATATATATATATTATATATATATATACTTTTATCTATCCAAAATTTACTGATTTTAAACATATGAAAAGTTTGTTATGATCAGAGGGTCTTCCACTATCCCAATTGATTAGCCCTATTTCAGATATCTTATATACCATATAAAATAACTCTCATGTTCGTTTGAAAGTCCAATTGTACTCCTAAGTACCCTAACCACCTTAAAACATTAAATTAAACCCAACTGATTTAAAAACTGTTTTGACCTTCGACTGTTGTAACCTGTTTTTGACCCACTTCCCGACTCCAATTCAATCCTAGTTTCTTTCATTTGATAGCCAATTAAATTACCTTTTCAGATATATAGGATTCGAAAATTAAAAGTTTGTAAAACTCTAGATATGATCAAAACAATAACCCAAAAATTTTGCCCAGTTTTTAATGACGAATTTAATATGATTAACCAAATTAATCATACATAAAGCCTAAATAAAACCTAAAAACGATTTCCAATGATAAAAACCCATTAATTACATCACTAATTACAGGTCATTAACAAACCCTAATAAAAAATTTATGAATCTCAACCCTAATCCATCATATTAATTTACATATACGTAAATTAAACGTTAATTGTCATAGTTTTAGTGTGTACCTTAAACCCTAATTAAATTATTGAGTTTTCTTGCTCCTCCATTGATAGAAACCACTGATATTATAGTAATGGAAAGAATAAATTCGTTTTTGGGGCTAAAGGGAGTAATCTGGGTAATTAAAACTAACCAGGAAGCCTAATAGTACTCAAACTGGGCTCCCCTTCCTTTCCTTAAGCAAAATTCGGCCCAAAATCAAGTCCAACACCCTATGGCCGACTTTTTTTAATTATATTATTGTAAATTAACTATTAATTATTATTACCTTAAATCCCTTAATTTATTTCAGCTCCTAAAGCCTCCCGAACCTCAAAACCGTAAAACTAGTCAAATTTACGCGTATACCGTAAAAGACGTAAAATATATAGTTTTATAAAAACGTTTGAAATATGAAATAAACTAATTAACTAAGTCCTAAATTACTTAAAACCATCCTGAAAAATACTCCTGTGACTAATTACCTCATCCGAGACCTCTAAATGCTAAACCTTAAATCGTAAAAATACGATTTACTATTATACTTATACGTATACGTAAAACACCAAAATAACACCATTTCATTTCATAGTCATCAATTTGTGAGCTCATGAACATGAAATAACCATTCCTCGATTTACTTATGAGTACCATTTACCCATAAGCGATATCCAAACCTCACTCCAAACACACAAAATAAACACATAAGCACATAAATGCACATATTTGCACAAAACACCCTAAACTATAGTCTAAGTGCCGAACCCCAAAACCATGGTTGTCACAGTTTAAAGGCTTGTTGCATACGCTAAATGCAATCGTGTTTCCTACGAAAGTGTGCTTAATAAATTTAAGTGTTTTGTAGTTTAGTTTATTTTGTAGGTTCAATAAAACTTATGGAGGATGGATTGGTTAGATTGATGGATTGTATGTGTATACGCTCGTTGGAGGAGAAATCGCTTGATCTTCCTTACTTGGCATCTCATCATATGGAGATCAATTGCAATTTCTTTGCCCAGGAAGTTTCGTTTCTCTTGGACTATTTATTTATTTACCCTACTTTTCATGCTTTGAAGTTTATTTTCACATTTAGTCCAATAAAAAACTTAAGTGTGAGGGGAAATAAAATGGGAAAATGAAACCGAATTTTTAAAATATTAAATTTTTGGGCTAATAAAAATAAAAAAAGTATAAAAAATAATAAAAGAAAAAAAAAGAAGGTGAGAGTTTGTATACTTGTTTGCCCTTAGGACTTAAATGTTTTCACACGTTTGTATATAAATATATTTCAATAATCGTCCCAATGGTAAACAAAAAATTATAATAAAAAAAATTTAAAAAAAAAAAAATATATGAAAAAAAAAGAAAAAATTTTTAGTGAGATGACACTTGTGTGATATAAGTGTATATGTGTGACAAAGAGGCAACCTTAGGAATAAAACCCAAATAGCCTTTTCCATTTTCTTTATTAGCTAGTTACATCTATTAGCTAACCTCCCATATTAACTCTTTTGTTAGCACTCTCGTCTAGTGTTAGATACCCTTAGAACACCCATTGACCCATTCTTTTCAATTTTGTTAAATCCACAAGAAAAATAAAAAAAATAACCTTAAACCTTAGCCTAACCCTTGTCAAAGTCTAAATGGAGGGTTGCTAGTTGCTTGTATGGTGGATCGTTTTTTATGGTTATTAGTTATGCCACACTTCGCGTTTGTATGTGTCATTCCGACAAAGATGAAGATGAGCGCTCCTTTATATTTGTACTTTTTGTGGTGTGTGCTTAAGCAAAGTGTGAGGGGAGCATGTTATGTATGTTGAAAAAAAATAAAAAAAGGGAGCAGGATGATAAATAAATAAAAAAAGAGAAAAATAAAATAAGTCATCGAAAAAAAGTAAAAAAAGAATTAAAAAAAGTAGTAAAAAATGATGACAAAAATAGCGAATGAGCTATAATAAAGTATGAAGATGAAGTACGTTTAGATATCGATTAGCCAATGTGCTAAGTCGTGATATATATATATATATATATATATATATATATATATATATATATATATATATATATATATATATATATATATATATATATATATATATATATATATATATATATATATATATATATATATATATATATATATATATATATATATATATATATATATATATATATATATATATATATATATATATATATATATATATATATATATATATATGTTACTCGATATGTGTTGAATAAAGCTCGTAGCTATGATCATTTTTAGGCTTGTAATTTGTTCGGTAACTAGCAACATAGGACTTAGATTTTTTATTTGTATATTCGTGACACCTCTCATGAAAATTTCCATGTCTTATCCATACCCATTAACCCAAAGCCTTAGTCTTGTAACCCAAATAAAAGTCCTCTTTAGATGTGTACACTTAGTGCTCATGCCATTCGGTTTATTCTTGTTTGTATTTTGTAGATTTGTATCTTATTTTTCGAAACCATTTTTATGCACCATCTGGAAAGTATTTTTCTTTTACTTGCTTAAGGACAAGCAACCTCTTAAGTGTGAGGGGGTTTGCACCTTTAGCGATTTTGTATATATAAAAAATAAAAAACACAATAATAATTTTATTTTACTTGCTTGAGGACAAGAAACCTCTTAAGTGTGAGGGGGTTTGCACCTTTAGCCATTTCCTATAAAAACCAAAAATAGTTTCAACTTTTTTTATAGAATTTTTAGCTTTTCATAAAATTTTAAAATTTTTCTTTTCTTTTACCATTTAGGTATTTTGTTTAGGACTTTATTTTTAGTTTTATTTACTTGAGGGCAAGCAAAGTTTTTCTTTTCCTTGCTCGAGGACGAGCAAAACTTAAGTGTGAGGAGATTTGATAACGCTCAAATCTAACATATTTCTATGAGCGTATTCGTGGTGTTTATGCATATATTTATGTGATTATTATGAACATATGATACTTAATGAAGCTTATTCGCTATTGTAGGTTCATCAATGGTTACATCACGAGAAATGAAGAAAAAGACGAGTATTGGAGGTGAAAGAATGAACGAGACATGAAAGTGTAGCTCTCGTATGATTAATAATACAAAGAGTAAGAGTCTTGGAAAGTTTAGAAGAAAGAAAGTGGAAGAAACAAAGAAAAAGGACCAAAGAAGAAATAAGGGAAAAGATGGCCAAGAAGCCACCAGCATGGCTGAGAAGCCACCAGCACGAGAGAAGCCACTATTACGAGAAGAAGCCACCGACATCTCTTCCTGCTACCACTTTTCCAAGTAAACATAACCTATCACTTACTTCACCTTGTTCCCCAATCCAACCATAACTCCATTCCCTCTCCTCCAAGCTTCATTACACTCATTATTACACATCTTTGGTTCCAAGAAAAGTGCTTGGTGGCCAAGGCTAATTCACCTATAAATAAGACCCATGGGGTAGTGTTTTTCATGACCACTCAATCATCCTATCCAATCTCATCTCAACCATCATCTATCCCATCTCCATATTTCTGTGATTTTGATATCACCCCTCACTCAAGTGGTGAGGGGTGGAATTGGTAGCCATGTACATGTAATAAAGCCATAGGAGAGTAGAGAAGAAAGCCATACTCCATACAAAACCCAAGATGGTTATGGATAGAAGGCATTATATTTTGGTACTATGGATTCTAATGTTTGGTAACTTCTTCTTTATTATTCAGTGTAGTTTATATTCATGTTCATGGTGATTCATCTGTTTGTGATATTGTGAATGTGTTGATACTTGTATTGTTTATATGAAAACTTGTAATAAATGGATGTTTGGATTTTATTAGTGCTTGTCATTGAATTATGGTGATAACATTATATTTGGTTGAATTGGAACTTGTTCTTGTTTGTCAATTTGGTTAATCATTGTTGGGTCTATATGTCGAAGTTATTCTCAATATGGTTGATTTCAATTCGTTAATCGGCAAATGATTTGGTCTTGCACTTTGTGAAGATTGTGCAAGAGACTTAATAAACATAACAAGTAAAGGTTTAATCTAGATTATAGGTCGAAAGGAGTCTTTTGAATATATTGTTCTAATCATCTTTCAAGTAAATGGAACTTATCAAATCGATAACCAAGTCTATGGGTCGAAAGGATTCTTGTTGTTATTGGTTTAGGCATAAGGCTCATGAGTGACCACTTGATTGAGACTTATGTATATTTGATTTATAAAGCACTAGTGTCTTATTATTGGTTCTATCGGTCGAAAGGATTACCTTTAATATGTTTTCCAAAATAAGCATCCTATTGTCCATGTGATCATTTGACCATACATGTATGTTCTTTGTGTGCTTGTGCCTAGAAACGATTGTCATGGTGGTGTGATCGTGACAATCATACTTATCATTGTTACAAACAATTACACTTGAGTATAACCAAGTCCCATGGGACGACCTTGACTTACCAACCTAATTGCAACATGACTAGAGTATACTTGCTCGAATTTGTGTTCCTAATTATTATCGGTAATTCTTGTTTATAAATTTAAAACCCAATGTGTGGTTGAATGCATCAAGTTTTTGGCTTCTTGTCATGGATTTGTATTTGCACTCTTTAAATATCTATGTCCGAACACATATCAAGAACACATAGAACCAGTAAAATACATGTATTCAGACAACTCATACACGTCCCTATTCTTATGTAGTATTATCCGTCAAGGCGGAGTAGGTTCTTCAGCGTTTCCGTTAGCTTCTACTGGACACAAGGTACGGATTTCCCTTCCTTCAGTAAGGACAATCTCTTCCTTTATTAGGATTTCCCGTATGTAAACAAATGTTTTCCCAGTAGTTACAGATTTAAATGCTTATGTTTTATTAGTTACCTTAGCCATATACATGCATGCCAATTTCACCTAGTTATGGAGGTACCATAACCATAATACTAGAGGCACTAGTGTTATGAATTCACCACGGCGGAATGATAGTTCGTAGCGTCCCTTTTAGTTTATTTGGCATTTATTATTATTTATTATCATGTGGGGCGTATGGGTGCATCCTAGTTATAGTGTCAGTCAGGATTTCATGCTGAATGTGGTGTGTGCTTTGCATCCTTCACAAGGAGTTGATCCCTCCTACCCATTACAATATTAATTAGAGGCATCCCATGTAATTTTCATGACGAGGTCACCCCTCCAAGTATTCATGCACGTTGTTGACCTCATGACCTATATTGGCTTTTGGTATATTAAACTAATACAGATTTTTATAAGTAAACATAAGCTATGTTTTCAGAACTAAAACCAGTAAACATGTTATACGTCTAGGTTTCCCAGGACTTATTCATTTCTGCTGTTTCATGCTTTATATTCTCCTATGATGCTTTCATTATTCTATGCTTTCCATTCTTTATTGTATATCCGTGCACTAGGCGTTATGCTCAGCCGTTTTCCATTTCCATGTTCCCAAACGGCAGGTACCCAAGGTAGCAAGTAGGATCTCAAGAGTATGTGCATTCGGATGGAAGCTATCCAGCGTTCTATATCTTATGCATTTATCATACTTTATCTTACTTTATTTCATGTTGGACATTGTTTAGTCCTTTTCCTTTATAGTACTTATATTTGCTTGTGTTGAGTTACTTGGACTACCGATGTTTGTTTCCGGTATTTCCATTTATGGTCATTAATGTTTAGACATTTACCTTGCATGCTTTGATGACACGCCATATATTACTGTGATATTCCATTTTAAAAAATGGGGTGTTATAGTGATTGTTTTAGCATATTGCCTCCACTCCTACTTACGTTCATTTGTGGTTGTCCTGAGTGTGAAGAATCCACTATGGCAAATTGCTCTTTGATATAGAGCGCCATACGCCAGCTTTCAGACTTACCCAAAGTATCATTTTCACTCGTAGGCCCGTTCACCTATTGATTAGCAACTAACGGGAACATCATTGTTTTGACCCATCTGACAAAGCGACTCATGACCCCTGTCAGAAATCCAAGTCCATAGAGTGAGGAGTAGAAGATTCCTTGTTCGGGCGCCATCCTTTGCCATGCATAATGACACCGATGCATTTGTGTTAAAGTGTGTGTTTAGTAATATTTGCACCTAAGCGTCAAACTTCGTGCGTCTTTGTACATGTTTAGCCAGTAGTATCCTAAGCGCGAAATCTTTCTGATCATTAGTCCGAGTCCGACATAACTTGTCATGTATACCCTTGAGAATGCGATGTGTCCGTCGCGGCCCTACGCATCATAGCCATAGCTGCATAGGCGACCATTTATACAGGATCCCGTCCTAAACCTTAAATTGGTTTATATTTATTCGTATCCGTTAGGCGCCCTTCACACCTCGTGGGAGTATTTTATTTGTTAAATAGTAGATGACCGGGGTCATCCATGTAGGCCCGTCATCCTACCCTTTTGGGAAGGGTGCTACTTCCGTTAAGGATTAGTTTTCAACAAACTCTGCCAGTACTTGTTTAGGTGGCTGTGTCCAACTAATTGATGTGATGCGGCATAGGGCTTTTAGCATCTCATTATCTTCCCCTGATGCATCGCAGATTATGAACTTGATGAAGTTTTAGGTCATTGACCTGATTGTATGTGCCCCCCTGGGTTTGCATTTCCTAGAAACACGATTAACTAACAAAGAAGACTGTATGTTTTCCACCAAGTCCTGCATGCCCATCCTAAATGGGACCCTTAAACCCGCCATTATTGCTTTATGATCAGCTTCGCTTCTTCTGGCCGCAAATCCAAGCGCAAGGCATAAGTAATTTGTGTCTCTTTCTGGTTTGTTAAGATAAAACTTGCATCATGTCCTTTCGTCCGCGAGAATCCTATAGTTAATAGACCCAAGGGGCATGGAGTACTTCGTTGTTACTTGACAACGAGATGTCTCTCCTTGATTGCTTGCTCACAAGGCCTGATAGACCTTGACCTCCAACCACCGTTTGGGGCTCATGAGAGGTGTTGTCCTTATCTAGTTCTTCGCCCTGGTCGTATCTCCTTCGTTTTTATGGGAAGTACTCACCTTGGACCTCCGTCCCTACTTTCGTGTAAGTCTGAATGCTTTCCACGCGTTCCTTCGCCTTTTTTCGGGTTACCTCGGAGGGGAGTGTCGGTACTTACTCCACCTTCATCAGTTTTGTAAATGGTAGCAATTCCATTTTTCACCAGGAATTTAAGCATGTCGTGCACCGTGAATGGTACAACACGCATGACGAGAATACCTGGTATACCTATAATATCGTTTTATAATGATGGCGAGCATACCACTAAGAAGTTCGTCCATACAGTTGTTGAATGTCGCTTGTCTCTAATAAGTGTGAAAACACTCATCAGTTATAACCCAAAAACACTTAAAACACGGCAAATAATATCAGTTTATATCTTAAAAAATCATAATTACGCGTGAATTTGCTGTTTTATGTGTTTTCAGGTAAAAAAGGTACATAATGGAGCAAACACGAGCTTTTATAGGAATATCTAAAGAAAAGACTGAAGAAAACAAAACAATGCTCCAAAGACTTGACTTGTCAAAAACTTGAAGACTTGAGGACTAAATGTGTAATTGGAACAAAGATTTCAGGGACTTAAAGGAAAAATTCATGTATTATTATTAAAAACAAAGGAAAAAAGGAAAAGCTTTACTTTGCCATAAACGGTTCTTCTCCACACGCAAGAGAGAGAAAAAAGATATATCATAACAGTCGGTGTTCATACTTTTCATCTTCAAGCTTTTCAAGTCCAATCTGTGAGAGATCAAGAGAGAATCAAGTGAAGATCAAATAATGAAAGTTGCTTATCTTTTCTTCCTCTACAAGTTGGTAACAATCAATTTGATCAAAATCAACACGGGATAAAAGCCCTAATTTTCTGTATAAAGTGAAGACTCTCGATGACACGTGGCAGGAGTGGATTGGATGAAAAAAGTCGATGTCACTCCTCAACCCTTCCACATTTGGATATAAATACCCACTTCAACCTCATTTGGAAGAGAGTTAGCTAGGTGTAATTTTACACACAGATAGTTAGAATAGGAGTAGATTGTAGGTGTAATTTTCTCCCATTTAGTTTAAACTTAGTTTGTTAGTTAGTTTTATGTCTTGTAAAAGTTAGTTAATGAATTCAGTTAGCATTCAGTTAAATCTTGTAACAACTTTCCTCCATTTATGAAACCTTCAGTTTTCTCAATTCTTTCAATTCTAGCTGATTTCTATCTCCTCTGTTATAATAAGCTTTACTGATAATTAATATCATTTTTAGCTTGGGTTTTGATTAACCAAATGAATGTTGTTTTTGTTAACTATCTTTAATTCACGTTACATATTAGTTTCTGAGATTGCAAATCGTTTCAAGCCAAGACGAAAAGTTTTCGATTCAATTCATTGAACTGTTAAGAGTTCTGTTTTCCATTACTGATTTTAGAAGTTTATAGTTGATTCATTTTAGTTTTAGTTAAATCTGTGTAACTAATTCCGTTTTCAGTTGCAACTAGTTTCTTTTATCACCATTAATGAAGTTTTAGTTTTCTTTAAATCAATTCCAACTTATAATTCCTTATTCTGTTCTTTTAAGCGTGTCTCTGTTCATAAACTCTGATGAGTTTATGATGTTTTTCAAATTCTTTTAACAAACTTTTATGTAGTTAGATTCACTCATTTGGCATGTTAAACCTTACTATAAAAAAGTTCAGAATGTCAATTCTTGATTCCTGAGAGTTTCTATGCAGAAGTTTGATCATCAGTTTTTGGAAGCTCATGGTAGAAGCCGATGACCTAGATGTACAGTTTGATTCGATTCCAGTTTAGTATTAGCAGATAGAAAAGGTAGATTAGCGCTAGCCTTCGACTCAACGGACTAATCTTCGGATGCAGGTTCACTCATTTTACGTTTCCAGTTCTTAGTGTAATTTCACTAGGTGTACTTGTAGTGTAAAATTGTATGCTAAATGCTTGAATTGCCTAGATGTTTGATTGTAGGTTTGATTTTGTTAGAGCAGTTATAATTTCTATTTTTCTTATATTTAGTTGTAACTAATAAGAGTAGTGTAATCTTTCTTGAAATGTTCATCTGAATTAGTTACTTGTTTTCTAGCATTTTGTGTGCATTTTTATCAACTAGCTGCTGTCCATTTGTAGTTCAGTTCTGATTTAGAGTGTTTGGCTATAGATGTTAGCAGTTTTAGGTTTGAATAATTGTGGATTAGTTTTAGGCTGTCAGTAAATTGAGTCGAGCTTTTAGACTATCTGTCTTGTTCCATTTTAGTCTGTTCATTTGGCTTAACTATTTGGACATCATAGATGTAAATTCCAAGTTGTAACGCTGTATTGTCATTTATAGATAGTGGAGTTGAATAAAGTAGTTTCACTTGTTGGGCTTGAGTATTACTAGGCTCGAGAAAAGTTATTTTGGAGCCTTGTTTTTTGGTGGAAACCAAGGGACAAATCCCCACCCTTCATTTAGCTTTGATCTAAGGGTGGGGATTAATCTAAGATTTAATTTGTCAAAACCTATTTTTATGTCTAATTAAATAAAGTATTTTTTTTAATCGTTCCTTTTACTTTCCTTTTTTCACACAGTGAAATGTGTTTTCACAGAGTCGCCATCACCACACCACTGGCCACCTGCGCATTTTCTTTAACTGACCACCACCGTCAGATCCATCCTGAAACCCTAACCACCACAATCACCTCCGTAACAAACCCCTAAAAGTGATTGATTTTCTACTTGTTTTGTTCAAGATCTCTTGTTGCTTCTCATAATCATCTATAATCATCATCATCGTAATCCTCATCTACCAAATGCCTCTGCCACGTCATCAAACCACCACAACCGTCCACCAGATGGATAATGGAGATGTTAATGATGAAGTGTTGTTGATTGATCTTTTGTATCAGAATGAGGAGGTAACAGACATGGTGTTTAATTGAATGAGGGGTTTTGAGTGTTTTTCTTTCAGTTACGTTTATGAAGCACGTGAGTTGTTGAGAAAAGTTGGCGAGGTAGACGGATGTTCACCGGATGTAGTGTCGCTACACGTTACTGTGTAATATCATCAGTGATATTTTATCACCGGTGATATTTTTATTTTTTTATCACTAGTGAAGTATCACTAGTAATAAACCAATGAAATATCACGTTACTGTGTAATATCATCAGTGATAATTTATCACCGGTGATATTTTTATTGTTTTATCACTAGTGAAGTATCACTAGTAATAAACCAATGAAATATCACGTTACTGTGTAATATCATCGGTGATATTTTATCACCGATGATATTTTTATTGTTTTATCACTAGTAATAAACCAATGAAATATCACGTTAGTATATCACCGTTGATATTTTTATTGCTTTATCACGATAAACCAATAAAATATCACGTTACTGTGTAATATCACCGGTGATATTTTATTGTTTTATCACTAGTGAAGTATCACTAGTAATAAACCAATGAAATATCACGTTACTGTGTAATATCACCGGTGATATTTTATCATCAGTGATATTTTTGTTGTTTTATCACTAGTAATAAACCAATGTATTGGGATGGAAGGCGGGGTTGGTATTTGGGAGGGAAGTCGGGGTTGGTCTGAACTGCTGAGGGTGACCCATCTGCTGCTGCTATTGTGACCACCTACCTTCATCAGATTTCAAAGCACTTTCAACTTCAATTCTTCTTTTAGGCGTTTCATCAAACACCTTATCATCACCAATCAGCCTTATGAATCGGTTCGTTTTTAATCGATTTTTTTCAGGGATCGGTTGATTTAATGGTTATTTCTTCCATTTGTGTGTTTATTTCGTGATTTGCAAGGTTAATTTGTGTAGATTTATGGATTTTTTTGTTAGAGTTTGTTGTACAGAGAGGGTTTGATGTAGAGAGAGAAGGTTTGAGATCTGTGTGTTTTGTTTTACAGAAATGAAGGGTAGGTGAGATTTATAACATATTTTTCGTTTTGGTCCCTCAGTCTTCTTTTTATAAATTGGCAATTTTAGTCCCTCCGTGTTTTTTATCATTTGATCTGGTCCCTCCCAAATGGATGGTCCAGATTGAGCCCTTGATTTCCACCAAAATACAAGACTCTTTAATAACCGGACTCTAGTTTAAGAATGCACTTGTAGGGTTATTAGAATAACATTAGTGAATTTACCCATTTAGTTTAGATACATCAGTTAGCATTAAAAGTTTATAGGCCCAGTTATATTTTCGGATACAAATCTAAAGTTTTGCTTTCATTTACGTGTATTCAATATTTGCACAATTTTCTATTAGTTAATACAATTCCAAATCTAATTTTGTATTTTCTTGTTAGTTTTTTTTCTAGCTTGTTATTTTTATTAATTTTGTTAAAAGTTAGTTGAATTGTTGTCTTCAAATTTTATCTTTTATTTTGTATTTCTCATTTGTAGAATAAATTTGTATTTTACATTTTGTGCATTTAAATGTGGTAATTGCTAAATGTTTTTAGTGTAGTACGTATAAGTATATAGACGTTATTTTTACCTTTTTCACATGTTTCTTGCTTAGTAGACATAGAATACCATTCAATTTCACCAGAAACAATTAAGTCACCATTGAAAACGTTAAATCAATTCGAATTGAGTCGAGAAAAACGAACTAAAAAGACAAATATTAAATGGCGCCGCTGCCGGTTCTTTTCATGAAGATTGACGGTTTCTAGTGAGAGGCATTGGCTTTTGGGATCCGTTCACTTTGTGAACGTTATTTTTGTTGCAATCAAAAAATTTAAAAAATTTAAAAAAATCTCAAATATAAAAATATAAAAAAATAAAAAATCACAAAATCAATTCTTTTCCTAAAGAACTGAACCAAAAAAAATAAAAAAATACAAAAGTAATCTTTTTCCTAAAAGATTACACCAGAAATATATTGTATATATTGTTTTCACTCGCTTTTACGTACATATATTACTTTCTTAAAAAATAATAAAAATACAAAAATATTTTCTCTATATTATTATATGTAAATATGTATACGTAGATACAACAACCAATCAATTCCATAAGTATTGCATTGCAATACACCGTTTGTGGCGGCGTTCCGGTGCCACTTACGTGTAACGATCAAAGTTAATTAAGGCACAGTAGATAAATACTACAATCTACTTGAACTTGAGAAAGAGGCCACTGTGTGGGGGGTATAAGGCGAGTGTATTTCACATTATAAAGAAGCAGGCTCTTAAGTGCTACGCGCCGCCTCGTTTCTCCGCTTCATTGTGGGTCTTTCGAAGGTGATAGTAGTGAATGGCGTGCCACTGAATTAGTACTATATATCTATATATTTTCTTGTGGATTTTAATTATTGTACCTCGAGAGAGATAATCTATTCTCTTTCAAAGTCGACCGAGAGCTTCTCTCTCATTCCTCGTGTTTATTTACACGTGTATTCGCACGCGTGTAACCATACCACATTTGGTGTATTACTTCCTTTCCCGAGGAAGTGTTAAAAGTCATTTAGTTGTATATACATTCGGCCACCTTGCTACACATGGATACTCGTTACATGTTGGAGATGTTGCAACAACGATCCGCCAACGCTAATTATTCGCCTTGTTAGAATTGTGGAGGTCCACATGATACTTATTTATGTGCTCAAAACAATGACCATTATGGGGATGGTTATGCTTATAATGGAACCGAGGACCCTAATTTTCATACCTAACTTTCAAAGGGATTACACTTGTAATGACCATATGGGATATTTTGGTTTTTCATCACAAAAGCCACCATCATTTCATGATCAAACCTTTAATGAGCCATACCAAAACTAAGGATTTTCCAATCACGAGGGTTTTCAAAATGATAATAATTTTCAAGGCTATAATCAAGAAACCTTTTATAACCAAGAATTTTCCAATTATAGAGGCTTTCAAAATGATGAAAATTTTCAATGCTATAATCAAGATACCTTTCAAAATCAAGGATTTTCACATCATGAGGGTTCCAAAATGAAGGGAATTTTCAAGGTTATAATCATGAGAACTTTAATAATCAAGGCTCTTTTCAAACCTATAATCCACCTAATTATGGAGATCCACCTCCACCCTATTTTTCAGCTTACATGTGCGAGTTTTGTGGTAACGCACCTCATTATGGTTATGATTATCGACCGAGGGATCCTCCTTCCTATGCCCCTAATACTTGTAATGAGTCTCATTCTTTACTTGAGTAGATAAACGAGTCAGTCGATGACGTTTCTAAGGAGATTGATAGTAAGAAAGAAATGAGCCTCGAGGAAATGAAAGAAGTGTATCGGTGGATAAGGGAAAAAACTAACTCTCATGAGGAAATGGAAATTAAGTCTTGGCAATTTAATGACAAGGAACTTGGTGATATGTTTCGTGAACCGTTGAACAAATTCTCTCCTTGCCTCAAGAAATATTTCAATGATTTACTCATTAAGATTGATACAAAGGAAGAAGAAAAATATCTTGCTACTCGTGCTCGTATGCCTTATTGATTATTTTATGACGATGATGACGAACCTTTGATTTGTATGACACTTAATGATGACACACCTTCATCACCTTTACCTTACATGGAACCCAACAACTCTGTAACCATGGGGGACGAGCCTCTTAGCACTAATACAAACGCCGATTCGGGTGAATTAACCAGCTCTAGCGTTGAGAACCTTATCTCACTCCAAAGAGAGCTTGAGGGTGTTTCCAATGAACCATGTGACTAGTTTTGTATTGATACCTCTTCTCCTCACGATCACATTGAGATTTCCTCACATGATGACATTCATGCTACTACTAGTGATTTTTGGTGATTTCGATCTTGATGAATTGTTCAAAGAAAGGGATAATGAGATTGAGAAAGAGTTTTTGCAAGACTTGCCACAAATGGAGGATGATGATTGTGATTCTAGTGAAGCATCTTATGATATATCATCCGATGACTTTTCATGTCAAAATGACCTTCCTAATTTGGATGTAGATGTTGCTCCTATAGAAGAAGTGGAAGATGTTCATATTCATGAGGTTTTATCAAGCGTTTATCTTCTTATCTCCTCGATTTGAAGCATTAAATGCAACTCCTAATGATAAGTCCATAGAAGAAGAACCTTTCATTGATATTTCTTCATCGGTTTTTGAGGTCGCACCTATTGACTTTCATGATCATATCATCCCTTTGAGTGATTCTCTCCTTAATACACCTTCTTTTGAGCATTCTATTCCCACCCTTCCACCCTTGAAGTTGGTTATTGATGAAGAAGATCTTATACTCTTAGAGATTGATCCTTTTTCCCCTAAGGCACCTCTAGAATAAAAAACGTTTGATATGGACTCTCTTATGGAGATTGATGCCACCATAGAGGCTAATCTTGCTAATACTAATATTGAGGTCGATGATAGTGCTTCTAATTGGGTAGATGAGATTCGTCTTAGTGAGAACTTGCTTTTTGGGAACATCGAGCCTACACTTCCTCCACAAGACACTATTACTCTTGATCCTCCTTTCACTATGCCTTCTATGGAGGATTTCCCACCTTTTGATGATGATGAGGAGCACCACATGGATATACTTATTATGAATGTTTTGATTCATACACCTTTATTATCTCATGGTGCTTTGATATCTAAAAGGGAATCTCATATGGTTGATACGAGCTCATCTTCTTATTTTCCCATGAAGGGAAAGGTATTTGATCCTGGGATCCGTATGTTTGGGAAATATTAGTTTTCATCTACTCCACTTACGAGTGTGACTTTGATTGATATGAGCTTCTCGTATGATCTTACTTTGTTGATGCTACCTACTTTGGAGTTGTTCACGTGTAGAGATGGCAACTATGTATTTGATCCTAGTGTGATTTCTATAAGAGAGCTTTCTATGTTGGACAAACTTGAGACACATTGGACCGGTCCATTTATCGAGGCGGATATTATTAATCTCATTGTAAATGGCAACGTGCTAATTTTGAGTGTATCATGTGAGATGTGCTTCAAAGCGGATATCCTTTATTCTCTATGATGGTTTCCCTAAGGACAACCTAATTTGGGGTCGAGTCGAGCTAGAGACTTAGGGCATCAAAAATCAAGCATCGAATAACTAGGTTAGATCATCTAGAGTAGATTTTGGTAAGTTATGCTTAATAAGAGGGTGTTATAGTAGAGTTGAAGTGGAGGGGTGGACTTTCTTCGTCTTTTGGTGTTTGTTTCGAGGGTTGCTCTCTCTCATTTCATTCATAGAGCTTATGGAGGAGGCCCGTGTATCCGGTTCACTTCGATTAGTTTTTACTTTATATTCAACACATTGTGCTTAAAATGAATTCACTTTAGTTGTCTCTTCCTTAGCTCGAGTTAAACAAAGTACGCAATGTCCTAAGTGTAGGGGAGTTTACACTATAATAATCTTAAACATTGAGGACAATGTTTATCTTAAGTATAGGGGATACTTCTATCGAAGTGACCTTGCCTAGACCATGCTTTAGCTTCGTGATAACTGGGAACATTAAATTTTCAAACATTTTTCAAATTTTTGATCTACTTTGGCCACCAAAAATATGCGTTCATAATTTTTGCATTAATCATTTTTCATTTGCATAACACATTTGTATTGTATATATTTCTTATTTTATTTTTCGTCGAAAATATATAAAAAGGAAAAATATAATAAAAGATATGATTTAACAAGTTTAGAAGTTTTTAACATATTAGGCCCGCCATGAATATTTTGACTTAACCCGAGTTTGCTTATCCAAGCTTACTCTAGCTAGTATCCTTAACCAGGTAAACCTTTATTGGTTTATTAGGCTAAGCATCCACGAGTCTCATTATTTGAGATTTTAAATTGTGGAGAACGAGAGATTACAGAGTTTGAAGTAAGTGTAGAGGGCTAGATAAACCTCATATTAATTACTTGTGGCTATTATATCCCCTTTCGTAACCTTTACTTTCTTGTCAACGCATGTATATATTGTTAATAAATAATAAAGAACGGTTTTAATCGGTTTGTAGTCTCTTATGCATTTTTGACTAATCATTCGTGGTTGGTATAAGTAAGTCTTAAGAATCTAAGTTAGAACATTTTATGTGTACTTGACTTATGCCATGCTTAATAATTAGCGGTGGTTTTTTCTTTTATTCTTTTCATTTTATTTGTAAGGAATAAAGAAAAATAAGAGCGGCTTATAAAAAAATGAGTGGCTAAAAAAAAAAGAAAATAATAATAATTATACAAGACTCCCAAGAGGGGTAGTGAAGTGTTAATTATAGTAGCTATTAAATTCCAATATTACTCTCACAAGGGTTGCGGGGATTTAATAGTTGCTCCAATCCAATATTACCTTGACGAATTGCGGGATTAAAGATCCAAGGTCTCAAAAAGGCAGCGAATATAAATTATTGCGTGAGTTTTATTTTCCTTTTCTTAGCGAGTGAGTACCTACGTATTAATGCATGACATAAGGATCTTACACATAAAACGAATGACTTATTATTTTAGGTAGGACTTATATCAATTGTGGGCGGTTTTTCAAGTAATGGATAACATGGTTACTTAGGATTACAACCGTGCTTTCTTATTTTTAGATTTTACATTTCTTATATTTCACGCTTTAAATAATGACAAATTTGCTCTCAAGCAATTTGCTCAAATAATAACCGGTCTTAGAGGCATAATAAGTGGAGGTATAATGGTAACACAATTAATTTGTATGAATAAGTCGATGCACTTTCACTTATGAATAATAATGATCTCGTTTTTAAGCTTGGTATGGGGAAAGTGAAACTTGAGGATGATAAGTATTCAAGGTACCAAAGCCCTAATTAAAGTTATTGATTTCTTTATGAGTTATTTCCATTAAACCATTTCAAGAAAAGAACAAAATAAATAAATAGAGTTTATATCTTGCATTGCATTCTTAAAAAATTTAAAATCATGCATCATGTAGCATAGTATAGTATATTAAATCATAAAATGGCCAAGGTGGATAAATTATGCGAAAAGTGTAATCCAGAGCTTTAAAATACTACATTGCATTAGGCCATGGCAATGGTCAAGTGGAGGGGAGTTGATAAGTGTGAAAACACTCATCAGTTATAACCCAAATAACACTTAAAACACGTCAAATAATATCAGTTTATATCTTGAAAAATCAGAATTACGCGTGGATTTGTTGTTTTATGTGTTTTTAGGCAAAAAAAAAAGGTACATGATGGAGCAAACACGAGCTTTTATGGGAATATCTGAAGAAAAGACTGAAGAAAATACAAAACAATGCTCCAAAGACTTGACTTGTAAACAACATGAAGACTCTAGGACTAAATGTGTAATTGGAACAAATATTTGAAGGACTTAATGGAAAAATTCATGTATCTTTATTAAAAACAAAGGAAAAAAGGAAAAGCTTTACTTTGCCATAAACGGTTCTTCTCCACACGCAAGAGAGAGAAAAAAGATATATCATAATAGTCGGTGTTCATAGTTTTCATCTTCAAGCTTTTCAAGTCCAATCTGCGAGAGATCAAGAGAGAATCAAGTGAAGATTAAAGAATGAAAGTTTCTTATCTTTTCGTCCTCTACAAGTTTGTGCCAATCAATTAGATCAAATCAACTCGGGAGAAAAGCCCCAATTTTTTGAATAAAGTGAAGACTCTCGATGATACGTGGCAGGGGTGGATTGGATGAAACACGTCGATGTCACTCCTCAGCCCTTCCACATTTGGCTATAAATACCCACTTCAACCTCATTTGGAAGAGAGTTATCTAGGTGTAGTTTTTCACACAGTTAGTTAGAATAGGAGTAGATTGTAGGTGTAATTTTCTCACACTTAGTTTAAACTTAGTTTGTTAGTTAGTTTAAAGTCTTGTAAAAGTTAGTTAATGAATTCAGTTAGCGCTTAGTTAAATCTTGTAACAACTTTCCTCCATTTATGAAACCTTCGGTTTTCTTAATTCTTTCAATTCTAGCTGATTTCTATCTCCTCTTTTATAATAAGCTTTACTGATCATTAATATCGTTTTTAGCTTGGGTTTTGATTAACCAAAAAATGAATTCTTGTTTTTGTTAACTGTCCTGTAAGAAATGACCCGATTGGCCTCAACTTTCTTTTTACCCTTGCTAGTAATCATGTGAAACAATGCTCGTACATGATGTTTGTTGTGGACCCTCCATCGATATATAGTTTGTAGACCGTATGGTCCATTATGTTTGCTGTTATGGCTAGTGGTCCTTTATTGTAGTCAACATCAGTGAGGGGAGGGAACGAGATCTTTGTCTCACTTGAGAATTCTTGCCTGGCCTTCTGTTTCGACCTACGTTGCCCTGACTGCACCATGTAGATGGTTATGGGATTCTCCTTTCGTTTTTTGTTCTCGCTCTTTTTGTTATGTCCCCCTTTCTCCAATCTCGGATGAGATGATTTAGTTTGCCTAATTTGACCAGGCTATCTATATGTTTCTTTAGCTGTATGCATTCGTCTGTTCCATGCCCCTTGTCGTCATGGTATTCACAGTACTTACTACTATCGCGTTTTTCCGCTGAACTAGTCATTGGTGGTGGTTTTGGTAAGTTCGATCCCTCCGATAAAAAATCCCTCTTAGGGTCATCTTTAAGGGGGTGAACTTGTTATTATTGTCACGTCCTCCATTCTTATTTCCTTGGTAGTCCAAGTCACGACATTATTTTGATTATTGGGCTGCTTCTTTGATCGATCCTAGAATCGATAGCCGGAACTCCTTTGCCTGCTGTCTGCCGTTGCCGCTTCTCCTTGGATGACGGATCTCACTCTTCTCACTAATCCATCAAAAATCTCCGGAGTTCTATCATTTAGCTTCCTTATTAGGTCTGGATTGCTTTATTCAACCATAAAACCTGAAACTTTGAAAATTTCGAGATATTCCCTGATCTGGATGCACTCGATCTTGAAATGCTCCATAAAATCTTCTAAAGACTCCCCTTGTGTTTGATTGAATTTTATAAGTGAGACAGGGCTCTTGTCGCACTTCTTCTGCTGTGTATAGTTTCTCTAGAAAGCTTTCCGCAGGTCCTCGAACCCATCAATGCTCCGTCGTGGAAGTTTATCAAACCAGTTTTGGGCGTTGCCAACCAAACTTGAGTTGAACATATGGCACCACACCGGTTCTCGCCAGTGTTTGATTCTTGCTTGCGACTCAAAGACCTTTAGGTGATCATCCGGGTTTATCGTGCCATTGTACGTCTTAATGTTAGATGACATGTGTCTCCTCTTTTCCTCTGTATTGGTTCTAATGCGCCTTGTGAACGCATTGTCCTTTTCACAACGCCAGGGAAGGGATAAATCTTCATCGCTCCGGTGCCTAGGTTGTCGGGATGTTTTGCGACGCCTTCTTTCGTAGTCCGAGGAATCTGAGGATGAATGACTTATTCAGCGGCGTCTAGAGCCACAGGTTGAAGAGTTGTCGCTCGGAGATTTCCTCCCCCTCCCAGACCTGCTTTTAGAGCTTCTTTCCTTCCTTTTTTTCGCTGCTCTGGAGATGAGTTTCTCTCATTTGGGGGGATCCTACGCTGTCCAAAGCACTCGCGCGCTCATGCTGTTCTAAGGATGGTCCCTTCTCCTTTGGGGAAGGTTTAATTCTGTCTAGAGCACTTGTGTGCTGCTTGTTGTTAATAGGGTTAACTGGTGTTCATCGCTCTCTTGAATCATCTGAGTCATATGTCGATGTTTCACCTACCTTGTGTCCTTCTAGGTATGTAACCCGTTTAAAGACGGTTTTTCTATCCTCCCCCCTTTGTTTCTGCTTTGCTAGACGGCGCTCCCTGTTAGGAGTGAATTACTTTTCGGACCGTATTTCTTTTTCGAATTCAAGATGAACCCGTAGGTCATCGATTGGGTCTCTTTTCATTCTTACGACCATAAGAGGGATGACAGCTTCGTAGATTTTCGTGACAAAGTCACTCATGTCGACATTGGTTGTAGGGGTGTTGCTAGATTTCCCCTGTAGGGTGACTTGCGCTTCCTTTTGAGGTGCGCTCAGTACTTTCTTTGAGGTTGAAGTTTCTCCTGTCGTGGAGATTATAGGGGGTGTAAAAGGAGGGATTTTCACTTGTGGTGACTTTTCTCCATCCCCCTTATTGAGATTACTATTAGTGAGTATGAGCGCCTCATTGGACTACGCTTTCTTACCTCCACCCTTCTTATTGGCTGAATTCATTCCGCACTTAGTCATGCTGAGATTTCAGTTTAGTGTAGGGTCCTACGGATGACGCCAACTTATTGATACAAAAGTTGGATGGACCGCGCTTGACCCGAATTAAGCTTAATTCGGGTGTTTGAGGACTCCGACTCTTGCACCAAGTGAACTTGTTTGAAAACCCCACACACTAAATAATAGACACCGTTAGGCTTACCGTGGGAATATATCCTACGATTAGACTTCGGCGTAAGAGTAATTAATCGGTTTGACAAGTCGGTAAGGGTTTAGAGTATTGTATGAATCATACCTTTGTGGAACCTCTGGGATTCCTTTTATACCCGGTGAAACCTTAATTGAGATTCACAGTTCTTGCGGCCTAAGCAAAAGGTAATTACCATATACAATAAGATCCTTATCGCGTAAATAAGGAGAGTGTATATCCTCTTAACTTAGGTGAGTCATAATCCTAATTGGATTATGATTCTATCTAATCCTGTCCGCGTGCGGCCAGGATGTGGTTAAGATAGAACCGTGTGCGACAGCGGCTTTCAATGATCCATACTGTAAAACCCCCGTTTTTACCTTGGCACAACGAAATAATATTTTTGGGGTATTATTTCATGATATGAAAGCACAATAATAGAAAAACAAATCTAAAGAGTGTTAAAATAAACGTTATTAAATTTTTATAATTTATCATTCAAAATCAGAGTTTTTAATAAAACGTCTTGTACCTACTTTGTACAATCACAGGTTCCTGAGATCTAGAAAATTGGTTTGAATGACAAAACTTCTCAAGTCCATATCTCTCCACGTCATCATTCTGCTGCTCCATAGTATCAATTTATCAAAACTTGAAATATATGCTTAAAGTCAACACAAAGGTTGAGTGAATTCATATGTTTAAAAATTATTTTGAATACAAGATCATTTTTCCTGAGCTACGTTATTATTCGCCCGTAAAATTAATTAAATCATTGTATTAAGCTTATGATACCGCGACTAGACATATCAAAACCCACAATTGCCCTTATGAGGAAGTCTGCCAAACTATCCTTATTAGCAAAATAAAGTATGTCTTTTTGACCACTGAGGTGCTAGCAAGTGCGACTTGCCCAGGCAGGGGATGTCAGTCCCTAAATAATATTATTTATAATATTAGCGCTCATTTCCGGGAAAATGATTAATGGTTCATAATTAAAAAGAGACTTTCAATGCAGCAGTAAACATAGTGTCAATAATTATATCTGGGAAGCATACCAAAAACACTTGTATTCCAATTTAACATATATCCCCCTCACGGGTTTTCAAATCATTTGAAAGTAGTTAACTTTAGTGAGGCTATGAACTCACCTTAGGTGCAGTAAGTCTTGTCAGGCTTATATCACGCATAATAACTTGAGCTAACAAACAAAGAACTTGATCTTACACACACCTGTTTTAACATATTTGGTATTGTATTAAGTCTTGATTTTTGGAGTTTTAACATTCTTGTTATTTATTTATATATTCTTATATTGGTGATAATATTGCATCATTGTTCGGGCCATCATACTTAGAAGTCATTCTATAAACGTTTAAGGAGCGAGTGCACTTTAAATCGTAAACCCAACCACTCAGTCAGAACGTAATATCGAGATGGAACATCTTTGTACAAAGCTCCCTACTAACATGATACATAGTAATATATTATTTAGAAATTTCTTCGAAAGTTGGTTTATATTCTTATCTTTTATCCTTTAGTTTCATAATTGGCAAAAATAGTCCTTATACTTTATAATAATTTAGAAAGTATGTTTTATCATATAGTTTTCATTCATATACTTTTATAGATTACTAAAATGATCCTTTAAGTTTATAATGCAAGTGAGACAGGGCTCTTGTCGCACTTCTTCTGTTGTGTATAGTTTCTCTATAAAGCTTTCCGCAGGTCCTCGTATCCATCAATGCTCCGCGGTGGAAGTTTATCAAACCAGTTTTGGGCGTTGCCAACCAAACTAGAATTGAACATATGGCACCACACTGGTTCTGGCCAGTGTTTGATTCTTGCTTGCGACTCACAGACCTTTAGGTGATCATCCGGGTATGTCGTGCCATTGTACGTCTTGATGTTAGATGACATGCGTCTCCTTTTTTCCTCAGTATTGGTTCTTATGTAACTTGTGAACGCATTGTCCTTTTCACGACGCCAGGGAAGGGATAAATCTTCATCGCTCCAGCGCCTTGGTTGTCTGGATGTTTTGCGACGCCTTCTTTCGTAGTCCGAGGAATCTGAGGATGAATGAGTTATTCAGCGGCGTCTAGAGCCACAGGTTGAAGAGTTGTCGCTCGGAGATTTCCTCCCCCTCCCAGACCTGCTTTTAGAGCTTCTTTCCTTCCTTGTTTGTCGCTGCTCTAGAGATGAGTTTCTCTCATTTGGGGGGATCCTACTCTGTCCAAATCACTCGCACGCTCATGTTGTTCTAAGGATGGGCCCTTCTCCTTTGGGGAAGGTTAAATTCTGTCTAGAGCACTTGTGCGCTGTTTGTTGTTAATATGGTTAGCTGGTGTTCATCGCTCTCTTGAATCATCTGAGTCATATGTCGATATATCACCCACCTTGTGTCCTTCTGAGTACGTGATCCGTTTAAAGACGGTTTGTCTATCCTCCCCCCTTTGTTTCTGCTTCGCCAGTCGGCGCTCCCTGTTAGGAGTGAATTTCTTTGCGGCGCGTATTTCTTTTTCGAATTCAAGATGAACCCGTAGGTCATCGATTGGGGCTCTTTTTATCCTTTACGACCATAATAGGGGTGAGAGCTTCGTAGTTTTTCATGACAAACTCACTCATGTCGACATTGGTTGTAGGGGTGTTGCTAGATTTCCCCTGTAGGGTGATTTGCTCTTCCTTTTTAGGTGCGCTCAGTACTTTCTTTGAGGTTGAAGTTTCTCCTATCGTGGAGATTATAGGGGGTTGATACATGGCTTTTAGCCCGTATAAAAATTAAGTTCGTTGTGTTGGTCTAATCGAATTGAAAACTGGTTTAATCTGCGACTCAGTCATTCTTTGGTGAAACAAAAGTTTGTCGTTGTAGTATTTTAAAGTAAAAGTGCAAAACAATTAAAGTAAATGACTCTATAGTAAATCTAAATCTAATTTAAAATAAATGGTGCAAGTATTTAAAAGCGTGACTAAAATTAAAGGGCACTAAATGTAAATAACGCAAACTTAAATCTAACTAAGGCAAACTTAAAACACAACTAAAACTAAAGCTTAAACTAAGGCAAGGCTAAAATAAATCTAAGGCAAGTAAGTTTAAAGTGCAAGTAAATAAAAAGGCGGGAAAAATAAAGCTCGAAATTAAATTAATTAAAAACTGAAAATTAAAAACTGAAAATAACTCCTATTCGGAATAAAACTCTATCCGGAATATTGGGCCCTATTCGGAATACTGTCACTATGCGGAATAGAAGCTTACTCGGAATAAGTTTCCCTATGCTGAATACTAGCCTATGCTGAATAATTGGTCCTATTCGGAATAAAGTGCCTTATGCTGAATACCCCTATGCGGAATATCCCTACTCGGAATGTTCACTTATGCGGAATGAGCACCCAATTCGGAATAGTAGGACTACCCGGAATAAGTCCTTTATGCGGAATATCTAATATTCTGCATGGACCACCTCTAAAATCCTTTATACGGAATAAAGAAGATTCCGAATAGAGTACTTCTAAATTCCTATACTCGGAATACTGGGAAATCTCAGAAACAGGAATACAGTAACAAATAGGTCCGAAGAACAAGGAAAGAAATATAGCACGAATTAAACCAAAACAAAGCTAAATCAAACACAAGATTAAATCAAACTAATAACAAAGCATCTATTAAGCATAAACAATCAATCTAAATCAATCAAACTCACAAAACTTAATCAAAATAAACAAAACCCACTTTGATCAAAATAAAAACATGAACATAAACAATAAAAATCAAAGATTAAGAAAGGTAGAATGAGATCAAAAAGATAAAGTAAAGGTGCAAGAATTAAAAGAAACACTTACTTGAAATTAAAGGTATTAAAGGTGCAAGACATGTAATTAAAGGTGCAAGTAAATAAAGGTGCAAGTAATTAAATGTGCATAAAAGTAAAGGTGGAAGAACTAATTGTCACGATTAGTCAACAAAATGAAAGTAATTAAGATCTAATCTATATATAGGGGAGGATTAGGAAGCTTCCTCCCCTCCTTCATTTCTTCTTAATTGCGTCATTCGGTCCTTAAGCCTTTAATCTTCATTAATTGCACCATTAGTCCTTTTTCCTTCTAATCTTCTTTAAACTTGGACTCTAATGACTTGTGGCTCGGGATTTCTTTTGAACTCGTCTTTTAATTCTTCAATAAAATAGACTTGAGTTCCTCGGCTTTTGATAAACTTCCGTCTTTTGACTTTTTCTTCAATAAATCTTCAAAATTGGTCTTGGACTTCCGTTCTTTTTGCACTCTTGACTTTTTGACTTCGTCTTTTCATCTATTTCTTCAATAAAAGCCCGTGAATGCCCGTGTTTTCTCCACTTTTCACCTTTTCGTCCTAAATCACAACAAAAACACAAACCACGCATAAATCCGACATAAAAGACATAAAATACACGTTTTGGCTCGGTTATTATTGTAATTAAGTGGTAAAAAGGATGGGTGTTTACACACCTATCAAATCCCCTACACTTGACCATTGCAATGTCCTCATGCAATGCATTAGTTACAAAGCACATTTACACTTTTCATCATAATCAATCCATAGTGGCCTTTATTAAAGAGATAGAAAACTATAAACATTCAAAGTAAAGAATTCAAAAAGCATACCTTGGGTTTTAGGAGTGTCATGAATAATCATCTTCCTCAAGTTTTCACTTTCTCAAAACCAAGCTTAAAAACGAGATCATTGTTATTATAAGATAGCAAACTAACACGAACTCATGCGGGCCAATTACTCACTTAGACTCCCTTATTCCTAGGTGTATCTCTTATATTTTATTGTTGTCTAGAATGATCACAAGGATGCATTGTTTGACTTATTTCGATAGTTATTTAGTCCGAAAATAAAGTGAATGATTTAATCAATAGTTAGCTAAAGGACAAAATCTTTTAAAACTGCTTCTCGGGACCTCATAAAGTTCATATCTTGGCATAACTCGCTTCGCGATTTGAGACCTTTCTCGGACCGATATTTGGCAGCGACTTCATACTTCAAACCTTGAGAGACGTTCATGAAATTATGGTCTTCTCTTCATATAGTAATTTCTTCACTTGAAGTTTTGAGAGATTCATACTTGGACCACGACTTCTTCATTTTTCTCCAATCATTATTTTGGACTTTGATATACAACGATCCGCCTCCTTTTATGACTTGGATCTATTTATCCTCATACCTTGTTAGGGTCTTTTCGGATACACTTCTCCATGACTTTTGGGGAGTTTTTGCTTTTCGTCGTGTGTCTCGATCCTTCATATTGATTTTCGATAAATGATTCTTCACATCACTTTGGATCTTTAGCAACAAAATAAAGCCCTCATGCCTTGTTAGGGCCTTTTCGGACTCGCCAATCTTCGCTTCCCGCTTCACTAAGTTATGCCTTGGCTATGAACTCTAATTCATACCGAGCAACTTTTAAACGATCTTGGGCTAGAAGCTAAGTAACTTTTCAAATCGTACAACCTTATTTATTGCAGATAAATTTATTAGCAAGCGATGGGAGAATAGGCTCATAATTGACTCACATAAATTCACGAAAGAATACCGGACTTATAATTGGCTCTATCATCTCTCGTTCTCCACAGTTTAAAATCTCAAGTAATGAGACTCGTGGATGCTTAGCCTATTAAATCAAAGTTTTGGGTTTTCGAGTCGCCTATAGGATCTTGCAAACTCTTAGACTTTTTCAAGTTTTAGAAATCGCATTTTAAAGTTCCCTTGATAAACGACTCTCTAGGATCAATTATAGGAACTTGCGAAAAGTTCTTGCTCTTAACCCGTGAGAGTTAAGACTTTCGCGGTTTATAGCTCCCTATATATAAGCCTAGCAAAACTTGACTTAAACACGTTAAGGATACTAGCTATAGTAACTTAGATAAGTAAACTCGGGTTGAGTCAAAAGATTCACAACGTTTTAAAATTAAAACCACTTTATTAAACATTTATTCTAGCAAAGAAAGAAAATAACTATACAAAGGGAAAAACTAATAGGCCAAAATAGATCAAAAATTTTGAAAAATGTCGAAAAATTGATTTTCCGGTTAAAATGAGGGCAAATACAAGGAAAAGGCCACTTAACTTTGATAGAAGTCCCCCCTACACTTAAGATAAACATTGTCCTCAATGTTTAAGCATGTGGGAGTAAACTCCCCTACACTTAGGATATTGTGCACTTTGTTTAAATCTTGCTAAGGAAAGGACAACTAAAGAGATTCCTATTTTAATATTGAAAATATATAAAATAGTGAATCGAAAATAGTTTAGGATAGAACCGGGAAGAAGGGAACACGGACTCACGGGTCGTCAAGGATCATCAAGAGTGTGTCTTGGAAGCTCTAATCCCTGCACATGATAAGAAAGAAGGCAAGAAACACCACGGGGCTCCCCCTACACTTATGGTGAAAATAGATAGATAATTGGGTTGCCTCCCAAAAAGCGCTTGTTTATATTAACCGAGTTACGAGCATGACTCGTCCCCGAATTAAATGGTCCATGGGGAAGCCTCGAATGTAATACTGGGATCAAAGACCTTGTCCTCGTTCCCGGTTGACATCAACAAAGGAGAGGCGGGGGGATAAGTCTTGAATGGGAGAAAAGTCCTTTCAACATACGAGAAGTATGTGAATTCAAGATCCACGGGAGGTGGGTTGGGTATAGTAAGCACATTGTCATCCCCCAAAGACAATGGAGGCAAAGCCGTGATGTCATCAATGATAGCATAATCAATGTTACCTCCCGGGTCAAAACACTCATCCTCCGTGATGGTTTCTAACGGAGTGGATGAAAGGTGCTCGGGAGGGGGACTTGGGACAATACCTTCTTGCAGCAAATTATCAAAAATAATGTCCCCCTCCGTGTCATAATCATCAATACCTGGAGGGATGGAGTGGATATCAATTTCTTCCAGCAATGGGTCATTATCTTCAACGGGAGGAATAGATGGAGGTAAAGACTTGGAAAGAGAAGGAGAAGTCAATTCTTCGATTTGAGCAATAAGAAGGTGCACTTTCCGTAATCTATCGCGAAGAAGCACGTCTTCCACCTCATCCACAAGATCAAGTTCATCGGTGAACTTTTCGTAAACCGGAGAGAATAAATCGTCATCGTCTGCATCTCCCGGTGGAGATTGAGAAATTTCAAAAGTGAAAGTCTCATAGTAGAGAGAAGAATCGTCATCACTAGGATCGACCTCTTCCGTAAGAGCAATGTCGTCCTCAGGCTCCATAGCAGGTAAGTCACAAACCTCATCCTCCAATACTTTGTCGAGACCAACATCACTAAGCTCATTCAACGAATCTAGATCCTTAGATGTAGTAGGAGCATCGACAGTAGGAGCAGCAACTTCAGAAGATTGGTTGAAAGTGTAGACATCATCGTCGTCGTCATCATCATAATAGATGGGACGAGTCCAATTAGGAGTGACGTAGTCGGCTAACTCTTCCTTTATAATCTCCACATCTTTAAGAAGCTCATGCAGCAACTTTTGTTTTTCATCGCCCAGAGTATGTTCAATTTCACCGATTCTATCCCACGCTGTAATTAAACATTTTGGTGTAGAAAAGAAGGGAAAACGACTAAATTGGCTCAAAAAGGTGTCGGTGGTTTTCAAGGTTTCGTCCACATCAAGCAACGGTTGCCTTTCCTAATGCAAGTCAGCTCGGAGTTGAGCTAGACTTTCTAGAATGCCATTCAAAGAAGTGAGTTGTTGATCAAGACTAGTTTGCTGAGAGGATTGATGATTGAGGTTGTGATGTGGGGGCTCATGGTTATAGACACTAGGATGATAGCACGGTACTTTCGCAAAGATTTGCGACGGATCACAAAAAGAAGCATCGTGAGGGCCCCCACAAATATAGCACCATGGGTATGGAGAAAAACTGGGTGCCTCTTGTGGATAGCTATTATCATTTTCATAATTGTACCCCGGTTATTGCCCGTGTCTATACGGGTATTGAACCGGGCACGAAACATGCCAATGAGAATCGCTTCCACAATAGATGCACGGGGGAACGGGAGGAAGTGGGTTCAAAAAGGACGAATTAGTCGAGTTGCACAAAGGACAAAATCCGAATAGGAATTGTGTATTGTCGAGATCGTTTCCACACCGCTCACATGTACACCATTGACAAGAGTTGTTCCCAGATAATTGTTTCCCACACCGGATGCAATGGATATAATAATCCATAAAGAAAGATAGATAAGCAAGAAGAATATTTTTGGTGCAAAACTTAGAAAAAGAAATGCTTTTTATGATTTTTCAAATGTTTTTGGTTTTTAGAAAATTTTTGGACTCGAAAAATAACGTTCACAAGTGAACGGGTCCCAAAAGCCAACGCGTCTCTCACAAAAAACCTTTAATCCTCACGAAAAGAGCTGGCAGCGGCGCCATTTGATACATTGGCTTTTTATTCAGTTAAAAAGTTCTTTGATGTGTGTCTAATCGAATTGAAAGCTGGTTTAATGTGCGACTCAGTCGTTCTTTGGTGAAACAAAAGTTTGTCGTTGTAGTATTTAAAGTAAAAGTGCAAAACAATTAAAGTAAATGACTCTATAGTAAATCTAAGTCTAATTTAAAATAAATGGTGCAAGTATTTAAAAGCGTGACTAAAATTAAAGGGCACTAAATGTAAATAACGCAAACTTAAATCTAACTAAGGCAAACTTAAAACGCAACTAAAACTAAAGCTTAAACTAAGGCAAGGCTAAAATAAATCTAAGGCAAGTAAGTTTAAAGTGCAAGTAAATAAAAAGGCGGGAAAAATAAAGCTCGAAATTAAATTAATTAAAAACTGAAAATTAAAAACTGAAAATAACTCCTATTCGGAATAAAACTCTATCCGGAATATTGGGCCCTATTCGGAATACTGTCACTATGCGGAATAGAAGCTTACTCGGAATAAGTTTCCCTATGCGGAATACTAGCCTATGCTAAATAATTGGTCCTATTCGGAATAAAGTGCCTTATGCTGAATACCCCTATGCGGAATATCCCTACTCGGAATGTTCACTTATGCGGAATGAGCACCCAATTCAGAATAGTAGGACTACCCGGAATAAGTCCCTTTATGCGGAATATCTAATATTCCGCATGGACCACCTCTAAAATCCTTTATACGGAATAAAGAAGATTCCGAATAGAGTACTTCTAAATTCCTATACTCGGAATACTGGGAAATCTCAGAAACAGGAATACAGTAACAAATGGGTCCGAAGAACAAGGAAATAAATATAGCACGAATTAAACCAAAACAAAGCTAAATCAAACACAAGATTAAATCAAACTAATAACAAAGCATCTATTAAGCATAAACAATCAATCCAAATCAATCAAACTCACAAAACTTAATCAAAATAAACAAAACTCACTTTGATCAAAATAAAAACATGAACATAAACAATAAAAATCAAAGATTAAGAAAGGTAGAATGAGATCAACAAGATAAAGTAAAGGTGCAAGAATTAAAAGAAACACTTACTTGAAATTAAAGGTATTAAAGGTGCAAGACATGTAATTAAAGGTGCAAGTAAATAAAGGTGCAAGTAATTAAATGTGCATAAAAGTAAAGGTGGAAGAACTAATTGTCACGATTAGTCAACAAAATGAAAGTAATTAAGATCTAATCTATATATAGGGGAGGATTAGGAAGCTTCCTCCCCTCCTTCATTTCTTCTTAATTGCGTCATTAGGTCCTTAAGCCTTTAATCTTCATTAATTGCACCATTAGTCATTTTTCCTTCTAATCTTCTTTAAACTTGGACTCTAATGACTTGTGGCTTGGGATTTCTTTTGAACTCGTCTTTTAATTCTTCAATAAAATAGACTTGAGTTCCTCGACTTTTGATAAACTTCCGTTTTTTGACTTTTTCTTCGATAAATCTTCAGAATTGGTCTTGGACTTCCGTTCTTTTTGCACTCTTGACTTTTTGACTTCGTCTTTTCATCTATTTCTTCAATAAAAGCCCGTGAATGCCCGTGTTTTCTCCACTTTTCACCTTTTCGTCCTAAATCACAACAAAAACACAAACCACGCATAATTCCGACATAAAAGACATAAAATACACGTTTTGGCTCGATTATTATTGTAATTAAGTGGTAAAAAGGATGGGTGTTTACACACCTATCAGGGGTGTAAAAGGAGAGATTTGCACTTGTGGTGACTTTTCTCCATCCCCCTTATTGAGATTACTGTTAGTGAGTATGAGCGCCTCATTGGACTACGCTTTCTTACCTCCACCCTTCTTATTAGCTGAATTCATTCCGCACTTAGTCATGCTGAGCGTTCAGTTTAGTGTAGGGTCCTACGGATGACGCCAACTTATTGATACAAAGTTGGATGGACCGCGCTTGATCCGAATTAGGCTTAATTCGGGTGTTTGAGGACTCAGACTCTTGCACCAAGTGAACTTGTTTGAAAACCCCACATGCTATATAACAGACAACGTTAGGCTTACCGTGGGAATGTATCATACGATTAAACTCCGGCGTAAGAGTAAGTAATCGGTTTGACAAGTCGGTAAGGGTTTAGAGTATTGTATGAATCATACCTTGTGTAAACTATGGGATTCCTTTTATACCCGGTGAAACCTTAATTGGGATTCCCTATTCTTGCGGCCTAAACAAAAGGTAATTACCATATACAATAAGATCCTTATCACGTAAATAAGGAGAGTGTATATCCTCTTAACTTAGGTGAGTCATAATCCTAATTGGATTATGATTCTATCTAATCCTGTCCGCGTGCGGCCAGGACATGGTTAAGATAGAACCGTGTGCGACAACGGCTTTCCATGATCCATACTGTAGCACCCCCGTTTTTACCTTGGCACAGTGAAATAATATTTTTGGGGTATTATTTGATGATATGAAAGCACAGTAATAGAAAAACAAATCTAAAGAGTGTTTAAATAGATGTTATTAAATTTTTATAATTTATCATTCAAAATCAGAGATTTTTAATAAAACGTCTTGTACATACTTTGTACAATCACAGGTTCCTGAGATTTAGAAAATAGGTTTGAATGACAAAAATTCTCAAGTCCATATCTCCCCACGTCATCATTATGTTGCTCCATGGTATCAATTTATCAAAACCTAAAATATATGCTTAAAGTCGACACAAAGGTTGAGTGAATTCATATGTTTAAAAATTATTTTGAATACAAGATCATTTTTCCTGAGCTACGTTACTATTCGCCCGTAAAATTAATTAAATCATTGCCTTAAACTTATGATACCGCGACTAGACATATCAAAACCCACAATTGCCCATATGAGGAAGTCTGCCAAACTATCCTTATTAGCAAAATAAAGTATGTTTGTTTGACCACTGAGGTGCTAGCAAGTGCGACTTGCCCAGGCAGGGGATGCCAGTCCCTAAATAATACTATTTACAATATTAGCGCTCATTTCCGGGAAAATGATTAACGGTTCATAATTAAAAAGGGGCTTTCAATGCAGTAGTAAACATAGTGTTAATAATTATATCTGCGAAGCATACCAAAAACACTTGTATTCAAATTTAACATATATTCCCCTCACGGGTTTTCAATTCATTTGAAAGTAGTTAACTTTAGTGAGGCTATGAACTCACCTTAGGTGCAGTATGTCTTGTCAGGCTTATATCACACTTAATAACTTGAGCTAACAAACAAAGAACTTGATCTTACACCCACCTGTTTTAACATATTTGGTATTGTATTAAGTCTTGATTTTTGGAATTTTAACATTCTTGTTATTTATTTATATATTCTTATATTGGTGATAATATTGCATCATTTTTCGGGCCATCATACTTAGAAGTCATTCTATAAACGTTTGAGGAGCGAGGGCACTTTAAATCGTAAACCCAACCACTCAGTCAGAACGTAATATCGAGATGGAACATCTTTGTACAAAGCTCCCTACTAACATGATACATAGTAATATATTATTTAGAAATTTCTTTGAAATTTGGTTTATATTCTTATCTTTTATCCTTTAGTTTCATAATTGGCAAAAATAGTCCTTATACTTTATAATAATTTAGAAATTATGTTTTATCATATAGTTTTCATTCATATACTTTTATAAATTACTAATATGATCCTTTAAGTTTATAATGTAAGAATAATTACCTTTTTAACACTTAATTTCATAAGTTTAGCATATTTACACTTTTAACCCCTTAAGTGTATAGTTTTATTATTTACAATTTCAACCTTCAATATTTAATCTTAGGGTATTAAACATTACAACATTTATTATTATAGCTTTAACTTTCATAAATGACACTGTTGGCCCAAAATGTTAAATAGTTTCAAAAATGACAGTTTTAGTCCCTATACTTGTAAAAATCACATAATAACCTCAAAAATGAACCAAAAGATCTATAAGTTTAAAACAAAGTTTCAAAACATGTTTATAATCATAATAAAAACATTTCTTCAGAATTATATCTTTTGAAATGGGGTTTTGCTTATTATTTTGTGTAAATTACAAAACTAGGGTTTTAAGACATTTTTAACTTATAACTTTCATTTAAATTGATGAAATGACTTAGTTTCTTTTAGATTATCTTTCTAAAATAATTTTGGCATTATAAAAAGTCTAAGATTTCATTATAACAAGCTCAAAGCATAGCTAACATAGAAATTACCTAGGATGCTCCAAAATAGCTTCTAATGGCTTCTTATGAACACTACTTGCTATCAAAGCTTTAAAAGCTTCAATGGCTTCATTATAGACATGGTTTCTGGTCTTGGGGATGTCCTAGGATGCATATAGAAGTGAATATGAAGAATGGGTAGGAGGTTTTAAGCAAAACGGGGTGCAAGTTCTATAGTGAAGTATTCGGTCCTATTTATAGAAATTCGAAACCTTAGGCTCCAAGCAAGGCCTTGAAACGTGTAACAAAGATAGGTTAATGACTAAGGGATTATATCAATCTCTACACAAGTTCTTAGACTATAGCTTTGTTTCAATCTTCATTTGTGGCTAGAAATGGGTCATGGCAAGATATGGATGAGAATGGTGATGTGTAGCACCCTAGTAGGTGATGCACCTACTTGTAACCACTTATAAAAATTCTTATAACATTTAAATATCTGTTTTTTAAACTTGTAATGGAGGTAAATTGTTTGAAATTGAGTTTTGGCGGGAAAATATAAAACCGGGTTGAAAAATTAGGGCTTGTAACTTATGGTTTGTGTTTTTGGTGATTAAGGACTTAGGAAAGTGATTAGTGAATGATTAAGGCTTAATTAGGGTTTATAAATCCTATTTAATACATTTGGGTCCTTGGTTTGAAGTTTAATAAAGGTTTGATGTGAAAATAGGAAGTATACTTTTGTAGATTAGAGTTTTCTAATGATCTAGGGTTTTATCTTAGTAAATGTGATTATACTCATCTTAGCTACTGATGTAAACTTAATTTAGGTTCTATACATTGTGTCTTAGGTTTACAAAGAGTTCTTACACTTGGTTTAAGGGTTTAGCTTAAGTAAACATGTCTAAAGGGTGCAAATTCCTATTTTGACCTAATTTACAAGTCATACATTGAAATCTTGTACCTTATATATTAAGTTACTTGTAAATTGTCTTATCATAATATTATAATCTTAATGAAGTCCTATGAGTGTTTGTATACTTGTCCTAAAAGACTAGGTTATGATTCTATATAGATTTCTTAATATAAGGGTTTCTAAATCATTTAAGCCTAATGACTTTCTATTTTAGGTAATTAGGGTTTAAATCTTAAAGTAAGCATATTCTAAGTCTTATATAGTATATCTATGACTTCTATGGGTTCTACATTCTTAGTTTAAAGGTTTATATAGGTTGATCATATTCTAGGGTTATTTATGGGAGCTTAAGATCATATGCTTTGAAAACTTGTACTTTATGTTTCAATAATTTGTAACTTAGTTTAAAGTAAATATATTACCTTAATATGATACTTGGTTGAGTTTTATAATTTGTTGCAAAAGATTAGGGTCTAATTCATTATAGAATGGATTTTATATGCTAATCTTAGTTTTAGGTCATTTTCTTGTAATTAGCTTGAGATTAGTGAATATTAGTACTTTGTGATTGCTTAACTTCTTTTTGTGGTAGATTAGAATTAGTATATTATTGTGATTTTATAGTTTTTGTATAATTATATTGTTTAAAATATTATTTATAAAGGTTTTTAGGTGATGATCCAGGCTATTATGTACATTTATTTGTATTTTAGCTTTGTATAGTTTATTCTTACTTATTATTTATGTAATGTTATACTTTCCATATGATAGTATAATCTTTGTTCTTATTCCTTGTTTACTTGTTCTTATTGATACTTTTATCATCCTTGAGTTCATTATTTATTTATAGGGATTCTAGGGTTTCTAAGGGAATTTAGGGTATCCTTATATTTCTTGGAATGTTCTTATTTAAGTATACTTGTTAAATTACTTGTACTTGCTATGTTTACAACATATAGGAATATGTTGATATGGTAGTTCAGGTTGGGAAAAGTAGTTCACCTTACCAAGTAATGCATAAAAAGCAAAAATTTCTAATGGGTTTTCCATTTCCATTAAACAAATTATATAACATACTTGTGAAATTTATGGGTTGTCATACATACGTAATGGATATGGGTAGTATCCGTGGCCCGGGTTGTACAGCCCGACTCGGGACTATACGTCATCAAACACGATGCGAAGAATAATGTACTGTTACATCATATTGCATACCATAGTCATATTATATTGAGATATAAACAATTCTTGATTGGTGAGTTAAATAAATGTATGTTTCTTTGAAACCGAATTTGAAGTTGGGGTCGAAAGATGCGACATACATCGCAGGTAAAAGCAAGAATTTTGGGATATGAAAGTGCACAACTACCTTTGACAATGGATTGTGTAACATCTATGAAATCTTAATCACTAAATTAAATTTTTTGTAATTTTATATTTTTAATTTAATGAAGTATAGTTTTTGAATAAATAAAAAAAAATACATGTAAAGCTCGAAGATATTTTATACTTTGAGTGATGAGCAAGGTTGTCCTTGGGTTAAATATAAACTCCAAATTATATGATACTAAGGTGATGGGAATATGTTTGAAATATAAGTTTACAAACTAATTTTAGTATGTGACAACTTTATATAAGTTTGCAAGCTAATTTTAGTATGTGACAATTTTATAATTTGTTAAGTTTAACTTTTGGTTTGTTTTAATATGTTTGATTTTGCTTCTTCGGGGACTTTTCTTGACAACTAAGGAAAGATGGTCCCCTATGGCTATAAAAGGACCTCAACTGCTTATTTATTGATTTAGTTTTTAGGGTTTACTGTTTCTTGTTCGCTCAATCATTATAATCGTTCGGTTTTTTGGTTGAATTCGTAAAGTTGTTGGGTAATCTTATGTTTTGTTTATAAAACTCTACATGATATTAGAGCAAGGTTCTTGATATCAAAATCGTTTTCTAAATCGATTGGTTTTAAGAGTTCTTGAGTTTTAGATTAATTCTTGGTTGTTGAATTGATATGGCGGTGGGATCTTGTTTAGATCATTTTTTAAAAGTGTCAATCTAATTTTTCATAAGAATAGTGTTTGCGGAAAATCGAAGGTTTTTGGTTTTATTGATAATTGGTTCTATTGGTGCCGGAATACAGTTGATTGGTGTAAGATCTTGGGCTCAGTGAAAGTTTCTTGGGTTGTTGGTATTCCGTTGTGCTTAGTTTTGGTTGGTTGTGCAAGATTTACTTGATCTTCTTGTTGGTTCGCATGCAATGTAAAACCTCTCGTCTCTCTCTTTATGATATTTTTCTAGTCGGCGGGGATCGTTATAGTGAACTATCGTTTGTGGTTTTTTATTCGATTGTTGGTGATCATGTGTTATTAAGGAGTATAAGGCGGTATTTGTTTTTTGTTTGTTATCTCTTCTTTGTTGATTGTATTTGCTATTTGTTTGTTGTTTTTTATTCTTGATTCAAAATGGTTGAAATTGAAAAAAAATGAGGATAAAAACAAAAAAAAAGGTAATGAGGGTTAGAAGTAAATTAAGAATGGATGTTTATGACACATTGTACTTGCACGATATTGCTCCTGAGTTAATTACCTTCAAAATTGAAGAGTCGAAGAACTGTAAAATTTGGTTCACTGTTATTGATTTGGCTTTGCACACACTAGGAATAAACATGGATTATAAATGGGAAGTGTGTCAAAGAAGATTACGAGGCGCTGTCTCAAGCTCAATGGGACATATGTAACTATGTTGTTTTGTCTTGGTTACTTGGTTGTATATTTCAGGATTTTTATAGGGGTAAAATTTCTCCAAAGTTGCTAAAAATATTTAGGATGAGTTAAAATAAACATATAACAAACAAGATTGATGTACCGTATATACTTAGCACTATAAGATACATTCATTCACTTAGGCATGTGTTTTATTATCTAAGTAGTATCATAACTTCAATGCAATTTGGAGAGAGTTCGACATTCTTGTTTACCTTCCAAAGTGTAGTTGTGATGGAGCCCCAAAACGTAAAGAACATAATGACCCTCTTAATCTAATGCAATTATTAATGTGATCTATCATAGCACTATAAGATATTCACTCAGTCAGGGGTTTTTTGTCTTAGTATTATCATAAGTTCAATGCACTTTGGAGAGAGTTTGACATTCTTGTTAACCTTCCAAAGTGTAGTTGCTATGGAGCCCTAAAACTTAAAGAGTATAAAGATCTTCTTAGGCTAATGCAATTTTTAATGGGGTAAGATGATGTATACATACCTATCATAAATAAAATCATGACTTTTGAGCCATTGCCAAATGTTTAGTCTGCTTTTGCTATATTGTCTAGAGATGAGTCACACAAGAAAAGTCACGGTCAGTCTTTTGGCAAGAAAAATGTGGTCCAACTGGATTTATTGTTAAGACTAACGACTAGAACACTAATAAGAATAATAATGAAATTGCTACTCAAAATAAGAGATTTGTTAAAAATACTAATCTTGTATTTAAGCACTATAATATGACATGACACACAATTGATAGGTGTTTTGAGATTGTGGGGCTATCATAATGGTTTTAAGAAGAGGAACTTTAATGCCCAGTGTGCATGTAAAAACTCTACAAAATTATGTAGTTCCAGATAGGTATGATTCTAATGTAACATGATGCATTCTCTTACAAGTGATAAGTATAGGAAACTTATAAATATGTTAAGTATCTTAGGAGGGCAGTCTTAGAGAATCTCAAGTTAAGGCCGATGGAACCTTTGCTTTTAGAGCCATGTAATAAGTTACTTATCATGTATATTTTTTAATAATCATTCTAATATATGTACTTATAGTACTCTTGTTGGGTTGATCATAATTTCAGGGGCAAGCCAACATATCACTTATTGTAAAACCTTGCTTTATGACATTGTTGATGTTTCTCATTTAAATATTATTGTTGCACACCTTATTGGTACTACTGAAAAGGTTAAACAAGTTAGAAGTTTTAAGTTGTCTAAAAATATGGTTCTAAAAGATATGTTGGTTGTACTTGAATATCATGTGATTTTTTTTCAATCTACAAATTAAGTAAAAACAATAATGTTGTGGTTAGATTTAATGATAAAAATGTTTTATTTAGGATTCAACTCAAAGATCTCTGATGGAAACAAGTAGTGTGTATTCTGACCTATATTTATATGATATAGGCAAGTAACATATTAATACCAACATAGGTGTTTATCATTTGTCTAAGTGTCTTTGACATAATAGACTTGGTCATCATGCTGACCAAGTTATTGAGGTCTTAAAAGATACATTTATTGGAATATATGATCTAATCTATATTAAATTAATAACACACGAGTATAACACATCGAAACGGAAATGACATAACATACATAATTAACGTAAGTAAGAGGAAAACGAAACCGTACCTTCTTGCAACAATGGAAGCAACGTACCTGATATATTTGTGAGAATACACACGTGTGTTAATCACATGTACCTAAATATTCGACTAAGTAACTAAAGTAAGTGCCTCTACGTGTATTCAAACTACATGTTACCCAATATACTTGGAATGCTAGTAGGTGAATGATTCGTGCTTAGGTAACTGATATTTCTCATCGAGTCTTAGGCTATATATAGCAATGCCCGCGAGGGATACTGTGAGGCTGCGTGAGGCCAATGCTCGCCCGTGACCTTGCTAATTCATTCCTAGCTCGCGCGTGAGGAGGATAAGAAATGGCTCACAACGGTGAGATGCCCACATTTCTTTTATTGTGTGAATGTGGGCCCTAGTCAAAAGGATATCTTAGTTATTAAAAAAAACTTTTTCAACACTTTATTTATCCTCTATAACTATATTTCAAAACACAATAATTTTTACACAACAAAAAATACAACTTCTACACACACAACTTAAAACTTTTTCAACCACATCTCAAACAAATCATATAGATTTTCCAGAATTTGACAATATTTTTACAACAGAGAAGAAACAATCCGACTTGATTTAAATTTTTTAAGCAAAACGTTGTCATTTTTTGTTTGTTTACAAACACTAACACCAATGCGGCGAAAAAGGACTAACATACCTCGTGATTACTATGCTACTCATGATCGTCTATTCGCTGCCTACTTTAGTAACAATTTGATGTTTACGGAAGAACATTTAGAGGAGAGGTTCCAAATAAGTCGAAAGCTTTTCACAAATATAGTTGAGCGAGTCACACTTCACAGTGATTATTTTTGTCCAAAATAAAATTGTAGCGGAAAGCTAGAGATTCTGCCGTTGTCAAAATACACCGTAGCGATTCGTCAATTGGCATACGGCATCGTTCCATACGCCCTTGATAAATATATGCAAATGGGTCACATCACTACTCAAGAAGCACTTTATTATTTTTTTTGATGCCGTAATGGAGGTTTTGGACCGCAGTCTTTGCGCAAACCAACTACCACTAATATTTAAAAGCTATATGCGCGTAACGAAGAAAAACACGGGTTTCCTAGAATATAGGAAGTCTCGATTTTACAAATAAGGCGTGGTTTGGGTGTCCAGTCGCACACAAAGCGCCATATTGTAGATGTGATCATGGATTGGATCCGTTCGTTTTGTTGGAGGGTGATGTATCGAAAGACATATGGATATGACACACACTTTTGGGAGTTGCGGGATCGAACAACGACATCAACGTTATTCATCGATCCTGTTACTCAATGATCTCAAACTAAGAAAAGCACCATAGAACCCCTTTGTTACCAATGATGTAACTTATGCATGAGGATACTATCTTTGTGATGATATATATACTGAATGTGTTCCATTTATTAAGTCGGTTACAAATTTAATCGAAGATGACCACAAAAGATTACGATATAAAGCAAACGTAACCACAAAAGGTTACGATGAAGGAGCAAGAAAATATGTAGAACGTACTTTTTGTGTCCTAAAAAGCAATGAGCTATATTATCTATGCCAACAATAGCTTATATCAAAGACAAATTAACACGTATAATGCATACATGCATCATATTACATAATATGATTATCCAATACCGTAAGGCGGCAATAAGTCCAACATGGCATGATGAGAAACAACATCGACCTGATGATTTTATTTGATCGGATGAACAAATGTACCAAATTATCAGGTACATCAAGTCATCAGAAGCACATCAAAGACTCAAAGTAGATTTAATCGAACACGTTTCTCGTAATGGTTAAAATTTTTAAGTAATGTTTTATTTTATGTTTTGTTATATTTTTAATGTAATGTTTCTTATTTTTAATATGATTTTTTTATAATTCTAATGCAATATTTTTATTTATTAACTAATAAATGTATTATTTTGAATAAAAAATTAATTTGTTCAGTAAAGGTGTCTGGTGACCGATAAGAGTGAACTGCAATAGAGACTCAAGGTGAAAAGTAGAAGAGTGAAACTGATATGACGATGATGTGGTCAGTGAGATAGTGTTTTTTACGATACCGATAAAAGTAGCATTAGAAAGATTTAACTTGGCATGATTTGACGTTTGACCATTTTAACATTTATTATAAGTCAACATACCGTTATTGAACCCTTGTTGAACAAGTTGTTCCAACCTAATTTAAATCTTTTTTTAGCTGTGTGGCGTGTAAAGAGTTAAGGCTTTTAATTAGAACAAACTAAGTTTAAAAAAAATATGTGTCGAAAGTAAAGCTAAGTACGCAGGTCTACTGTCTACATATGTATACACCATGTCTAAATGCATGAATTTTAATTTAATGATTCGTTCCAACTTATAACCGAGTTTCATTTATGATTATATGGTGTGAGTGACATTTTCAAAGAGAATTCGAAGTAACACGTTAAGACCGGGTCTAGTTAGAACTTGAACTCTATTAGGTCTTGGAATTCTATTTTTAGACTTATTTTCATTTTTGACTGTAACAACAAATGTATATCGTATACAATGAGTTGAGGTTATTCTATACTTATAATTCAGCATAGATTCAATCAGTTATTATATTCACTCAAATTTATTTATATTTTTTGTAAAAGTTAAATATCTTATAAACGATAAATCGTCATGCGACAAAACTACACAATTACAACAATAGTTAAATTATCTTTTTATAGAGGAACACATTTATAAACTTTCGACGAACTTTGTTTTTTCCCAAAATCATATATATGATTTTAGAAAATCATGTATAATTTTAGAAAATCATATACGAATCATGTACTATTCGTGATACGAATCATATATGATTTCAGAAAATCATATGATTCATGATACGTATCATATATGATTTTTTTCAGACAACTCATCGAAAGTCTTTACATATGCCTCTCGATAGATGATTTAATTCTTGTCGTAATGGTATGTTTCGTTTTACGTAACGATTAGCGGTTTGTGAAATACTTAATTTTAAAAAAATTACGAAAATAAGTTTTTTTTAAATAAAAAAATAAATAAACGGAATTGAGTTTATGCTAAAAAAAAAAAGGATTTACGTTGAACAGTTGCCTGTATACGGTACTGTATATCATTATAATAGTATGTTTGAGTGGTATTAAGGTTTTAAATAATCATGAATATCACCCTCTTTCCCAAGTATCTTTCTGAAAAAGTAATTTCTAACTCGTGTTGACTTTGCTAAGCTATGGGATTACGTTAAACTGAAAATAATGATGTGGTCATAGATTACATCATGTTAGATTCTAAGTAATATGTTACTTGCCAACGCGTTCAGTACGTTATTAGTGAAATATAATTAACGTTTTAAACCGAGTTTCATTTATAACCGAGTTTCATTTATGATTATATGGAAATTCAGACTATGAGCATGGTTAAACAAATACATGAAAAACTTGCCCTACGGGTCAAGGCACCTACTAGTATATGTCGCGTAAATGCTTGCCATACAAGATCAGACTGGTGCCACCATGGATCGATATATTGTGACAGTCAAACCAACATATGTTGACTGTTACTAAATAATTCCATATAAAATTTTCAAAACCTTAATGAGAATATTATAACCCTAAAGAAACAAGAAATATTCAAGTCAAAATTAAACAATCTGGTCACCAACATACCTTATAAATAACTCAAAATCCTTCATGCAGATCATACATTCATCAAAATCCTAAAGATTTTACCCTTTTCTCTCTTATACACAACTCGTTTTCATCATTTTCTTGTTTCTTACGTATTACGGTACACAAGACGCGCGTGCATCATGAGACAAGAAACCAAAAGTTTAGCTATAATTGCATCACTAGTTTTGTTATTAATGAGTTTCGAGTGTAACGTAGCCAGTAGACCCTTTGGTGGTAAGCTTGAAAAGGTTTGGATGAAGACGGAAAATCTTTTGTTATCATCTCTACCACGAGGCCCAGTGAGACCACCAGGAAACGGTTGCAATAATACAGGAAATGGTGGTAATCATTGTATTGGTTCCAGGAAGCTTGCAGGTCCTGTTGGTGGTGTGGCTGCTCCAACACAACCATTGGCGACTCATACTAATGAATAAAATTAATCTTCTCAAAAATGGGAAGAAAGTGTAAACGGGATCATGTTAATTAGATATGACATCATTAAACACCATTTAGATTTTAGGCACCTGCTAATTTATTGTTTGCGACAAAATTCTTTAATTGTTTTTGTACAAGTATTGTTGTTAAGTTACATCTACTAATCACCATTCATATATCAAATTTTATTTATTTCTGATATTCCCTTGTAGTTAGATCAAAACTAACTAATAAGTTAACTGTAAACTAGCCCGTGGTAAGCTAATGTAAATAAAACTTTTAAACAATAAGTAAATGACACAAATATAAGTTTGCACCACTTTTTATCATAAAAATTTCATTTAAACCCGAGAGTTAGCAAAGAAATTAGTGCATCAAGAAGATGCATTCGAGGATATCTTTCGATAAATCGGGCAACCATCTTTACTTTGGGTTTCATATGGCTGTAGGAAAAGCTTAGATTGTAGAAGATATAGCTCATAGTGCTTGTTTGTTTTTGTTTTGTTTAGCCTGTGGCTTTTTCCAGTTTCTATCTTGGAAGCTCCAAACTGGTACGGGTGTTTACAAGAGCTACTCAACGCGTAATACACTACATTGAGAAAAAATTTATATTCTGGACTCGATCTCCCTTTTCCAAGTACGTGTTAGAATTATAACCGCTTTTAGGTCAATTGGTGCGGAGGCCTGAGTGTTAAATTAAGGCATGTAACAATAACAAAGTCAGTGATCACAGAACATGCACGCAAATGACAAAACCCTATTTTATTAAGTTAGCCTCGTAAAGAACCGGATGCAACTAGCCTCGTAATAGTAGTCATCATGAGGGGTTAAACGAGCTAATCTAAAATCCCAATATACTACCTTTTTCTGAAAATGATCGATCTTACCCTGCAGATACTTATTGCTAGGGCATATATCACGAAAATTAGTAACTAATGCAGCTGATTTCAGTGACGGAACTTGAAGGTTTTTGTTGGGGGGGCAAAAAAAAAATTAAGCGTAACTTAACTTTTTTTTTTGTCGAAACTTAAACTAGTTGCTTAAAGCATCTCCCTTGTTCCTGAAAGCATTCGTCTCATTTCAATGGTATTGATGTACAAAAAAAAAGTGCGACTGATATCAATTATGTTTTGCAAGTTATTTTTTCTAAGGCTTTGAAATTCTCAAATAATTAAACACGCCTAGAACATCTGCATTCTGGTATTATTTTATATAAAACTTTGGTTGCTCATGTGACTGTATTCTTGTTTGTTTCCATGTTTGTTTATATCCCGGAGAGTTGTAAGCAAAAGAAGAACACTGACTTTCTTTCTTGATGACTATATTTGTTGTATACACTAGTAATGACTCAAAATTTTGGGGGGCCACAACCCCTCCCTGCCCCTACAATGTTCCGTCCTTGGCTGATTTGATAATCAAACTATGAGCACGACGCTTGAGTAAGTGGTCGGCATGCAAGATCAAATTAATCACACCATGCATTTGATATATATTGTGAAAGTCAAACCATTATATATTGACTGTTACGTACATATTCAATCTTCAAATTAGTAATATACTATGAATTAAGTTCTTTTGGATACCAAAGTTTTCTAGGATACAAGGGGACTCATCCCCACCATCCATCTTCATCTCATTCAAAGGATGAGATTAAATCCCCAATTTACACAACTTTCTCCTTTCTTTCTCATAAAAACACACACCCCGTTCTTTCACTTCTCTCTCTACCTCGATCTACTTTCTCTCTCTAAAATTTGAAGCGAACAATCACAACATCATCATGAATCCATCACAATCGATTAATTAGATCGATTACTTAACACGAATTCATTTCAGGTTTGTATTCTTATAATCTATGCTTATTTTTTTTAGCTTATTTGATTTTGAATAAGCTTATTAATTTATTTTCATTAGCTTTTTTGAACGAAATATGCCGATTGATAGTTCTTATTTTGATCGAATTATTCCGATTGATTGTTCTTATTTTGATCAATTTATTCTAATTAGCTTTTAATTAGGTGATTTACGTGAATAAGCTTGTTTGTTTGAATAAGATTTTTAATTAGATGAGAGTTATAAATAATCTTGAGAATTAGATAGGAGTTATGTGAATAAGCTTACAAATTACACGAGAGTTATGAATAAGCTAGCTTATTAGCTTATGTTGACAAATCGTAAGGTATTTTATGTAAGTTGGATTAAGTTTGCTGATGTAGGCTGCAATAAGCTTGATATATCATGTATGATATATATATATATATATATCATATATGATATATATATATATATATCATATATGATATATCATCACTTTTCATATATGATAGATATATTATATATGATAACTGATGATATATCATATATGATATAACTATCATATATGATATATCAAATAAACCATAGGAGAAAACAGATTCTGTATGAGTATTTTTTAGAAAATCAATATAAACTTTTGAAACTTGTCTTCTATCATATATATGAGTAATTTATTTTGGTGTTAAAATGTTGCATAATATGTTCTTTTTATCTTTTATAAATGCAGTCAGACAGAGATGGTGCGATTGGCAGCTTTGGAGCAAAGCAGAGAGGGATGTTGATTATAACAAGAGGATGTGCATGGATATGTTTTAAGGATCAAGACGGAGTAGGCGTTGTTCATGAATTCATCATTTGATAATCTGTTTTTTTGCATTTTTTTGATTTTGTATAAATTGTTATCATATGTGATATCAGAGGTATATCATATATGATTTTACATTAGGTTACGTTCCGTTTGAATTATCATATACGATTCTGTTCAAAAGTACATTTTTATGTTATGAACAAGTGTTTGATTATTAATTGTGCATACTCTTTGTTGTAATCATGAATTCATCAGATTCTTTATTTAATAAATCCAAGTTTTTCTTGAGTGTCATATATGATAGTGCATGATCATATACTCCGTATGACTTAATTTATAAAAACCATCATGACATAATACCAAGAAAGTTAAATCATATTAACAAGATGTTGTACGAGATACCAATTGATTACAAAATCGTCCATATACTTCAAAACTCCATTAGGAGATTACAAGAAAAAACAAACAATAAACGTAAAAGAAAAATTCACGAGCTTATTCATTAAGCTTCTTGGCCTTTTGGATGCTTGTAATGTTCAACACGCCTTGTAAACAACCTTCTCTACACAAAAAAGAAGATTTAATTCAATTTTCAAGCACATAATCATATATGATATATTTGATCATATATGATATTTAGCTTATATCATATATGATATAGCATATCATATATGATACTTCATTAGCAAGTCATACTAAATATGTTCAGCCAGATTAATCTATTAAAAAAAGAGTTAATTCAATTTTCAACCACATTATCATATATGATATATCTCATCATATATGATATTTTAGCTTATATCATATATGATATAGTATATCATATATGATACTTCACAAACAGGTTACACTAAATATGTTCAGCGAGATTAAGCTAAAAACCTTATAATTCATGAAAATAAGCTAATAAGTTAGCTTATAATTCATCATAATAAAGGTGATGATTATCAATAAGCTTATTCACATTAAGCATCAAGTTACCTTATCATTTGACATGTTAAATTCATGTAACTTATCAAATAAGCTATAAAAAAATAAGATGAGTTATAAGCTTATTCACATCGAATAAGCTAAAAAAGATGAATCAAAACAGATCGAATGAACTTTACCTTATTTATGAAGAGGATGATCGATTTGTGACGGTGATGATCGATGGATTTGATGTTTGTGTTGATAAATTAAGATGTAAATATGTGTGTGTGTGTGTGTGTGTGTGTGTGTGTGTGTTTATGTGTGTTTTAGAGAGAAGAAGAAGAAGAAATCGATCCCAGATCTGTGAGAGTGGTAGGTGGTGTTAGGTGGGAGGGGTAAAATGACGAAACTACCCCTCCGCTTTTTTTTTGTTTTTAATATGGGTTGTTGGACAAGATGAGATGGACGGTCCAGATTTGTCCCCTTGTATCCAAAGGATACAAGATATCTTAAATAACCGGACTCATATACTATTCATAGTATTCATACTTTACGCATCTAAGTAATATACTATTTATATTACTAATAGGAAAAAATTCTCATAGACCCTTAATTTAACATAAACTCAACCAACCAATCACAACCATCTATTTTTATCATGTAATAAAAAACTCATTTTTTAAAAATTAAATATCTCACAAACCGTTCATCGTTACGTAAAACAAAACATATCATCGCGACGAGAATTAAATCATCTATCTATCGAGGGGCACATGTATATACCTTCGCTGAACTTTTTTTTTTACTTTTTTTCTTAAGTCACGCCTGGAGAGAATCATATATGATTCGTTACGAAACATATATGATTCTCAGAAAATCATATATGATTCATATCACGAATCATATATGATTTTCTGAAAATCATATATGATTCGTGACGACGAATCATATATGATTTGTGACGAATCATATATGATTCTCTCCAGACGTGACATAAGAAAAAAAAGTCGAAAAAAAGTTCGTCGAAAGTATATACATGTGCCCCTCGATAGATAGATGATTTAATTCTCGTCACAATTGTGTATTCTTTTTCGTTTGACGATTTACCATTTGTGAGATATTTAATTTTTAAAAAAAGTGATGGGAAGTGGGTTTTTAAAAAATGGGTGATTATGATTGGTTGAATAGGTATATGCTAATTTAAGTGTCTATATAGATCTTAACTCATTACTAATATCGTTATAAAAACTGGCTAAACTTTTCTAATATAGGTAATGTAACCGGTTATTACAGGTTAGAACTCGAAATTTGGAACAAAACAATTACTACCTCGATAAATTGAAAATAAATATCTAATACGCGTGTGCTTGTCAAATAACACTCAAGAATCAAATCTTGTGATTATAAAACAACACGATCAAGTTATCAGCATTATAGTATTTAGAATATATAAAAGTTTTTATATAGAAAAGCATTATAATTCAAATTCCATGGGGTATTAAAGAGTATCTATTAATTATTTATATTTTTCTATGGCGGGACAATTATGACCACGAGGTTCCATTGGAGTTCAAAAATGAAATTATAACATTATCACAGATCGAGCATTTAAATCTGGTCAGATTTTATGGTTACATCGATCATGCTAGTGAGCGTATTATCATGCTAAAATATGTTACTAACGGAACCCTTCGTGAACATTTCGATGGTAAATGCAGCTACTTGGATCTCGGTTATTGGTTTCATATCCGAGTATAGATTCTTGTTTTTTAAAGATTTCTTAAAAAAAATAAACTTGTTCCAGATGAAAAAAATGAAGCGTTTGTTCCAGATGAAAAGATGAAGGAGATGAAAAAATGAAGCGTTTGTTCCTAATTTCGAGTTGTAACTTGTCTTAACCGGTCACATTACCTATATTGGAAAAGTTTAGCCGATTTTTATATCGATATTAGTAATAAAAATAATAAATTACCTAGATATGTAAATGATAGATAGTATATTACCAGTATATCTGCTTAACTCATCAGAATATTATAACCAACAACCACCGAAACAACAAATATTCAAGTCAAAATTAAACAATCTGGTCACTAACATATCTTATAAGTAACTCAAAATCCTTCATGCAAATCATTCATCAAATTCCTAAAGATTTTACCCCTTTTTCTCTTAAAATACATACAGCTTCTTTTCATCATTGTCTTGTTTCTTACGTTCCAAGGTACACAATAAGTACATTATGAGACATGAGACTAAAAGTTTTGCTATAGTGGCATCACTAGTTTTGTTATTCATACGTTTCGAGTCTAATGTAGAAAGTAGACCCTTTAGCGGTGAGCTTGAAACGATTTGGAAGAACACAAAAAATCTTTTGTTATCATCTCTACCACGAGGCCCGGTGAGACCACCGGGGAATGGTTGCACTAATACGGGAAATGGTGTTAATTCTTGTATTGGTTCAGGAATTGAAGCTTGCAGGTCGTGTGGTGGTGTAGCTGCTCCAACACAATTATTGGCGATTCATGCTATTGTCTAATACAGACTATTAAGGTTCTCAAGAATGGGAAGGATGTAAAGATCATGATGATTAGATATGACTGTTAGATGATTAGGATAGTGAACCGAACCTAATTGAGGGCTCGAGTCCATTAGTTTTTTTATAGTTATGGTTGCTTATTCAGTAATCTATAGGTTTATTACTAGTATAACCATCTTCCTTATTTTAGACACCTGCTAATTTTTTATTCGTGATACTTAAATATTTTTGTACAATGCAAGTAATTGTTTTTAACTTTCATCAACTTTTGTATCATAAAAATATCATCGAAAGACTTACTCGGAGCTAGGAAATAAATTAGCATCAAGAAGATGCATTTGAGGATATCTTTCCACAAATCCGGCAACCATCTTTATACTTTGGATTTTAACTCGCTGTAGACAAATTAAAGCTTAGATCGTGGAAGATGGATTCATGCTCCTAGCTAGTAACACCTTCATTTACTAGGTTGTTTACTAGAGCTCTTCGCAATACACTACCTTGCGAAATACTTAATATTTTGGAGCTCTTTGTAATACACGTACTACCATGAGAAATACAATCGGTGTAGACAAACTCAGTGATCACGGAACAAACATGTATATATTCAACTATGAGATTCGTATAGTATCTACATGAATAAGATTGTATACAGTTTTCCAATATTAAAAAAGAATAACCAACTAACTTCATTATTTGACACACTTTAATTTATCCAGATGATCAACAATCTGAAGGCGAACCTCGAGCCTAATTTCCTTTTATGTTTTTTAACGACAGTTTTTAAATATCTGGCCGTAGTCACATGTCCCAAGCAGGTTTTTAACCCACAACCATTTGGTTGGGGAGCTTCTCACACAACATGAGATAACATTGTGACACAAGTCCTTTGGTCTTGGAGCCTAATATTGAATATAAATATATAAAGAGCCTAACTCCGATTTTAATCCCGAACCTAATATTTTTAAACCTAACTCCAAACCAAAAAATAAAATATGAAGATTAAATTTAAACCCTTAGATCATATCTTGTTAAATTGATCTCATCCATTAATATGTTTTTATAACAAACTTTTGTAATAACTTTTGTAACAAACTATTAAAAAAACTTTTATCTTTAAATTGAAATATCTTTTGATATATTTATTTTTTTTTATAATATAATTTCATCATATTTTCTAAAGTTTCGTGCTCTTTAATTCATTATCCATTTTGATATAATTTTATTAAATTTTAGTTTCTTCGTTTCTAATGAGTTTATTTAAGTTAATTTTATTTTTTTACTACTTTAATTTTAATTTAAACCTTAGTAAAATTGTAATATGTGTTCGCTAAAAAAGTAGTTATCGGGTACTCGCCGCTGCATTGCGCGGGTACGATGCTAGTATTGAATAAATGGTACAGGTTAAACAAAATTTCCTTAGTCATATTTCAGAAAAAATTAGTCTTATTATATATCTTCAAAGGCGTTATCATGCTCCGCTAATAGATTGGTTAACTAGCAGTTCTTATGTGTTAGTGTATTGTAATTTGGTAATCGAGTATGCCAGCTTGGTATATCTGTCGACGTCTCAACGTCTTGTTAACGTAACCTTGTTGTTAGTATATTAATTGTTCGTTGTTAATTAAATATTGTCTTACAAATTCAAAATGAAAAGGACAACTTTTAAATGTTTTAAAATATATATCTCTCTCTATTCGTTTTTTTTGATAGGCGGTTGTAAGAATAACTAGAAAAGAATTGCATAAATCATCATTATTTTCTTCAAGATCCATTACTTCTCCTCATTTTGACCCTATCTTTTCGAAAGTAGCACGGGACCAGGAATGAAAAGGTACACCCTCAATATCAACCCAAGCAATTCTCTCCCTAGATACAAAATCGTGCTCCGCATCACACAACCTATTAAACCATGATGCAACCCTCACGTGGTTCAAAAGTTTTGCTTTAACATCAGGGGAATGCAGCCCCAAAAGAACCCACAACCCTCCCATATAAGTAGGTTTCACATTATTAAAACCTTCAGCAGATAACAAAGTACGAATGTTGGAAATAGAGGATATTAGCTTAACCTCTCCCATCACATAGTTATCAAGGTCACGTTGAACCACACAAGCATCATCAATGACAAAGGCAGGTGCTGTAGAAGTAGGAACAGCTATCCCGCCTTTCACAACCGAGACAAACGAAGGAGTATCATGAACAGGTCCTGTTGGAAGCTTAACACGCGAAGATTGGCCTGGAGGACGTTCAAACCGAGCTACATTCTTACCCATCTTACCCGGAATTCTTCAAAAATGAGCAAGATTAGCTTGAATCTTATATCGATCAATCCACACGGTACACAAGTTATTCACCAATCTCTCCGAATTTGACACATTAATAAAGCGGACAAATCCAAAACGATTACCATTCTTATCTCTTTTAAACGGTATGAAAGAATCCACCACATGTCCGTATTGATTACATGCATGAAATCAATCTTTCGCCACAACAGACTCAGGAAGATTAGCAACATAAACAGATGTGGATAGCATGGCCACATCATCCTCCTTCGATCAGAAGTTACCCATACCTGACATTGGCCTCCGACCATTAACTTGATTAGTCAATGGAGTCTGGTGCTTTCTTCTAACCTTAGTCCACTCAGAAACCCCCATAATTATTTGGATTGAAGAGGGATCTAACATCCCTTAACAAAAAGAAATCAAGAAAAAAAGGATATGGAAAGAAAACCTATACCCTTGTTAAAAAAAGAAAAGAAAAGAAATGCATAAGTTAAGGTTGTTTTTTAGGCAAATGGTCGTGCTACCAGATTTAAGGCACTTTGGTAGTTTTCGGGGTCTCCAATTTAACTCGGGAGTGTTTTGTTTAGGGTCATCAAAGTTTCAGTTTGTGGTAAATCTACAATTTTAGGTATTTTTCACTTCTAACTTTTGTATATTTTACTGCGCCACCACTGAGTCTGATTGTGTGGCTAGTGGTGGAGCCTGAATTATGAAATATGGGGGGCGAAAAATATTATCGTGGATTTTTTAGCATGGAATTACAATTAGCTTAATGATAGGTGTGAAAACACCCATCCGTTTACCACTTAATTATAATAATAACCAAGCTAAAACGTGTATTTTATGTCGTAAAAGTCAGAATTATGCGTGTTTTGTGTTTTTATGGTCTTTTAGGACCAAAAGATGAAAAGGAAGAAAACTCGGGATTTTATCAAAGAAAACGAGAAACGACAAAGTCAAAAGATCAAGAGTGCAAAAAGAACGGAAGTCCAAGACCTATTCTGAAGATTTATCGAAGAAAAAGTCTAAAGACGGAAGTTTAATGAAGTCGAAGAACCAAGTCTAATTAAAGAAGAAAATTATAAGACGAGTTCAATTTATATCGACAAATCCCGAGACGACGTCGAGAAAGGCAAAGAATTTAAATCGAGTCGAGACAAGAAGAAAGAAAGAAGAAAACATCAACACTCCTCCTCTCCTCCTATATAAACCCTCCTAATATGTCATTAGGAGGAGTTAGTCATTTTTAGAGTAGATAGATTAGTTTTAGGAGTAGGAATAGTATAAATTACTTTCACTCTCTAGCTTTTCTTAAATGTTTTAAGCTTTTTCATTAATCTTGTAATTTGAATCTTTAATCATCTTAATTTTAAGCTTTTTCAATTAATCATTCTCATTCTACCTTTCTTTATTTTTAATCTTGTCTAATTTTGATAATCATGTAGTTTGTTAATCATGTTCTTTGATTTATTGATGTTTGCGTTTGATTGTGCTTATTGATCTTTTAGTGTTTGATTTGTATAGCTTAAAGTGTTTTAGTGCTTATTGTGTTAATTTTCTTATTTTTTATTCAGAGCTTTTTAGTTAATTTTTATAAAAAGTTGTTTTTAAATATTTTTATTATTTAATGTTTTTAAAAGTTTTTAAATTTTGGCTTATTAGCTTTTTCTTAAAATCTTTTTGGTTAAGTTTTTAGATAGGTGCTTATTTGGTTTTAGCTTAATTTTCATTTTGCTTATTTTTGTTTTAGTTCGGATTGTTTTAAAACCCTAACATTCCGAGTTAGGTCTAGGATAGCTTTTTCCCGAACTGCATGTGGATTTCATTTTTCCCGAATTACATCTTGGATCCATTTATTCCGGACTAAGTGCAACATTGCTTCATTCCGAACTAGGTCAAAACTGCATGCCGAACTAGGTCCTGTTTTCTACATTCCGAACTAAACATAATACATGCATGCATATGCTTTTCCCCATTCCGAACTAGGTCCTGTTTTCTACTAGCCTGCTTATGCTTTTCCCGCCAAAAATGAGCTAAGTAGCCTGGGTGCTTGAGCTACTAGCTTGCCTGCTTGTTTATTAATTAGTATTGTTCCGTAATCGTTTAGTTTTATCTGAAAGTTGTTCTGATTTTTATTCTAAAAGTCACGTATTTTTAGTTGTATTTTTCATCAATTTTTAGTATTAGTATTTTTTCGAAAAGTTTAAGTTTTATCTTTTATTTAGTACCCGCTTTAGCTTTTACCTCGTTCAGTTTTAAAGTAGCCACTTAGTCCTATTTCCTCCTTTTTCATTAGGTAAACTTTATTTTCAAGTCGAACATTAATTTCTTCTTTTAGTTTTATTTTTATTAATTGTTTCGTTTTCATATTTGTTTTTAATATCGATTCTTTATTATTTGTAAACCTTTTTAATTTTTAGTTCATTTCTTTTATATTTTGTCATTTCCTTTTAAAGCTTTATTTTTATCTTTAATTAGTTTTAGACAACGACACCTTTTCTTTTATCCACCAAAGACGACTGAGTCACACATTTAACTGGTAATCAATTCGAATTGAATCGAGACGATAATTTTTACATACAAAATCTCTTAAATTAAATGGCGCCGCTACCGGTTCTTTTCGTGAAGATTAACGGTTTTTTGTGAGAGACGCGTTGGATTTTGGGATCCGGTTCACTTTTGAACGTTATTATTCTTGCCAAAAAAATTTACAAAAATCCTAAAAAACAAAAAAATTTTAAAAATCCGAAAAACAATTAAAAAAAATCATAAAAAGCATTTCTTTTTCGAAATTTTTGAACCAAAAATATTCTTCTTGCTTATCTATTGTGTTTAATGGATTCGTTTGTTGACTGTGTAGGGTGTGGAAGACCATCTTCTGGTAGTCAATCCTGTCAATGGTGTTCATGCGAACGGTGTGGAATGGATATCCCTAATTACGAATTTGGCCGTTGTCTATCGTGCAATTCGATCAATTCATTCTTCAATTCATTCTTCCCTTCTAATGACACTATTTCACTGTCTCCCATATATGACGATCCATATCAACAAAATACACTGGGTTTCTCTCAATAACCGTGTTGCAACAATTGTGGGGGCCTTCACGATACCTTTTCTTATCAGTCGATGAATTATTATGAGCCAAATCCGTGTTCTCATTCTTCTCAACCGATGAATTATTATCAGCCAAATCCGTGTTTTAATTCTTTTCAACCGATGAATTATGATGAGCCACATCCGTGCTATAATTCCGGTTTTTAAAATTTTGTGCCCCCACAATACACCCTCGATCATCAACCTTCTTTTAATCCGAATGACGAAAGACAAGCCCTCCATTTGGAACTTCAAGAAGCCGTAGTTCAACTAAAAGAAGCATGAGAGGAGGAAAAGCGACAGCAACAAGAGCAAGTATCTAATCTTAGTGATTATACTCCTCTTCTTGTGCGTCCATATTACTATTATGATGATGACGAGGATGATATCTATGATCTCAACCCATCTTCTTAGATTACTACTCCTACTCTTGATATCCCTAATGTGTCTAAGGATAGTGATACATTGAGTGAGATTAGTGATTTTGGTCTTGATAAATTCTTTGATGAGGTTTGTGATGCACCGAATTTTGTGGAGCCTACGGACGAGGTCGCTCTTAATGATGATTTTTCTCCATTCTATGAGAATTTCACTTCTGAAATTTCTCAATATCCTCCTAGAGATGAAGGCGATGTTGATTTATTCTCTCCGACCTACGAGAAGTTCACCACTGAACTTGGTCTTGTAGATGAGGTGGACGACGTTATTCTTCGCAACAAATTATTGGAAGTTCATCTTCTTATTGCTAAAATTGAAGCGTTGAATTCTACTCCTATCAATGAATCTTTAACTCCGTCTTTTACACCCGTTGAGAATAATGACCCATTTATGGAAGAAATCGACAATCTCTCAATACCTCCGGGTATTGATGATGATGAAACGGAGGGGGATATTCTTTTTGATAATTTGCTGCATGAAGATATTGTCCCAAGTCCCCCTCCCGAGCACCTTTCTTCCACTCCTTTAGACACCATTATGGAGGATGAGTGCTTTGACCCGGGAGGTGACATTGACTATTTTATGAGTGATAACTTTACGGCTTTGCCGCTTGGTTAACATCCATTGTCTTAACTTTACGGCTTTGCCGCTTGGTTAACATCCATTGTCTTTGGGGATGAAAATGTGCTTCCTTTACCCACCCCACCTCCCGTGGATCACGACCTCACATACTTTTCGTATGTTGAGAGGACTTTTCTACCCTTTAAGACTTATCCTCCGGCCTCTACTTCATTAATGTCCTCCGGGAACGAGGACAAGGTTTTTGATCCCGGTATTACATTCGAGACTTCCCCATGGACCATTTAATTCGGGGACGAGTCAGACTCGTGACTCGGTTAACACAAACAAGCGCTTTTTGGGAGGCAACCCGATTATCTATCTATCTTTATCTGTTTTTATAATAAGTGTAGGGGGAGACCCTAGTATGTGTTTGTTGTTTTCTTTCTTATAATGTGCAGGGATTCGAGCTTTCAAAGATCTATTCTTGATGACTTTTGACGACCCGTGATTCCGTGTTTCCGTCTTCCCGGTTCTATCCTAAACTCTTTTGATTCATTATTTTATCATTTATGATTGAAATAGGAATCACTTTAGTTGTCTCTTCCTTAGCAAGATTTAAACAAAGTGCACAATGTCCTAAGTGTAGGGGAGTTTACTCCCACATGCTTAAACATTGAGGACAATGTTTATATCAAGTGTAGGGGGGACTTCTATCGAAGTAAGTGGGCTTTTCCATTAATTTGTCCTCATTTTAACCGGAAGATTTGATTTTTCGACATTTTGAAAATTTTAATCTATTTTGGCCTAGTAGTATTTTCCTTTGTTATCGTTATTTACTTTCTTTGCTAGAATAAATTTTTAATAAAGTGGTTTTAATTTTTAAACGTTGTGAATCTTTTGACTCAACCCGAGTTTACTTATCCAAGTTTACTCTAGGTAGTATCCTTAACGTGTTTAAGTCAAGTTTTGCTAGGCTTTTATATAGGGAACTTTAAAACGCGAAAGTCTTAACTCTTACGGCTTAAGAACAAGAACTTTTCGCAAGTTCCTATAATTGATCCTAGAAAGTCGTTTATCAAGGGAACTTTAAAATGCGAATTCTAAACTTGAAAAAGTCTAAGAAGTTTCAAGATCCTATAGATGACTTGAAAACCCAAAACTTTGATTTAATTGGCTAAGCATCCACGAGTCTCATTCCTTGAGATTTTAAATTGTGGAGAACGAGAAATGATAGAGTCAATTATAAGTTTGGTATTCTTTCATGAATTTATGTGAGTTGATTATGAGCTTTTTCTCCAATCGCTTGCTAATAAATGTAATTGCAATAAATAAGGTTGTACGATTTAAAAAGTTACTTAGCTTCTAGCCCAAGATCGTTTAAAAGTTGCTCGGTATTAATTAGAGTTCATAGCCAAGGCATAACTTATTGAAGCGGGATGCGAATATTGGCGAGTCCGAAAAGGTCCTAACAAGACATGAGGGCAACATTTTGTTGCTAAAGATCCAAAAATTGATGTGAATAATCATTTATCAAAAATCAATATGAAGGATCGAGACACACGACGGAAAGCAAATACTCCCCAAAAGATCATGGAGAAGTCTATCCAAAAAGACCCTAGCAAGGTATGAGGATAAATAGATCCATGTCCTAAAAGGAGGCGGATCGTTGTATATCAAAATCCCAAAAAAGATTGGAGAAAAATGAAGAAGTCGTGGTCCAAATATGAAGAATCTCTCAAAAAGTTCAAGTGAAGAAATTCCTATTATGAAGAGAAGACCATTATTTCATGAACGTCTCTCAAGATTTGAAGTATGAAGTCAATGCCAAATATCGATCCGAGAAAGGTCTCAAATCTTGAAGCGAGTTATGCCAAGATATGAACTTTATGAGGTCCCGAGAAGCAGTTTTAAAAGATTTTGTCCTTTAGCTAAATATTGATTAAATCGTCCTACTTTATTTTCAGCCTAAATAACTATCAAAATAAGTCAACAATGCATCCTCGTGATCATTCAAGACAACAATAAAATATAAGAGATACACCTAGGAATAAGGGAGTCTAAGTAAATAATTAGGCCACATGAGTTTGTGTTAGTTTGCTAACTTATAATAACAATGATCTCGTTTTTTAAGCTTGGTATGGGGAACGTGAAACTTGAGGGTGATAAACATTCATGACATTCCAAAACCCTAATGTAAGTCTTTGATTTCTTTACTTGTTTTCTTCCTTCTAATATTTTGTAATTTTCTATCTCTTTAAGTTTCCTTACTGTCTTATGTTTAATAAAGGCCAAGGTGAGTTAATTATGATGGAAAGTGTAAATCTTGCTTTGTAATTAATGCATTGCATGAGGGCATTGCAATGGTCAAGTGTAGGGGATTTAATAGGCGTGAAAACACCCATCCTTTTACCACTTAATTATAATAATAACCAAGCCAAAACGTGTATTTTATGTCGTAAAAGTCGGAATTATGCGTGGTTTGTGTTTTTATGGTGTTTTAGGACCAAAAGATGAAAAAGGAAGAAAACACGGGTTTTCACGGGCTTTTATCGAAGATAACGAGAAAAGACGAAGTCAAAAGATCAAGAGTGAAAAAGAACGGAAGTCCAAGGCCTATTCTGAAGATTTATCGAAGAAAAAGTCTAAAGACCGAAGTTTAATGAAGTCGAAGAACCAAGTTTAATTAAAGAAGAAAATTATAAGACAAGTTCAATTTATATCGACAAATCCCGAGACGACGTCGAGAAAGACAAAGAATTTAAATCGAGTCTAGACAAGAAGAAAGAAAGAAGAAAACATCAACACTCCTCCTCTCCTCATATATAAACCCTCCTAATATGCCATTAGGAAGAGTTAGTCATTTTTATAGTAGATAGATTAGTTTTAGGAGTAGGAGTAGTGTAATTTACTTTCTCTCTCTAGCTTTTCTTAAATGTTTTAAGCTTTTTCATTAATCTTGTAATTTGAATCTTTGATCATCTTAATTTCAAGCTTTTTCAATTAATCATTCTCATTCTACCTTTATTTATTTTTAATCTTGTCTAATTTTGATAATCATGTAGTTTGTTAATCATGTTCTTTGATTTATTGATGTTTGTGTTTGATTGTGCTTATTGATCTTTTAGTGTTTGATTTTTATAGCTTAAAGTGTTTTAGTGTTTATTGTGTTAATTTTCTTATTTTTAATTAAGTGCTTTTTAGTTATTTTTTATAAAAAGTTGTTTTTAAATATTTTTATTATTTAGTGTTTTTAAAAGTTTTTAAATTTTGACTTATTAGCTTTTTCTTAAAATCTTTTTGGTTAAATATTTAGATAGGTTCTTATTTGGTTTTAGCTTAATTTTCATTTTACTTATTTTTGTTTTAGTTCGGATTATGTTAAAACCCTAACATTTCGAGTTAGGTCTAGGATAGCTTTTTCCCGAACTGCATGTGGATTTCATTTTTCCCGAATTACATCTTGGATCCATTTATTCCGAACTAAGTGCAACATTGCTTCATTCCGAACTAGGTCAAAACTGCATCCCGAACTAGGTCCTGTTTTCTACATTCCGAACTAAACATAATATATGCATGCATTCGGAACTAAAAAAGTCAACATTCCGAAAAACATATCATTTTGACCTACTAGCCTACTAGCCTGCTTATGCTTTTCCCGGCCAGAAATGAGCTAGTAGCCTGGGTGCTTGAGCTACTAGCTTGCCTGCTTATTTATTAATTAGTATTGTTCCGTAATCGTTTAGTTTTATCTGAAAGTTGTTCTGATTTTTATTCTGAAAGTCACGTATTTTTAGTTGTATTTTTCATCAATTTTTAGTATTAGTATTTTTTCGAAAAGTTTAAGTTTTATCTTTTATTTAGTACCCGCTTTAGCTTTTACCTCGTTCAGTTTTAAAGTAGTCACTTAGTCCTATTTCCTCCTTTTTCATTAGGTAAACTTTATTTTCAAGTCGAACGTTAATTTCTTCTTTTAGTTTTATTTTTATTAATTGTTTCGTTTTCATATTTGTTTTTAATATCGATTCTTTATTATTTGTAAATCATTTTAATTTTTAGTTCATTTCTTTTATATTTTGTCATTTCCTTTTAAAGCTTTATTTTTATCTTTAATTAGTTTTAGACAGCGACACCTTTTCTTTTATCCACCAAAGACGACTGAGTCACACATTTAACTGGTAATCAATTCGAACTGAATCGAGACAATAACTTTTTACATACAAAATCTCTTAAATTACTTAACCAACTTATAAGTTTCGCAAGCTTCATTTTTATTAGCTTGTTTTGTAATATGATCCGATGTTGATGAAATAGTGTTTTTATTGTAATTTTCATGTTTCTAGATAAGACAAAAAACCAAAACTCTTATAATTTATAAGTCTCAATTACAAATCAAACAATAAGTCAATAACACAATTTTAAATATCTCTAAGAAAATTTAATTTACGAATATAAAAGTAAAGTTAACAAGTTTTAAGGTTGAAAAAACAAAAGATGGACTGATTGTTGTTGTTGATGATGATGGTTTTATAATCTAATCTTTATTGCCTGTTGATTTGTTGTATCATTTTTTACGTAATATATTTTACAAAACAAAAAGATATTAAATTGGGCTTAGTTTTGTTAAGGGCAAACTAAAATTTGGGCTCAGGGCATGCAAAAAACAATTCCAATAAAACACTGTTTTTGCACTATTTCAAAAATATTTTTGGTCATTTGTTGAGGGCATCCCTCCGCCCTCGGTTGAACTAGACTGTTTAATTTGTGGTTCTGGAGGGTTCATCGTCGGAGTTATGTTCCACCCATTTTCATTCTTTTTAGTTTTTACCGAGTGATATGATGACTGATGACCTTAAGTGGTCAATTATGTGATTGGTTAGTTTTTGATGTCGCAATTGTACCTTTAATTTAAAGAACTATGAAGAATGTAAGTTCTAGATAGATGTAGTTCTAAGGTCGGCGGAAAGAATTGTTTTTTATAGTCATTAAATTAAAAAAGAGAGCGTTTTTTTACACTAAAAATAGACTCTATGAGAAGATCGAGCAACTTATCAAAATTTTTCCTTCTACGCTGTCTATCCCACGATAGAGAAAATAGAGACCGAAATTAAAGATCAGTTCTATCTATGACCCTAAAGATCTTCGTCAAATAACAGACATCGTTTTTTCTTAGGATTCATCGTGTATCCAAGGAAACTTATCACAAGCACAGCCCCTCATATGACTTGTGTTCGTGTTGTAAATTCATAGTTGCTTGCTAGTTGTATATCTATATATAACATCGTGTTAAAACTTATTTGTATACCACTTTATCCTATTGAGAAATAATTTATGGTGTTTGTCTGTTTTGAGTTGAGCTTCATAATGAAATTAAGTTAAAACAAGATCAGGGATAAATATTATCGGTGCATAGAAATTTTTGGGCCGTAATATTATAAACATATCTTGATGTACCGGGTTCATTTAACGTACATTTAAAAATTGATAATTAAAACAAAAGTTAACATTTCATCGTGAAAATTCATAAAGTTTCCGACTACATGCGGAAACCCACTGATTTCGTCCCTATTCGTATCTAAAATAATTTGTCCTCTTCCCACGATTGCAACTGATATATATCTATAAGTGAAAATTAAGGTAGAGACCCTTTAAGGTATTGATTCTCCTACAGACACCCTTCTTTTTCTTTTTTACGAAAATGACCCGCCATTCCACGGTTTTAAAGTGTGGAGTAAACTTTGGGACGCGTGACGTAATTGATGTGGTCCTTTTAAATTATTAGTAAAAAAATGGGAATCTACGAGATTCATTACGTGTACTAGATATTTTATTAAAAAATAGTGGCCTAGGAATGCGCTAGAGTTATTTTGGTCAGGGTTTAGTTAGGGTGATATGTTTAGTGTTGTATAACGTTGATAGTGTATTAGAAGTTATTTTGTAAATGTTATACCCGGTGCATATGAAGTATATATGAATTTAGTCGTATGGTAATTTGCCGCGTTATCCTTGATGAGCAGTTTCTATTCGTGTAAAATATGTGTAATGATATGTTACCAATAATAAAACTAGATATTGATGTCCAAAATAGTTCACTTAGAAATTGTTGAAGTTAAAATTTCCTATAAAGAGCAATATTTGGTTATTTGAACATAATTTGTACATTACGACAACATTTATATGATTACAGTGCATAAGATAAACAACATATATTTAAAAGTACATACAATTATCCTAGTTGAGAAAGAAATTAAAAAAAAAATTGATTGTGTTGATGGTCTATTAGAAGAGACGGCCCCACTAAAAAAGAACCACCATTTCTTTGAATTTTGGGATGTTGAACAAAAGTCTGCAGATGTTGATTCCATATTTACATGTGATGAGACAACCATTGCGAGTTCCATAAGCTTACTTTAAGTATCGGTGTATCATGCTTAGAAAAGCCTAAGGACATGTTTGGTACCAAGAAATGAACCAAAAGAAATGGAAATTAAAATATTTCTCTTGTTTGGTTGTCCAAAGAAATAAAACTCGAAGAATTTAATTCCTTTGGTAGTTCTATTTAGGCACTACTCAAATTCTTTACATTCCTCACCTTTTTGAATGGAAACCAGTTCCTGACCACATATCCAATACATCTGAACCTCATGTGATACAAAAACTTAACAAACACCTTCAGACACAGATTTATTCTATAGTGATTTGTGTTCTTTAATTACCTCCTTCCACAACTTTCTTGTTGGTCAACCCAAACCAAATACCTTCATTCGTTGCTCATCTATGTGCTACATTCCATTGTTGTAACTTGGCAAATTTCGATTTCTATTCGAAATTGATATTTTTTTTATAACAACTAGTTTGCTTTGATGATCTTTAAAAATGAGGTTTATGACACTTTGTACTTGTAAGATATTACTTGTCAGTTAATTACCTTAAAAAATAAAGAGACGGAGAACTATAAAATTTGCTTCGCTGCTATTGATTTGGCTTTAAACACTAGGAATAAACTTGGATTATAAATGGGAAGTGTGTTAAAAAGGATTATGAGGCTCTGTCTCAAGCTCAACGGGACATATGTCACTTTGTTGTTTTGTCTTGGTTACTTGGTTGTATATTTTTGGATTTTTATAGGGGTAAAATTTACATTAAAGTTACTAAAATTGTTTGGGATGAGTTAAAAGAAACATGTAACAAACAAGATGAATGTATCATCTATATTAGTACTATATGATACATTCATTCACTTTGGAATGGGTTTTGTTATCTAAGTACTATCATAACTTCAATGCACTTTGGAGAGAGTTCGAAATTTTTGTTAACTGATGGTTGTAATTTCACACTCGTTTAGGAAAACGAGGTAAAAGCGGTAAGTATTAAGTGTCCGTTTACGAAAACGAAAGCACTTATGACCCTTTGTGTGGGATCGTTCTCAAGGAGGCTTGGTGTGTGTGTTAAGAAATGATTAACTTTTAGATTAATATTGATGGAAGTGAGAAAGAAAAAGACGAATTATGCTAAAAATTACCCTACGACGTAAAAAACACAAAATCGTAAAATTCGACGAAAAACGAAAGTACCCTAAAAATTACCAAAAAAATCCCCAAAAATCAATAAAAATGTAACTAAGACAAAAATCAAGCAAAAATTTCCAAACCTTTTTTAATAATTTTATATTAATTTTTAAAGTTCAATAAAAAACCAAAAATAAAATAAAATCAAAAATAAGTCAAGATGTAATATATAGCGCTAAAATAACAACAAGACGCATCTTTTAAAAACCTAAAAAATGATTTTTCCAAATTTCTAAAATACTTTTTACTATTTTTTAATGACTTTTCAAAATTTTGTCTAAAAATAATCATAAAAAACAAATGAAAAACGTAAAAATAAACTTTTTAATCTAAAAAGTCCTAAATGTTATCAACAATAAAGGAAAAATGTAAAATACCTAAAAAGTTAACTTAATAAGCTGGAAAATGCTTATTTATAAGTTGCCTATTTTGGGAAAGCCCAAAACAAGATTACCTTAAGTACTTAAACAATGCAACCTTGGACAGTAAAGTCCCTAGGGCGCATTGGTTAAAGCTTTGGTGTGTGAGAGGGGTGGCGCAGGTTCGATTCCTGGCCAGGTCCTTTTTGATAAAACTTTTTTTTTTTCAAACTGATAACTAGCACTCTCAGCAAATCGAAACAAAAATTAAACCCAAAATTTAGCAAGATTAAGCCTTAATCAAACTCAAAACGTGCCCAGTTCTAGATATGATGCTACAGTTTGAATATAAGCAAAAAAACATAGTTGTCCGAGATGTGTATCGTTCTCTGATGACAATAGGAATTGTCACAGTATGCTTGAGACCTTGATTCTTGGTCGTTTGATGTGATTAGCTTGGTGGTTTGGCAAGATAAGGCACCCCACAAGTCAGTTGACTTGTGGGAGTCACAAATAACTCAAACAAAAAGCAAATATCCACACCAGATTGCAAGGAATAATCTTTAAAAAAACAAGAATGTTCAAGTTCAAAGGAGGCAACTCTTTGCTGATCTATATGACCATATGATGAGATATAAATTGTCAAATCTATATTAATATGTTACCAAACAATAAACTTAACACAATGTAACCCTAAATTGCTATAAGTTCTAACAGAGACAAAGATTTCAGATTTCAAAGGTACAAAATCAAGTTTGTTTTAGCAGATTAGCTATGAACATCTTTTTAACAATTTTCAAGCAAGGAAACCCCTACAACATGTTTACAAACTTAAACCATGGCATAAACTAGCATAATAAACTGCATTAAAACTTGTTCAACCCAAAATCAGAATTTAAGTGACTCCTAAAATCTTTCAATCAGTATTATCAAACACCCCTTTATAAACTGAAAACCAAATTTTACAAGCCAAATTGTTTAATAATCTAACAGCAACCCTAACAACTACCAATCTAACACAGATTTTAACAAAGAGCAAGATTTCACCCAATCAGAACACCTTCATTCATCAGCATCATGAGAATCATATAACATGCAATATTCAAGAAATAAAAAAAAGGAAAAGGAGAGAATTATTTCACCTCCCCCAATGGCTTCCTATGGGAGGCAGCAATGCTCCCCTGAGCTTGACCAACAACTAGGTCAAGCCAGGGGTTCTTGGTAAGTATGAAAGATGGATGGAGCTTGATGACAAGGACACAACATCCCCTCAACCTTGAATGAAATGAAATTTTAGTTTCCTACACAATCACCACAAGGCAAATCAAACTGAAACGCTCCAAACTAAGAGCTTTTTAGGGAGCTTTTGGTTTAAGGCCTTTGAGTAGTAAGAATAAGGAAATTGGAACAAACAAGAAGATTACCACCTCACAATCTTTTTACCCAAGTTCTATACCCACTGAATCTTGATATCTATTTGATATCAGGGTTCTATGGTCATATAAGAGCCCAAATAAGCAGCTTATGTGGCCTAAACACCTTCTTGCTTAACTGAAAAATATCTGAAACTTAAAACAAATTTGAAGGAAAACGTTTACAGTAACTTAGAGATTGCTTTTTGAAAACTGATTCAAGTAAAACTAAACATGAAAAGTAAATGGGAACTCATTCTTTCTCATCATCAAACTCAACACCATTTCATTCATCAATAAAACTAGATTTACAAGACTTGTGAAAAAGGAGAAAAAAACAAGAACAACTTAAACTGAAATCCTACAACCGTTTATATAATAGGGTGTACAAGGTTCTAGAAAAGTAAAAAGATGAAAACCCTAAGTGCTTGCATTTACTAATATACCCTTAGCTTGAAATTGAAGCAGGTCAAGATTCGAGCCATGTGATGTTTCTTGGCTTGTTGTGGGGATGCCAGGTATACCAAAATGTTTTTGGAATGTTGGATGACAAGAAAAATCCATATAGCCGTTGATGAGCTCGTACCCATTTGTTTTCTTGTGCAGGGGAGGGTCAGGGGTGTCACATGTGTGAGTGTGAGATGTTTTTGGGTTGTGGGTTTTGATGATATTGGGGTTAATTAACAATCTGGACATTAAGGGGAAAACCCCCTTTGAATTGGACTGAATTAGGACTGGGATTTAGTTAGGGTTTATGGTAGGAAGGAAAGGGGTTTAATCTGATTTAGGGTGGATTAACATTTAAAAACATGTTAGGGAGGGAAATTATTAACTGATTTATTGATCAGTTAATATACATTGTGGAGGGTGACATGGGTAAAGTGAGGGTTGTGATTGGTGGAGGGTTTGGGTGGGGTGACGTGTCAGGAGGAGAGTGGTGGTTACATCTTTGGTTGTCTGCCACAATTGGCCCTCATGGTTTATAAATCGTTTCTTAGCAGCTGAATATTCATTCCCTTTGTTCTCAAAGTTTATAAACTTTGAATTTGGCCACAAATCTTTTCCAAATGGATTTAAAAGGGCTTGTTTTGTAATTCTTTGATATTTGAAGGACCAAATTTGACATGTCTTCAATCTTCAAGGTCTTCACTTGTTTCTTTATCTTCTTGGAGGACTAAAAGTGACAAGTCTTCAAATATGAGGGACCATTCTTGCCAATTCTTCAAAGTTGAGGGTCCTTTTTGTAATTTAGACAAACTTTAAGGACCAAACTTGTAATTATGAATATAAAAGGGTTTAAAGTATCAATTACTCAATCTTGGAGGACCCTTCTTGTACAATCTTCAAATCTTCAAGGGTTATTCTTGGAAAATCAACACTAGGGCTTGGTTCATTGTGCGGCTTCATTTCCCGTGTTCATTTTTTGCTTGTTTCTTGTGATCTTTTGTCATTTTCTCAATACACATACCTAAAGTACAAATGTAACAAACACAAGCATATATTTGGCCTTTTTGATGATATTTAATGCATTTTAAGCCCGTTTTGGACGATGAGACTATGTATAAAAGCAGTCTCATCACTCCCACATACTAAACCATTGCCGTGCCCTCACGCAATGCTAGAATAAAGTATCGTAGCATCTCCAAAATTCATTTTTATGAACCTTTATTGAGCGTTTTAGACATAATGTATGATTTTCATCGCAAAATGGGACGTTTAGGTTCATAGAATAAGAACACGTGAGTGCTTCGTTAGAAATAATTTTGTCATCCTCGATTTTCACCCCAATTCCATGCTAAGCGTGCAACGAGATCATTGTCATTATAAGTTAGTAATGATAACACTACTCATATGCCCTAATCACGTACTTATCATCCCATTCCTAAGTTGTATCTCTTATATTTTATTTTTATCTTGAATGTTCACGGGGATACATTTTTGACTTATGCGATAATAGAGATTTAGGTCTAAAAATAGAGTCATAACGATGTAACCAAGACCATCGAATTAATAACCCCCCTAATAGACAACGATGTCAAAAAATTAAGTCCACAAGAAGGATCGATAAACACGGTTTTATAACGGTTTTGAACATGAGACTTATTACCAAGACTTTTATACGCCCCCTACCGGATGGGCCTTATTATCATAGGTTTACCTCCATCTTTTATTCAACTTCGCCATGAAGCTTTTATTATGACTTCGGTCTTGCCTTGCCTTTTATTTAACCTCGTCATGAGGTGTTTATTATGGCCAAAGACGTATATCCTCACGCTAAAAGCGAATTTTGGATCTTTAAAGCTTCAAAGATTAAGGCATAATTCACTTTCAATTTCGCACAGATTTTTCGGCCTTGTGAGCTTCAAATTGTTTGCTTGATTTAGGTGAGCACTTGAAATCTTATTATTAGGTGAAGCTTTCGATTATTCGGGTTGCCAATACTTGAAAACCGTGACGTTGGCGATACCTTAATGTCTTCCCAATTTAATTACATGGAAGCTACTAGAAAAGACTAGAAACCAACAATCAAGACTAAACCGCTACCTCAATACTTATTAAGCAAAATATATACAAGCGAAGGGAGAATAAGCAAACAACGAGAACACATGAGTTTTTGAAAGAATACGAGTACTCTACATTTAGCATAGTAACTTATAAGTAACTCTATTATTTCTCGTCCTCATTTAAGAGACTTAGCCTAGTGAAAAGTTAAGGAATCGAAACTAAGTGCTCAACACGCACGGTCGAGTAAAAAATTACTCTTATTCTCGCCATCGGAAAATCTACATTCGTGTCTTTAAACACTTATAAAACATGAGAAATTTTTTAAAATTTGGCCATTTTTAGTCTTATTTGCAACTAAACGATAAACAAAAAGATAAATTTTGGAAAGCGTGAAGGTTTGGCAAGGCAAGTATCTATTCACCCCCCATACTAAAGTTAAACATTGTCCTCAATGTTTCGAGTCTAAGGGTAGGATACCCCCATACTAGAGACGAAGTCGAATGCCTAATCTAGCACGGAAAGGGTGGAACCATTAAATTTAAAGCCGTTTATGAAGTGTGCTATAAACCTAAGGTTAGAACATAAAAGGATATATCATGTGTGGATATCGAGAAATTCTTTAAAGAAAACGATCGAGTGCTCCCATTAAACGAACACGAGAGGCTCCAATCGTGAAGGTCATGATCATCTAAAAGCCACATATCACAAACAACCACGGAACAAAGGTTGGAAGGGCACAAATCCCCTCACGTTACTACATTAGAAAGCGATAATATGTATATGGATAAGCATGAGACTCTAATATATGAAAATTCATTCTTTGAATTATGTCTAATCGTTCTCGATGTCTAATCGAATTGAAAAAGGTTTAGCGTGTGACTTAGTTGTTCTTGGTAAATAAAAAAGGAGATTGGATTTCTAATAATAAAGGAGCGAAAGAAATAATAAAACGAAATTTAAAACAAAACAATTATAAAAAATAAAACTAAAAGAAGAAATTAACTTTTGATTTAAAAATAAAATTTACCTAATGAAAAAGGAGGAAATAGGACTAAGTGGCTACTTTAAAACTAAACGAGGTAAAAGCTAAAGCGAGCACTAAATAAAATATAAAACTTAAACTTTTCGAAAAGATGCTAATACTAAAAATTGACGAAAAATACAACTAAAAATACGTGACTTTCAGAATAAAAATCGGAACAACTTTCAGATAAAAATAAATCGATGCGGAACAATATTAACTAATAAGCAAGCAGGCAAGCAACTAGCTCAAGCACGCAGCCAGGCAGCTCATTTTTGGCGCTAAACTGCTAAACAAGCTAGCAAGCTAGCTGCTCAATGTTATTTCGGAATATGGCTGTTTCTTCGGAATATGTTACAATTTGTTATTTCGGAATTTGTCAAATCTAGCAATCTTCGAAATATTTTTTTTTACTTCTTCGGAATCTTTTTTTTTTTGTTTTTTCGGAATAATTTTTTTTGGGTTTCGGAATAATTGAAATCTTCGGATAAAGTATAACTAAAATCTTCGGATAAGCAGAAAAATTCGGAAAAGATCAAAAATTCAGAGAAATGTAATTCTTCGGAATAACTATCTATTTTCGGAAAAAGTAAGAATTTTCGGATAAAGAACTAATTTCGGAACAAGACTATATTTTCGGATAAATCAAAATTCTTCGGAATAAATAAAAATTTCGGAAAAATGAAATGAAAGAAAATTTTCGGAATAAACAAATCTTCGGAGAAAGGGATGTTCTTCGGATAAACAAAACCCTTTTCCGAAGATTGTACGGATATCAGATAAACAAACAGACTTAACTGAAAATAAGGGAATAAGCTACGAAATAAGCTAAAACCAAATAAGCAATCAACCAAAACTTAATCTAAATCACTTTTAAGAAAAACTAAATCAACCACAAATTAAAAACTTGAAAAACAATAATTAATCTAAAGATCAAAAATCAATTTTTAATAAAATTAATCTATAAAAAACACTTAATTAAAATCAAATCAAGCACACAATAAGCATGAAGAATAATCAAACAAGAAAGGTAGAATGAGAGATTAATATTAAACTTGAAATTAAAGACAAGGATTCAACAAAATTACTTGAAATAATCTTGAAATTAAAGAACAATTAAGTAAATGACAATATGAAAGTGCAAGAAAATAAAATGGAAAGACTAATGTGTCAAATTATCTAACACCTCCTAAAGTGTCATAAGGAGGGTATTTATAGGAGGATTAACATGTGTTGATGCCTTCTTCTTTCTTCTCGTCTTTTCGTCTTTTAAATTCTTCGACTTTCTCGACGTTGTCTTGGGATTTGTCGATATAAATTGAACTCGTCTTATAATTTTCTTCTTTTATTAGACTTGGTTCTTCGACTTCATTAAACTTACGTCTTTAGACTTTTTCTTCGATAAATCTTCGTAATAGGCCTTGGACTTCTGTTCTTTTTGCACTCTTGATCTTTTGACTTCGTCTTTTGTCGTTTTCTTCGATAAAAGCCTGTGAAAGCCCGTGTTTTCTTCCCTTTTCACATTTTGATCCTAAATCACAACAAAAACACAAACCACGGATAATTCTGATATTTATGACATTAAATACACGTTATGGTCTTGTTTTTAATTGTTTTAAGTGGGGAAAGGATAAGTGTTTTCACACTTATTAAATCCCCTACACTTGACCATTGCAATGCCCTCATGCAATGCATTAGTTACAAAGCAAGATTTACATTTTCCATCATAATTAACCTACCTTGGCCTCTATTAAACATAAGACATTAAGGAAACTTAAAGAGATAGAAAATTACAAAATATTAGAAGGAAGAAAATAAGTAAAGAAATCGATGACTTACGTTAGGGCTTTGGTTGTCATGAATGTTTATCACCCTCAAGTTTAACGTTCCCCATACCAAGCTTAAAAACGAGATCATTGTTATTATAAGTTAGTAAACTAACACTCACTCATGTGGCCCAATTATTCACTTAGACTCCCTTATTCCTAGGTGTATCTCTTATATTTTATTGTTGTCTTGAATGATCACGAGGATGCATTGTTGAATTATTTCGATTGTTTATTAGGCCGAAAATAAAGTAGGACGATATAATCAATAGTTAGCTAAAGGACAAAATCTTTTAAAACTGCTTCTCGGGACCTCATAAAGTTCATATCTTGGCATAACTCGCTTCACGATTTGAGACCTTTCTCGGATCGATATTTGGCATTGACTTCATACTTCAATTCTTGAGAGACGTTCATGAAATAATGGTCTTCTCTTCATAATAGGAATTTCTTCACTTGAAGTTTTTGAGAGATTCTTCAAACTTGGACCACGACTTCTTCATTTTTCTCCAATCATTATTTGGGATTTTGATATACAACGATCCGCCTCCTTTTAGGACTTGGATCAATTTATCCTCATACCTTGCTAGGGTCTTTTCAGATAGACTTCTCCATGATCTTTAGGGGAGTATTTTCTTTTCTTCGTGTGTTTCGATCCTTCATATTGATTTTTGATAAATGATTCTTCACATCACTTGGGATCTTTAGCAACAAAATGTAGCCCTCATGCCTTGTTAGGGCCTTTTCGGACTCGCCAATCTTCGCATCCCGCTTCAATAAGATATGCTTTGGCTATGAACTCTATTTAATACCGAGCAACTTTTAAACGATCTTGGGCTAGAAGTTAAGTAACTTTTCAAATCGTACGACCTTATTTATTGCAATTAAATTATTAACAAGCGATGGGAAAAAAGCTCATAATTAACTCACATAAGTTCATGAAAGAATACCAAACTTATAATTGACTCTATCATCTCTCGTTCTTCACAATTTAAAATCTCAAGAAATGAGACTCGTGGATGCTTAGCCTATTAAATCAAAGTTTTGGGTTTTCAAGTCATCTATAGGATCGTGCAACTTGTTAGAATTTTTCAAGTTTAGAATTTGCATTTTAAAGTTCCCTTAATAAACGACTTTCTAGGATCAATTATAGGAACTTACGAAAAGTTCTTGTTCTTAACCCATAAGAGTTAAGACTTTCGCGTTTTAAAGTTCCCTATATAAAAGCCTAACAAAACTTGACTTAAATACGTTAAAGATACTAGCTAGAGTAAACTTATATAAGTAAACTCGGGTTGAGTCAAAAGATTCATGACGGGCCTAATATATCAAAGAAATCTAAACTTATTAAAAACTTTTTATTGAAATTTATTCTAATGAAAGAAAATAACGCTAACAAAGGAAAAACTACTAGGCCAAAATAGATTGAAAATTTTGAAAAATATCGAAAAATCAATTTTCCGGTTAAAATGAGGACATATACAAGGAAAAGCCCACTTAACTTCAGTAGAAGTCCCTCTACACTTAATATAAACATTGTCCTCAATGTTTAAGCATGTGGAAGTAACCTCCCTTACACTTAGGACATTGTGCACGTTGTTTAAATCTTGCTAAGGAAGAGACAACTAAAGTGATTCCTATTTTAATATTGAAGAATATAAAATAGTGAATCAAAAGAGTTTAGGATAGAACCGGGAAGACGGGTACACGGAATCACGGGTCGTCAAAAGTCATCAAGAATGGATCTTTCAAAGCTCGAATCCCTGCACATCATAAGAAAGAAAACAACAAACACATACTAGGGTCTCCCATTACACTTATCATAAAAATCGGATAAAAAGGATAGATACTCGGGTTGCCTCCCGAGAAGCGCTTGTTTTTGTTAACCGAGTCGTGAGCCTGACTCGACCTTGATTAGCATGGTAATAACCTTGAAGAACATCCACCGGGATCAAATACATGGTTTTTATCCATGAAGTAGCACAAGCTTAAGGTGAACAAGGCAAGCCAAAGAAGAGTAGGCAAGGTTCCCTTAAGCATTTTTTGAGCACGGTGGTAGAAAATAGGATGAAGTGCAAGCATATCTCCACAAGTTCTAAAAATCTTTCCTTTTATTTCATCAGATGGATACTGAGATGGCTTGAAAATTCCAATAACCGGATCGAACACCTTTTCCTTTAGGGGAAAATAAGACTCAGGCTCAGTAGACCTTGAAGAAGATCCGCTCATAAATCTCACAATCTCATCTGCAAAAGGTGGATAAAGAGGTGTCAAAACATAAGTACTACGGATATTGGTGTCGTCTTGCTTCTTCTCCTTTGAAACGGGTTTCTTAATATTCGAAGGAGGATAAAGACCATAATCAAAGTCCAAAGGAGGAGAATCATTCTCATTGGGGAAGTAAGTATTGAGAAAAGTAGCAAAATCTTCCTCAAATGAGTAGTCATCCAAAGTAGGATCAAGCATTGTTGGTGGAGGATCTTCATCAAAAGTAGGAACAAGGTCATGTGAAGAATCACTCGAAAGAGTATCAACATCATCAAAATCATCATATGTTGGCATGTCTTTATACTGTGAAGAAAAATTATCATAATCATCCACATCGAAACCAGAATCATCATCATTGATTGGTGGAGCATCATATATTTGTGGGGCATCCAAATTGGAGAGGGGATCTTCAGAGTCTTCCACATTTTCTTGAAAAACTGGATTATCATAGAGAGGCTCGAAAAGAGGGTTGTTGTAGACGACCAAATCATCAAGCTTTGTACTTTTACAAGTAGTTGTATCAAGCTTGTCTTGAAGCACATCAATCATATTCGCTGATTCTCTTCTATTGGATTTGTTTGTGATCTTCCCCATCTTAAAAATTTGTTGATCATTCCCGACCCTTAAAATTAGTTCACCTTCGGCAACATCGACTAAAGCTTTTCCGGTTATCAAGAATGGACGTCCAAGTGTTTACAGAATACGAGGGTCTATTTCATAATCAACAACAACAAAATCGACCGGAAAAGTGAAGGTTCCAACTTTAACAAAAACATCTTCGGCAATACCAACGGGGTAAGTGAGAGTTTGATTTGCTAGCTCAAGAGTCATCTTTTTTGGTGTAAGATCGGGTAATGATAACTTTTTCCAAACACTTAATGGCATCAAATTTATACTTGCCCCGAGATCGGCTAAGGCAGTAAATTCTTCGGTTTGGTTAAAAGTACATGGTAGCACAAAACGACCGGGATCTCCAAGTTTTTCCGGAAGTTATTTAAGAAGGACTACAGAACAATTCTCATTTAATCGAGTATTAACAAACTCGACCACCTTCTCCTTTTTACTAAGCAAATCTTTGAATGCTTTCACAAATTTCGGCATTTGGACAAGTGATTCAACGAGGCTAATGTTGAAGTTCATTTGTGTAATCATCTTCAAAAAGGAAGTAACTTGAGCATCCTCTTTAGTGAGCAATTTGCACTTGTCTAACCAAGAAGGATAAGGGATGTTGGGTTTAGGTGGTGTAGGTGTAGAAGGTGAAGGTTGAGATGTTGAAGGTTTAGAAGTAGAAGGTTTAGAGGTGGAAGGTGGGGATGGTGAAGGGTTTTTCTTGGGTGCTTCTTCATTAAGAGGTGGAGACGGTAATGGAGAACTAGTACTAGGCGTGGAAGTAGGCGGGATAAATGGTTGTGGAGGAGGTGTAGATGGAGTAACTGGGGGAAGGGTTCATGGTCCTACTAGAGTTTCTCCACTGCGTGTAGTAATAGCACTCACATTCGCTCTTGGGTTAGTTACGGTATTCGAAGGAAGAGAGCCCGAAGTAGAGGGTTGAGTGGTTTGAAAGAAACTAGCCATCATATTCCTCAAATCATTCGTTTGATTGCTTAAAGAGGTTTGCATATCATGTCGAAGCTTGGTTCGAATATCATTCCCTTGTTTAGTGATATCTCCTTTTAAGTTGATGATTTGGCTTTGAAGATTCTTAACTACCTCTCCTTGGGTCCTTATGAAAGTTTCAACATCATGATTATAAGTTGTGGGTGGAGTGATGGGTGGAGCTTGGTGAGCGGGTGGGTGATATGGATTAGAAGCTCGAGGTGGGTTTGGATTGCTTCGATTAAATTTGTTGGTGTTGTGGTTTTGAGGAGAAAAACCGGGTGAAAGAAAGTTGTTGGAACGATAACTTAGCAAGTTACGATCACCTTGAGGTCGGGCTTGATAGCTTTCCGTTGAATAGTTACCATGAGCCGCATACACGTTTTCCGGATTGTCATGAGTAGAAGGACAATCAGTGTATGAATGAGGACCGCCGCAGATCTCACAAGAAAGTGCTACAGCTTTAACTTGTTGTAGATGATTTGTGGCTATGAGTTGGATATTTTTGTTCATTTCGGCCATCATGCTGGTGAGTTCGGTCATCTCGGGGTGTGATGAAGTAGAAGAAACATTGACTCTCGGGTTATTCCTTGAAGATGCGAATGAATCCCAATTTTTGTGATCAGTAGTCATGTTCTCTATAAGCTCTCTACACTCCTCGGGTCTTCTTTTCATAAATGTGCCACCGGCGGCTGCACTAACCGTATCACGATCACGAAAAGTTAAACCGTTGTAGAAAGTATCAATCAAAGTGACGGGGAGCATATTATGATTAGGACATCGATCGATCAAAACATTATAACGTTCCCAAGCATCAAAAAGTGATTCATCAGGTTCTTGCGTGAAACACTGATTTGATTCCAAAGGCTCGTTACAATGGATGGTGGAAAGTAGCGCGACAAAAATCGTTGAGTCATTTCATCCCATGTATGAATTGAATTCTTAAGAAGACGCTCAAACCATTTTTCGGCATGGTGGGATAAGGTGTGTGGAAATAGATGAAGGCGAAGAAAATCCATGGTAGCACCGGGCAATTTCATGCTTTGAGTGACGGTAATGAATTTGTCGAGGTGTTTGTTGGCATCATCGTCCAGTAATCCGCGAAATGGACAAGTATTTTGAACTTGTTGGATCATATGATGCTTCAACGAAAACTCTGGAGCTGTGATTTGCATCGGCGCAATCGGTCCTCCGCGTCCATTCATTGTTGGATATGTGGAAAACTTCCATCCAATGAAAACACTAGTACTCCTAAAGAATTGGTACACCTAGTGACCCACTCCTCAACATTCACCTCCATAAGACTCGGCCAAATGAGAATACTAATTCTAGTTAACTGCCTAGTTAATAAAACAAAAGTAACAAACTAAAACAAAATGTTGTTGTCTTCAAATGTACCCATGCAACATCCAGTGAAACATTGGCTACCGTCAAGGAGGGAAACACTATCTCTCTTCAATGTCCAATATTGTCATCAACAAATTACACAGTGTGGGCTATGAGGATGAGAGCCATTTTCAAAGTTCATGGAGTATGGGAGACGATCCAACCGGGAGTCAGTTTAGATGTGAAGAAAAATAATATTGCAGTTGCACTTCTATTTCAAGCCATACCCGAGGAGCAGTTATTGCAAATAGGAAATTATACAACCGCAAAAGAAATGTGGGTACGAAGGTCGGGTTGAAGAAGATGGTTGTTATTATTCATGTTGGGGTGAGGTGGATTATTATTGTTGTGCACACTAGCCATATCTAAATCTTCAAAGGTCTCGGGCTAAGAATAAGACGAAGATCTAGTACGCATACAACTGCAAAAGAAAAAGATAGCAAAGAAATAGAAAAATAATGGTTATCGTAAAAATAAAATCTTTTTGGTGCAAAACTTTTTGAAAAAGAAAATGCTTTTTATGAGTTTTTTAATGTTTTTGGATTTTTGAAATTTTTTTGATTTTTAGGCTTTTTGAAAACTTTTGACACGAAAAATAACGTTCACGAGTGAACGGATCCCAAAATCCAACGCGTCTCTCACAATAAACCGTTAATCTTCATGAAAAGAGCCGGCAGTGGCGCCATTTTAATATATGAAAATTCGTTCTTTGAATTATGTCTAATCGTTCTCGGTGTCTAATCGAATTGAAAAAGGTTTAGCGTGTGACTCAGTTATTCTTGGTAAATAAAAAGGAGTTTGGATTTCTAATAATAAAGGAGCTAAACAAATAATAAAACGAAATTTAAAACAAAACAATTAATAAAAATAAAACTAAAAGAAGAAATTAACTTTTGATTTAAAAATAAATTTTACCTAATGAAAAAGGAGGAAATAGGACTAAGTGGCTACTTTGAAACTAAACGAGGTAAAAGCTAAAGCAGGCACTAAATAAAAGATAAAACTTAAACTTTTCGAAAAGATACTAATACTAAAAATTGACGAAAAATACAACTAAAAATACGTGACTTTCAGAATAAAAATCGGAACAACTTTCAGATAAAACCAAATCGATGTAGAACAATATTAACTAATAAGCAAGCGGCAAGCAACTAGCTCAAGCACGCAGCCCTATTTTTGGCGCCAAACTACTAAACAAGCTAGCAAGCTAGATGTTCAATGTTCTTTCGTAATATGGCTGTTTCTTCGGAATATGTTACAATTTGTTATGTCGGAATTTGTTAAATCTAGCAATCTTCGGAATATTTTTTTTACTTCTTCGGAATCTTTTTTTTTTGTTTTTTCGGAATAATTTTTTTTTGGGTTTCTTCGGAATTATTGAAATCTTCGAATAAAGTATAACTAAAATCTTCGGATAAGCAGAAAATTTCGGGAAAGATCAAAAATTCAGAGAAATGTAATTCTTCGGAATAACTATCTATTTTCGGAAAAAGTAAGTTTTTTCGGATAAAGAACTAATTTCGGAACAAGACTATATTTTCGGATAAATCAAAATTCTTCGGAATAAATAAAAATTTCGGAAAAATGAAATGAAAGAAAATTTCCGGAAAATCTTCGGGGAAAGGGATGTTCTTCGGATAAACAAAACCCTTTTCCGAAGATTGTACAGATATCAGATAAACAAACAGCCTTAACTGAAAATAAGGGAATAAGCTACGAAATAAGCTAAAACCAAATAAGCAATCAACCAAAACTTAATCTAAATCACTTTTAAGAAAAATTAATTCAACCACAAATTAAAAACTTGAAAAACACTCATTAATCTAAAGATCAAAAATCAATTTTTAATAAAATTAATATATTAAAAACACTTAATAAAAATCAAATCAAGCACACAATAAGCTATAAAATCAATAAGCTACCACAATCAATCACATAAAAACATAACAAACAATCAAATAAGCATGACAATAAGCAAATAAGCATGAAGAATAACAAAACAAGAAAGGTAGAATGAGAGATTAATATTAAACTTGAAATTAAAGATAAGGATTCAACAAACTTACTTGAAATAATCTTGAAATTAAAGAACAATTCAGTAAATGACAATATGAAAGTGCAAAAAAATAAAATGGAAAGACTAATGTGTCAAATTAGCTAACACCTCCTAATGTGCCATTAGGAGGGTATTAATAGGAGGATTAACATGTGTTGATGCCTTCTTCTTTCTTCTCGTCTTTTCGTCTTTTAAATTCTTCGACTTTCTCGACGTTGTCTTGGGATTTGTCGATATAAATTGAACTCGTCATATAATTTTCTTCTTTTATTAGACTTGGTTCTTCGACTTCATTAAACTTCCGTCTTTAGACTTTTTCTTCGATAAATCTTCAGAATAGGCCTTGGACTTCCGTTCTTTTTGCACTCTTGATCTTTTGACTTCGTCTTTTGTCTTTTTCTTCGATAAAATCCCATGAAAGCCCGTGTTTTCTTCCCTTTTCACATTTTGATCCTAAATCACAAAAAAACACATACCACACATAATTCCGATATTTACGACATTAAATACACGTTATGGTCTTGTTTTTAATTGTTTTAAGTGGCGAAAGGATAAGTGTTTTCACACTTATTAGACTCCCCCACGAGGCACCTCGTTTTTTATTACCGTGTCATGAGCTCGACTCGATCCCCTCAATACTAATTATCATTGAGGAAGGTGACTTGGTCGAGGTAGTTCAAGGATGGAACTTCCCCGCCAAAGTAGTGCTTCAACCTATGTTCATTCACCTTGAAACTGAGGCCATCATTTTGAGCTAGCTCGATGGTCCCATAAGGAAAAACTTGGGTAACGGTGAATGGACCCGACCAACGGGATTTCAACTTGCCGGAAAATATTTTCAAACGTGAGTTAAAAAGCAACACTTGATCTCCAATGTTAAAAACCCGGTTTTTAATTTTTGAGTCATGAAACTTTTTAGTTTTTTCCTTGTAAATTAATGAATTTTCATAAGCAATATCTCTTAATTCATCCAATTCATTAAATTGCATTTTCTGGTGTTTTCCCGCGGTCTCAATATCATCATTACAATGCTTAAGGGCCCAATAAGCTTTGTGTTCGAGTTCAATTGGCAGGTGAAAATTCTTCCCATGCACAAGCTTATAAAGAGTGCACCCGTTGGGCGTCTTATCAGCGGTCCGAAAGGCCCATAAAGAATCTCCAACTTATCCGACCAAGATTGTCGGTTTTCCCCTATCAATCTATCCAAGATCCTCTTCAACGCTCGGTTTGAAACCACGACTTGCCCACTCGTTTATGGGTGATAAGCCGTAGAAAGACGATGTGTAACCCCATATTTCCTTAGGACCCTTTCGAATTGGTCATCACAAAAATGGGTTCCACGATCGCTTATGATCGCACGAGGGGTTCCAAACCGCGAAAACAAGCTTTTCAAAAAATTGACTACCACACGAGCATCGTTCGTGGGCAAAGCCTTAGCTTCCACCCACTTAGATAGGTAGTCAACGGTGACAAGGATGTATTTAGCTTCTCACACACTTGGACGATATTTTGTGGCATTTCATCGTTTTGTGAGGCTTTTCCTTGTCGTTGGCATGAGTCACATGACTTCACAAGTGCATGTGCATCTCGGTAAATAGTAGGCCAAAAGAAACCGGCATCAAAGACCTTCTTAGGCGTGAGATTATCACCGTGGTGACCACCCGTGGGTCCCTCGTGACAAGCTCTAAGGATGTTAGTAGCTTCGGTGCCAAATACACAACGTCGAATAATTTGATCCGCACAAGTCCGAAAGAGGTAAGGGTCGTTCCAAAAATAGAACTTGACGTCACGAAAGAATTTTCATTTTTGTTGAGTCGTCATACCCTTGATGATGAAGTTGCCCGCATGGTAATTTGCGATGTCCGCAAACCGTGGGGTAGATGAGTCAAGCTTAGAATTCACTACACCAAGTGTCTCGAGAGGAAATGTTTCGGTAATTTCCTTTGGCTCGTAAACACTTTGGTGAGGATCTTCCAAACGAGAAAGATGATCGGTCGCTAGATTCTCGGCTCCTTTTTTGTCAAGGATTTCGACATCAAATTCTTGTAGGAGGAGAATCCAACGAAGTAATCTCGGCTTTGCATCTTGTTTAGCCATGAGATACTTGATAGCTGAATGATCCGTATACACTATGCATCGAGTCAAGACGAGGTAAGGTCGGAATTTCTCAAATGCATACACCACCGCAAGGAATTCCTTTTTGGTCGTAGTGTATTTAAGTTGAGCCTCGGTCATCGTCTTGCTAGCATAGTGAATAGGCAAGAAGTTCTTTTCATGACATTGCGCCGATACGACCCCAATAGCGTAATCACTTACGTCACATATGAGCTCAAAGGGGAGGTTCCAATTGGGAGCAACAAGAATGGGAGCTTCAGTAAGTTTCCTCTTAAGGATTTCAAAGGCTCGTACACAATCTTCGTTAAAGACAAAAGGAGTATCTTTTTCGAGGAGATGTGTAATAGGTCGAGAAATCTTTGAAAAATCCTAGATGAATCGACGATAAAAGCCCGCGTGGCCTAGGAAACTCCTAACTCTTTTAACGGTTTTGGGATGAGGTAATTTGGCGATGACGTCTACCTTAGCTTTGTCTACCTCAATCCCCGCTTTCGAAACCGTGTTTTCATCCCTTTTCACATTTTGATCCTAAATCACAACAAAAACACAAACCACGCATAATTCCGATATTTACAACATTAAATACACGTTATGGTCTTGTTTTTAATTTTTTTAAGTGGAGAAAGGATAAGTGTTTTCACACTTATTAGACTCCCCCACGAGGCACCTCGTTTTTTATTACCGAGTCATGAGCTCGACTCGATCCCCTCAATACTAATTATCATTGGGGAAGGTGACTTGGTCGAGGTAGTTCAAGGATGGAACTTCCCCGCCAAAGTAGTGCTTCAACCTATGTTCATTCACCTTGAAACTGAGGCCATCATTTTGAGCTAGTTCGATGGTCCCATAAGGAAAAACTTGGGTAACGGTGAATGGACCCGACCAACGGGATTTCAACTTGCCGGAAAATATTTTCAAACGTGAGTTAAAAAGCAACACTTGATCTCCAATGTTAAAAACCCGGTTTTTAATTTTTGAGTCATGAAACTTTTTAGTTTTTTCCTTGTAAATTAATGAATTTTCATAAGCAATATCTCTTAATTTATCCAATTCTTTCAATTGCATTTTCTGGTGTTTTCCCGCGGTCTCAATATCATCATTACAATGCTTAAGGGCCCAATAAGCTTTATGTTCGAGTTCAATTGGCAAGTGAAAATTCTTCCTATACACAAGCTTATAAAGAGTGCACCCAATGGGCGTCTTATGAGCGGTCCGAAAGGCCCATAAAGCATCTCCAACTTATCCGACCAAGATTGTCGGTTTTCCCCTATCGATCTCTCCAAGATCCTCTTCAACGCTCGGTTTGAAACCTCGACTTGCCTACTCGTTTTTGGGTGATAAGCCGTAGAAAGACGATGTGTAACCCCATATTTCCTTAGGACCCTTTCGAATTTGTCATTACAAAAATGGATTCCACGATCGCTTATGATCGCACGAGGGGTTCCAAACCGAGAAAACAAGATTTTCAAAAACTTGACTACCACACGAGCATCGTTCGTGGGCAAACCTTATCTTCCACCCACTTAGATAGGTAGTCAACGGCGACAAGGATGTACTTAGCTTCTCACACACTTGGATGATATTTTGTGGCATTTCATCATTTTGTGAGGCTTTTCATTGTCGTTGGCATGAGTCACATGACTTCACAAGTGCATGTGCATCTCGGTAAATAGTAGGCCAAAAGAAACCGGCATCAAAGACCTTCTTAGGCGTGAGATTAGCACCGTGGTGACCACCCGTGGGTCCTTCGTGACAAGCTCTAAGGATGTTAGTAGCTTCGGTTCCAAATACACAACGTCGAATAATTTGATCCGCACAAGTCCGAAAGAGGTAAGGGTCGTTCCAAAAATAGAACTTGACGTCACGAAAGAATTTTCGTTTTTGTTGAGTCGTCATACCCTTGATGATGAAGTTGCCCGCATGGTAATTTGCGATGTCCGCAAACCATGGGGTAGATGAGTCAAGCTTAGAATTCACTACACCAAGTGTCTCGAGAGGAAATGTTTCGGTAATTTCCTTTGGCTCGTAAACACTTTGGTGAGGATCTTACAAACGAGAAAGATGATCGGCCGCTAGATTCTCAGCTCCTTTTTTGTCAAGGATTTCGACATCAAATTCTTGTAGGAGGAGAATCCAACGAAGTAATCTCGGCTTTGCATCTTGTTTAGCCATGAGATACTTGATAGCCGAATGATCCGTATAAACTATGCATCGAGTCAAGACGAGATAAGGTCGGAATTTCTCAAATGCATACACCACGGCAAGGAATTCCTTTTCCGTCGTAGTGTATTTAAGTTAAGCCTCGGTCATCGTCTTGTTAGCATAGTGAATAGGCAAGAAGTGCTTTTCATGACGTTTCCCCAATACGGCCCCAATAGCGTAATCACTTACGTCACATATGAGCTAAAACGGGAGGTTCCAAAAATGGGAGCAACAAGAATGGGAGCTTCGGTAAGTTTCCTCTAAAGGATTTCAAAGGCTCGTACACAATCTTCGTTAAAGACAAAAGGAGCATCTTTTTCGAGGAGATGTGTAATAGGTCGAGTAATCTTTAAAAATCCTTGATGAATTGACGATAAAAGCCCCCGTGGCCTAGGAAACTCCTAACTCCCTTAACGGTTTTGGGATGAGGTAATTTGGCGATGACGTCTACCTTAGCTTTGTCTACCTCAATCCTCACTTTCGAAACCGTGTTTTCTTCCCTTTTCACATTTTGATCCTGAATCACAACAAAAACACAAACCATGCATAATTCCGATATTTACGACATTAAATACACGTTATGGTCTTGTTTTTAATTGTTTTAAATGGCGAAAGGATAAGTGTTTTCACACTTATTAGACTCCCCCACGAGGCACCTCGTTTTTTATTACCGAGTCATGAGCTCGACTTGATCCCCTCAATACTAATTATCATTAGGGAAGGTGACTTGGTCGAGGTAGTTCAAGGATGGAACTTCCCCGCCAAAGTAGTGCTTCAACCTATGTTCATTCACCTTGAAACTGAGGCCATCATTTTGAGCTAGCTCGATGGTCCCATAAGGAAAAACTTGGGTAACGGTGAATGGTGTTGGGAATAAATTATGGGTCAGTTCACTAGACGCTGATAAGAAGAATTCAAGCGCTGATAAGATGACATTGGACGCTGACAGCCAAGCGTTGACATTTGTAGAAGTCAACGCTGACAGCCTTGAAGATTAGCACTGATGGAATATATCTTCATACGAATCATTTTGTTTATTTGTTTCTTTATTTGTGTATGGTAAAGATAAGCTCGACATTGTATTTTCTATTATTATCTTTACCTAGAATAGTTGATTCGTAGCTTATTGTACAAGACTTCTTAATCTATAAAAGAAGATCTTTTAGGTTAATGTTAATCATCAGTTATCATAAGTTTTCACAAGTTAAACCTCTTTCATTGTAATCAAGTTCGTTCATTCTAATACAAGTGAAAGTTTGTTTAACATCTTTGTGTTTTAGATTAAGTGTTAATTCCGCATAACACTTAGTTACTTTATTCATAAGCAAAGGTTTCTCTACGTGTATTACTTGATCTAATCTCGTATACACAAAGCTTAATCGATCTAAGTTTGGGATCAGCAAGTGGTATCAGAGCTTGTTGAGAAACTTTTGATCTTTAAGTAACGCAAGAACCCTAAAACACCAAAAACCCTAAAAACCCTAAATTTCTCAAAACCCTAAAAACATCATGTCTGGCACAAATCAGCCTCCTGCTCCAGTTTTGCTACAAAACAACACCACAAACCCTAGTATCAAAATTCCCATGTTTGATGCCAGGAACTTCGAGCTTTGGAAGTCTAATTTTGAGCAATATATAGCCATCCATGACTACACTCTTTGGGAGATTGTTGAATATGGGAACACATTCAACAAAGCTCAAAAGATTGCTAATGCTATTGCCACAAGGATAGCTGTTCCTAATTGTCCTGAAGCTGATAAGAAGGAAAAGCCTGAAGATGGAAGAGCTGTATCTGCTGAAGATATAGCCAAGAAAAGGGTGGACATGAAAATCTTGAACATCATGAAACACGCCTTAGGTCATGAGAATCAGCACAAGTACAAACGCTTTGAGTCTGCAAAAGAGCTTTGGGAAGCTCTTGAAGTAGCACATGGTGGCAATGCTGACACAAAAGAAGAAAAGAAGAAGAAACTCTTGCATGAGTATGCTGTCTTTAAGGCTCAACCCAATGAGAATCTCAGCAGTGTGAGAAGTAGACTGCTTGACATCACAAGTCAACTTTCCTTCATGGGAACACAGATTGATGACCCTGACTTGAATGCTACTTTTCTCAAAAGCCTTGGTGATGTATGGAAGATTGAGACAAGATCCATTCTTGTCAATAACACCCACAAGACCTCCAGGTTTGATGACATCTTCAACAAACTAAGACTGTTGGAGAATGAATGGCTTTTGGAGAGTGATAATAAATCTTCCTGTAGCAACATGGCCTTCTTCTCACAAAGTGAAGGCCAATTTGATTCCATGAACTCCTATGGACATCCAGTCACTGGATCTCAATGTGTCAACGCTGGATCACAGTCTGTCAGCGCTGGATCATATCCTGTCAACGCTTCATACTCAAGCGTTGACACTCACAACTTTGGCGCTGATAGAATTAAACCTGCTGGTTTAGATCTAGATACTGTGTGTGCATTCATTGCTTCTTTGCCCAGTGATTCAAGGATTACATATGAAGATCTTGAGTAGATAAGTGATGAGCAATTGGAAGAGATGGACATCAAGTGGACTATGGCTCTTGTAAGTTTAAGAGCAAACAGGTTTAATAAAAGGTTCAAGAAGAAGATGACCTTTGATGCTAAGGATGTCGCTGGATTTGACAAATCCAAAGTTGAGTGCTACAATTGTCATCGGATGGGGCACTTTATGAGGGAATGTAGATCTCCAAGAAGATCTGATGCTGGTAAGCCTTCAAGCCAAATGGTTAAGAACCAAGATCCCAAGGCCATGGTTGCTGTTCAACAAATTGATGGCGTTGGAGGATGGGACTGGAGCTGGAACTTTTTGGCTAAGGATGAGGAAGAGGACAGAGCCTTGGTTGCTGAAGTTAAAGAAGAGCATGTTGAATATGCTCTCATGGCACACTCCTCCTCTTCATCAGATAATGAGCTATATGATGATGCTTTCTGTTCTAAGGGTTGTCGTTTAAATACTGAAAAACTAAATCAAGAGATAGTAAAATTATTAGATGAAGCAAGTGCTGAAAGATGCAAAGTATCTAATTATCAAATTGCTCTTACCCAAACAGAAAAGACAGTAGCTGAGTATAAGAAAATGGAGTTTGATTTAAAGGATAAAATAAATATCTTAAATCATGAGTTACATCAAAGTAAAGATATTCAAGATATCACAAACAGGGTTAATCTTGATTTGATAGCTCAGTTAGATGAGGCTAACAAAAATAAAGATAATGTGAGTCTTAAAATCCAGAGATTTGATAAGGCCACACAATCCCTAGGAGAGTGTGTTAGTAAACAAAGAGACTCTAAGGACATGAGTAGGATTGGGATGAAAGATTATACTGGTGTTCCACCACCAGCTGGGGATTTCTATGGTGTCCAATCAAAGGACTTATCTTGGACTGGCTTGCCAGAACTCCAAGAGAAGGAATTCATTCCTCCACCTAGAGTGACTTCCCCAGTTGAAGAATACAAACAAAAACTGACTGACCTAGATGAGTGGAAGAAAGCTAACCACACTTTGTTTGTTAAGGGAGGGTTGTTGTGTGAAAGTCCAAATGAGCCCACACCAATCACGAGCCATGATCCTACACCTATTAAAATCACACACCCTACCACTGGCAAAGCTGTTGACCTTGGCCCACAAACTGTTAGAAAACCTAGTGTTAAGTATGCAGAGATGTATAGGAATACTAGGTCACCAAAAAGCCAAGTTAGTAACAATGGAATAGGCTTCTTTGCTTCTAGACCTAAGACTATGTCTAGAAAAGCTTGTTACTCATGTGGTAGCTTTTCACATTTGGCATACAAATGTGTCAACGCTTCCAATGTCAATGCTGATAGGAACCATTTCAGCGCTGACAAAAGTCAACATAGGTCAAACACTGTCAGACCCAATACCTTTGTGAACAAAAGTTCACAATTTGTTAGACCAGCCCCATTCTTTTCTAGAGGGTCTAACACACAAGGCCTAAGACCTTTCCAAAAGTCAAACACTTGGTCCAATAGGCAATGGGTTCCTGTAGCAAACCCTAGGTTCAATGCTGATAAAGGCAATCGGGGCGCTGACAAGAACAATTTCAGCGCTGACAGACACACTGCCAAACCTAGGTATTTGCAACCACAGGGAAATGGGTCTAAAGCTTCTACTAGCTTAACATGGAGACCAAAACAAGACCAAAACCCTAATTCTACTGGTCTTTCTATGACATGCAACAGGTTTCATTATATTTCAAAGGCCATGTCAAGACCAGTTGGGGTTAACTGGGAATTTCATTCAAAAAGGGATGAAAATGGGGTTGTTATGAGAACCAAGTCTGTTCTTGTTGAACAACCAGATGAATCCAAGTCTTCTAAGGCTTGGGTTCCCAAAGAAAACTAATATGTTTTCTTTATGTGCAGGGCATTCAGAAGAAGATCAATGATTATGGATATTGGGATAGTGGATGCTCAAGGCACATGACAGGAAAGGAAGACTATCTGACAAACTTCACTCCTATTCAAGATGGTGATAAGGTATACTTTGGAGGGGGCTATGGCACCATCACAGGAAAAGGAACCCTTATTACCAATAATCTACGTTTTGAGAATGTCTTCCTGGTAAAAGAACTGGATTATAATTTGTTTAGTGTATCACAAGTGTGTGATAACAAAAATAAGGTTCTTTTCACAGATACTGAGTGCTTGGTGTTAAGCAAAGATTACAAGCTCCCTGAGGAGAAATACATAGAATTTAGAACACCAAGGCATAAAGACATATATAATGTGAATCTTAATGGAATTAAGATGAATAATAAAATGATGTCATGTTTTTATGCTAAAGCCTCAGTAGATGAAAGTAATCTTTGGCACAGGAGATTAGGGCACATAAACTTTAAAAATATCAATAGACTTGTGAGGCTTGGTTTAGTTGATGGTTTGCCTGAAAAGGCTTTCCACAATGACCACTCTTGTGTTGCATGTCTTAAGGGCAAGCAGCACAAGGTCTCATTCAAATCTAAACAGGTGCACTCTAGTTCTAAACCACTTCACTTATTGCATATGGACCTCTTTGGTCCAACTAATATAGAAAGTTTGAAGGGTAAATCATATTGTTTTGTCATCACTGATGATTTTTCCAGGTTTACATGGACTTTCTTTTTAGCCAAGAAAAGTGAAACTGCCCAAAGTCTGATTAATTTCATTACCCAGATTGAGAAGAAGAATGGTAATGAGGTGAAAATTATTAGAAGTGACAATGGGGGTGAGTTTAGAAATCAGTTGTTAGATGATTTTTGTGCCAAGAAAGGGATTACTAGGCAGTTTAGCATAGCTAGAACCCCACAGCAAAATGGGGTTGCTGAAAGGAAGAATAGAACCCTAATTGAAGCAGCCAGAACCATGTTGGCTGATGCCCACTTTCCTATAGCCTTTTGGGCTGAAGCTGTTAACACAGCTTGTTATGTTCAAAATAGGGCATTGGTCCACAAAATACATAATAAGACACCTTATGAGTTACTTTGGGGAAGGAAGCCAAATATTGGCTTTCTCAAGCCTTTTGGTTGTCATGTAGTTGTTTTAGAAACTAGTGATGCTCTAGGTAAATTTGATTCAAAAGGTGATGAAGGCTACTTCATGGGTTATTCTGTGCAGAGCAAAGGATATAGGGTTTACATTAAAAAGGAAAAACGTATACTTGAAAAGGTACATGTTAGGTTTTTAGAGAGTAAACCTAGTGATCCTGAAAGTGGTCCAAATTGGTTGTTTGACTTGGAACCTTTATCTAGAGCTTTAAATTATATGCCCGTTACTGATCCAGACATTGTGAAGGTAACTTCAAGTGTTTTGGAAAAGAGAATTGGTAATGTTTCAGGTATACAGGTTGCTAAAAAGGATGGACCACCAGCAGTTGAGTCATCTCCCACACAAGAATATGTTACACTTCCTATATGGACAGATGAGTATTATGCTGCTGCTACTGCTGCTAGAAAAGATAATGGTGGTGTCCAAATACCACCAAATACAAACATGCATGGTTCTTCAGGCGCTGACAAAGGGAAATCAAGCGCTGACAAGAGCAATTCAGACGCTGATGGATCAGACGTTGACAACAACAGTTCAAGCGTTGTTAGCCCAAGCACTGACAAGCAAGGTTCAGACGTTGATGACACCTTTGCACATCTTTTCTCTTCACATTTTGAACAAGGTGGACCTTCCAATGTCCATGAAGAGATTCCTGTTGATCAAAGAGAGTCTGATGAAGAAGATATTGGCAACATGGAGCGTGAAGTTGAGGACACCAGACTTTTTGAAGGAGGGGTTCTCACTTCCACGATAAAGGATCACCCCTCATCTCAGATCATTGGTGATGTTATGGCTCCAGTTCAGACACGAAGATCCCATCAAAATCTTGGTGGATTTATTGCCAATATACACAAGAAGGTTGATACCCCTCTTGTACAAGCATGTTTGTTTGCATGTTTTCTGTCACAAGAAGAACCAAAGAAGATTTTTGATGCTCTCAAAGAACCTAGTTGGGTGGAAGCAATGCAGGATGAGCTTCACCAATTTGCTATACAGGATGTTTGGGAGCTGGTTGATTGTCCTAGATATGTGAGACCAATTGGGACAAGATGGGTTCTAAGGAACAAGAAAGATGAAAGGGGTATTGTGGTCAGAAACAAGGCACGTTTGGTAGCTCAGGGATATACACAAGAGGAAGGTATAGATTATGAAGAGGTCTTTGCTCCTGTTGCAAGAATTGAAGCTATAAGAATTTTCCTAGCTTATGCCTCTTGTATGAACTTCACTGTTTATCAAATGGATGTGAAGAGTGCTTTCCTCTATGGAACAATTGTTGAGGAGGTATACGTTATGCAACCTCCTGGTTTTGAAGATCCTGAGAATCCAGACAAGGTTTATAGAGTGAAGAAAGCTATGTATGGACTTCATCAGGCCCCAAGAGCATGGTATGGTACATTGTCCACCTACTTGGTGGAAAATGGTTTTAAAAGGGGCACCATAGATCAGACATTGTTCACCAAGAAGAAAGGTAAGGATGTCTTACTTGTCCAAGTCTATGTTGATGATATCATTTTTGGATCCTCCAATCCAAAATGAGTGAAGACTTTTCCAAGCTTATGACAGATAAATTCAAGATGAGTGCAATGGGTGAGATGAACTTCTTTCTAGGCTTACAAGTTCAGCAGAAAGAAGATGGTATCTTCATCTCCCAAGACAAGTATGTAGCTGAAATCTTGAAGAAATATGGTTTTTCTCCACATGAAAAGAGTGCTTCCACTCCTATGGATAGGGAACACCCTTGGGGAAAAATTGGAGCTGGAAAGGATGTGGATGTTAGGCACTATAGATCAATGATTGGTTCATTGATGTATCTTACAGCCTCAAGACCTGACATCATGTTTGCTGTGTGTGCTTGTGCACGCCATCAAGTGACTCCCAAAGAATGTCACCTTTTTGTTGTGAAAAGAATTTTTAGGTACCTAAGATGTTATCCAGATCTTGGCTTATGGTACCCAAAAGATTCTCCATTGGAGCTTATTGCATATTCAGACAGTGACTATGGTGGTGACAAGTTTGATAGGAAATCCACAACTGGTGGATGTCAATTTCTTGGGAGTAGATTGATATCTTGGCAATGCAAGAAACAAACAGTGGTGGCAAACTCTACAACTGAAGCAGAATATGTTGCAGCAGCTGCTTGTTGTGGACAAGTCTTATGGATTCAGAAGCAGCTGTTGGATTATGGGTATAATTTCATGCATACCAAGATTTTTGTAGACAATAACAGTACTTTATGCATTATTAAAAATCCTGTACATCATTCTAAAACCAAACACATAGAAATTAGACATCATTTTATAAGAGATTGCTTTGAGAAAGGTTTAATACAACCAGATAGGGTAGCCACAGAAGATAATGTGGCTGATTTATTAACTAAACCTTTTGATACTGGAAGATTTCAATATTTGGTAACAACTATTGGAATGGTTAATCTCACTTAATATGTGTTTTGGAACCTTTTTGTAAAAGTATGTACAGGATAATGCATTGTTATTGGTCTTTGTGATGATTTAGATTTTTCCACTTTATTTTTCTAACACTGACAAAGGTAAATGTAACGCTGATAAGTGTTATTTTTCCGTTGTTAGAGATATTATTGTCTAACGCTGACAGGAGTTCCTTCAACGCTGATAAGTGTTGTCGGGGCGCTGTCAGCAACAAATGTTAGTTTTGTGGTTTTCAATCTAAATGTGTAGGTGGTGGTAGCTTTATGCCATTGGATACAGAGTTGCTTATGGATCTTTGAAGAGCTATTTGGACATGTTTTTGTTTATGGATGATGGTTGGAATATTTATATTCCTATCTTGACATAAATTTTTAATGTTCATATATATTTTGAGAAACTCATGTATCATAGTTTAAGGGGAGGTTTAAGGAACCTTTAGGACTTTTGGGTATTCTTATAATACTCTCATCACAATTCTAGATTGTGTCCACAGGTGAGTATGGGTTAGTTTTACTAAACCATGAGGCACTGTAGCATGCAAAGTTGACAAACTATGCATGCTGCCAAAACATTTTTGGCCTAGAATTGGTTGTGGTCTGATGGGAGACTTGGGAATAGTTTTGTTATGGGTTTACCTGGGAGTTACAAAGAATTTTATGAAATAACTTTGTTGGTAAGTATTTTGGTTAGCAAGGGACACTTGAGGACATTTGTGTCTATCTTGCTTAAGCAAGTGTGCATAAATGGACAGTGCTTGCCGCCCAGTAATTATTATCAACTTGCAAGATATTTCCCTTAGGATAAATTACTTTGTTAAGGTCTTTTTCTTTTTAACTATTTTTTATTTTTAGACGCTGACAAGTTTTTCTCCAAACGCTGTTACGTCCAATCGTGACGCTGACAAGGCTTTAGGCAAACGCTGACAAGAAAATATAGCCGTTGGGCGTTGATGGGCTATTTTTGACCGTTGACACCTAGTGGGCCCTACCCAGTTGTTATTTTTGACTAATCTTTGGCCGTAATTTTGGGGAGTTGTTACTTTTAATTAATGCATGAGATAAGTTATATTTGATTCAATATTTTCATCATTGCTCTTTGAATATAACTGCCTCATTTTTGACCAATCCAAATCATGCATCTCTCCTATAAATTTGGCTAAACTTTTTGTTCTGGGTATTCATATTTTCTTGTCTAACATTTTTCTCCTAGATTTTTCCCATATCACATAACCTCAACAGCTTTAAACATGGCACCAAAGTTCAACTCAACCAATCTGACATTGGAGTTCAAGAGCCAACATAATATGGTCGCTTACTTGGCTGCTGATAATGATTTGTTCCCTCAGTATTCACAAATGGTGGCATTTTTAAATGCATCCTCAATAAGGTATGCACTTTCTCATGAACCATTAGTCCATGTCGCACACATTAGACAGTTTTGGAATAATGTTAGTTCCACAACAGCTAATGGAGTGACCACATTAACATCTACTATTCATGGAAGAACATGGGTGGTCACTGAAGCCTTGGTTCGCCAAGCTTTGCGTCTTGATGACGCTGATGGTGTGACTACTCTTGCCATTGCAACAATAGAACAAGGTCTTAGGGAATTGGGTTATCCTATTCCTGCTGGTAAAACTTTAAATAAATATCATAAGCAGGAATTTCCCTCTGACTGGAAATATTTGATACATGTCCTTCTTCAATGCTTAAGTCCAAAATGTACTGCTTTTAATGAAATAAACAGGTCCATTGCAAGTGCTTTGGTTTGTATGTCACGTGGGCTTAAGTATAATTTTTCAAAAATGATTTTTGAAGGGATGTGTAAAAATAAGGGAAGTAAAATGACTTTGGCTTACCCAAGATTTTTGCAAATGGTGTTTGATTTACAAGAATATTGTACTAGGGATCATGACACTTTTTATGAGATCCCTAAGCAAAAGAAAACCATTTTTGACAAAATGAGCTCCACAAACAGATCTATCCCTCTCACCCAAGCCATGCTTGAAGTAATTCAGGCTGCTCAACCACAACCAGACCCTGCACCTCAACTTGAGCCTATCCTTGAACCATTACCTTCACCTGATCACATGGACGTTGACCAACCCAATGTCAACGCTGACACTCAAAATGTTGGCGTTGACACAGCCAATCCCAACGTTGATGACATCCCTGAACAATCCCAAACACCCCTTAACCAACCAACACCCACACAATCTACCTCATCTTCCACCCCATTACAATCTAGGTTGAATAAACGCCAACGGACTACTGGAGTGTTCTCCTCTAGTGGTCCTAGCCTTGTTGCAGAGAGAACCACCTCCACAAGTGTGGCTGGTGCCATGGATGAGGCTGGGGCTATTGACACAAGCTTAGATGCTGGTCAAGACAGTCCCAACATCATTAAGACCTCATCCACGCCCTATGATTCTATTTTGGGAGGTCAAATCCCCATTCTAGCTGAGGGCAGATTGGAACCTATGACATTGACTGAATTGACGGCTGCTGTCATTAGCTTGCAAAAGCAAAATGTCAGCCTTGTACAAATTGTCAATAATCAGGGCCGTGAACTCCAAGTATTGAGGGAGCGGGTAACTGTTTTGGAGAATCCAAGTAGCAGGAGTAGAATGGAGGAATCTTCCAAAGGGGAGGATGAAGAGGATGAGCTGATTCATACAGCCAGTGAGAAGAGTTCACAATTTAGTGAATCTTTAAATATTGCTGAAGCACTCACCAACTTGAAGAAGCACCCAATTATTGATACATCCAAGGTAACTCCATTGAACTTGGAAGGATCTTTCACAGCAACAATGGGCGCTGATACAGGTTTGAACGCTGACACATCCAGCGCTGACAAAGGTAATCGGGGCGCTGATAAAGGTAACTTGAACGCTGACAAAGTTGCAGGTGGTGTTGATGTATTCCAGTCATCAGCAATCATCAAAGATGTGTCCACACAGGTTTCTTCTTCTACCTTACCTATTATTGATCCAAAAGACAAAGGTAAAGGAATTTTGGTTGAAGAATATGTTCCAAAGAAAGATGCAGCACAAATTGCATTTGATGAACAGATGGCTGCACAACTTTTGGAAAGAGATTTGAAGAGGAGTGGTAGATCACCATTTGTTGCCACTTCTGAGAGTGAGGAAGAAAGTGATGATGAAAAAGGAGATAGCTCAGATTCAAGTGTTCAAATTATTGAAGATCCAGAAAGACTTGAATATGGGGATGAGTTGGCAAGAGAAAGATTGAGTGATTTGAAGAAGCAGGTTGATTGGGACCTTCCAGAAATCACCAGAATGTACCATGCTTGGGAAGACAAGGTTATGGACAACCCAGGGATGAGTTTGTCAGATCAAATTTGGGGGTTGGAAGTTCTTCTCAGGGTACAAGATGATATAAAGGTGATTTTGAGGTTTAATGCACAAGAGGTCAAGACTTGGCTTAAAAGAGATAGAAGGCAGTTGTATTACAAGTTGCTTAGATGCCATCAACCTAGATGGACATACAAGAAGTTGCTGGCTTTATCTTTTGAGGAGCTAGAGTATAGGGCACATCCTATTTGGAGGCATGTGCAAGAAAATAATGTCTACCAGTTTCTTTCAGAAGAAAGGAAACAAGAGCTTGCTGAGGAAATGCAGATTCAAAAGGAGATGAGGATTGCTCAAAGACCAGTGAAGAAAGGAGATCCTCTCCAATTTCCTAAAGATATGGATGTGTATTATCCAACTGAAACTGTTATAAGGAAGCATCTCAAGCTTTCTCCATTGGAAGCTTCAGATTTGGTTAATGTAGTACCTCTAGATGACAGAAATCCAATCATAAGTTTTGATGAAGATGAGTGTAGATTTTGGAAGATTGGCAGGTTTGGAAAGGAGGTACACACTTTCACTTCAATTATTTCTATCTTTGCAAGCATAGACAGAGAAGACTTGGTGCATCTATGGAGATTAATAGAGGCCAAGTATACAGCTGAAGCACCTACTTCAGCAAATGGAATAAGACTATGGAACACATTTTTGACTTTGTGTGGTCCAAGGGAAGCAGATCCTGCCATATGGAAGGATCTTGAAGATGATCTCAGTGATCTTCATTGGAGGCTTTATTCTACTTGTGGTGTATTTCATTTGAGCTCTACAAAGTTTTCAGAGTATCTACTTGTGGATGCTAACTATTTCTTGTCCAAAGAAGTATTGGAGAAGATGAAGGAGACACCCTTGGAGATTGATTATACTAGTGACGTGGCCAAAGACTTGATTAGATATGTTTATCACCAACATAAGAAGTTTTTGTAAGATTCCTCCTAAGCCTTAAGTTTTTATTCAGAAACTTGATCATTGGAATAGATATCAAGTTTAGGGGAGGATTGTTGGGAATAAATTATGGGTCAGTTCACTAGACGCTGATAAGAAGAATTCAAGCGCTGATAAGATGACATTGGACGCTGACAGCCAAGCGTTGACATTTGTAGAAGTCAACGCTGACAGCCTTGAAGATTAGCACTGATGGAATATATCTTCATACGAATCATTTTTTTTATTTGTTTCTTTATTTGTGTATGGTAAAGATAAGCTCGACATTGTATTTTCTATTATTATCTTTACCTAGAATAGTTGATTCGTAGCTTATTGTACAAGACTTCTTAATCTATAAAAGAAGATCTTTTAGGTTAATGTTAATCATCAGTTATCATAAGTTTTCACAAGTTAAACCTCTTTCATTGTAATCAAGTTCGTTCATTCTAATACAAGTGAAAGTTTGTTTAACATCTTTGTGTTTTAGATTAAGTGTTAATTCCGCATAACACTTAGTTACTTTATTCATAAGCAAAGGTTTCTCTACGTGTATTACTTGATCTAATCTCGTATACACAAAGCTTAATCGATCTAAGTTTGGGATCAACAAATGGACCCGACCAACGGGATTTCAACTTGCCGAAAAATATTTTCAAACGTGAGTTAAAAAGCAACACTTGATCTCCAATGTTAAAAACCCCGGTTTTTAATTTTTGAGTCATGAAAATTTTTAGTTTTTTCCTTGTAAATTAATGAATTTTCATAAGCAATATCTCTTAATTCATTCAATTGCATTTTCCGACGTTTTCCCGCGGTCTCAATATCAACATTACAATGCTTAAGGGCCCAATAAGCTTTGTGTTCGAGTTCAATTGGCAAGTGACAATTCTTCCCATACACAAGCTTATAAAGAGTGCACCTGATGGACGTCTTATGAGTGGTCCGAAAGGCCCATAAAGCATCTCCAACTTATCCGACCAAGATTGTCGGTTTTCCCCTATCGATCTCTCCAAGATCCTCTTCAACGCTCGGTTTGAAACCTCGACTTGCCCACTCGTTTGTGGGTGATAAGCCGTAAAAAGACGATGTGTAACCCCATATTTCCTTAGGACCGTTTCGAATTGGTCATTACAAAAATGGGTTCCACGATCGCTTATGATCGCACGAGGGGTTCCAAACCGAGAAAAAAAGCTTTTCAAAAACTTGACTACCACACGAGCATCGTTCGTGGGCAAAGCCTTAGCTTCCACCCACTTAGATAGGTAGTCAACGGCGACAAGGATGTACTTAGCTTCTCACACACTTGGATGATATTTTGTGGCATTTCATCGTTTTGTGAGGCTTTTCCTTGTCGTTGGCATGAGTCACATGACTTCACAAGTGCATGTGCATCTCGGTAAATAGTAGGCCAAAAGAAACCAGCATCAAAGACCTTCTTAGGCGTGAGATTAGCACCGTGGTGACCACCCGTGGGTCCCTCGTGACAAGCTCTAAGGATGTTAGTAGCTTCGGTGCCAAATACACAACGTCGAATAATTTGATCCGCACAAGTACGAAAGAGGTAAGGGTCGTTCCAAAAATAGAACTTGACGTCACGAAGGAATTTTCGTTTTTGTTGAGTCGTCATACCCTTGATGATGAAGTTGCCCGCATGGTAATTTGCGATGTCCGCAAACCATGGGGTAGATGATTCAAGCTTAGATATCACTACACCAAGTGTCTCGAGAGGAAATATTTCGGTAATTTCCTTTGGCTCGTAAACACTTTGGTGACGATCTTCCAAACGAGAAAGATGATCAGCCGCTAGATTCTCGGATCCTTTTTTGTCAAGGATTTCGACATCAAATTCTTATAGGAGGAGAATCCAACGAAGTAATCTCGGCTTTGCATCTTGTTTAGCCATGAGATACTTGATAGCCGAATGATCCGTATAAACTATGCATCGAGTCAAGACGAGATAAGGTCGGAATTTCTCAAATGCATACACCACAGCAAGGAATTCCTTTTCCGTCGTAGTGTATTTAAGTTAAGCCTCGGTCATCGTCTTGTTAGCATAGTGAATAGGCAAGAAGTGCTTTTCATGACGTTGCCCCAATACGGCCCCAATAGCGTAATCACTTACGTCACATATGAGCTAAAACGGGAGGTTCCAAAAATGGGAGCAACAAGAATGGGAGCTTCGTTAAGTTTCCTCTTAAGGATTTCAAAGGCTCGTACACAATCTTCGTTAAAGACAAAAGGAGCATCTTTTTCGAGGAGATGTGTAATAGGTCGAGTAATCTTTAAAAATCCTTGATGAATTGACGATAAAAGCCCGCGTGGCCTAGGAAACTCCTAACTCCCTTAACGGTTTTGGGATGAGGTAATTTGGCGATGACGTCTACCTTTGCTTTGTCTACCTCAATCCCCACTTTCAAAACTGTGTTTTCTTCCCTTTTCACATTTTGATCCTAAATAACAACAAAAACACAAACCATGCATAATTCCGATATTTACGAAATTAAATACACGTTATGGTCTTGTTTTTAATTGTTTTAAATGGCGAAAGGATAAGTGTTTTCACACTTATAAGACTCCCCCACGAGGCACCTCGTTTTTTATTACCGAGTCATGAGCTCGACTTGATCCCCTCAATACTAATTATCATTAGGGAAGGTGACTTGGTCGAGGTAGTTCAAGGATGGAACTTCCCCGCCAAAGTAGTGCTTCAACCTATGTTCATTCACCTTGAAACTGAGGCCATCATTTTGAGCTAGCTCGATGGTCCCATAAGGAAAAACTTGGGTAACGGTGAATGGACCTGACCAACGGGATTTCAACTTGCCGAAAAATATTTTCAAACGTGAGTTAAAAAGCTACACTTGATCTCCAATGTTAAAAACCCCGGTTTTTAATTTTTGAGTCATGAAAATTTTTAGTTTTTTCCTTGTAAATTAATGAATTTTCATAAGCAATATCTCTTAATTCATTCAATTGCATTTTCCGACGTTTTCCCGTGGTCTCAATATCACCATTACAATGCTTAAGGGCCCAATAAGCTTTGTGTTCGAGTTCAATTGGCAAGTGACAATTCTTCCCATACACAAGCTTATAAAGAGTGCACCTGATGGACGTCTTATGAGTGGTACGAAAGGCCCATAAAGCATCTCCAACTTATCCGACCAAGATTGTCGGTTTTCCCCTATCGATCTCTCCAAGATCCTCTTTAACGCTCGGTTTGAAACCTCGACTTGCCCACTCGTTTGTGGGTGATAAGCCGTAAAAAGACGATGTGTAACCCCATATTTCCTTAGGACCCTTTCGAATTGGTCATTACAAAAATGGGTTCCACGATCGCTTATGATCGCACGAGGGGTTCTAAACCGAGAAAACAAGCTTTTCAAAAACTTGACTACCACACGAGCATCGTTCGTGGGCAAAGCCTTAGCTTCCACCCACTTAGATAGGTAGTCAACGGCGACAAGGATGTACTTAGCTTCTCACACACTTGGATGATATTTTGTGGCATTTCATCGTTTTGTGAGGCTTTTCCTTGTCGTTGGCATGAGTCACATGACTTCACAAGTGCATGTGCATCTCGGTAAATAGTAGGCCAAAAGAAACCGGCATCAAAGACCTTCTTAGGCGTGAGATTAGCACCGTGGTGACCACCCGTGGGTCCCTCGTGACAAGCTCTAAGGATGTTAGTAGCTTCGGTGCCAAATACACAACGTCGAATAATTTGATCCGCACAAGTACGAAAGATGTAAGGGTCGTTCCAAAAATAGAACTTTGTCACGAAGGAATTTTCGTTTTTGTTGAGTCGTCATACCCTTGATGATGAAGTTGCCCGCATGGTAATTTGCGATGTCCGCAAACCATGGGGTAGATGATTCAAGCTTAGATATCACTACACCAAGTGTCTCGAGAGGAAATATTTCGGTAATTTCCTTTGGCTCGTAAACACTTTGGTGAGGATCTTCCAAACGAGAAAGATGATCAGCCGCTAGATTCTCGGATCCTTTTTTGTCAAGGATTTCGACATCAAATTCTTATAGGAGGAGAATCCAACAAAGTAATCTCGGCTTTGCATCTTGTTTAGCCATGAGATACTTGATAGCCAAATGATCCGTATACACTATGCATCGAGTCAAGACGAGGTAAGGTCGGAATTTCTCAAATGCATACACCACGGCAAGGAATTCCTTTTCCGTTGTAGTGTATTTAAGTTGAGCCTCGGTCATCGTCTTGCTAGCATAGTGAATAGGCAAGAAGTGCTTTTCATGACGTTGCCCCAATACGGCCCCAATAGCGTAATCACTTACGTCACACATGAGCTCAAAGGGGAGGTTCCAACTGGGAGCAACAAGAATGGGAGTTTTGGTAAGTTTCCTCTTAAGGATTTCAAAGACTCGTACACAATCTTCGTTAAAGACAAAAGGAGCATCTTTTTCGAGGAGATGTGTAATAGGTCGAGAAATCTTTGAAAGATCCTTGATGAATCGACGATAAAAGCCCGCGTGGCCTAGGAAACTCCTAACTCCCTTAACGGTTTTGGGATGAGGTAATTTGGCGATGACGTCTACCTTAGCTTTTTCTACCTCAATCCCCGCTTTCGAAACCTTGTGCCCTAAGACGATTCCTTCCTTAACCATGAAATGACATTTTTCCCAATTGAGCACAAGGTTGGTTTCCTCACAACGTTTCAACATTCTCTCATGATTCGACAAACACGAAGTGAACGAACAACCAAACACGGAAAAATCATCCATAAACACTTCCATCGTCTTCTCGATCATGTCATGAAAAATAGCCATCATGCACCTTTGAGAGGTTCCCGGTGCATTGCAAAGTCCGAATGGCATTCTACGATAGGCAAACGTTCCATATGGACACGTAAACGTAGTTTTTTCTTGATCACGAGGATCGATGGGGATTTGGAAGTAACCGGAAAAACCATCTAAAAATAAAAGAAATTGTTTCCCGTAAGACGCTCCAACATTTGATCCATGAATGGCTAGGGAAAATGGTCTTTACGAGTGGCGTCATTCAACTTATGATAGTCGATGCACACCCTCCAACCGGTCACGAGTCGAGTTGGAATTAACTCGTTGGCATGGTTTGGCACAATGGTCATTCCTCCTTTCTTAGGGACACAATGAATAGGACTCACCCAAGGGCTATCGGAAATAGGGTAAATCATTCCCGCATCAAGGAGTTTAAGGACCTCCTTTTTGATGACGTCGTGAATTTTGGGGTTCACCTGTGACAACCCCGGTTTTTGAGGTTCGTCACTTAGTCTTATTTTTGGGGTTTTTTGTGTAACTATGTGATTTATGTGTTTATATGTGTGATTTTGAGGATGAGAATGGACAAAATGAGGTACATGATTTGTAAATCTTGGTACGGGTTGGAAACGAAATGAAATGAAATGAGTTCAGAAATGAACTGCGGGAAAGTTCGGATATCGTTTTTACAAGGCCTCGTGTATGTATCGTATGTTTTATGTATGTATTAAGTATATATTATATGTTTAGGATAAGTTTTAGAGATACTTTCCATAATTAGAAACATTTGGAAATGACGGTTAGTTCGGAAATCGCGTAGAAAGTCGAAAAAATCAACGTAAGGCTTTCGGTTTTGGTCTGGAAGTAACCCAAATGTGAGGTTTAGTTTAAGAATGATATAAGTTATAAAATAAGGTTAAAAACCAGATTCTTAGGTGCTTTGGGCTTGGTTTGGGCAGCCAAAAGAAAAGGAAGGAAGAAAATAACCAAAAAGCCCAAAAACAGGCCCAATGGACTTGTAATGGGATTAAGGGGCCTTTAGAACTTAACCAAACCCACCCCATAACCAAAATAACCAGATTTTTCACCCCCATAAAATCTCATAGTCGAATTTTAACAATGGTGGCTAATTAGGGTTTCAAAGATAAAGATCTTCCATTATTTTTAAGGTAAAATCTTCAATCCCTTTTAAATTAAATTGTTTTTATGCATTTATAAATCAATACATGATGGATCTATGATTAGGTATAAATTAAAATCTGAGTTTTAATGATATAATAATGATTAGATTATTTAGGGTTTATAATTAAACAAGTTATGGGTAATTAATTAGACTAATTATGTTAAATTCATTTTTTTTAAAACTAAGCAGAAATTTAGGTCAACTGTTGTGATCATATCTAGAGTTCTACAAAATCTTATTTTGCGATCCAAGTATCCTTGGAAAGGTAATTGAGTTGGCTTTCAAAAGCAAGAAACGAGAACTAAATTGGAGGTCGGGAAGTGGGTCAAAAACAGTTTACAACAGTCGGAGGTCAAAACAGTTTTGAAATCAGCGGGTTTTCAATTAATGGTTTAAGATGGTTAGGGTACTTAGAAGTACAATTGGACTTTAAAACGAACATGAGAGTTACTTTATATGTTATATAGGATATCTGGAGGAGGGCTAAGCAAATGGGTTAGGGTAAGACCTCGTGATCATAACAAACTTTTTATATGTTCAAAATCAGTAAAATCTGGATAGACAGAAGTATATATATATATATATATATATATATATATATATATATATATATATATATATATATATATATATATATATATATATATATATATATATATATATATATATATATATATATATATATATATATATATATATATATATATATATATATATATATATATATATCGAGGCCTTAACAGTAGCTTTAAGGTTGGGGCGAATGGTGAGAGTTAGCTAACACATGTAAAAGCATAGGGTTTCCTTTACAGAAAGTCTGAGTTTGGTTAGGTGGTCTTTTGTTTCATAGTTTGGGGTATAAAAATCAGGACTGTTTGGGATAATATGTGAATCGGATAGGTTATGAACTTAACCAATTTAAGGGCTTATTAGAGAGGTGTAATGGGATGCTTAGAACATAATAATGAGATTTAAATGAGGAATAGGGATTAGACATCCATCATATATTGATGAGCTATTTTAGTATTTGGTTCATGTCTTGATTGTGTGCCTTTGTGTGTTTAGCATTTTGCTAGTGCGCGGATTTTTGGAGAAGCTCAATCAGGTGAGCTTCATAGTCCCATGTTCTTGAGTTATAAATGTTTTTGATTTCCAGATGGGATGGAAGAGACACTGGTGCTGTTTTTAACTAATGCTGTGAAGGTTTTTATGATTTGTGATGGACTTGTGTGTACATATGTGATTAACTGCTATGTGATTCTTGATTTTTTTTGTGGTTTTGGCTTGGTACCAAGGGATGTTGACAAGGCGGGGCCTTGGGGAGGTACATAGATGTATGGGCATCTATGGTACCAAAGGATAATGACAAGGCGGGGACTTGGGATTGGTACATAGGTGTATGGGCGCCTATGGTACCATGGTGATTGGTAAGGCTGGGAGCCTTGGATTTTGTTTGGAATGATTGATCTTGAATGTTAGTTGTTAATGCATATTTGTAGCACCTTGTCCATATGTTTTGATGATGGTTATTATTCACAGCTTATAAATTTGTTTTGTGTCTGAGTCTAAACCTATGACTCTCACTAACATTATTGTTGACGTGTTTTAGTGTCTCTTTCAGGTATTAATGTGGTTAAGCGTGAGAACATAAGTGGCTAGGATTGGAGTCGCGTAGGAATGCATTTAGAAGGAGATTCTCGTTCCTTCATAGATTTCTTTTGTTTGATTGAGTAAGTGATACTAGGAGTATCATTATGTTGATGTTTGTTTTATTTGTTTGTCTTTGGTAAGAGGTGAGACTTTTACCTACTTACCTAGACTCTTGCATTGTTGAGATATTGTCATGACATTTGTGTCACCTTTTATGACATTTCTATTTCATATAGTTCTCTCTATAGACACGATATTGTTGTGATGATATCCATACGTCACGCCCCATATTCCGCCATGGTGGGGTGTGACAAAATGGTATCAGAGACAATGGTTATAGAGAATTAGGTTGCCTAGTCTCGTAGCCTAGTCTATAACTTATGGGTCCTCGCATATAGGCGTCGTAGGAGTATGTGTGCATTTGATATTAATTGAAGTTTTTCTGGATGTTATTGGTTTTTACTTGCGATGTTTGTTAAGTTTTAACTAGTATGGGTTAAACCATAGTAGTTCATACTTAGCCACATGTTATTTTCTTTTCGGGTTGTGACTAGTGCGGGTTGAACCATAATCGTCCATGCTAGTCATTGTTGTATTTTGCTTAAATTGTATATTATAGTACATAATTGGGTTCATGGTAGTTTCTTTCTTTTGTTGAGTTATTTTATGTACCTGAGGTATTGTATTTTCTTTTGATGTTTTAGTCATGTTTCCTAAGAATCATGTGGTGGTTCGAGTTACTAGGAATAGGTGTATAGGAAGGATTTTAAGTTGTTTCCACTATGATGGGCGACATGATTTATAATTGATTATGCTTTCGTTTTGGATTTTGTCTATGCTGTTTTAGATAAACTATGGATTTGTGTATTCCAAGAGTTTGACTATGTTATTTAAATAGTTGGAGTTTTTGACCTTATTGTTTATGTGGTTATGTGCTTAGGTGGGTTGATGGATTTATGTGTTATGTGTTGTATTAATTCTTGTAAGTGTCATCATAGGAGGGAGTGCATTGGTGATAGGGTAATTGTATAAGTATGGTGGCCTACATAATTATACAAGTACCACAACTTCAATGGATTCCTAAGTATGATTGCATGAAAGAGGATTAATACATGATTGTATAGTAGATGTTGGACGGATTTGAGTATATGTATCCTAATATGCCTATATATGTATGATCCCCTACAATTATCGATTGTATCCTTAGGAGGGTGGCTAGCTCGCTTCTTTTTAGATATTCAACCTCCGTTGTAGCATTTTCTTCGAGTTTCCTATTTCACGTGTCTGTTTTAAAATGGTGTTTTTGGTTTTAAGTCTATTGAAATAACTTGGGATTTCTTTTGAGATATTGGAATCTTTTGTGTTGAGTCTTACATTTATTTTGGTCGGTATATATTGAAAAGACTTGGAAATCTACTATAGAGTTGGATAGTTAGTTGTATTCGGTAAAATAAGGGTAAGGTGTTGGAGTCGTGTTTGAAACAAGATATAACATAAGAATTTAAATCAACACTTATTTATTTCAAAATTCTAAAAGACTCTCTATAAAATAAAGCGAAATAAAATTTCTTTCTACATAAATAGTTTATATAATTGAGTTTAATCGATTTACGTCATTTATAATTATTTATACAAGGTTAAATTGAGTTCATGAAAATTTCACATACAATTATTTTATTTATTTATTTAAAAGGGTTACATTAATTATTAAGATGATTCTTTAGTTTTTAAAACAACTAGTATAAAATTGTTTTGGTCGTAACTTATTATTGTTTTAAAGCTTTTTGGGTGATTCAAAAGCCTAAGATTATGTACTCGGAACGTAATTTTCAAATATGCGGGATGTATAGTCATGGGAGGTCAGTAGCTTGGTCGAAATGTTTGTACAAGTGTCGGGTTCAAGGTTGAGTTTTGAATAGTAGTTTTAAACTTATGTTTTGGGATGTTTAGGGTACCTAGTCTTTGAGTTGAGTCTTGAGATCATCTAGAGGGTTGTTTGTAGATTGTTTAAGTCACATAGATGTGGGGAGGTAAAGAAAAATATTCTTTTGGGAAAAGTCGATTTTGCGCACGATTTAAATAATATGTCTTGGGGCGTAAGTTGTTTTGGTTGCCATTAAGTGTTTCTTGGATCATTTTCGTTGTCATGAGTCATTTGAATTAGTACATGTTTCGGGTTGAGTTTTCCTTTTGAGTTTCCGTGGTTTTGGTCTGTTTTAACTGGTGCACGTGAAATGTCTTTAGTTATACGTAGTTTTGATTCATTAGTCGTGTCTGGTGGGTTCCAGATGTAGTTTTGGTTTTGTATTGATTGGGAGCATTGATATAGTCATATGAGATAATAACTGGAATGCCCTTTGTGATGGGCAAAGAGTTAGAAGTTCGTAGAAAGACGAACTAATGTGGTCATGAGGTCTCTTAGGAGTGCCAATGGAGATGAATAGAGATTTGTATAAAGTATGGATATTGTCACAAGTAACGCATCATAGAGAATGTTGGAAGGGAATGTGATATTTTAAAGGTACTTGTGATATTCGTTAGGTATGTAAAATTTTCCGAAAATTTCTTAAGATTTAGTAGGTTTAACTATTATCTTGAAGTAGAACCATGAACAGAGCCAGTAGAAGGAGCAAGATGAGTTGTAGTTAGTGCCTTTCCAAGGCAATTGTTGATGGAATGATTTTAAAGACAAGAGTTGTTAGAAATTGCAAGGAATGCAAGATAAAGGTTGAGTTGCCTAGTAGTAAATGTGATGTGAAAGCGGTTGGATGGGTTGATAAGAAGGAGTATAGATCTTTTAGAATGTGTGTAGAATTTCGCGAGTAGAAAGAGGTAGAAATTTGCTTGTGTTGCTGCCAAGAGAGGATGCAGGGATGATGCTAAGAATGTTGAATGAACACTTTGGGTTTACTGTTATGAATTTGGCTTCACCAAAGCACTAGCGGTTTTCATGGAGTCAATGAACCGAGTGTGCATGACCGTATATAAACGAGTTGTCATCGGGAGTATCGACGACATCTTGATCTACTCAAAGTCTAAGAAGGAGAGTGAGGCGAATTATGTGTTGGTTTTGGAGTGGTTTAGAAAAAGGAATTATACGTGAGATTTTCAAGTGTGAGTTTTAGTATTAAGTTTACCATGATGAGTAGTTAGAGATGATGGCATATCATGGAACCAGCAAGGGGCGAAGTGAAGAAGGACGGGGAAGCGTTTTGGAGGCTAAAGAGGTGGATTGGATAATGAGTAGATCTTGGCATTATTGGAAGGACTAGATGAATTCACGAAGCATGACGATACGTGGAGCAAGGATTTGGATGCGTACGAGGACGACAAAGAAAGGCAATTGCTTATACGTTGCACCTACTGAAGATTTAGAAGAACTAGATAAGACTTAGTTAGTAGAGCTGGGTTGTTAGATGTGCCTAGAATGCTAGAGTCATTTGGTGTACGATACGTAGAGAATGATCTATACGGATCATGAACGTCTCCAACACATATTCAATCCTCTTGATTGAACATTTGGAAAAGGTGATGGGTGGAGTTAAGTGATGAAAGAAAATTGCAAGGCCAAGTACCATCTGGGAAAGGCAAGCATGGTTGATGAAACATGGAATAAGAAGAAGGAAGTGGAGCTGAGACAAACTTGAACCATATGGATGACGTATTAGGGTGGTTTGGATGAAGGATGTAGGTTAAACGAGTTGAGTTGTCTAAAGCAGAGAACACGTCAACATTTATGTTGCGTGGCTTGGATAATCGTATGGAGAAAAGGGACGTAGACTATACTTCCTACATAGATAGGAGTAGCTTAGAAAGGGCGATGTAAGGACGAAGTTAGTGGAAGGGATACATAATGGGGTGGAGGAATAAGTACGATGAGGAGTTGGGTGATAGTCGATAGACTGACTAATTCATCCCATATTTCAAGAGGAATTAGAAGTCACGTAGTTGAGAAGTTGGAAGGATTGCGTACACATACGATGGAATAGGAGGTTTTGTGTAAAAGTTAACCTAATAGGTATGGAATGCCTTATGAAGGATTATGGCAAGGGAAGAAACGATGGGAAGCAAGCGTAGTATACCGTTGATAGACTAATGGTTGGTATGAGCATACAATAGGGGTAATTGAGAAAGACGCCTAGAGCATTGGCATGAGATTTGGAGATAGTTGGAGAACACATTATATTAGGAAGAATTCTTCTACAAAGAGAGTGTCATCGGTGAGAGGGGCATATTTCCCGTTGATGAGAATGTAAGGAATAAAGAAGGAAACGCCTAAAGTATAGGCTGAAGGCGAGATATAAGATGGTATGGAAATTAAGATTGTGGAAAGACAAGCGAAAAGTAGTATAGAGAAAGAATGATTCGAGGGAGCAAGAGGTTGTCAAGGTAGTGGGGTGATATTTAAGGGGAAACCGTTAGAACAAGAGGTTAGTAGTCACGAACAATGAAACGTCCACCAAGAGAAAAGGTGTGGCACCTGTTAGTATGAAGGATGGTTAGTTACTTGGTGCCGCGCATGGGAAAGCAAGGATGAGGTGGTGGTTATGACATGTTTCATGTGAATGTTATGGGAAGCTTTGGGTTATGCAATCCTGCATATACCATTGGATGTGATTACGGTTGGGAGAGCTTCCGAATGATGGAAAATATGTAGAGGAAGAAGCCGTTAGGTCTGGTGATAGGAATTTTAGTACAAACTGCTGGAGTTAATTCATAGGAGATGAGGTGGATCACCGTTATAGTGGGATGAAGTTAGAAGCGGCCAACGTATTGGACCGAAGGTGGATCGGAAAACTATGGAGGTGGTGGCGGGTTGAAAATGGCAAAGAACTGACAAGAAAGCTATGCGGACGAGAGGCATAAGCCGTTGGGATTTAAGATTGGAGGTAAGGTTATGCCAGAGGTTTAACCATGGAAAAGAGTGATGTGGTTTGGGAAGAAAGGGAAGATGGCACCTAGAATCATGGGTCTGTTTGAAATCCTCAAAAGGATTGGACCAATGGCTTATAGGTTGAGGAATTACTGGGAGAATTAAGTAGTGTGCATGATGTATTTCGTGTATCAAGATTGAGAAAATGCTTAGCAATAACTGACTTGCATGTACCGTTAGATGATATTAGTATGGATACTGTCTTCGTTTCATCGAAGAGCCGGTAGAGATTTTGGGTCGTGAAGCTAAGACGTTGGAAAAAGGGTAATATACCGTAGTTATGGTTAGATGGAATTTGGAACGTGGACTAGAGTTCACGTGGGAACGGGAAGGATTTATGAGGAATAAGTATCCTTATATTTTTGGGAATGATGATCCTAAGGAGTAAATCTCGGGACGAGATTTCTATTAAGAGGGAGTGATGTGACAACCCTGGTTTTTGAGGTTCGTCACTTAGTCTTATTTTTGGGGTTTTTTGTGTGACTATGTGTTTTATGTGATTTATGTGTTTATATGTGTGATTTTGAGGATGAGAATGGACGAAATGAGGTACATGATTTGTAAATCTTGGTACGGGTTGGAAATGAAATGAAATGAGTTCAGAAATGAACTGCAGGAAAGTTCAGATATCGTTTTTACAAGGCCTCGTGTATGTATCGTATGTTGTATGTATGTATTAAGTATATATTATATGTTTAGGATAAGTTTTAGAGATACTTTCCATAATTAGAAACTTTTGGAAATGATGGTTAGTTCGGAATTCGCGTAGAAAGTCGAAAAAATCAACGTAAGGCTTTCGGTTTTCGTCCGGAAGTAACCCAAATGTGAGGTTTAGTTTAAGAACGATATAAGTTATAAAAATAAGGTTAAAACCCAGATTCTTAGGTGCTTTGGGCTTGGTTTGGGCAGCCAAAAGAAAAGGAAGGAAGAAAATAACCAAAAAGCCCAAAAACAGGCCCAATGGACTTGTAATGGGATTAAGGGGCCTTTAGGACTTAACCAAACCCACCCCATAACCAAGATAACCAGATTTTTAACCCCCATAACATCTCATAGTCGAATTTTAACAATGGTGGCTAATTAGGGTTTCAAAGATAAAGATCTTCCATTATTTTTAAGGTAAAATCTTCAATCCCTTTTTAATTAAATTGTTTTTATGCATTTATAAATCAATACATGATGGATCTATGATTAGGTATAAATTAAAATCTGAGTTTTAATGATATAATAATGATTAGATTATTTAGGGTTTATAATTAAACAAGTTATGGGTAATTAATTAGACTAATTATGTTAAATTCGTTTTTTAAAAATTGTGCAGAATTTTAGGTCAATTGTTGTGATGATATCTAGAGTTATACAAAATCTTATTTTGCGATCCAAGTATCCCTGGAAAGGTAATTGAGTTCGCTTTCAAAAGCAAGAAACGAGAACTAAATTGGAGGTCAGAAAGTGGGTCAAAAATAGGTTACAACAGTCGAAGGTCAAAACAGTTTTGAAATCAGCGGGTTTTCAATTAATGGTTTAAGATGGTTAGGGTACTTAGAAGTACAATTGGACTTTAAAACGAACATGAGAGTTAGTTTAAATGTTATATAGGATATCTGGAGGAGGGCTAAGCAAATGGGTTAGGGTAAGACCCCCTGATCATAACAAACTTTTTATATGTTCAAAATCAGTAAAATCTGGACAGACAGAAGTATATATATATATATATATATATATATATATATATATATATATATATATATATATATATATATATATATATATATATATATATATATATATATATATATATATATATCGACGCCTTAACAGTAGCTTTAAGGTTAGGGCGAAAGGTGAGAGTTAGCTAACACATGTAAGAGCATAGGGTTTCCTTTACAGAAAGTCTTAGTTTGGTTAGGTGGTCTTTTGTTTCATAGTTTGGGGTATAAAAATCAGGACTGTTTGGGATAAAATGTGAATGGGATAGGTTATGAACTTAACCAAGTTAAGGGCCTATTAGAGAGGTGTAATGGGATGCTTAGAACATAATAATGAGACTTAAATGAGGAATAGGGATTAGACATCCATCATATATTGATGAGCCATTTTAGTATTTGGTTCATGTCTTGATTGTGTGCCTTTGTGTGTTTAGCATTTTGCTAGTGCGCGGATTTTTGGAGAAGCTCAATCAGGTGAGTTTCATAGTCCCATGTTCTTGAGTTATAAATGTTTTTGATTTCCAGATGGGATGGAAGAGACACTAGTGCTGTTTTTAACTAATGTTGTGAAGGTTTTTATGATTTGTGATGGACTTGTGTGTGTACATATGTGATTAACTGCTATGTGATTCTTGATTTGTTTTGTGGTATTGGCTTGGTACCAAGGGACGTTGACAAGGCGGGGCCTTGGGCAGGTACATAGATGTATGGGCATCTATGGTACCAAAGGATAATGACAAGGCGGGGCCTTGGGATTGGTACATAGGTGTATGGGCGCCTATGGTACCATGGTGATTGGTAAGGCTGGGAGCCTTGGATTTGGTTTGGAATGATTGATCTTGAATGTTAGTTGTTAATCCATATTTGTAGCACCTTTTCCATATGTTTTGATGATGGTTATTATTCACAACTTATAAATTTGTTTTGTGTTCAAGTCTAAACCTATGACTCTCACCAACATTATTGTTGACGTGTTTTAGTGTCTCTTTCAGGTATTAATGTGGTTAAGCGTGAGAATATAAGTGGCTAGGATTGGAGTCACGTAGGAATGCATTTAGAAGGAGATCCTCGTTCCTTCATAGATTTCTTTTGTTTGATTGAATAAGTGATACTAGGAGTATTGTTATGTTGATGTTTGTTTTATTTGTTTGTCTTTGGTAAGAGGTGAGACTTTTACCTACTTACCTAGACTCCTGCATTGTTGAGATATTGTCATGACATTTGTGTCACCTTTTATGACATTTCTATTTCATATAGTTCTCTCTATAGACACGCTATTGTTGTGATGATATCCATACGTCGCGACCCATATTCCGCCATGGTGGGGTGTGACATCACCCTCCTTTGACATTGGATTGCGGGTTTGTATACCTCCTCCATTAAGATCTTGTGGGTACAAAATTTGGGATCGATCCCCTTAATGTCGGATAATTTCCACGCAATTGCCCCTTTGTGATCCTTTAGAACATCGATAAGTGTGGTTTTTTCATCATTCAAAAGATCTTTCGTAATAATAACCGGCAACTTATCGTCCTCTGATACAATGGTTTTACTTAGGGTTCAATATTTAATCTCGGAATCTTCTCGAGTTGATCACAGCTCAAAGTGGAATGGTTGTTCTTGGTGACAAATAGGGGTTTTGGTTTTCTATTCTACTAAAAAGGTAAATGAATGAAGTAAATAAAGATTTAAACCAAAAAACAGTTAATGACATAAAACTTGAATTAAAATTAAACAATTAAACGATAAAGCAGTAAAATAACCTCACTGAAAACTAGCTTGATTCAGAATAATGTTGTTGATGTGGAATAACTGAAGAAATGCTCTATTCGGAATAAAAGGTTATCCGGAATAAATGCTTATGTGGAATAATGGTGCTATCCGGAATAACTGGGCTACTCGGAATAAATATGCTACTCAGAATACATGGGGTATTCGGAATAAATATGCTACTCGGAATACATGGGCTATCCGGAATAATAGATATTCCGGATGGAAAAACTCTATGCGGAATAAAGTGGCTATTCGGAACAACTGGGCTACTCGGAATACATGGGCTATCCGGAATAATAGATATTCCGGATGGAAAAACTCTATGCGGAATAAAGGGGCTATTCGGAACAACTGGGCTACTCGGAATAAATAGCAATCCGAAATAATTTTGCTACTCGGAATAAATGGCTATCCGGAATAACTGGGGAATGAAGAACAATAAGCAGAAATAACAGGGGAAGACGATTTTTGATCAAAATAAGCTAAATCTAACCAAAAGATTTAAACCAAACTAATCACTAATCATTTACTAACCATAAACAACAAATCCCAATCATAAAAACACGAAACCCACTAACTTTTGAAGATCAAAATCAACCAAACAAGAACTTTAAAACTTTAAATCAAAGAACAATATGAACAAGATGAAATGGAAAGATTATATTGATGATTAAGGTTTAAACAATCAAAGAAAAAAAATTAAAAGCTTACAAGATGAAGGATTCAACAAAATGAAAAATCACCAACACCTTAGTGGTGTTGGCTTCCTACGAAAGAAAAGAAGAAACTGGGAAATGAAAAACTAGCTCCAAATGTGTGAGGGGTTTGTCCTTATATAGGCTACTGGTTGGTTGGTGAAGTGGGCTTTCTTCCTCTCTTCTTGTCTTCTCGTCTTTTCAGAAAAGTTGACGTTTTCGATTCTGATTCGGAATTTGTCGACGATTAAATTCAACTCGTCTTTTAATTTCTTCGTTTAATAGACTTGAGTTCCTTCGACATATGTAAATCTTCCATCTTTGGTCCTTTTCTTTGATAAATCTTCAAATAGGCCCATTGACTTCAAATCTTTTGCATCTCTTGGACAATAGACTTCGTCTTGAGTCTTTTTCCTTGATAAACCCGTGCAATCCCATGTTTTCTTCAATATTCATCCGGTTGACTCTGAAAACACAATAAACACAAAAACCACGCATAATTCCAAACAAATGATATTAAATACGTGTTTTGGTCTTGTTTTAGTAAGAAATAAGTGGTAAAAGGATGGGTGTTTTCACACCTATCAAATCCCCTACACTTAACCATTGCCATGCCCTCATGCAATGCTTAGTGATAAAGAAATTTTACACTTTTCTCATAATCAATCAACCTTAGCCTTATTAAAATACTAAACAAGAATTAAAGTACTAAGAGAAATAAAAATTTTAAAGTACACAAAAGGATAGAAAACCATTTTCTCTTGAAAATAGCTATATGGAAATAACTTGCAAAGAGATCAAGGACTTACATTAGGGCTTTGGTGCTGCGAAGATTTATCACCCTCAAGTTTCACGTTCCCCAAACTAAGCTTAAAAACGAGATCATTGTTATTATAAGTTAGCAAATCAAACACTTACACACATGGCTTAATTACATGCTTAAACTCCCTTATTCCTAGAGGTATCTCTTATATTTTATTTTTGTCTTAAAATGATCATGAAGATGCATTTTTGGACTTATTTCGATAGTTTATTTAGGCTGAAAGCAATGTAGGACGATTTGATCAATAGTTAGCTAAAGGATAAAATCTCTTAAAACTGCTTCTCAGGATATCAAAAAGTTCATATCTTGGCATAACTCGGTTCACGATTTGAGACCTTTCTCGGGCCGATATTTGGCATGTACTTCATACTTCATATCTTGAGAGACGTGCTTGAGATAATGGTCTTCTCATCGTTAATAGAGTTTCTTCACTTGGAGACTTTTGAGGGGTACTCCAACTTTGTTGACCACGACTTCATGATTATTACTTCAATCGCTAATTGGGATTCTGAGATACAACGATCCGCCTCCTTTTCGGACTTGGATCTATTTATCCTCATACCTTGTTAGGGTCTTTTCGGATAGACTTCTCCATGATTTTTTATGGGAGTTGATTGCTTTTCGTCGTGAGTCTTGATCCTTCATATTGATTTAAGGAATAATGCTTTTCACATCACCTTGGATCCTCATGCCTTGTTAGGGCCTTTTCGGACTCGCCAATCTTCGCGCCCCGCTTCATAAGTTATGCCTTAGCTATGAACTCTTATCATTACCGAGCAACTTTTAAACGATCTTGGGCTAGAAGCTAAGTAACTTTTCAAATCGTACGACCTTACTTATTGCAGATAAATTATTAGCAAGTGATGGGAGAATGGGCAAATAATTACACCAAGTGAGCTTGTGCAAGAATACCGACTTATAATTGACTCTATCATTTCTCGTTCTCCACAATTTAAAATATCAAGTAATGAGACTCGTGGATACTTAGCCTAATAAACCAATTAAGGTCTACATGGTTAAGGATACTAGCTAGAATAAACTTGGATAAGTCTGTTCGGGTTGAGTCAAAATAATCGCAATTGGCCTAATATGTCAAAGATTTCAAAACTAGCTACACCACTTTATTAATATTTTTGACTTTATTGCGGGATATATACATATGAAAGCAACGATAAAAATGTAAAAATTACGACTACATGGCCAAAGTTAATTAAAAATTTGAAAAATGCTGAAAAAGATGATTTTCCGGTTAAATGAAGGCATTTTCATGGAAAAGTCCACTTAAAACTTCGATAGAAGTCCCCCCTACACTTAAGATAAACATTGTCCTCAATGTTTAAGCATGTGGGAAAATTCTCCCCTACACTTATGACATTGTGCACGTTGGTTAAATCAAGCTAAGGAAGAGACGACTAACGTGATCAATTTCAAATGTGAGTATGAAGAAAATTGAATCACGAAAGTTGAGAGATAGAACCGGATTTCGGATAACACGGGAGCACGTTTCTTCAAAGGTTCCAAAAGTGCATTCATCCCTGTAATCACATCACCACACAAAGACAAGCAACCTATAGAGGCCCCCTACACTTAGGTGGTTAAAACGGAAAAGGATAGATACTCGGGTTGCCTCCCGAGGAGCGCTTGTTTTTTATAACCGGCACGAGCCTGACTTGACCCAAAATTAGTTCATGGGAAACGTGGTGATGGATGGAATCATCTCTTAAGAGATGTCCTCACCAAAGTACAACTTCACTCGTTGGCCATTCACCTTAAAATTAGGTCCATTAGGTTGAGCGAGCTCGAGAGTACCATATGGAAAAATTTGGGCAATGGTGAATGGGCCGGACCAACGAGATTTCGGCTTGCCCGAAAAGATTTTCAACCGAGAGTTAAAGAGTAAAACTTTGTCTCCAACTTGGAACTCTCGGTTTTTAATCTTAGAGTCGTGAATGAGCTTAGTCTTTTCCTTATAGATCAAATAATTTTCATAAGCCTCATTACGGAGTTCATTCAGCTCATTGAGTTGGATCTTGCGTAGGTCACCGGCTTTGTTGATATCGAAATTAGCCCACTTCAAGGCCCAGTAAGCCTTGTGCTCCAACTCAATGGGGAGGTGGCACGCTTTCCCGTACACGAGACGATATGGTGTACAACCAATCGGAGTCTTGTATGCGGTACGGAAAGCCCACAAAGCATCATCAAGTTTATCAGCCCATGAGGCACGATGCTCTCCCACGGTTCTTTCAAGAATTCGCTTTAATCCTCGGTTAGAGATTTCAGTCTGGCCATTAGTTTGTGGGTGGTAGGCGGTGGAAAGACGATGATTTACACCATACTTAGCCATGACTCTTGCAAATTGGTCATTGCAAAAATGAGTCCCGCGATCACTAATAATGGCACGAGGCACACCGAATCTAGCGAATAGCGACTTCAAAAAGTTACAAACCACCCTTGCGTCATTAGTGGGTAAAGCTTTGGCTTCAACCCATTTGGAGACGTAGTCAACGGCTACAAGGATGTATTTGTTTCCTTTAGAGGAAGGGAATGGCCACATAAAGTCGATACCCCAAACGTCAAAGATTTCACATTCTTGAATGAAATTCTGAGGCATCTCGTCTTTATGTGTGATCTTGCCTTGTTTTTGGCAAGCATCACAACGTTTAACCATCTCGTGAGCGTCACGATAGATGGTGGGCCAATAAAATCCCGAGTCAAACACTTTTTTGGCGGTGTAGTTGGGACCAAAGTGACCACCGGTGGGTCCTTTGTGGCAAGCGTCAAGGATTTCTAAAGCTGTCGGTCCATCAACACATCAGCGAATAAGCAAATCAGCACATTGTTTGAAGAGAAACGGGTCATCCCAAAAGTAAGTCTTAATGTCTTTGAAGAACTTCTTCATTTGCTGGGATGTTAACCCGTCAACGAGAATTCCACCCGCCAAGTAGTTTGCAATGTCCGCAAACCACGGGGTTTAATCAGAATTCGAGTTGATAGACATTAAGGTTTCAAGGGGAAAAGAGTCATTGATCTCTTTGTTCGGATGATCCCCTTGAAAAGGATCCTCAAGTCTACTGAGATGATCCGCGGCTAGGTTTTCAGCTCCATTCTTATCACGAATTTCGATTTTAAATTCTTGAAGTAGCAAAACCCAGCGGAGAAGTCTTGGTTTGGAATCTTGTTTAGTTAACAAGTACTTCAACGCGGAATGATCGGTATAAACGATTGTGGTAGATAGGACAAGATAGGGGCGAAACTTTTCAAAAGCATAGACAACAGCTAAAAGCTCGTTTTTGGTTGTCGTGTAATGCAATTAAGCCCCCGTCATTGTCTTGCTAGCATAGTGGATTGGTTGGAAGTGTTTGTTCACTCTTTGGCCCAAAACCGCTCCAATAGCATAGTCGCTAGCATCACACATCAACTCAAAGGGAAGCTCCCAATTAGGGGTAACTAGGACCGGTGCCTTAGTTAGCTTATCCTTAAGCAAGTTGAAGGCTTCAATACACTCGGTGGAAAAGATAAAAGGAGTATCTTTTTCCAAGAGGTGGGTCATCGGGCGAGCGATTTTAGAGAAATCTTTGATGAAACGACGGTAGAAGCCCGCATGACTGAGGAAACTTCTCACACCCTTCACGGTTGAAGGTGGAGGCAACTTAGCAATAACATCGACTTTAGCACGGTCTACTTCAAGACCGGCTTTGGAGATCTTGTGTCCTAGCACAATGCCCTCTTTTACCATGAAATGGCATTTTTCCCAATTAAGAACAAGGCGAGTGTCTTCACACCGCTTAAGCATACGTTCTAAATTGACAAGGCAAGCAGAGAAAGAATCGCCATAAACCGAGAAATCATCCATGAATACTTCCATAGTTTCTTCAACCATGTCATGGAAGATCGCCATCATACACCTTTGGAACATCCCAGGAGCATTGCATAAACCAAAAGGCATACGTTTGTAAGCAAATGTTCTATAGGGACAAGTGAATGTGGTCTTTTCTTGGTCTTTGGGATTAATGGGAATTTGAAAATACCCGGAGAAACCGTCTAAAAAGCCATAATAGTCATTACCAGCTAGACGCTCGAGCATTTGATCCATGAAAGGAAGAGGAAAGTGATCTTTTCTCGTGGCATCATTGAGTTTGCGATAGTCGATACAAACTCTCCACCCAGTAACGAGACGAGTGGGAATCAATTCGTTGTGTTCATTGGGAACAACGGTTATTCCGCCCTTCTTGGGCACACAATGGACGGGACTTACCCAAGGCGAATCCGAGATAGGGTAAATCAAGCCGGCATCTAGAATTTTGATAACCTCTTGTTTGATGACGTCATGAATGCGAGGATTAACCCTTATTTGGCTCTGGATTGTGGGTTTAAAGTCATCTTCCATGAGAATCTTGTGAGTACAAAAGTTTGGATCAATTCCGCGGATATCGGAAATTTTCCAAGCAATTGCCTTCTTATGATCTTTAAGCACGGCGATGAGGCGAGATTATCTTCTTCTTTCAAGTCCTTAGCAATGATGACGGGCGACTTCTTCTTATCTTCAAGGAACACGTACTCGAGATGGGGTGGCAACTCCTTAAGTTCTAAATCCGGAGGATTTTCGATGGGAGGCGTATTCAAATTCGGTTCATCAATAGCAATATCATTGGGAGATGGTGGAGAAATATTGTCTTCTTTAAGAAGGTTCTCAATGAGGCGGAGATCTTCATCCCAATCGGTGGGAGAATCGTCATGTTCTAAGTTCACATCTCCCATGGTGGCTTCCAAATCTTTCCAAAGGAAATCACTTTCTCCAAATAGAGATAGTGATGAATCAATAGAGGAAACGGTCTCAACATTGGGAAGAGAGGTAGGAATACTTTTACAAGCATCTTTGAAGTGTTCTTCACAAGCCTCATCAAGAACGTCAATACAATTAACACTCTCGTATGAATAAGGTTGTTTAGAATGCTTTCCCATGTTGAAAACGATTTTATCGTCACCCACTCTCATGATAAGCTCACCCGCTTCAACATCGATGAGAGTGCGACCGGTCCTCAAGAATGGACGACCAACGATCAATGGCACACGAGGGTCCATGTCGTGTTCAACGACAACGAAATCGGCAGGAAAAGTGAATTTGTCGACTCCTACAAAGACGTCTTCGGCTATCCCCACTGGATAAGCAACCGTACGGTTAGCTAATTCCAAAGTCATTTTGGTGGGGACTAGCTCAGGGAGAGATAATTGCTTCCAAACGCTTAGAGGCATTAAATTAATACTGGCACCTAGATCGGTTAGGGCCATGCAATTCTCTACTCCCGGGAAGTTGCAAGGGATTAAGAAACGACCCGGATCACCAAGCTTGGTTGGCAATTTCCTTAAGAGCACTGCAGAGCAATTCTCATTAAGTTGGGTGTTAGCAATATCAAGAAGCTTCTCCTTGTCGCTAAGAAGATCTTTGAACATTTTCGCGTACTTAGGCATGTGAGCGAGAGCCTCAGCGAAGGAGATGTTGAAATTCAATTGTTTAAACATTTTGAGAAAGTTCGAAACCTGAATATCGTCCTTGCTTTTGAGCTTCTCTTTCCTCAACCTTGATGGATAAGGTATCTCGGAAGAAGAGGAAGTCTTTGGGATAGTAGGATCACTCACATCCTTGGGTGGAGGAGGGGTAGAAGTAAGAGGTGGAGGAATTGGGGAAGTAGACGATTAAGGAATAGGAGCAGGTGACTCAGTTTCCTTAGTCACAATCACCGGTGGAGGTATAGGAAGCTTGGGTTCCTTGGTACCTTTGCCACTGCGAGTGGTGATTGCTTTCATCTCCCCTCTTGGATTCGCAACGGTGTTACTCGGAAGAGAACCCGAAGAAGAGGATTGATTACCTTGGAAGAATCCAGCCATCATGTTCCTTAAGTCATTCGTTTGACTTGCCAAAGTGTTTCTCATATCAGCTCTCAGATCGTTTCCTTATTTCACCATGTCTGCTTTCAAGTTGAGCACTTCCCGCTGAAGATTTTCCACAATCACATCATTGGTCCTCATGTAGGTTTCAACATCTTGGTGCAATGCGGTGGGTTGGTTGGGAGGGGGAGCATGGTAGGCGGGTGGTTTATAAGCAGGTTGTTGGTAAACTTGGTTGTTTCTTTGAGGTGGATATGGTTGTTTGTGAGGTGGTTGGTATGGTGCACGAGGTTGTTGTTGTTGTTGAGGAGGGCGATTGAGGTTTTGTTGTTGGTTTGGGTTGGTAGGAGGAAAACCAGGCGGTGAGAGAAAGTTGTTTGAGCGATAGCTAAGCAAGTTGTGGTCTCCTTGAGGACGAGCTTGATAAGCGGCCGGAGGATAGGTACCTTATGCTGCATTAACATTCTCAGAAGGATAGTCTTGGGCGGTGGTACAAGTGGTGTAAGAGTGAGGACCCCCGCATATTTCACATGGTTGGCTGACAGCATTGACTTGAGCATTTTTAGCGTTGATGCTGTTGGTGTTGCTGGCGGTTTGGGCGGCAAGCGATTCAAGAAGCGTAGTAATTTTGTCAAGTCGCTTGTCGTTTTCACTAGTACAAGCACTAGCGGCATTGGTCTGAACACTCTTGGTTTGCACACGAGACTTATTTTCAATGATATCCCAAGCGGCATTAGAAGTCTTAACCAAAATATTACCCCCCGAGGCACTGTTTAGTGAATCTTGGTCATTCATGCTTAAACCATTATAAAAAGTGTTAATTTGGTGCGCTTTGGTAAAACCATGTTGTGGGCACTTTCTTAAAAGATCTTTAAAACGGTCCCAAGATTCACTAAAAGATTCATCATACTTTTGTTCAAAATTAATGATTTCATTCCGCAAAGCGGTAGTACGAGAGGGTGGGAAAAAGTAGTTTATGAATTTGGTCTCCAAATCCGTCCACGTCAGAATACTTTGTGGCGGTTCCTTTGCAAGCCAATGTCAGGCTTGTCCCTCTAAGGATAAAGGAAAAAGTTGTAAACGGATTACCTCTTGTGGAACACCATTGAATTTGACCGTATTCGTTAGTTGCAAGAACCTTTTGATGTGGTCATGAGGATCATCAATGGTACGCCCCAAGAATGGTTGAGCCGAGACCATCTGGATAAAGCCGGATTTGAGCTCAAAGTTGTTGGTTGCAATCGCGGGTATGACAATTGAGTCATTGTTGCCATCTACATGTGCTTGCAAAAGTTTAATCATCGGGCGATTATCCGGTAGAGGTTCATTGTTGCTGTTATTATTGTTGTTGAGAGGTGGATTGTTATTGTTGTTGTTGTTTTGAGGTGGATTGTTATTGTTGTTGTGTACACCGGCCATGTCTAAGTCTTCGAGAGGCTCGGGCTCTTGATAAGACGTTGATCGTGTACGCATGTACTTGTAAAAGAACTAACAAAGCAAACACGAAATATTTTTGGTTTTTATGGTTTTTTTTAAAATTTTTTTTTTATTTTTTTTATTTTTTTTTTTGAAAATTTTATATTTTTTAGGGTTTTTGAAAATTTTTATGAAAAAGTAACGTTCACGGTGAACGGATCCCAAAATCCAAGTTCTCACAAAAAACTGTTAGTCTTAACGAGAAGAGCCGGCAGCGGCGCCATTTGATACAATGGTTTTACTTAGGGTTCAATATTTAATCTTGGAATCTTCTCGAATTGATCACAGCTCAAAGTGGAATGATTGTTCTTGGTGACAAATAGGGGGTTTGGTTTTCTATTCTACTTAAAAGGTATATGAATGAAGTAAATAAATATTTAAACCAAAAAACCGTTAATGACATAAAACTTGAATTAAAATTAAACAATTAAACGATAAAGCAGTAAAATAACCTCACTGAAAACTAGCTTGATTCGGAATAATGTTGTTGATGTGGAATAACTGAAGACAGAAATGCTGTATTCGGAATAAAAGGTTATCCGGAATAAATGCTTATGTGGAATAATGGTGCTATCCGGAATAACTGGGCTACTCGGAATAAATATGCTACTCGAAATACATGGGGTATTCGGAATAAATATGCTACTCGGAATACATAGGCTATCCGGAATAATAGATATTCCGGATGCAAAAACTCTATGAGGAATAAAGTGGCTATTCGGAACAACTGGGCTACTCGGAATACATGGGCTATCCGGAATAATAGATATTGCAGATGGAAAAACTCTATGCGGAATAAAGTGGCTATTCGGAACAACTGGGCTACTCGGAATAAATAGCAATCCGGAATAACTTTGCTACTCGGAATAAATGGCTATCCGGAATAACTGGGGAATGAAGAACAGTAAGCAGAAATAACAGGGGAAGACGATTTTTGATCAAAATAAGCTAAATCTAACCAAAAGATTTGAACCAAACTAATCACTAATCATTTACTAACCATAAACAACAAATCCCAATCATAAAAACACGAAACCCACTAACTTTTGAAGATCAAAATCAACCAAACAAGAATTTTAAAACTTTAAATCAAAGAACAAGATGAAATGGAAAAATTATATTGATGATTAAGGTTTAAAGAATCAAAGGAAAAAGATTAAAAGCTTACAAGATGAAGGATTCAACAAAATGAAAAATCACCAACACCTTAGTGGTGTTGGCTTCCTACGAAAGAAAAGAAGAAACTGGGAAATGAAAAACTAGCTCCAAATGTGTGAGGGGTTTGTCCTTATATAGGCTAGTGGTTGGTTGGTGAAGTGGGCTTTCTTCCTCTCTTCTTGTCTTCTCGTCTTTTCAGAAAAGTTGACGTTTTCGATTCTGATTCGGGATTTGTCGACGATTAAATTCAAATCGTCTTTTAATTTCTTCGTTTAATAGACTTGAGTTCCTTCGACATATGTAAATCTTCCATCTTTGGTCCTTTTCTTCGATAAATCTTCAAATAGGCCAATTGACTTCAAATCTTTTGCATCTCTTGGACAATAGACTTCGTCTTGAGTCTTTTTCCTTGATAAACCCGTGCAATCCCATGTTTTCTTTAATATTCATCCGGTTGACTCTGAAAACACAATAAACACAAAAACCACGCATAATTCCAAACAAATGATATTAAATACGTGTTTTGGTCTTGTTTTAGTAAGAAATAAGTGGTAAAAGGATGGTGTTTTCACACCTATCATCCTCCTCCTAGAATACGTACTCAAGATGAGGAGGTAAATCTTTCAACTCAAGGATTGGAGGATCCTTAATTGAAGATTTGGGCTCGATACTCATGACCTCCTCGGGTGGAGGAAATGGGAAATTGTTAAGAAAATCCTTAATAATCGAGAAGTCCTCATCATTGTCGAGGTCTTCGTCTCAAGTACATGGAATATCAAATTCTTCCAACGTAAAACCACCACCTTCAAATGGAGTGAAGGATGGTGTCGAATTATCAAGAATAGGATCGAGTATAGTGGGATTGCCACTATTTTCATCGTTACCAAAACCTAAAACTTTTTGTGAAAATTACTCGTAAACGACATCGATCATATCAACGAGGTTTATGGTCGTGACGGAATAAACATGAGAAAGTTGAGATTTTTGTGTTGTGTTTATAACAAGTTCCTCGCCGTTGAAACGTAAGGTGATTTTTCTAGCATGCACATCAATCAATGCCATAGACGTATCTAAAAACGAAAGACCTAAAATAAGAGGAACTTGAGGATCCGTGGGAATATCGACAACGATAAAGTCTATCGGATAACAGAACTTTCCCACTTTCACAAAAACGTCTTCGGCTAATCCACATGCGGGAATCGTGGAATGATCGGCCAATTCGATAGACATTAGTGAAGGAGTAAGATTAAGAAGATTGAGTGACTTGAAGATTGCAAGTGGCATCAAGTTAATACTAGCACCAAGATCGGCCAAGGCATAGCATTCTTCCATATCTTGGATTGCACATGGAATCAATAATTTACCGGGATCACCGACTTTTTGAGGTATGTGGTTAAGATAAACCGATGAACAACTAGACAATTGTTGCAATTTCTCCTTGTTGTTTAACATACTCTTAAAGTTAGCGGCAAATCGAGGCATCATGACCAAAGCATCGGCAAAACTTATATTGAAATGCAAATCACAAAACATTTTCATAAAAATGTCAAATTGGTAATTGTCGCGCTCTTGATGTTTCTCCTTTCTAAGTCTCGATGGATAGGGCAAAGGTGGTGTGGGTTGAGGCATAGGCATAGCCATTGGAATCTCGGGTTCCAAATGTGGTAATGGGTCAACCGTAGGTGTGGCATGAGCGGTACTTCGTGGGATTGGGACATGCTCCTTTTCGACCACCACCTCGGGTTCTTCCTTAATTTCCTCCCTCGTTGGAGTAATTGGTTGAGGAGTCGGTTCCTTAAAGGTCTTACCACTTCGTGTGGTAATCACTTTCATCTCTCCCTTCGGGTTTGACACGGTGTTACTAGGAAGACCACCCGAAGTAGAGGCTCTACTCATCATGGTAGCATCTAAAAGCCTATTTTCCATCTTTTTACGTTCCTCCCTATCTTGCTCTTTCTCGGCTTTTGCATTTTGCTCCAACCTAAGTAAGGCTTGTTCAATCTTATGTTGTCCTTGTTCCATTTTTTGTTGGTTTTGTTGGAGCCTAACCACATTCCCTTCCAATTTGTGACTTTGAGTTTCAAACTTAGCCCTTAGGTTACTAACATCATTTGCCATGTTTGTGCACCTATCATCATTAGCCTTAAAATAGTTCCAAATCTCCGGTGGAATGTCTTTTGGTAATGCATTTGAAAGCCCTTGATTAACATTTTGGAAATCATGATTTTTATTTTGATTTTGCAATTGACCACTAGTCCCTTGATTCCCATTGTTGTAATTGTTACCCTTATAGTTGTTCTTGTAACCACCTTGATTGTTTCGGTAATTGTTAGCATTTTGATTTGGTGGAAAACCCGGTGGATTCAATTGATTAGTGCGGGTAACTTAACCGTTTTGGTTATAAGTTTCCACGGCCGCGAAGGCACTCGAAGTGTTACCACCGTTGGTAATGCACTCGGAGTAATCGTGAGCTCCACCACAATACATATTAGAAACCTCAACTGCTTTAGCCGTAGAGAGAGTGGGTTGTTCACCTACTTTAAACTCAATTAACAATCCCTTAAGCTTATCAAAAATCTTGTTTTCCAAATTAGCCTCTATTTGGAAAGCATCGATGGTATGAGACAATGAAGGTGAAGTCGAAGACGAAGCCTTATGAACACTCGACGTGCTACGAGGACAATAGACCTTAGACCTATTCTCAATGATCAACAACGTTTCCTCGACCGTTTTACACAAAAAATTACCACTCGCGGCGGCATTAAGATAATCACGCTCATGATCGTTCAAGCCATTGTAAAACGTGTCAATTTGATGCAAGTCAGAAAAACCATGATGAGGAAATTCGTGCAACATTTCTTTAAACCTATTCCAAGCCGTTGAAAAACTCTCATTATACTCTTGTGAAAAATTTAAAATCTCGTTTTTCAAATGCGTAGTCTTAGAGGGCGGAAAAAATTGGTTCACGAACTTAGAACCGAGATCCTTCCACGTCAATATAGAATTGGGTGGCTCTTTCTCTAACCAAATTTTTGCGGGCCTCGCTAAGGAATACGGAAAAAGCATCATCTTAATCGAGTCGTTAGAGACGTCCTTAAACTTGCAAGTGGCGGTAAGACGATTGAATTGGCGTATATGGTTGTGCGGGTTGTCCTTTTCATCAGCACGGAATTTGTTGTTTTGGATCATCGACAACAAACCCGTCTTAACTTCAAAATTCTCCGCAAGGATGGCGGGAATCACAATAGCCTCTCCATAACCCTCGGTGGGTGCTTGAAGTAACTCCATCATAGTTTGATTAGCCATAGTGACTTCTTGTTCTACGATAGGTTCGTCAATAGGAGATTCCTCACTAGAAGGCGTTCCTTCCTTTCGGTTTCTTTGTTTACGTGCACGTCTTGCTTGGTTACGAGTTTCCATAAACGTCACGTACAACGTGGGGATGAGCAAAGAAGATTCTTTTTGGTGTTATTAATTTTTCCAATTTTTTTGTGGTTTTTGAATGTTTCTACTTTTTTTTGGACTTTGGTGATTGTATTAAGTAGACAAAAATCTACAAATCTCCTCCTTAATCAAATCTCTTGATTACAGAAGCCTCAGGGAATGAAAACGATCACGTGAAGTGAACGCCTTCGATGACTTTAGAACGTTGGTGGAACACCAAAACGTTCAAGAGGGTTTAATCAATTGAAACCAAGAAAATATATATGATACTTAGATAATACTTTGGTTGGCAAACCCTCGATTAGCCCTTTTTATCTAAACACGCACAAGCAAGCAGGGAAACGAGGCGGCGCGAAGCACTTAAGAGCCTTTTTCCTTAGGGTATATTTTATAATACCCGTCTTATACCCACCTTATAGTTTGTGTTTATCAAAATTAAGCTTCACAAAAGTAATTATCTATTTCGCCTTTTTTCTTGTTTGAGATTCGAATACAATGATCGAGTGATGAAATCCCGAATCAAGGTTGTGTTTTCACACTTTTCGAGTACTTGTGAGTTTATTGTTTTACGTATACAATATAGTAATATTCACACAAAAACCAAAATGATGGTTGTAATTTCACACTCGTTTAGGAAAACGAGGTAAAAGCGGTAAGTATTAAGTGTTCGTTTAGGAAAACGAAAGCACTTATGACCCTTTGTGTGGGATCGTTCTCAAGGAGGCTTGGTGTGTGTGTTAAGAAATGATTAACTTTTAGATTAATATTGATGAAAGTGAGAAAGAAAAAGACGAATTATGCCAAAAATTACCCTACGACGTAAAAAACACAAAATCGTAAAATTCGACGAAAAACGAAAGTACCCTAAAAATTACCAAAAAATTCCCAAAAATCAATAAAAATGTAACTAAGACAAAAATGCAAGCCAAAATTTCCAAAACTTTTTTAAAAGTTTTATATTAATTTTTAATTTTCAATAAAAAACCAAAAATTAAATAAGATAAAAAAATAAGTCAAAATGAAAACTTTTCTTTTGTAAACCTCAAAAATACTTTTAAAAACCTAAAAATGATTTTTCCAAATTTTTAAAATACTTTTTACTATTTTTTAATGACTTTTCAGAATTTTATCTAAAGATAATCATAAAAAACAAATGAAAAACGTAAAAAATAAACTTTTTAAACTGAAAAGTCCTAAATGTTATCAACAATAAAGGAAAAATGTAAATACCTAAAAAGTTAACTTAATTAGCTGGAAAATGCTTATTATAAGCTGCCTATTTTGAAAAGCCCAAAACAAGATTACCTTAAGTACTTAACCAATGCAACCCCAGACAGTAAAGTCCCTAGGGCGCATTGGTTAAAGCTTTGGTGTGTGAGAGGGGTGGCGCAGGTTCGAGTCTTGGCCACGTCCTCTTTGATAGAACTTTATTTTTTCAAACTGATAACTAGCACTCTCAGTAATATCAAAACACAAATTAAACCCAAAATTTAGCAAGATTAAGCCTAAATCAAACTCAAAACGTGCCCAGTTCTAGATATGATGCTACAGTATGAATATATGCAAAAAACAGAGTTGTCCGAGATGTGTATCGTTCTCTGATGACAATAGGAATTGTCACAGTATGCTTGAGACCTTGATTCTTGGTCGTTTGATGTGATTAGCTTGGTGGTTTGGCAAGATAAGGCACCCCAAAAGTCAGTTGACTTGTGGGAGTCACAAATAACTCAAACATAAAGCAAATATCCACACCATATTGCAAGGAATAATCTTAAAAAAAACAAGAATGTTCAAGTTCTAAGCAGGCAACTCTTTGCTGATATATATGACCATATGATGAGATATAAATTGTCAAATATATATTAATATGTTACCAAACAATAAACTTAACATAAATTAACCCTAAATTGCTATAAGTTCTAACAAAGATAAAGATTTCAGATTCCAAAGGTACAAAATCAAGTTTGTTTTAGCAGATTAGCTATGAACACCTTTTTAACAATTTTCAAGCAAGCAAACCCCTACAACATGTTTACAAACTTAAACCATGGCATAAACTAGCATAATAAACTGCATTAAACTTGTTCAAACCAAAATCAGAATTTAAGTGACTCCTAAAATCTTTCAATCAGTATTACCAAACACCCCTTTATAAACTGAAAACCAATTTTTACAAGCCAAATTGTGTAATAATCTAACAGTAACCCTAACAACTACCAATCTAACACAGATTTTAACAAAGAGCAAGATTTCACCCAATCAAAACACCTTCATTCATCAGCATCATGAGAATCATATAACATGCAATATTCAAGAAATAAAAAAAGGAAAAGGAGAGAATTGTTTCACCTCCCCCCAATGGCTTCCTATGGGAGGCAACAATGCTCCCCTGAGCTTGACCAACAACTAGGTCAAGCCAGGGGTTCTTGGTAAGTATGAAAGATGGATAGAGCTTGATGACAAGGCCACAACAACCCCTCAACCTTGAATGAAATGAAATTTTAGTTTCCTGCACAATCACCACAAGGAAAATCAAACTGAAAAGCTCCAAACCAAGAGCTTTTTAGGGAGCTTTTGGTTTAAGGCCTTTGAGTAGTAAGGGTAAGAACAAGGAAATTGGAACAAACAAGAAGATTACCACCTCACAATCTTTATTACCCAAGTTCTATACCCACTGAATCTTGATATATATTTGATATCAGGGTTCTATGGTCATATAAGAGTCCAAATAAGCAGCTTATGTGGCCTAAAAACCTTCTTGCTTAACTGAAAAATATCTGAAACTTAAAACAGATTTGAAGGAAAATGTTTACAGTAACTTAAAGATTGCTTTTTTAAAACCGATTCAAGGAAAACTAAACATGAAAAGTAAATGGGAACTCATTCTTTCTCATCATCAAACTCAACACCATTTCATTCATCAATAAAACTGGATTTACAAGGCTTGTGAAAAAGGAGAAAAAACAAGAACAACTTAAACTGAAATCATACAACCATTTATATAATAGGGTGTACTAGGTTCTAGAAAAGTAAAAAGATGAAAACCCTAATTGCTTGCATTTCCTAATATACCCTTAGCTTGAAATTGAAGCAGGTCAAGATTCGAGCCATGTGATGTTTCTTGGCTTGTTGTGGGGATGCCAGGTATACCAAGATGTTTTTGGAACGTTGGATGAAAAGAAAAATCCATATAGCCGTTGATGAGCTCGTACCCATTTTTTTTCTTGTGCAGGGGAGGGTCAGGGGTGTCACATGTGTGAGTGTGAGATGTTTTTGGGTTGTGGGTTTTGATGATATTGGGGTTAATTAACAATTTGGACATTAAGGGGAAAACTCCCTTTGAATTGGACTGAATTAGGACTGGGATTTAGTTAGGGTTTATGGTGGGAAGGAAAAGGGTTTAATATGATTTAGGGTGGATTAATATTTAAAAACGTGTTAGGGAGGGAAATTATTAACTGATTTATTAATCAGTTAATATACATGGTGGAGGGTGATGTGGGTAAAGTGAGGGTTGTGATTGGTGGAGGGTTTGGGTGAGGTGACGTGTCAGGAGGAGAGTGGTGGTTTCATCTTTGATTGTCTGCCACAATTGGCCCTCATGGTTTATAAATCGTTTCTTAGCAGCTGAATATTCATTCTCTTTGTTATCAAAGTTTATAAACTTTGAATTTGGCCACAAATCTTTTCCAAAAGGATTTAAAAGGGCTTGTTTTGTAATTCTTTGATATTTGAAGGACCAAATTTGACATGTCTTCAATCTTCAAGGTCTTCACTTGTTTCTTTGTCTTCATGGAGGACAAAAAGTGACAATTCTTCAAATATGAGGGACCATTCTTGCCAATTCTTCAAAGTTGAGGGTCCTTTTTGTAATTTTGACAAACTTTAAGGACCAAACTTGTAATTATGAATATACAAGGGTTTAAAGTGTCAATTATTCAATATTGGAGGACCCTTCTTATACAATCTTCAAATCTTCAAGGGTTATTCTTGGAAAATCAACACTAGGGCTTGGTTTGTTGTGCGGCTTCGTTTCCCGTGTTCGTTTTTTGCTTGTTTCTTGTGATCTTTTGTCATTTTCTCAATATCCGTACCTAAAATACACATGTAACAAACACAAACATATATTTGGCCTTTTTGATGATATCTAATGTATTTTAAGCCCGTTTTGGACGATGAGACTATGTAGAAAAGAAGTCTTATCATTAACCTTCAAAGGTGTAGTGATGGGCCCCAAAACGTAAAGAGCATAATGAACTTCTTAGGTTAATGCAATTCTTAATGTGATTTATAACAGCACTATAAGATACATCCACTCAGTCAATCACGGGTTTTCTTGTCTTAGTATGATCATAACTTCAGTGCACTTTTGAGAGAATTTGACATTCTTGTTAACCTTCTAAAGTGCAGTTTTGATGGAGCCCAAAACTTAAAGAGCATAACGATCTTCTTAGGCTAATGTAGTTTTTAATGGGTTTGGATGATGTATACACACCTATCAAAGTAAAATCTTGACTTTTGAGCCATTACGAGATGTTAAGTCTGCTTTTGCTACATTGTGTAGGGCGGAGTCACACAAGAAAAGTCATGGTCAGTCTTATGGAAAAAAAAGGTAGTCAAACTAGATTTATTGTTAAGACTAATGCTGGAACACAGAATAATAATAAATTTGCTATATAAAATAGGAGATTTGTTAGAAACGCTAATCTTGTGTATAAGCATTATAATATGACTAGTATACACGATGGATATGCGTTTTAATATTGTGAGGCTATCATAATGGTTTTAAGAAGAGGAACTTTAATGCTCAGTTTGCATGTACCAACTCTAAAAAAAATACAGTTCCAAATAGGTATGATTCTAATGATAATATGGTGCATTCTCTTACAAGTGATAAGTATAGAAAACTTATAAATATGTTAAGTATCTTAGAGGGGTAATGTTAGAGAAGCTCAGGTTAATGCAGTAGGTACCTTTGCTTTGGGGTTATGTCATAAGTTATGTAGAATTTTTAATAACATTCTAATATAAGTACGTATAGTACTTTTGTTGGGTTGATCATAGTTTCAGGGACAAGCCAACACATCATTTATTGTAAAACCTTGCTTTATGACATTGGTGATGTTTCTCATTTAAATATTACTGTTGCACATCCTAATGGTACTATGAAAAAGGTTAAGCAAGTTAGAAGTTTTAAGTTGTTCAAAAAATTGGTTTTAAAAGATATGTTGGTTGGACCTGGATATCATGTGATTCTTTTTTCTGTAAGCAAGTTAAGTAAAAACAATAATGTTGTGGTTAGATTTAATGATAAAAATTTTTTATGTAGGATTCAGCTCAAAAATCTCTGATGGAAACCAGTAGTGAGAATTCTGACCTATATTTATATGATATAGGCAAGAAACATATTAATACTAACATAGGTATCTGTTATTTGTCTAAGTGTCTTTGATATAATAGACTTGCCATCATGCTGACCAACTTATTGAGGTCTAAAAAGATACATTTATTAAAATATATAATCTAACCTATATTAAATTAATAACACACGAGTATAACGCATCGAAAAGAAAAGGACATAACATACATATTTGACATAAGTAAGAGGAAAATGAAACCATACCTTCTTGCAACAAAGCAAGTAACGTACTCGATATATCTTTGAGAATACACACGTGTGTCAATCACGTGTACCTAAAGATTCGACTAAGTCACTAAACTAAGTGACTTCTACGTATATTCACACTACATGTTACCCAATATACTTGGAATGCTAGTAGGTGAATAATATTTTGGCCTAGGTCTTGAAACATCAGGAACCAAAAAAAAACTCTCAAAATTATTATTTAAAAGGTAACTGATATTTATCATCAAGTCATAGGTTGTATATATCAATGCCCGTTAGGGGTATCACGAGGCTGGGTGAGGCCAATGCTTGCCCGTGACCCTGCTAAATCATTCCTAGCTCGCGCATGAGGAAGATAAGAAATGACTCACAACGGTGAGATGCTCACATTTCCTTTATTGTGTAAATATGGGCCCCCGTCAAACGGATATCTTAATTATTAAAAAACTTTTACTTCATTTATCCCCGATAAATACATTTCAAAACACACTAATTTTTACACAACAAAAAATATAACTTCTGCACACACACTTTAAAACAATTTCAACCACAACTCAAGAAAATCATATGGATTTTCTAGAATTGACCGAAATTTTGACGAAAGAGAAAAAACAATACGACGTTATTTAAATGTTTTAAGCAAAGTGTTGTCATTTTTTGTTTGTTTACCAACACCAACACCAATGTGACGAAAAAGGACTAACATACCTCGTAATTACTATCCTGCTCATGATAATCTAGTCGTTGCCTACTTTAGTACAATTTGATGTTTTCGGAAGAACATTTTGAGGAGAGGTTCCGAATGAGTCGAAAGCTATTCATAAATATAGTTGACCAAGTCACACTTCATAGTGATTACTTTCGTGTAAAAGAAAATTGTACCAGAAAGCTAGAGATTTCACAGTTGTTAAAATAGACCGTAGCGATTCGTCAATTGACATACAACATCGTTCCATATGTCCTTGATGAATATTTGCAAATGGGTCACCTCACTTTTCGAGAAGCACTTGATTATTTAATGGAGGTTTTTGGACCGGAGTTTTTGCGAAAACCAACTACCACTGATATTGAAAAGCTATATACGCGTAACGAAGAAAAACACGGGTTGCCCGGAATGATAGGAAGTCTCGATTTTACAGATTGGGTGTGGTTTGGTTGTCCAATCGCACACAAAGCGCAATATTGTAGATGTGATCATGAACTAGATCTATTCGTTTGTTGGAGGGTGTCGTATTGGAAAACTTATGGATACGACACACATTTTTTGGAGCTGTAGGATCGAACAAAGACATAAAGTTATCCAGCAATCCCGTTACTCAACGATCTCAAACTAAGATAAGCAACCGATAACCCATTTGTTGTCAATGATGTAACTTACCCATGGGTATACGATCTTTGTGACGGAAAATATCCTGAATGGGTTCCATTTATTAAGTCAGTTACAAATTTAGCCGTGGATGACTACAAAAGTTTACGATATAAAGCAATCCATGAACCAGCAAGGAAATATGTAGAACGTACTTTTGGTGGCCTAAAAAGCAATGGCCTATATTAGTCATCCCAACGAGATATCAAAGACAAATTAGCACGTATAATGTATACATGCATCATATTTCATAATATGATTACCCAAGACTGTTAAGCGGCAATAAGTCCAACATGGCATGATGAGGAACAACATCGATATGATGATCTTATTCGATCGTATGAACAAATGTACAAAATTATGAGGTACATCAAGTCATCAGAAGCACATCAAAGGCTAAAATCATATTTAATCGAACACGTTTCTCGTAATGGTTAAAATTTTAATGTAATATTTTATTTGGTGTTTTTTAAATTTTAAATAATGTTTTTAATTTTAATGTAATTTTTTTATAATTTTAATGCAATGTTATTATTTATTAATTAATAAATGTATTATTTTGAATAAAAAATTAATTTGTCTGGTAAAGGTGTCCGATTACTGATAAGACTGAATTGTGAGAGAAAGTGAAAGTGAAAAGTAGAACACGTTAAGACCGAGTCTAGTTAGAACTTGAACTCTATTAAGTCTTGAATTCTATTTAAGACTTATTTTTATTTTTAACTGTAACAACAAATGTCTATGATATCTTTAATTTAAACCCAATCAATCTTCATATTCACTCAAATCTATTTTTCATTTTTTTTAATAATTAAATATTATATAAACGATAAATCGCCAATCGACAAAAAATACACAATTACAACAAGAATTAAATAATTTTTTATAGATAGCACATGTATAAACTTTCGACGATTTTGTTTTTTTTTCCCAAAATCATATATACTTTTAAAAAATCATGTATAATTTCAAAAAATCATATACGAATCATGTACTATTCGTGATACGAATCATTTACTATTCGTGATACGAATCATATATAATTTCAGAAAATCATATATGACTCGTGATACGTATCATATATGATTTTTCAGACAAAAAAAAACTGTCGAAAGTTTATACATGTGTCTCTCGATAGATGATTTAGTTCTAGTCGTAATAATATGTTTTATTTTGTGTAACGATTAGTTGTTTATAAAATACTTAATTTTAAAAAATTATAGAAGTAAGTTTTTTTTTTAAATAAGAAAAATAAATTAATGGAATTGATTTTGTGAGTTTTGAGTGGTATTAAGGTTTTAAATAATCATGAAAGAGACTCCATATCACCCTCTTTCCCAAGTACCTTTCTGAAAAAGTAATTTCTAACTCGAGTTGACTTTGCTAAGCTATAGGATTACGTTAAAATGAAATCATGATGTGGTAATAGATTACATCATGTTAAATTCAAAATAATATGTTACTTACCAACGCGTTCAATACGTTATAAGTGAAATATAATAAACTATTCTAACATATTATGAGTTATTTCCTCTGTCTTAAAAGTATTGTGAATAGACAAAAATCTCATATTTTAAGGAAAACATAATTATTATAAAATTATTTCTCATATTTTTTATAAAATAACAGTTTTACTATTAAATAATTAATTTAAAATATTTTTAATATTTGTAATAATAACTACAAGTGAGGTAACATGGTAAATTGTACTAAATTTTCAAACTGTTTTTAAAAATGGAAAATAATTTTGGGACAGTCTGAAAAGAAAAGATGGATAATCATTTTAAAAAATATTTTGTTTTTGAAAAGGCAAAAAACTCACGTTTTAGGAATATATGTTAATTTGAGCTTATTAACTCACTTTTCGTAACTCCGGAAAAGGTTAACTAATTATTAGCTTTTTTAAAATCTAAAATTCCCTGCAAGACCTATCAATTTTCTTTTGTTGAACTTACTCAAAAGACACTTTATTGCTAGTTTAGATATCACGAAAAACTAGTAACTAACGCAGTTGATTTGAAAAATCAGACTATGAGCATTGTTAAACGAATACATGAAAAACTTGCCCTATGGGTCAAGGCACCTTGTAGTATATGTCGCGCAAATGCTTGCCATACTAGATCAAACTAGTGCCACCATGGATTGATATATTGTGACAGTCAAACCAACGTATGTTGACTGTTACTAAATAAATTCTATATTATATCTTCAAAATGTTAATCAGAATATTATAACCTTAAAGAAACAAGAAATATTCAAGTCAAAATAAAACAATCTGGTCACCAACATACCTTATAAATACGTAACTCAAAATCCTTTCATGCAGATCAATCATCAAAATCCTACAGATTTTACGCTTTTCTCTCTTATACACAACTCGTTTTCATCATTTTCTTGTTTCTTACGTATCCAATTCAGGTACACAAGACGCGTGCATCATGAGACAAGAAACCAAAAGTTTAGCTATAATTGCATCACTACTTTTGTTATTCATGAGTTTCGAGTGTAATGCAGCTAGTAGACCCTTTGGTGGAAAGCTTGAAAAAGTTTGGATGAAGACGGAAAATCTTTTGTTATCATCACTACCACGAGGCCCGGTGAGACCACCAGGGAACGGTTGCAATAATACAGGAAATGGTGGTAATCCTTGTATTGGATCCAGGAAGCTTGCAGGTCCTGTTAATGGTGTGGCTGCTCCAACACAAACATTGGCGACTCATACTAATGTATAAAATTAAGGTTCTCAAAAATTGGAAGAAAGTGTAAACTGGATCATGTTAATTAGATACGACATCATTAAACACCATTTAGATTTTAGGCACCTGCTAATTTGTTGTTCGCGACAAAATTCTTTAATTGTTTTTGTACAAGTAATTGTTGTTAAGTTCCATCTACTAATCACCATTCATATATCAAATTTTATTTATTTATGATATTCCCTTGTAATTAGATCAAAACTAACTAATAAGTTAACTGTAAACTAACCCGTGGTAAACTAACGTAAATAAAACTTTTTAAACAATACGTAAATGACACAGATATAAGTTTGCACCACTTTTTCTCATAAAAATTTCATTGAAACCCGGAAGTTAGCAAAGAAATTAGTACATCAAGAAGATGCATTCGAGGATATCATCTTTCCATAAATCGGGCAACCATCTTTACTTTGGGTTTCATATGCCTGTAGGAAAAGCTTAGATTGTGGAAGATATAGCTCGTAGTAGCTATAAGTGTTGGCTTGTTTAATTTGTTTATGTTTTGTATAGCCTGTGGCTTTTTGCAGTTTCTATCTTGGAAGGTCCAAACTGGTACGGGTGTTTACAAGAGCTACTCAACGCGTAATACACTACATTGAGAAAAAAATTATATTCTGGACTCGATCTCCCTTTTCCAAGTTTGTGTTAGAATTATAACCGCTTAGGTCAATTGGTGTGGAGGCCTGAGTATTAGATTAAGGCATGTAACAATAACAAAGTCAGTGATCACGGAACATGCACGCAAATGACAAAACCCTCTTTTATTTTGTTAGCCTCGTAAAGAACCGGATGCAACTAGCCTCGTAATAGTAGTCATCATGAGGGGTTAAACGAGCTAATCTAAAATCCCAAGATACTACCTTTTTCTGCAAATGATCTTACCCTGAAGATACTTATTGCTAGGGTAGATATCAAGAAAATTAGTAACTAATGCAGCTTGAGTAAGTGTTCGGCATGCAAAATCAAATTAATGACACCATGCATTTGATATATATTGTGAAAGTCAAACCATTATATATTGACTGTTACGTATTCAATCTTCAAAACCTTAATCAGAATATTATAACCAACAACCACCCTAAAGAAACAACAAATATTCAAGTCAAAATTAAACAATGGTCACTAACATATCTTATAAGTAACTCAAAATCCTTCATACAAATCATTCATCAAATTCCTAAAGATCTTACCCCTTTTTCTCTTAAAATGCATACAGCCTCTTTTTATCATTGTCTTGTTTCTTACGTTCCAAGGTACACAATAAGTACATTATGAGACATGAGACTAAAATTTTTGCTATACTTGCATCACTAGTATTCATAAGTTCCAGTCTACTATAGAAATACTACAAAATTTTGCACATTTCTCTACTAATACTTTTTTAATATAAAAAACACAATTTTATTATAAAACTTTTATCTATTGAAATCTCTAAGTAATAGTAGGTAAAGATCAATGCCTACTAAAAATAAGAGTAAAGAAAAGTTTTGACCCTTTTAATATCTATAAAATGAGTAAGGATAGACCTTTAGTGCCCCCCCCCCCCCCTTTTTTACTTTTATTCTTTGAGTAAGAGTTGATAAAAAAAAAGAAAAAGAATAAGCAAAAGATGATAGCACTAAAGGTCTATTCTTACTCATTTTTTAGTCACCAAAAGAGTCAAAACTTTTCATTACTCTTATTTTTAGTACGCATTGTATCTTTACCTACTCTTATTTAAAGACTTTAATAGGTAAAAAATTTATGATTCTTTTATATTAAAAATATTAGTAGAGAAATGTCCAAAATTTTGTAGTGAAAGTAGACCCTTTAGTGGTGAGCTTGAAACAATTTGGATGAACACATAAAATCTTTTGTTATCATCTCTACCACGAGGACCGGTGAGATCACCAGCGAATGGTTGCACTAATACGGGAAATGGTGTTAATTCTTGTATTGGTTCAGGAATTGAAGCTTGCATGTCGTGTTGGTGGTGTAGCTGCTCCAACACAATTATTGGCGATTCATGCTAATGTCTAATACAGACTATTAAGGTTCTCAAGAATGGGAAGGATGTGTAAAGATCATGATGATTAGATATGACTGTTAGATGATTAGGTTAGTGAACCGAACCTAATTGAGGGCTTGAGTGAAAGTTTATGGACGTAAATTTAATAGTCGTGTGTTAGGATCGAACTCGAGATCACGGAATTGCACACAAAACATAAAGAGATAATTTTTTTTAATAAATATATATTTATATGTTTATTAATTCAATCGAGCTATAAACTTTAACGTTCCTTAAGTATTAAGAGTTAAGTACTAACGATCGTTTTGGAATTATATGGAAGAGGAAAAGAAGGTTCCGGAACACCCCTAAGGGGTGTTTCGACCGTCGGCTAAAGAGAACAAGGGGAAGAGGTTTTTGCCTTATTTAGTTTTGTCTTGAGCTACAAGTTTTCTATGCCTATATAAACACCCCTAAGCCTTCACAATTTTTACTCCGTCTTTCTCCACTTCTCTCTTTTACGACCGATCGGCCAAACGCACCCTTTAAGGTTTTTGTTTGGTTTTCTTGAATCAAGTCCTAGCCCCTCTCTAGGGTTGTTGGAATGATTTTCCACATTACATTTAAGCTCGGTTTTAACGTACTAGTATTACGGTTAACTCGTTATTAAACGTGTGTACAAAAGCGTAATATAGTCTTACTTTAGACTATATCTTGGTGATTCGATATAAACCTTGATTCAGTGAATTTGTTCTTGTTGATGGAAATTGCATTGCAAAAGCTATGTAACCCGAACTCGATTAATTATGAATATGTTATTATGATCGTGTTAAATCACTTCCGCTATATTTGCTTTGATCTTTGTTTAGGGTTTTAATAATTGTTATGAACTTTATAAACCTTCAGTGGCATCGAGAGCCGTTATAACATGTTATAATTATTGAAATTTAAAGGTTTTTTAACTAATAATTGTTTTGAGTTAAAACTACATGTTTTTGGGTTCTAAATTTTTTTTGAGGGTTTTGTTTGGGGCGTTTATAAGTGTGAAAACACTCATCAATAATGATCCAAAAACTAATTAAAACATAGTCAAATACATTATATTTAACTGAAAAATATCATAATTACGTGGGTATTTGTGTTTCATGTGTTTTCGGGTAAGAAGATACATTTTTGAGCAAACACGCGCTTTCAAGGGTTTTATCTGACAAAAGACGAAGAAAAGGCCAAAAAGGATCTAACAATGACCATAAGTCCAAAGAGAATGAAGATTAGAGGACTATTGTTGTTGATTTTACAAGATAAAGGTTCAAATAGAAGAAAAGCCCAAAAGTTACAAAAACAGGGACTGCTTTTGCCAATTGATGAAAGTTTATTCCACTTGGACCAATAAGAAATCAGTATAATGGTGCGCATGGATCACTAAATCCCACCAATTATATTTCTCAATATAGATAGCAATCCGTGTATTCTCCTAAGAGCCAACTAGATTGTAACACGACATCTAATTCATCATCAATAAATTCAGGGGGCTAGAGACGTTTTCAAGAAAAGGATAAAAGATCAAAGTTGCTCGTTTTGACATTCTCTACAAGCCTATGTAACTTAATTGCTATCGATTTACCTCAAGAGAATAAACCCAATTTTCTGGAAATCGGGATGAACACTTGGATCCACGTGGAGCTCTCTGATTGGTGGTGACACGTCAACCCCTCACCTGGCACTTCTCAACTCGCTATAAATATCATACGTCCTCCACATTTTTGAGTTAGTTAGTTAGAGTAGAAATCAGTTGTAGGAGTAGATTAGTTCTAGCTTTTACACACAGTACTTTTAATCTAGTTACAAATCAGCTGAGTTAGTTTAATTTTATGTTATAAAATGTAATGGTTTTTCTCCATTAATGAGTATTCAAGTTTTCTTTCACATTCTTACACAAACCTCTGTTTTCAAGCTTCATTTTAGCTAGTAACTGTTCATTAGCTTATGATAAGTTCAGTTACTGTTGTTGTAACACCCCAAAATCGGATTTTAGGTATTTTATTATCAAAATACCATCGCGTAAGTTTGACGATGACTTCAAAGTTTGAATATTTTACGTGATTGGCTAGTCAAACCTCGGTCGTAAGACTAAGTATACATATCATGGTTTTAGAATTATATTTTATTGCTATTAGAACACCATGTGTTAATATTTTAAGGAAATAAAGTCCTCATTGGTAATAGTTAATGAAAAGGACCAACAGTGCAAGGAATTAACAACAAGGACTAACGATGCGAAGTTAATCCGTTACTCACCTCTAAGTCGAGAATTATTTATCATAATTCGGGTATTTATCATAATTATTTATCATAATTCGGAAGAAGTCGAGAATTATTTATCATAATTCGGGTTTAGCCAAAAACTAGTCAAGTTAAGATGCTCACAAGGAGCATCCTTATTATGCTAAGGGTACTGACAAGGAGTATTATATCCATGTTAAATATGCTTACAAAGATCATTATTGTATAATAGATTTCTTTAGAAATGCATTAATGATATGTAACGTGCCCAAGAAGTGCATGATATAGAATTCCCGTTCAAGCATCCTAAGTGGATGACCCGTGCTTGTATAATAGCATCCTAAGTGGATGACCCAAGTTCTAAGCAGGCAACTCTTTGCTGATATATATGACCATATGATGAGATATAAATTGTAAAATCTATATTAATATGTTACCAAACAATAAACTTAACATAAATTAACCCTAAATTGCTATAAGTTCTAACAGAGATAAAGATTTCAGATTCCAAAGGTACAAAATCAAGTTTGTTTTAGCAGATTAGCTATGAACACCTTTTTAACAATTTTCAAGCAAGCAAACCCCTACAATATGTTTACAAACTTAAACCATGGCATAAACTAGCATAATAAACTGCATTAATCTTGTTCAAACCAAAATCAGAATTTAAGTGACTCCTAAAATCTTTCAATCAGTATTACCAAACACCCCTTTATAAACTGAAAACCAATTTTTACAAGCCAAATTGTGTAATAATCTAACAGTAACCCTAACAACTACCAATCTAACACAGATTTTAACAAAGAGCAAGATTTCACCCAATCAAAACACCTTCATTCATCAGCATCATGAGAATCATATAACATGCAATATTCAAGAAATAAAAAAAAGGAAAAGGAGAGAATTGTTTCACCTCCCCCCAATGGTTTCCTATGGGAGGCAACAATGCTCCCCTGAGCTTGACCAACAACTAGGTCAAGCCAGGGGTTCTTGGTAAGTATGAAAGATGGATAGAGCTTGATGACAAGGCCACAACAACCCCTCAACCTTGAATGAAATGAAATTTTAGTTTCCTGCACAATCACCACAAGGCAAATCAAACTGAAAAGCTCCAAACCAAGAGCTTTTTAGGGAGCTTTTGGTTTAAGGCCTTTGAGTAGTAAGGGTAAGAACAAGGAAATTGGAACAAACAAGAAGATTACCACCTCACAATCTTTATTACCCAAGTTCTATACCCACTGAATCTTGATATATATTTGATATCAGGGTTCTATGGTCATATAAGAGTCCAAATAAGCAGCTTATGTGGCCTAAAAACCTTCTTGCTTAACTGAAAAATATCTGAAACTTAAAACAGATTTAAAGGAAAATGTTTATAGTAACTTAAAGATTGCTTTTTTAAAACTGATTCAAGGAAAACTAAACATGAAAAGTAAATGGGAACTCATTCTTTCTCATCATCAAACTCAACACCATTTCATTCATCAATAAAACTGGATTTACAAGGCTTGTGAAAAAGGAGAAAAAACAAGAACAACTTAAACTGAAATCATACAACCATTTATATAATAGGGTGTACAAGGTTCTAGAAAAGTAAAAAGATGAAAACCCTAATTGCTTGCATTTCCTAATATACCCTTATCTTGAAATTGAAGCAGGTCAAGATTCGAGCCATGTGATGTTTCTTGGCTTGTTGTGGGGATGCCAGGTATACCAAGATGTTTTTGGAACGTTGGATGACAAGAAAAATCCATATAGCCGTTGATGAGCTCGTACCCATTTTTTTTCTTGTGCAGGGGAGGGTCAGGGGTGTCACATGTTTGAGTGTGAGATGTTTTTGGGTTGTGGTTTTTGATGATATTGGGGTTAATTAACAATCTGGACATTAAGGGGAAAACTCCCTTTGAATTGGACTGAATTAGGACTGGGATTTAGTTAGGGTTTATGGTGGGAAGGAAAGGGGTTTAATATGATTTAGGGTGGATTAATATTTAAAAACGTGTTAGGGAGGGAAATTATTAACTGATTCATTAATCAGTTAATATACATGGTGGAGGGTGATGTGGGTAAAGTTAGGGTTGTGATTGGTGGAGGGTTTGGGTGAGGTGACGTGTCAGGAGGAGAGTGGTGGTTTCATCTTTGATTGTCTGCCACAATTGGCCCTCATGGTTTATAAATCGTTTCTTAGCAGCTAAATATTCATTCTCTTTGTTATCAAAGTTTATAAACTTTGAATTTGGCCACAAATCTTTTCCAAAAGGATTTAAAAGGGCTTGTTTTGTAATTCTTTGATATTTGAAGGACCAAATTTGACATGTCTTCAATCTTCAAGGTCTTCACTTGTTTCTTTGTCTTCATGGAGGACAAAAAGTGACAATTCTTCAAATATGAGGGACCATTCTTGCCAATTCTTCAAAGTTGAGGGTCCTTTTTGTAATTTTGACAAACTTTAAGGACCAAACTTGTAATTATGAATATACAAGGGTTTAAAGTGTCAATTATTCAATATTGGAGGACCCTTCTTATACAATCTTCAAATCTTCAAGGGTTATTCTTGGAAAATCAACACTAGGGCTTGGTTCGTTGTGCGGCTTCGTTTCCCGTGTTCGTTTTTTGCTTGTTTCTTGTGATCTTTTGTCATTTTCTCAATATCCGTACCTAAAATACACATGTAACAAACACAAACATATATTTGGCCTTTTTGATGATATCTGATGTATTTTAAGCCCGTTTTGGACGATGAGACTATGTAGAAAAGCAGTCTCATCATTAACCTTCAAAGGTGTAGTGATGGGCCCCAAAACGTAAAGAGCATAATGACCTTCTTAGGCTAATGCAATTCTTAATGTGATTTATAACAGCACTATAAGATACATCCACTCAGTCAATCACGGGTTTTCTTGTCTTAGTATGATCATAACTTCAGTGCACTTTTGAGAGAATTTGACATTCTTGTTAACCTTCTAAAGTGCAGTTTTGATGGAGCCCAAAACTTAAAGAGCATAACGATCTTCTTAGGCTAATGTAGTTTTTAATGGGGTTGGATGATGTATACACACCTATCAAAGTAAAATCTTGACTTTTGAGCCATTACGAGATGTTAAGTCTGCTTTTGCTACATTGTGTAGGGAGGAGTCACACAAGAAAAGTCATGGTCAGTCTTATGGAAAAAAAAGGTAGTCAAACTAGATTTATTGTTAAGACTAATGCTGGAACACAGAATAATAATAAATTTGCTATATAAAATAGGAGATTTGTTAGAAACACTAATCTTGTGTATAAGTATTATAATATGACTAGGATACACGATGGATATGCGTTTTAATATTGTGAGGCTATCATAATGGTTTTAAGAAGAGGAACTTTAATGCTCAGTTTGCATGTACCAACTCTAAAAAAAATACAGTTCCAAATAGGTATGATTCTAATGATAATATGGTGCATTCTCTTACAAGTGATAAGTATAGAAAACTTATAAATATGTTAAGTATCTTAGAGGGGTAATGTTAGAGAAGCTCAGGTTAATGCAGTAGGTACCTTTACTTTGGGGTTATGTCATAAGTTATGTAGAATTTTTAATAACATTCTAATATAAGTACGTATAGTACTTTTGTTGGGTTGATCATAGTTTCAGGGAAAAGCCAACACATCATTTATTGTAAAACCTTGCTTTATGACATTGGTGATGTTTCTCATTTAAATATTACTGTTGCACATCCTAATGGTACTATGAAAAAGGTTAAGCAAGTTAGAAGTTTTAAGTTGTTCAAAAAATTGGTTTTAAAAGATATGTTGGTTGGACCTGGATATCATGTGATTCCTTTTTCTGTAAGCAAGTTAAGTAAAAACAATAATGTTGTGGTTAGATTTAATGATAAAATTTTTTTATGTAGGATTCAGCTCAAAAATCTCTGATGGAAACCAATAGTGAGAATTCTGACCTATATTTATATGATATAGGCAAGAAACATATTAATACTAACATAGGTATCTGTTATTTGTCTAAGTGTCTTTGATATAATAGACTTGCCATCATGCTGACCAACTTATTGAGGTCTAAAAAGATACATTTATTGAAATATATAATCTAACCTATATTAAATTAATAACACACGAGTATAACGCATCGAAAAGAAAAGGACATAACATACATATTTGACATAAGTAAGAGGAAAATGAAACCATACCTTCTTGCAACAAAGCAAGTAACGTACTCGATATATCTTTGAGAATACACACGTGTGTCAATCACGTGTACCTAAAGATTCGACTAAGTCACTAAACTAAGTGACTTCTATGTATATTCACACTACATGTTACCCAATATACTTGGAATGCTAGTAGGTGAATAATATTTTGGCCTAGGTCTTGAAACATCAGGACCCAAAAAAAAAACTCTCAAAATTATTATTTAAAAGGTAACTGATATTTATCATCAAGTCTTAGGTTGTATATATCAATGCCCGTGAGGGGTATCACGAGGCTGGGTGAGGCCAATGCTTGCCCGTGACCCTGCTAAATCATTCCTAGCTCGCGCATGAGGAAGAGAAGAAATGACTCACAACGGTGAGATGCTCACATTTCCTTTATTGTGTAAATATGGGCCCCCGTCAAACGGATATCTTAATTATTAAAAAACTTTTACTTCATTTATCCCCGATAAATACATTTCAAAACACACTAATTTTTACACAGCAAAAAATATAACTTCTGCACACACACCTTAAAACAATTTCAACCACAACTCAAGAAAATCATATGGATTTTCTAGAATTGACCGAAATTTTGACGAAAGAGAAAAAACAATACGACGTTATTTAAATGTTTTAAGCAAAGTGTTGTCATTTTTTGTTTGTTTACCAACACCAACACCAAAGTGACGAAAAAGGACTAACATACCTCGTAATTACTATCCTGCTCATGATAATCTAGTCGTTGCCTACTTTAGTACAATTTGATGTTTTCGGAAGAACATTTTGAGGAGAGGTTCCGAATGAGTCGAAAGCTTTTCACAAATATAGTTGACCAAGTCACACTTCATAGTGATTACTTTCGTGTAAAAGAAAATTGTACCAGAAAGCTAGAGATTTCACAGTTGTTAAAATAGACCGTAGCGATTCGTCAATTGACATACAACATCGTTCCATATGTCCTTGATGAATATTTGCAAATGGGTCACCTCACTTTTCGAGAAGCACTTGATTATTTAATGGAGGTTTTTGGACCGGAGTTTTTGCGAAAACCAACTACCACTGATACTGAAAAGCTATATACGCGTAACGAAGAAAAACACGGGTTGCCCCGAATGATAGGAAGTCTCGATTTTACAGATTGGGTGTGGTTTGGTTGTCCAATCGCACACAAAGCGCAATATTGTAGATGTGATCATGAACTAGATCTATTCGTTTGTTGGAGGGTGTCGTATTGGAAAACTTATGGATACGACACACATTTTTTGGAGCTATAGGATCGAACAAAGACATAAAGTTATCCAGCAATCCCGTTACTCAACGATCTCAAACTAAGAAAAGCAACCGATAACCCATTTGTTGTCAATGATGTAACTTACCCATGGGGATACGATCTTTGTGACGGAAAATATCCTGAATGGGTTCCATTTATTAAGTCAGTTACAAATTTAGCCGTGGATGACTACAAAAGTTTACGATATAAAGCAATCCATGAACCAGAAGGAAATATGTAGAACGTACTTTTGGTGGCCTAAAAAGCAATGGCCTATATTAGTCATCCCAACGAGATATCAAAGACAAATTAGCACGTATAATGTATACATGCATCATATTTCATAATATGATTACCCAAGACTGTTAAGCGGCAATAAGTCCAACATGGCATGATGAGGAACAACATCGATATGATGATCTTATTCGATCGTATGAACAAATGTACAAAATTATGAGGTACATCAAGTCATCAGAAGCACATCAAAGGCTAAAAGCATATTTAATCGAACACGTTTCTCGTAATGGTTAAAATTTTAATGTAATGTTTTATTTGGTGTTTTTTAAATTTTAAATAATGTTTTTAATTTTTAATGTAATTTTTTTATAATTTTAATGCAATGTTATTATTTATTAATTAATAAATGTATTATTTTGAATAAAAAATTAATTTGTCTGGTAAAGGTGTCCAATTACTGATAAGACTGAATTGTGAGAGAAAGTGAAAGTGAAAAGTAGAACACGTTAAGACCGAGTCTAGTTAGAACTTGAACTCTATTAAGTCTTGAATTCTATTTATAGACTTATTTTTATTTTTAACTGTAACAACAAATGTCTATGATATCTTTAATTTAAACCCAATCAATCTTCATATTCACTCAAATCTATTTTTCATTTTTTTAATAATTAAATATTATATAAACGATAAATCGTCAATCGACAAAAAATACACAATTACAACAAGAATTAAGTAATTTTTTATAGATAGCACATGTATAAACTTTCGACGATTTTGTTTTTTTTTTCCCAAAATCATATATACTTTTAAAAAATCATGTATAATTCCAAAAATCATATACGAATCATGTACTATTCGTGATACGAATCATTTACTATTCGTGATACGAATCATATATAATTTCAGATAATCATATATGACTCGTGATACGTATCATATATGATTTTTCAGACAAAAAAAAAACTGTCGAAAGTTTATACATGTGTCTCTCGATAGATGATTTAGTTCTAGTCGTAATAATATGTTTTATTTTGTGTAACGATTAGTTGTTTATAAAATACTTAATTTTAAAAAATTATAGAAATAAGTTTTTTTTTTAAATAAGAAAAATAAATTAATGGAATTGATTTTGTGAGTTTTGAGTGGTATTAAGGTTTTAAATAATCATGAAAGAGACTCCATATCACCCTCTTTCCCAAGTATCTTTCTGAAAAAGTAATTTCTAACTCGAGTTGACTTTGCTAAGCTATAGGATTACGTTAAAATGAAATCATGATGTGGTAATAGATTACATCATGTTAAATTCAAAATAATATGTTACTTACCAACGCGTTCAATACGTTATAAGTGAAATATAATAAACTATTCTAACATATTATGAGTTATTTCCTCTGTCTCAAAAGTATTGTGAATAGACAAAAATCTCATATTTTAAAGAAAACATAATTATTATAAAATTATTTCTCATATTTTTTATAAAATAACAGTTTTACTATTAAATAATTAATTTAAAATATTTTTAATATTTGTAATAATAACTACAAGTGAGGTAACATGGTAAATTGTACTAAATTTTCAAACTGTTTTTAAAAATGGAAAATAATTTTGGGACAGTCTGAAAAGAAAAGATGGATAATCATTTTAAGAAATATTTTGTTTTTGAAAAGGCAAAAAACTCACGTTTTAGGCATATATGTTAATTTGAGCTTATTAACTCACTTTTCGTAACTCCGGAAAAGGTTAACTAATTATTAGCTTTTTAAAAATCTAAAATTCCCTGCAAGACCTATCAATTTTCTTTTGTTGAACTTACTCAAAAGACACTTTATTGCTAGTTTAGATATCACGAAAAACTAGTAACTAACGCAGTTGATTTGAAAAATCAGACTATGAGCATTGTTAAACGAATACATGAAAAACTTGCCCTATGGGTCAAGGCACCTTGTAGTATATGTCGCGCAAATGCTTGCCATACTAGATCAAACTAGTGCCACCATGGATTGATATATTGTGACAGTCAAACCAACGTATGTTGACTGTTACTAAATAAATTCTATATTATATCTTCAAAATGTTAATCAGAATATTATAACCTTAAAGAAACAAGAAATATTCAAGTCAAAATAAAACAATCTGGTCACCAACATACCTTATAAATACGTAACTCAAAATCCTTTCATGCAGATCAGTCATCAAAATCCTACAGATTTTACGCTTTTCTCTCTTATACACAACTCGTTTTCATCATTTTCTTGTTTCTTACGTATCAAATTCAGGTACACAAGACGCGTGCATCATGAGACAAGAAACCAAAAGTTTAGCTATAATTGCATCACTACTTTTGTTATTCATGAGTTTCGAGTGTAATGCAGCTAGTAGACCCTTTGGTGGAAAGCTTGAAAAGGTTTGGATGAAGACGGAAAATCTTTTGTTATCATCACTACCACGAGGCCCGGTGAGACCACCAGGGAACGGTTGCAATAATACAGGAAATGGTGGTAATCATTGTATTGGTTCCAGGAAGCTTGTAGGTCCTGTTGGTGGTGTGGCTGCTCCAACCCAACCATTGGCGACTCATACTAATGTATAAAATTAGGCTTCTCAAAAATGCGAAGAAAGTGTAAACTGGATCATGTTAATTAGATACGACATCATTAAAAACAATTTAGATTTTAGGCACCTGCTAATTTGTTGTTCGCGACAAAATTCTTTAATTGTTTTTGTACAAGTATTGTTGTTAAGTTCCACCTACTAATCACCATTCATATATCAAATTTTATTTATTTCTTATATTCCCTTGTAATTAGATCAAAACTAACTAATAAGTTAACTGTAAACTAACCCGTGGTAAACTAACGTAAATAAAACTTTTTAAACAATAAGTAAATGACACAGATATAAGTTTGCACCACTTTTTATCATAAAAATTTCATTGAAACCCAGGAGTTAGGAAAGAAATTAGTACATCAAGAAGATGCATTCGAGGATATCTTTCCATAAATCGGGCAACCATCTTTACTTTGGGTTTCATATGGCTGTAGGAAAAGCTTAGATTGTGGAAGATATAGCTCGTAGTAGCTATAAGTGTTGGCTTGTTTGTTTATGTTTTGTATAGCCTGTGGCTTTTTGCAGTTTCTATCTTGAAAGGTCCAAACTGGTACGGGTGTTTACAAGAGCTACTCAACGCGTAATACACTACATTGAGAAAAAATTTATATTCTGGACTCGATCTCCCTTTTCCAAGTTCATGTTAGAATTATAACCGCTTAGATTAAGGCATGTAACAATAACAAAGTCAGTGATCACGGAACATCCACGCAAATGACAAAACCCTATTTTATTAAGTTAGCCTCGTAAAGAACCGGATGCAACTAGCCTCGTAATAGTAGTCATCATGAGGGGTTAAACGAGCTAATCTAAAATCCCAATATACTACCTTTTTATGAAAATGATCTTACCCTGAAGATACTTATTGCTAGGGCAGATATCACGAAAATTAGTAACTAATGCAGCTGATTTTATAATCAGACTATGAGCACGACGCTTGAGTAAGTGGTCGGCATGCAAGATCAAATTAATCACACCATGCATTTGATATATATTGTGAAAGTCAAACCATTATATATTGACTGTTACGTACATATTCAATCTTCAAATTAGTAATATACTATTCATAGTATTCATACCAAGGTTGTCAAGATCCCGATCTTGATCTTAAGATCTTACGATTTTACGATACTGCAAAGTAAAAACGATCCGGATCTTACGTAAGATCTTTGCATGTTTAAGATCTTATAGGATCCCGATCTTGATCATAGGATCTTAGGATCTACTACGATCCGATCTTACTTTTTCTCGAGCGACAAACTAAAAACTACAAATTTATAGGTTCTATTTTGTGTAATCTAAAAAAAACATGTAAATCTTATTATACATTTCATAATCATAATTTAGGACCACATTTTTATGAAATATTCGTATAATTTTGTGTTTACGATGTATATTAATTTGTAAATTTGTAAAATATTGCAAAAACTACTAAGAAAATTACATTATAGTAGGATCTTACAATCCCGATCCTATTTTACGATCTCGATCTTGCAAAGACGAAAACGATCCTAGGTAAGATCCCGATCTTGAAAACCTTGATTCATACCATCTAAGTAATATACTATTTATATTACTAATAGGAAAAAATTCTCATAGACCCTTAATTTAACATAAACTCAACCAACCAATCACAACCATACATTTTTATCATGTAATAAAAAAACTCATTTTTTAAAAATTAAATATCTCACAAACCGTTCATCGTTACGTAAAACAAAACATATCATCGCGACGAGAATTAAATCATCTATCTATCGAGGGGCACATGTATATACTTTCGCTGAACTTTTTTTTTTTACTTTTTTTCTTAAGTCACGCCTGGAGAGAATCATATATGATTCGTTACGAAACATATATGATTCTCAGAAAATCATATATGATTCAAATCACGAATCATATATGATTTTCTGAAAATCATATATGATTCGTGACGACGAATCATATATGATTTTTGACGAATCATATATGATTCTCTCCAGACGTGACTTAAGAAAAAAAAAAGTCGAAAAAAGTTCGTCGAAAGTATATACATGTGCCCCTCGATAGATATATGATTTAATTCTCGTCACAATTGTGTATTCTTTTTCGTTTGACGATTTACCATTTGTGAGATATTTATTTTTTTAAAAAAGTGATGGGAAGTGGGTTTTTCAAAAATGGGTGATTATGATTGGTTGGATAGGTATATGCTAATTTAAGTGTCTATATAGATCTTAACTCATTACTAATATCGTTATAAAAATTGGCTAAACTTTTCTAATATAGGTAATGTAACCGGTTATTACAGGTTAGAACTCGAAATTTCGAACAAAACAATTACTACCTCGATAAATTGAAAATAAATATCTAATACGCGTGTCCTTGTCAAAAAACACTCAAGAATCAAATCTTGTGATTATAAAACAACACGATCAAGTTATCAGCATTATAGTATTTAGAATATATAAAAGTTTTTATATAGAAAAGCATTATAATTCAAATTCCATGGGGTATTAAAGAGTATCTATTAATTATTTATGTTTTTCTATGGCGGGACAATTATGACCACGAGGTTCCATTGAAGTTCAAAAATGAAATTATAACATTATCACAGATCGAGCATTTAAATCTGGTCAGACTTTATGGTTACATCGATCATGCTAGTGGGCATATTATCATGCTAAAATATGTTACTAACGGAACCCTTCGTGAACATTTCGATGGTAAATGCAGCTACTTGGATCTCGGTTATTGGTTTCATATCCGAGTATAGATTCTTGTTTTTTAAAGATTTCTTAAAAAAAATAAACTTGTTCCAGATGAAAAAAATGAAGCGTTTGTTCCAGATGAAAAGATGAAGGAGATGAAAAAATGAAGCGTTTGTTCCTAATTTCGAGTTGTAACCTGTCTTAACCGGTCACATTACCTATATTGGAAAAGTTTAGCCGATTTTTATATCGATATTAGTAATAAAAATAATAAATTACCTAGATATGTAAATGATAGATAGTATATTACCAGTATATCTGCTTAACTCATCAGAATATTATAACCAACAACCACCGAAACAACAAATATTCAAGTCAAAATTAAACAATCTGGTCACTAACATATCTTATAAGTAACTCAAAATCCTTCATGCAAATCATTCATCAAATTCCTAAAGATTTTACCCCTTTTTCTCTTAAAATACATACAGCTTCTTTTCATCATTGTCTTGTTTCTTACGTTCCAAGGTACACAGTAAGTACATTATGAGACATGAGACTAAAAGTTTTGCTATAGTGGCATCACTAGTTTTGTTATTCATACGTTGCGAGTCTAATGTAGAAAGTAGACCCTTTAGCGGTGAGCTTGAAACGATTTGGAAGAACACAGAAAATCTTTTGTTATCATCTCTACCACGAGGCCCGGTGAGACCACCGGGGAATGGTTGCACTAATACGGGAAATGTTGTTAATTCTTGTATTGGTTCAGGAATTGAAGCTTGCAGGTCGTGTGGTGGTTTAGCTGCTCCAACACAATTATTGGCGATTCATGCTATTGTCTAATACAGACTATTAAGGTTCTCAAGAATGGGAAGGATGTAAAGATCATGATGATTAGATATGACTATTAGATGATTAGGATAGTGAACCGAACCTAATTGAGGGCTCGAGTCCATTAGTTTTTTTATAGTTATGGTTGCTTATTCAGTAATCTATAGGTTTATTACTAGTATAACCATTTTCCTTATTTTAGACACCTGCTAATTTGTTATTCGTGATACTTAAATATTTTTGTACAATGCAAGTAATTGTTTTTAACTTTCATCAACTTTTGTATCATAAAAATATCATCAAAAGACTTACTCGGAGCTAGGAAATAAATTAGCATCAAGAAGATGCATTTGAGGATATCTTTCCACAAATCCGGCAACCATCTTTATACTTTGGATTTTAACTCGCTGTAGGCAAATTAAAGCTTAGATCGTGGAAGATGGATTCATGCTCCTAGCTAGTAACATCTTCATTTATTAGGTTGTTTACTAGAGCTCTTCGCAATACACTACCTTGCGAAATATTTAATATTTTGGAGCTCTTTGTAATACACGTACTACCTTGAGAAATACAATCGGTGTAGAAAACTCAGTGATCACGGAACAAACATGTATATATTCAACTATGAGATTCGTATAGTATCTACATGAATAAGATTGTATACAGTTTTCCATTATTGAAAAAGAATAACCAACTAACTTCATTATTTGACACACTTTGATTTATCCAGATGATCAACAATCTGAAGGCGAACCTCGAGCCTAATTTCTTTTTATGTTTTTTAACGACAATTTTTAAATATCTGGCCGTAGTCACATGTCCCAAGCAGGTTTTTAACCCACAACCATTTGGTTGGGGAGCTTCTCACACAACATGAGATAACATTGTGACACAAGTCCTTTGGTCTTGGAGCCTAATATTGAATATAAATATATAAAGAGCCTAACTCCGATTTTAATCCCGAACCTAATATTTTTAAACCTAACTCCAAACCAAAAATTAAAATATGAAGATTAAATTTAAACCCTTAGATCATATCTTGTTAAATTGATCTCATCCATTAATATGTTTTTATAACAAACTTTTGTAATAACTTTTGTAACAAACAATTAAAAAAACTTTTATCTTTAAATTGAAATATCTTTTGATATATTTATTTTTTTTATAATCTAATTTCATCATATTTTCTAAAGTTTCGTGCTCTTTAATTCATTATCCATTTTGATATAATTTTATTAAATTTTAGTTTCTTCGTTTCTAATGAGTTTATTTAAGTTAATTTTATTTTTTTACTACTTTAATTTTAATTTAAACCTTAGTAGAATTGTAATATGTGTTCGCTAAAAAAGTAGTTATCGGGTACTCGCCGCTGCATTGCGCGGGTACGATACTAGTATTGAATAAATGGTACAGGTTAAACAAAATTTCCTTAGTCATATTTCAGAAAAAATTAGTCTTATTATATATCTTCAAAGGCGTTATCATGCTCCGCTAATAGATTGGTTAACTAGCAGTTCTTATGTGTTAGTGTATTGTAATTTGGTAATCGAGTATGCCAGCTTGGTATATCTGTCGACGTCTCAACGTCTTGTTAACGTAACCTTGTTGTTAGTATATTAATTGTTTGTTGTTAATTAAATATTGTCTTACAAATTCAAAATGAAAAGGACAACTTTTAAATGTTTTAAAATATATATCTCTCTCTATTCGTTTTTTTGATAGGCGGTTGTAAGAATAACTAGAAAAGAAATGCATAAATCATCATTATTTTCTTCAAGATCCATTACTTCTCCTCATTTTGACCCTATCTTTTCGAAAGTAGCACGGGACCAGGCATGAAAAGGTACACCCTCAATATCAACCCAAGCAATTCTCTCCCTAGATACAAAATCGTGCTCCGCATCACACAACCTATTAAACCATGATGCAACCTCACGTGGTTCAAAAGTTTTGCTTTAACATCAGGGGAATGCAGCTCCAAAAGAACCCACAACCCTCCCATATAAGTAGGTTTCACATTATTAAAACCTTCAGCAGATAACAAAGTACGAATGTTGGAAATAGAGGATATTAGCTTAACCTCTCCCATAACATAGTTATCAAGGTCACGTTGAACCACACAAGCATCATCAATGACAAAGGCAGGTGTTGTAGGAGTAGGAACAACTATCCCACCTTTCACAACCGAGACAAACGAAGGAGTATCATGAACAGGTCCTGTTGGAAGCTTAACACGCGAAGATTGGCTTGGAGGACGTTCAAACCGAGCTACATTCTTACCCATCTTACCCGGAATTCTTCGAAAATGAGCAAGATTAGCTTGAATCTTATATCGATCAATCCACAAGGTACACAAGTTATTCACCAATCTCTCCGAATTTGACACATTAATAAAGCGGACAAATCCAAAACGATTACCATTCTTATCTCTTTTAAACGGTATGAAAGAATCCACCACATGTCCGTATTGATTACATGCATGAAATAAATCTTTTGCCACAACAGACTCAGGAAGATTAGCAACATAAACAGATGTGGATAGCATGGCCACATCATCCTCCTTCGATCAGAAGTTACCCATACCTGACATTGGCCTCCGACCATTAACCTGATTAGTCAATGGAGTCTGGTGCTTTCTTCTAACCTTAGTCCACTCAGAAACCCCCATAATTATTTGGATTGAAGAGGGATCTAACATCCCTTAACAAAAAGAAATCAAGAAAAAAAAGGATCTGGAAAGAAAACCTATACCCTTGTTAAAAAAAAGAAAAGAAAAGAAATGCATAAGTTAAGGTTGTTTTTGAGGCAAATGGTCGTGCTGCCGGATTTAAGGCACTTTGGTAGTTTTCGGGGTCTCCAATTTAACTCGGGAGTGTTTTGTTTAGGGTCATCAAAGTTTCAGTTTGTGGTAAATCTACAATTTTAGGTATTTTTCACTTCTAACTTTTGTATATTTTATTGCGCCACCACTGAGTCTGATTGTGTGGCTAGTGGTGGAGCCTGAATTATGAAATATGGGGGGCGAAAAATATTATCGTGGATTTTTTAGCATGAAATTACAATTAACTTAATGATAGGTGTGAAAACACCCATCATTTTACCACTTAATTATAATAATAACCAAGCTAAAACGTGTATTTTATGTCGTAAAAGTCAGAATTATGCGTGTTTTGTGTTTTTATGGTGTTTTAGGACCAAAAGATGAAAAAGGAAGAAAACTCGGGCTTTTATCAAAGAAAACGAGAAACGACGAAGTCAAAAGATCAAGAGTGCAAAAAGAACGGAAGTCCAAGACCTATTCTGAAGATTTATCGAAGAAAAAGTCTAAAGACGGAAGTTTAATGAAGTTGAAGAACCAAGTCTAATTAAAGAAGAAAATTATAAGACGAGTTCAATTTATATGGACAAATCCCGAGACGACGTCGAGAAAGACAAAGAATTTAAATCGAGTCGAGACAAGAAGAAAGAAAGAAGAAAACATCAACACTCCTCCTCTCCTCCTATATAAACCCTCCTAATATGTCATTAGGAGGAGTTAGTCATTTTTAGAGTAGATAGATTAGTTTTAGGAGTAGGAGTAGTATAAATTACTTTCACTCTCTAGCTTTTCTTAAAAGTTTTAAGCTTTTTCATTAATCTTGTAATTTGAATCTTTAATCATCTTAATTTTAAGCTTTTTCAATTAATCATTCTCATTCTACCTTTCTTTATTTTTAATCTTGTCTAATTTTGATAATCATGTAGTTTGTTAATCATGTTCTTTGATTTATTGATGTTTGCGTTTTATTAAGCTTATTGATCTTTTAGTGTTTGATTTTTATAGCTTAAAGTGTTTTAGTGCTTATTGTGTTAATTTTCTTATTTTTAATTCATAGCTTTTTAGTTAATTTTTATAAAAAGTTGTTTTTAAATATTTTTATTATTTAGTGTTTTTAAAAGTTTTTAAATTTTGGCTTATTAGCTTTTTCTTAAAATCTTTTTGGTTAAGTTCTTAGATAGGTGCTTATTTGGTTCTAGCTTAATTTTCATTTTGCTTATTTTTGTTTTAGTTCGGATTGTTTTAAAACCCTAATATTCCGAGTTAGGTCTAGGATAGCTTTTTCCCGAACTGCATGTGGATTTCATTTTTCCCGAATTACATCTTGGATCCATTTATTCCGGACTAAGTGCAACATTGCTTCATTCCGAACTAGGTGAAAACTGCATGCCAAACTAGGTCCTGTTTTCTACATTCCGAACTAAACATAATACATGCATGCATTCCGAACTAAAAAAGTCAACATTCCGAACAACATATCATTTTGACCAACTAGCCTACTAGCCTGCTTATGCTTTTCCCGCCAAAAATGAGCTAGTAGCCTGCTTGAGCTACTAGCTTGCCTGCTTGTTTATTAATTAGTATTGTTCCGTAATCGTTTGGTTTTATCTGAAAGTTGTTCTGATTTTTATTCTGAAAGTCACGTATTTTTAGTTGTATTTTTCATCAATTTTAGTATTAGTATTTTTTCGAAAAGTTTAAGTTTTATCTTTTATTTAGTACCCGCTTTAGCTTTTACCTCGTTCAGTTTTAAAGTAGCCACTTAGTCCTATTTCCTCCTTTTTCATTAGGTAAACTTTATTTTCAAGTCGAACGTTAATTTCTTCTTTTAGTTTTATTTTTATTAATTGTTTCGTTTTCATATTTGTTTTTAATATCGATTCTTTATTATTTGTAAATCTTTTTAATTTTTAGTTCATTGCTTTTATATTTTGTCATTTCCTTTTAAAGCTTTATTTTTATCTTTAATTAGTTTTAGACAACGACACCTTTTCTTTTATCCACCAAAGACGACTGAGTCACACATTTAACTGGTAATCAATTCGAATTGAATCGAGACGATAACTTTTTACATACAAAATCTCTTAAATTAAATGGCGCCGCTACCGGTTCTTTTCGTGAAGATTAACGGTTTTTTGTGAGAGACGCGTTGGATTTTGGGATCCGGTTCACTTTTGAACGTTATTATTCTTGCCAAAAAATTTACAAAAATCCTAAAAAACAAAAAATTTTAAAAAATCCTAAAAACAATTAAAAAAATCATAAAAAGCATTTCTTTTTCGAAATTTTTGCACCAAAAATATTCTTCTTGCTTATCTATTGTGTTTAATGGATTCGTTTGTTGATTGTGTAGGGTGTGGAAGACCATCTTCTGGTAGTCAATCCTGTCAATGGTGTTCATGCGAACAGTGTGGAATGGATATCCCTAATTACGAATTTGGCCGTTGTCTATCGTGCAATTTGATCAATTCATTCTTCAATTCATTCTTCCCTTCTAATGACACTATTTCACTGTCTCCCATATATGACGATCCATATCAACAAAATGCACTGGGTTTCTCTGAATACCCGTGTTGCAACAATTGTGGGGGCCTTCACGATACCTTTTCTTATCAGTCGATGAATTATTATGAGCCAAATCCGTGTTCTCATTCTTCTCAACCGATGAATTATTATCAACCAAATCCGTGTTTTAATTCTTTTCAACCGATGATTTATGATGAGCCACATCCGTGCTATAATTCCGATTTTTAAAATTTTGTGCCCCCACAATACACCCTCGATCATCAACCTTCTTTTAATCCGAATGACGAAAGACAAGCCCTCCATTTGGAACTTCAAGAAGCCGTAGTTCAACTAAAAGAAGCATGAGAGGAGGAAAAGCGACAGCAACAAGAGCAAGTATCTAATCTTAGTGATTATACTCCTCTTCTTGTGCGTCCATATTACTATTATGATGATGACGAGGATGATATCTATGATCTCAACCCATCTTCTTAGATTACTACTCCTACTCTTGATATCCCTAATGTGTCTAAGGATAGTGATACATCGAGTGAGATTAGTGATTTTGGTCTTGATAAATTCTTTGATGAGGTTTGTGATGCACCGAATTATGTGGAGCCTACGGACGAGGTCGCTCTTAATGATGATTTTTCTCCATTCTATGAGAATTTCACTTTTGAAATTTCTCAATATCCTCCTAGAGATGAAGGCGATGTTGATTTATTCTCTCCGACCTACGAGAAGTTCACCACTAAACTTGGTCTTGTAGATGAGGTGGACGACGTTATTCTTCGCAAAAAATTATTGGAAGTTCATCTTCTTATTGCTAAAATTGAAGCGTTGAATTCTACTCCTATCAATGAATCTTTACCTCCGTCTTTTACACCCATTGAGAATATGACCCATTTATGGAAGAAATTGACAATCTCTCAATACCTCCGGGTATTGATGATGATGAAACGGAGGGGGATATTATTTTTGATAATTTGTTGCATGAAGATATTGTCCCAAGTCCCCCTCCCGAGCACCTTTCTTCCACTCCTTTAGACACCATTATGGAGGATGAGTGCTTTGACCCGGGAGGTGACATTGACTATTTTATGAGTGATAACTTTACGGCTTTGCCACTTGGTTAACATCCATTGTCTTAACTTTACGGCTTTGCCGCTTGGTTAACATCCATTGTCTTTGGGGGATGACAATGTGCTTCCTTTACCCACCCCACCTCCCGTGGATCACGACCTCACATACTTTTCGTATGTTGAGAGGACTTTTCTACCCTTTAAGACTTATCCTCCGGCCTCTCCTTCATTAATGTCCTCCAGGAACGAGGACAAGGTTTTTGATCCCGGTATTACATTCGAGACTTCCCTATGGACCATTTAATTCGGGGACGAGTCAGACTCGTGACTCGGTTAACACAAACAAGCGCTTTTTGGGAGGAAACCCGATTATCTATCTATCTTTATCTATTTTTATAGTAAGTGTAGGGGGAGACCCTAGTATGTGTTTGTTGTTTTCTTTCTTATAATGTACAGGGATTCGAGCTTTCAAAGATCCATTCTTGATGACTTTTGACGACCCGTGATTCCGTGTTTCCGTCTTCCCGGTTCTATCCTAAACTCTTTTGATTCATTATTTTATCATCTATGATTGAAATAGGAATCACTTTAGTTGTCTCTTCCTTAGCAAGATTTAAACAAAGTGCACAATGTCCTAAGTGTAGGGAAGTTTACTCCCACATGCTTAAACATTGAGGACAATGTTTATATCAAGTGTAGGGGGGACTTCTATCGAAGTAAGTGGGCTTTTCCATTAATTTGTCCTCATTTTAACCGGAAAATTTGATTTTTCGACATTTTCAAAATTTTAATCTATTTTGGCCTAGTAGTATTTTCCTTTGTTATCGTTATTTACTTTCTTTGCTAGAATAAATTTTTAATAAAGTGGTTTTAATTTTTAAACGTTGTGAATCTTTTGACTCAACCCGAGTTTACTTATCCAAGTTTACTCTAGCTAGTATCCTTAACGTGTTTAAGTCAAGTTTTGCTAGGCTTTTATATAGGGAACTTTAAAATGCGAAAGTCTTAACTCTTACGGCTTAAGAACAAGAACTTTTCGCAAGTTCCTATAATTGATCCTAGAAAGTCGTTTATCAAGGGAACTTTAAAATACGAATTCTAAACTTGAAAAAGTCTAAGAAGTTGCAAGATTCTATAGATGACTTGAAAACCCAAAACTTTGATTTAATTGGCTAAGCATCCACGAGTCTCATTCCTTGAGATTTTAAATTGTGGAGAACGAGAGATGATAGAGTCAATTATAAGTTTGGTATTCTTTCATGAATTTATGTGAGTTGATTATGAGCTTTTTCTCCAATCGCTTGCTAATAAATGTAATTGCAATAAATAAGGTTGTACGATTTGAAAAGTTACTTAGCTTCTAGCCCAAGATCGTTTAAAAGTTGCTCGGTATTAATTAGAGTTCATAGCCAAGGCATAACTTATTGAAGCGGGATGCGAATATTGGCGAGTCCGAAAAGGTCCTAACAAAACACGAGGGCAATATTTTGTTGCTAAAGATCCAAAAATTGATGTGAATAATCATTTATCAAAAATAAATATGAAGGATCGAGACACACGACGGAAAGCAAATACTCCCCAAAAGATCATGGAGAAGTCTATCCAAAAAGACCCTAGCAAGGTATGAGGATAAATAGATCCATGTCCTAAAAGGAGGCGGATCGTTGTATATCAAAATCCCAAAAAAGATTAGAGAAAAATAAAGAAGTCGTGGTCCAAATATGAAGAATCTCTTAAAAAGTTCAAGTGAAGAAATTTCTATTATGAAGAGAAGACCATTATTTCATGAACGTCTCTCAAGATTTGAAGTATGAAGTCAATGCCAAATATCGATCCGAGAAAGGTCTCAAATCGTGAAGCGAGTTATGCCAAGATATGAACTTTATGAGGTCCCGAGAAGCAGTTTTAAAAGATTTTTTCCTTTAGCTAAATATTGATTAAATCGTCCTACTTTATTTTCAGCCTAAATAACTATCGAAATAAGTCAACAATGCATCCTCGTGATCATTCAAGACAACAATAAAATATAAGAGATACACCTAGGAATAAGGGAGTCTAAGTAAATAATTAGGCCACATGAGTTTGTGTTAGTTTGCTAACTTATAATAACAATGATCTCGTTTTTTAAGCTTGGTATGGGAAACGTGAAACTTGAGGGTGATAAACATTCATGACATTCCAAAACCCTAATGTATGTCTTTGATTTCTTTACTTGTTTTCTTCCTTCTAATATTTTGTAATTTTCTATCTCTTTAAGTTTCCTTAATGTCTTATGTTTAATAAAGGCCAAGGTGGGTTAATTATGATGGAAAGTGTAAATCTTGCTTTGTAATTAATGCATTGCATGAGGGCATTGCAATGGTCAAGTGTAGGAGATTTAATAGGTGTGAAAACACCCATCCTTTTACCACTTAATTATAATAATAACCAAGCCAAAACGTGTATTTTATGTCGTAAAAGTCGGAATTATGCGTGGTTTGTGTTTTTATGGTGTTTTAGGACCAAAAGATGAAAAAGGAAGAAAACACGGGTTTTCACGGGCTTTTATCGAAGATAACGAGAAAAGACGAAGTCAAAAGATCAAGAGTGAAAAAGAACGGAAGTCCAAGGCCTATTCTGAAGATTTATCGAAGAAAAAGTCTAAAGACGGAAGTTTAATGAAGTCGAAGAACCAAGTCTAATTAAAGAAGAAAATTATAAGACAAGTTCAATTTATATCGACAAATCCCGAGACGACGTCGAGAAAGACAATGAATTTAAATCGAGTCGAGACAAGAAGAAAGAAAGAAGAAAGCATCAACACTCCTCTTCTCCTCATATATAAACCCTCCTAATATGTCATTAGGAGGAGTTAGTCATTTTTATAGTAGATAGATTAGTTTTAGGAGTAGGAGTAGTGTAATTTACTTTCTCTCTCTAGCTTTTCTTAAATGTTTTAAGCTTTTTCATTAATCTTGTAATTTGAATCTTTAATCATCTTAATTTCAAGCTTTTTCAATTAATCATTCTCATTCTACCTTTGTTTATTTTTAATCTTGTCTAATTTTGATAATCATGTAGTTTGTTAATCATGTTCTTTGATTTATTGATGTTTGTGTTTGATTGTGCTTATTGATCTTTTAGTGTTTGATTTTTATAGCTTAAAGTGTTTTAGCGTTTATTGTGTTAATTTTCTTATTTTTAATTAAGTGCTTTTTAGTTAATTTTTATAAAAAGTTGTTTTTAAATATTTTTATTATTTAGTGTTTTTAAAAGTTTTTAAATTTTGGCTTATTAGCTTTTTCTTAAAATCTTTTTGGTTAAATTTTTAGATAGGTTCTTATTTGGTTTTAGCTTAATTTTCATTTTACTTATTTTTGTTTTAGTTCGGATTGTGTTAAAACCCTAACATTTCGAGTTAGGTCTAGGATAGCTTTTTCCCGAACTGCATGTGGATTTCATTTTTCCCCTCTTGGATCCATTTATTTCGAACTAAGTGCAACATTGCTTCATTCCGAACTAGGTCAAAACTGCATCCCGAACTAGGTCATGTTTTCTACATTCCGAACTAAACATAATATATGCATGCATTCGGAACTAAAAAAGTCAAGATTCCGAAAAACATATCATTTTGACCTACTAGCCTACTAGCCTGCTTATGCTTTTCCTGCCAGAAATGAGATAGTAGCCTGGGTGCTTGAGCTACTAGCTTGCCTGTTTGTTTATTAATTAGTATTGTTCCATAATCGTTTAGTTTTATCTGAAAGTTATTCTGATTTTTATTCTGAAAGTTACGTATTTTTAGTTGTATTTTTCGTCAATTTTTAGTATTAGTATTTTTTCGAAAAGTTTAAGTTTTATCTTTTATTTATTACCCGCTTTAGCTTTTACCTCGTTCAGTTTTAAAGTAGTCACTTAGTCCTATTTCCTCCTTTTTCATTAGGTAAACTTTATTTTCAAGTCGAACGTTAATTTCTTCTTTTAGTTTTATTTTTATTAATTGTTTCGTTTTCATATTTGTTTTTAATATCGATTCTTTATTATTTGTAAATCATTTTAATTTTTAGTTCATTTCTTTTATATTTTGTCATTTCCTTTTAAAGCTTTATTTTTATCTTTAATTAGTTTTAGACAGCGACACCTTTTCTTTTATCCATCAAAGACGACTGAGTCACACATTTAACTGGTAATCAATTCGAACTGAATCGAGACGATAACATTTTACATACAAAATCTCTTAAATTACTTAACCAACTTAATATTTGCATAAAAGATGTAATATATAGTGCTAAAATAACAACAAGACGCATCTTATAAATTTCGCAGGCTTCATTTTTTATTAGCTTGTTTTGTAATATGATCCGATGTTGATGAAATAGTGTTTTTATTGTAATTTTCATGTTTCTAGATAAGACAAAAAACCAAAACTCTTATAATTTATAAGTCTCAATTACAAATCAAACAATAAGTCAATAACACAATTTTAAATATCTCTAAGAAAATTTAATTTACGAATATAAAAGTAAAGTTAACAAGTTTTAAGGTTGAAAAAACAAAAGATGGACTGATTGTTGTTGTTGATGATGATGGTTTTATAATCTAATCTTTATTGCCTGTTGATTTGTTGTATCATTTTTTACGTAATATATTTTACAAAACAAAAAGATATTAAGTTGGGCTTAGTTTTGTTAAGGGCAAACTAAAATTTGGGCTTAGGGCATGCAAAAAACAATTCCAATAAAACACTGTTTTTGCACTATTTCAAAAATATTTTTGGTCATTTGTTGAGGGCATCCCTCCGCCCTCGGTTGAACTAGACTGTTTAATTTGTGGTTCTGGAGGGTTCATCGTCGGAGTTATGTTCCACCCATTTTTATTCTTTTTAGTTTTTACTGAGTGATATGATGATTGATGACCTTAAGTGGTCAATTATGTGATTGGTTAGTTTTTGATGTCGCAATTGTACCTTTAATTTAAAGAACTATGAAGACTGTAAGTTCTAGGTAGATGTAGTTCTAAGGTCGGCGGAAAGAATTGTTTTTTATAGTCATTATAGTAAAAAAGAGAGCGATTTTTTACACTAAAAATAGACTCTATGAGAAGATCGAGCAACTTATCAAAACTTTTTCCTTCTACGCTGTCTATCCCAAGATAGAGAAAATAGGGACCGAAATTAAAGATCAGTTCTATCTATGACCCTAAAGATCTTCGTCAAATAACAGACATCGTTTTTTCTTAGGATTCATCGTGTATCCAAGAAAACTTATCACAAGCACAGCCCCTCATATGACTTGTGTTCGTGTTGTAAATTCATAGTTGCTTGCTAGTTGTATATCTATATATAACATCGTGTTAAAACTTATTTGTATACCACTTTATCCTATTGAGAAATAATTTATGGTGTTTGTCTGTTTTGAGTTGAGCTTCATAATGAAATTAAGTTAAAACAAGATCAGGGATAAATATTATCGGTGCATAGAAATTTTTGGGCCGTAATATTATAAACATATTTTGATGTACCGGGTTCATTTAACGTACATTTAAAAATTGATAATTAAAACAAAAGTTAACATTTCATCGTGAAAATTCATAAAGTTTCCGACTACATGCGGAAACCCACTGATTTCGTCCCTATTCGTATCTAAAATAATTTTTCCTCTTCCCACGATTGCAACTGATTATATCTATAAGTGAAAATTAAGGTAGAGAACCTTTAAGGTATTGATTCTCCTACAGACACCCTTCTTTTTCTTTTTTTACGAAAACAACCCGCCATTCCACGGTTTTAAAGTGTGGAGTAAACTTTGGGACGCGTGACGTAATTGATGTGGTCCTTTTAAATTATTAGTAAAAAAATGGGAATCTACGAGATTCATTACGTGTACTAGATATTTTATTAAAAAATAGTGGCCTAGGAATGCGCTAGAGTTATTTTGGTCAGGGTTTAGTTAGGGTGATATGTTTAGTGTTGTATAACGTTGATAGTGTATTAGAAGTGATTTTGTAAACGTTATACCCGGTGCATATGAAGTATATATGAATTTAGTCGTATGGTAATTTGCCGCGTTATCCTTGATGAGCAGTTTCTATTCGTGTAAAATATGTGTAATGATATGTTACCAATAATAAAACTAGATATTGATGTCCAAAATAGTTCACTTAGAAATTGTTGAAGTTAAAATTTCCTATACAGAGCAATATTTGGTTATTTGAACATAATTTGTACATTACGACAACATTCATATGATTACAGTGCATAAGATAAACAACATATATTTAAAAGTACATACAATTATCCTAGTTGAGAAAGAAATTAAAAAAAAAATTGATTGTGTTGATGGTCTATTAGAAGAGACGGCCCCACTAAAAAAGAACCACCATTTCTTTGAATTTTGGGATGTTGAACAAAAGTCTGTAGATGTTGATTCCATATTTACATGTGATGAGACAACCATTGCGAGTTCCATAAGCTTACTTTAAGTATCGGTTTATCATGCTTAGAAAAGCCTAAGGACATGTTTGGTACCAAGAAATGAACCAAAAGAAATGGAAATTAAAATATTTCTCTTGTTTGGTTGTCCAAAGAAAAAAAACTCGAAGAATTTAATTCCTTTGGTAGTTTTATTTAGACACTACTCAAATTCTTTACATTCCTCACCTTTTTGAATGGAAACCAATTCCTGACCAAAGATCCAATACATGTGAACCTCACGTGATACAAAAACTTAACAAACACCTTCAGACATAGATTTATTCTATAGTGATTTGTGTTCTTTAATTACCTCCTTCCACAACTTTCTTGTTGGTCAACCCAAACCAAATACCTTCATTCGTTGCCCATCTATGTGCTACATTCCATTGTCGTAACTTGGCAAATTTCGATTTCTATTCGAAATTGATATTTTTTTTATAACAACTAGTTTGCTTTGATGATCTTTAAAAATGAGGTTTATGACACTTTGTACTTGTAAGATATTACTCGTCAGTTAATTAGCTTAAAAAATAAAGAGACGGAGAACTATAAAATTTGCTTCGCTGCTATTGATTTGGCTTTAAACACTAGGAATAAACTTGGATTATAAATGGGAAGTGTGTTAAAAAAGATTATGAGGCTCTGTCTCAAGCTTAACGGGACATATGTCACTATGTTGTTTTGTCTTGGTTACTTGGTTGTATGTTTTTGGATTTTTATAGGGGTAAAATTTACATTAAAGTTACTAAAATTGTTTGGATGAGTTAAAAGAAACATGTAACAAACAAGATGAATGTATCATCTATATTAGTACTATATGATACATTCATTCACTTTGGAATGGGTTTTATTATCTAAGTACTATCATAACTTCAATGCACTTTGGAGAGAGTTCGAAATTTTTGTTAACTGATGGTTGTAATTTCACACTCGTTTAGGAAAACGAGGTAAAAGCGGTAAGTATTAAATGTTCGTTTACGAAAACGAAAGCACTTATGACCCTTTGTGTGGGATCATTCTCAAGGAGGCTTGGTGTGTGTGTTAAGAAATGATTAACTTTTAGATTAATATTGATGGAAGTGAGAAAGAAAAAGACGAATTATGCTAAAAATTACCCTACGACGTAAAAAACACAAAATCGTAAAATTCGACGAAAAAGGAATGTACCCTAAAAATTACCAAAAAATCCCCAAAACTCAATAAAAATGTAACTAAGACAAAAATCAAGCAAAAATTTCCAAACCTTTTTTAATAATTTTATATTAATTTTTAAAGTTCAATAAAAAACCAAAAATAAAATAAAATCAAAAATAAGTCAAGATGTAATATATAGCGCTAAAATAACAACAAGACACATCTTTTAAAAAACTAAAAAATGATTTTTCCAAATTTCTAAAATAATTTTTACTATTTTTTAATGACTTTTCAAAATTTTGTCTAAAAATAATCATAAAAAACAAATGAAAAACGTAAAAAATAAACTTTTTAATCTAAAAAGTCCTAAATGTTATCAACAATAAAGGAAAAATGTAAAATACCTAAAAAGTTAACTTAATAAGCTGGAAAATGCTTATTTATAAGCTGCCTATTTTGAAAAGCCCAAAACAAGATTACCTTAAGTACTTAAACAATGCAACCTTGGACAGTAAAGTCCCTAGGGCGCATTGGTTAAAGCTTTGGTGTGTGAGAGGGGTGGCGCAGGTTCGAGTCCTGGCCATGTCCTTTTTGATAATTTTTTTTTTTCAAACTGATAACTAGCACTCTCAGCAAATCGAAACACAAATTAAACCCAAAATTTAGCAAGATTAAGCCTTAATCAAACTCAAAACATGCCCAGTTCTAGATATGATGCTACAGTATGAATATAAGCAAAAAACATAGTTATCCGAGATGTGTATCGTTCTCTGATGACAATAGGAATTGTCACAGTATGCTTGAGACCTTGATTCTTGGTCGTTTGATGTGATTAGCTTGGTGGTTTGGCAAGATAAGGCACCCCACAAGTCAGTTGACTTGTGGGAGTCACAAATAACTCAAACAAAAAGAAAATATCCACACCAGATTGCAAGGAATAATCTTAAAAAAAACAAGAATGTTCAAGTTCAAAGGAGGCAACTCTTTGCTGGTCTATATGACCATATGATGAGATATAAATTGTCAAATCTATATTAATATGTTACCAACCAATAAACTTAACAGAATGTAACCCTAAATTGCTATAAGTTCTAATAGAGACAAAGATTTCAGGTTTCAAAGGTAAAAAATCAAGTTTGTTTTAGCAGATTAGCTATGAACACCTTTTTAACAATTTTCAAGCAAGCAAACCCCTACAACATGTTTACAAACTTAAACCATGGCATAAACTAGCATAATAAACTGCATTAAAACTTGTTCAAACCAAAATCAGAATTTAAGTGACTCCTAAAATCTTTCAATCAGTAATATCAAACACCCCTTTATAAACTGAAAACCAAATTTTACAAGCCAAATTGTTTAATAATCTAACATCAACCCTAACAACTACCAATATAACACAGATTTTAACAAAGAGCAAGATTTCACCCAATCAGAACACCTTCATTCATCAGCATCATGAGAATCATATAACATGCAATATTCAAGAAATAAAAAAAAAGGAAAAGGAGAGAATTATTTCACCTCCCCCCAATGGCTTCCTATGGGAGGCAGCAATGCTCCCATGAGCTTGACCAACAACTAGGTCAAGCCAGGGGTTCTTGGTAAGTATGAAAGATGGATGGAGCTTGATGACAAGGACACAAAAGCCCCTCAACCTTGAATGAAATGAAATTTTAGTTTCCTACACAATCACCACAAGGCAAATCAAACTGAAAAGCTCCAAACCAAGAGCTTTTTAGGGAGCTTTTGGTTTAAGGCCTTTGAGTAGTAAGAATAAGGAAATTGGAACAAACAAGAAGATTACCACCTCATAATCTTTTTACCCAAGTTCTATACCCACTGAATCTTGATATCTATTTGATATCAGGGTTCTATGGTCATATAAGAGCCCAAATAAGCAGCTTATGTGGCCTAAAAACCTTCTTGCTTAACTGAAAAATATCTGAAACTTAAAACAGATTTGAAGGAAAACGTTTACACTAACTTAGAGATTGCCTTTTGAAAACTGATTCAAGTAAAACTAAACATGAAAAGTAAATGGGAACTCATTCTTTCTCATCATCAAACTCAAGACCATTTCATTCATCAATAAAACTGGATTTACAAGACTTGTGAAAAAGGAGAAAAAAACAAGAACAACTTAAACTGAAATCCTACAACCCTTTATATAATAGGGTGTACAAGGTTCTAGAAAAGTAAAAAGATGAAAACCCTAAGTGCTTGCATTTACTAATATACCCTTAGCTTGAAATTGAAGCAGGTCAAGATTCGAGCCATGTGATGTTTCTTGGCTTGTTGTGGGGATGCCAGGTATACCAAGATTTTTTTAGAACGTTGGATGACAAGAAAAATCCATATAGCCGTTGATGAGCTCGTACCCATTTGTTTTCTTGTGCAGGGGAGGGTCAGGGGTGTCACATGTGTGAGTGTGAGATGTTTTTGGATTGTGGGTTTGATGATACTGGGGTTAATTAACAATCTGGACATTGAGGGGAAAACCCCCTTTGAATTGGACTGAATTAGGACTGGGATTTAGTTAGGGTTTATGGTAGGAAGGAAAGGGGTTTAATCTGATTTAGGGTGGATTAACATTTAAAAACGTGTTAGGGAGGGAAATTATTAACTAATTTATTGATCAGTTAATATACATGGTGGAGGGTGACGTGGGTAAAGTGAGGGTTGTGATTGGTGGAGGGTTTGGGTGGGGTGACGTGTCAGGAGGAGAGTGGTGGTTTCATCTTTGGTTGTCTGCCACAATTGGCCCTCATGGTTTATAAATCGTTTCTTAGCAGCTGAATATTCATTCCCTTTGTTCTCAAAGTTTATAAACTTTGAATTTGGCCACAAATCTTTTCCAAATGGATTTAAAAGGGCTTGTTTTGTAATTCTTTGATATTTGAAGGACCAAATTTGACATGTCTTAAATCTTCAAGGTCTTCACTTGTTTCTTTATCTTCTTGGAGTACTAAAAGTGACAAGTCTTCAAATATGAGGGACCATTCTTGCCAATTCTTAAAAGTTGAGGGTCCTTTTTGTAATTTAGACAAACTTTAAGGACCAAACTTGTAATTATGAATATACAAGGGTTTAAAGTGTCAGTTATTCAATATTGGAGGACCCTTCTTGTACAATCTTCAAATCTTCAAGGGTTATTCTTGGAAAATCAACACTAGGGCTTGGTTCATTGTGCGGCTTCGTTTCCCTTGTTCGTTTTTTGCTTGTTTCTTGTGATCTTTTGTCATTTTCTCAATATACATACCTAAAGTACACATGTAACAAACACAAGCATATATTTGGCCTTTTTGATGATATTTAATGCATTTTAAGCCCGTTTTGGACGATGAGACTATGTATAAAAGCAGTCTCATCACTCCCACATAGTAAACCATTACCGTGCCCTCGTGCAATGCTAGAATAAAGTATCGTAGCATCTCCAAAATTCATTTTTATGAACCTTTATTGAGTGTTTTAGACATAATGTATGATTTTCATCGCAAAATGGGACGTTTAGGTTCATAGAATAAGAACACGTGAGTGCTTCGTTAGAAATAATTTTGTCATCCTCGATTTTCACCCCAATTCCATGCTAAGCGTGCAACGAGATCATTGTCATTATAAGTTAGTAATTCTAACACTACTCATATGCCCTAATCATGTACTTATCATCCCATTCCTAAGTTGTATCTCCTATATTTTATTTTATCTTGAATGTTCACGGGGATACATTTTTTACTTATGCGATAATAGAGATTTAGGTCTAAAAATAGAGTCATAACGGTGTAACCAAGACCATCGAATTAATAACCCCCCTAATAGACAACGATGTCAAAAAAATAAGTCCACAAGAAGGATCGATAAACAAGGTTTTATAACGGTTTTGAACATGAGACTTATTACCAAGACTTTTATACGCCCCTTACCGGATGGGCCTTATTATCATAGGTTTACCTCCATCTTTTATTCAACTTCGCCATGAAGCTTTTATTATGACTTCGGTCTTGCCTTGCCTTTTATTTAACCTCGTCATGAGGTGTTTATTATGGCCAAAGACGTATATCCTCACGCTAAAAGCGAATTTTGGATCTTTAAAGCTTCAAAGATTAAGGCATAATTCACTTTCAATTTCGCACAGATTTTTTGGCCTTGTGAGCTTCAAGTTGTTTGCTTGATTTAGGTGAGCACTTGAAATCTTATTATTAGGTGAAGCTTTCGATTATTCGGGTTGCCAATACTTGAAAACCGTGACGCTGGCGATACCTTAATGTCTTCCCAATTTAATTACATGGAAGCTACTAGAAAAGACTAGAAACCAACAATCAAGACTAAACCGCTACCTCAATACTTATTAAGCAAAATATATACAAGCGAAGGGAGAATAAGCAAACAACGAGAACACATGAGTTTTTGAAAGAATACGAGTACTCTACATTTAGCATAGTAACTTATAATTAACTCTATTATTTCTCGTCCTCATTTAAGAGACTTAGCCTAGTGAAAAGTTAAGGAATAGAAACTAAGTGCTCAACACGCACGGTCGAGTAAAAAATTACTCTTATTCTCGCCATCAGAAAATCTACATTCGTGTCTTTAAACACTTATAAAACATGAGAAATTTTTTAGAATTTGGCCATTTTTAGTCTTATTTGCAACTAAACGATAAACAAAAAGATAAATTTTAGAAAGCGTGAAGGTTTGGCAAGGCAAGTATCTATTCACCCCCCATACTAAAGTTAAACATTGTCCTCAATGTTTCGAGTCTAAGGGTAGGATACCCCCATACTAGAGACGAAGTCGAATGCCTAATCTAGCATGGAAAGGGTGGAACCATTAAATTTAAAGCCGTTTATGAAGTGTGCTATAAACCTAAGGTTAGAACATAAAAGGATATATCATGTGTGGATATCGAGAAATTCTTCAAAGCAAACGATCGAGTGCTCCCATTAAACGAACACGAGAGGCTCCAATCGTGAAGGTCATGATCATCTAAAAGCCACATATCACAAACAACCACAGAACAAAGGTTGGAAGGGCACAAATCCCCTCACGTTACTACATTAGAAAGCGATAATATGTATATGGATAAGCATGAGACTCTAATATATGAAAATTCGTTCTTTGAATTATGTCTAATCGAATTGAAAAAGGTTTAGCGTGTGACTTAGTTGTTCTTGGTAAATAAAAAGGAGATTGGATTTCTAATAACAAAGGAGCGAAACAAATAATAAAACGAAATTTAAAACAAAACAATTAATAAAAATAAAACTAAAAGAAGAAATTAACTTTTGATTTAAAAATAAATTTTACCTAATGAAAAAGGAGGAAATAGGACTAAGTGGCTACTTTAAAACTAAACGAGGTAAAAGCTAAAGCGGGCACTAAATAAAATATAAAACTTAAACTTTTCGAAAAGATGCTAATACTAAAAATTGACGAAAAATACAACTAAAAATACATGACTTTCAGAATAAAAATCAGAACAACTTTCAGATAAAACTAAATCGATGCGGAACAATATTAACTAATAAGCAAGCAGGCAAGCAACTAGCTCAAGCACGCAGCCAGGCACCTCATTTTTGGCGCCAAACTGCTAAACAAGCTAGCAAGCTAGCTGCTCAATGTTATTTCGGAATATGGCTGTTTCTTCGGAATATGTTACAATTTGTTATTTCGGAATTAGTTAAATCTAGCAATCTTCGAAATATTTTTTTTTACTTCTTCGGAATCTTTTTTTTTTGTTTTTTCGGAATAATTTTTTTTGGGTTTCGGAATAATTGAAATCTTCGGATAAAGTATAACTAAAATCTTCGGATAAGCAGAAAATTTCGGAAAAGATCAAAAATTCAGAGAAATGTAATTCTTCGGAATAACTATCTATTTTCGGAAAAAGTAAGAATTTTCGGATAAAGAACTAATTTCGGAACAAGACTATATTTTCGGATAAATCAAAATTCTTCGGAATAAATTAAAATTTCGGAAAAATGAAATGAAAGAAAATTTTCGGAATAAACAAATCTTCGGAGAAAGGGATGTTCTTCGGATAAACAAAACCCTTTTCCGAAGATTATACGGATATCAGATAAACAAACAGACTTAACTGAAAATAAGGGAATAAGCTACGAAATAAGCTAAAACCAAATAAGCAATCAACCAAAACTTATCTAAATCACTTTTAAGAAAAACTAAATCAACCACAAATTAAAAACTTGAAAAACAATAATTAATCTAAAGATCAAAAATCAATTTTTAATAAAATTAATCTATTAAAAACACTTAATTAAAATCAAATCAAGCACACAATAAGCATGAAAAATAATCAAACAAGAAAGGTAGAATGAGAGATTAATATTAAACTTGAAATTAAAGACAAGGATTCAACAAAATTACTTGAAATAATCTTGAAATTAAAGAACAATTAAGTAAATGACAATATGAAAGTGCAAGAAAATAAAATGGAAAGACTAATGTGTCAAATTATCTAACACCTCCTAAAGTGTCATAAGGAGGGTATTTATAGGAGGATTAACATGTGTTGATGCCTTCTTCTTTCTTCTCGTCTTTTCGTCTTTTAAATTCTTCGACTTTCTCGACGTTGTCTTGGGATTTGTCGATATAAATTGAACTCGTCTTATAATTTTCTTCTTTTATTAGACTTGGTTCTTCGACTTCATTAAACTTCCGTCTTTAGACTTTTTCTTCGATAAATCTTCATAATAGGCCTTGGACTTCGGTTCTTTTTGCACTCTTGATCTTTTGACTTCGTCTTTTGTCGTTTTCTTTGATAAAAGCCCGTGAAAGCCCGTGTTTTCTTCCCTTTTCACATTTTGATCCTAAATCACAACAAAAACACAAACCACGCATAATTCCGATATTTACGACATTAAATACACGTTATGGTCTTGTTTTTAATTGTTTTAAGTGGCGAAAGGATAAGTGTTTTCACACTTATTAAATCCCCTACACTTGACCATTGCAATGCCCTCATGCAATGCATTAGTTACAAAGCAAGATTTACATTTTCCATCATAATTAACCTACCTTGGCCTCTATTAAACATAAGACATTAAGGAAACTTAAAGAGATATAAAATTACAAAATATTAGAAGGAAGAAAATAAGTAAAGAAATCGATGACTTACGTTAGGGCTTTGGTTGTCATGAATGTTTATCACCCTCAAGTTTAACGTTCCCCATACCAAGCTTAAAAACGAGATCATTGTTATTATAAGTTAGTAAACTAACACTCACTCATGTGGCCCAATTATTCACTTAGACTCCCTTATTCCTAGGTGTATCTCTTATATTTTATTGTTGTCTTGAATGATCACGAGGATGCATTGTTGAATTATTTCGATTGTTTATTAGGCCGAAAATATAGTAGGATGATATAATCAATAGTTAGCTAAAGGACAAAATCTTTTAAAACTGCTTCTCGGGACCTCATAAAGTTCATATCTTGGCATAACTCGCTTCACGCTTTGAGACCTTTCTCGGATCGATATTTGGCATTGACTTCATACTTCAAATCTTGAGAGACGTTCATGAAATAATGGTCTTCTCTTCATAATAGGAATTTCTTCACTTGAAGTTTTTGAGAGATTCTTCAAACTTGGACCACGACTTCTTCATTTTTCTCCAATCATTATTTGGGATTTTGATATACAACGATCCGCCTCCTTTTAGGACTTGGATCTATTTATCCTCATACCTTGCTAGGGTCTTTTCAGATAAACTTCTCCATGATCTTTAGGGGAGTATTTGCTTTTCTTCGTGTGTCTCGATCCTTCATATTGATTTTTGATAAATGATTCTTCACATCACTTGGGATCTTTAGCAACAAAATGTAGCCCTCATGCCTTGTTAGGGCCATTTCGGATTCGCCAATCTTCGCATCCCGCTTCAATAAGCTATGCTTTGGCTATGAACTCTATTTAATACCGAGCAACTTTTAAACGATCTTGGGCTAGAAGTTAAGTAACTTTTCAAATCGTACGACCTTATTTATTGCAATTAAATTATTAACAAGCGATGGGAGAAAAAGCTCATAATTAACTCACATAAGTTCATGAAAGAATACTAAACTTATAATTGACTCTATCATCTCTCGTTCTTCACAATTTAAAATCTCAAGGAATGAGACTCTTGGATGCTTAGCCTATTAAATCAAAGTTTTGGGTTTTCAAGTCATCTATAGGATCGTGCAACTTGTTAGAATTTTTCAAGTTTAGAATTTTCATTTTAAAGTTCCCTTGATAAACGACTTTCTAGGATCAATTATAGGAACTTACAAAAAGTTCTTGTTCTTAACCCATAAGAGTTAAGACTTTCGCGTTTTAAAGTTCCCTATATAAAAGCCTAACAAAACTTGACTTAAATACGTTAAAGATACTAGCTAGAGTAAACTTAGATAAGTAAACTCGGGTTGAGTCAAAAGATTCATGACGGGCCTAATATATCAAAGAAATCTAAACTTATTAAAAACTTTTTATTGAAATTTATTCTAATGAAAGAAAATAACGCTAACAAAGGAAAAACTACTAGGCCAAAATAGATTAAAAATTTTGAAAAATGTCGAAAAATCAATTTTCAGGTTAAAATGAGGACATATACAAGGAAAAGCCCACTTAACTTCAATAAAAGTCCCTCTACACTTAATATAAACATTGTCCTCAATGTTTAAGCATGTGGAAGTAACCTCCCTTACACTTAGGACATTGTGCACGTTGTTTAAATCTTGCTAAGGAAGAGACAACTAAAGTGATTCCTATTTTAATATTGAAGAATATAAAATAGTGAATCAAAAGAGTTTAGGATAGAACCGGGAAGACGGGTACACGAAATCACGGGTCGTCAAAAGTCATCAAGAATGGATCTTTCAAAGCTCGAATCCCTGCACATCATAAGAAAGAAAACAACAAACACTTACTAGGGTCTCCCGTTACACTTATCATAAAAATCGGATAAAAAGGATAGATACTCGGGTTGCCTCGCGAGAAGCGCTTGTTTTTGTTAACCGAGTCGTGAGCCTGACTCGACCTTGATTAGCATGGTAATAACCTTGAAGAACATCCACCGGGATCAAATACATGGTTTTTATCCATGAAGTAGCACAAGCTTAAGGTGAACAAGGCAAGCCAAAGAAGAGTAGGCAAGGTTCCCTTAAGCATTTTTTGAGCACGGTGGTAGAAAATAGGATGAAGTGCAAGCATATCTCCACAAGTTCTAAAAATCTTTCCTTTTATTTCATCAGATGGATACTGAGATGGCTTGAAAATTCCAATACCCGGATCGAACACCTTTTCCTTTAGGGGAAAATAAGACTCAGGCTCAGTAGACCTTGAAGAAGATCCGCTCATAAATCTCACAATCTCATCCGCAAAAGGTGGATAAAGAGGTGTCAAAACATAAGTACTACGGATATCGGTGTCGTCCGGCTTCTTCTCCTTTGAAACGGGTTTCTTAATATTCGAAGGAGGATAAAGACCATAATCAAAGTCCAAAGGAGTGTGGAAACCTTGGTTTCCGGATCTTTTAAGCAACTAGGAATGCATCATGTTCATATGATTATACAATCAAAGCAGAATTAGAACACGACACATTAACAAGGTGTTTAGGCACGAATAACATGAATTAAAACAAAAGGGATTGCTCATTATATTAATAACGAACAACCACTAGGTGTGTGTACATTGAATCCCACACCTAGTCGACACACGCTTTAGGTTTACATTGTGAATGAAAGTTATGAATAAAACCTAAGACCCTTGGTTCCTTTTATAGTGTAAGGATTAGGGTTTACAAGAGATAATAAAACATGTGAATCTTCTATTTAAATAACTATATACAGAATATATCCTGCATATATATCCAAATAGAATCTTCTAAAAGCTTCTTTGGTTATAATCTTGTCAATGCTTGAATTGCATGTGACAATGCTTGGATTGCTCTTGACAATGCTTGATTCCATCAACGCCTAAATTCTTCTTGTCAACACCTGGAATGCTCTTGTCAACGCTTAGACAAATAACTTCATGTTTTCTTCATTTTTGAGTTTCTGCCACATCAACTTTTTGACCCAACAAGGAGGAGAATCATTCTCATTGGGGAAGTAAGTATTGAGAAAAGTAGCAAAATCTTCCTCAAATGAGTAGTCATCCAAAGTAGGATCAAGCATTGTTGGTGGAGGATCTTCATCAAAAGTAGGAACAAGGTCATGTGAAGAATCACTCGAAAGAGTATCAACATCATCAAAATCATCATATGCTGGCATGTCTTTATACTGTGAAGCAAAATTATCATAATCATCCACATCGAAACTAGAATCATCATCATTGATTGGTGGAGCATCATATATTTGTGGGGCATCCAAATTGGAGAGGGGATCTTCAAAGTCTTCCACATTTTCTTGAAAAAGTGGATTATCATAGAGAGGCTCGAAAAGAGGGTTGTTATAGACGACAAAATCATCAAGCTTTGTACTTTTACAAGTAGTTGTATCAAGCTTGTCTTGAAGCACATCAATCATATTCGCCGATTCTCTTCTATTGGATTTGTTTGTGATCTTCCCCATCTTAAAAATTTGTTGATCATTCCCGACCCTTAAAATTAGTTCACCTTCGGCAACATCGACTAAAGCTTTTCCGGTTCTCAAGAATGGCCGTCCAAGTATTTACAGAATACGAGGGTCTATTTCATAATCAACAACAACAAAATCGACCGGAAAAGTGAAGGTTCCAACTTTAACAAAAACAATTGTCGGCAATACCAACGGGATAAGCGAGAGTTCGATTTGCTAGCTCAAGAGTCATCTTTGTTGGTGTAAGATCGGGTAATGATAACTTTTTCCAAACACTTAATGGCATCAAATTTATACTTTCCCCGAGATCGGCTAAGGCAGTAAATTCTTCGGTTTGGTTAAAAGTACATGGTAGCACAAAACGACCGGGATCTCCAAGTTTTTCCAGAAGTTATTTAAGGACTGCAGAACAATTCTCATTTAATCGAGTATTAACAAACTCGACCACCTTCTCCTTTTTACTAAGCAAATCTTTGAATGCTTTCACAAATTTTGGCATTTGGACAAGTGATTCAACGAGGCTAATGTTGAAGTTTATTTGTGTAATCATCTTCAAAAAGGAAGTAACTTGAGCATCCTCTTTAGTGAGCAATTTGCACTTGTCTAACCAAGAAGGATAAGGGATGTTGGGTTTAGGTGGTGTAGGTGTAGAAGGTAAAGGTTGAGATGTTGAAGGTTTAGAAGTAGAAGGTTTAGAGGTAGAAGGTGGGGATGGTGAAGGGTTTTTCTTGGGTGCTTCTTCATTAAGAGGTGGAGACGGTAATGGAGAACTAGTACTAGGCGTGGAAGTAGGCGGGATAAATGGTTGTGGAGGAGGTGTAGATGGAGTAACTGGGGGAAGGGTTCATGGCCTACTAGAGTTGCTCCACTGCGTGTAGTAATAGCACTCACATTCGCTCCTGGGTTGGTTACGGTATTCGAAGAAAGAGTGCCCGAAGTAGAGGGTTGAGTGGTTTGAAAGAAACTAGCCATCATATTCCTCAAATCATTCGTTTGATTGCTTAAAGAGGTTTGCATATCATGTCGAAGCTTGGTTCGAATATCATTCCCTTGTTTAGTGATATCTCCTTTTAAGTTGATGATTTGGCTTTGAAGATTCTTAACTACCTCTCCTTGGGTCCTTATGAAAGTTTCAACATCATGATTATAAGTTGTGGGTGGAGTGATGGGTAGAGCCTGGTGAGCGGGTGGATGATATGGATTAGAAGCTCGAGGTGGGTTTGGATTGCTTCGATTAAAGTTGTTGGTGATGTGGTTTTGAGGAGAAAAACCGGGTGAAAGAAAGTTGTTGGAACGATAACTTAGCAAGTTACGATCACCTTGAGGTCGGGCTTGATAGCTTTCCGTTGAATAGTTACCATGAGCCGCATACACGTTTTCCGGATTGTCATGAGTAGAAGGACAATCAGTGTATGAATGAGGACCGCCGCAGATCTCACAAGAAAGTGCTACAGCTTTAACTTGTTGTAGATGATTTGTGGCTATGAGTTGGATATTTTTGTTCATTTCGGCCATCATGCGGGTGAGTTCGGTCATCTCGGGGTGTGATGAAGTAGAAGAAACATTGACTCTCGGGTTATTCCTTGAAGATGCGAATGAATCCCAATTTTTGTGATGAGTAGTCATGTTCTCTATAAGCTCTCTACACTCCTCGGGTCTTCTTTTCATAAATGTGCCACCGGCGGCTGCACAAATCGTATCACGATCACGAAAAGTTAAACCGTTGTAGAAAGTATCAATCAAAGTGACGGGGAGCATATTATGATTAGGACATCGATCGATCAAAACATTATAACGTTCCCAAGCATCAAAAAGTGATTCATCAGGTTCTTGCGTGAAACACTGATTTGATTCCAAAGGCTCGTTACCATGGATGGTGGAAAGTAGCGCGACAAAAATCGTTGAGTCATTTCATCCCATGTATGAATTGAATTCTTCGAAAGACGCTCAAACCATTTTTCGGCATGGTGGGATAAGGTGTGTGGAAATAGATGAAGGCGAAGAAAATCCATGGTAGCACCGGGAAATTTCATGCTTTGAGTGACGGTAATGAATTTGTCGAGGTGTTTGTTGGCATCATCGTCCGGTAATCCGCGAAATGGACAAGTATTTTGAACTTGTTGGATCATATAATGCTTCAACGAAAACTCTGGAGCTGTGATTTGCATCGGCGCAATCGGTCCTCTGCGTCCATTCATTGTTGGATATGTGGAAAACTTCCATCCAATGAAAACACTAGTACTCCTAAAGAATTGGTACACCTAGTGACCCACTCCTCAACATTCACCTCCATAAGACTCGGCCAAATGAGAATACTAATTCTAGTTAACTGCCTAGTTAATAAAACAAAAGTAACAAACTAAAACAAAATATTGTTGTCTTCAAATATATCCATGCAACATCCAGTGAAACACTGGCTACCGTCAAGGAGGGAAACACTATCTCTCTTCAATGTCCAATATTGTCCTCAACAAATTACACAGTGTGGGCTATGAGGATGAGAGCCATTTTCAAAGTTCATGGAGTATGGGAGACGATCCAACCGGGAGTCAGTTTAGATGTGAAGAAAAATAATATTGCAGTTGCACTTCTATTTCAAGCCATACCCGAGGAGCAGATATTGCAAATAGGAAATCATGCAACCGCAAAAGAAATGTGGATACGAAGGTCGGGTTGAGGAAGATGGTTGTTATTATTCATGTTGGGGTGAGGTGGATTATTATTGTTGTGCACACCAGCCATATCTAAATCTTCAAAGGTCTCGGGCTAAGAATAAGACGAAGATCTAGTACGCATACACCTGCAAAAGAAAAAGATAGCAACGAAATAGAAAAATAATGGTTATCGTAAAAATAAAATCTTTTTGGTGCAAAACTTTTTGAAAAAGAAAATGCTTTTTATGAGTTTTTTAATGTTTTTGGATTTTTGAAATTTTTTTAATTTTTAGGCTTTTTGAAAATTTTTTTACACGAAAAATAACGTTCACGAGTGAACGGATCCCAAAATCCAACGCGTCTCTCACAATAAACCGTTAATCTTCATGAAAAGAGCCGGCAGTGGCGCCATTTTAATATATGAAAATTCGTTCTTTGAATTATGTCTAATCGTTCTCGGTGTCTAATCGAATTGAAAAAGGTTTAGCGTGTGACTCAGTTGTTCTTGGTAAATAAAAAGGAGATTGGATTTCTAATAATAAAGGAGCTAAACAAATAATAAAACGAAATTTAAAACAAAACATTAATAAAAATAAAACTAAAAGAAGAAATTAACTTTTGATTTAAAAATAAATTTTACCTAATGAAAAAGGAGGAAATAGGACTAAGTAACTACTTTAAAACTAAACGAGGTAAAAGCTAAAGTAGGCACTAAATAAAAGATAAAACTTAAACTTTTCGAAAAGATACTAATACTAAAAATTGACGAAAAATACAACTAAAAATACGTGACTTTCAGAATAAAAATCGGAACAACTTTCAGATAAAACCAAATCGATGTAGAACAATATTAACTAATAAGCAAGCGGCAAGAAACTAGCTCAAGCACGCAGTCCCTATTTTGGCGCCAAACTACTAAACAAGCTAGCAAGCTAGCTGTTCAATGTTCTTTCGGAATATGGCTGTTTCTTCGGAATATGTTACAATTTGTTATGTCGGAATTTGTTAAATCTAGCAATCTTCGGAATATTTTTTTTACTTCTTCGGAATCTTTTTTTTTTTGTTTTTTCGGAATAATTTTTTTTTGGGTTTCTTCGGAATAATTGAAATCTTCGAATAAAGTATAACTAAAATCTTCGGATAAGCAGAAAATTTCGGAAAAGATCAAAAATTCAGAGAAATGTAATTCTTCGGAATAACTATCTATTTTCGGAAAAAGTAAGTTTTTTCGGATAAAGAACTAATTTCGGAACAAGACTATATTTTCGGATAAATCAAAATTCTTCGGAATAAATAAAAATTTCGGAAAAATGAAATGAAAGAAAATTTCCGGAATAAACAAATCTTCTGGGAAAGGGATGTTCTTCGGATAAACAAAACCCTTTTCCGAAGATTGTACAGATATCAGATAAACAAACAGCCTTAACTGAAAATAAGGGAATAAGCTACGAAATAAGCTAAAACCAAATAAGAAATCAACCAAAACTTAATCTAAATCACTTTTAAGAAAAACGAATTCAACCACAAATTAAAAACTTGAAAAACCCTCATTAATCTAAAGATCAAAAATCAATTTTTAATAAAATTAATATATTAAAAACACTTAATTTAAATCAAATCAAGCACACAATAAGCTATAAAATCAATAAGCTACCACAACCAAACAAGAAAGGTAGAATGAGAGATTAATATTAAACTTGAAATTAAAGATAAGGATTCAACAAACTTACTTGAAATAATCTTGAAATTAAAGAACAATTCAGTAAATGACAATATGAAAGTGCAAGAAAATAAAATGGAAAGACTAATGTGTCAAATTAGCTAACACCTCCTAATGTGCCATTAGGAGGGTACTTATAGGAGGATTAACATGTGTTGATGCCTTCTTCTTTCTTCTCGTCTTTTCGTCTTTTAAATTCTTCGACTTTCTCGACGTTGTCTTGGGATTTGTCGATATAAATTGAACTCGTCATATAATTTTCTTCTTTTATTAGACTGACTTCATTAAACTTCCGTCTTTAGACTTTTTCTTCGATAAATCTTCAGAATAGGCCTTGGACTTCCGTTCTTTTTGCACTCTTGATCTTTTGACTTCGTCTTTTGTCTTTTTCTTCGATAAAATCCCGTGAAAGCCCGTGTTTTCTTCCCTTTTCACATTTTGATCCTAAATCACAACAAAAACATAAACCACACATAATTCCGATATTTACGACATTAAATACACGTTATGGTCTTGTTTTTAATTGTTTTAAGTGGCGAAAGGATAAGTGTTTTCACACTTATTAGACTCCCCCACGAGGCACCTCGTTTTTTATTACCGAGTCATGAGCTCGACTCGATCCCCTCAATACTAATTATCATTAAGGAAGGTGACTTGGTCGAGGTAGTTCAAGGATGGAACTTCCCCGCCAAAGTAGTGCTTCAACCTATGTTCATTCACCTTGAAACTGAGGCCATCATTTTGAGCTAGCTCGATGGTCCAATAAGGAAAAACTTGGGTAACGGTGAATGGACCCGACCAACGGGATTTCAACTTGCCGGAAAATATTTTCAAACGTGAGTTAAAAAGCAACACTTGATCTCCAATGTTAAAAACCCGGTTTTTAATTTTTGAGTCATGAAACTTTTTAGTTTTTTCCTTGTAAATTAATGAATTTTCATAAGCAATATCTCTTAATTCATCCAATTCATTAAATTGCATTTTCCGGTGTTTTCCCGCGGTCTCAATATCATCATTACAATGCTTAAGGGCCCAATAAGCTTTGTGTTCGAGTTTAATTGGCAAGTGAAAATTCTTCCCATACACAAGCTTATAAAGAGTGCACCCGTTGGGCGTCTTATCAGCGGTCCGAAAGGCCCATAAAGCATCTCCAACTTATCCGACCAAGATTGTCGGTTTTCCCCTATCAATCTATCTAAGATCCTCTTCAACGCTCGGTTTGAAACCACGACTTGCCCACTCGTTTATGGGTGATAAGCCGTAGAAAGACGATGTGTAACCCCATATTTCCTTAGGACCCTTTCGAATTGGTCATTACAAAAATGGGTTCCACGATCGCTTATGATCACACGAGGGGTTCCAAACCGAGAAAACAAGCTTTTCAAAAAATTGACTACCACACGAGCATCGTTCGTGGGCAAAGCCTTAGCTTCTACCCACTTAGATAGGTAGTCAACGGCGACAAGGATGTACTTAGCTTCTCACACACTTGGACGATATTTTGTGGCATTTCATCGTTTTGTGAGGCTTTTCCTTGTCGTTGGCATGAGTCACATGACATCACAAGTGCATGTGCATCTCGGTAAATAGTAGGCCAAAAGAAACCGGCATCAAAGACCTTCTTAGGCGTGAGATTATCACCGTGGTGACCACCCGTGGGTACCTCGTGACAAGCTCTAAGGATGTTAGTAGCTTCGATGCCAAATACACAACTTCGAATAATTTGATCCGCACAAGTCCGAAAGAGGTAAGGGTCTTTCCAAAAATAGAACTTGACGTCACGAAAGAATTTTCGTTTTTGTTGAGTCGTCATACCCTTGATGATGAAGTTGCCCGCATGGTAATTTGCGATGTCCGCAAACCATGGGGTAGATGAGTCAAGCTTAGAATTCACTACACCAAGTGTCTCGAGAGGAAATGTTTCAGTAATTTCCTTTGGCTCGTAAACACTTTGGTGAGGATCTTCCAAACGAGAAAGATGATCGGTCTCTAGATTCTCGGCTCCTTTTTTGTCAAGGATTTCGACATCAAATTCTTGTAGGAGGAGAATCCAACGAAGTAATCTCGGCTTTGCATCTTGTTTAGCCATGAGATACTTGATAGCTGAATGATCCGTATACACTATGCATCGAGTCAAGACGAGGTAAGGTCGGAATTTCTCAAATGCATACACCACCGCAAGGAATTCCTTTTTCGTCCTAGTGTATTTAAGTTGAGCCTCGGTCATCGTCTTGCTAGCATAGTGAATAGGCAAGAAGTTCTTTTCATGGCGTTGCCCCGATACGACCCCAATAGCGTAATCACTTACGTCACATATGAGCTCAAAGGGGAGGTTCCAATTGGGAGCAACAAGAATGGGAGCTTCCGTAAGTTTCCTCTTAAGGATTTCAAAGGCTCGTACACAATCTTCGTTAAAGACAAAAGGAGTATCTTTTTCGAGGAGATGTGTAATAGGTCGAGAAATCTTTGAAAAATCCTTGATGAATCGACGATAAAAGCCCGCGTGGCCTAGGAAACTCCTAACTCCTTTAACGGTTTTGGGATGAGGTAATTTGGCGATGACGTCTACCTTAGCTTTGTCTACCTCAATCCCCGCTTTCGAAACCGTGTTTTCATCCATTTTCACATTTTGATCCTAAATCACAACAAAAATACAAACCACGCATAATTCCGATATTTACAACATTAAATACACGTTATGGTCTTGTTTTTAATTGTTTTAAGTGGCGAAAGGATAAGTGTTTTCACACTTATTAGACTCCCCCACGAGGCACCTCGTTTTTTATTACCGAGTCATGAGCTCGACTCGATCCCCTCAATACTAATTATCATTGGGGAAGGTGACTTGGTCGAGGTAGTTCAAGGATGAAACTTCCCCGCCAAAGTAGTGCTTCAACCTATGTTCATTCACCTTGAAACTGAGGCCATCATTTTGAGCTAGCTCGATGGTCCCATAAGGAAAAACTTGGGTAACGGTGAATGGACCCGACCAACGGGATTTCAACTTGCCGGAAAATATTTTCAAACGTGAGTTAAAAAGCAACACTTGATCTCCAATGTTAAAAACCCGGTTTTTAATTTTTGAGTCATGAAACTTTTTAGTTTTTTCCTTGTAAATTAATGAATTTTCATAAGCAATATCTCTTAATTCATCCAATTCATTCAATTGCATTTTCTGGTGTTTTCCCGCGGTCTCAATATCATCATTACAATGCTTAAAGGCCCAATAAGCTTTATGTTCGAGTTCAATTGGCAAGTGAAAATTCTTCCCATACACAAGCTTATAAAGAGTGCACCCAATGGGCGTCTTATGAGCGGTCCGAAAGGCCCATAAAGCATCTCCAACTTATCCGACCAAGATTGTCGGTTTTCCCCTATCGATCTCTCCAAGATCCTCTTCAAAGCTCGGTTTGAAACCTCGACTTGCCTACTCGTTTTTTGGTGATAAGCCGTAGAAAGACGATGTGTAACCCCGTATTTCCTTAGGACCCTTTCGAATTGGTCATTACAAAAATGGGTTCCACGATCGCTTATGATCGCACTAGGAGTTCCAAACCGAGAAAACAAGCTTTTCAAAAACTTGACTACCACACGAGCATCGTTTGTGGGCAAACCTTAGCTTCCACCCACTTAGATAGGTAGTCAACGGCGACAAGGATGTACTTAGCTTCTCACACACTTGGATGACATTTTGTGGCATTTCATCGTTTTGTGAGGCTTTTCCTTGTCGTTGGCATGAGTCACATGACTTCACAAGTGCATGTGCATCTCGGTAAATAGTAGGCCAAAAGAAACCGGCATCAAAGACCTTCTTAGGCATGAGATTAGCACCGTGGTGACCACCCGTGGGTCCTTCGTGACAATCTCTAAGGATGTTAGTAGCTTCGGTTCCAAATACACAACGTCGAATAATTTGATCCGCACAAGTCCGAAAGAGGTAAGGGTCGTTCCAAAAATAGAACTTGACGTCACGAAAGAATTTTCGTTTTTGTTGAGTCGTCATACCCTTGATGATGAAGTTGCCCGCATGGTAATTTGCGATGTCCGCAAACCATGGGGTAGATGAGTCAAGCTTTGAATTCACTACACCAAGTGTCTCGAGAGGAAATGTTTCAGTAATTTCCTTTGGCTCGTAAACACTTTGGTGAGGATCTTACAAACGAGAAAGATGATCGACCGCTAGATTCTCGGCTCCTTTTTTGTCAAGGATTTCGACATCAAATTCTTGTAGGAGGAGAATCCAACGAAGTAATCTCGTCTTTGCATCTTGTTTAGCCATGAGATACTTGATAGCCGAATGATCCGTATACATTATGCATCGAGTCAAGACGAGATAAGGTCGGAATTTCTCAAATGCATACACCACGGCAAGGAATTCCTTTTCCGTCGTAGTGTATTTAAGTTAAGCCTCGGTCATCATCTTGTTAGCATAGTGAATAGGCAAGAAGTGCTTTTCATGAGGTTGCCCCAATACGGCCCCAATAGCGTAATCACTTACGTCACATATGAGCTCAAACGGGAGGTTCCAAAAATGGGATCAACAAGAATGGGAGCTTCGGTAAGTTTCCTCTTAAGGATTTCAAAGGCTCGTACACAATCTTCGTTAAACACAAAAGGAGCATCTTTTTCGAGGAGATGTGTAATAGGTCGAGTAATCTTTAAAAAATCCTTTATGAATTGACGATAAAAGCCCGCGTGGCCAAGGAAACTCCTAACTCCCTTAACAGTTCTGGGATGAGGTAATTTGGCGATTACCTTAGCTTTGTCTACCTCAATCCCCGCTTTCGAAACCGTGTTTTCTTCCCTTTTCACATTTTGATCCTAAATCACAACAAAAACACAAACCACGCATAATTCCGATATTTACGACATTAAATACACGTTATGGTCTTGTTTTTAATTGTTTTAAGTGGCGAAAGGATAAGTGTTTTCACACTTATTAGACTCCCCCACGAGGCACCTCTTTTTTATTACCGAGTCATGAGCTCGACTTGATCCCCTTAATACTAATTATCATTAAGGAAGGTGACTTGGTCGAGGTAGTTCAAGGATGGAACTTCCCCGCCAAAGTAGTGCTTCAACCTATGTTCATTCACCTTGAAACTGAGGCCATAATTTTGAGCTAGCTCGATGGTCCCATAAGGAAAAACTTGGGTAACGGTGAAAGGACCCGACCAACGGGATTTCAACTTGCCGGAAAATATTTTCAAACGTGAGTTAAAAAGCAACACTTGATCTCCAATGTTAAAAACCCGGTTTTTCATTTTTGAGTCATGAAAACTTTTAGTTTTTTCCTTGTAAATTAATGAATTTTCATAATCAATATCTCTTAATTCATTCAATTGCATTTTCCGGCGTTTTCCCGCGGTCTTAATATCAACATTACAATGCTTAAGGGCCCAATAAGCTTTGTGTTTGAGTTCAATTGGCAAGTGACAATTCTTCCCATACACAAGCTTATAAAGAGTGCACCTGATGGACGTCTTATGAGTGGTCTGAAAGGCCCATAAAGCATCTCCAACTTATCCGACCAAGATTATCGGTTTTCCCCTATCGATCTCCTCGACTTGCCCACTCGTTTGTGGGTGATAAGCCGTAAAAAGACGATGTGTAACCCCATATTTCCTTAGGACCCTTTCAAATTGGTCATTACAAAAATGGGTTCCACGATCGCTTATGATCGCACGAGGGGTTCCAAACCGAGAAAAAAAGCTTTTCATCGTTCGTGGGCAAAGCCTTAGCTTCCACCCACTTAGATAGGTAGTCAACGGCGACAAGGATGTACTTAGCTTCTCACACACTTGGATGATATTTTGTGGCATTTCATCGTTTTGCGAGGCTTTTCCTTGTCGTTGGCATGAGTCACATGACTTCACTAGTGCATGTGCATCTCGGTAAATAGTAGGCCAAAAGAAACCGACATCAAAGACCTTCTTAGGCGTGAGATTAGCACCATGGTGACCACCCGTGGGTCCCTCGTGACAAGCTCTAAGGATGTTAGTAGCTTCGGTGCCAAATACACAACGTCGAATAATTTGATCCGCACAAGTACGAAAGAGGTAATGGTCGTTCCAAAAATAGAACTTGACGTCACGAAGGAATTTTCGTTTTTGTTGAGTCGTCATACCCTTGATGATGAAGTTTCCCGCATGGTAATTTGCGATGTCCGCACACCATGGGGTGGATGATTCAAGCTTAGATAACACTACACCAAGTGTCTCGAGAGGAAATATTTCGGTAATTTCCTTTGGCTCGTAAACACTTTGGTGAGGATCTTCCAAACGAGAAAGATGATCAGCCGCTAGATTCTCGGCTCCTTTTTTGTCAAGGATTTCGACATCAAATTCTTATAGGAGGAGAATCCAACGAAGTAATCTCGGCTTTGCATCTTGTTTAGCCATGAGATACTTGATAGCCGAATGATCCGTATACACTATGCATCGAGTCAAGACGAGGTAAGGTCGGAATTTCTCAAATGCATACACCACGACAAGGAATTCCTTTTCCGTTGTAGTGTATTTAAGTTGAGCCTCGGTCATCGTCTTGCTAGCATAGTGAATAGGCAAGAAGTTCTTTTCATGACGTTGCCCCAATACGGCCCCAATAGCGTAATCACTTACGTCACACATGAGCTCAAGGGGGAGGTTCCAATTGGGAGCAACAAGAATGGGAGTTTCGGTAAGTTTCCTCTTAAGGATTTCAAAGGCTCGTACACAATCTTCGTTAAAGACAAAAGGAGAATCTTTTTCAAGGAGATGTGTAATAGGCCGAGAAATCTTTGAAAGATCCTTGATGAATCGACGATAAAAGCCCGCGTGGCCTAGGAAACTCCTAACTCCCTTAACGGTTTTGGGATGAGGTAATTTGGCGATGACGTCTACCTTAGCTTTTTCTACCTCAATCCCCGCTTTCGAAACCTTGTTCCCTAAGACGATTCCTTCCTTAACCATGAAATGACATTTTTCACAATTGAGCACAAGGTTGGTTTCCTCACAACGTTTCAACATTCTCTCAAGATTCGACAAACACGAAGTGAACGAACAACCAAACACGGAAAAATCATCTATAAACACTTCCATCGTCTTCTTGATCATGTCATGAAAAATAGCCATCATGCACCTTTGAAAGGTTCCCGGTGCATTGCAAAGTCCGAATGGCATTCTACGATAGGCAAACGTTCCATATGGACACGTAAACGTAGTTTTTTCTTGATCACGAGGATCGATGGGGATTTGGAAGTAACCGGAAAAACCATCTAAAAATCAAAAGAAATTTTTTCCCGCAAGACGCTCCAACATTTGATCCATGAATGGCTAGGGAAAATGGTCTTTACGAGTGGCGTCATTCAACTTATGATAGTCGATGCACACCCTCCAACCGGTCACGAGTCGAGTTGGAATTAACTCGTTGGCATGGTTTGGCACAATGGTCATTCCTCCTTTCTTAGGGACACAAAGAATAGCACTCAACCAAGGGCTATCGAAAATAGGGTAAATCATTCCCGCATCAAGGAGTTTAAGGACCTCCTTTTTGATGACGTCGTGAATTTTGGGGTTCACCTGTGACAACCCCGGTTTTTGAGGTTCGTCACTTAGTCTTATTTTTGGGGTTTTTTGTGTAACTATGTGATTTATTGTTTATATGTGTGATTTTGAGGATGAGAATGGACAAAATGAGGTACATGATTTGTAAATCTTGGTACGGGTTAGAAATGAAATGAAATGAGTTCAGAAATGAACTGCGGGAAAGTTCGGATATCGTTTTTACAAGGCCTCGTGTATGTATCGTATGTTTTATGTATGTATTAAGTATATATTATATGTTTAGGATAAGTTTTAGAGATACTTTCCATAACTAGAAACTTTTGGAAATGACGGTTAGTTCGGAAATCGCGTAGAAAGTCGAAAAAATCAACGTAAGGCTTTCGGTTTTGGTCCGGAAGTAACCCGAATGTGAGGTTTAGTTTAAGAATGATATAAGTTATAAAATAAGGTTAAAACCCAGATTCTTAGGTGCTTTGGGCTTGGTTTGGGCAGCTAAAAGAAAAGGAAGGAAGAAAATAACCAAAAAGCCCAAAAACAGGCCCAATGGACTTGTAATGGGATTAAGGGGCCTTTAGGACTTAACCAAACCCACTCCATAACCAAAATAACCAGATTTTTCACCCCCATAACATCTCATAGTCGAATTTTAACAATGGTGGCTAATTAGGGTTTCAAAGATAAAGATCTTCCATTATTTTTAAGGTAAAATCTTCAATCCCTTTTTAATTAAATTATTTTTATGCATTTATAAATCAATACATGATGGATCTATGATTATGTCTAAGTTAAAATCTGAGTTTTAATGATATAATAATGACTAGATTATTTAGGGTTTATAATTAAACAAGTTATGGGTAATTAATTAGACTAATTATGTTAAATTCATTTTTTAAAAACTGAGCAGAAATTTAGGTCAACTGTTGTGATCATATCTAGAATTCTACAAAATCTTATTTTGTGATCCAAGTATCCCTGGAAAGTTAATTTAGTTGGCTTTCGAAAGCAAGAAACGAGAACTAAATTGGAGGTCGGGAAGTGGGTCAAAAACAGGTTACAACAGTCGGAGGTCAAAACAGTTTTGAAATCAGTGGGTTTTCAGTTAATGGTTTAAGATGGTTAGGGTACTTAGAAGTACAATTGGACTTTAAAATGAACATGAGAGTTACTTTATATGTTATATAGGATATCTGGAGGAGGGCTAAGCAAATAGGTTAGGGTAAGACCTCGTGATCATAACAAACTTTTTATATGTTCAAAATTAGTAAAATCTGGATAGACAGAAGTATATATATATATATATATATATATATATATATATATATATATATATATATATATATATATATATATATATATATATATATATATATATATATATATATATATATATATATATATATATATATATATATATATATATATATATATATCGAGGCCTTAACAGTAGCTTTAAGGTTGGGGCGAATGGTGAGAGTTAGCTAACACATGTAAAAGCATAGGGTTTCCTTTACAGAAAGTCTGAGTTTGGTTAGGTGGTCTTTTGTTTCATAGTTTGGGGTATAAAAATCAGGACTGTTTGGGATAATATGTGAATCAGATAGGTTATGAACTTAACCAAGTTAAGGGCTTATTAGAGAGGTGTAATGGGATGCTTAGAACATAATAATGAGATTTAAATGAGGAATAGGGATTAGACATCCATCATATATTGATGAGCCATTTTAGTATTTGGTTCATGTCTTGATTGTGTGCCTTTGTGTGTTTAGCATTTTGCTAGTGCGTGGATTTTTGGAGAAGCTCAATCAGGTGAGTTTCATAGTCCCATGTTCTTGAGTTATAAATGTTTTTGATTTCCAGATGGGATGGAAGAGACACTGCTGCTGTTTTTAACTAATGATGTGAAGGTTTTTATGATTTGTGATGGACTTGTGTGTACATATGTGATTAACTGCTATGTGATTCTTGATTTGTTTTGTGGTTTTGGCTTGGTACCAAGGGATGTTGACAAGGCAGGGCCTTGGGGAGGTACATAGATGTATGGGCATCTATGGTACCAAAGGATAATGACAAGGCGGGGCCTTGGGATTGGTACATAGGTGTATGGGCGCCTATGGTACCATGGCGATTGGTAAGCCTGGGAGCCTTGGATTTTGTTTTGAATGATTGATCTTGAATGTTAGTTGTTAATGCATATTTGTAGCACCTTGTCCATATGTTTTGATGATGGTTATTATTCACAGCTTATAAATTTGTTTTGTGTCCGAGTCTAAACCTATGACTCTCACTAACATTATTGTTGATGTGTTTTAGTGTCTCTTTCAGGTATTAATGTGGTTAAGCGTGAGAACATAAGTGGCTAGGATTGGAGTCGCGTAGGAATGCATTTAGAAGGAGATCCTCGTTCCTTCATAGATTTCTTTTGTTTGATTGAATAAGTGATACTAGGAGTATCATTATGTTGATGTTTGTTTTATTTGTTTGTCTTTGGTAAGAGGTGAGACTTTTACCTACTTACCTAGACTCCTGCATTGTTGAGATATTGTCATGACATTTGTGTCACCTTTAATGACATTTCTATTTCATATAGTTCTCTCTATAGACACGATATTGTTGTGATGATATCCATACGTCGCGCCCCATATTCCGCCATGGTGGGGTGTGACAAAATGGTATCAGAGACAATGGTTATAGAGAATTAGGTTGCCTAGTCTCGTAGCCTAGTCTATAGCTTAAGGGTCCTCGCATATAGGCGTCGTAGGAGTATGTGTGCATTTGATATTAATTGAAGTTTTTCTGGATGTTATTGGTTTTTACTTGCGATGTTTGTTAAGTTTTAACTAGTATGGGTTAAACCATAGTAGTTCATACTTAGCCACATGTTATTTTCTTTTCGGGTTGTGACTAGTGCGGGTTGAACCATAATCGTCCATGCTAGTCATTGTTGTATTTTGCTTAAACTGTACATTATAGTACATAATTGGGTTCATGGTAGTTTCTGTCTTTTGTTGAGTTATTTTATGTACTTGAGGTATAGTATTTTCTTTTGATGTTTTAGTCATGTTCCCTAAGAATCATGTGGTGGTTCGAGTTACTAGGAATAGGTGTATAAGAAGGATTTTAAGATGTTTCCACTATGATGGGCGACATGATTTATAATTGATTATGCTTTCGTTTTGGATTTTGTCTATGCTGTTTTAGATAAACTATGGATTTGTGTATTCCAAGAGTTTGACTATGTTATTTAAATAGTTGGAGTTTTTGACCTTATTGTTTATGTGGTTATGTGCTTAGGTGAGTTGATGGATTTATGTGTTATGTGTTGTATTAATTCTTGTAAGTGTCATCATAGGAGGGAGTGCATTGGTGATAGGGTAATTGTATAAGTATGGTGGCCTACATAATTATACAAGTACCACAACTTCAATGGATTCCTAAGTATGATTGCATGAAAGAGGATTAATACATGCTTGTATAGTTGATGTTGGACGGATTTGAGTATATGTATCCTAATATGCATATATATGTATGATCCCCTACAATTATCGATTGTATCCTTAGGAGGATGGCTAGCTCGCTTCTTTTTAGATATTCAACCTCCGTTGTAGCATTTTCTTCGAGTTTCCTATTTCACGTGTCCGTTTTAAAATGGTGTTTTTGGTTTTAAGTCTATTGAAATAACTTGGGATTTCTTTTGAGATAATGGAATCTTTTGTGTTGACTCTTACATTTCTTTTGGTCGGTATATATTGAAAAGACTTGGAAATCTACTATAGAGTTGGATAGTTAGTTGTATTCAGTAAAATAAGGGTAAGGTGTTGGAGTCATGTTTGAAACAAGATATAACATAAGAATTTAAATCAACACTTATTTATTTCAAAATTCTAAAAGACTCTCTATAAAATAAAGCGAAATAAAATTTCTTTCTACATAAATAGTTTATATAATTGAGTTTAATCGATTTACGTCATTTATAATTATTTATACAAGGTTAAATTGAGTTCATGAAAATTTCACATACAATTATTTTATTTATTTATTTAAAAGGGTTACATTAATTATTAAGATAATTCTTTAGTTTTTGAAACAACTAGTATAAAATTGTTTTGGTTGTAACTTATTATTGTTTTAAAGCTTTTTGGGTGATTCAAAAGCCTAAGATTATGTACTCGGAACGTAATTTTCAAATATGCGGGATGTATAGTCATGGGAGGTCAGTAGCTTGGTCGAAATGTTTGTACAAGTGTCGGGTTCAAGGTTGAGTTTTGAATAGTAGTTTTAAACTTATGTTTTAGGATGTTTAGGGTACCTAGTCTTTGAGTTGAGTCTTGAGATCATCTAGAGGGTTGTTTGTAGATTGTTTAAGTCACATAGATGTGGGGAGGTAAAAAAAATATTCTTTTGGGAAAAGTCGATTTTGCGCACGATTTAAATAATATGTCTTGGGGCGTAAGTTGTTTTGGTTGCCATTAAGTGTTTCTTGGATCATTTTCGTTGTCATGAGTCATTTGAATTAGTACATGTTTCGGGTTGAGTTTTCCTTTTGAGTTTCTGTGGTTTTGGTTTGTTTTAACTGGTGCACGTGAAATGTCTTTAATTATACGTAGTTTTGATTCATTAGTCGTGTCTGGTGGGTTCCAGATGTAGTTTTGGTTTTGTATTGATTGGGAGCATTGATATAGTCATATGAGATAATAATTGGAATGCCCTTTGTGACGGGCAAAGAGTTAGAAGTTCGTAGAAAGACGAACTAATGTGGTCATGAGGTCTCTTAGGAGTGCCAATGGAGATGAATATAGATTTGTATAAAGTATGGATATTGTCACAAGTAACACATCATAGAGAATGTTGGAAGGGAATGTGATATTTTAAAGGTACTTGTGATATTCGTTAGGTATGTAAAATTTTCCGAAAATTTCTTAAGATTTAGTAGGTTTAACTATTATCTTGAAGTAGAACCATGAACAGAGCCAGTAGAAGGAGCAAGATGAGTTGTAGTTAGTGCCTTTCCAAGGCAATTGTTGATGGAATGATTTTAAAGACATGAGTTGTTAGAAATTACAAGGAATGCAAGATAAAGGTTGAGTTGCCTAGTAGTAAATGTGATGTGAAAGCGGTTGGATGGGTTGATAAGAAGGAGTATAGATCTTTTAGAATGTGTGTAGAATTTCGCGAGTAGAAAGAGGTAGAAATTTGCTTGTGTTGTTGCCAAGAGAGGATGCAGGGATGATGTTAAGAATGTTGAATGAACGCTTTGGGTTTACGGTTATGAATTTGGCTTCACCAAAGCACTAGCGGTTTTCATGGAGTCAATGAACCGAGTGTGCATGACTGTATATAAACGAGTTGTCATCGGGAGTATCGACGACATCTTGATCTACTCAAAGTCTAAGAAGGAGAGTGAGGCGAATTATGTGTTGGTTTTGGAGTGGTCTAGAAAAAGGAATTATACGTGAGATTTTCAAGCGTGAGTTTTAGTATTAAGTTTACCATGATGAGTAGTTAGAGATGATGGCATATCATGAAACCAGCAAGGGGCGAAGTGAAGAAGGACGGGGAAGCGTTTTGGAGGCTGAAGAGGTGGATTGGATAATGAGTAGATCTTGGCATTATTGGAAGGACTAGATGAATTCACGAAGCATGATGATACGTGGAGAAAGGATTTGGATGCGTACGAGGACGACAAAGAAAGGAAATTGCTTATACGTTGCAGGAACTGAAGATTTAGAAGAACTAGATAAGACTTAGTTAGTAGAGCTGGGTTGTTAGATGTGCCTAGAATGCTAGAGTCATTTGGTGTACGATACGTAGAGAATGATCTATACGGATCATGAACGTCTCCAACACATATTCAATCCTCTTGATTGAACATTTGGAAAAGGTGATGGGTGGAGTTAAGTGATGAAAGAAAATTGCAAGGCCAAGTACCATCTGGGAAAGGCAAGCATGGTTGATGAAACATAGAATAAGAAGAAGGAAGTGGAGCTGAGACGAACTTGAACCATATGGATGACGTATTAGGGTGGTTTGGATGAAGGATGTAGGTTAAACGAGTTGAGTTGTCTAAAGCAGATAACACGTCAAAATTTATGTTGCGTGGCTTGGATAATCGTATGGAGAAAAGGGACGTAGACTATACTTCCTACATAGATAGGAGTAGCTTAGAAAGGGCGATGTAAGGACGAAGTTAGTGGAAGGGATACATAATGGGGTGGAGGAATAAGTACGATGAGGAGTTGGGTGATAGTCGATAGACTGACTAATTCATCCCATATTTCAAGAGGAATGAGAAGTCACGTAGTTGAGAAGTTGGAAGGATTGCGTACACATACGATGGAATAGGAGGTTTTGTGTAAAATTTAACCTAATAGGTATGGAATGCCTTATGAAGGATTATGGCAAGGGAAGAAACGATGGGAAGCAAGCGTAGTATACCGTTGATAGACTAATGGTTGGTATGAGCATACAATAGGGGTAATTGAGAAAGACGCCTAGAGCATTGGCGTGAGATTTGGAGATAGTTGGAGAACACATTATATTAGGAATAATTCTTCTACAAAGAGAGTGTCATCGGTGAGAGGGGCATATTCCCCGTTGATGAGAATGTAAGGAAAAAAGAAGGAAACGCCTAAAGTATAGGCTGAAGGCGAGATATAAGATGGTATGGAAATTAAGATTGTGGAAAGACAAGCGAAAAGTAGTATAGAGAAAGAATGATTCGAGGGAGCAAGAGGTTGTCAAGATAGTAGGGTGATATTTAAGGGGAAACCGTTAGAACAAGAGGTTAGTAGTCACGAACAATGAAACGTCCACCAAGAGAAAAGGTGTAGCACCTGTTAGTATGAAGGATGGTTAGTTACTTGGTGCCGCGCATGGGAAAGCAAGGATGAGGTGGTGGTTATGACATGTTTCATGTGAATGTTATGGGAAGCTTTTGGTTATGCAATCCTGCATATACCATTGGATGTGATTACGGTTGGGAGAGCTTCAGAATGATGGAAAATATGTAGAGGAAGAAGCCGTTAGGTCTGGTGAAAGGAATTTTAGTACAAACTGCTGGAGTTAATTCATAGGAGATGAGGTGGATCACCGTTATAGTGGGATGAAGTTAGAAGCGGCTAACGTATTGGACCGAAGGTGGATCGGAAAACTATGGAGGTGGTGGCGGGTTGAAAATGGCAAAGAACTGACAAGAAAGCTATGCGGACGAGAGGCATAAGCCGTTGGGATTTAAGATTGGAGGTAAGGTTATGCTAGAGGTTTCACCATGGAAAAGAGTGATGTGGTTTGGGAAGAAAGGGAAGATGGCACCTAGAATCATGGGTCTGTTCGAAATCCTCAAAAGGATTGGACCAATGGCTTATAGGTTGAGGAATTACTGGGAGAATTAAGTAGTGTGCATGATGTATTTCGTGTATCAAGCTTGAGGATATGCTTAGCAAGAACTAACTTGCATGTACCGTTAGATGATATTAGTATGGATACGAGTCTTCGTTTCATCGAAGAGCCGGTAGAGATTTTGGGTCGTGAAGCTAAGACGTTGGAAAAAGGGTAATATACCGTAGTTATGGTTAGATGGAATTTGGAACGTGGACTAGAGTTCACGTGGGAACGGGAAGGATTTATGAGGAATAAGTATCCTTATATTTTTGGGAATGATGATCCTAAGGAGTAAATCTCGAGACGAGATTTCTATTAAGAGGGAGTGATGTGACAACCCCGGTTTTTGAGGTTCGTCACTTAGTCTTACTTTTTGGGTTTTTTGTGTGACTATGTGTTTTATGTGATTTATGTGTTTATATGTGTGATTTTGAGGATGAGAATGGACGAAATGAGGTACATGATTTGTAAATCTTGGTACGGGTTGGAAATGAAATGAAATGAAATGAAATGAAATGAAATGAGTTCAGAAATGAACTGCAGGAAAGTTCGGATATCGTTTTTACAAGGCCTCGTGTATGTATCGTATGTTGTATGTATGTATTAAGTATATATTATATGTTTAGGATAAGTTTTATAGGTACTTTCCATAATTAGAAACTTTTGGAAATGACGGTTAGTTCGGAAATCGCGTAGAAAGTCGAAAATATCAACGTAAGGCTTTCGGTTTTGGTCCGGAAGTAAACCGAATGTGAGGTTTAGTTTAAGAACGATATAAGTTATAAAATAAGGTTAAAACCCAGCTTCTTAGGTGCTTTGGGCTTGGTTTGGGCAGCCAAAAGAAAAGGAAGGAAGAAAATAACCAAAAAGCCCAAAAACAGACCCAATGGACTTGTAATGGGATTAAGGGGCCTTTAGGACTTAACCAAACCCACCACATAACCAAAATAACCAGATTTTTCACCCCCATAACATCTTATAGTCGAATTTTAACAATGGTGGCTAATTAGGGTTTCAAAGATAAAGATCTTCCATTATTTTTAAGGTAAAATCTTCAATCCCTTTTTAATTAAATTGTTTTTATGCATTTATAAATCAATACATGATGGATCTATGATTAGGTATAAATTAAAATCTGAGTTTTAATGATATAATAATGATTAGATTATTTAGGGTTTATAATTAAACAAGTTATGGGTAATTAATTAGACTAATTATGTTAAATTCGTTTTTTAAAAACTGGGCAGAATTTTAGGTCAATTGTTGTGATCATATCTAGAGTTACACAAAATCTTATTTTGCGATCCAAGTATCACTGGAAAGGTAATTGAGTTCGCTTTCAAAATCAAGAAACGAGAACTAAATTGGAGGTCGAAAAGTGGGTCAAAAACAGGTTACAACAGTCGGAGGTCAAAACAGTTTTGAAATCAGCGGGTTTTCAATTAATGGTTTAAGATGGTTAGGGTACTTAGAAGTACAATTGGACTTTAAAACGAACATGAGAGTTAGTTTATATGTTATATAGGATATCTGGAGGAGGGCTAAGCAAATGGGTTAGGGTAAGACCCCCTGATCATAACAAACTTTTTATATGTTCAAAATCAGTAAAATCTGGATAGACAGAAGTATATATATATATATATATATATATATATATAGTAAAATCTGGATAGACAGAAGTATATATATATATATATATATATATATATATATATATATATATATATATATATATATATATATATATATATATATATATATCGACGCCTTAACAGTATCTTTAAGGTTAGGGCGAAAGGTGAGAGTAAGCTAACACATGTAAGAGCATAGGGTTTCCTTTATAGAAAGTCTTAGTTTGGTTAGGTGGTCTTTTGTTTCATAGTTTGGGGTATAAAAATCAGGACTGTTTGGGATAAAATGTGAATGGGATAGGTTATGAACTTAACCAAGTTAAGGGCTTATTAGAGAGGTGTAATGGGATGCTTAGAACATAATAATGAGATTTAAATAAGGAATAGGGATTAGACATCCATCATATATTGATGAGCCATTTTAGTATTTGGTTCATGTCTTGATTGTGTGCCTTTGTGTGCTTAGCATTTTGCTAGTGCGCGGATTTTTGGAGAAGCTCAATCAGGTGAGTTTCATAGTCCCATGTTCTTGAGTTATAAATGTTTTTGATTTCCAGATGGGATGGAAGAGACACTGGTGTTGTTTTTAACTAATGTTGTGAAGGTTTTTATGATTTGTGATGGACTTGTGTGTGTACTTATATGTGATTAACTGCTATGTGATTCTTGATTTGTTTTGTGGTTTTGGCTTGGTACCAAGGGACGTTGACAAGGCGGGGCCTTGGGGAGGTACATAGATGTATGGGCATCTATGGTACCAAAGGATAATGACAAGGCGGGGCCTTAGGATTGGTACATAGGTGTATGGGCGCCTATGGTACCATGGTGATTGGTAAGGCTGGGAGCCTTGGATTTGGTTTGGAATGATTGATCTTGAATGTTAGTTGTTAATGCATATTTGTAGCACCTTGTCCATATGTTTTGATGATGGTTATTATTCACAGCTTATAAATTTGTTTTGTGTTCGAGTCTAAACCTATGACTCTCACCAACATTATTGTTGAAGTGTTTTAGTGTCTCTTTCAGGTATTAATGTGGTTAAGCGTGAGAACATAAGTGGCTAGGATTGGAGTCGCGTAGGAATGCATTTAGAAGGATATCCTCGTTCCTTCATAGATTTCGTTTGTTTGATTGAATAAGTGATACTAGGAGTATCGTTATGTTGATGTTTGTTTTATTTGTTTGTCTTTGGTAAGAGGTGAGACTTTTACCTACTTACCTAGACTCCTGCATTGTTGAGATATTGTCATGACATTTGTGTCACCTTTTATGACATTTCTATTTCATATAGTTCTCTCTATAGACACTCTATTGTTGTGATGATATCCATACGTCGCGACCCATATTCCGCCATGGTGGGGTGTGACATCACCCTCCTTTGACATTGGATTGCGGGTTTGTATTCCTCCTCCATTAAGATCTTGTGGGTACAAAATTTGGGATCGATCCCCTTAATGTCGGATAATTTCCACGCAATTGCCCCTTTGTGATCCTTTAGAACATCGATAAGTGCGGTTTTTTCATCATTCGAAAGATCCTTCGTAATAATAACCGGCAACTTATCGTCCTCTGATACAATGGTTTTACTTAGGGTTCAATATTTAATCTCAGAATCTTCTCGAATTGTTCACAGCTCAAAGTGGAATGATTGTTCTTGGTGACAAATAGGGGGTTTGGTTTTCTATTCTACTAAAAAGGTAAATGAATGAAGTAAATAAAGATTTAAACCAAAAAACAGTTAATGACATAAAACTTGAATTAAAATTAAACAATTAAACGATAAAGCAGTAAAATAACCTCACTGAAAACTAGCTTGATTTGGAATAATGTTGTTGATGTGGAATAACTAAAGAAATGCTCTATTCGGAATAAAAGGTTATCCGGAATAAATGCTTATGTGGAATAATGGTGCTATCCGGAATAACTGGGCTACTCGGAATAAATATGCTACTCGGAATACATGGGGTATTCGGAATAAATATGCTACTCGGAATACATGGGCTATCCGGAATAATAGATATTCCGGATGGAAAAACTCTATGCGGAATAAAGTGGCTATTCGGAACAACTGGGCTACTCGGAATACATGGGATATCCGGAATAATAGATAATAGGATGGAAAAACTCTATGCGGAATAAAGTGGCTATTCGGAACAACTGGGCTACTCGGAATAAATAGCAATCTGGAATAACTTTGCTACTCGGAATAAATGGCTATCCGGAATAAATGGGGAATGAAGAACAGTAAGCAGAAATAACAGGGGAAGATGATTTTTGATCAAAATAAGCTAAATCTAACCAAAATATTTAAACCAAACTAATCACTAATCATTTACTAACCATAAACAACAAATCCCAATCATAAAAACACGAAACCCACTAACTTTTGAAGATCAAAATCAACCAAACAAGAACTTTAAAACTTTAAATCAAAGAACAAGATGAACAAGATGAAATGGAAAGATTATATTGATGATTAAGGTTTAAACAATCAAAGGAAAAAGATTAAAAGCTTACAAGATGAAGGATTCAACAAAATGAAAAAATCACCAACACCTTAGTGGTGTTGGCTTCCTACGAAAGAAAAGAAGAAACTAGGAAATGAAAAACTAGCTCCAAATGTGTGAGGGGTTTGTCCTTATATAGGCTAGTGGTTGGTTGGTGAAGTGGGCTTTCTTCCTCTCTTCTTGTCTTCTCGTCTTTTCAGAAAAGTTGACGTTTTCGATTCTGATTCGGGATTTGTCGACGATTAAATTCAACTCGTCTTTTAATTTCTTCGTTTAATAGACTTGAGTTCCTTCGACATATGTAAATCTTCCATCTTTGGTCCTTTTCTTCGATAAATCTTCAAATAGGCCCATTGACTTCAAATTTTTTGCATCTCTTGGACAACAGACTTCGTCTTGAGTCTTTTTCCTTGATAAACCCGTGCAATCCCATGTTTTCTTCAATATTCATCCAGTTGACTCTGAAAACACAATAAACACAAAAACCACGCATAATTCCAAACAAATGATATTAAATACGTGTTTTGGTCTTGTTTTAGTAAGAAATAAGTGGTAAAAGGATGGGTGTTTTCACACCTATCAAATCCCCTACACTTAACCATTGCCATGCCCTCATGCAATGCTTAGTGATAAAGCAATTTGACACTTTTCTCATAATCAATCAACCTTAGCCTTATTAAAATACTAAACAAGAATTAAAGTACTAAGAGAAATAAAAATTTTAAAGTACACAAAAGGATAGAAAACCATTTTCTCTTGAAAATAGCTATATGAAAATAACTTGCAAAGAGATCAAGGACTTACATTAGGGCTTTGGTGCTGCGAAGATTTATCACCCTCAAGTTTCACGTTCCCCAAACTAAGCTTAAAAACGAGATCATTGTTATTATAAGTTAGCAAATCAAACACTTACACACATGGCTTAATTACATTCTTAAACTCCCTTATTCCTAGAGGTATCTCTTATATTTTATTTTTTGTCTTAGAATGATCATGAAGATGCATTTTTGGACTTATTTCGATAGTTTATTTAGGCTGAAAGCAAAGTAGGACGATTTGATCAATAGTTAGCTAAAGGACAAAATCTCTTAAAACTGCTTCTCGGGATATCAAAAAGTTCATATCTTGGCATAACTCGGTTCACGATTTGAGACCTTTCTCGGGCCGATATTTGGCATGTACTTCATACTTCATATCTTGAGAGACGTGCTTGAGATAATGGTCTTCTCATCGTTAATAGAGTTTCTTCACTTGGAGACTTTTGAGGGGTACTCCAACTTTGTTGACCACGACTTCATGATTATTACTTCAATCGCTAATTGGGATTCTGAGATACAATGATCCTCCTCCTTTTCGGACTTGGATCTATTTATCCTCATACCTTGTTAGGGTCTTTTCGGATAGACTTCTCCATGATCTTTTATGGGAGTTGATTGCTTTTCGTCGTGAGTCTTGATCTTTCATATTGATTTTGGGAATAATGCTTTTCACATCACCTTGGATCTTTAGCAATAAGATTGAATCCTCATGCCTTGTTAGGGCCTTTTCGGACTCGCCAATCTTCGCGCCCCGCTTCATAAGTTATGCCTTGGCTATGAACTCTTATCATTACCGAGCAACTTTTAAACGATCTTGGGCTAGAAGCTAAGTAACTTTTCAAATCGTACGACCTTACTTATTGCAGATAAGTTATTAGCAAGTGATGGGAGAATGGGCAAATAATTACACCAAGTGAGCTTGTGCAAGAATACCGACTTATAATTGACTCTATCATTTCTCGTTCTCCATAATTTAAAATCTCAAGTAATGAGACTCGTGGATACTTAGCCTAATAAACCAATTAAGGTCTACATGGTTAAGGATACTAGCTAGAATAAACTTGGATAAGTCTATTCGGGTTGAGTCAAAATAATCGCAACGGGCCTAATATGTCAAAGATTTCAAAACTAGCTACACCACTTTATTAATATTTTTGACTTTATTGCGGGATATATACATATGAAAGCAACGATAAAAATTTAAAAATTACGACTACACGGCCAAAGTTAATTAAAAATTTGAAAAATGCTGAAAAAGATGATTTTCTGGTTAAATGAAGGCATTTTCATGGAAAAGTCCACTTAAAACTTCGATAGAAGTCCCCCCTACACTTAAGATAAACATTGTCCTCAATGTTTAAGCATGTGGGAAAAGTCTCCCCTACACTTATGACATTGTGCACGTTGGTTAAATCAAGCTAAGGAAGAGACGACTAACATGATCAATTTCAAATGTGAGTATGAATAAAATTGAATCACGATAGTTGAGAGATAGACCCGAATTTCGGATAACACGGGAGCACGGTTCTTCAAAGGTTCCAAAAGTGCATTCATCCCTGTAATCACATCACCACACAAAGACAAGCAACCTATAGAGGTCCCCCTACACTTAGGTGGTTAAAATGGAAAAGGATAGATACTCGGGTTGCCTCCCGAGGAGCGCTTGTTTTTGATAACTGAGTCACGAGCCTGACTTGACCCAAAATTAGTTCATGGGAAACTTGGTGAGGGATGGAATCATCTCTTGAGAGATGTCCTCACCAAAGTACAACTTCAATCGTTGGCCATTCACCTTAAAACTAGCGAGCTCGAGAGTACCATATGGAAAAATTTGGGCAATTGTGAATGGGCCGGACCAACGAGATTTCGGCTTGCCCGAAAAGATTTTCAACCGAGAGTAAAAGAGTAAAACTTTGTCTCCAACTTGGAACTCTCGGTTTTTAATCTTAGAGTCGTGAATGAACTTAGTCTTTTCCTTATAGATCAAATAATTTTCATAAGCCTCATTACGGAGTTCATTCAGCTCATTGAGTTGGATCTTGCGTAGGTCATCGGCTTTGTTGATATCGAAATTAACCCACTTCAAGGCCCAGTAAGCCTTGTGCTCCAACTCAATGGGGAGGTGGCACGCTTTTCCGTACACGAGACGATATGGTGTACAACCAATCGGAGTCTTGTATGCGGTACGGAAAGCCCACAAAGCATCATCAAGTTTATCAGCCCATGAGGCACGATGCTCTCCCACGGTTCTTTCAAGAATTCGCTTTAATCCTCGATTAGAGATTTCAGCCTGGCCATTAGTTTGTGGGTGGTAGGAGGTGGAAAGACGATGATTTACACCATACTTAGCCATGACTCTTGCAAATTGGTCATTGCAAAAATGAGTCCCGCGATCACTAATAATGGCACGAGGCACACCGAATCTAGCGAATAGCGACTTCAAAAAGTTACAAACCACCCTTGCGTCATTAGTGGGTAGAACTTTGGCTTCAACCCATTTGGAGACGTAGTCAACGGCTACAAGGATGTATTTGTTTCCTTTAGAGGAAGGGAATGGCCCCATAAAGTCGATACCCCAAACGTCAAAGATTTCACATTTTTGAATGAAATTCTGAGGCATCTCGTCTTTATGTGTGATCTTGCCTTGTTTTTGGCAAGCATCACAACGTTTAACCATCTCGTGAGCGTCACGATAGATGGTGGGCCAATAAAATCCCGAGTCAAACACTTTTTTGGCGGTGTAGTTGGGACCAAAGTGACCACCGGTGGGTCCTTTGTGGCAAGCGTCAAGGATTTCTAAAGCTGACGGTCCATCAACACATCGGCGAATAAGCAAATCAGCACATTGTTTGAAGAGAAACGGATCATCCCAAAAGTAAGTCTTAATGTCTTTGAAGAACTTCTTCTTTTGTTGGGATGTTAACCCGTCAACGAGAATTCCACCCGCCAAGTAGTTTGCAATGTCCGCAAACCACGGGGTTTCATCAGAATTCGAGTTGATAGACATTAAGGTTTCAAGGGGAAACGAGTCATTGATCTCTTTGTTCGGATGATCCCCTTGAAAAGGATCCTCAAGTCTACTTAGATGATCCGCGGCTAGGTTTTCAGCTCCATTCTTATCACAAATTTCGATTTTAAATTCTTGAAGTAGCAAAACCCAGCGGAGAAGTCTTGGTTTGGAATCTTGTTTAGTTAACAAGTACTTCAACACGGAATGATCGGTATAAACGATTGTGGTAGATAGGACAAGATAGGGGCAGAACTTTTCATAAGCATAGACAACAGCTAAAAGCTCTTTTTCGGTTGTCGTGTAATGCAATTAAGCCCCCGTCATTGTCTTGCTAGCATAGTGGATTGGTTGGAAGTGTTTGTTCACTCTTTGGCCCAAAACCGCTCCAATAGCATAGTCGCTAGCATCGCACATCAACTCAAAGGGAAGCTCCCAATTAGGGGTAACTAGGACCGGTGCCTTAGTTAGCTTATCCTTAAGCAAGTTGAAGGCTTCAATACACTCGGTGGAAAAGATAAAAGGAGTATCTTTTTCCAAGAGGTGGGTCATCGGGCGAGCAATTTTAGAGAAATCTTTGATGAAACGACGGTAGAAGCCCGCATGACTGAGGAAACTTCTCACACCCTTCACGGTTGAAGGTGGAGGCAACTTAGCAATAACATCGACGTTAGCACGGTCTACTTCAAGACCGGCTTTGGAGATCTTGTGTCCTAGCACAATGCCCTCTTTTACCATGAAATGGCATTTTTCCCAATTAAGAACAAGGTGAGTGTCTTCACACCGCTTAGGCATACGTTCTAAATTGGCAAGGCAAGCAGAGAAAGAATCTCCATAAACTGAGAAATCATCCATGAATACTTCCATAGTTTCTTCAACCATGCCACAGAAGATAGCCATCATACACCTTTGGAACATCCCAGGAGCATTGCATAAACCAAAAGGCATACGTTTGTAAGCAAATGTTCCATAGGGACAAGTGAATGTGGTCTTTTCTTGGTCTTTGGGATCAATGGGAATTTGAAAATACCCGGAGAAACCGTCTAAAAAGCCGTAATAGTCCTTACCAGCTAGACGCTCGAGCATTTGATCCATGAAAGGAAGAGGAAAGTGATATTTTCTCGTGGCATCATTGAGTTTGCGATAGTCGATACAAACTCTCCACCCAGTAACGAGACGAGTGGGAATCAACTCGTTGTGTTCATTGGGAACAACGGTTATTCCGCCCTTCTTAGGCACATAATGGACGGGACTTACCCAAGGCGAATCCGAGATAGGGTAAATCAAGCCAGCATCTAGAAGTTTAATAACCTCTTGTTTGATGACGTCATGAATGCGAGGATTAACCCTTCTTTGGCTCTGGATTGCGGGTTTAAAGTCATCTTCGATGAGAATCTTGTGAGTACAAAAGTTTGGATCAATTCCGCGGATATCAGAAATTTTCCAAGCAATTGCCTTCTTATGATCTTTAAGCACGGCGATGAGGCGAGATTTCTCTTCTTCTTTCAAGTCCTTAGCAATGATGACGGGCGACTTCTTCTTATCTTCAAGGAACACGTACTCGAGATGGGGTGGAAACTCCTTAAGTTCTAAATCCGGAGGATCTTCGATGGGAGGCGTATTCAAATTCGGTTCATCAATAGCAATATCATTGGGAGATGGTGGAGAAATATTGTCTTCTTTAAGAAGGTTCTCAATGAGGCGAAGATCTTCATCCCAATCGGTGGGAGAATCGTCATGTTCTAAGTTCACATCTCCCATGGTGGCTTCAAAATCTTTCCAAAGGAAATCACTTTCTCCAAATAGAGATAGTGATGAATCAATAGAGGAAACGGTCTCAACATTGGGAAGAGAGGTAGGAATACTTTTACAAGCATCTTTGAAGTGTTCTTCACAAGCCTCATCAAGAACGTCAATACAATTAACACTCTCGTATGAATAAGGTTGTTTAGAAAGCTTTCCCATGTTGAAAACGATTTTATCATCACCCACTCTCATGATAAGCTCACCCGCTTCAACATCGATGAGAGTGCGACCGGTCCTCAAGAATGGACGACCAACGACCAATGGCACACGAGGGTCCATGTCGTAGTCAACGACAACGAAATCGGCAGGAAAAGTGAATTTGTCGACTCCTACAAAGACGTCTTCGGCTATCCCCACTGGATAAGCAACCTTACGGTTAGCTAATTCCAAAGTCATTTTGGTGGGGACTAGCTCAGGGAGAGATAATTGCTTCCAAACGTTTAGAGGCATTAAATTAATACTGGCACCTAGATCGGCTAGGGCCATGCAATTCTCTACTCCCGGGAAGTTGCAAGGGATTAAGAAACGACCCAGATCACCAAGCTTGGTTGGCAATTTCCTTAAGAGCATTACAGAGCAATTCTCATTAAGTTGGGTGTTAGCAATATCAAGAAGCTTCTCCTTGTCGCTAAGAAGATCTTTGAACATTTTCGCGTACTTAGGCATGTTAGCGAGAGCCTCAGCGAAGGAGATGTTGAAATTCAATTGTTTAAACATTTTGAGAAAGTTCGAAACCTGAATATCGTCCTTGCTTTTGAGCTTCTCTTTCCTCAACCTTGATGGATAAGGTATCTCAGAAGAAGAGGAAGTCTTTGGGATAGTAGGATCACTCACATCCTTGGGTGGAGGAGGGGTAGAAGTAAGAGGTGGAGGAATTGGGGAAGTAGACGATTGAGGAATAGGAGCAGGTTACTCGGTTTCCTTAGTCACAATCACCGGTGGAGGTATAGGAAGCTCGGGTTCCTTGGTACCTTTGCCACTGCAAGTGGTGATTGCTTTCATCTCCCCTCTTGGATTCGCAACGGTGTTACTTGGAAGAGTACCCGAAGAAGAGGATTGATTACCTTGGAAGAATCCAGCCATCATGTTCCTTAAGTCATTCGTTTGACTTGCCAAAGTGTTTCTCATATCAGCTCTCAGATCGTTTCCTTGTTTCACCATGTCTGCTTTCAGGTTGAGCACTTCCCGCTGGAGATTTTCCACAATCACATCATTGGTCCTCATGTAGGTTTCAACATCTTGGTGCAATGCGGTGGGTTGGTTGGGAGGGGTAGCATGGTAGGCGGGTGGTTGATAAGCAGGTTGTTGGTAAACTTGGTTGTTTCTTTGAGGTGGATATGGTTGTTTGTGAGGTGGTTGGTATGGTGCACGAGGTTGTTGTTGTTGTTGAGGAGGGCGATTGAGGTTTTGTTGTTGGTTTGGGTTGGTAGGAGGAAAACCGGGCGGTGAGAGAAAGTTGTTTGAGCGATAGCTTAGCAAGTTGCGGTCTCCTTGAGGACGAGCTTGATAAGCGGCCGGAGGATAGGTACCGTATGCTGCATTAACATTCTCAGAAGGATAGTCTTGGGCGGTGGTACAAGTGGTGTAAGAGTGAGGACCCCCGCATATTTCACATGGTTGGCTGACAGCATTGACTTGAGCATTTTTAGCGTTGATGCTGTTGGTGTTGCTGGCGGTTTGGGCGGCAAGCGATTCAAGAAGCGTAGTAATTTTGTCAAGTCGCTTGTCGTTGTCACTAGTACTAGCACTAGCGACATTGGTCTGAACACTCTTGGTTTGCACACGAGACTTATTTTCAATGATATCCCAAGCGGCATTAGAAGTCTTAACCAAAATATTACCCCCCGAGGCACTGTTTAGTGAATCTTGGTCATTCATGCTTAAACCATTATAAAAAGTGTTAATTTGGTGCACTTTGGTAAAACCATGTTGTGGGCACTTTCTTAAAAGATCTTTAAAACGGTCCCAAGATTCACTAAAAGATTCATCATACTTTTGTTCAAAATTAATGATTTCATTCCACAAAGCGGTAGTACGAGAGGGTGGGAAAAAGTAGTTTATGAATTTGGTCTCCAAATCCGTCTACGTCAGAATACTTTGTGGCGGTTCCATTGCAAGCCAATGCCGGGCTTGTGCCTCTAAGGAGAAAGGAAAAAGTTGTAAACGGATTACCTCTTGTGGAACACCATTGAATTTGACCGTATTCGTTAGTTGCAAGAACCTTTTGATGTGGTCATGAGGATCATCAATGGTACACCCCAAGAATGGTTGAGCAGAGACCATCTGGATAAAGCCGGATTTGAGCTCAAAGTTGTTGGCTGCAATCGCGGGTATGACAATTGAGTCATTGTTGTCATCTACATGTGCTTGCAAAAGTTCAATCATCGGGCGGTTATCCGGTAGAGGTTCATTGTTGTTGTTATTATTGTTGTTGAGAGGTGGATTGTTATTGTTGTTGCTGTTTTGAGGTGGATTGTTATTGTTGTTGTGTACACCGGCCATGTCTAAGTCTTCGAGAGGCTCGGGCTCTTGATAAGACGTTGATCGTGTACGCATGAACCTGCAAAAGAACTAACAAAGCAAACAAGAAATATTTTTGGTTTTTATGGTTTTTTTTTTATTTTTTTTTTAATTTTTAATTTTTTTTATTTTAGAAAATTTTATATTTTTTAGGGTTTTTGAAATTTTTTATGAAAAAGTAACGTTCACGGTGAACGGATCCCAAAATCCAAGTTCTCACAAAAAACTGTTAATCTTAACGAGAAGAGCCGGCAGCAGCGCCATTTGATACAATGGTTTTACTTAGGGTTCAATATTTAATCTCGGAATCTTCTCGAATTGATTACAGCTCAAAGTGGAATGATTGTTCTTGGTGACAAATAGGGGGTTTGGTTTTCTATTCTACTAAAAAGGTATATGAATGAAGTAAATAAAGATTTAAACCAAAAAACAGTTAATGACATAAAACTTGAATTAAAATTAAACAATTAAACGATAAAGCAGTAAAATAACCTCACTGAAAACTAGCTTGATTCGGAATAATGTTGTTGATGTGGAATAACTGAAGAAATGCTCTATTCGGAATAAAAGGTTATCCGGAATAAATGCTTATGTGGAATAATGGTGCTATCCGGAATAATTGGGCTACTCAGAATAAATATGCTACTCGGAATACATGGGGTATTCGGAATAAATATGCTACTCGGAGTACATGGGCTATCCGGAATAATAGATATTCCGGATGGAAAAAGTCTATGCGGAATAAAGTTGCTATTCGGAACAACTGGGCTACTCGGAATACATGGGCTATCCGGAATAATAGATATTCCGGATGGAAAAATTCTATGCGGAATAAAGTGGCTATTCAGAACAACTGGGCTACTCGGAATAAATAGCAATCCGGAATAACTTTGCTACTCGGAATAAATGGCTATCCGGAATAACTGGGGAATGAAGAACAGTAAGCAGAAATAACAGGGGAAGACGATTTTTGATCAAAATAAGCTAAATCTAACTAAAAGATTTAAACCAAACTAATCACTAATCATTTACTAACCATAAACAACAAATCCCAATCATAAAAACACGAAACCCACTAACTTTTGAAGATCAAAATCAACCAAACAAGAACTTTAAAACTTTAAATCAAAGAACAAGATGAACAAGATGAAATGGAAAGATTATATTGATGATTAAGGTTTAAACAATCAAAGGAAAAAGATTAAAAGCTTACAAGATGAAGGATTCAACAAAATGAAAAATCACCAACACCTTAGTGGTGTTGGCTTCCTACGAAAGAAAAGAAGAAACTGGGAAATGAAAAACTAGCTCCAAATGTGTGAGGGGTTTGTCCTTATATAGGCTAGTGGTTGGTTGGTGAAGTGGGCTTTCTTCCTCTCTTCTTGTCTTCTCGTCTTTTCAGAAAAGTTGACGTTTTCGATTCTGATTCGGGATTTGTCGACGATTAAATTCATCTCGTCTTTTAATTTCTTCGTTTAATAGACTTGAGTTCCTTCGACATATGTAAATCTTCCATCTTTGGTCCTTTTCTTCGATAAATCTTCAAATAGGCCCATTGACTTCAAATCTTTTGCATCTCTTGGACAATAGACTTCGTCTTGAGTCTTTTTCCTTGATAAACCCGTGCAATCCCATGTTTTCTTCAATATTCATCCGGTTGACTCTGAAAACACAATAAACACAAAAACCACGCATAATTCCAAACAAATGATATTAAATCCGTGTTTTGGTCTTGTTTTAGTAAGAAATAAGTGGTAAAAGGATGGTTGTTTTCACACCTATCATCCTCCTCCAAGAATACGTACTCAAGATGAGGAGGTAAATCTTTCAACTCGAGGATTAGAGGATCCTTAATTGAAGATTTGGGCTCGATACTCATGACCTCCTCGGGTGGAGGAAATGGGAAATTGTTAAGAAAATCCTTAATAATCGAGAAGTGAAGGATGGTGTCGAACTATCAAGAATAGGATCGAGTATAGTGGGATTGCCACTATTTTCATCGTCACCAAAACCTAAAACTTTTTGTGAAAATTACTCGTAAACGACATCGATCATATCAACGAGGTTTATGGTCGCGACGGAATAAACATGAGAAAGTTGAGAGTTTTGTGTTGCATTTATAACAAGTTCCTCGTTGTTGAAACGTAAGGTGATTTTTCTAGCATGCACATCAATCAATGCCATAGACGTATCTAAAAACGAAAGACCTAAAATAAGAGGAACTTGAGGATCCGTGGGAATATCGACAACGATAAAGTCTATCGGATAATAGAACTTTCCCACTTTCACAAAAACGTCTTCGGCCAATCCACATGCGGGAATCGTGGAATTATCGGCCAATTCGATAGACATTAGTGAAGGAGTAATATTAGGAAGATTGAGTGACTTGAAGATTGCAAGTGGCATCAAGTTAATACTAGCACCAAGATCGGCCAAGGCATATCATTCTTCCATATCTTGGATTGCACATGGAATCAAGAATTTACCGGGATCACCGACTTTTTGAGGTATGTGGTTAAGATAAACCGATGAACACCTAGACAATTGTTGCAATTTCTCCTTGTTGTTTAACATACTCTTAAAGTTAGCGGCAAATCGAGGCATCATGACCAAAGCATCGGCAAAACTTATATTGAAATGCAAATCACGAAACATTTTCATAAAAATGTCAAATTGGTAATTGTCGCGCTCTTGATGTTTCTCCTTTCTAAGTCTCGATGGATAGGGCAAAGGTGGTGTGGGTTGAGGCATAGGCATAGCCTTTGGAATCTCGGGTTCCAAATGTGGTAATGGGTCAACCGTAGGTGTGGCATGAGCGGTACTTCGTGGGATTGGGACATGCTCCTTTTCGACCACCACCTCGGGTTCTTCCTCAATTTCCTCCCTCGTTGGAGTAATTGGTTGAGGAGTCGGTTCCTTAAAGGTCTTACCACTTCGTGTGGTAATCACTTTCATCTCTCCCTTCGGGTTTGACACGATGTTACTAGGAAGACCACCCGAAGTAGAGGCTCTACTCATCATGGTAGCATCTAAAAGCCTATTTTCCGTCTTTTTACGTTCCTCCCTATCTTGCTCTTTCTCGGCTTTTGCATTTTGCTCCAACCTAAGTAAGGCTTGTTCAATCTTATGTTGTCCTTGTTCTATTTTGTTGGTTTTGTTGGAGCCTAACCACATTCCCTTCCAATTTGTGATTTGAGTTTCAAACTTAGCCCTTAGGTTACTAACATCATTTGCCATGTTTGTGCACCTATCATCATTAGCCTTAAAATAGTTCCAAATCTCCGGTGGAATGTCTTTTGGTAATGCATTTGAAAGCCCTTGATTAACATTTTGGAAATCATGATTTTTATTTTGATTTTGCAATTGACCACTAGTCCCTTGATTCCCATTGTTGTAATTCTTACCCTTATAGTTGTTCTTGTAACCACCTTGATTGTTTCGGTAATTGTTAACATTTTGATTTGGTGGAAAACCCGGTGGATTCAATTGATTAGTGCGGGTAACTTGACCGTTTTGGTTATAAGTTCCCGCGGCCGCGAAGGCGCTCGAAGTGTTACCACCGTTGGTAATGCACTCGGAGTAATCGTGAGCTCCACCACAATACATATTAGAAACCTCAACTGCTTTAGCCTTAGAGAGAGTGGGTTGTTCACCTACTTTAAACTCAATTAACAATCCTTTAAGCTTATCAAAAATCTTGTTTTCCAAATTAGCCTCGATTTGGCAAGCATCGATGGTATGAGACAATGAAGGTGAAGTCGAAGACGAAGTCTTATGAACACTCGACGTGCTACGAGGACAATAGACCTTAGACCTATTCTCAATGATCAACAACGTTTCCTCGACCGTTTTACACAAAAAATTACCACTCGCGGCGGCATTAAGATAATCACGCTCATGATCGTTCAAGCCATTGTAAAACGTGTCAATTTGATGCAAGTCAGAAAAACCATGATGAGGAAATTCGTGCAAAATTTCTTTAAACCTATTCCAAGCCGTTGAAAAACTCTCATTATACTCTTGTGAAAATTTTAAAATCTCGTTTTTCAAATTCGTAGTCTTAGAGGGCGGAAAAAATTGGTTCACGAACTTAGAACCGAGATCCTTCCACGTCAATATAGAATTGGGTGGCTCTTTCTCTAACCAAATTTTTGCGGGCCTCGCTAAGGAATACGTAAAAAGCATCATCTTAATCGAGTCGTTAGAGACGTCCTTAAACTTGCAAGTGGCGGTAAGACGATTGAATTGGCGTATATGGTTGTGCGGGTTGTCCTTTTCATCAGCACGGAATTTGTTGTTTTGGATCATCGACAACAAACCCGTCTTAACTTCAAAATTCTCCGCAAGGATGGCGGGAATCACAATAGCCTCTCCATAACCCTCGGTGGGTGCTTGAAGTAACTCCATCATATTTCAATTAGCCATAGTGACTTCTTGTTCTACGATAGGTTCGTCAATAGGAGATTCCTCACTAGAAAGCGTTCCTTCCTTTCGGTTTCTTTGTTTACGTGCACGTCTTGCTTGGTTACGAGTTTCCATAAACGTCACGTACAACGTGGGGATGAGCAAAGAAGATTCTTTTTGGTGTTTTTAATTTTTACAATTTTTTTGTGGTTTTTGAATGTTTCTACTTTTTTTTGGACTTTGGTGATTGTATTAAGTAGACAAAAATCTACAAATCTCCTCCTTAATCAAATCTCTTGATTAAAGAAGCCTCAGGGAATAAAAACGATCACGTGAAGTGAACGCCTTCGATGACTTTAGAACGTTGGTGGAACACCAAAATGTTCAAGAGGGTTTAATCAATTGAAACCAAGAAAATATTTATGATACTTAGATAATACTTTGGTTGGCAAACCCTCGATTAGCCCTTTTTATCTAAACACGCACAAGCAAGCAGGGAAACGAGGCGGCGCGAAGCACTTAAGAGCCTTTTTCCTTAGGGTATATTTTATAATACCCGTCTTATAGTTTGTGTTTATCAAAATTAAGCTTCACAAAAGTAATTATCTATTTTGCCTTTTTTCTTGTTTGAGATTCAAATACAATGATCGAGTGATGAAATCCCGAATCAAGGTTGTGTTTTCACACTTTTCGAGTACTTGTCAGTTTATTGTTCTACGTATACAATATAGTAATATTCACACAAAAACCAAAATGATGGTTGTAATTTCACACTCGTTTAGGAAAACGAGGTAAAAGCGGTAAGTATTAAGTTTTTGTTTAGGAAAACGAAAGCACTTATGACCCTTTGTGTGGGATCGTTCTCAAGGAGGCTTGGTGTGTGTGTTAAGAAATGATTAACTTTTAGATTAATATTGATGGAAGTGAGAAAGAAAAAGACGAATTACGCCAAAAATTACCCTACGACGTAAAAAACACAAAATCGTAAAATTCGACGAAAAACGAAAGTACCCTAAAATTTACCAAAAAATTGCCAAAAATCAATAAAAATGTAACTAAGACAAAAATGCAAGCCAAAATTTCCAAAACCTTTTTAATAGTTTTATATTAATTTTTAATTTTCAATAAAAAACCAAAAATTAAATAAGATAAAAAAATAAGTCAAAATGAAAACTTTTTATTTTGTAAACCTCAAAAATACTTTTAAAAACCTAAAAATGATTTTTCCAAATTTTTAAAATACTTTTTACTATTTTTTAATGACTTTTCAGAATTTTATCTAAAGATAATCATAAAAAACAAATGAAAAACGTAAAAAATAAACTTTTTAAACTGAAAAGTCCTAAATGTTATCAACAATAAAGGAAAAATGTAAATACCTAAAAAGTTAACTTAATTAGCTGGAAAATGCTTATTATAAGCTGCCGATTTTGAAAAGCCCAAAACAAGATTACCTTAAGTACTTAACCAATGCAACCCCAGACAGTAAAGTCCCTAGGGCGCATTGGTTAAAGCTTTGGTGTGTGAGAGGGGTGGCGCAGGTTCGAGTCTTGGCCACGTCCTCTTTGATAGAACTTTTTTTTTTCAAACTGATAACTAGCACTCTCAGCAATATCAAAACACAAATAAAACCCAAAATTTAGCAAGATTAAGCCTAAATCAAACTCAAAACGTGCCCAGTTCTAGATATGATGCTACAGTATGAATATAAGCAAAAAACAGAGTTGTCCGAGATGTGTATCGTTCTCTGATGACAATAGGAATTGTCACAGTATGCTTGAGACCTTGATTCTTGGTCGTTTGATGTGATTAGCTTGGTGGTTTGGCAAGATAAGGCACCCCACAAGTCAGTTGACTTTTGGGAGTCACAAATAACTCAAACATAAAGCAAATATCCACACCAGATTGCAAGGAATAATCTTAAAAAAAACAAGAATGTTCAAGTTCTAAGCAGGCAACTCTTTGCTGATATATATGACCATATGATGAGATATAAATTGTCAAATCTATATTAATATGTTACCAAACAATAAACTTAACATAAATTAACCCTAAATTGCTATAAGTTCTAACAGAGATAAAGATTTCAGATTCCAAAGGTACAAAATCAAGTTTGTTTTAGCAGATTAGCTATGAACACCTTTTTAACAATTTTCAAGCAAGCAAACCCCTACAACATGTTTACAAACTTAAACCATGGCATAAACTAGCATAATAAACTGCATTAAAACTTGTTCAAACCAAAATCAGAATTTAAGTGACTCCTAAAATCTTTCAATCAGTATTACCAAACACCCCTTTATAAACTGAAAACCAAAATTTACAAGCCAAATTGTGTAATAATCTAACAGTAACCCTAACAACTACCAATCTAACACAGATTTTAACAAAGAGCAAGATTTCACCCAATCAAAACACCTTCATTCATCAGCATCATGAGAATCATATAACATGTAATATTCAAGAAATAAAAAAAAGGAAAAGGAGAGAATTGTTTCACCTCCCCCCAATGGCTTCCTATGGGAGGCAACAATGCTCCCATGAGCTTGACCAACAACTAGGTCAAGCCAGGGGTTCTTGGTAAGTATGAAAGATGGATAGAGCTTGATGACAAGGCCACAACAACCCCTCAACCTTGAATGAAATGAAATTTTAGTTTCCTGCACAATCACCACAAGGCAAATCAAACTGAAAAGCTCCAAACCAAAAGCTTTTTAGGGAGCTTTTGGTTTAAGGCCTTTGAGTAGTAAGGGTAAGAACAAGGAAATTGGAACAAACAAGAAGATTACCACCTCACAATCTTTTTACCCAAGTTCTATACCCACTGAATCTTGATATCTATTTGATATCAGGGTTCTATGGTCATATAAGAGCCCAAATAAGCAGCTTATGTGGCCTAAAAACCTTCTTGCTTAACTAAAAAATATCTGAAACTTAAAACAGATTTGAAGGAAAACGTTTACAGTAACTTAAAGATTGCTTTTTTAAAACTAATTCAAGGAAAACTAAACATGAAAAGTAAATGGGAACTCATTATTTCTCATCATCAAACTCAACACCATTTCATTCATCAATAAAACTGGATTTACAAGGCTTGTGAAAAAGGAGAAAAAACAAGAACAACTTAAACTGAAATCATACAACCATTTATATAATAGGGTGTACAAGGTTCTAGAAAAGTAAAAAGATGAAAACCCTAATTGCTTGCATTTCTTAATATACCCTTAGCTTGAAATTGAAGCAGGTCAAGATTCAAGCCATGTGATGTTTCTTGGCTTGTTGTGGGGATGCCAGGTATACCAAGATGTTTTTGGAACGTTGGATGACAAGAAAAATCCATATAGCCGTTGATGAGCTCGTACCCATTTGTTTTCTTGTGCAGGGGAGGGTCAGGGGTGTCACATGTGTGAGTGTGAGATGTTTTTGGGTAGTGGGTTTTGATGATATTGGGGTTAATTAACAATCTGGACATTAAGGGGAAAACCCCCTTTGAATTGGACTGAATTAGGACTGGGATTTAGTTAGGGTTTATGGTGGGAAGGAAAGGGGTTTAATATGATTTAGGGTGGATTAATATTTAAAAACGTGTTAGGGAGGGAAATTATTAACTGATTTATTAATCAGTTAATATACATGGTGGAGGGTGACGTGGGTAAAGTGAGGGTTGTGATTGGTGGAGGGTTTGGGTGGGGTGACGTGTCAGGAGGAGAGTGGTGGTTTCATCTTTGATTGTCTGCCACAATTGGCCCTCATGGTTTATAAATCGTTTCTTAGCAGCTGAATATTCATTCTCTTTGTTATCAAAGTTTATAAACTTTGAATTTGGCCACAAATCTTTTCCAAAAGGATTTAAAAGGGCTTGTTTTGTAATTCTTTGATATTTGAAGGACCAAATTTGACATGTCTTCAATCTTCAAGGTCTTCACTTGTTTCTTTCTCTTCATGGAGGACTAAAAGTGACAATTCTTCAAATATGAGGGACCATTCTTGCCAATTCTTCAAAGTTGATGGTCCTTTTTGTAATTTTGACAAACTTTAAGGACCAAACTTGTAATTATGAATATACAAGGGTTTAAAGTGTCAATTATTCAATATTGGAGGACCCTTCTTATACAATCTTCAAATCTTCAAGGGTTATTCTTGGAAAATCAACACTAGGGCTTGGTTCGTTGTGCGGCTTCGTTTCCCGTGTTCGTTTTTTGCTTGTTTCTTGTGATCTTTTGTCATTTTCTCAATATCCGTACCTAAAATACACATGTAACAAACACAAACATATATTTGGCCTTTTTGATGATATCTAATGTATTTTAAGCCCGTTTTGGACGATGAGACTATGTATAAAAGCAGTCTCATCATTAACCTTCAAATGTGTAGTGATGGGCCCCAAAACGTAAAGAGCATAATGACCTTCTTAGGCTAATGCAATTCTTAATGTGATTTATAACAGCACTATAAGATACATCCACTAAGTCAGTCACGGGTTTTCTTGTCTTAGTATGATCATAACTTCAGTGCACTTTTGAGAGAATTTGACATTCTTGTTAACCTTCTAAGGTGCAGTTCGGATGGAGCCCAAAACTTAAAGAGCATAACGATCTTCTTAGGCTAATGTAGTTTTTAATGGGGTTGGATGATGTGTACACACCTATCAAAGTAAAATCTTGACTTTTGAGCCATTACCAGATGTTATGTCTGCTTTTGCTACATTGTGTAGGGATGAGTCACACAAGAAAAGTCATGGTGATTCTTATGGAAAAAAAAGGTAGTCAAACTAGATTTATTGTTAAGACTAATGCTGGAACACAGAATAATAATAAATTTTCTATATAAAATAGGAGATTTGTTAGAAACACTAATCTTGTGTATAAGCATTATAATATGACTAGGATACATGATGGATATGCGTTTTAATATTGTGAGGCTATCATAATGGTTTTAAGAAGAGGAACTTTAATGCTCAGTTTGCATGTACCAACTCTAAAAAAATACAGTTCCAAATAGGTATGATTCTAATGATAATATGGTGCATTCTCTTACAAGTGATAAGTATAGAAAACTTATAAATATGTTATGTATCTTAGAGGGGTAATGTTAGAGAAGCTCAGGTTAATGCAGTAGGTACCTTTGCTTTGGGGTTATGTCATAAGTTATGTAGAATTTTTAATAACATTCTAATATAAGTACGTATAGTACTTTTGTTGGGTTGATCATAGTTTCAGGGACAAGCCAACACATCATTTATTGTAAAACCTTGCTTTATGACATTGGTGATGTTTCTCATATAAATATTACTGTTGCACATCCTAATGGTACTATGAAAAAGGTTAAGCAAGTTAGAAGTTTTAAGTTGTTAAAAAAATTGGTTTTAAAAGATATGTTGGTTGGACCTGGATATCATGTGATTCTTTTTTCTGTAAGCAAGTTAAGTAAAAACAATAATGTTGTGGTTAGATTTAATGATAAAAAAAATTTATTTAGGATTCAGCTCAAAAATCTCTAATGAAAACCAGTAGTGAGAATTCTGACCTATATTTATATGATATAGGCAAGAAACATATTAATACTAACATAGGTATCTGTTATTTGTCTAAGTGTCTTTGACATAATAGACTTGTCATCATGCTGACCAAGTTATTGAGGTCTAAAAGGATACATTTATTGAAATATATAATCTAATCTATATTAAATTAATAACACACGAGTATAACGCATCGAAAAGAAAAGGACATAACATACATATTTGACATAAGTAAGAGGAAAATGAAACAATACCTTCTTGCAACAAAGCAAGTAACGCACTCGATATATCTTTGAGAATACACACGTGTGTCAATCACGTGTACCTAAAGATTCGAGTAAGTCACTAAACTAAGTGACTTCTACGTATATTCACACTACATGTTACCCAATATACTTGGAATGCTAGTAGGTGAATAATATTTTGGCCTAGGTCTTGAAACATCAGGAACCAAAAAAAAACTCTCAAAATTATTATTTAAAAGGTAACTGATATTTATCATCAAGTCTTAGGTTGTATATATCAATGCCCGTGAGGGGTATCACGAGGCTGGGTGAGGCCAATGCTTGCTCGTGACCCTGCTAAATCATTCCTAGCTCGCGCATGAGGAAGAGAAGAAATGGCTCACAACGGTGAGATGCTCACATTTCCTTTATTGTGTAAATATGGGCCCCCGTCAAACGGATATCTTAATTATTAAAAAACTTTTTCAATACTTCATTTATCCCCGATAAATACATTTCAAAACACACTAATTTTTACACAGCAAAAAATATAACTTCTGCACACACACCTTAAAACAATTTCAACCACAACTCAAGAAAATCATATGGATTTTCTAGAATTGACCAAAATTTTGACGAAAGAGAAAAAACAATACGACGTTATTTAAATGTTTTAAGCAAAGTGTTGTCATTTTTTGTTTGTTTACCAACACCAACACCAAAGTGACGAAAAAGGACTAACATACCTCGTGATTACTATCCTGCTCATGATAATCTAGTCGTTGCCTACTTTAGTACAATTTGATGTTTTTAGAAGAACATTTTGAGGAGAGGTTCCGAATGAGTCGAAAGCTTTTCACAAATATAGTTGACCAAGTCACACTTCATAGTGATTACTTTCGTGTAAAAGAAAATTGTACCAGAAAGCTAGAGATTTCACAGTTGTTAAAATAGACCGTAGCGATTCGTCAATTGGCATACAACATCGTTCCATATGTCCTTGATGAATATTTGCAAATGGGTCACCTCACTTCTCGAGAAGCACTTGATTATTTAATGGAGGTTTTTGGACCGGAGTTTTTACGAAAACCAACTACCACTGATATTGAAAAGCTATATACGCGTAACGAAGAAAAACACGGGTTGCCTGGAATGATAGGAAGTCTCGATTTTACATATTGGGTGTGGTTTGGTTGTCCAATCGCACACAAAGCGCAATATTGTAGATGTGATCATGAACTAGATCTATTCGTTTGTTGGAGGGTGTCGTATAGGAAAACTTATGGATACGACACACATTTTTTGGAGCTGTAGGATCGAACAAAGACATAAAGTTATCCTGCAATCCCGTTACTCAACGATCTCAAACTAAGAAAAGCAACCGAGAACCCATTTGTTGTCAATGATGTAACTTACCCATGGGGATACGATCTTTGTGACGGAAAATATCCTGAATGGGTTCCATTTATTAAGTCAGTTACAAATTTAGTCGTGGATGACTACAAAAGTTTACGATATAAAGCAATCCATGAACCAACAAGGAAATATGTAGAACATACTTTTGGTGGCCTAAAAAGCAATGTCCTATATTAGTCATCCCAACAAGATATCAAAGACAAATTAGCACGTATAATGTATACATGCATCATATTTCATAATATGATTACCCAAGACTGTTAAGCGGCAATAAGTCCAACATGGCATGATGAGGAACAACATCGATATGATGATCTTATTCGATCGTATGAACAAATGTACAAAATTATGAGGTACATCAAGTCATCAGAAGCACATCAAAGGCTAAAAGCATATTTAATCGAACACGTTTCTCGTAATGGTTAAAATTTTAATGTAATGTTTTATTTGGTGTTTTTTAAATTTTAAATAATGTTTTTAATTTTTAATGTAATTTTTTTATAATTTTAATGCAATGTTATTATTTATTAATTAATAAATGTATTATTTTGAATAAAAAATTAATTTGTCTGGTAAAGGTGTCCGATTACTGATAAGACTGAATTATGAGAGAAAGTGAAAGTGAAAAGTAGAACACGTTAAGACCGAGTCTAGTTAGAACTTGAACTCTATTAAGTCTTAAATCCTATTTATAGACTTATTTTTATTTTTAACTGTAACAACAAATGTCTATCGTATCTTTAATTTAAACCCAATCAATCTTCATATTCACTCAAATCTATTTTTCATTTTTTTTAATAACTAGGATCTTTGCCCGCGCTTCGCCGCGGCGGGTTTTAAATTTGCTGCTTATAAGTACTTGAAAGAAACAACTGCAGGTAAAACCCGCACCATTGTGTTTCATTATGCACGACTAAACCTAAATATATGTAATTTGTGTAATGTACAGTAAAATGGTATTATTGCAACACTCATTTGATCTAAATCTAATATGTACGTATTTGTATTTAACCTCCATCAATTCCACATAAGTTGTGGTCACATGGTTCCTTGTGGGCAAAACGGCAGTCCCATCCAGCCCCAAGCGGTAAAACCTGCATAGCTCAAGAATAGCTACATTAGACTTTCCGAACATAACTTCAAATAGGTATGGGTTGAATTTCACATATGCCTTTATACAAAGTAAGTCTCATTCATGTGACGGACACATTAGCCATGTATATATGTTTAGACTAACACTACAATTATGGGAAAGGAGTTATTAACTAATTTGAGAGCATGTGTTTTATACAGGCAGAGATTGTCATTAATGTGCCAATAAAACGTTTTTTTTCCTAAGATAACGTAACATGGGTATAGTACAAAGTAACATAACACGTTATACATACCAGAAAGAAGTGAATCTTTACTAAAACCTCAACACAGACGAGTCTTTTCTGGTGCCAATTTATATGTTTCTCACACCAGCAAACCCGCAAACTCACACCAGCAGGCCTGACGTCATAAACATATAAAAAACCCGTGTCATCAACCTGAATCAGCAACCCCGGCTGGACCACTTAAGTTATTTTGAACATGACTACAGAAAATTATTACGGCTGGATCAGTCAAGTTATCGAACCAATAAAAAGACCGCTTTTAAAATCGAATTTTAACCTTAGCAAATACAATGTAAATTTTAAAAGAAGTTTGGTTTTGCTACTTGTCAAACCTGACTAAGTTTTTTTTACTTTAACCCGAGTTAAATTCAAATTTACATTGGCTATAAAATATAATGTCAATATTAACAACATTTAAACTGTGTATATAGTAACTTTTACATGTTAAATTCATAAACTGTACCGAGCAACACATGTGCCATTATCATTGACAACCTGAGAGTCTTACGTATTCGAGAAGAATCATACCTGGTCTATAAAAAAAGTAAACCGAACTATGCCAGTGCTGAATTTTTATGATTTTAATCGTCCAGGTTTACGGCTTTCAACAACTTTTCCCATGATTCCGGGTTCCCTCCAAGAAGATCAAACTACATTAACTTCCTTTGCTTTGTGTAAATAGTCTTCTACGGGGTTGACACTGTGAAACCAAACACATCTACAAATCAATCACTAATCATTAAACTGAAATTTGACGTATTAACGAAAACACAAAAGATAAAATGAAATTTAAAAAGTAACTCACCATTTTCATCCATTATGAACCATTAACATACTCTGTAAATCCACCCGATTTAAAGATTTTAAAAGTAAATTAATATACCAACAATTTATAACTAAACACCTAAAAACAAAAATCAGTGTAAAGTAAATGAAAGTAGTACTTACATAAACCTTTTTTTCTACACATGTGGCAACCGATCACCAAAGTTTAGGGTTTCTCTTCTAGGATGTGTGTGTCAGATTGAGATATGGCTGAGTTTCTGGATGAAACCTAAACAGCAATCTAAACCAATAAAAATTATATCTGTTTTAGATAGAGGGGTTATGGTGGGTAGGGATAAGGTGTGTGACGATGAGAGAATGAGACCATCCAAACACCCGGCTTGTTCACCTGCAATTTTGCACAATCAGAACAAATTGTTTTTATTAAACTTTCGTGGATTTTAACACAATCAAACTAAAAAAATGAAAACAATCGGCCTAGAAACTTACGATGTTCTAGTTAGTACATTCACAATGTTTCCATCCTCAATGTGGGCATCAATGAGATCGAGCATTTCTTTACCAGATTGGACCCCTACGGAACTACTCATCATTGGATGTAGTATACATAAACCCCATTCCTGCTATAATAACGTGTGGCTCAGATATGCGAGGCCGGGATAGGCAGAAAGGATACGTGACCTGCCATGGTTGCAAGCACGACAACGTGCTACCCCGGCAAGCCACGTACCGATTCGACTCGATGATCGGCAACCATACACGTCATGGCTGCACCCCTGATAGGGCGCCCCGCCAAGATACGTTTGACCTCAGCTTAAACCCGGCCCGGTGCAACTCATCATAGCTCGTATAATCGCCTACCATGGGAACCATAAACCGACACTATTAAAAAGAACGCCTTTTAATCGAGGCATTCACATAGGTCAGCAAACAAATCACGTCACTTCCCCATGTTATTCAGATCTACAATAAACCCAAACGATCACCAAAAAATCTCGTATAGTACAAAAGGAAGCGACTAATTATTAACAGGCTCAGATTCTCGTCTGTGGGAACCACTCGGAACATCCACCATGGTTGCAACCACAACAAAAGCGTGGCTGCCCAGCCAAGACATGGAAGCCCGTAAACTGCGGCTCACAAAACATAGACACAAAAGGTTTTCATCACCGCCTTAGGCTCAAATAAGGTGAAACTCGACATGGCTGCAACCTTGAACGGAACTAAATAATCGCGCCTTATGTAAAATAGGATAATAAATCATTTAATGAGGCTCAGATATTTGAACAATTGAATAAAGAGGATCAGTCTGCCATGGCTGCAGAATGAATAATTTGCCATGCCAGGATACAAATGATCTCAACTACGCGGGAATTCGCTCAAACATGGTCAAATTCTATCATCATGCAGAGCGAAAAATTTTCCCGGCCAGGATACAGACGATCTCAATTACGCGCAAACTCGCTCAAACACACTAAAATTCTATCATCATAGCCAGTTCATTACCCTATTATACATTACCCACTGAACAGATTTCTGCACCCATAAAAACTTCTTACAAAAACAATAAACCGACATTAAACATGGCTCAAATTAAGTGATGTCCTGGCTGCCGGTCGTGGAGGTTGCTGAGGCGATTGATTCTCGCACTCGACCATCCTCCCACGTTATGCAACAAGAAAAAATAGGTGCATGCTCATTAAATCGCCATTCAGGCTAAAAACATATTTAATAGGACACGCCCGTCATGGCTGCGACCATAATAGGTCACCCCGCCAAGATACGGGTGGTCTCATCTTGTCAAAACACATCAGTTTAATAACCAAATACCCATCATAGCATATTCATACCTAAGAATGAAATATTCGAAATGTTACCATAAGTTTAGGTAGTCACTCATGAATGCGTGCAACAATAGGGTTATACCCTGAAACCGAAAGACGCGGCGGCTGCAAACAGGATCTCCTGATGCCTTGCCAAGCCGAGTCACTGACATGGCAACATATAACAAATGAAACTGGAATGCCGTTTTTTTTAAATAAACACCTCCTATTTATAGATGCGCTAACACAGGTTATACCCTGAAACCGAAAGACGCGGCGGCTGCAAGGAGGATCTCCTGATGCCTTGCCAAGCCGAGTCACTCTTTTAATTATATCCAATGAACAGTGCCCCCCTCACAATGAAACGGATTTTTTATTTCGCCTCTCACAACAAAATTAAATACTATATTCACCCATTACCTCACTCACACCTCTCCTTCTCTGTTATAATCTTAATCAACTCGTAAAAAACTAAAAAGCAAACCACTATGATGGCATCAGTATAAGAAATGGCCTCAAAAAAAATTCTAGTGTTATATGGATGAAACTGATCGAGAACGAATTTACACCTAATAATATATCACTCCCTCCCATCTCACTTCTCTAGATCACGTAACAAAACATTGACCGATTAAAAACAGATTCGTGTGATGCTAATAACACATCAACACCACACGTAACTGATTCAACTACCCCCAATTAACCATAGATTAACATTTCAAACAAAAAACCCTAAATTAGCAGAAAACCCTAAAGATAGAATTTGTAAAATTAAGTTTAAGGTACAAACTGAGATTGGTAATTATATATCAGCATCAGACGATCATCCCAAAGATCATCTCAAAGATCATCACAAAGATCATCGGTCCCAAAGAAAGCATCCACATGCTCCAAAATCATTCCAAAGATCGTCCCAAAGAGAGCAGATGATCCAAAAACCATCGCAAACATCATCTGAAAACGACCACTTTTAGAAACAGATCAAGAAAGATCCAGAGAGAGAGAGAGAGAAATAAGAAAAACTGTGGGTGAAAATTATAAGAGAGAGAGAGAGAGAGAGATGTGAGTGAGGTAATGGGTGAATATTGTGAGAGGCGAAATAAAAAATACGTTTCATTTATGAGGGGGCTGTGAGAGACGAAATAAAAAATGATTTTCATTTGTGAGGGGAGCACTGTTCATTGGGAACCGTGCTTCCCCTCTTTTATTAAGGATATAATTAAATATTATATAAACGATAAATCGTCAATCGACAAAAAATACACAATTACAACAAGAATTAAATAATTTTTTATAGATAGCACATGTATAAACTTTTGACGATTTTGTTTTTTTTCCCAAAATCATATATACTTTTAAAAAATCATGTATAATTTCAAAAAATCATATACGAATCATGTACTATTCGTGATACGAATCATTTACTATTCGTGATACGAATCATATATAATTTCAGAAAATCATATATGACTCGTGATACGTATCATATATGAGTTTTCAGACAAAAAAACTGTCGAAAGTTTATACATGTGTCTCTCGATAGATGATTTAGTTCTAGTCGTAATAATATGTTTTATTTTGTGTAACGATTAGTTGTTTATAAAATACTTAATTTTAAAAAATTAGAGAAATAAGTTTTTTTTTAAATAAGAAAAATAAATTAATGGAATTGATTTTGTGAGTTTTGAGTGGTATTAAGGTTTTAAATAATCATGAAAGAGACTCCATGTCACCCTCTTTCCCAAGTATCTTTCTGAAAAAGTAATTTCTAACTCGAGTTGACTTTGCTAAGCTATAGGATTACGTTAAAATGAAATCATGATGTGGTAATAGATTACATCATGTTAAATTCAAAATAATATGTTACTTGCCAACGCGTTCAATACGTTATTAGTGAAATATAATAAACTATCTAACATATTATGAGTTATTTCCTCTGTCTCAAAAGTATTGTGAATAGACAAAAATCTCATATTTTAAGGAAAACCTTATTATTATAAAATTCTTTCTCATATTTTTTATAAAATGACAGTTTTATTATTAAATAGTTAATTTAAAATATTTTTAATATTTGTAATAATAACTACAAGTGAGGTAACATGGTAAATTGTACTAAATTTTCAAACTGTTTTTAAAAATGGAAAATAATTTTGGGACAGGCTGAAAAGAAAAGATGGATAATCATTTTAAGAAATATTTTGTTTTTGAAAAGGCAAAAAACTCACGTTTAGGCATATATGTTAATTTGAGCTTATTAACTCACTTTTCGTAACTCCGGAAAAGGTTAACTAATTATTAGCTTTTTAAAAATCTAAAATTCCCTGCAAGACCTATCAATTTTCTTTTGTTGAACTTACTCAAAAGACACTTTATTGCTAGTTTAGATATCACGAAAACTAGTAACTAACGCAGTTGATTTGAAAAATCAGACTATGAGCATTGTTAAACGAATACATGAAAAACTTGCCCTATGGGTCAAGGCACCTTGTAGTATATGTCGCGCAAATGCTTGCCATACTAGATCAAACTAGTGCCACCATGGATTGATATATTGTGACAGTCAAACCAACGTATGTTGACTGTTACTAAATAAATTCTATATTATATCTTCAAAATGTTAATCAGAGTATTATAACCTTAAAGAAACAAGAAATATTCAAGTCAAAATAAAACAATCTGGTCACCAACATACCTTATAAATACGTAACTCAAAATCCTTTCATGCAGATCAGTCATCAAAATCCTACAGATTTTACCCTTTTCTCTCTTATACACAACTCGTTTTCATCATTTTCTTGTTTCTTACGTATCCAATTCAGGTACACAAGACGCGTGCATCATGAGACAAGAAACCAAAAGTTTAGCTATAATTGCATCACTACTTTTGTTATTCATGAGTTTCGAGTGTAATGCAGCCAGTAGACCCTTTGGTGGAAAGCTTGAAAAGGTTTGGATGAAGACGGAAAATCTTTTGTTATCATCACTACCACGAGGCCCGGTGAGACCACCAGGGAACAGTTGCAATAATACAGGAAATGGTGGTAATCCTTGTATTGGATCCAGGAAGCTTGCAGGTCCTGTTAGTGGTGTGGCTGCTCCAACACAAACATTGGCGACTCATACTAATGTATAAAATTAAGGTTCTCAAAAATTGGAAGAAAGTGTAAACTGGATCATGTTAATTAGATACGACATCATTAAACACCATTTAGATTTTAGGCACCTGCTAATTTGTTGTTCGCGACAAAATTCTTTAATTGTTTTTGTACAAGTAATTGTTGTTAAGTTCCATCTACTAATCACCATTCATATATCAAATTTTATTTATTTCTGATATTCCCTTGTAATTAGATCAAAACTAACTAATAAGTTAACTGTAAACTAACCCGTGGTAAACTAACGTAAATAAAACTTTTTAAACAATAAGTAAATGACACAGATATAAGTTTGCACCACTTTTTCTCATAAAAATTTCATTGAAACCCGGAAGTTAGCAAATAAATTAGTACATCAAGAAGATGCATTCGAGGATATCATCTTTCCATAAATCGGGCAACCATCTTTACTTTGGGTTTCATATGCCTGTAGGAAAAGCTTAGATTGTGGAAGATATAGCTCGTAGTAGCTATAAGTGTTGGCTTGTTTGTTTATGTTTTGTATAGCCTGTGGCTTTTTGCAGTTTCTATCTTGAAAGGTCCAAACTGGTACGGGTGTTTACAAGAGCTACTCAACGCGTAACACACTACATTGAGAAAAAATTTATATTCTGGACTCGATCTCCCTTTTCCAAGTTTGTGTTAGAATTATAACCGCTTAGGTCAATTGGTGTGGAGGCCTGAGTATTAGATTAAGGCATGTAACAATAACAAAGTCAGTGATCACGGAACATGCACGCAAATGACAAAACCCTCTTTTATTTTGTTAGCCTCGTAAAGAACCGGATGCAACTAGCCTCGTAATAGTAGTCATCATGAGGGGTTAAACGAGCTAATCTAAAATCCCAAGATACTACCTTTTTCTGCAAATGATCTTACCCTGAAGATACTTATTGATAGGGTAGATATCAAGAAAATTAGTAACTAATGCAGCTTGAGTAAGTGTTCGGCATGCAAAATCAAATTAATGACACCATGCATTTGATATATATTGTGAAAGTCAAACCATTATATATTGACTGTTACGTATTCAATCTTCAAAACCTTAATCAGAATATTATAACCAACAACCACCCTAAAGAAACAACAAATATTCAAGTCAAAATTAAACAATGGTCACTAACATATCTTATAAGTAACTCAAAATCCTTCATGCAAATCATTCATCAAATTCCTAAAGATCTTACCCCTTTTTCTCTTAAAATACATACAGCCTCTTTTTATCATTGTCTTGTTTCTTACGTTCCAAGGTACACAATAAGTACATTATGAGACATGAGACTAAAATTTTTGCTATACTTGCATCACTAGTATTCATAAGTTTCCAGTCTAATGTAGAAACACTACAAAATTTTGCACATTTCTCTACTAATACTTTTTTAATATAAAAAACACAATTTTATTATAAAACTTTTTATCTATTGAAATCTCTAAGTAATAGTAGGTAAGATCAATGCCTACTAAAAATAAGAGTAAAGAAAAGTTTTGACCCTTTTAATATTTATAAAATGAGTAAGGATAGATCTTTAGTGCCCCCCCCCCCCCCCCCCCCCTCCTTACTTTTATTCTTTGAGTAAGAGTTGATAAAAAAAAGAAAAAGAGTAAGCAAAAGATGATAGCACTAAAGGTCTATTCTTACTCATTTTTTAGTCACCAAAAGAGTCAAAACTTTTCATTACTCTTATTTTTAGTACGCATTGTATCTTTACCTTATTTAAAGACTTTAGTAGGTAAACATTTTATGATTCTTTTATATTAAAAATATTAGTAGAGAAATGTCAAAAATTTTATAGTGAAAATAGACCCTTTAGTGGTGAGCTTGAAACGATTTGGATGAACACATAAAATCTTTTGTTATCATCTCTACCACGAGGACCGGTGAGATCACCAGCGAATGGTTGCACTAATACGGGAAATGGTGTTAATTCTTGTATTGGTTCAGGAATTGAAGCTTGCATGTCGTGTTGGTGGTGTAGCTGCTCCAACACAATTATTGGCGATTCATGCTAATGTCTAATACAGACTATTAAGGTTCTCAAGAATGGGAAGGATGTGTAAAGATCATGATGATTAGATATGACTGTTAGATGATTAGGTTAGTGAACCGAACCTAATTGAGGGCTTGAGTGAAAGTTTATGGACGTAAATTTAATAGTCGTTTGTTAGGATCGAACTCGAGATCACGGAATTGCACACAAAACATAAAGAGATAATTTTTTTTTAATAAATATATATTTATATGTTTATTAATTCAATCGAGCTATAAACTGTAACGTTCCTTAAGTATTAAGAGTTAAGTACTAACGATCGTTGTGGAATTATATGGAAGAGGAAAAGAAGGTTCCGGAACACCCCTAAGGGGTGTTTCGACCGTCGGCTAAAGAGAACAAGGGGAAGAGGTTTTTGCCTTATTTAGTTTTGTCTTGAGCTACAAGTTTTCTATGCCTATATAAACACCCCTAAGCCTTCACAATTTTTACTCCGTCTTTCTCCACTTCTCTCTTTTACGACCGATCGGACAAACGCACCCTTTAAGGTTTTTGTTTGGTTTTCTTGAATCAAGTCCTAGCCCCTCTCTAGGGTTGTTGGGATGATTTTCCACATTACATTTAAGCTTGGTTTTAACGTACTAGTATTACGGTTAACTCGTTATTAAACGTTTGTACAAAAGCGTAATATAGTCTTACTTTAGACTATATCTTGGTGATTCGATATAAACCTTGATTCAGTGAATTTGTTCTTGTTCGTGGAAATTGCATTGCAAAAGCTATATAACCCGAACTCGATTAATTATGAATATGTTATCATGATCGTGTTAAATCGCTTCCGCTATATTTGTTTTGATCTTTGTTTAGGGTTTTAATAATTGTTATGAACTTTATAAACCTTTAGTGGCATCGAGAGCCATTTTAACATGTTATAATTATTGAAATTTAAAGGTTTTTTAACTAATAATTGTTTTGAGTTAAAACTACATGTTTTTGGGTTCTAAATTTTTTTTGAGGGTTTTGTTTGGGGCGTTGATAAGTGTGAAAACACTCATCAATAATGATCCAACAACTACTCAAAACACAGTCAAATACATTATATTTAACTGAAAAATATCAGAATTACGTGGGTATTTGTGTTTCATGTGTTTTCGGGTAAGAAGATACATTTTTGAGCAAACACGCGCTTTCAAGGGTTTTATCTGACAAAAGACGAAGAAAAGGCCAAAAAGGATCTAACAATGACCATAAGTCCAAAGAGAATGAAGATTAGAGGACTATTGTTGCTGATTTTACAAGATAAAGGTTCAAATAGAAGAAAAGCCCAAAAGTTACAAAACCAGGGACTGCTTTTGCCAATTGATGAAAGTTTATTCCACTTGGACCAATAAGAAATCAGTATAATGGTGCACATGGATCACTAAATCCCACCAATCATATTTCTCAATATAGATAGCAATCCGTGTATTCTCCTAAGAGCCAACTAGATTGCAACACGACATCTAATTCTTCATCAATAAATTCAGGGGGCTAGAGACGTTTTCAAGAAAAGGATAAAAGATCAAAGTTGCTCGTTTTGACATTCTCTACAAGCCTATGTAACTTAATTGCTCTCGATTTACCTCAAGAGAATAAACCCAATTTTCTGGAAATCGGGATGAACACTTGGATCCACGTGGAGCTCTCTGATTGGTGGTGACACGTCAACCCCTCACCTGGCACTTCTCAACTCGCTATAAATATCACACATCCTCCACATTTTCGAGTTAGTTAGTTAGAGTAGAAATCAGTTGTAGGAGTAGATTAGTTCTAGCTTTTACACACAGTACTTTTAATCTAGTTATAAATCAGTTGAGTTAGTTTAATTTTCTGTTATAAAATGTAATGGTTTTTCTCCATTAATGAGTATTTAAGTTTTCTTTCACATTCTTACACAAAGCTCTGTTTTCAAGCTTCATTTTAGCTAGTAGTTGTTCATTAGCTTATGATAAGTTCAGTTATTGTTGTTGTAACACCCCAAAATCGGATTTTAGGTATTTTATTATCAAAATACCATCGCGTAAGTTTGACGATGACTTCAAAGTTTGAATATTTTACGTGATTGGCTAGTCAAACCTCGGTCGTAAGACTAAGTATACATATCATGGTTTTAGAATTATATTTTATTGCTATTAGTACACCATGTGTTAATATTTTAAGGAAATAAAGTCCTCCTTGGTAATAGTTAATGAAAAGGACCAACAGTGCAAGGAATTAACAACAAGGACTAACGATGCGAAGTTAATCCGTTACTCACCTCTAAGTCGAGAATTATTTATCATAATTCAGGTATTTATGATAATTATTTATCATAATTCGGAAGAAGTCGAGAATTAATTATCATAATTCGGGTTTAGCCGAAAACTAGTCAAGTTGAGATGCTCACAAGGAGCATCCTTATTATGCTAAGGGTACTCACAAGGAGTATTATATCCATGTTAAATATGCTTACAAAGATCATTATTGTATAATAGATTTCTTTAGAAATGCATTAATGATATGTAGCGTGCCCAAGAAGTGCATGATATCGAATTCCCGTTCAAGCATCCTAAGTGGATGACCCGTGCTTGTATAATAGCATCCTAAGTGGATGACCCAAGCATCCTAAGTGGATGACATGTGTTTAATTCAGAAATAACGTCCTTTGTGGATGACCTAAGTCAAATAAGCACATTCAAGTTACATGACGACTAATAGTCGTACCATATATAGAATTATTTGCTTATAGATTCATGTATTATATTTACAAGTATTATTCAGATTTCGTTATCTCGCTAAGTCGCAAGGACTTACCGTTCTCAGTTTATGTCTTATGTAGGTAATTGGAGATAGATCTTGGGGGCTTGTAGATAATAACTAGAAGTGCATTTTGGGAGAAGACGGTTACGCTCGACATAGGTGACGAGCGACTCATTCTAGCACTTTGATATTTCTTGTAACGCCCCTTATGTTTTCAGAAGTCTAAAACAGTGTCGAATCATGTTATGTTTAGTTTCAAGTAGTCTTACTAGTTTAACATCAAGTCATGTAAGTAGTGGGTCGAAAATGGGAGCATATGGCAAACTCCCTAATTTTGAAGTAGCATGTTTTTGTTGCCATGTTATGTACAGAAATGTTTCAAGTTATATATATATGAACTTTATATTAAAGTTTTGAATGGGTTCCATGTCGTTATAGTGTGTATAAAAAAAATTTACTCGTGTCAAGGGCGTTTCAAGTTGGTATCAGAGCATTTGGTTTGAGGGATCCGAGTATTCGCCGTCATTAGGAGGGTATTTGGACTTAACCATAGCTCTTTATTGGCCATAGAATATATAGACCTTATGATGTACCATGTAGGCTTTATTAGAACCATCTTTTGTTCATGATTAGTATATGAGATATGTTATGCTTGTTTAACTTTATCATAAATAGTATGCCATGTCCAGTAGAACGCACATAATATTTATACCATGCTTTATTAGATCATGGTTAGAATTAGCATATTATATGTTAGAACGTGAAGTTTATTGTATGCTCAGAGTACAGTAATAGCAGAGTAGCGATATCAGAAGAGAACATGATGACAGATAGGTTGTTTTAGTTATGATTCGGGATGCAATATGATGGCAATAATGACATGTTTATGTGACGCAAGTATTATGACGTCTGGCCAACGTGATAATAGTTACGTCATATAACTTGAAATTATTGGGATCATAAAACGTCCCGAGGAACTTCTAAAATGAACCTAGGCAAACAAGTAGAGCACCGACTAATAGGATGATACGTGTTGATATTATCAACTAAATAAATGATTCAAGAAATATGAATTGTGATTAAAGATAGACAATTGAATCTTATATGTCAAAGTGTTTAACTTTCAGTTCACCAGAAATGACAAGTATTCAAGAAAATCCAGAAATGTGTAGAGAAAAGCGCCGACCCGTGAATGTTGAATCAAGTGGACCGAGCATAACACATGAAACAGGTTCAGATCATATACAGTTGAATGAAATAGACCAAGATCAAGACCAGTTAAAGAAATTGATAGCGGGTGAGGTTTCTCGGGCATTAGAAACATTAGTTCCAACTCTCGTGAGCAAGGTTACTGAAACTGTTACTCAGGTAGTGAGCAATGAATTCAATAAGAGAAACGATGGTCCACGCACATGGAACATAGCAGAAAATGCAATCGGGATTAACCAACAATAGCGTAACAACTTTGGATACAAAAATTTCGGGGCATGTGATCCTCCTGAATTTCAAGGTGAACAATATCCGATACTTAGTTACAGGTGGCTGCTAGATATGGAAGAGGCATTTAATGTAAGAAGATGTCCACCGGAATTTAAAGTTAGGTTTGCTGCATATTTGCTAAGGAAGTGTGCGAAGGACTGGTGGGATTTAACAAAACGTAGTAAGGGAACAGAAGTGATAGACAGAGTAGAATGGAAAGAATTTAAAGATATGTTTCTTAAAGTTTTCGCACCAGAAGCGGAAGTGAGAAAGATCCGAAGAGCATTTCTTGGAATGCATCAAACGACAGAGACGGTGAGTGAGTTCACTGGGATGTTCATGGATCGAGCCCGATTTGTACCCGAGTATGTTGATGATGAGAAGAAACAGATGGACCATTATAGAGAATTGCTAAGAAAAGATATTTGGGAGTTTGTTTCTACAACAAATTGTCAAAACTTTAATAACTTGATGAATGCAGAACTTGATCGGGAACAAGAAACTATGAGAGATGTACCTAGTCCTCCAAAACCAAAGCATGATCACAAGGATTCTTCTTCAAAGAGGGAAAAAATAGAAGGAGAAAGGAGATACAAATCAGAAATAATGGGGAATAGTCAGAAGTTTGATTATCCAGTATGTAAGATTTGCAAGAAGAGGCTTTGGTGAATGTCGAGCGGGGATAAATGAGTGTTATCGTTGTGTTAAGACTGGTCATTTCAGCAGGGATTGTGTTAAACCAAGGAGAGTTTGTGATGTATGTAACGGAATAGATCATGACAGTAAGGATTTCCCGAAAAGGAAACCCGCGATACAAACCGATAGACAATACAAAAATGCAGATCATAGAGAAATGAGCAATGCAAGAACACGGGGTCGTGCGCATATGACATTAGCAGAAGCAACAGCTAAGCATGAAGTCGATGAAGGTTCAGGTAATTAAATGTTTATAGTTCATGTTAGATGAAATTTAGAATTAGTATAAGTCAACTTATCACATGCATAAGAATAAGCTTAGCGGGGAGATATAAAATATGGATAGAAATTAAGCAGAATAGTTTTCTCAAGGGTGTTCGTGAGGACACGAACAATTCCAGTGGGGGAGAGTTGTAACATCCCAAAATCGGATTTTAGGTATTTTATTATCAAAATACCATCACGTAAGTTTGACGATGACTTCAAAGTTTGAATATTTTACGTGATTGGCTAGTCAAACCTCGGTCGTAAGACTAAGTATACATATCATGGTTTTAGAATTATATTTTATTGCTATTAGAATACCATGTGTTAATATTTTAAGGAAATAAAGTCCTCCTTGGTAATAGTTAATGAAAAGGACCAACATTGCAAGGAATTAACAACAAGGACTAACGATGCGAAGTTAATTCATGAAATTACAGAATTGCCCTTATGGAATTGTAACCTCATAAGTACTCTAAATTGCCCCATTTATACACGTGTTTTGATACATGTTTTTCTGAGAAGATTTAAGAGGGAAGAATGCTTATCCATTTTCATTAGTAAAGATTATTATATCATAATTTTAGTAGCAACTTATGATGATCTTGGTGTAATCATGGAATCAATCAAGTGGTTGTGATATATAGAAGAAATCATAGAATAATCAAGTCTTAATATCATATTCTCATTCAAGGTACTATTTGAAAGCTTACGGAAGCATAGTCAAGACTTAAAGGTGAGTAACGGATTAACTTCATGTACTAGTTTAAACATGAGGAAAGAATGATGTGTAGCTTCGGTTTTAGCCGAAGGTTATCATGTTTATAGACTCGGAAGAAGTCGAGAATTATTTATCATAATTCGGGTTTAGCCGAAAACTAGTCAAGTTAAGATGCTCACAAGGAGCATCCTTATTATGCTAAGGGTACTCACAAGGAGTATCATATCCATGTTAAATATGCTTACAAAGATCATTATTGTATAATAGATTGCTTTAGAAATGCATTAATGATATGTAGCGTGCCCAAGAAGTGCATGATATGGAATTCCCATTCAAGCAACCTAAGTGGATGACCCGTGCTTGTATAATAGCATCATAAATGGATGACCCAAGCATCCTAAGTGGATGACATGCGTTTAATTCAGAAATAACGTCCTTTGTGGAAGACCAAAGTCAAATAAGCACATTCAAGTTACATGACGACTAATAGTCGTACCATATATAGAATTATTTGTTTATAGATTCATGTATTATATTTACAAGTATTATTCAGATTTTGTTATCTCACTAAGTCGCAGGGACTTACCGTTCTCAGTTTATGTCTTATGTAGGTAATTGAAGATAGATGTTGGGGGCTTGTAGATAATAACTAGAAGTGCATTTTGGGAGAAGACGGTTACGCTCGACATAGGTGACGAGCAACTCATTCTAGCACTTTGATATTTCTTGTAACGCCCCTTATGTTTTTAGAAGTCTAAACAGTGTCGAATCATGTTATGTTCAGTTTCAAGTAGTCTTACTAGTTTAACATCAAGTCATGTAACTAGTGGGTCGAAAATGGGAACGTATGGCAAACTCCCTAATTTTGAAGTAGCATGTTTCCGTTGCCATGTTATGTACAGAAATGTTTCAAGTTATATATATATGAACATTATGTTAAAGTTTTGAATGGGTTCCATGTCGTTACAGTGTGTATAAAAAAAATTTACTCGTGTCAAGGGCGTTTCAAGTTGGTATCAGAGCATTTGGTTTGAGGGATCCGAGTATCCGCCATCATTAGGAGGGTATTTGGACTTAAACCATAGCTCTTTATTGGCCATAGAATATATAGACCTTATGATGTACCATGTAGGCTTTATTAGAACCATCTTTTGTTCATGATTAGTATATGAGATATGTTATGCTTGTCTCACTTTATCATAAATAGTATGCCATGTCCAGTAGAACGCACATAATATTTATACCATGCTTTATTAGATCATGGTTAGAATTAGCAGATTATATGTTAGAACGTGAAGTTTATTGTATGCTCAGAGTACAGAAATAGCAGAGTAGCGATATCAGAAGAGAACATGATGACAGATAGGTTGTTTTAGTTATGATTCGGGATGCAATATGATGGCAATAATGACATGTTATGTGACGCAAGTATTATGACGCCTGGCCAACGTGATAATAGTTACGTCATATAACTTGAAATTATTAGGATCATAAAACGTCCCGAGGAACTTCTAAAATGAACCTAGGCAAACAAGCAGAGCACCGACTAATAGGATGATACGTGTTGATATTAGCAACTAAATAAATGATTCTAGAAATATGAATTGTGATTATAGATAGACAATTGAATCTTATATGTCAAAGTGTTTAACTTTCAGTTCACCAGAAATGACAAGTATTCAAGAAAATCTAGAAATGAGTACAGAAAAGCGCCGACCCGTGAATGTTGAATCAAGTGGACCGAGCATAACACATGAAACAGCTTCAGATCAAATATAGTTGAATGAAACAAACCAAGATCAAGACCAGTTAAAGAAATTGATAGCGGGTGAGGTTTCTCGGGCATTAGAAACATTAGTTCCAACTCTCGTGAGCAAGGTTACTGAAACTGTTACTCAGGTAGTGAGCAATAAATACAATAAGAGAAACGATGGTCCACGCACAGGGAACATAGCAGAAAATGCAATCGGGATTAACCAACAACAGCGTAACAACTTTGGATACAAAAATTTCGGGGCATGTGATCCTCCTGAATTTCAAGGTGAACAAGATCGGATACTTAGTTATAGGTGGCTGCTAGATATGGAAGAGGCATTTAATGTAAGCAGATGTCCACCGGAATTTAAAGTTAGGTTTGTTGCATATTTGCTAAGGAAGCGTGCGAAGGACTGGTGGGATTTAACAAAACGTAGTAAGGGAACATAAGTGATAGACAGAGTAGAATGGCAAGAATTTAAAGATATGTTTCTTAAAGTTTCGCACCAGAAGCGGAAGTGAGAAAGATCCGAAGAGCATTTCTCGGAATGCATCAAACGACAGAGACGGTGAGTGAGTTCACTGGGATGTTCATGGATCAAGCCCGATTTGTACCTGAGTATGTTGATGATGAGAAGAAACAGATGGACCATTATAGAGAATTGCTAAGAAAAGATATTTGGGAGTTTGTTTCTACAACAAATTGCTAAAACTTTAATAACTTGATGAATGCCGAACTTGATCGGGAACAAGAAACTATGAGAGATGTACGTAGTCCTCCAAAACCAATGCATGATCACAAGGATTATTCTTCAAAGAGGGCAAAAATAGAAGGAGAAAGAAGATACAAATCAGAAATAATGGGGAATAGTCAGAAGTTTGATTATCCAGTATGTAAGATATTCAAGAAGAGGCTTTGGTGAATGTCGAGCGGGGATAAATGAGTGTTATCACTGTGGTCAGACTGGTCATTTCAACAGGGATTGTGTTAAACCAAGGAGAGTTTGTGATGTATGTAACAGAATAGATCATGACAGTAAGGATTGCCCGAAAAGGAAACCCGCGATACAAACCGATAGACAATACAAAAATGTAGATCATAGAGAAATGAGCAATGCAAGAACACGGGGTCGTGCGCATATGACATTAGCAGAAGCAACAGCTAAGCATGAAGTCGGTGAAGGTTCAGGTAATTAAATGTTTATAATTCATGTTAGATGAAATTTAGAATTAGTATAAGTGAACTTATCACATGCATAAGAATACGCTTAGCGGGGAGATATAAAATATGGATAGAAATTAAGCAGAATAGTTTTCTCAAGGGTGTTCGTGAGGACACGAACAATTCCAGTGGGGGAGAGTTGTAACATCCCAAAATCGGATTTTAGGTATTTTATTATCAAAATACCATCGCGTAAGTTTGACGATGACTTCAAAGTTTGAATATTTTACGTGATTGGCTAGTCAAACCTCGGTCGTAAAACTAAGTATACATATCATGGTTTTAGAATTATATTTTATTGCTATTAGAATACCATGTGTTAATATTTTAAGGAAATTGTTGGGAATAAATTAAGGCCAGATCACTTGAGCGCTGACAAGAACAATTCAAGCGTTGACAAGAACAAAACAAGCGCTGACAGCTCAAGCGTTGACAAGTTGAAGTCAAGCGTTGACAACATTGAAGACAAGCACTGATGGAAGATATGTTCTACACGTTTATTATATTCTAGAATACTTCTAGTAAGGATAGAAACGACAATGTATTTTCTATGTTTATCTTTACCTAGAATAGTTGATACATAGCTTATTGTACAAGGCTTCTTAGTCTATAAAAGAAGGCCTTTAGGTTAATGTTCAATATCAAGTTTTTACATAATTTTTCGTTCATAAACATCTTTCATTGTAAGCAAGTTCGACATTGATAATCAAAGTGAAAGTTTGTTTATATCTTGTGTGTTCTTGTTTAAGTGTTAAATTCCGCATAACACTTAGATTCACAAAGCATATACAAAGGTTTCTCTACGTGTTATACTTGATCTAATCTCGTATACACAAAGCTAATCGATCTAAGTTTGGGATCAACAAGTGGTATCAGAGCTTGTTGAGGAACTTTTGATCTTTGAAGAACACCAGAACCATACACGAACACCAAAACCCTAATTTTCTCAGAAACCCTAAAAACACCAAAACCCTAACAACATCATGTCTGAAGCAATAACCTCCTCCTCCTCAGCCTTACCTAACATCAAGATTCCCATGCTTGATGCAACTCACTTTGACTTATGGAAGTTCAACTTTGAACAATATCTGGGGATCTTTGACTACACACTCTGGGAGATTATTGAATATGGAAACTCATTCAATAAGGCTCAAAAGATTCTTGATGCCATTACTCAAAGATCAGCTGTTGAAGGATGCCCTGATGAGGATAAGAAAGAAAAACCTGGAGATGGTAGAGCTGTAGGTGCTGAAGATATTGCAAAGAAAAGGGTTGACATGAAAGCCCTAAATATTCTGAAAGTCTCTTTGGGACAAGAAAACCAACACAAATATAGAGGCTATGAATCTGCTAAGGATCTTTGGGAAGCACTTGAAGTTGCATATGGTGGCAATGCAGACACTAAGGAAGAAAAGAAAAAGAAACTTCTGCATGATTATGCTGTCTTCAAGGCTCAGCCCAATGAGAAACTGAGTAGTGTGAGAAGAAGATTGCTTGATATCACAAGCAAGTTGTCTTTCATGGTGACACAAGTTGGTGATGTTGACACCAATGCTACCTTTCTGAAAAGTCTTGGTGAGGCATGGAAGATTGAGGCAAGATCTATTCTTGCCAATAATACTTACAAGAGCTCCTCGTTTGATGACATCTACAACAAACTAAGACTGTTGGAGGACGAAACTCTTTCAGATCATGGAAGCAAATCTAGCACCAGCAACATGGCCTTCTTCTCTCATAGTGAAGGTCAATTCAATCAGAAGGACTCTTATATGCATCCAGTTATTGGATCATCATATGTCAGCGTTGGAACAAGTCCTGTCAACGTCTCTTTTTCAGACGCTGACACATTCAAAAATGACTCTCCAAGAGTTAAACCTGCTGGTTTGGATTTGGATACTGTTTGTGCTTACATTGCTTCTTTGCCCAATGGTTCAGTGATTACATATGAGGACCTTGAGCAGATAAGTGATGAGCACTTGGAAGAGATGGACATCAAGTGGAACATGGCTCTTGCTAGTATAAGAGCAAATAGGTGGAATAGAAGGTTCAAGAAGAAGATGACCTTCAATGCTAAAGACACAACTGGATTTGATAAATCCAAAGTTGAATGCTACAACTGTCATCGTATGGGGCACTTCATGAGGGAATGCAGATCTCCTAGAAGATCTGATGCTGGTAAACCCTCAAGTCAGGTTGTTAAAGCTCAAGATTCCAAAGCCATGGTTGCAGTTCAAGGAATTGATGGTACAGGATGGGATTGGAGCTATCTGGCTAAGAATGCTGAAGAGGATAAAGCTTTGGTTGCTGATATTGAAGAAGAAGAGCATGTTGAATATGCTCTCATGGCACACTCCTCCTCTTCATCTGATAATGAGGTATATGATGATGCTTTTTGTAGCAAAGGTTGTAGGTTAAACACTGATAGACTTAACAAAGAGGTGTTAAAACTAAAAGATGATATGAGCACTGAAAGGTGTAAATTGTCCAATTACCAACTAGCTCTTACTGAAACTGAGAAAACCGTTTCTGAATATAAGAAAATGGAATTTGACTTAAAAGATAAGATCAATATCTTAAAACATGAGCTAGAGGGTAGCATGGATATTAGAAATATCATGACAAAGGTCAATAGAGACCTACAGGCTAAGTTAGATGAGGCCATTAAGAATAAAGATAATGTTGACCTCAAGATTCAAAGATTTGATAGAGCCACCCAAACCCTAGGAGACTGTGTAGCTAAACAAAGGGATCCTAAGGACATGACTGGGATTGGGATGAATGATTACTCTCTGGTTCCACCACCAGCTGGTGACTTCTATGGTGTCCTTAGAAAGGATTTGTCTTGGACTGGTATACCAGAATGCCAAGAAGAGGAATTCATTCCTCCACCAAGAGTTGTCACTCCAGTGGAAGAGTATCAACAAAAACTGACTGACCTAAATGAGTGGAAGAAAGCTAACCCTACTTTATTTGTTAAGGGAGGTTTGCTATGTGAAAGTCCCAATGAATCACCACCCATTAAGGTTACTCATCCAATCACTGGTAAAGCTGTTGACCTAGGCTCAAACACTATTAGAAGACCTACCATTAAATATGCAGAGATGTATAGGAATAATAGGTCACCCAAGAGCCAAGTTAGCAATCATGGAACAGGTTTCTTCTCTACTAGACCTAAGGTTGTGTCTAAGAAAGCCTGTTACACTTGTGGCAGCTTTTCACATTTGGCATACAAGTGTGTCAACGCTCCCAAAGCCAGCGCTGATAGGAACAATTTCAGCGCTGATAGGAAGAAAGTCAACATTGTTAGGAAGTCATACGTTGTCAGACCCAAACCTTGTGTGCAGCAAAGTCCACAAGTGATTAGGCCTGCCCCATTCTTTTCTAGAAGGTCTAACACTCATGGACAAAGACCTTTTCAAAAGACAAACACCTGGTCAAATAGGCAATGGGTTCCTGTAGCAAACCCTAGGTTCAACGCTGACAAGGGTAGTTTCAGCGTTGACAGGACAAAATCCAACGCTGACAGAAACGTGACCAGACCTAAATATTTGCAGCCACAAGGTAAGGGGTCTAAAGCTTCTTCAAGCTTAACATGGAGACCCAAGAAAGATCAAAACCCTAATGATAATGGAATTTTAATGACTTACAATAGATTTAATTACATTTCAAAGGTCATTACAAAACCTATTGGGGTTAACTGGGTATTTCATCCTAAAAAGGATGAGAATGGGGTTGTTGTGAGAACTAAGTCTGTTCTTATTGAACAACCAGATGAATCCAAGTCTTCTGAGACTTGGGTTCCCAAAGAAAACTAATTTGTTTTCTTTATGTGCAGGGCATTCAAAGACAGATCAATGATTATGGATATTGGGATAGTGGATGCTCAAGGCACATGACAGGAAAGGAAGACTATCTGACGAACTTCACTCCTATTAAAGATGGTGATAAGGTATACTTTGGAGGGGGCTATGGCACCATTACAGGCAAAGGAACCCTTCTCACCAACAATCTGCGTTTTGAGAACGTCTTCCTGGTAAAAGAACTGGATTATAATCTGTTTAGTGTATCACAAGTTTGTGATAACAAAAATAAGGTTCTTTTCAATGATACTGAGTGTTTGGTGTTAAGCAAGGATTTTAAGATCCCTGATGAGAAGTATATTGAGTATAGAACACCTAGGCATAAAGACATATATAATGTGAATTTAAATGGGATTAAAGTGAATACCAATATGTCTTGTTTTTATGCTAAGGCCTCAGTAGATGAAAGTAATTTGTGGCACAGGAGACTAGGGCACATAAATTTTAAAAATATAAATAGACTTGTGAGGCTTGGTTTAGTTGATGGTTTGCCTGAGAAGGCCTTCCACAATGACCACTCTTGTGTTGCATGTCTTAAAGGCAAGCAGCACAAGGTCTCATTCAAGTCCAAACAGGTGCACACTAGTTCCAGACCTCTTCCTATGCTTCACATGGACCTCTTTGGTCCAATAATATAGAAAGTTTGAATGGTAAGTCATATTGCTTTGTTGTCACAGATGAATTTTCTAGGTTTACTTGGACATTCTTTCTAGCTATGAAGAGTGACACAGCTGATGTTCTTATTGATTTTATCATTCAAATTGAGAAAAGGTCTGGAAATGAGGTTAAAATGCTTAGGAGTGATAATGGTGGAGAATATAGGAACAAGAAGCTAGATGATTTTTGTGCCAGGAAAGGAATTACTAGGCAATTCAATATTGCTAGAACCCCACAACAAAATGGGGTTGCTGAAAGGAAAAATAGAACCCTAATTGAAGCAGCCAGAACAATGTTGGCTGATGCTCACTTTCCTATAGCCTTTTGGGCTGAGGCTGTTAATACAGCATGCTATGTGCAAAATAGAGCATTGGTCAACAAAATTCAGAACAAAACACCTTATGAGTTACTTTGGGGAAGAAAACCTAATATTAGTTTTCTCAGACCTTTTGGTTGTCATGTAGTAGTGTTGGATACTAGTGATGCCTTAGGGAAATTTAGTGCAAAAGGTGATGAGGGTTACTTCATGGGGTATTCAGTCCAGAGCAAGGGTTATAGGGTTTATCTTAAAGAGGACAAACGGATAGTTGAGAGAGTACATGTTAGGTTCTTAGAGAATAAACCTAGTGATCCTGAAAGTGGTCCTAATTGGTTGTTTGATTTGGAACCCTTATCTAGAACTTTAAATTATATGCCTGTCACTAATCCAGACATTGTGAAGATAACTTCAAATGTTGTGGAGGAACAAGTTGTTAATGTTTCAGGTACACAGGTTCTTGAGAAGGTTGGATCACAAGCAGAAAAGGCATCTCCTACATTTGAATATGTCACAATTCTCATTTGGACAGATGCTTTTGCTGCTGCTGCTGCTGGACAAGATAATGGTGGTCTCCAAATACCACCAGATACAAACATGCATGGTTCTTCAGGCGCTGACAAAGGCAAATCTAGCGCTGACAAGACCAATTCAGACGTTGATGGCTCAGACGTTGACAACAACAGTTCAAGCGTTGTTAGCCCAAGTGCTGACAAACACGGTTCAGACGTTGACAACAGCTTTGCACATCTTTTCTCTTCTACTTTTGAACAAGGAGAACCTTCCAATGTTCATGAAGAGATTCCTGTTCATCAAAGAGAGTCTGATGAAGAAGATATTGGCAACATAGAGCGTGAAGTTGAGGACACCAGACTTTTTGAAGGAGGGGTTCTCACCTCCACAATGAAGAATCACCCCACATCTCAGATCATTGGTGATATTATGACTCCAGTTCAGACAAGAAGATCTCATCAAGGTCTTGGTGGATTTATTGCCAATATACACAAGAAGGTTGATACCCCTCTTGTGCAAGCATGTTTGTTTGCATGTTTTCTGTCACAAGAAGAACCCAAGAAAATATTTGATGCTCTCAAAGAACCAAGTTGGGTGGAAGCAATGCAGGATGAGCTTCACCAATTTGCAATTCAGGATGTTTGGGAGCTGGTTGATTGTCCTAGATATGTCAGACCTATAGGGACAAGATGGGTTCTCAGGAACAAAAGAGATGAAAGAGGTATTGTGGTCAGAAACAAGGCAAGGTTAGTGGCTCAAGGTTATACACAAGAGGAAGGGATAGACTATGAGGAGGTCTTTGCACCAGTTGCAAGGATTGAAGCTATTAGGATTTTTCTAGCCTATGCTTCCTGCATGGGCTTCACAATCTATCAAATGGATGTCAAGAGTGCTTTCTTGTATGGCACCATTGTTGAGGAAGTATATGTAATGCAACCTCCTGGTTTTGAGGATCCAGAGCATCCAGATAAAGTGTATAGAGTCAAAAAGGCTATGTATGGCCTTCATCAAGCCCCTAGAGCATGGTATGGTACTTTGTCTACCTATTTGGTGGACAATGGATTCAAGAGGGGCACCATAGATCAGACACTATTTACAAAGAAGAAAGGCAAGGATGTGTTGCTTGTGCAGGTCTATGTTGATGATATCATTTTTGGGTCTACTGATCCAAAGATGAGTGAGGATTTCTCCAAGCTTATGACAGACAAATTCAAGATGAGTGCTATGGGGGAGATGAACTTCTTTCTTGGTTTACAAGTTCAGCAGAAAGAGGATGGTATCTTCATCTCCCAGGACAAATATGTTGTTGAGATCTTGAAGAAGTTTGGCTTTTCTCCACATGAAAAGAGGGCTACTACTCCTATGGATAGAGAACACCCTTGGGGAAAGATTGGAGATGGGAAAGATGTTGATGTCAGGCATTATAGATCCATGATTGGATCCTTGATGTATCTTACTGCCTCCAGACCTGACATTATGTTTGTTGTGTGTGCTTGTGCACGCCATCAAGTGACTCCCAAAGAATGTCACCTTTATGCTGTGAAGAGGATCTTTAGGTACCTAAGATGCTATCCTAATCTTGGTTTGTAGTACCCAAAGGATTCACCATTGGAGCTGATTGCATATTCAGATAGTGATTATGGAGGTGATAAGTTTGATAAGAAATCCACAACTGGTGGATGTCAGTTTCTTGGGAGCAGGTTAATATCTTGGCAATGCAAGAAACAGACAGTGGTGGCTAATTCTACAACTGAAGCAGAGTATGTGGCTGCAGCAGCATGTTGTGGTCAAGTGTTGTGGATTCAGAACCAGCTGTTGGACTATGGGTATAATTTCATGCATTCTAAGATATTTGTTGACAATAATAGTACTCTATGCATCATTAAGAATCCTGTACATCATTCTAAAACTAAACACATAGAAATTAGACACCATTTTATAAGAGATTGCTTTGAGAAAGGTTTAATACAACCAGATAGGGTTGACACTGAGGAAAATGTGTCAGATTTATTAACTAAACCTTTTGATGCTGGAAGATTTCAATACTTGGTAACAAGTATTGGAATGGTTAATCTCACTTAATATGTGTTTTGGATTCTTTTTATGTACAGGATGATGCATTATTATTATTGGTCTTATTGATGATTTAGATTTTCCACTATATTTTTCTAACACTGATAAAGGTTGCTTGAACACTGATAAGTGTTTGTGCAACGTTGTCAGCAATATAATTGTCTAACGCTGACAACGCTTCCTTCAACGCTGTCATGTGTTATCGGGGCGTTGTCAGCAACAATGTTAGTTTTGTGGTTTTCAATCTAAATGTGCAGATGGTGTTAACAGTATACCATTGGATACAGAGTTGCTTATGGATCAATGGAGAAGCATTTGGACAAGTTTTTATTTATGGATGATGGTTGGAATGTTTCATTCCTATCTTGACATAAATTTTTTATGTTCATGCATGATTTTAGCAAACTTTTTGTATCATTGTTTAAGGGGAGGTTTTAGGAACCTTTAGGATGTTTGGGTATCCATATGATACTCTTATCACAATTCTAGATTGTGTCCACAGGTGAGTATGGGTTAGTTTTACTAAACCATGAGGCACTGTAGCATGCATAGTATATCAAATTTGCATGCTACTAAGACATTTTTGGCCTAGAATTGGGTGTGGTCTGCTGGGAGACTTGGGAATGATTTTGATATGGGATTTACTTGGGAGTAACAAGGATTTTATAAGGTGTCTTTGTTGTTAAGAATTTTGGTTAGCAAGGGACACTAGAGGCCTGTTATGTCTATCTTGCTTATGCAAGTGTGCATAACTGGACAGTGCTTGCCGCCCTATAATAATTATCAGCTTTTGGTTATCTTCTCTAGGATAAATTACTTGTTAAGGTCATTTTTCACTTTTTAAAACAATTTTATTTTTGGATGCTAACAAGATTTTTCCAAGCGTTGTTGTGACCAAATTGGACGCTGACATGGCTTTAGGCGAACGTTAACAGGATTATAGCCGTTGGGCGTTGATAGGTTATTTTTGACCGTTGACACTCAATGGGGCCTACCCAGTTGTTACTTTTTGACATATTTTCAAGCCGTAATTTTAGGAGTTGTTACTTTCATTAAATGCATGAGATAACTTATAACTTTTTCTATATTTTCATGATTAGTTTTTGAAAATCTTTGCCTATTTTTGGGCCAATCATATACATTCTTTCTCTCCTATAAATTTGGCTCCTATTTTTAAACAGGGTATCTATAATTCTTGTCTAACACTTTTCTCTTATCAACTTCATCTTCTACATTTCAAATTACCAGCTTTCATCAATGGCACCAAAGTTTAACTCAGCAGAATTGGAATTGGGGTTCAAGTCGCAACACAACATGATTGCTTATCTTGTTGCTGATAATGATTTGTTTCCTCAATACACACAAATGGTGGCGTATTTGAACGCATCCCCACTAAGGTATGCTCTTTCTCATGCACCACTCATTCCAGTCACACACATTAAGTCGTTTTGGAACACTGTTAGTTCCTCAACAGTTAATGGAGTGACCACATTAACTTCTATTGTTCATGGGAGGTCTTGGGTGGTTACTGAGGCCTTGGTACGCCAGGCCTTGCATCTTGATGATGCTGATGGTGTAGCCATCCTTCCCATAAATGAAATAGAACAAGGGCTTAGGGCTTTGGGATATCCTTTTCCTGATGAAGGTACTCTAAACAAGTATCATAAGCAGGAATTTCCACCAGCCTGGAAGTACCTCATCCACATCCTTCTTCAATGTTTGAGTCCCAAATGTACTGCACACAATGAGATCAATAGATCCATTGCAAGTGCTATTGTGTGCATTACAACAGGGCAAAAATATAACTATTCTAAAATGATTTTTGAAGGGATGTGTAAAAACAAGGGGACAAAAATGACTTTAGCTTATCCCCGTTTTATGCAAATGATTTTTGATGATCAAGGTTACTGCTCCAGGGATCACAATGATTTTTATAAGATCCCTGAGCAAAAGAAAGCTATTTTTACGAAGATGAATTCACCACCCCATAGAGACTTACCTTTAACCCCAGCCATGCTTGCTGTTATTGCAGCAGCACAACCCCAACCAGACCCCCAACCTCACATTGACCCTCAACCACAACTTGAACCCATTCCTGAACCTTTACCCTCACCTGAACAAATGCAAATTGATCAAGAACCCTTTGACGCTGACACATCAAATGTTGGCGTTGATGTGCCTATTTCCAACGCTGACACACAACCTTCACAATCCCAAACACCCCTTAACCAACCCACATCTACCCATTCTTCCACACCATCTTCCACACTACCTGAATATAGGTTGATAAAACGCCAAAGGACTACTGGAGTGTTCTCCTCTGGTGGTCCTAGCCATGAAGCAGAGAGAACCACCACCACAAGTGTGGCTGGTTACCTGGATGAGGCTGGGACTATTGGTTCTGGCTTAGATGCTGGCCAAGGCAGTCCCACCATAATTAAGTCCTCATCTTTGCCCAATGAACCTGACTTGGGAGGTCAAATCCCCATTTCAGAAGAGGGCAGCCTGGAACCAATGACTCTTTTGGAATTGACGGCAATCTGCATTAGCTTGCAAAAGCAAAATGCAGACTTAGTACAAATTGTCAGCTCTCAAGGCCTTGAACTCAAGCAATTGAGGGAGAGGATTGTTGTTTTGGAGAGTGATCATGCTAGGAGGGGTATGGAGGAGTCTTCCAAAGGGGAGGAAGATCAAAGAAATCTGAGTGATAAGGGCAGCCAAGATGGTCAATCAATGGATGTTGCTGAAGCCCTTACGACTTTGAAGGAACAAACAGGTTTTGATACGTCCTTAATCTCTCCAACCAATCTAAATTTATCATTTACAGCTATGTTCAGAGAGGTTACACAAGGCGCTGAGGGAAAATATTTGAGCGTTGACAAGACAAATTTGGACGCTGATAGAAGTATTTTGGGCGCTGATAGAGGAAATTTGGGCGTTGACAGACCTGCACATGAAGGTGATGTATTCCAGTCATCATCTATCATCAAGGAAGTTTCTACTCAGGTATTACCATCTACCTTACCAACCATTGCACCATCAGATAAGGGTAAGGGTAAATTGGTAGAAGAAATTGTTCCAAAAGATGCAGCCCAAGTTGAATTTGATAGAAGATTGGCTGAACAAATGATGGAACAAGGTGAAAAGGAAAAGTCACCATTTGTTGTGACTTCTGAAGAAGAAAGTGATGGAGCTAGCTCAGACTCAAGTGTGATGATTATAGAACCTGAAAGGCTTGAGTATGGTGATGAGCTTGCTAGGGAAAAGTTGAGAGAATTGAAATTGCAGGTTGACTTTGACATGCCAGAGGTGGTTCAAATGTACAATTCTTGGGAAGAAAGCTGCATGGATAATCCAGACTTGACCATTTCAGATCAAATATGGGGTTTGGAGCTTCTTCTTAGAGTTCAGAAGGATTATAAGGTGATTTTGAAGCACAAAGCAAGCAATATTCTCTCAGAATTGAAAAAGGATAGAAGAGAGCTCTACTTTATGTTGCTCAGATGTCATGGAGTTGGATGGACACATCAGAAGTTGAAGGCTTTGACATTTGATGAGTTGGAACATAGGTCTTATCCTATTTGGGTGAGAGTGCAGGAAGCAAACACTCTCAGACTTCTTTCAGATGAAAGAAAGGAGCAACTTGCAGATGAAATGGAAATCAAGAAAGCTATGATAATTCCCAGGCCAGTGAAGAAGGGATTTAAACTTGAGTTTCCAAAAGATATGGATCCACTATATCCAAGTGAAGCAGTTATAAGAAAGAGCCTCAAGCTCTCCCCATTAGAAGCTTCAGATATGGTGTAGGTGTTACCATTAGATTCCAGGAATCCAATTGTGAGTTATGATGAGGATGAATGTGGATTCTGGAAGATTGGCAGATTTGGCAAGGAGGTACACACTTTTACCACTCTCATATCTTTATTTGCAAGTTGTGATAGAGAAGACTTGGTGGAACTTTGGAGGTTGCTGGAGACCAAGTATGAGGCTGAAGCACCAACTTCAGCTAATGGAATAAAACTTTGGACCACATTCAAAAGAATGTGTGGGACAAAAGAGGAAGATCCTGAAATATGGAAGGATCTTGAGGATGACCTCAGTGGTCTTCAATGGAGGTTATATTCAGCTGCTGGTGTATACCATTTGAGTTCTACAAAGTTTGCTGAGTATCTACTTGTGGATGCTCAGTATTTCATATCCAAGGCTGTTTTGGAATAGATGAAGGACACTCAGCTGGAGATAGATTATTCAAGTGATGTGGCAAAGGATTTGATTAGATTTATTCATTACCAATATGAGAAGATTTGTCAGACTCATCCAAGTTCTTAATGCTTATTCAGAAACATGATAATAAGAGTGGATATCAAGTTTAGGGGAGGATTGTTGGGAATAAATTAAGGCCAGATCACTTGAGCGCTGACAAGAAAAATTCAAGCGTTGACAAGAACAAAACAAGCGCTGACAGCTCAAGCGTTGACAAGTTGAAGTCAAGCGTTGACAACATTGAAGACAAGCACTGATGGAAGATATGATCTACACGTTTAATATATTCTAGAATACTTCTAGTAAGGATAGAAACGACAATGTATTTTCTATGTTTATCTTTACCTAGAATAGTTGATACGTAGCTTATTGTACAAGGCTTCTTAGTCTATAAAAGAAGGCCTTTAGGTTAATGTTCAATATCAAGTTTTTACATAAGTTTTCGTTCATAAACATCTTTCATTGTAAGCAAGTTCGACATTGATAATCAAAGTGAAAGTTTGTTTATATCTTGTGTGTTCTTGTTTAAGTGTTAAATTCCGCATAACACTTAGATTCACAAAGCATATACAAAGGTTTCTCTACGTGTTATACTTGATCTAATCTCGTATACACAAAGCTAATCGATCTAAGTTTGGGATCAACAGAAATAAAGTCCTCCTTGGTAATAGTTAATGAAAAGGACCAACAGTACAAGGAGTTAACAACAAGGACTAACGATGCGAAGTTAATTCATGAAATTACAGAATTGCCCTTATGGAATTGTAACCTCATAAGTACTCTAAATTGCCCCATTTATACACGTGTTTTGATACGTGTTTTTCTGAGAAGATTTAAGAGGGAAGAATGCTTATCCATTTTCATTAGTAAAGATTATTATATCATAATTTTAGTAGCAACTTATGATGATCTTGGTGTAATCATGGAATCAATCAAGTGTTTGTGATAAATAGAAGAAATCATAGAATAATCAATTCTTAATATCATATTCTCATTCAAGGTACTATTTGAAAGCTTACGGAAGCATAGTCAAGACTTAGAGGTGAGTAACGGATTAAATTCATGTACTAGTTTAAACATGAGGTAAGAATGATGTGTAGCTTCGGTTTTAGCCGAAGGTTATCATGTTTATAGACTCGGAAGAAGTCGAGAATTATTTATCATAATTCGGGTTTAGCCGAAAACTAGTCAACTTAAGATGCTCACAAGGAGCATCCTTATTATGCTAAGGGTACTCACAAGGAGTATCATATCCATGTTAAATATGCTTACAAAGATCATTATTGTATAATAGATTGCTTTAGAAATGCATTAATGACATGTAGCGTGCCCAAGAAGTGCATGATATGGAATTCCCGTTCAAGCATCCTAAGTGGATGACCCTGCTTGTATAATAGCATCCTAAGTGGATGACCCAAGCATCCTAAGTGGATGACATGTGTTTAATTCAGAAATAACGTCCTTTGTGGATGACCCAAGTCAAATAAGCACATTCAAGTTACATGACGACTAATAGTCGTACCATATATAGAATTATTTGCTTATAGATTCATGTATTATATTTACAAGTATTATTCAGATTTCGTTATCTCACTAAGTCACAAGGACTTACCGTTCTCAGTTTATGTCTTATGTAGGTAATTGAAGATAGATGTTGGGGGCTTGTAGATAATAACTAAAATGCATTTTGGGAGAATACGGTTACGCTCGACATAGGTGACGAGCGACTCATTCTAGCACTTTGATATTTCTTGTAACGCACCTTATGTTTTCAGAAGTCTAAAACAGTGTCGAATCATGTTATGTTCAGTTTCAAGTAGTCTTACTAGTTTAACATCAAGTCGTGTAAGTAGTATGTTTCCGTTGCCATGTTATGTACAGAAATGTTTCAAGTTATATATATATGAACTTTATGTTAAAGTTTTGAATGGATTTCATGTCGTTACAGTGTGTATAAAAAAAATTTACTCGTGTCAAGGGCGTTTCAGTTGTTAAACATTCTTTCGTGACTACTTTACTTTAGTTTCAGTAAGTTTTCATTTTCGAAGCTTTTCGAAAAATACTACTGTTTTACTGTTGCAAAAGCCTGTAGCTTATGAGCTTATGCAGTATATGGTAACATCGTTGTTCATGCCAAAAAGTTAGTTGAATCGGTTACTTTTCAGTGAGTTAGTTAGTTGAACCATTGATGACACTTGAAGCTTCTAAATCTCTAATTCTGTTTTGAAAAAGTTTGTTCAAGATCCTTTAGGTTTCTATGATAATCAGTTATGGTTTCAGTTTCAAGTTGTGAAATCATTTGATAAGCTTTGAAATTTTTCTTTTTAACAGTAGAACTCTCGGTTGCTATTTTTTGAAACTTTCATCTCTAGTTTATACTACTATTCTGTTAAGCTTTGACTTGTTCATAGGCCTCAGTGAACATACGAATTACTTTTCAGACAAGATTAGAATGAATTCAGCAGTAGTTAGATCCGTTATACGTTCTTGATTTCATTAGCTTTCATTTACGTTTCTTTATTATACTCATCAGCTCATAAGTTCATAGCTTATGAGCTTTAACAAGCTTGTGTGAGATTGATTTTGTAGCAGCAGATTACAGATCGATGCAAAGCATGGTGAACATGCTTAAGGATCCTCGTAGCTAGTTGCAAACTCAAGAGTGGGTCAGGAGGGTCATAGTCCTTATATAGAGTGGATTCGATTTAAGTGGAGTTGTAGAAAACAGTTTTTAAGCGAGCTCAGCGCTCCGCTTCGATTCAAAGGACTAAACAACGGATGAATAGGTCAAGCTCATTTTAATTTTCTGCGTATTATTAGTGTAATATGATAGTTTAGAGTTGAAGTGGTAATCTTCTTGCAATATGTTTGGATCCATTTGATAAATGTTTTTTTTATATATATGCTATAGTTTTGTGCCTCGATTCTTAGCATCTAGCCTTGTAGATTCTCTGTTATAGCTACTTTACTGTATTTGGGATAAGGACTGAATTTCTATTAGAGTTTAGCTTATAGTTTGTTCTGTTACTTTTTTTAGCAGTTTATTAGGAAAAAAATAGTAATAAAATTAGTGATAATGGTAGTCTATCATGTTAAAAAGGTAGTATATCATGAAATGTTTAGTTTTAGCTGATTTAGAGTCAGTAGGAAACTAAGAGCTTTTATTAAGTAGTATAGTTGCATGATAGCAATTTAGTGTAGTGTACATGTAGAATAATCTCAGAGATTAACTAGTCAAGTTAATTGTGCAATTTAAAAGACAAACTTGAAAATCTCAATAGTCTTTTTGGTTGAATAGCAACTTTGAATGAAAACTAGAGTTACTGTGTTAATGCAAAGTTTGTTTGATTTGATTATGGCTATATTCAGTTTTAGAATTTGCAAAATAATTGTTCAAATTAAGTTTTCCATTTACAAAAATATGCGAAGTAAATAAGATGTTAGCTGGATGAGTTCTCGATTTCAAATATTCTAGTTTTTTTTGTTTTAGTTTTCAATATACTCTTACTCTCAGTTGCAAATGAGTTTTGGTTTTGTTAAACGTCACTTAGTGGGTCAATCTTAGTTGTTGGGCTCCTCATTATTTTGGGCTGATTCAGTTAAACAGACAAGTATAGAAAGTAGAATCAGTAAATGTGATTTTAGTTAGTATTGTTTTTCTAAAAGTTAGATTTAGATTTTGTGAAAATTGAATTTGAACATTTACAAAATTTAGACTTTGTTTAAGTATTTTTTTTAGTTTTATAGAAAGTTAGATTTCATAAATTTTGTCATTTTCATTTTACAATTGCATTTGTATTTTACATTTTTACATTTTGTGCATTTATTTACGGTACTTGCTAAATGTTTTAGATTAGTACATATTATGTAGTATAGATATTATTTTTACCTTTTTGATTGCTTTTTGTCAAGTAGAAATAGAATCCAATCAAGCCTTTTATAACCAAAAACAATAAAGTCATACTTGAGATTGTTATATCAATTCGATAAGACCGAGAGAAAACAAATGTACTAAAAATCAATTATTAAATGGCGCTGCTGCCGGTTCTATTCGTGAAGATTAACGGTTTCGAGTGAGATGTATTGGATTTTGGGATCCGTTCACTTTGTGAACGTTATTTTTACGTATTATAAATAAAAAAGATAAAAAAATAAAAAAGATAAAAATATAAAAAATAAAAAACCACAAAATCAATTCTTTTCCTAAAGAATTGAACAAAAAAAATAAAAAAACCAGAAAGTAATCTTTTTTCTTAAAGATTACACCCAAAAATATATATTATTGGATTTCTTCGGTTTTTATGTACATATAGTATTTTCTTTAAAAAACACCAATAAATATAAAAATATTTTCTCAATATTATCATATGTAAATACGTATACGTATAAGAACAACCAACACACATATCTTCCATAAGTATTGCCGAGGCAATACACCGTGTTAGGGGCCGTTCCGGTACTTGACACGTGTATCGATCGAATTCAATAAAGCAAGAATAGATAAATACTTCCAATAGGCAATAATTCGAAGAATACAAACTACAAAATGAATAGAAAGGCGATGTGCTATAAAATGCCATCTAAGGGTCAATAGGTACTTAATTGCTTCGCGCCACCTAACCCCCGTTCACTAGTGCGTATTCTAAGGAGGAAGGCTTCATTGGGGGTCTTGCACCCAAGTAGTAACTACATATATTATATTTTCTTGTGGATATTAATTATTGCACGTCGAGGGAAATAATCTCTTCTCCTTCAAAAGTCGACCAAGAGCTTATCTCTCACTCGTCGAGTTTACTTACACGTGTACTCGCACACGTGTAAACATACCACCTTTGGTGTATTACTTCTTTCCCCGAGGAAGCTTTTAAACGTCATTTTACTTGTATATACATTCGGCCACCTTGTTACACATGGATACTCGTTCCATGTTGGAGATTTTGCAACAACGATCTGCCAATGCTAATTATTCGCCTTGTTCGACTTGTGGTGGTCCACACGATACTTATTTATGTGATCAAAACAATGGCTATTATGGGGAGGGATATGCTTATAATGGAACCGAGAACCCTAATTTTCAACCTAACACTCAAATAGACTATACTTGTAATGACTATATGGGATATTCCGGTTTTTCATCACAAAATCCACCATCATTTCATGATTAACCCTTTGATGAGCCATACCAAAACCGAGATTTTTCAAACAATGAATATTTTCCAAATAATGATAATTTTCAAAGCTTTAATCAAGAAACTTTTCAAAACCAAGGATGTTCCAATTATGGAGGTTTTCAAAATGATGAAAAGTTTCCATGCTATAATCAGGATACTTTTCAAAATCAAGGATTTTCACATTATGAGGGTTTTCAAAATGAAGGGAATTTTCAAGGTTACGATCATGATAACTTTCATAACCATGACTATTTTCAAACCTATAATTCACCTGATTATGGAAATCCACCTCCACCCTATTCTTCGACCACTACAAGAAAATGGAGTTGAGGCAACACACATGAAGTGTTGTATTATGTCTTTAAAATGTTGCATTATGTATAAGGCGACACTTTACCAAGTGCTATGTTATGCAACGTCACCTTAGGTATATGTAACACTTATATTGGAATAAGCAACATTTTCTCAAAGTGTTGCGCATATTTATAAAATTGTAATACTTTGGTGTGGAACACTTTCAACTTACAATGCAACACTTTTCACAATAAAATGCAACACTTACACAATAAAATGCAACATTCTTTACTCACACGTGCAACACTTTGAATCTAAACACAACACTTTTTACATTGATATGTGACACTTCTTTATTTGCAACTAGTAAATATGCAACACTTTTATCGATCAACTGCAACACATACTAGTGTTTATATCATATTAATGCAACACTTTTCCTACCAATTTGTAAGACATTTATTTCATGCTACACAAATACTAAAAGGTCGTATTTTCACAAATCACAATTCGATTATATAAATTGATATTTCCATTCAATCAAAGACATAATAAGATACAATACAAAATAAGATGCTGTACTTTGACTCATTTGATCAATGTAATACAACTAAGATACATTCTCTGGTAGAACGAAAAGTTATCTTATCAAAATCCTAAAAGTCTTGTCGTCTTCTTTGCAATCTCCACATACAGCTTTTTGTTGGATATGTACGTCAACGCCATTGTAAAACCCGCATGCTTTTACCATGAATAGTGCCCTTAAGATCGTACGTCCTAGATTAAAACTTACCTCAGTTAGTATTGATCACATTCATGTGCTAATAATCAAGCAAGTGCATACGTGTATGACATGACAAGTATCGATTACGTACGAACTCATGATAAACAGTTAATAATATATCACGTGAACATAATTAAATCATGATCACCATGTAATATACTAACTAAAATAATTACGTAAATACTTATAATATTATTACGAGCGCTAAGTTTACGATAAACGACACGTTAGATTAAACAGAAACACTTTAAACACGAGCACGTTTAACCACGAACGAACACGAAACATCGAGACACGAGAAAGGTACGGGTACCCCATGTGGGGCCCCCATACCCAGGCACACATACAAGGAATGGGCTTAGCCCATGGACTTTACAAGTAAAGGGGGGTAAAGAGTAAAACATGTTTTCACTTTTCATTTTACAAGAAATAAACAAAAACCCTAAAAGAGTTTTTCTCCTCTCCTTTTTCTCCTCTTTGTGCCGCCACATAAACACCACCATTGGAGGGTGTTTGTTTGATTTTGATCTTAAAAACAAGTGTTAGAATACGTGTTTGTTCATCCTTTTTCCAAGCTACATAGTGGTATACCTTTCTAACCCTTCTTTTTAATTCTTTTTAATTCTTTTAATCTTTGATTATCTCATGAACATGTTATTATTTTTCTTATAAAAACAAGGTAATTAATCATTGATCTAACATGTTTTGGTATTAATTAAAATCAAATAATGTTTTATAAGGGTGTTTGTTTTTGGCCGCCTAGCAAACAAACCCGAGGGGGGGGGGGGTTTGGTTTGCTATTGCCGCCACCACCAAGACCATTTGTGGTCTTGGTTGGCTCATGTGGGACCCACGGCAGCAAGGAGACACGTGTGCCCCGGGTTTGGCCCGGGGTACGGTGTCGAATTCATGCCCAATTCACGGTTCGTTGGTTAAATCATGATTCATGCTACATGTTAATTCTTATGAATTATGAACTTAGTATATAATTAATTAATAACATGAAATATTAATTAAATCATGACTTAGGTTATTTTAATTATTAGTTTATCATGACATTAATTTAACCTAAGTATTTTATGTTATAAGTTATAATTAATTAATTATTAAAACATGCCTATAATTAATTATTTAGACATGACTTAGGTTATATTATTATTAATAATAATACACATTTTAACCTAAGTATTTTCATTTCATTTTAATTAAAACATGTTATACTTTAATTAAAATGCTTAACCTATAGTTTAATTAAAATACATGAAATAATAATTAAACTATATACTATATCATATGACTTAAGAAATAAGCTTATAACACTTAGACTTATATGTTAGCTTATGTAATCAGCTTAATTCTAATTATGGAAATTTCTATTTATAGAAACTTAATTAAATAAGGCAACTAATCTAATTATGGAAACCTTCTATATATGGGAATCAATCTATTTCAGGCAGCTAATCTAATCATGGAAACCTTCTATATATGGAAACTTATTTAATTAAGGCAGCTGATATATTTTTGGAAACTTTCTATTTTTAGAAACTAATCTATTTTAAGCAGTAAATTCTATTTTTGGAAACATTCTATTTTTGGAAACTTTCTATTTTTGGAAACTTTCTATTTTTGGAAACTTTCTATTTTTGGTAACTTTCTATTTTTGGAAACTTTCTATTTTTGGAAACTTTCTATTTTTGGAAACTTTCTATTTTTGGAAACCTGCTATTTTTGGAAAGTTACTTATTATTACACAGTAAGTATATTAATACATGAAACACCAGTAATACTTAATCAGATAAATCAGAATACAAGATAAACACAGTTTAAGGCTTTAAACAGTGAACCAGGACCTAAAACATACCAAATCAGCTAATATGAGACACAAAACCCAGTACGTAATCAGTAAATCGATACTTATACACGTGTGTATTCATGTAGCGTTAGTGATCCAGAAGTAGGAGTCTTTCTTCCGTTCATTCACTGGACTTGAGGTACGGATTCCCGTCCTTTCAGTATGGACATTCTTTCCTTATTAGGATTTCCCCGTATGCAGCCAACTGTTTTCCCCAGCATTTGTTTTATTGTTTTGAACTGCTTATGTTTAATTAGCATAATCTATAGCCATATACAAGCATGACCAGTTTCACCTAGTTATGGAGGTACCATAACCATAGCATTGGAGGCACCGATGTTATGACTTCCCCACGGCGGAGTGATTGCTCGTGGCGTCCCTTTTCAGTTTGGCCATATTATTATATCATGTGGGGCGTATGGGTGCATCCTAGTTACATGTTTTATTCAGTTTATCATGGTGAATGTGGTGTGTGCCTTGCACCCTTCACAAGGAGTTGATCCCTCCTACCCAAACCAGTATATTGATTAGAGGCATCCCCTCTAATCAGCATGATGAGGTCACCCCTCCAAGTATTCATGCACGTGACCTTTTCATGACCTATATGGGCTATGGTATATATATGTTAAAACAGTTTTCACAAGATAAACATAAGGCTTTTCAAACTATAAAACCAGTTTTCTTGATACTTAACCAGTTTACTCAGTACTTAGTCTTCCGCTGTTATATGTTACATGCTTATCCTATTTCATGCTTTATTGTACATCCGTGCACTGAGCGTCTTGCTCAGCCGTTTTCATTTTCATGTTCCCAAAACGGCAGGTACTCAAGGACGCTCGTAGATCTCAAACGTAGGTGCATATGGACTGGAAGCTTACTGTCTTTCTTTACTTTATGCATTTCCTTTACTTTGATACAGTTGCTATGGACATTGTTTCGTCCTTTCCTTTTACAGTATTTATGTTTGTGTGTGATGAGCTTTACTTTGGGGTTACCGATGTTTGATTCCGGTATTTCCCTTTTATGGTTGAATAATGCTTAGACATTTATCCTTGTATGCTTTGATGACACGCCATGATTATGCGTAATATTCCATTTCCAAAATGGGGTGTTACAATTATGGTATCAGAGCCAAGGTTTCGACCTGTAGGCTCTCAAATATGACCTGTGATTAGTGGGTAGTCACTACGGTCTTCCTAGAACTGACAGTTGTTTTCATGCATTCATCATTTTAAGCATACATATACATGTCATTGTTACAGGGTTTTTGACTAAGTAATGGTTGGTACATGACTGGCCCTATTTAGTCGCATGTGTTTTATCGAAACTTTTAGATTTGGGACCGACCCATAGGCGTCCCCTCGATATGTCTTTTATTTTGAGTGAACTGACCGGAGGCGTTCACTCTCGAGCATCAAAGTTTTCATAAAACTGCATCATGCATTCGTACAAAGATTTTCTTGCATAAAATTTTACTCGTGAAATTTTTGGCATAAATTTTTTTTTATATTTTATGTTGAACTGTTAATCATGTGTTTTATGTTATACTGTCAGATGGTTCTCACACGCGAGCAAGAGCAGCTCAATGCTGCAATTCAGGCTGCCATGCAAGCCTTACTTCCTCAACTGAGGAATGACATTCGTGCTGAAGTCCAAGCTGCGAACAATCAGCAGCCGCAGAATCAGGCACCTCCTCCTCCTCCTCCCCCAGTGACACTAGCAGTGTGGTTGGAAAGATTTAACAAGCTCCGTCCTAGAGCTTTCGAAAAGACTGATAGCCCCAGCGATGCTGAAAGCTGGCTGACTCACATTGAGAAAATCTTCAATGCTATGGGATGTGACCCCGCCTTCAAGGCAAGATTGGCATGCTACAGGTTTGAAGGCGATGTACTCAACTGGTGGCTAGCTTTGACGCAGTCAGAAGGAGGTGATGAATGGGTCGCTGGTTTGACATGGGCCCAATTCAAGGAGAGAGTGATGGAACAGTTCTTTCCTAAGGCAGAGCAGGACAAACTCAAGCGTGAATACCACGGGATACGTCAGAGGCAGGGCGAGAATAGCAACGAATTCATGCAACGCTTTCTTCGCCTAGCTGGTTTTCTAGGAGCAGCGGCTGGTACTCCTGAGGAGCAGGCACACCATTTTAGGTGGGCACTTCGCACCTCGGTCGCGAACAATCTGGTATGTGCTACGTTCAATACAGTAGCACAAGTGTCCGACGCAGCAAGAAAGCTTGAGATGTTGCAGGAACGCGATGAGTTCGGGGAAGCTGAAAGACCCGACAAGAGGTAAACATTTCATGTTCTAGCGTTAACCAGGCCGCATCCTATCGTTATATGTTCTATAATCATCTCTTAAACTGTATCTTCCAGGCAGAAAACTGGGGATCGGTCTCAGCCGGCTACTCAGCAGCAGCCCAATCAGCCCAAAGGAAACGGTCACTCTAACGACCGTTCTGTTGTGGAAAGGCGCAACGGTAATGATAATTACCGTAACAATGCGGGACACTCCAACAACAGCAGGTCCTACTATTTACGCATCTTCTTATGATTTCATGTTATATCTCTCATGCTGACACTATATTAATCTCTACCAGGAACCACGGTAACGGAAGGGACCAGAACCACAGGGGTTCTCAGCCCAACCGTTCAGCTAATACTGGTAAACATCTTATGACGCTTACGTCCTATACTCGTGCATATACTTTATTCTTAACACGTTTTGTCATCAGCAGGCCCTCAGCAAGCAAGGACTCCTGCTGGAGGATTCACTCATCCTCTTTGCAGCACTTGCCATCGCAGACACCCTGGCCCATGTCGTCGTGATTCCGACGCGTGCTACAAGTGCGGCCTCCCTGGCCATCGTATGAGAGATTGCCGTAAGGGTGAAATGGAGGGTACTTCGGGTCATGCTGATACTAAACCGCCTCCTACCACTGGGCGTGTCTACACGACATCGCGCGATCAGGCAAACAAATCTACAGGTACCATTACTGGAATTTTGTATATGTACGGCCAGGCTGCATGTGTTCTTTTCGACACGGGTGCCACTCATTCAGTTGTTTCCACTACTTATGCTAAGAACATCAGGACACTTCCCTTGCCATTAGAAAATAAGCTTACCATTTCCACGCCTCTGAGGGACTCTGTATTAATAACTCATGTATACAAGAGTCTTCCTCTAGAGTTTGACGATAAAGTTCGTGCAGTAGATGCACTTCCTCTAGACATGATTTAGTTCGATATGATTCTCGGCATGGATTGGCTATCCAAGCACCATGCTACCATAGACTGCCACTCATATCGAGTGATCTTCGGCGACATTAATGCACCAGAGTACATCCATAACGGGTTCATACCCGGACGGTCTGTACAAGTCATATCTACCTTGTAAGCACGTGCATTACTGTCACATGGCTGCGAAGGTTATCTCGCTACGGTTCATGACATGGATGCTGAATCCCCATCGATTCAGGATCAACCAGTAGTTTCGGAATTTCAAGACGTTTTCCCAGATGAACTTCCAGGCATACCACCTGCAAGAGAAGTGGAGTTCAACATCGACCTTGTTCCAGGAGCTGAGCCAATCTCTAAGGCTCCGTATCGTATGGCTCCCATAGAGCTAAAAGAACTGAAGGACCAACTGCAGGAACTTCTTGAACGAGGATTCATTAGACCAAGCGCATCTCCATGGGGCGCACCGGTCTTGTTCGTTAAGAAGAAGGACGGCAGCATGCGACTTTGCATTGACTACCGTGAACTTAATAAGATTACCATCCGCAATAGATATCCACTGCCACGTATAGACGATCTGTTTGACCAACTTCAAGGAGCCAAACACTTCTCAAAGATCGATCTAAGGTCAGGCTACCATCAGCTAAGGGTTAAAGAGCAGGATATTGCCAAGACTGCTTTTCGTACCCGCTATGGCCATTATGAGTTTGTGGTCATGCCATTCGGCCTGACTAACGCTCCAGCAGTATTCATGGATCTAATGAACAGAATCTTCCATGAATTCCTTGATAAATTTGTCATTGTATTCATCGATGACATCTTGATATTCTCAAAGTCCACGGAGGAACACGAAGATCATCTCCGTACTGTACTACAGATTCTTCGTCAGAAGCAGCTGTATGCGAAATTCTCCAAGTGTGAGTTCTGGTTAAACAAGGTGGCATTCTTAGGTCACATTGTATCAGCAGAAGGTATCACTATGGACCCAGCGAAGGTTGAGGCTATCACTAAGTGGCCAAGACCAACATCAGCGACAGAAGTCCGCAGTTTCTTAGGCTTAGCTGGATATTATCGAAGATTCGTGGAGAACTTTTCCCGGCTGGCATTGCCTCTCACCAAACTGATGCGAAAAGGAGAGAAATTTGTCTGGACGGAAGAACGAGAGAAGAGCTTCGAAGACCTAAAGCAGAAGTTAGTATCTGCACCTATTCTTACTCTCCCATCTGGTACAGGTGGATTTCAGATCTATAGCGATGCATCGGGGAAGGGACTGGGCTGTGTTCTCATGCAACATGGGAAAGTGACCGCGTATGCTTCACGGAAGCTTAAGCCCTATGAAGAAAACTACCCTACGCATGACCTGGAACTTGCTGCAGTGGTGTTCGCATTGAAGATATGGAGGCATTACTTATACGGAGAATCATGCGACATTTTCACGGATCACAAGAGCTTGAAGTATATCTTCACCCAGCGAGAATTGAACATGAGACAAAGGAGATGGTTGGAACTGTTGAAGGATTATGATATTAACCTACAGTATCATCCCGGGAAAGCTAATGTAGTAGCAGATGCACTCAGCAGAAAGTCCGGAATGATCAACGGCATTGAGATCAAGGAACAAAACATAAGGGACTTAGAGCGGCTAGACATCGAGATCATGGTACGTGGGCAGCACGGATACTGGGCGAATCTTAGAGTAGAACCTGAGTTACTGACTAGGATCAAGGAAGCGCAGAAGGATGATGGAGAGATTTGGGCGATAATTCAGAATTTGGAGAAGCAGACAGAATTCAGAATGGACGCAGACGGTATCGTTTGGCAGGGCACGAGACTTTGTGTTCCTGACAATCCAGAACTCTGGGAAGCATTGTTAGCTGAAGCTCACAGCTCCCCATTTTCTATACATCCTGGGTCGACAAAAATGTACCATGACCTCAGACAACACTTTTGGTGGAGTGGTATGAAACAGGATGTAGCCACGTATGTCTCCAAATGTCTTACCTGTCAGCAGGTTAAGATTGAACATCAGCGATCTGGCGGTCTCCTTCAACCGTTGGATATTCCAGAGTGGAAGTGGGACAAAATCACCATGGATTTTGTTACCGGTCTTCCGCCTACCAAGAAGAGGCACGATGCTATTTGGGTCATCGTTGATCGACTCACCAAATCAGCTCATTTCTTACCGATACGCAAGGAAGATCCGGTAAGTAAACTCGCAGATACGTACAGAAGGGAGATCATGAGACTCCACGGCACTCCCTCCAGCATCGTCTCAGACAGAGATCCTCGTTTCACGTCGCGATTCTGGAAAGGCCTGCAAAAAGCTTGGGGTACACAACTTAAGCTGAGCACAGCCTTTCATCCTCAAACGGACGGACAATCGGAGCGAACAATTCAGACATTGGAAGATATGTTAAGGTCGTGTGCGTTGGAATGGACAGGTGATTGGGACGATTACATCTGTTTAGTCGAGTTTGCATACAACAACAGCTGGCACGCAAGTATCAAATGTGCTCCTTTCGAAATGTTGTATGGCAGAAAGTGTCGCGCTCCAACTTGCTGGGATCAAGTGGGAGAGCGAACACTCGAAGGACCAGAGATTATAGAAATGACCAATGAGAAGATCGAGGTAGCTAAGCAGAAACTGCAGGAAGCACGATCACGTCAGAAGAGTTACGCCGATAAGCATCGTAGGGACATACATTTTAATGTGGGAGATCACGTCTTCCTCAAGGTTTCGCCGGCACGTGGTGTTAAATGCTTCGGGATCAAAGGAAAACTCAGTCCTCGGTTCATCGGACCATTTGATATCGTTGAACGAATCGGCGAAGTATCTTACCGATTGGCGTTACCTCCTCAGCTTTCGCACGTGCATAACGTGTTCCATGTGTCCTTACTCAGAGGGTACAATTATCATCCCCTTCACATGGTTCAGTATCCACTGAAACAGATACGCGAAGATCTCACTTTTATAGAAGAACCCGAACGAGTACTCGACAGGCAGGAACGAGTCATGAGAAGGAAGACGATTCCTTTCGTCAAAATCCTTTGGAGGGACCATACCGAGCGGGAAGCCACTTGGGAAACAGAGGAGTCTATCCGGGCTTCTTACCCTCACTTCATATTTTGAGTTCGGGTATGTCACTTCTTTTCAGCTTACTTTATCTATAATTCGGGGACGAATTATTCTTTTTAGGGGGAAGAATTGTAAAACCCGCATGCTTTTACCATGAATAGTGCCCTTAAGATCGTACGTCCTAGATTAAAACTTACCTCAGTTAGTATTGATCACATTCATGTGCTAATAATCAAGCAAGTGCATACGTGTATGACATGACAAGTATCGATTACGTACGAACTCATGATAAACAGTTAATAATATATCACGTGAACATAATTAAATCATGATCACCATGTAATATACTAACTAAAATAATTACGTAAATACTTATAATATTATTACGAGCGCTAAGTTTACGATAAACGACACGTTAGATTAAACAGAAACACTTTAAACACGAGCACGTTTAACCACGAACGAACATGAAACATCGGGACACGAGAAAGGTACGGGTACCCCATGTGGGGCCCCCATACCCACGGCACACATACAAGGAATGGGCTTAGCCCATGGACTTTACAAGTAAAGGGGGGTAAAGAGTAAAACATGTTTTCACTTTTCATTTTACAAGAAATAAACAAAAACCCTAAAAGAGTTTTTCTCCTCTCCTTTTTCTCCTCTTTGTGCCGCCACATAAACACCACCATTGGAGGGTGTTTGTTTGATTTTGATCTTAAAAACAAGTGTTAGAATACGTTTTTGTTCATCCTTTTTCCAAGCTACATAGTGGTATACCTTTCTAACCCTTCTTTTTAATTCTTTTTAATTCTTTTAATCTTTGATTATCTCATGAACATGTTATTATTTTTCTTATAAAAACAAGGTAATTAATCATTGATCTAACATGTTTTGGTATTAATTAAAATCAAATAATGTTTTATAAGGGTGTTTGTTTTTGGCCGCCTAGCAAACAAACCCGAGGGGGGGTTTGGTTTGCTATTGCCGCCACCACCAAGACCATTTGTGGTCTTGGTTGGCTCATGTGGGACCCACGGCAGCAAGGAGACACGTGTGCCCCGGGTTTGGCCCGGGGTACGGTGTCGAATTCATGCCCGATTCACGGTTCGTTGGTTAAATCATGATTCATGCTACATGTTAATTCTTATGAATTATGAACTTAGTATATAATTAATTAATAACATGAAATATTAATTAAATCATGACTTAGGTTATTTTAATTATTAGTTTATCATGACATTAATTTAACCTAAGTATTTTATGTTATAAGTTATAATTAATTAATTATTAAAACATGCCTATAATTAATTAATTTAGACATGACTTAGGTTATATTATTATTAATAATAATACACATTTTAACCTAAGTATTTTCATTTCATTTTAATTAAAACATGTTATACTTTTATTAAAATGCTTAACCTATAGTTTAATTAAAGTACATGAAATAATAATTAAACTATATACTATATCATATGACTTAAGAAATAAGCTTATAACACTTAGGGCCTGTTTGTTTAGTTTTTCTGTTAAGTCATGTAAAATTAAAGTGTCTGTCTACGTATATGATGTATGTTTTTTTGACAGATATATGGTTGTTTGTTTTATTTGCTGAATAGAGTGTCTGAATTAAAGAAAACTACTTTTATACCCTAAAAAGAAGTTAGATAAGATTATATGTGAAGAAGTTAGAGGGTAAATAGGTAAAATTATAAATTAAGTCATAGACTTAATATGGAGACCCTCCTTTTCATGGCTTTTTCTAGAAAGACATTTGTTAATATTAAGCACAAAACAAACAAACATTTAATGACTTAATTTACTTACTAATTTTTTAATTAAGACTCTTTAAGTCTTTATCAAACAGAACCTTAGACTTATATGTTAGCTTATGTAATCAGCTTAATTCTAATTATGGAAACTTCTATTTATAGAAACTTAATTAAATAAGGCAACTAATCTAATTATGGAAACCTTCTATATATGGGAATCAATCTATTTCAGGCAGCTAATCTAATCATGGAAACCTTCTATATATGGAAACTTATTTAATTAAGGCAGCTGATCTATTTTTGGAAACTTTCTATTTTTAGAAACTAATCTATTTTAAGCAGTAAATTCTATTTTTGGAAACTTTCTATTTTTGGAAACTTTCTATTTTTGTAAACTTTCTATTTTTGGAAACTTTCTATTTTTGGTAACTTTCTATTTTTGGAAACTTTCTATTTTTGGAAACTTTCTATTTTTGGAAACCTGCTATTTTTGGAAAGTTACTTATTATTACACAGTAAGTATATTAATACATGAAACACCAGTAATACTTAATCAGATAAATCAGAATACAAGATAAACACAGTTTAAGGCTTTAAACAGTGAACCAGGACCTAAAACATACCAAATCAGCTAATATGAGACACAAAACCCAGTACGTAATCAGTAAATCGATACTTATACACGTGTGTATTCATGTAGCGTTAGTGATCCAGAAGTAGGAGTCTTTCTTCCGTTCATTCACTGGACTTGAGGTACGGATTCCCGTCCTTTCAGTATGGACATTCTTTCCTTATTAGGATTTCCCCGTATGCAGCCAACTGTTTTCCCCAGCATTTGTTTTATTGTTTTGAACTGCTTATGTTTAATTAGCATAATCTATAGCCATATACAAGCATGACCAGTTTCACCTAGTTATGGAGGTACCATAACCATAGCATTGGAGGCACCGATGTTATGACTTCCCCACGGCGGAGTGATTGCTCGTGGCGTCCCTTTTCAGTTTGGCCATATTATTATATCATGTGGGGCGTATGGGTGCATCCTAGTTACATGTTTTATTCAGTTTATCATGGTGAATGTGGTGTGTGCCTTGCACCCTTCACAAGGAGTTGATCCCTCCTACCCAAACCAGTATATTGATTAGAGGCATCCCCTCTAATCAGCATGATGAGGTCACCCCTCCAAGTATTCATGCACGTGACCTTTTCATGACCTATATGGGCTATGGTATATATATGTTAAAACAGTTTTCACAAGATAAACATAAGGCTTTTCAAACTATAAAACCAGTTTTCTTGATACTTAACCAGTTTACTCAGTACTTAGTCTTCCGCTGTTATATGTTACATGCTTATCCTATTTCATGCTTTATTGTACATCCGTGCACTGAGCGTCTTGCTCAGCCGTTTTCCTTTTCATGTTCCCAAAACGGCAGGTACTCAGGGACGCTCGTAGATCTCAAACGTAGGTGCATATGGACTGGAAGCTTACTGTCTTTCTTTACTTTATGCATTTCCTTTACTTTGATACAGTTGCTATGGACATTGTTTTGTCCTTTCCTTTTACAGTATTTATGTTTGTGTGTGATGAGCTTTACTTTGGGGTTACCGATGTTTGATTCCGGTATTTCCCTTTTATGGTTGAATAATGCTTAGACATTTATCCTTGTATGCTTTGATGACACGCCATGATTATGCGTAATATTCCATTTCCAAAATGGGGTGTTACAGCCATGTAGCCTACTCCAAAGAAACATAACCTGCTACACATGAATAGGCAAGCAACCATTAGTAAATATTTTAGTATGTATATTTAGTAATAAAAATTTTATAAAACAACTCTCATAAGTTTATCAAATACCATTCGAATACGCGTTAAGAATTCATACCTTATAGCTTTACATTGGTGATAACTCACCTTCAAAACAGTGGCACTACTCCATTCATTCTTTCAGGATAATCACATTCAATATTTATTTTAAGAAACAGTCTCAAGTACTTAAGTATACCTTTGTTGCAAAAGTAGTATACCACTCATCTCGAGGGTTGCTTGGTTCATGGCTGCTATATGTAACCATATATTTCTCACTAAGCTAACTGAGAAATCAAAGAGAACATACAGTAGCATAATTATGATCACATGCAGAAAAGATTACAAAAAACACACATAATTACTCTAACAAAAAAAATCATAACCATATACAACTTGTAGATGATCATAGCACATCAGGAGGTTGAATGTACAAGCACCACCTAAACTGCAGCTCCCTATCAGTAAACGGTAGCGAAGTAGGTACCCAATGGAGACCATTGTGCAAAACATTCAGTACACAACTGCTGGCAAGAAGAAACTTCAACGTAAGCAAAATTTTAATATTAAAAAAAATAGACTAGAAAGGAAAGAGACAACATACAGTTAGAAGGCATTTGCTATTCAGTAACCAACCTTTAGAGGATTTAATAAAAAGTTAACAGCACGTAATAGCACAACATATAAGTTAACTATTGATTAAGCATGAAAAAACTCATTTGTACAGTCACATATGAACAAGCAACAAAAGTGCTAAAAGAAATATTAACAACATGAAGACATGTCTAGATTGTAGTATTGTACGCATTTGTACCAAGTACTAACACAAAAATAATACTAGTAGTTATGCATACAAATGGCCACTCACATAGATAGTAGCCTGTATTAGCTTCAGCTCTAAATCAAACAAGTGTTTCTTCAAATTCTGCTTATCAAAAGTATCATCACGTCCACCAAAAGCTCTAAATCAAACAAGTGTTTCTTCAAATTTTGACACATTAAATTTTCAAACACGCATTCCTTTGAGCACAATTTGGGTAAAAGTAAGATATTGCCAACTATGCACCATTGATATGTAACAAAGTATATGTTCATAGACCCAATCTACTGTGACGCCTATTGTTCAAAAGATTGCAATTGTAAATCTGGATGGACAATATCACTAAATACTCCTATAACTAAGTACATTTCTACTAAACAAATGTATACTAAACATATTTTGCTAAATCAGTTCATACTACATATGAGACTAAATAATAGCGCTCCTAATGTAAGTATAGCTTTTTCTAACCATAAGGTACGGTGTTTGTAAATCTGTCATACTTAAATAAAAGTTACACCACATTTGTTAAACATTTTAACAACTAATTATCTTATAACTACACCTACCAATTTCACATCAATCATCTTCTACAACCCTTTTCTGTTACTGTTCTTTCGTATCGGCCTAATTTAACACTAATGCACTATATACGAGAGTTACATTTTATAACATTAATGTAGAATAAGGTATGGGCTATTTACTGTTTAGAGTAAACCAAGTTAACAGAAAACAAAGAGTTTATGTTCTACTAGAATCAATAAATATAAGGTTTAATTCTCTATTGGGACTAGGCCTGACTCAACAAGATGTGGTTCAAATCGACCCGACTTAAGCACTTGAATTTTGACTTTTTTTATCGTGGTCAAAACAGGAACCACTTTACGTTTTCGGCTGGGTCAGCCACAAGTAATTAGTTATTGGCGAAATCCCCGTCTCTACAACAATGTACACTAATAAACATAGTAAATCTTAATAATGCAATTAACTTGACTTTAAATCCTACATCTTGTATACGAACAAAAATTTTATCTTCTAGCAAATGTTCTATAATAAAACAACATAAAGTCTAATTATATGTATTTAAGTCCATCAATCCAAAAACATAACAATTCCAATAATCCAAAATTATATATATGTGGTGAAGAATGAGAGCAATTTTACAACAAAGTCAACAATTCTTAACAACATTAAATAAAAGAAAATCGGATGACATTAGTAGGAATAATAATAACTGTACCTATAATGAAGTGTGATTGAGTGCAATTAAAGTTGGGACAAGATAGCAATACAATGATTAAGAGAAGTAAGACGAGATCCAGATATATCACAGGTGGTTAAGTTGTGATGGTAAGCGGAAGTGACGGTTTTGCTTTGCGGAAGTAGAGGGGAAAAAAGGCTTAGGGCTTTGTGAAAGATTGGGGAGGAAAATAATCTAAGCAGTCGATCCCAGTCTATCTACCGGTCTGGACCATCGGGTTAACTCGATTCGATTGAGTCATTAGTTCGATTATCAAGTCAAACCGATTAAGTCACATGTGCACGAGTACAATCATCGAATTACCCGGTTGAATCATCGATTTAGCGGTTCGACTACCATGTCGATAACTAATTTTGGTTACTTACGTAGCTATACACTGGTATCTTTGAAAATTTTCAACATTTTCTAAAATACCTTTAAATATTACCTTTTCAACATTATCTTAATATTGGGTCACGAGTTCGACCTACGAGTTAAGTCGATCGAGTAATCGGGTCACGGGATCGACTACCGAGTTAACTTGGTCGAGTCATCGGATCACGGATTCAATGACACTAGGTCAGTCCAATCGAGTCACCAAGTCATGGGATCGACCACCAGGTTAAGTTGGTCGAATCTTCGGATCATTGGATTGACCAATGGGTCAACCCCGTCGAGTTCATGCAATCGACCACCGGGTAACTTGGTCGAGTCACCAGGTTACTGGTTCGACCACCAGCTCAACACAGTCGAGTAACCGGGTCACAGGATCGACAAACGGGTCAACCTGATCGAGTCATCGGATCACGGGTTTGACCACCGGGTTAACTGATCGAGTCATTCGGTTACTAATTCGACTATCGTATTAAGTCGGTTGAGTCATCAGGTCACGAGATCGACCATCGGCTCAACACGGTCGAGTAACCGGGTCACGTGATCGACCAACGAGTCAACCTGATCGATTCATCAGGTCACGGGTTTGACCATCGGGTCAACTCAGTCGAGTCACCGGGTCACTGATTCGATCACCGGGTCAACCTGGTCGAGTCATCGGGTCACTGATTCGATCACCGGGTCAACCCGGTCGAGTCACCGGGTCACTGATTCGACCACTGGATTAACCGGGTAGAGTCATTAGGTTACTGATTCGACCATCGAGTTAATTAGCAAATCATTAACCATTTATCGCTAGATAATTTCTGTAGAAATGCGCAAATACATGTCTAGTATTAAAATATATTAGTTGAGGTTTCTATTATAGTTTTTAACATTACTTTATTGTATTATAAAACTTTACCTATCAATAGTCCTTTTCACTTTATGAAAACAAAATTTGGTTCTCTTTTGAACCGGTTGGATTCATCAGTTTGGGTTAATGAAAATCGGTTGTTCAGTCTCCTCAAACAAACAAAAAAACTCGATCACATACGATTCAATTATCAAGTCAGTTTTTGATTCAATTAGTTAGACCGATCGGATTAACTCGAGTTTTAAATATTGCATTTGATTATTAACTTTTTTTGTGTTAACGTCTTCGACTTTGTTAATATAAGTTTATTAATATTGTTTCAAAATTCGTTCTAGGCATTTTATTTAATTCTTGCATAGGAGCTAGACGCTTTTTAACCGCCTTGATTTCACTAATCGTCTTATTAATCGTTTTGAGAAAAAAAATCTATCAACATACCGATTTATCGGTTAATAATCGGTAAACATACCCATTTATTACATAAAAATTGGCTAAATCGAGCATAAATTGGTCAAATTAGACAAATATCGGCTAAATCGATCAACTCGGTTACGAAAAGAATTCGGCCAAATCAAGTATAATTCAGTCAAATTAGATAACAATCGATTTAATCGGCCAAATTGAGTATATAGTACGAAAATTTTAAAATTTTATATATAAAAATTTCATCCGATTGATCCTCAATTAATTCTCGCCTAACCGATTAATTGCTAAAAAGTACATGTCCCCCCGACTATTACGTAGTGCAACCTCACTTATAAATTTAACTTCTAGTCTAGTACGTAATATTTGACTCGGTCATATTATTAATGCTATAATGTTGTGAGCATTTTGAGGGAAGTATGGAACGTGTCAATGACAATGTGGTGCCAAACATGTCAATAGTTATCATTACTCTAATTATTAATTGGAAAAATGGAGGGAATGTAAAAATTATGGGGCTAGATCTTTTTAAGTATTATGTGAGTCAATTATTGAATTTGAAATATGATGGAACGTAAAATAATATTTCAAGAGGCGCCAACTATTGAATTTGTATTTAAAAAGAACTTACCATATACAAAACTGGATTAAACACAATACAAGTATCATATACAAAACTGGATTACTGAAATTTCATATAATACAAATGTCACAATGTTTTTAGTAACGTCTATGAGTTCTTCGTAAGTATTAAACACAATACTAAGAAAGATGGCTAATTCTTCGTAATATTTCACTTTAGCGACATGTTGCATGATTTTAGGATATTACAACATTTTTTATCAACACTTTAAAATTGTGTTGCTTTTTAGTTTTTATAAAGGTAGGACTCATTGTAAGTGTTGCAATATGTTGTAAAATATGTGACACTTTACAGAATGTGCTACAGTAGAGCTTCAAATGCAACACTTCAATTTAAATTGCTGCATTAAAACAGATTATAATAAAAAAGCAACGCATATTTAAAGTGTTGCTTCAAAAATGTTGCATTAGGCTTGTTTTGTAGTAGTGGACTTACTCATGTGAGTTTTGTGGAAAAGAACCCCATTATGGTTATGATTGTCGACCAAGGGATCCGCCTTCTTATGCTCTTAGTGATCTCAATGAGCTTTCTTTTATATGCGAGCAACGAGGAAGAGACAATGGATATAGTTTAAAGGCTTTTAAACGTATGAGAGAGATGAGTATCGAGGAAATGAGAGAAGAATCTCGGTGGTTAAGGGAGGAAATTAAGTCTCTTGAGGATGATGTAAGGAACAAACAGTTTAACATCAAGAAATTTGGTGGCATTTATAGAGAATCGGTGAACAATTCCTCTCAGTCCCTCAAGAAAGATTTAGATGATTTACTCGCTAAGATTGATAAAAAAGAACGTGAACGCATAAAAACCATGAGCTTTGAGGAAATAGAAAAGGAGAATGTGCGGATAATAGGAGAGATGGTATCTCTTTTTAATAACGCGAAGATGAAACTATCTAATAAAGCGGACATTTGTGACGAGTTGAACATTAAATATCGCCAACTTTAGCATGAGTTACGTACTTTGCTCTTAGCAAAAGACGAAAAAGTAGAAGATGAAGGCATAAAAGACGAATATTTTGCTACTCGTAGGCCTTATCCATTATTTTATGACGATGATGACGATCCTCCGATTTGTATGACACTTAATGATGACACACCTGCATCACCTTTACCTCACGTGGAACCCACCGACTCTTTAACCATGGGGGACGAGCCTCTTAACACTAATACAAATACCGATTTAGATGAATTAACCCTTTCTAGTGTTGAGGATCTTATCCCAATCCAAAGAGAGCTTGAGAGGGTTTCCAATGAACCATGTGACGAGCTTTGTATTGATACTTCTTCTCCTCATGATCACATTGAGATTTCATCACATATTGACCTTCATGCTACTACTAGTGATTTTGGTGACTTTGATCTTGATGAATTTTTCAAAGAAAAGGGATAATAAGATTTAGGAAGAGTTTGTGCAAGACTTGCCACAAATGGAGGATGATGATTGTGATTCTAGTGATGCATCTTATGCTATATCATCCAATGATTTGTCTTGTAAAGATAACCTTCCTAATTTGGATGAAGAGTTTGCTCCTATAGGAAATGTGGATCCTTCTCCTCTCCCACCTTATGATTCTTGTGATGAAACCTTTGATGATCCTTTTGATAGTGATGAGTCCTTTACTTCTGATGATGATGACTCCATTTCTTCTATGACTCCTTCACCTATTCCTATAAGTGATTTTGTGATACATTCAAATCCTCTTTTTGAGACATGTTTTGATAACCCACTTTTTTGAGGAGTATGAAGAATCTAATAATGAGTCTATAAAAGAAGAATCCTTTATTGATCAACTTTCACCGGTTTTTGAGGATACACCTATTGATTTTCATGATCATATCATCCATAAGAGTGATTCTCTCATTAATTCACCTCCTTTTAAGCCTTATGTTCCCACCCTACCACCCTTGAAGTTGGTTATTGATGAAGATCCTTTACTCTTAGAGATTGATTCTTTTTCACCTAAGGCACCTTTAGAACCAAAAACCTTTGATATGGATTCTCATATGGATATTGATGCCATCATAGAGGCTTTTCTTGCTAATATTGATATTAAGGTTGATGATAGTGATTCTAATTAGGAAGAGGAGATTCGTCTTATTGACAACATGCTTTTTGGGAACATAGAGACTACACCTCCATCACAAGATACTATTTCTATTGATCCTCCTTTCACTATGCCTTCTATGGAAGATTACCCACCTTTTGAGGATGATGAAGAACCTAACATAGACATAATTGTTATGAATGTTTTGATTCCTACACCTTCATTGTCTCATGATGTTTTGATATCTAAGGGGGAATCTTATATGGTTGATACGAGTTCATCTTCTTATTTTCCCATGAAGGGAAAGGTTTTTGATCCTGGGATACATAAATTTGAGACGCCTTGGTTTTCATCTACTCCACTTAAGAGTGTGACTTTGATTAATATGACCTTCTCGTATAAGCTTACTTTGGTGATGCTACCTATTTTGGAGTTGTTCGAATGTAGAGATGGAAACTATGCATTTGATCCTGGGGTGCTTCATATATGAGAGATTTCATATGTTGACAAACTTGAGACACGTTGGACCGTTCCATTTATCGAGGCGGATTTGGTAAATCTTATAGTAAATGGCAACGTGCTAAGTTTGAGTGTATCATGTGAGACGAGCTTTAAAGTGGATATATTTATTCGCCATGATGGTTTCCCCAAGGACAACCTAATTCGGGGCCGAGTCGAGCTAGCGACTTAGGGTTAAAAAAACTCAAGCATTGAATAACTAGGTTAGAAAACGTAGAGTAGATCTAAATAGGTTAGGTTTAATTAAAAGGATGTTATAGTAGAGTTGAAGTGGAGGGGTGGCCTTTCTTCGTCTTTTGGTGTTTGTCTCAAGGGTTTCTCTCTCTCATTTCATGCTTGGAGCTCATGGAGGAGGCCCGTGTATCCGGTTCACTTCGATTAGTTTTTGCTATCGTGATATTCAACATTTATGCTTAAAATGAATACCCTTTAGTTGTCTCTTCCTTAGCTTGAGTTAAGCAAAGTAATCAATGTCATAAGTGTAGGGGAGTTTATACTCCCATGCTCTTAAACACTGAGGACAATGTTTATCTTAAGTGTAGGGGAGACTTCTATCGAAGTGACCTTACCTAGACCATTGCCCTTGACTTCATGATAACTTGGAAAATTAATTTTTCAAACATTTTTCAAATTTTTGATCTACTTTGGCCACCAAAAATATGCATTCATAATTTTTGCATAAATCATTTTTCACTTGTATAACACATTTGCATGGTATATATTTCTTCTTTTATTTTTCATCAAAAATATTATAAAAAAGAAAAAATGTAAATGAACATGGTTTAACAAATTTAGACTTCTTTGACATATTAGCCCGCCATGGATATTTTGACTCAACCCGAGTTTGCTTATATAATCACTCTCTAGCTAGTATCCTTAACCATGTAGTCCTTCATTGGTCTATTAGGCTAAGCATCCACCAATCTCATTATTTGAGATTTTAAATTTATGGAGAATGGGAAATGATAGAGTTGAAGCAAGTATAAAAGGGCTAGATAAACTTCATGATAATTACTTGTGGCTAAACCCTTCTCTTCTTTACCTCTATTTTCTTCGCATGTATATATGTTAATAAATAATCAAGAACGGTTTTAATTGGTTTGTAATCTCTTATGCATTTTTGACTAATCATTCATGGTTGGTATAAGTACGTCTTAAGAATCTAAGTTAGAACGTTTTAAGTGTACTAGACTTATATCATGCTTAATACTTATCGGGTATTTTTTCTTTTATTCTTTTCAACTTTCTTTGTGAGGAATAAAGAAAAATAAGAGCGGCTTACAAAACAAAATGAGTGGCTAGAAAAAAAAAGAAAAAAAAATTACACAAGACTCCCAAGAGGGGCAGTGAAGTGTTAATTATAGTAACTATTAGATTCCAATATTACCTTGAGGGGTTGCGGGGATTTAATAGTTGCTCCAATCCAATATTACCTTGACGGGTTGCGGGGTTGAAGATCCAAAGTCTCAAAAAGATGGCGGATGTAAATTATTACGTGAGTTTTATTTTTCTTTCCTTAGCGAGTGTGTAGCTACTTATTAATGCATGACATAAGGATTTTACACAAAAGGTGAATGACTTATTACTCTTGAAACGGACTTATATTAATTTTGAACGGTTTTTCAACTAATGGATGAGAGTATTACTTAGGATTAAAACCGTGCTTCCTTATTTTTGGATTTTGTATTTCTTATACTTCACGATTTTTATAATGACAAATTTGCCTTCAAGCAATTTGCTCAAATAATAACCGGTTCCACATTTAATTGTCATGAATAAGTTGATGCACCTTTTTACTTGTGAATGCAATGATCCCATTTTTAAGCTTGGTATGGGGAAAGTGAAACTTGAGTGTGATAAGTGTTCATGGTACCAAAGCCCTAATTTAAGTCAATGATTTCTTTATGAGTTATTTCCATCAAAACCATTTCAAGAAAATCCAAAAATATATAAATAGAATTGTTTTCTTTGCATTGCATTGTAGATATTCTAAATCATTCATCATGTAGTATAGTTTAGTTTATTAAATCATAAAATGGCCAAGGTAGGTTATTTATGAGAAAAGTGCACTCTAGAGCTTTAAAATGCTGCATTGCATGAGGTCATGGCAATGGTCAAATGGAGGGGAGTTGATAAGTGTGAAAACACTCATCAATAATGATCCAAAAACTACTCAAAACACAGTCAAATACATTATATTTAACTAAAAAATATCAGAATTACGTGGGTATTTGTGTTTCATGTGTTTTCAGGTAAGAAGATACATTTTTGAGCAAACACGTGCTTTCAAGGGTTTTATCTGACAAAAGACGAAGAAAAGGGCAAAAAGGATCTAACAATGACCATAAGTACACAGAGAATGAAGATTAGAGGACTATTGTTGCTGATTTTACAAGATAAAGGTTCAAATAGAAGAAAAGCCCAAAAGTTACAAAACCAGGGACTACTTTTGCCAATTGATGAAAGTTTATTCCACTTGGACCAATAAGAAATCAGTATAATGGTGCACATGGATCACTAAATCCCACCAATCATATTTCTCAATATAGATAGCAATCCGTGTATTCTCCTGAGAGCCAACTAGATTGCAACACGAAATCTAATTCTTCATCAATAAATTCAGGGGGGTAGAGACGTTTTCAAGAAAAGGATAAAAGATCAAAGTTGCTCGTTTTGACATTCTCTACAAGGCTATGTAACTTAATTGCTCTCGATTTACCTCAAGAGAATAAACCCAATTTTCTGGAAATCGAGATGAACACTTGGATCCACGTGGAGCTCTCTGATTGGTGGTGACACGTCAACCCCTCACCTGGCACTTCTCAACTCGCTATAAATATCACACATCCTCCACATTTTCGAGTAAGTTAGTTAGAGTAGAAATCAGTTGTAGGAGTAGATTAGTTCTAGCTTTTACACACAATACTTTTAATCTAGTTATAAATCAGTTGAGTTAGTGTTAGAAATACGTTTTAACGTATATTAGAAGTATCGGTCACTCCACAATATGATTTATGTTGTAATAGCTCGTAGTTAGTAATTAGTTATTATTTGCTTATTAACTTAAGTAAGAACCGGTCCATGGGCTTGTCATGGACCGGCCCAAGCCCAATGTTAGGCTTGGACTATAAATACCCCTTTCCACTAAGGAAAGGGGTTGGTTGTTGTCATTTCATGTTTTCTATATTAATAAATTACACATAGTTTCTCTCACTTTCTCTCTCTAACTTTCTCTCTCTAGAAATCAACAAACCCCTTCATAGATTCATTGATTATCAATATTCTACATTTGGTATCAAGAGCTATGGGGTGATTTAAGGTGGTGATTTGTGTGGTTTTTTAGTTTTTGATTGTATTAGTGTTCTTTAAGAAAAATCATCTTGATTCTTGGTGTTTTTGGTATTTTTGTGATTGGGATTAGTGGATAAGTATTAGTTGTTACTTATTTTAGTCGAAAGCACAAAACTTTTTGGGTTATTTGGTCAAAATCTGGGCTTAATCTTCATTGTTACTGTTCGACTGTTCATCGGAAAAGGTTTCTGTTCATTCAGCAAAACTTCCGGATCAAGGAGTTCCGGATCAAGGAGTTCCGAGTCAAGAAGTTCCGAATCAAGAAACTTCCGAACCAAGAAGTTCCGGGTCAAGAAACTTCCGAACCAAGAACTTCCGAGTCAAGAAGTTCCGGATCAAGAAACTTCCGAACCAAGAAGTTCCGGATCAAGAAACTTCCGAACCAAGAACTTCCGAGTCAAGAAGTTCCGGATCAAGCCAAACTTCCGAACCAAGAACTTCCGAGTCAAGAAGTTCCGGATCAAGCCAAAGTTCCGAACCAAGAACTTCCGAACCAAGAAGTTCCGGATCAATCCAAAAGTTCCGAATCAAGGTAATCTTCCGAATCAACAAAAAGTTCCGAATCAAGGTAATCTTCCGAATCAAACTTCCGAATCAACAAAAAAGTTCCGAATCAAGGGTTATTTTGCTTGTTTTTTCGACGATTTTTTTTTAGAGGATTTAATCTTGGTCTCTTACAACAAAAACACAACACAATTCACAAGCTTTACTTCACTGCTCGATCAACCGATAATCTCTGTTTCTTTGAAGAAAACAAAATGAATCCAAATTCAGTAATGCCTCAGATGACATCTCTTACGGATATATCAATCATAACGGGAACTGATAGCCGTCCACCGATGCTTATTAAAGAGGTGTTTGAGGCATGACAAGGTCGAATGATGCAATATCTAAAGGGGAAACCGACATACGGAAGGCTTATGGTCAAATCGATTTTGAATGGTCCACTCGACTATGGTACCATTACGGTTGACAACGTGACTAGACCACGAGAATTTGAAGAACTCACTCCACCTCAACAACTTGTTGCAGATGCAGATGAAAAATCTCTTCAAACAATTCTCCAAGCTCTTCCCCATGACATCTATAGGATGGTGAGTCAGTAAACGGTGGCAAAGGATCTATGGGAACGTCTTAAGGTGTTGCTACAAGGCACGTCTCTCACCAAACAAGAAAGGGAGTGTCAGCTGTATGATTTGTTTGATAGATTCACCTACAACCCAGGGGAAACGCTTCACGATTATTACTTCAGATTCACCACACTCATGAATGATCTGAATGTATACAATCTTGTGATTGCACCATTCCAGGTTAACACCAAATTCTTGAATACTCTACCTCAAGCTGAATGGGGTGAGTACATTACCGATGTCAAGTTAACCAGGGATCTGCATAAGTGCAATTTGGATCAAATATATGCCTTCCTTCAGCAGCATGAGAAGCATGTAATTATGCACCGTTCTCCTCGTGGTATGCACCCAGATTCCTTAGCTTTGATGGCGAATCAACCAAGCTTGTCTCACAACAACACACCCTATATCTTGGGACATCAAGCTTATCATCAATCACCTTACATGACTCCAGCCTTTCCCCAATACTCGATTCTACCACAACCACCCACCTCACATCAGCAACAATATCAGTTCAATGCACCTTCACCACAGTATGCTTCACAACTTCATCCAGAAAATGTTGCACATTATGCTCAGCCATCATATTCTTCTTATCAAGAGAATGCAGCATATCCAACAAGCTACCCTGATCAAATGAGTATTCCTTCTACTGATTATGCAGCTCATCCAGATCAAGCACTATATTGTGATGATGAGGAAGTCCCCGTTCCTGTATTCCAACAAGGAGCTGACCTAGTTGAAGTGCTAACTACTATGTCTGCTTATCTCACACGAACTTTAAGCAAACGAGGATACAGAGGATCAGCTCCTACCAACAATCAGTTTAGGAATTCATCCAATTCTCGCCAACAAGCTACAATTGAGAATGGCAGGGTAATGGTTCAGCCAATTCAACCATATCAGGGGAGACCTTCCACATCAACCAATGCTCGCACGATCAATCCTGCTCCTGCTCCAATGGTCAACAATCCTCCACGGGCTAATACAGGCAAGTTGAGAATGATTACATGCTACAACTGCAAGGAAGAGGGTCATATGTCTAGGGATTGTAAGAAACCCAAGAGGAGAAGGGATGGACAGTGGTTTGCAGAAAAGATCTATCTGGTAAATGCGCAGGCGCAAGGAAGGGAACTTGATGAAGAGGAGCTTGCATTTCTTGCTGACCCAGGGATTGCTGAACAAGACGTTGTTACTACGCAGAATGCAGCTTACCAAGCCGATGATCTTGATGCGTATGACTCCGACTGTGATGACTTTCAAACTGCAAAGGCCGCTCTCATGGCAACTATCTCCAGCTTAGGGCCAGATAAGAGATCTGAGGTACTTATTAATACCACCGATAATACCACTGATGCTAGTATTCAACTACATCAAGTTGTGCAAGAGAGTGCTGACTCGAATGAATCTTCGGTGGTGAGTCCTTCAAACGAGGAGACAAACAATGATAGCAATATCAATGTGAGTTCCCAGACTTTGAGTGAATCACAACCGGGACCCAGTTCGCATACGCCTACTCCTGCTCAACAAGATTTGGTCATGGTTCCTGCTACATTACTTAGCCAAATGAATGCTGCACTCTTAGAAACCTTAGCTAAGAATAAGAATTTGTCTGATGAGCTTGCCTTAAGCAATGAGAAAGTACAAACTTTGGAATTAGTGCCTTCGTCTAGTGTTCTCACAAATCTCGAATATGATCACTTTAGAAACAAACAAATGGGTCACTTGCAAGAAATCGAAAACTTAAGAGCAAATCTGTCTAGTGAACTTAAAGAAAAGGAGTTAGTGGTCACTAATTTTCAAAAACTTCAAACTGATTTTGAATTACTCGAATCTAAGAAGACTGAAATGGAGATTAATGCTACTAATAAGATTAGAAGTCTAGACTACTTGCTGTTAAGATAATACGCTGCTTCACAACTAGTTCACTTATTTGATGCTTCGTTTAGAGAGTTTAACTTATCTCGTCTAAAAGGCCTTCCCCCTAATCCACGATATGCAAAACAAGCTTTAAGACATAGTCCTAGACTTTATAATGCAACTCAATTAGGATTGGCTTTAGACCCGATTGTTTTTCCCAATGATCGAACAAGTAAGGTTCTAGTTGATGAGGATCGGTCATACAATTCAGCAAAATATCCCGAATGTGATTATTTTAAAATGAACAAGGAGCTTGCAAAAACTGATTTTAGAGTTCGCTTCCATATGGATAAAGATCTCATCACAGCACCAACCTACATGATAGAGGAAGAAAGCCCTAGTACATTTCCTACACTTGTCAACATGGAAGGTCCTAAGGAAATTCCAAAGAATCTTCCACCTGTTAGCACTGTATGGTTAAACTTGAAAGAGATTAACCGATACTTTACTAACTTTGACAAGGTCATTTTGGAATGTACGACTTCAAATGGCTTAAACGCCAGAGAATGGGCTTTCGAACACATGAACGAGGTGTTTAAAACTAAGATCAATCCGTTTGTCGAAAGTCTAAAAGGAAGTTTTGCATCTCTTAAGGAAAATCTTCAGTTTGAAATTGGTGAAGTTCAAAAAGTGTTTTATGAAATGGACACCGCTTACGAACTGCAACTAATTGAAAAAGAAAAGATTTTAACCGAATATGACCGATTCTTGTCCGAAGTAATCTCGTGTGATGTGCTTACTACTGTAAATGTTAATTATTCGAATGAGCTTACATCTGCTGTGATTAATTGTGATGCTGTGAATATTTGTGAGGATAGTTGTGATGATGTTTGTAATCTTTCTGTAAATGTTGCTGATACTGTAAATGAGGTAGAAAATCATTCTTGTCACGAATCTAACGCTGAGTTTTTAAAGCTACAAGATTCTTACAATTTACTTTCACAACGCATTAATCAACTAGAACAACATTGTATATCTTTAGAATTAAAACAACAAAATCAAAATGAAAATCTTTTGATATCAAATGTTTGTGAAAACGGTGTTGAGAATAGTGACAAGATGATTGCAATTGTTAAGACATTAGAGGAAGAAATCATGAGATTGAAGAGAGAGATATCATCAAAGGAAACATTAAGAATGGAACTAGAGGCTGCAGAGTCTAAAAACCAGGTCTTAGAAATTAGACTATCAACTGTTCTAGGGGAGATGGATCGGACAAGGCAGGGACTATCCACTCTTTATGGTTCACTAGAAGAACGCTTCGCTTTTAATGTGGCACAGCAACAATATTATGTTGAACAACTGAACCAAAAGTGCGAGGAAATCTCTGACTTGAACATCCTGCTCATAGACAAAAATATGGTTTTGGCTGAGTTAAAGGAGACACTTCTTCTCACCCGACAAGAAGTTGTTGATAACTTAGCTACCGACTCTGCACCGTCCACTAGTGCTCCAACAACCAAGTCAGTAGTGCTTTATAAGAATCCGCTTCATAAGAGAAACCAGGTTACCTATGACGATTATATGAGGAATGCCATTAAGCATGTCGATCTTCTTAGGGATATTTTAGACGATCTTTATGCCTTAGATCCCTCAAGTAGCGACTATTATTCGGCTCATGAATATGTTAAGCGAGTTCAATATTGCTTGGCTTATTTGCAATACATAGGTACACCAGGTTCTGCACTACTTAATAATAGGCCCATTGCTGTCACTCCATTTAATAAGACTCCAGGAGCGAAACCGTCATTGGCACAATCAAGTAAGACACCTTTAAAATCTGTTGCTAATGTTCCCACTTTGCCTTCTACAGGATTAAAAGCGACTACTAAGGCTAAAGGATCGCCACTCAAGAAAGATAAGATCAAGCCCGCCACTAGTAGTGCCACAAAGAAGAAAGTAGAAGTCCACAATAGGAATGCTAGTTCAGTTTTAAATAAAACGAATCATGTTAAGACTAAAAGCTCTGCGCCTATGCAGCAGCCTAAACCATTCGTGAATTCTGATTTAAATTGTTGGAATTGTAATGAATGTATGTTTTCCCAGCGTCATGATTTGTGTCTGATTGATCTTGTTAATGAAATGAATGCTATTAAGAATGGTCTTGAATGGAAGCCAACGGGTAGAACTCGTGCCCAAGTTGGCTGGCAATGGCGTCCCACTGGTAGGACCTTTACACTAGATGGTAAAATGTGCCCTTTAACTAGGAATGCATCCATTGAGGTTAGGTCTGAGCGTCCTTTAGTTAGGAACACTCGCACTCAAGTATGGAAACAGCGCCCTTTAATTAGGTCAGCCCCCACTATAGTGCCTATCAGTGAAGAAATACCTCAGGATTTGAGCCAACTAGAATCTACACCACCAATTAAGAAGAAAAAGGCTAGGAAATCTAAGAAACCTAGAGTTAGCAAACCTAAGATTATTAAATCTGTACCTGCTAATAATAAGGAACACTCAGATTCCGATACCTCTACATTGTCTTTGTGTGGTGATATTTTCAGGTGGTCCAAATCATCCTGTGGTATTTGGACTCCGGTTGTTCAAAACATATGACCGGAAATCGCTCGATGCTCCGAAATTTCGTCAGCAAGTTTCTTGGTACGGTTAAATTTGGGAATGATCATATAGCAAAGATTATGGGGTATGGTGAATATCAGATTGGAAACGTGACGATTTCTAGGGTATACTATGTCGAAGGTCTTGGTCATAACTTATTCTCAGTAGGACAGTTTTGTGATTCCAACCTTGAGGTTGCTTTTCGACAACACACTTGTTTCATCCGCAACTTGGAAGGAAAAGATTTGTTGAAGGGATCTCGTGGTGCAAATCTTTATACGTTGTCTCTACAAGATATGATGGCCGCCTCTCCAGTATGTCTTCTCTCTAAAGCATCCAAGACCAAGTCATGGTTATGGCATCGCAGATTATCTCATCTTAATTTTGATGCTATTAATCATCTGGCTAAAAACGAGTTAGTTCGTGGTCTTCCCAAGCTTAAATTTCACAAGGATCATTTATGTTCCGCGTGTTCAAGGGGGAAAAGCACCAAGAAATCTTACAAACCCAAAGCTGAAGACACTAATCAAGAAAAACTTCATCTTTTGCATATGGATCTTTGTGGACCGATGAGAACTGAAAGTGTGAGCGGTAAGAAATTCATTCTGGTAATTGTGGATGATTTCTCAAGGTTTACATGGGTTAGATTTCTACGTACAAAGGATGAAGCTCCGAAGGCTATCATCACTTTTCTGAAATTCATTCAGGTACGTTTGAATACCACTGTCCGCCGTATTCGTACAGACAATGGTACAGAGTTCGTCAACCAGACTCTTCGTGATTATTATGAAGGAGTTGGTATATCACATGAAACATCCGCTGCACGCACTCCACAACAAAACGGTGTCGTTGAAAGACGGAATCGTACACTTATGGAAGCTGCTAGGACCATGCTTATTTATGCGAACGCTCCATTGTTCTTGTGGGCAGAGGCTATTTCTACTGCATGTTTCACCCAAAATCGTTCTATCATTCGGAAACGCCATGGAAAAACACCTTATGAGCTTCTACATGACCGCAAACCCGATGTTTCATTTTTCCATGTGTTTGGTGCTCTGTGTTATCCAAACATCAATAGTGAGAACTTGGGTAAGCTTCAACCAAAAGCCGATATAGGTATTTTCATTGGTTACTCACCGTCCAAAAGAGCATACCGAATCTATAACCGTCGTCTTGGCAAGATTGTAGAAACTATGGACGCAGATTTCGACGAGCTGACAGCGATGGCTTCTGAGCAACACAGCTCTGAACCCGCGCTTCATGAGATGGGAACCGGTGCTATAAGTTCCGGATTAGTTCCCAATAATCCTACTTCTACATCATTTTTACCACCAACTAGGCCTGAGTGGGATAAACTGTTTCAACCGTTGTTTGATGAATTCTTTGATCCCCCGACTGATGAAGTTCCAGCACCTATAGTAATTGCTCCAATACCTGAAGTGGTTGCTCAAGCTAATGAACCTTTATCTAATGCATCTACAATTCACATTGAACCGGATGCACCTTCACCAAGTGATTCTCAAACTACAACTGAATCATCACCCCTACTTGTGCCTAATGATGTGGAAGAGGATTCTACTGATCACGACTTGGAATATGCTCACTTGCAAGAGCTTCCTTTCTTTGGTGTAGCGATCCCTGAAAACCCTTCAGCCGCGTCTACCTCAGAAGAAGCTCCTTCTATTGTTCACTCCAGACCACCTAGGATTGAAAACCATAGCACTAAATGGACAAAAGATCACCCAATTAGGAATGTTATTGGAGATCTAGATCGACCAGTCTCTACACGCCATCAATTACAAGAGAGTGCACTTTATTGTTACTTTGATGCATTTCTCTCTGAAGTTGAACCCAAAAATTGGCAGCAGGCTATGACCCAATCATCTTGGATTGAAGCTATGCAGGAGGAACTCAATGAATTCAAACGACTAGAAGTATGGGAATTGGTTCCTCGCCCTGACAAGGTTAACATCCTTACTTTGTTATGGGTTTATAAGGTTAAACTTGATGAGATGGGTGCGGTATTGAAGAATAAAGCAAGATTGGTCGCTAGAGGATATAAACAAGCCTTGGGTATAGACTTTGAGGAATCTTTTGCTCCTGTGGCTAGATTGGAGGCGATTAGACTATTCCTTGCGTTTGCTGCTCATATGAACATGATTGTCTATCAAATGGATGTGAAGACGGCATTTTTGAACGGTGAACTAAGGGAAGAAGTTTATGTTAGTCAACCGGATGGGTTCGTCAGTACGGAGTCTCCTAACCATGTGTACAAGCTTAAGAAGGCTCTTTATGGGTTGAAACAAGCTCCACGCGCGTGGTATGATCTCCTGTCAACATATCTCATGTCGGAAGGCTTCTCCAAAGGCAAAGTGGACCCCACTCTATTCACTCTCAAAGACGGCAACGACATGCTTCTGGTACAAATTTATGTTGATGATATAATTTTTGCTGCCACTAACATAGAATTGTCTAAACAATTTGAGAAGATAATGTCCACACGCTTTCAGATGTCGATGATGGGAAAAATTTCATTTTTCTTAGGATTACAGATTTCTCAGAATCCCAGAGGCATCTTTATAAATCAATCCAAATATGCTCTAGAATCTCTTAAGAAATATAACTTTGAGAATTGTGACCCCGTAGACACTCCAATGGTGGAGAAATCCAAGTTAGATGAAGATAGGAATGGGACTATTGTCGATCCAAAACTTTACCGTGGGATGATCGGCACCCTTCTATATCTGACTGCTAGCAGGCCTGATTTGCAATTTGCTGTATGCATGTGTGCCCGGTATCAGGCTCGGCCTACCGAAAAGCACCTACATGTTGTGAAAAGGATCTTTCGGTATCTAAAAGGAACACTTCATCGTGGTCTATGGTATCCGAAAGATTCCTCGATTGCTTTAATATCATACGCAGATGCCGATCATGCTGGATGTCAAGATACGAGGCGTAGCACTTCTGGATCTGTGCAACTCCTAGGAGATAGATTGATCAGTTGGTCTTCAAAAAGGCAGAAAAGCGCTGCAATTTCTAGCACGGAGGCTGAATACATCGCCATGTCCGGTTGTTGTGCTCAAGTCCTTTGGATGAGATCACAATTAACTGACTACGGTCTTGGATTTAACAAAATCCCGATGTATTGTGACAACAAGAGCGCCATTGCCCTTTGCTGCAACTATGTTCAACACTCCCGGGCCAAGCACATAGACATTCGCTACCATTTCATCAAGGAGCAGGTGGAGAACGGAGTGATCGAGCTGTACTTTGTCACTACTGAGTACCAGCTGGCGGATATGTTCACCAAAGCATTAGATCGAGGACGAATTGAGTTTTTGATCGACAAGCTTGGTATGAAATCATTCACTCCAGCGACTCTCAAAGAGTTGGCAGAAGAATCAGCTGAATAGTCGTGGTAAACTATTCTGAGTATCCTTTTGGTTGTGATCATGTATATTATCGTAAATATATAAACCACAAAAAGAAAATACAAAAATATAAAACCAACAAAAACCATAAAAAATATAAAACCTAGAAAAACCATAAAAATTATAAAATCAAGAAAAACCAAAAATATTTTTGTTTTAAAACGGGCATGTCTTTTAGTACGGTAATATTTACGGCCTTAGAAATGTCGATTAATATTGACACGGTGTCATAAATAGAGTCCGTATAAAAGTTGTACATTTTTAAAACATGCCCATTATGGTTTGTAGTTATTTCAGACTGCAACCCGGTTTTCATATTAAAGTCACGTATTTCCTTGGAAAACGTTGGCTCAGAACGGGAATTAATTTTCTCGGGCGTGATTTACAAGCCAAATCATGCAAAGGGATCAAGTTTACTTTATAACTTGGTCTAACACGAATCTGTGTACGTCTCAGTGCATTAATTTGTTAAAATAAGAGAAATCTTATTAACACCACGAATCAAACTTTTTCAAGATATAAATTGGAAATGCTTTCATCACTATTGACTCTTTAAACAATGACTACAGCTCTTTAAATAGAAAACGGGTCATCGTTTAAGGGGGAGAAAATAGTAAAATCATCTTCGTCATTAAAATTGATTTTCAAAAGTGATTGTGAAAATTAAGGGCTACATGGTAATTGAGTGGTTTTGCTTTAGAATATGACTTGTGTTCGTTCTAAGTGATAGGCATGGCTTTTAGAAATTGGAGATATGCTAATAGATTGCGTTTGTTAAGTTGTGTGTACGTTTAACAAGAGTTAGGTGAAATGAAAAATTTAGAAATAAAAAGGAAAAGTATAGAAAATTGAGGGACTAAAAGTGAGATTTATTGGAACTAGTCAAAATTGACCTAAGTCAAAAAATCAAACACCCCGCCCCTCACTTTCTACATTCACTGTTTCTATTTCATTCTTGCCGCCATTGTTGCTTAAACACACACAAACTCTTACAATCATCACGTCTGATCATTTCTTCCTATTCATTCACTAAATAAGGTAATTAACATCATATTTTAACTTATGAATTTGTCTAATTCATCATCTAGATTCCCTTAATTGATTCGGATAGTTAATATTATCAGATTTAGGGTTTATTCCTTAATTAGGGTTAATTAACTAGGGATTTGTGGTGGGTTTTATGCGGATTAGTGTTAAATGATGTTTACATGCCTTAGATTGCCTTAGAAATGCACAAACGCGTTTAGAATTGATCATCTTTGTCTGTGTATTAAAGTTCCGAATGAACACTGGATACAAACTTCCGAATGAAGGATTTCTTCTGAAAAAACTTCCGAATGAGGAAGTTCCGAACGAAGAACTTGCGGATGAAGGAAGTTCCGAATGAAGAACTTCCGAATGAAGGAAGTTCCGAATGAAGAACTTCCGGATGAAGGAAGTTCCGAATGAAGAACTTCCGGATGAAGGAAGTTCCGAATGAAGAACTTCCGGATGAAGGAAGTTCCGAATGAAGAACTTCCGGATGAAGGAAGTTCCGAATGAATAACTTCCGGATGAAGGAAGTTCCGAATGAAGACTTCCGGATGAAGGAAGTTCCGAATGAAGAACTTCCGGATGAAGGAAGTTCCGAATGAAGAACTTCCGGATGAAGGAAGTTCCGAATGAAGAACTTCCGGATGAAGGAAGTTCCGAATGAAGAACTTCCGGATGAAGGAAGTTCCGAATGAAGAACTTCCGGATGAAGAAGTTCCGAATGAGGAGCAGTTCCGAATGAGGAAATGTTCCGGATGAAGATGTTCCGAATGAGGAAAAGTTCCGGATGAGTTGTTTGATTGTTTGCATGCTATATATGTACTTGTTGTTTTATGAAATGTGTTATGCTTAGAAGTAAGAATGATATATATCTATATGCTTTTGTGCATCAACCTTTCATGTCTTATCTTAAGCAGATACAATGACTAATCCAACGGTACAAGCAATCCAAGAATCTAGAGAAGCCGATATTGCTAAAGCCCGAACCCTTAAGTTTATACCCAACAACTACCGGCTGAAGCAAGTCTCTAAATCCACTCACCATGGTTTTAAGGTCGCCATAGCCATTCTTGATAACTCTCATTTCAAGAACGCCCTTAGGAGTACAGCCTCGGTGCCTTATGAGTATATGTTTGAATTTTGGGCTACCAAGGAAATCACTTCGAACAAGATTACCTTCACCATCGACAACAAGCAGCAGACGCTCACAGTCTCAGACTTCCGTAAGATTCTTGGTATACGGGATACACCCAAGGGCATGTCATTCTCGAGGGATCCCACTAAAGATGAACTCGTGGAGTTATTTGAAGCACTTAGATGTCCGGAAATACGAGTTGCATCTGAGTTTACCACTGCTAAGGTGGGACAACCTTGGAGAGCATTGATGGGCATTCTCAGTAAATGTCTTACACCAAAAACGAGTGGCCATGATGCACTGCGCAGTCCTATAATAAACCTCTTCTATGGCATGTATAAAGCTGCAAATTCAGATTATGCTTTGTTGATATGGGAAGAATTCACATTTCAACTCTTCTACAACAAGAAGCTGAAGACAAACTTCTTTCCTTATCCTCGGTTTATTAAGCTAATCATTAATTATTTTATGAAGCTTGATACTACTATTGATAGGCGTACAGCAGGTCGCTATCACACTGAAGAAGCTGATGATACTGTAGATCTGAGGCATGAAGGACCGTCTATTGGTGTGATTCCGGGTCCTATTCCTGATTACCTTCTATCTGATAAAATCAAAGGTTCTGCAGATTACAAGCTACTGCAGATAGAAATCCAGAGGCTGAAAGCAAACCTTCAAACTGGTGAAGACTCATCGACAACGGTTAAGAGTAAAGGTAAACGCAAACAACCAGCTGCGTTACCTGAACCCGAACCCAAGAAGAAGAAGTCAGAGGGTAAGAAGGGAAAGGGTAAGGCTGATGAGATGGCTTTACGTGATGAAGAAGATATTGTTGATCCTACTATGGATAAAACCGAGAAACGAATGATGAAGATAGCAATTAAAAGGAGTAGGAAAGATACAGGCGGTAGTGGTTCAGGTGCGAGGGTAGATATCGAGGATGAGTACGTGGAACCGGATGATGTTGATGAGTTTGGGTCACCTGAACACTATTCCACTTCGAAGGAGCCATCAATCCCTATTTCAGCAAGTGTAGAAAAGGAACCTGTTGCTCCTACGATCATGGTGTCAACTCAACCCTTAGCAACTCAACCTCCACCCATACAACCCTTAACCACCAGACCGGCTTCAACACCATTTCTTCCACCACCCATAATTCCCATCCTTAGCACTGCAGTAACAACCGAGCCTATTCAATCAACCCAGAGCAGCTCTGCAACATCTGCAATGGCTGCATTAGTGATGGCCGAAATGTTTGACAAACATGTGGATACTAACAAACGCGAAATGGATGAACTTCGCCAAGAGTTGCAAAGACGAGCTCAAAGTGAAGAAGCATCTAGGAAAGCCCATGAGGAGATGATTGCTAGGTTTGCTTCAGATATGGAGTTGACTCGAAAAGCACATGCAGAAGAACTTGCTCGGGTTAAGCAGGCTGAGGCTGATAAGCATGCTGCACGTATTACCAGACTTCAAGCAATGAGGGATAAATATAAGGAACAAAAAGAAGCACTTGAAGCATCTGTGAAAGAAAGAGTGCAAGAATCCGTTGAATCCTTAATGCCTAAACTTCGCGATGAGTTGAAGACACTTGCTGCTGACAACTTGATGGTAAAATCATCCAACCCTTCAGAAGCCGCCTACAAGATTGCTTATGACCTGACGGATTTTGAATTGAAGAAGATCCTTAAGGCTCGTATGGTGGAACTTGGGTCGTTTGATAAGTCGAGGATTCAACGGGCTCTATATAAATCCCTGAATGATGCTATCATGGAGGATGATAGATTATTCAAAACGTTTGGAAGTGTGGTACCATATCACATCTTACCTGAGGAAGAAAGGGAAGAAAGTGAAGAAGAGGGTACGGGTGAAGAAGAGGAAGAAGAAGAAGAAGGAGAAAAGGATAAAGACGATGACGAGGGTGGTGATGATGATGAGGACGATGAGGATGATGACGAGGATGAGGATGATGATGATGGCGATGATGGTGGTGATGAGAATCAGGAGAGTGTTAGGGGTAGTAACGGGGATGACGATCAGGATGATGATGGGGGTGAACAGCCGAAAGAGGGAGACAAGGTTACCAGCTCCAAGAAAACTGCTGCTAAGACTGGAACCAAGTCCACAAAAGATGCAGCACAGAAGGACAAATCGACATCCTCGGAATCAAGACGAACTAAGTGGCGCCACGATGTGAATGCCACTACAGCGTCTTCGGCTCCCGGTATCTCTATCGCTGTATCTTTACCTATTACCACTAACCCCATTAGTTCTGTTGTTGTTGCTCCTGTGATCGCAGAATCAGTGACGGAACCCGAAGCTGCACAACACTCACCAGTTCACGACACTGCTGAAATGCCTGAAACTGAACCAACAGATGTTCGCACTTCAACTCCTCAACAACAAGCTCAACAATCTACGGTTCCTGAACCAAGCATACGAGTTTGGGAAGATACGTTGGAGATAGACGAAACTGCACCACCACAGGCTTGGATCACGGCAGCAGCACAATATGATCCGATCACAGATGCTGACAAAGATGTGCTGTATCTCCGTATCCGAAGTCCGATTGACTTATGTGCATTTCTTGCTCATGAGTATAAGACTTCGGTTACTCCATCCTTGGTGAAGAAAGCGCTGCACGATAAGAGACTTCGCGCCAAAACCCGATTACCCCGAATGGAGTTCGAGTATTATGCCGATGAGATCCTAAAGGCTTTGAAAACCGTTCAACGGCCAGGACTTCATGAATCAGAAAGAGCTCCACCTCCAATGGATCCTGCTCAAGATAATCAGATTACTCTTGACTTCTTCATCACCAATGATCTTGAGTATCTTATGAAGGGGTCATCAAAGTACGCAACATCCCTGACTTTGCTGAAAGCTGCCAACTGGGGGACAATACCCTTCATCGAGGAAAAGGTAAATCGACTCTGGGTCCCAAAAATGAATCGTAATTATGATATGTATGCTGTCATAGGTGCATCTCATTGGGACGAACGAGTCCGAAGGGCGTACAGGGGTTGCTGCTTGGTCAATTCTGGAAGCAATGTTAGATCCGACATCCGCATCTCCAGCATCTTAGGAATGAAAACTGAAGCCAAGAACGGCTACTATCATGTGACGGAGATTCGCTTGAAAAGGGAGGATGACAGGGAATACAAAATCCAGCAAGGAGATTTTTCCATCATTCGCCTTGAGGATATCGAAGATATGCTGCTTCTAATGACCCGAGATCAACTCACACACATTCCTCGTGAAGACCTGATTGCTTTGAATACAGCACTTCGTATGTTCACACGAAGCGTTGTCATCAAGTCACGAGTTGAAGATCTTCAGTTGGGAGTCGAAAGCTATCAGAGGAAGCTCAACTTAACCCGTCCTGTGAATCAAGTGCTACCTCAACATGTAGAAAGATGTCCCTATACCGGCATTTCTGTCCCGAATTCCAGCATTTTCTACTTGAACAGTCGAGGTTTGATGAAGTTTATGAGGGTGGGTGAGCTTCACAAGTATAGTGATGGAACTCTTCTACAAGTCAGAGGAAAGTTGGAGCATCTGAACTCGGGTGGGACTTTGCCAGAAATGACGGAGGATTGGCATCCGGGTTACCGGCAGATGGCAAAGTATGTGATCAAAAAGATCGATCAAAAGCTCCGTGAACGTAGATTGATGAGGAGCTTGGAAAGATTCGTGGGTGGAAGACCGTATTTAGTGCACCACAAGCTACTGCAACGATCCATCTAATGGGTTGTACATTTCAGGTCACTTTATATTGGTTTTCAATTGTGAATATGTATATTTGTGAATAATGTGCTTGTATGGCTTGCTGTAGTGTTAAGGTATGATAATTTTTCAAGAATTTCTCACGAGATTCTAAATCTTTCAAAATATGTCATACCAAAGCACTACAACTATCCCTTATTAACTTAAGGGGGAGCAATAACTTGTTCTATGGCCAAACATCGATTTCATTTTTTTACCCAAAGACCGGTTAATCCATTCAATATCCCAAATATTAATGGTTAACATTTTGGATAAGGGGAGAAAATGGGATTAAGGAGACGTAAGTGATACTTGGCTAAAAGATGAAAAAGACTTAAAGATTATCCAACTTAATATGTGTAAAGCAGGTGTTAAGGGGGAGCGTTTTTGATGAACAAAACACCTAAGGTACAAAACTTTTGATTTCAATATCACAAGTACTTTAGGTGATTTTCAATGATTTTTCATGGTGGCAATTCCTTCCCAAAACACGCTTAATTCACGACGGATGTGGTGACAAAAGGGTGGTAGGAATAGGTTTAGTCCAATGATTCATCAGAGCCGATGGAATCTTCCCAAGGACAATTCCCTAGATAGAATTAGAAGTCCTAGGAAAGATGGAGAAAGAATGTGAACGTAGCTGAATGCCGACCAAGTACTTAAGCTAGCACTGGAACAATCACAACAAGGTGCTAGTGATGACGTATTGGTAAGCATTGAAGGGGTTGAAGAATGAAAAAGAAATGTAAAGATAAAGGGTGTAAAGAAAGAAGCCCTCCTTACAACTTTAGGCAGAAACCGGGTCAATACATATGCTATTGAGGTCATTTTTGCTAATGATTCTCGGTATTGAAGAAAGACATCATGGACCCAGTGATGCAATGCACAACCCTTCCCCAGCTAACTCAAATATCTCTCAAAAGGTATTTGTTTTAATCACACGGAGATCAACACGTTATCTATTGGTTTATTCACTCCGAATAGACTGGTATTGAAAAGGTGGCACTCCTCTCCAGCCATCGCTCACTAAATCAAAACGCACAATCGAGTCTAGAGCCAAGAGATCATCAAAAGTCTAATTAGGACACTTTCCATTTATTCCTTGCTTTCTCACACACTGTGAAAAGTAAGAGATTTTCATGAGTCCTACGCAATATTCTTGTAATATTGCCAGAACATCCGAGTAATACGCAAGTATTACAATGAAGATGGAAATCCTGCTTGAGCCAACATCAAACAAGCTCATGGTAGGTTACACGTGCGGTTCTTTTAGAACCAATCTTGTGAAAAACTGGAAGGTAACAGTGGTTTAATTCTTAAATGAACTTAAACTCGTTCCAGGCCTCTTCGCATTATCATATGATCTTGCCAGAACACTCAGAGTGACTCTTTATTGACCACAGTGACGAGTGGAAATCCTTCTAGTGTCAACATCAAACAGCACTTGGTAGGTAACGTGCAAGATTCTTTATGAATTGAGATCGTGACAACTGGAAAGCAACGATGGTGAAAATCTTAATTGAAATTCACTTGTTCCAGGTTTCATGAATTGACGGCTTTTAATCACAAGGATAATTTATCCAAGTGATTCACTCTTTATGTTCGCAGTCAGCTTTGGACGGTCGAATAAAGAGAACGGGTTTACCCGCGAAATCCTGTCAGGAAGTTACTTAATTGAAACTATCCGTCACGGGTACGATATCTAATATCGTCCAACGGTCTTCACCGACCGGAGGTAAAATGCTACCGAATTAGAATAAAATGTTCAAAGCCATTTTATTCGTGTCGTTGTTGTGTACCTGTTAAAGACGGTGGCGTTGCTGTGTACCTGTTGAAGACGGTGGCGTTGCTGTGTACCAGTGAAGACGGTGGTGTTGCGGTGTACCTGTAAAAGTCGTTCCCACATGCTTATGTCTTTTGCAACAAAGTTCAGTAAAAATTCAAGAAAGTACAAGATGAAGTCTTCCGCTGTACCAAACTCTGAAGCTTTCGAGAATTCAACAAAAAGACGTAAGTATGTGGAACATGAAGTCACGAGGAGGCAAAGTTCACAAGAAAGGCAAAGATCGCACGTGAAAGGCCAAAGAACAATGCTCTCAAGCCAAAGCCAAAAAGATCAAATCAACATATTCACAACAAAAGAAAGAAAAGAAGAAAAGACTACGAGCTAAAGAACGAAGACTTAGTATAGTATGCTAGGTTTAGAATTTTGTAACGTGGAGTGACCTCCCTTAGGGGGAGATTGTTAGAAATACGTTTTAACGTATATTAGAAGTATCGGTCACTCCACAATATGATTTATGTTGTAATAGCTCGTAGTTAGTAATTAGTTATTATTTGCTTATTAACTTAAGTAAGAACCGGTCCATGGGCTTGTCATGGACCGGCCCAAGCCCAATGTTAGGCTTGGACTATAAATACCCCTTTCTACTAAGGAAAGGGGTTGGTTGTTGTCATTTCATGTTTTCCATATTAATAAAATACACATAGTTTCTCTCACTTTCTCTCTCTAACTTTCTCTCTCTAGAAATCAACAAACCCCTTCATAGATTCATTGATTATCAATATTCTACAGTTAGTTTAATTTTATGTTATAAAATGTAACGATTTTTCTCCATTAATGAGTATTCAAGTTTTCTTTCACATTCTTACACAAAGCTCTGTTTTCAAGCTTCATTTTAGCTAGTAGTTGTTCATTAGCTTATGATAAGTTCAGTTACTGTTGTTAAACATTCTTTCGTGACTACTTTACTTTAGTTTCAGTTAGTTTTCATTTTCTAAGCTTTTCGATAAATACTAATGTTTTACTATTGCAAAAGCCTGTAGCTTATGAGCTTATGCAGTATATGGTAACATCGTTGTTCATGCCAAAAAGTTAGTTGAATCAGTAACTTTTCAGTGAGTTAGTTAGTTGAAACAATCTCAATATTTCTGCCATTGATGAGACTTGAAGCTTCTAAATCTCTAATTCTGTTTTGAAAAAGTTTGTTCAAGATCCTTTAGGTTTCTATGATAAGCAGTTATGGTTTCAGTTTCAAGTTGTGAAATCATTTGATAAGCTTTGAAAATTTTCTTTTTAATAGTAGAACTCTGGGTTACTATTTTTTGAAACTTTCATCTCTAGTTTATACTACTATTCTGTTAAGCTTTGACTTGTTCATAGGCCTCAGTGAACATATGAAGTACTTTTCAGACAAGATTAGAATGAATTAAGCAGTCAAGTAGTTAGATCCGTTATACGTTCTTGATTATACACATCAGCTCATAAGTTCATAGATTATGAGCTTTAACAAGCTTGTGTGAGATTGATTTTTGTAGCAGTAGATTATAGATCGATGCAAAGCATGGTGAACATGCTTAAGGATCCTCGTAGCTAGTGGCAAACTCAAGAGTGGGTCAGGAGGGTCATAGTCCTTATATAGAGTGGATTCAATTTAAGTGGAGTTGTAGAGATCAGTTTTTAACCGAGCTCAGCGCTCAGCTTCGATTCAAAGGACTAAACGACGGATGAATAGGTCAATCTCATTTTAATTTTCTGCGTATTATTGGTGTAATCTGATAGTTTAGAGTTGAAGTGGTAATCTTCTTGCAATATGTTTGGATCCATTTGTTAAATGTTTTTTTATATATATATGCTATTGTTTTGTGCCTTGATTCTTAGCATCTAGCCTTGTAGATTCTCTGTTATAGCTACTTTACTGTATTTGGGATAAGGACTGAATTTCTATTAGAGTTTAGCTTATAGTTTGTTCTGTTACTTTTTTTAGCAGTTTATTAGGAAAAAAATAGTAATAAAATTAGTGATTATGGTAGTCTATCATGTTAAAAAGGTAGTATATCATGAAATGTTTAGTTTTAGTTGATTTAGAGTCAATAGGAAACTAAGAGCTTTTATTAAGTAGTATAGCTGCATGATAGCAATTTAGTGTAGTTTACATGTAGAATAATCTCAGAGATTAACTAGTCAAGTTAATTGTGTAATTTAAAAGACAAACTTGAAAACTCATTAGTCTTTTTGGTTGAATAGCAACTTTGAATGAAAACTAGAGTTACTGTGTTAATGCAAAGTTTGTTTGATTTGATTATGGCTATATTCAGTTTTAGAATTTGCAAAATAATTGTTCAAATTAAGTTTTCCATTTACAAAAATATGCGAAGTAAATATGATGTTAGCTGGATGAGTTCTCGATTTCAATTATTCTAGTTTTTTTTGTTTTAGTTTTCAATATACTCTTACTCTCAGTTGCTAATGAGTTTTGGTTTTGTTAAACGTCACTTAGTGGGTCAATCTTAGTTGTTGGGCTCCTCATTATTTTAGGCTGATTCAGTTAAACAGACAAGTATAGAAAGTAGAATCAGTAAATGTGATTTTAGTTAGTATTGTTTTTCTAAAAATTAGATTTAGATTTTGTGAAAATTGAATTTGAACATTTACAAAATTTAGACTTTGTTTAAGTATTTTTTTTAGTTTTATAGAAAGTTAGATTTCATAAATTTTGTCATTTTCATTTTACAATTGCATTTGTATTTTACATTTTTACATTTTGTGCATTTATTTGCGGTACTTGCTAAATGTTTTAGATTAGTACATATTATGTAGTATAGATATTATTTTTACCTTTTTGATTGCTTTTTGTCAAGTAGAAATAGAATCCAATCAAGCCTTTTATAACAAAAAACAATAAAGTCATACTTGAGATTGTTATATCAATTCGATAAGACCGAGAGAAAACGAATGTACTAAAAACCAATTATTAGGCGTTTTTTAAGACGTTTTATAAAAAAATAGGGAAATGCAGAAATGCTCCCTGTGGTTTGCTCAAAAAGAAGGCGGCCTCCCCATCTTGGCGAAAGTGTATTTAACTGGTTGTGGTAATATTACACCCTTTAGGGAAAAAAACGTAAAAGCGGTAAGTATTAAACAAATGATTTAGGAAAATCAAATGTCAATGACCCAAAGGTGAAAGTTCGTTTCCCAAGGACGTATATGTGTGTGAATAATTCGTAAAGATTTTGGATTAATATTGAGAAAGAAAAGATGAGAAAAGAGAATGACGGATACGTTAAAATTACACTACGACGACAAAACGAAAAACCGTAAAAAGTGACAAAATAAGAATTAATTCTAAAAATTCCCAAAAAATTACAAAAAATAGATAAAAATAAAATAAGAGTTTACAAATGACCAAAACTTTTTCAAACCTTTTAATTAATTAAATATTGATTTTTAAATGCTAATTAAAGCCCTAAAAAACCAAATAATTAATAAAAAGCCCAAATAAAGAGTTTTCACTTTGTAAAACTTTAAAATGACTTAATTAAACTAAAATTTATTTTTATGAAATTTTAAACTAAAGAAAACTATTTTTAAATGATTAAAAACTATTAATATATTAAAATAATTCTAAAAATTAATAAAATGATGAGAAAATTAACCTAAGAGTTTTTAAAAATCCTAACTTAATGTATTTGACCTAGGAAAAATGTAAAAGTTACAAAAATATTAAAAACTAATTTTAGTAATAAAATAATATTAAAAATAGAAAAATTATAAAAATTTCTAAAAACTTGCAAACTAGTTCATTTTAACCTAAATAAAAAGAAAATGAAAGTGAAATTACCAAAATACCCCTAATGGGCCCCCAAATGGCCTAAAACAAAAACAGTCCAATGAAAATGGGCTTTTTGGCCCAATAAGATCAAACTTGACCAAATAAGCTGAAAATCACCAGTCTAGCTTAAAATTCAATTCTAAACACAAAAGTATGAACGCCCAAAAGCTGAAAGTGAGCTTATCACAGCTTAAATGCACAACAACTTATTCTTAATGGGCTTTTTGGCCCATTAAGCTATAAGCCAATGCTATAAGCTCTAACTTGACACACAACCTTCTTTTGAGATGGCTAAGATATCTGTGAAAAGAAATTTTGAAAAAGTACAACCAATAAGCCAGAAATAAGCAAAGTATAAATCCACTAAACGACAAAATAGTCGACTTAGAGTTTTAGACCACCTCGGGACTTGATTCAACTTGCAAAAGACTCTAAATGACTTAAATAAGCCAAATCAATCAAGAAAAGTTCAATAAGCAAAGCCAAATAAGCAGAATGAATTGATAAGCACTTATGTAAAAGTCAAACAAGTTGGTTTTCTAGTCAAACCTTAAAGTCAACCAACCAAATGCTCCAGAATGAACAAATGGGTCAAATGATGAACACCTATTACCAAATTGAAGTTGTTGCACGTTTAAATAAGCTAGAACAGCTTATTAATAAGCTAGAACAGCTTATTGATAAGCTAAACCAAAAATAACACTAGCAGTGGCTAGTAGCATCGGAAAGAAGTTCCCACTGCTTTGACTATTTGACCTTGGATTTTTGAGAGATTTACTTGGATTCAATGGATAACAAGGGTACACTTACAACCATTGAGTTGTAAGGAGTCATAAACAAGCAAGAAATCACAAAATTAGCCAGCCAAATGATACATTTTAAGCAAACAGTCCCCAGATATGACACATATATGCAAAATAAGCAATTATGAAGAAATAAGCAGATTAAGCAATAATAAGCCAACCAACCTGAACCATATGCATTCAAAAGCTATAATAAACTCCAATAAGAACAAATAAACTTGTTTCATACACTGATTCAAAGATTAGAGACAGATTCAAGCACAAACAGATTACTGATGAACAAAAATAATACCCAAACCCTTTTTGCTGAACTAAATGACCGCATATCCAATTTTAAAACCCTAAATCTTCTATTCAGGTTGTATTAACTTATATTTACCACTTGTTAACCCTAATCTAACCTTAGATCTAGGTGTCCCCAAAATTTCAGTCAAAAATAACAAGAACAATAGATTTTATGGCCTTTTTATGGATTATGGTGATAAGAACCTCAAAACTTGAAGGTAAGTAACCAAAAGCACAACATAAGCATGAACAAACAATAAACACCAAGTAACACCTACTCAAGTCAACCCAAACCTCAATATTTTAGTTAACCCAAACACCCCTTAAATCACTGATTTCTCAATTTTTCAAAGGGTTAGTGAGATTCAAACGACAAACCAAGATCAAATCAACTCAGTAACAACAAGTAACCACAAATAAACAAGATTAAACCATAAAAACATAGATTCGCAAACAAATACTCATATTCAATCATATAGCACAAAATATTCAGAAAAATGAAAAAGGGTTTAGAGATGGGTCCAAAACATACATCCATGCTTTGGGATGTGTGAGCTTAAGTGGTAGCAGAACAACCACTAGCTTCCTTGTACCTGCTAAGATCAACAAACACAAGGATGAACAAAATACAAATTATGACTGATTTTTGAAAACAAGGATTTTAAACCATAAAACCTTTCCTCAAAACTTAACAAACAGATAAATGGAAATCAGATCTTAGCTTATTAAACACCAAACTCTTATAAATACATAAAAGGAATTACAATTTTCATAAAATACCAACTTTATATTTATAAAAAGTAATTACAAAGATTTAAGCTAAAATCTGGAACAAAGGGCTAATCACAAGTTGAGGCTCCTTTTATAGACTACAATAGACGATTCTAGATGAAAAAATACATGAAAACCCTAGCTATGAAATCTTAGATATACCTTTGAGTCTTCTAGACGCGTTTGATGTTTGTGAGCTGTCCAAATGAATCCTAGACGTTCGTATTTGCTTTGGGGCCAAGTAAGGAGTGTAGAACGTTGATCTTGCCACGTGGCATTCCTTGGAGAGGAGGGTGTCACATGATTAGCTAATAGGTTGAATGGTGGGGACCATAGGGTAGTGGGATTGGTGATGTTAAGGTATGGAATGATTTGGTGTAAGGTGAATCACACGTGAGTAAGGGTAATTGAAAATTACCCTTTGTTTTAAGCTCAAATGTTACTGGGTTCATAAAGGTAAACAGTAACTCGTTTGATCCGATTTTAGTGGAAAGGTAAGTGTTTGGCGCGTGTTTATGTTTATAAACATTGAGAATGGCAATAGTAGTCCTTGTTCTTTGGGAAAATTATCAAAACACGTTTTTCACCCAACAAAACTCAATCCCTTTGTTAATAAAGTTTTAGAATTCACACTTTGGCCATAAAACTTTGGTATAAAGGTTTTAAGGACTTGTTTTGCCATTTTTGAATATTTCAAGGGCTGATCTTGGATATTTCTCATCTTTGAAGATCTTCATTGGATCTTTGACTTCATGAGGGACCATTGTTGACAATTTAGAATTGTTAAGGGACTAAACTTGCCAAATCTTTAAAGTTAAAGGACCTTTTTTCTAATTTTGACAAACTTAAGGGACCAAACTTGTAATTATGAATATACAAGGGTATTAAGTGTCATTTCTTCATAAATGACTGACCATTCTTGTACATCTTCAAGTCTTCAAAGTTTATTCTTTAAGAAATCCATAACTAGGGCCCGGTTCATTGTGCGGCTTCGTTTCTCGTGTTCGTTTTTCCTTGTTTCTTGTGATATTTTGTCTTTTTCATGATATCCATACCTAAAATACACCAGTAAACAAACACAAGCATATATATGGTATTTTGATGACATTTTATGCATTTAAATCCCGAAAAGAACGATGAGATCATGTATAAATGCCATCTCATCATTAACCTCCCCAACATTTGGTATAAGTAGGCATGCGGCCTCCCCAACCTCTAACACTGTTACCTTTGACTCATTTTCTTTGTTTGACTAAGGGCATGACCGTCATTTTAGTATTAAAATATTAATAAACCCATTTCTTTTTAGCCGAAACCCATTTTAACCAGGCCTACTACCCGATTGGGTAAAAACACCAGCTACGCTCTTTCGTCCCTATTATTAAAACGCTTCATTTTAACATGGGTTGGTTATAATTACAGAGTGGGGCAATTTATATACAAATGCAAACTAGAGATATGTGCTTGGAAAAAATTTAAATCACAACAAAACAAGAACAACACAATGTAAAAACAATTGACAATAATATTTTCTTAGCTACAAGATAACAAGAAGGGAAAGATCCGGACACACACATTCATATCTGCCAACATACAGCTAAACCAGATAAAGAAACATAACTAATATATGTTCTAGTAAAAATAGCAAATTTAAAGACGTACATTTTATAATCTCCTTCACTAGTGACGATGCTTGGTGTTCGCCTTGCATCCACTTTGTTCGAACCTCCACGTAGTCGTCGAGAACTGTGCTTAAATTAAACAGAGAAATTGTCATCACTATGACAATATGCCTTCTTAATCGTACACTTTGATTTATAAAAGCTACAGAATTGCCATTCTGACATGTTCCAATATGCACTTTTAAAAGATATGTTTGTCAAGTTATTGATGTTTGTTAAAATATATGAATTATGACTTAAAGACGAAATTAATCACTTTGGAAAATCGTAGTAAATTAAACGGGAGTTCAGGTTGGACCTTTCAAGCATATGAGCACTCTCTGATTCGAATGTACGGAGTTTAAGAAAGCTTAGTCGATAAACTATCCCAATGAAATATGGTAGAATGTGGTGTCTATCTTCAATACTCTTTTTCTGAGGTAAATAGACCAAGAACCCATCATCTTCAAATAACATTAAAATTGTTCCATCTTTTAATAAACCCTCTATAAGAGACACATGCCCATTCATCCAGCAATCTCGTAAATCCTGAATATTTTGCCTAATTATGACCTCTTTATGCCAAGATCTCTTTATCCCATATTCCTTCATCACACAAATCGTGAATACCCAATCTGAAGTATCACACTGACTTAAAAACCCATTTAAAACTCCCAAACTTTAGAGACGGATACGCTCTGTTTCTTCATAAGGAGGGGATGGAAGTAACTGAAATGTCTCTTTGTCAATATCAAAAGCACAAAGATTTTAACAATGGGGAAGAAAGGGGGTGGTGTTTTTACCAAATCGGGTAATAGGCCCTGTTAAAATGGACTTCGGGTAAAAAGAAATGGGTTTATTAATTTGTTAATACTAAAATGACGGCCATGCCCTTAGTCAAACAAAAAAAACGAGTCAAAGTTAATAGTGTTAGAGGTTGGGAGGCCGCCTTCCTACTTATACCAAATATTGGGGAGGTTAACTGCACTTTCGCCAAGATAGAGAGGCCGCCTACTTTTTGAGCAAACCACAGGGAGCATTTCTGCATTTCCCTAAAAAAAATTAAAAAATTTTGAAACCCTAAAATTGCATGTTGTATAATCTTTAGATAAATTGCATGATTAGCTGTTATGTCATGTATATTATGATTACGATCCGTAGAGATTTAATTCTTAAGTGATGTGGATGGATCCATGATGAACATGCATGTTTTTCATGGATCATTTAATTGTATGCGGTAATAGTTACGTAGTTGCTACTTGTTTTTTTATTCAATAAATCTAGAACTAGGGAAGACTTTTTATGAACATAAAAACCCTAGATTTTAAACTTATTGAATAAAAAAATTGTATGCATGTGGCTGTGTGATTTATTTATTGCACATATAAATTGTTATTCTGTGTAAACAAGGGTATTTTTTAAGAAAAATAATATAGACTAAATCATATTAAAAATGAAATTGTTTTGAGATCTAAATTACATTAAATTGCGTTGATTGACAATTTGCAATAATAATTAGAAAGGCCTGTTCAATTTGACAAACTATAAAGTGAGTATAACGCGTTGCTGGTCATGTACCCGACTAAGAAAGGAGGTTATGCCATTGTTGCTGACCAAATTCCCGGCTTGCCTGTGCGTCAAATTGGAATTACCTACGATTATTATTTTCACTTTACTTTAAGGTTGATTTACCACAAATTCACATCCGAAACACGATGAATAAGGTTATTGCTTTGTGATTAACCGTGTTCTAGAAAAAGTACGTTGTGAATTTTGTTGTGGGTAATTCTTAAATTGGTTTAACCAATGCCTCAACCATTATTTATGTATTTTAGTCTTGCCGAAAAGTTTACTAAATATTTATTAAACTTATGTTATGGAGATGTATGCATGCTTCTCCATACATTGATTTTGACATCAAATTTATACCCTTAAAATTTAAGTCGAATGCCTCTAATTGACGAACAATTGAAGTTACAATGTCGTCTTATGAGAATTCGCATGATTAGTTTTACATTCTTTAGATTAGACGACTTAATTAAGTTACTCAGTGAGATCTGTAAACTTAAGGCATTTAGAGGGGATGAAACATGTTTACAATGCAAGATGTTCTTTTGGCAATGTAATTCCCTAAAATGTCTAGAAATTGGAAATTGTTTGACAATAGATTGTTCGACAAGTCACTATGTTGAATACATTCGTTACTTGCAGATCAATTGATGTAATCGATTTATGTCAATATAGGTTCTAGTTTCAAGGAAATACTATGGTTAATTTATTTACTGGGGTAATTTTATTTTCTTGAAAGTATTATCGAAAATACTAATATTTGAACTTATTTCTGTAGAAATAGATCAACCCGACAACAACGCTTTAAGCGTGGCATTCAAAACAATTTTTAATCGTCGAGAACTTATTGGCCTAAACTTCAATGATTGGTATCGCTCCCTGAGAATTGTCTTGAGAGTAGCAGGTACTAATGATTACTTGTCCATGGTCGTACCGGTTGAACTTGTTGATGGGGCTTCCGAGGCCAAAAGGCTTATTTACAATCTGAAATTAAGAAGCACACTGATGTGGCTTGCTTAATGCTTGGGAAAATGTCACCTTCTCTTCAAAAGAAGTTTGAGATTTATCCTCCCATGCGCATGCTTTAAGAGCTCAAGGCAACGTTTGAGAAGCCTCAATTTGTGGAGATCTATGATTTAGTATATGCTTTGCACAAATGTAAGCAATCCCCTGGAAGACCCATAAGTGCACAGTATATGGAAATGAGAGGTTACATGGAACAGCTCATAGCACTTAGGAAACCCTATGACAATGATATGGTGATTAACTTAATCAATATGTGTGACAATCCTTCAATTTATGGTTGATATTTTATTCTCAAGTATTATTTAAAAACATTATTTTTAATGTTATAATATGAACTCACTTATTTTGTGAAGAAAATTTGATTTACATCTTGAAGTAGCATCGACTACGTCTAAACCGGTGGACACTAAGTTACGTGCTTACATTTACATATACCGTTTTTGGTGACAGTCTGACATTTCAGGAAATAAATTTATCTGTGAATATTATTTTGGAATTTTTAAATTTGTGTTGGTTCATAAACTCACAAATTTACGAGAAGAGATTAGGACTTACGTGCATAATTTAACGTCCTTTACGACTAAACCAGAAACCCTAGGTTTACGTATTTACGTTCTTAAACTCCATTTTTGATGAGACAATTTTTATTAGATTCGTTTTGTGCCGTTGATTCATAATTTATAAAAACGTTTTTCGTAGACCCGAGGGCACACAAATCGAGGAAACTAGAATCGAGGAGTACCTGTAAATTATTGGGGATGAGACAAGTTTACACTTGCCCACCCCCAATACATGTGGCATCCAAGCTTAGCCACCACACTTTGATGTGGCAAGTTTATATCAACTTTGGGACACTTGTCCCACAAGTCTTCCAAAGGTAACAGAACTAGCTAAAAACCACCAACTCAAACCATTTACACATTTGATACATGCAAAACAACTCCCATCTCTCTCTCTACTCCCTATGAACGTCCCATATCACCACCAACACCACCATAGATCAAAATTTACACCATAAATCTTGTGTTTAACTTGTACAAGATGATAACCCTTTGAAGACTTGTTGATTTGAGGTGATCTTAACATCTAAAAAGGAGATTTCATGAAGATCAAGGGCTGATTTATCAAGGAGTCTACATAGTCTTGGTGATCCTAGAAGTGGTGTTGATATCTCATAAGATTGGTTACCCAAAACCAAGTCTTGTTCATCCAAAATCTCATCATTTCATCACTTTGGTGGTATAGAGATTGTTCTTCCTATCCTTTTGTTATTTTGAATATGTAATCTTGTATTTTCTTTATTTATGTATATGTATATGATGATATATGATGATAAAAATATTGTGTGGGGATCATGTGTTGATAAACATGGTTAAAAAGATGGAAAACCATATGTAAAAAAGTTAAAATCTTGCTTAATTTAGTTGGCTGTATAAAAACAGTAAACAACCATATCTTAAACTGATAAAATGGTATGGAAAAATTAATATACAGTAAGTATTAAGTCTTGTACACATGTGAGAGTTTGCCATGCAATATAATCATTATAATGAGTGAGATATGGCCAAAACAAAATTGATGTAACAATCTGAATAGTCTGTTTTGTGAGGACTGTTAGGGACACTTAGACTTGGATTGAGCAGTAGCTAAAACTAAGTTATTTGTATAACATAATATGAAGTTTATGTCATCCAAATATGAGCTTCTATCTCCTTGTAGAACTCAAGATATGATAAAAATAGTGAAAGTGAAACTAAAAATCAGATTTGTGAAATTAAAGTATAATAGTATTATAATAGCACTCAAGTAAATAATATATAAAATGTAAATTTAAAACCCACTAACTTATATATTACATATAGTATGTACAATAATAATAAAATGAGACATTTTATAAAAATGGCAATTTGTTAAGTTTTATAAGTTATAAAACTATAAACATGAATTTTACGTCTTTTCGGCTAAAATCGATAAATTAACGTTTTCGTCAATTAAAACTTAGACGGTCGGACCCGTCTAATGTAAACTTTTTACAACTCATATACTGATGTATAAGTATATTTGATAATTAAAAACCGATAAAACCCGAGCTTTATAACATACGGACATTAACGGACCAAATTAGTTATTGGACTATTAATCCAACTTATTTGGCTAAACACTAATAAACTTGCTTATTGGGCTTAACCCACTTGGGCCCAACATGTTGTTAGAAATACGTTTTTTACGTATTTTAGAAGTATCGGTCACTCCACAATATTATTAATGTTGTAATAGCTCGTAGTTAATAGTTACTTATTTAGTTAAGTAAGAACCGGTCCATGGGCTTGTCATGGGCCGGCCCAAGTCCACATAAGACTTGGAAGTATAAATACCCCTTTCCTCCTTGGAAAGGGGTTGGTTGTTGTTCACTTTCTAGTTTCACTTAATAAACATCACATAGTTTTCTCTCACTTTCTCTCTCTAGTTTCTCTCTCTAGAAAACATCAACCCACTTCATAGATTCATAGGTTATCAAGATTCTACATTTGGTATCAGAGCTATGGGGTGATTTAAGTTACTGTTACCCAGCAAAAGTTCCGAACCAATAACTTCCGAACCAAAAAGTTCCGGATCAACCAAAGTTCCGGATCAAAAGTTCCGAACGAAAAGTTCCGGATCAACAAAAGTTCCGAACCAAAAGTTCCGAACGAAAAGTTCCGGATCAAGGAAAGTTCCGGATCAAGGAAGTTCCGAACCAAAAGTTCCGGATCAAGGAAAGTTTCGGATCAAGGAGAAAGTTCCGGATCAAGGAAAATTCCGGATCAAGGTAAAAGTTCCAGATCAAGGGAAAGTTCCGGATCAAGACTTCCGAACCAAAAGTTCCGAATCAAGGTATTCCAAGCCAAATCTTCCGAATCAAACTTCCGAATCAACAAAAAGTTCCGAATCAAGGGTTATTTTACTTGTTTTTTCGACGATTTTTTTAAGGATTTAATCTTGGTTTCTTACAACAAAAACTCAACACAATTCACAAGCTTTACTTCACTGCTCGATCAACCGATAATCTTTGTCTCTTTGAAGTGAACAAAATGAATCCGTATTCAGTAATGCCTCAGATGACATCACTTACGGATATTTCCGTCATTACGGGAACGGATAATCGCCCACCAATGCTCATCAAAGAAGTCTTTGAAGCATGGCAAGGCCGGATGATGTCTTACCTTAAGGGAAAACCGGTTTATGGGAGGCTTATGGTTAAGTCAATTTTAAATGGTCCACTTGACTATGGTACCATCGTGGTTAACAACGTGACTCGACCAAGGGAGTTTGAAGAACTTACACCAGCTCAACAACTTGTTGCCGATGCAGACGAAAAGGCTCTTCAAACCATTCTCCAAGCACTTCCACATGATATTTATCGAATGGTAAGTCAGTATACAGTGGCAAAGGATTTATGGGAACGTCTTAAGGTGTTGCTACAAGGTACGTCTCTCAACCAACAGGAAAGGGAATGTCAGTTGTATGAGCTGTTTGATAGATTCACGTACAACCCAGGGGAAACGCTTCACGATTATTACTTCAGATTCACCACACTCATGAATGATCTGAATGTATATAATCTCGTGATTGCTCCATTCCAGGTTAACACCAAATTCTTGAATACTTTACCTCAAGCTGAATGGGGTGAGTATATTACCGATGTTAAGTTAACCAGGGATTTGCATAAGTGCAATTTGGATCAACTATATGCTTTTCTTCAGCAACATGAGAAATATGTGATCATGCACCGTTCTCCACGAGGTATGTACCCTGATTCATTAGCTTTGATGGCGAATCAACCAAGCTTGTCACACAACAACACTCCTTATATCTTGGGACATCAAGCCTATCATCCATCACCTTACATGACACCAACCTTTCCCCAATACTCGATTCTACCACAACCACCCGCCTCACATCAGCAACAATATCGGTTCAATGCACCTTCACCACACTATGCTTCACAACATCACCCAGCAAGTATTGCACCTTATGCTCAATCTTCATATTCTTCCTATCAAGAGAATGCAGCATATCCAACAAGCTACCCTGATCAAATGAGTATTCCTTCTAGTGATTATGCAGCTCATCAAGACCAAGCAATGTACTGTGATGATGAGGAAGTCCCCATTCCTGTATTCAAACAAGGTACTGACCCAGTTGAAGTGTTAACCACTATGTCTGCTTATCTCACATGGACATTAAGCAAACGAGGATTTAGAGGATCAGCTCCTACCAACAATCAGTTGAGGAATTCATCCAATTCTCGCCAACAAGCTACTATTGAGAATGGCAGGGTAACGCTTCAACCTATTCAACCATATCAGGGGAGACCTAACACATCAACTACCAATGCTCGCAAGGTCAATCCTGCTCCAATGGTCAATCCTGCTCCACGGGCTAATTCCACAGGCAAGTTGAGAATGATTACATGCTACAACTGCAAGGAAGAAGGTCACATGTCCAGGGATTGTAAGAAACCCAAGAGGAGAAGGGATGGTCAATGGTTTGCAGAGAAGATTTATCTGGTGAATGCTCATGCACAAGGAAGGGAACTTGATGAAGAGGAGCTTGCATTTCTTGCTGATCCAGGGATTGCTGAACAAGACACTGTCACCACACAGAATGCAGCATACCAAGCAGATGACCTCGATGCGTATGACTCAGACTGTGATGAATTTCAATCTACAAAGGCTGCTCTCATGGCAACTATCTCCAGCTTAGGGCCAGAAAAGAGATCTGAGGTACTTATTAATACCACTGATAATACCACTGATGCTAGTATTCAACCACATCAAGCTATGCAAGAGCGTGCTGATTCGAATGAATCTTCGGTGGTGAGTCTTTCAAATGAGGAGACAATCAATGATAGTAATATCAATGTGCATCCCCAGACTTTGAGTGAATCACAACCGGTAGCCATTTCGCATTCGCATATTCCTGCTCAACAAGATTTGGTCATGGTTCCTGCTACATTACTTAGCCAAATGAATGCTGCACTCTTAGAAACCCTAGCTAAGAATAAGAATTTGTCTGATGAGCTTGCCTTAAACAACGAGAAAGTTCACACTTTGGAATTAGTGCCTTCGTCTAGTGTTCTAACAAATCCCGAATATGATCATTTTAGAAACAAACAAATGGGTCACTTGCAAGAAATCGAAACCTTAAGAGCAGATCTTTCTAAAGAACTTAGCGAAAAAGAGTTAGTGGTCACTAATTTTCAAAAACTTCAAACGGATTTTGATTTACTCGAGTCTAAGAAGAATGAAATGGAGATTAATGCTGCTAATAAGATTAGAAGTCTAGATTACTTGCTTTTAAGACAATACGCTGCTTCTCAACTAGTGCACTTATTTGATGCTTCCTTTAGAGAATTTAACTTATCACGTCAAAAAGGCCTTCCCCCTAACACAAAGTATGCAAAACAAGCTTTAAGACATAGTCCAAGACTTTATAATGCAACCCAATTAGGATTGGTCTTAGACCCGATTGTTATTTTCGATGATCGAACAAGTAAGGATCTAGTTGATGAGGATCGGTCATACAATTCTGCAAAATATCCCGAGTGTGATTATTTTAAAATGAATAAGGAGCTTGCTAAAACGGATTTTAGAATTCGCTTCCATATGGACAAAGATCTCATTACGGCACCAACCTACATGTTACATGAAGAAAACCCTAGTACATTTCCTACACTTGTCAATATGGAAGGTCCTAAGGAAATTCCAAAGGATCTTCCACCTATTAGCACTGTATGGTTAAACTTGCAAGAGATTAATCAATACTTTACTAATTTTGACAAGGTCATTTTGGAATGTACGACTTCAAATGGCCTAAACGCCGGAGAATGGGCTTTCGAACACATGAACGAGGTGTTTAAAAATGAGATCAATCCGTTTGTCGAAAGTCTAAAAGGAAGTTTTGCATCTCTTAAGGAAAATCTTGAATTTGAAATTGGAGAAGTTCAAAAAGTGTTTTATGAAATGGACACCGCTTACGAACTACAACTAATTGAAAAGGAAAAGATTTTATCTGAATATGACCGATTCTTGTCCGAAGTAATCTCGTGTGATGTGCTTACTACTGTAAATGTTAATTATTCGAATGAGCTTACATCCGCTATGATTAATTGTGATGCTGTGAATATTTGTGATGATGTGTGTGATCTCTCTGTAAATGTTGCTGATACTGTAAATGAGGTAGATAATCATTCTTGTCACGAATCTAACGCTGAGTTTTTAAAGCTACAAGATTCTTACAATTTACTTTCAAAACGCTTTAATCAACTAGAACAACATTGTATATCTTTAGAACTGAAACAACAAACTCAAAATGAGGATCTTTTGATAACAAATAGTTGTGAAAACGGTGTTGAGACGAGTGACAAGATGATTGCAATAGTTAAGGCATTAGAGGAAGAGATTATGAGATTGAAGAGAGATGCGTCATCAAATGAAACACTAAAATTGGAACTAGAGGCTGCAGAGTCTAAAAACCAGGTCTTAGAAATTAGACTTTCGTCTGTTCTAGGGGAGATGGATCGGACAAGACAGGGACTATCCGCTCTTTATGGTTCACTAGAAGAACGCTTCGCTTTTAATGCGGCACAGCAACAATCTTATGTTGAACAACTAAACCAAAAGTGTGAGGAAATCTCTGACTTAAACATCCTGCTCATTGACAAAAACATGGTTTTGGCCGAGTTAAAGGAGACACTTCTTCTCACCCGACAAGAATTTGTTGATAACTTAGCTACCGACTCTGCACCGTCCACTAGTGCTCCAACAACCAAGTCAGTAGTGCTTTATAAGAACCCGCTTCATAAGAGAAACCCGGTTACCTACGATGATTATATGAGGAATGCCATTAAGCATGTAGATCTTGTTAGGGATATTTTAGACGATCTTTATGCCTTAGATCCCTCAAGTAGCTACTATTATTCGGCTCATGAATATATTAAGCGAGTTCAATATTGCTTAGCATACTTGCAATACATAGGTAAACCAGGTTCTGCACTACTTACTAATAGGCCCATTGCTGTAACTCCATTAAATAAGACTCCAGGAGCAAAACCGTCACTGGCACCATCAAGTAAGGCACCTTTAAAATCTGTTGCTAATATTCCCACTTTGCCTTCTACAAGATTAAAAGAGACTACTAAGGCTAAAGGATCGCCACTCAAGAAAGATAAGATCAAGCCCTCCACTAGTAGTGCCAAAAAGAAGAAAGTAGAAGATCACCATAGGAATGTTAGTTCTGTTTTAAATAAGAAGAATCGTGTTAAGACTAAAAGCTCTGCGCCTGTGCAGCAGCCTAAACCATTTGTGAATTTTGATTTAAAATGTTGGAATTGTAATGAATGTATGTTTTCCCAACGTCATGATTTGTGTCTTATTGATCATGTGAATGAAATAAATGCCATTAGGAATGGTCTTGAATGGAAGCCAACGGGTAGAACTCGCGCCCAAGTTGGCTGGCAATGGCGTCCCACTGGTAGGACCTTTACATTAGATGGAAAAATGTGCCCTTTAACTAGGAATGCATCCATTGAGGTTAGGTCTGAGCGTCCTTTAGTTAGGCACACTCGCACTCAAGTATGGAAACAACGCCCTTTAATTAGGTCAGCTCCCACTATAGTGCCTATCAGTGAAGAAATACCACAGGATTTAAGCCAACTAGAATCTACACCACCAACTAGGAAGAAGAAGGCTAGGAAATCTAAGAAACCTAGAGTTAGCAAATCTAAGATTATTAAATCTGTACCTGCTAATAACAAGGAACACTCAGATTCCGATACCTCTACATTGTCTTCGTGTGGTGATATTTTCAGGTGGTCCAAATCATCCTCTGGTATTTGGATTCCGGTTGTTCAAAGCATATGACCGGAGATCGCTCGATGCTCCGAAATTTCGTCAGCAAGTTTCTTGGTACGGTTAAATTCGGTAATGATCATATAGCAAAGATAATGGGGTATGGTGAATATCAGATTGGAAATGTTACGATTTCAAGGGTATACTATGTAGAAGGTCTTGGTCATAACTTATTTTCAGTAGGACAGTTTTGTGATTCCAACCTAGAGGTTGCTTTTCGACAACACACTTGTTTCATCCGCAACTTGGAAGGAAAAGATTTGTTGAAGGGATCTCGTGGTGCAAATCTTTATACGTTGTCCCTACAAGACATGATGGCCGCCTCTCTAGTATGTCTTCTCTCTAAAGCATCTAAGACCAAGTCATGGTTATGGCATCGCAGATTATCTCATCTTAATTTTGATGCTATCAATCATCTGGCTAAAAACGAATTAGTTCGTGGTCTTCCAAAGCGCAAATTTCACAAGGATCATTTATGTTATGCGTGTTCAAGGGGGAAAAGTACCAAGAAATCATATAAGCCCAAAGCTGAAGACACCAATCAAGAAAAACTTCATCTTTTGCATATGGATCTTTGTGGGCCAATGAGAACTGAAAGTATGAGCGGTAAGAAATTCATTCTGGTTATTGTGGATGATTTCTCCAGGTTTACATGGGTTAGATTTCTACGTACAAAGGATGAAGCACCGACGGCTATCATCACTTTTCTGAAATTCATTCAGGTATGTTTGAATACTACTGTCCGCCGTATTCGTACAGATAATGGAACAGAGTTCGTCAACCAGACTCTTCGTGATTACTATGAAGGAGTTGGTATCTCACATGAAACATCCGCTGCACGCACTCCACAACAAAACGGTGTCGTTGAAAGACGGAATCGTACGCTTATGGAAGCTGCTAGGACTATGCTCATTTATGCGAACGCTCCATTGTTCTTGTGGGCAGAAGCTATATCTACTGCATGTTTCACCCAAAACCGTTCTATCATTCGGAAACGCCATGGAAAAACACCTTACGAGCTTCTACATGACCGTCAACCCGATGTCTCATTTTTTCATGTGTTTGGTGCTCTTTGTTATCCAAACATTAATAGTGAGAACTTGGGCAAGCTTCAACCGAAAGCCGATATAGGTATTTTCATTGGTTACTCACCCTCCAAGAAAGCATACCGAATTTACAACCGTCGTCTTGGTAAGATTGTAGAAACTATGGACTCAGATTTCGATGAGCTGACAGCGATGGCTTCTGAGCAACACAGCTCTGAACCCGCGCTTCATGAGATGGGAACCGGTGCTATTAGTTCCGGATTAGTTCCCAATAATCCTACTTCTACATCATTTTACCACCAACAAGGCCCGAGTGGGATAAACTGTTTCAACCGTTGTTTGATGAATTCTTCGATCCCCCGACTGATGAAGTTCCAGCACCTGTAGTGATCGCTCCAATCCCTGAAGTGGTTGCTCAAGCTAATGAACCTTTATCTAATACATCTTCAATTAACATTGAACCGGATGCACCTTTACCAAGTGATTCTCAAACTACACCTGAATCATCACCCCTACTTATGCCTAATGATGTGGAAGAGGATTCTACTGATCACGATTTGGAATATGCTCACTTAAAAGAGCTTCCTTTCTTTGGTATACCGTTCCCTGAAAACCCTTCAGCCGCGTCTACCTCAGAAGAAGCTCCTTCTATTGTTCACTCCAGACCACCTAGGATTGAAAATCATAGCACCAAATGGACAAAAGATCACCCAATTAGGAATGTCATTGGAGATCTAGATCGACCAGTCTCTACACGCCATCAATTACAAGAGAGTGCACTCTATTGCTACTTTGATGCATTTCTCTCCGAAGTTGAACCTAAAAATTGGCAGCAGGCTATGACTCAATCATCTTGGATTGAAGCTATGCAGGAGGAACTAAATGAATTCCAACGACTTGAAGTATGGGAATTAGTTCCTCTCCCTGACAAGGTTAACATCCTTACCTTGATATGGGTTTATAAGGTTAAACTTGATGAGATGGGTGCGGTATTGAAGAATAAGGCTAGATTGGTTGCTAGAGGATATAAACAAGCCTTGGGTATAGACTTTGAAGAATCTTTTTCTCCTTTGGCAAGATTGGAGGCTATTAGACTATTCCTTGCGTATGCTGCTCATATGAATATGATCGTCTATCAAATGGATGTGAAGACGGCATTTTTGAACGGTGAACTAAGGGAAGAGGTCTATGTTCGTCAGCCAGATGGGTTCGTTAGCACGGAGTTTCCTAATCATGTGTAAAAGCTTAAGAAGGCTCTCTATGGGTTGAAACAAGCTCCACGCGCGTGGTATGATCTCCTGTCAACATATCTCATTTCAGAAGGCTTCTCCAAAGGCAAGGTGGACCCCACTCTATTCACTCTCAAGGAAGACAACGACATGATTTTGGTACAAATTTATGTTGATGATATAATATTTGCTGCCACTAACATAGAATTGTCACAACGCTTTGAGAAGATAATGTCCATACGCTTTCAGATGTCAATGATGGGAAAAATCTTATTTTTCTTAGGATTACAGATTTCTCAAAATCCCAGAGGCATCTTTATTAATCAATCCAAATATGCTCTAGAATCGTTAAAGAAATATAACTTTGATAATTGTGACCCCGTGGACACTCCAATGGTGGAGAAATCCAAGTTAGATGAAGATAGGAATGGGACTATTGTCGATCCAAAACTTTACCGTGGGATGATCGGCACCCTTCTCTATCTGACTGCTAGCAGGCCTGATTTGCAATTTGCTGTATGCATGTGTGCCCGGTATCAGGCTCGGCCTACCGAAAAGCATCTGCATGTTGTGAAAAGGATCTTTCGGTATCTAAAAGGAACACTTCATCGTGGTCTATGATATCCGAAAGATTCCTCTATTGCTTTAATATCATACGCAGATGCCGATCATGCTGGATGTCAAGACACGAGGCGTAGAACTTCTGGATCTGTGCAACTCCTTGGATATAGATTGATCAGTTGGTCTTCAAAAAGGCAGAAAAGCGCTGCAATTTCTAGCACGGAGGCTGAATACATCGCCATGTCCGGTTGTTGTGCTCAAGTCCTTTGGATGAGATCACAATTAACTGACTACGGTTTGAGATTTAACAAAATCCCGATGTATTGTGACAACAAGAGCGCCATTGCCCTTTGCTGTAACTATGTTCAACACTCCTGGGCCAAGCACATAGACATTCGCTACCATTTCATTAAGGAGCAGGTGGAGAACGGAGTGATCGAGCTGTATTTTGTCACTGCTGAGTACCAGCTGGCGGACATGTTCACCAAAGCCTTAGATCGAGGACGAATCGAGTTTTTGATCGACAAGCTTGGCATGAAATCATTCACTCCAGCGACTCTCAAAGAGTTGGCAGAAGAATCAGCTGAATAGTCATGGTAAACTATTCAGAGTATCCTTTGTTCGTGATCATGTATATTATTGTAAATACATAAACCACAAAAGAAAAATACAAAAATATAAAACCAAGAAAAACCATAAAAAATATAAAACCTACAAAAACCATAAAAATTATAAAATCAAGAAAAACCAAAAATATTTTTCGTTTTTAAATCGGGCATGTCTTTTAGTACGGTAATATTTACGGCCTTAGAAATGTCGATCAATATTGACACGGTGCCATAAATAGAGTCCGTATAAAAGTTGTACATTTTTAAAACATGCCCATTATGGCTTGTAGTTATTTTAGACTACAACCCGGTTTTCATATTAAAGTCACGTATTTCCTTGGAAAACGTTGGCTCAGAACGGGAATTAATTTTCTCGGGCATGATTTACAAGCCAAATCATGCAAAGGGATCAAGTTTACTTTACAACTTGGTCTAACACGAATCAATCTTTTTCAAAACATCAATTGGAAAGGCTTTCATCAGTATTTGACTCTTTAAACAATGACTATAGCTCTTTAAATAGAAAACGGGTCATCGTTTAAGGGGGATAAAATATTAAATCATTTTCGTCATAAACGATTTTTCAAAAGTGTTTGTGGAAAATTAATTGGCTAAATGGTTTATGAGTAGTCTTGCTTTTGAATAAATCTTTCATGGGGGACGGTTTGTGGACTTCCGAATGAAGGAAGTTCCGAATGAAGAACTTCCGAATGAAGAAGTTCCGAATGAAGAAGTTCCGAATGAGGAAGTTCCGACTTCCGAATGAAGGACTTCCGAATGAAGAAGTTCCGAATGAAGGACTTCCGAATGAAGAGTTCCGAATGAAGGACTTCCGAATAAAGAGTTCCGGATGAAGAGTTCCGAATGAAGAGTTCCGGATGAAAAGTTCCGAATGAAGGATTGTTCCGAATGAAAGATTCGTTGGTGGTAGACCATATGGAGTGCACCACAAGTTACTGCAACGATCCATCTAATGGGTCGTACATTTCAGGTCCACTTTATATTGGTTTTCAATTGTGAATATGTATATTTTTGAATATTGTGCTTGTACGGCTTGATGTAGTGTTAAAGTATGATAATTTTTCAAGAATTTCTCACGAGATTCTAAATCTTTCAAAATATATCATACTAAAGCACTACAACTATCCCTTATTAACTTAAGGGGGAGCATGAACATGTTCTATGGCCTAACATCGATTTCATTTTTACCCAAAGACCGGTTAATCCATTCAATATCCCAAATATTAATGGTTAACATTTTGGATAAGGGGAGAAAATGGGATTAAGGAGACTTAAGTGATACTTGGCTAAAAGATGAAAAAGATTTAACGATAATCCAACTTAATATGTGTAAAGCACGTGTTAAGGGGGAGCGTTTTTGATGATCAAAAACACCTAAGGTACAAAACTTTTGATTTCAATATCACAAGTACTTTAGGTGATTTTCAATGATTTTTTCATGGTGGCAATTCCATCCCAAAACACGCTTAATTCACGACGATTGTGGTGACAAAAGGGTGGTAGGAATAGGTCTAGTCCAATGATTCATCAGAGCCGATGGAATCTTCCCAAGGACAATTCCCTAGATAGAATTAGAAGTCCTAGGAAAGATGGAGAAAGAATGTGAACGTAGCTGAATGCCGACCAAGTACTTAAGCTAGCACTGGAACAATCACAACAAGGTGCTAGTGATGACGTATTGGTAAGCATTGAAGGGGTTGAAGAATGAAAAAGAATTGTAAAGATAAAGGGTGTAAAGAAAGAAGCCCTCCTTACAACTTTAGGCAGAAACCGGGTCAATACATATGCTATTGAGGTCATTTTTGCTAATGATTCTCGGTATTGAAGAAAGACATCATGGACCCAGTGATGCAATGCACAACCCTTCCCAGCTAACTCAAATATCTCTTAAAAGGTATTTGTTTTAATCACACGGAGATCAACACGTTATCTATTGGTTTATTCACTCCGAAGAGACTGGTATTGAAAAGGTGGCACTCCTCTCCAGCCATCGCTCACTAAATCAAAACGCACTATCGAGTCTAGAGCCAAGAGATCATCAAAAGTCTCATTAGGACACTATCCATTTATTCCTTGCTTTATCACACACTGTGAAAAGTAAGAGATTTTCATGAGTCCTACGCAGTATTCCTGTAATATTTCCAGAACATCCGAGTAATATGCAAGTATTACAATGAAGATGGAAATCCTGCTTGAGCCAACATCAAACAAGCTCATGGTAGGTTACACGTGCGGTTCTTTTAGAACCAATCTTGTGAAAAACTGGAAAGAAACGGTGGTTTAATTCTTAATTGAACTTAAACTCGTTCCAGGCCTCTACGCATTATCATATGATCTTGCCAGAACACTCAGAGTGACTCTTTATTGATCACAGTGACGAGTGGAAATCCTTCTAGTGTTAACATCAAACAGCACTTGGTAGGTGACGTGTAAGATTCTTTATGAATTGAGCTCGTGACAACTGGAAAGCAACGATGGTGAAAATCTTAATTGAAATTCACTTGTTCCAGGTTCCATGAATTGACGGCTTCAAATCACAAGGATAATTTATCCAAGTGATTCACTCTTTATGTTCTCAGTCAGCTCTGGACGGTCGAATAAAGAGAACGGGTTTACCCGCGAAATCCTGTCAGGAAGTTACTTAATTGAAACTATCCGTCACGGGTACGATATCTAATATCGTCCAACGGTCTTCACCGACCGGAGGTAAAATGCTACCGAATTAGAATAAAATGTTCAAAGCCATTTTATTCGTGTCGTTGTTGTGTACCTGTTAAAGATGGTGGCGTTGCTGTGTACCTGTTGAAGACGGTGGTGTTGCTGTGTACCAGTTAAAGACGGTGGTGTTGCGGTGTACCTGTAGAAGTCGTTCCCACATGCTTATGTTTTTCTGCATCAAAGTTCAGCTAAAAATTCAAGAAAGTACAAGATGAAGTCTTCCGCTGTACCAAACTCTGAAGCTTTCGAGAATTCAACAAAAAGACATAAGTGTGTGGAACATGGAGTCACGAGGAGGCAAGTTTCACAAGAAGGCAAATATCGCACGTGAAAGGCCAAAAGAACAATGCTCTCAAGCCAAAGCCTAAAAGATCAATAAATATATTCACAACAAAAAGAAAAAGAAGAAAAGACTACGAGCTAAAGAACGAAGACTTAGTATAGTATGCTAGGTTTAGAACTTTGTAACGTGGAGTGACCTCCCTTAGGGGGAGATTGTTAGAAATACGTTTTTTACGTATTTTAGAAGTATCGGTCACTCCACAATATTATTAATGTTGTAATAGCTCGTAGTTAATAGTTACTTATTTAGTTAAGTAAGAACCGGTCCATGGGCTTGTCATTGGCCGGCCCAAGTCCACATAAGACTTGGAAGTATAAATACCCCTTTCCTCCTTGGAAAGGGGTTGGTTGTTGTTCACTTTCTAGTTTCACTTAATAAACATCACATAGTTTTCTCTCACTTTCTCTCTCTAGTTTCTCTCTCTAGAAAACATCAACCCACTTCATAGATTCATAGGTTATCAAGATTCTACACATGTAAGCATAAGAATGATGTGAAAATTATAAGATGGACTAATATAAGGTAATGGGCCTATAATTGGCTTATTGGGCCTTGACAAGTAAAGAAGTTAAACTAGTGAAACTAGTATGAAAATTTACCAACACATGACACTATAATGAGTAAATAAAGATGTACAATCCCACTTGGTCATCATCATATTTATAAAATCATCATATATATACATAGACATTGCTTTTATAAAGTCATTGGACAAGAGTCTAAGACGAGTATTATTTGTCTAGGTTTCCGTGATTGAAGCACGTACCGTACATCCGAATCAACGATAACCCGCCTTCCCACATCAACGTGAGTTCATAGCCTCGCACTCTTTTAAAATGTTTTTATGAAATGTTTTATAAACCCGCGAGGGAGATAACATGTTAGTTTTGATAAAATAGGACACCATTTGTCCCGATTGTTTGTTTATTGATTTGGACCCGAATGATTGTATGACCCGATAAATGATTATATGACCCGATGTATGAAGTAAAATGGATTATTAAAGTTAGGTTATGTCACTAAAAGTTCCATTAGCATGAATTGTGAACTACCGGGATTTGGTAGACGCTTATGCATATAATAGTACTATTTGGGGACAATCACCCCAGTTCGCGCCTTGACGGTTGATCCCCGTCGGGCCACATTGATTGGTTAGCGAATTTATGTATGAGAAGATTTACACAAGCGTGGTTATAGTGACGACACGCTAATTTAGATGGGCAAATTGATTTTCGGGCTAGCTACCCGTTGTTTGTTGTAGTAAGGTAACAATGTCATGCGGCTTATAATAATCCAAATAACGAAATACTGCTATACGCACTGAATTACAATGGATTGCCTGACTAGCAATACGGGGACTTATTATTGATTTTATGTTCGTGTTTTGGTTTTACATAACCATATTCATATAACGGTTTTTATTTAACTTTATACTACGTTATAAAACGTATTGTATGATTTTTTTACGACATTGGTTCGTATAATGATTTTGAAGGCAAAAGCCTATATTATGATTTTTGATAAGGATTTGTATAAAATGACTTTGGCTATTTTATGGCCTATTACAAAGATTTGTACAAAATGATTTCGATAATAATTTTATACCGATGTTATATTGATGGATTTTATTAAACTCTATGAATTCACTCGGCGTTATCCCTGACCTTTTCTTTTAACATGTTTTATCTCAGGTACTTGAAGGTAATTCTCGGGAAGACAACAAGAATTCATGGCCCGCATCTAAATAATAATTTCCATTCAAATTATTTTTTAAAACCTGTATGAAATACAATGACTTGGGACCTATGTAAATTTGATATTCAGGAATGGAAAACACTTTATTATTAAACGACGCGATTTTTAAGCGTTGTCTATGATGTGAGTAATGTGCTATCCCGTAACACCAACGAGTCTTCCGCTGTATTGAATTGTGTATATTTGGGGGTGTTACAGTTTGGTTCCAGAGCTCTCGTTATAGAGAACGAAAGATTTTTAAACCTAAGGTTTTGAATAAAACATTTCAAAATCTTTTAACTATAAACATTTTTCTCAAAATGTCTAAAAATCTTTTGACTATAACGGTGCCGAAGAATTTCCGAGTTACCGACAAGGCCAGACTGAGAAGTGTTATTTTAATATATATATATAACTTGGATTATATATATGATGTAATTTGATTACATGATTGTTTGATGATTATTTTAATATTTATACGAGGTATTTATACGACGTAGATTGTCACAAGAAACCCTAAATCCCCTAGTAAATTAATCTAAGCTATTCCAGTAGGAAATCTAGCTATTCCAGATCTAAACCAAGTTGTGGATATTTATGATCCCAAAAAAATCGTTGATATTCGTAGACATGTGGATATTAGTTGATTGTGATATTAAAGAAGAATTGGCGAGATTAAATCTTGTTGGGTCAAAAAGCTGATGTGGCAGAAACTCAAAAACGAAGAAAACATGAAGAAATTGTCCAAGCGTTGTCAAGAGTTAATCAAGCGTTGACATGTACAATTTAGGCGTTGATAGCTCAAGAGTTGTCATGTACAATGTAAGCATTGTTACATGTAATTCAAGCATTGACAAAACGTAGACAAAGAAGCTTATGGAAGCTTCTATTTAGATAAACATGCAAAAGATATTCTGCATAAGTTTATTTAAATAGAAGATTTACTTGTTTATTCATCATTATCTCTTGTAGACCCTAATCCTTACACTATAAAAGGAACCAAGGGTCATAGGTTTTATTCATTCAATTCATTCACAATGTAAACCTAAAGTGTGTGTCGACTAGACGTGGGATTCAATGTATACACGTCTAATGATTGTTGATTATCAATATAATTAGCAATCCAATTGTTTTAATTCATGTTTTGTGCCTAAACACCTTGTTAATGATTGTTGTTCTAATTCCGCTTTGATTTGTTAATCATATGAACAATGATCATTCCTAGTAGCTTAAAAGATCCGGAAACCAAGGTTTCCACAATTGGTATCAGAGCCTCGTGGCTCGTGATGCTAGGACCAACAAGGTGTTCGTGTATGGTAAAAAGAAGAAAAATCCGTCTAGGGTTTTTCTGGACGTTTTTGTGTGCGCAGCAGTATTCAGAAGGTCATAACTTTTGATTGAACCGTTGGATCGTCACGAAATTTTATATGTGTGTTCTACATACATAGATCTAAACATCCACCAGAGGGATTGTCGAGTTTTATCCCCAGGCAAAAGTTATTAAGCGTCGAAGTTGGCAGCATAGGTGATTTTCAGTTTTTCAAGCTTTCTCATAAAATCATGATTAGGGTTTCTTTAAACCCTAAATCAATTTAAAAACAGAAAAAAATTGAAGATTGGAGGGATATAGCAGCAAGAAAAAGAACACATGAAGGAAGCATATGATGGAATATGTGTTCTTCGATTCCAGTCACGTAATGACATGCGGATCTTCGGGAGTTGCTGTTTTAGACGTGAATCATGGCTGTAACAATGGTTAGATCGTTAGTAGCACTGTTTGATATTGAAGTGTTCACACGATTCCAAGAATTCTATTGGTGGACAATTTTGCGTTCACATGATTGAAGAAGCATTCACACGATCTAAGCCCTAATATTATGTTACTCTACATGCTAGTCCATGGTAAAATCACGTGAGGTTATTTGAGTCGCTTGATTCTGATTAGAGGAAAAACTTTGTGTTCACACGGTATGGAAACTATGATTGGTTAAGCATTTGAGACATTCACACGGTCAAAGGAACAAAACAAGAGATGTTACAATGTATTCACACGGTTAAGAGATTGTGATTGGATGATACGAGTCAACATGCGAAGAACGTGGCTTCTATTTTAAGACATGAATCTTTTAAATGATTACTTAGAAAAGATTTATTCTTATCTTTGTAATGTAAACGTTGACAAGAAAGAGTGAACGCAACAGAGTATTGGTTTGACGCTGAAAAGAATGGACGCTGACAAAGTATGGTATTGACGCTGACAAGGGCTGAATGGACGTTGATAGAAGGAAGTGTAACGCTGACAGAATAAGTCAACGCTGATAGCGTTGACAGTGTCGTCCGAGATATGTGTTTCAAACGCTGATACGTGTTGTCCGATATCAGGCAATACACATGGAAGGATATTGGACAAGAAGGATCTCAGGTAACACAAGGTTTGCTGCTGTTTGAGAAAATTGGACGTTTTAAGCACACAAAAAGGAGGAAAATACACACAAAGGTACATGGAATCTCCGTTTTAATTTAGAATATCATGGTGATATTTATGGCTCGGATATTTTTAAAATGGATTATTGATCTTAAAGCAAGTTAGCAATTATTTGTGGGAATTTGATGGATATTTAAACTATGTAATCGGGATAGCCTTGTGAAAGAGTTATCCATCCAAATACTTTTACATATGGTATGAAGATGTGATTCCATTAAAATCATCATGAAAAGATGTTGACTTAAGGGGAAGAATTCTTATGGTAAGTTTGATGATTGAAAAAGATTTTCGCGAGTTTGTGTTCTATCATATCTTAAAGTCGTGGACTCTCAACCATAGACTTTAAAGGTAACTTGTTCGTGCTTTACATGATTGGTGATGAAGACTTGTCATAACACTTGAAGGAGTTACATTATCGTGCTCAGTGTCTCACAAAGGATGAGAATATTGACAAGGGATCGAGGTCTACTTATACCCTCCTCTATAAGTTCTTAGTCACATGGATAGTACAAGACATGGAACACAAGGTTGGGTTACTCTACTTCTACATCAAGAATACTTTATTTATTTTTCTTCAAGATCATTACACAGAGTCTACATTTGGAGAATCTTCAAAGATTGCAACATTGTTTACTTTTCTGTTGATGTGACAAAAAGGGGAAGAAATACGTGTTACACTTGAGGGGAAGCAACTTGAAGATCATGTACAACTTACAAGAGATACACATAGAGTTTTGCCACCATCAACTAGGGGAAGATTGTTGGGTCAAAAAGTTGATGTGGCAGAAACTCAAAAACGAAGAAAACATGAATAAATTGTCCAAGCGTTGTCAAGAGTTAATCAATGACATGTACCATTTAGGCATTGATAGCTCAAGAGTTGTCATGTACAATGTAAGCATTGTTACATGTAATTCAAGCATTGACAAAACGTAGACAAAGAATCTTATGGAAGCTTCTATTTAGATAAACATGCAAAAGATATTATGCATAAGTTTATTTAAATAGAAGATTTACTTGTTTATTCATCATTATCTCTTGTAAACCCTAATCCTTACGCTATAAAAGGAACCAAGGGTCATAGGTTTTATTCATTCAATTCATTCACAATGTAAACCTAAAGTGTGTGTCGACTAGACGTGGGATTCAATGTATACACGTCTAGTGATTGTTGATTATTAATATAATTAGCAATCCAATTGTTTTAATTCATGTTTTGTGCCTAAACACCTTGTTAATGATTGTTGTTCTAATTCCGCTTTGATTTGTTAATCATATGAACAATGATCATTCCTAGTAGCTTAAAAGATCCGGAAACCAAGGTTTCCACAAATCTGATATCGATGTCATGACGATCTTTCCTTATAGAGTGGAGTTTGACAAAACGTTACCACCTAGAAAGATGTCATCTGATTCGTTGTCACCCAATTCTTAAATTTGAAATCGAAACGGTGAATTTTGCACTTGAGGCTGTCACTGGAACCATTACCCAAAAGCCTCATGCCACTAGTACTTTTCTGAGAAGTCTAATTGATTGCGTGAGTCATTTCATACTAGTGACTCATTTGATAATTGTTGTTGTAAGAGCTAAAGAATTGGAAATTAAGTGTTGATCATATCGAGCTTTTATTGCCCTTTTATGGTTTAAGAATAAGGATGAAAGTATTGGAGAATGAGGTAGGATGTTGCATTGAGTATAAGTTGGTTGAAACTTAAATAAAGTAAAATTTAACCGGTATGTAATATGATATTGATAAGAGGAAGTCGTTAAGTTCTGTGATTGAATGATAAGGTTTTAATTGATTGCTGGTTCGTGTTAAGGGTTGTACCTAGGCCATTGTCCACTAACGAGGATGCCCAGTGTCCAAGAAATAAATTGAAGAAATCTTCTTCTGAATTGGGACCGATGGATCTTCCGGAACAGGTGGGACACCTAATAACTCTTGTAGATTAGTATTCATTGTGGTATCTTTTAAAAATCCATAACTTAACTGAGACAACAGTTGGTAGGATGAGTTCTTGGAATTGTATGACATAGTGACACATAATGTGTTACGGTACAATTTTGACTTGTTTGTGATTAATGAAAAGACTACCATTGATTGATAAATTCTACATGTATCGATGTTATCTATCCTTTATTGCTTCATCCTAATGTTCGCATTAGTGATGCAACCATTGAACAAGTACTCATCTTGAATTGAGTTACGTTGTGGATTATTCTTTTTGAGCGCCAGCAGGTCATGAACCTCATGATTAATTGGCTAAGCTCATTTCCTATTATATTGTAGTTAGTTCTTGGTAAACAACTCTTCATCACTCTTTTGCAGATCACTCATTGTTTTTATAAGTTAAAACAGTATCCCTTGAGAAAAATTGAATTTTCATCACCATATGGATTATTCAAAGTGAGATATATAAGTAATCGTTATCGAAATAAAGTTGTTTATGAAACACTTTGGAAAACTTAATTGTTTCCATAACAAAGAACATCTTTCTAAATTCATTTTGATTTTTATTTCATGATTAAGCATGAATATACATATTTTAAATATGATGACAAAGTTTTGACGAACTGAGTATTGCATCGTTAATCTTAACATTGTATATAGTTGCGCGCCTACATACAATTTGGAATGGACCATGCAAGACTGATTAGTAGTCACCATAAAACTGAGTAATAAACACTACATTTTCTTTAAAGATTGTGAAAGATTAAGTTTTATGAGATCTTCAAAAAGGGAAAAATAGGGACATAGTGTTAGGGACACCTACATATGTGCCTGTAGCATCTATTCTTCTGAGTCGAATTTACTCATATGTGGAAATTGTCTTATTTGACAATTGACAATTCTATCTTGTCCAATTCTCCCATAGTGAGATTCTTAGGAAAAGTATCTGATTACCGAGTGTTGATACCCGACTGGATGTATCGACGTTCCTATCATTTCTTTTGATTTGATTTCATTTGAATGACCTGGGTAACGATCCGAGGAGCTTTCGAATGCGTACTCAAATTATGAAAACATGGGATATATTCATATTCGTTAAATGTTTTCGTCTGTATCTGATTTGAAATTTCTCTCCCGTAGATTATGCGTTGACCTTACTCTTTTAAGGTTAGTTATGTCTCCAGATATCCTTGAACTTGCGAAGGATTATGAGTTATTATTAGTCTTTTGAGGAATTCACATCTTATCGACGACAATGAAACTGGAAAGTTAATAGTGCTAGTAGAATGGATTGATTAATTATGACATGATGACATTGTCTTAATTGATGGGAACTCGAGTAGAATTCCCCTAAAATGATAAGATGTTGATTATCAAAAGTGATCTAAATAATTCTTGATGGATGAACATATCCTGCATTTAGACTTGAAATTATACCGTGAATGGTTGTGAATTAGTCATAGATATTATAATCTAGAAAGAACTTAAAGTAAATTTATTAAAAAGATGTTTATGTTATCTAAAACTTTAGGAGGTATTTGTTGGTGAATTACCTAGACTTTCGCCATTAAGGCAAGTTGAAATTGGTATTGATTATATTCCCGGTGTTGCACCTGTGGCATGTGCACTGTACGTCAGCACCATCTGAATTAAAAGAATTACCTACAACTGAGAGAGTTGTCGGGGAAAGCTCTTATTCTACCAAGCTCGTTATTATGAAGAGCTATGGTGTTATCATTCCTTATATTTGTTGAATTACCGTGAACTAGGTAAATTGATGATCAAAATCTATATCCACTAACCAAGATGATAGATTGTTCGATCATTTACAAGGTTCTAGCGTATATTCAGGAATTTGATCCACGGCATGTTTATCATCAACTTCGCGTCCGCGAAAAAGATTATCTATTTCAAATCACTACATCCAGAACTTGTAATAAACATTATGAGTTTCATGTGATGTCGCTTGGATTGACCAATGCACATGTAGTATTCATAAATCTGGTGAATCGCGTGTGTAGGCTGTAATTTGATAAATTCATGCTTGTGATCACTAAGGACCATTTGTTTGTTTCTAAGAATAAGAATAAGTTAATAATAATTTGTAAACGGCCCTGAATTGGCCGAGTAGTGAAAACCTATACCTTGAGTATTTAACATGTGAATAAAGACTTAATCCTTTAAATTATTTGATTGTGTGATTAATAGATAATGGAATCTATATTGACTTTTCAAAGATTAGAGCCATTAAGGCTTAGGGATTTTACCAAAAATAAAGTGCAAATATGTTTTGACAAATATTTTATCAAACAGAACTTTTGAGGGATTATTCCCTTATACCCAAATCATTTAACTAAACTCCTTTTTAGGGGTAAATGTTTGTGTATACCTTAAGACAACCTAAAGAGGAATTGAGGAAACTATTTGAACCATGACTTGAAATTTGAAATGGCAATTTTTGCTTTTTAACTAAGAAAATTTTGACCAAAGTGTAACCAAAGATTTTTCGAACATTTACGGATCTTAATAATTATTTTTGATAAATCAACAAAAATCGTGTTAATTAAATTCGAATTTATTTTTGAACATTTTCATATAATTGGTCGAACTAAGAAATTTAAATGTTTTACGTTTACGTTTCATAAAAATTGAAAATTTATTATTTAATTACTTGAATTATTTATCGACGCTTTAAACGTCGGATTGAGCAAAACTGATAAGAAAAATAATAGTTGAGATGAGACTAAAACTTAGAAAATATGGAAAGAATTTTTGAATAAATACGGTCCTGATAATTATTTCATCAAGAAAAGTGAATGTAGATACTGACACATTATATAGAAAGGATAATATAGATAATAAAAGGGGTTCGCGGCTAATGTGAACCATTAGAATTGAGAAGCCGATGGCGTTAAATGTATAAAAGCCACTTGTGGTTGCCTAAATATGGAGATTTTGAGATGTAGTCATGTTGGAATCTTGTAAGTATAAGTATTCTATTCCTGTCATTTCTGACTAAATGTATCTTTATTTGAAGAAGTTGTACTGATGGAAAATTATGAAGGCAAACATCGCCTCATACATTAGTAAACCTCTAACTATTGCAAAGGTCATCATCAGAATTTGATTCGATTTGGGTCATCATTGACAGACTGACCAAATCTGCTAATATCATTCCTGTTAATGATAGATTCTTGATGAAGAAATTGACTTTTTGTATTTAAAGGAGTTGTGTAAACATAGTGTGCCTGTATTGATCATCTCTATCAAGATCATCGCTTCGCATCAAATTTCTAGAGATTTGCTCAGAAGTCATTCGGAACGAACCTTAATGAGAGTACTGTTTACCACCACAAATCGAAGGTGTTAGCCTCAAAATATTGAGTCAAACAAGAATGTTCGGTCATAAGTTTCTATTGTAATATTTATTAGAACGTTGTAATAGGTAGTTATTTAGTTGTGGTTCACGGGCTTGGATTTAAACTAATTAAAGTCCAAAAGACAAGCCCGGCCCAATATATATAGTCCATTAAAGCCCGCATGTGGGTGGACTATATATACTACCCTCCTAGCATGTTAGGAGGGTGGATGGTCATTTGTAACAAATATTTTCTTAATCTAATATTCACCAAGTTAATCATCTCTCTCTCTACTTTCTCTCACTACTTTCTCTCTCTAGGAATTCATCTCTTCTTCATCTATTTTCTTTCTTTCTTCATTGCTTAATCATCACAAATATATGGGACAACATTTGGTATCAATTGCCATGGGGTAGTTTTGTGATTCGTTGTTCATTTTACTTGCTGTGGTAGGGATTTGGTCGCATTTAGTTGGTTCAAATCACGGATTTCTTGTCGAAAATATCACTTTTTTACCTCAAAATCTCGTAACAGTGCTATTATTCCGATCAGTGCAATCGGAAAAGGGATTAGAGATTCCGATCAGTCGCATCAGAAAAGGGTTTACACATTCTGACCAGCTTTCTGATCATCATTCCGACTGGACAAAAATATTCCGATTGCATTCCGATTTGCATTCCGATTTGCATTCCGACTTGCATTCCGATTTGCATTCTGATTTGGGTCTTCCGACAAGGTTATTCCGATTAGGTTATTCCAACAAGCTTATTCCGATTAGGTCATTCCGACAAGGGTATTCCGATTAGGGGACATTCCGATAACATTTCGATTAGGACATTCCGATCACATTCCGATTTGGTGATTCCGATAAGTGATTTCGATGATGTGTTTTGCTAAATTTTGTTTGAGTATTTTTTAGACTTAGCCACCATCTAGACTAGTTTCGGAATATCGTTTACACGAAGATAAAAAAAAAGAGTTAAAATTTTTCCGTCAAGTAAATTCAAATTTTTTCCATACTAGTTTTAGGAAATTTCTAGTTCAATTTCAAAATTTGGCGATACAAAATATTTTGGTCTACCGTTTTTGTCGGACTAGAGAATTTATTGTCGGACTGGAGAAAAATTCCAATTTTCGGAATTTAAACCACAACAACAATCACAACAAATCTACTTATGATCCATATTCACTTCATCATTTCAGAGAATATTGAGATGGATTCTACTGCCGAATATCGTGTGACGAACAACAACATAATGGTGGCGGGTAACAAAGAGAGACCACCAATGCTTGTATCTGGTCGGTATGCTCAATGGCAATCACGTTTCATACGATACCTTGACACAAGACCTAATGGTGATGCCTTGAGGAAATGTATTACTCATGGACCATATATATTCAAGAAGATCTCAATTCCTCCAAGAGCAGCCACAGATACTACTAATCCAATACCTGCAAGTGAACGTGATGAAACAAGAGCTGATCTCACACCTGAAAATTGTGCTTGGCATGATGCGGAGAAGGAAGCCATCTATATGGTTTTTAGTGGGATTGGAGATGATATTTACTCCACGGTTGATGCATGCCCGACAGCACATGAAATGTGGACTGCTATTGAACGCTTGCAACAAGGAGAATCACTCAACAAAGAAGATGTCAAAACAAACTTGTTTTGGAAATTTGGCAAGTTTACTTCAAGGGATGGAGAATCAATTGACTCTTACTACTCCAGGTTTTATAAGATGATGAATGACATGACAAGAAATAATCTGCAAGTCTCCACCATGCAAGTCAATGTTCAATTTCTTCAACAACTTCAACCCGAGTGGACACGGTTCGTCACTTTGGTGAAACAACAAGAAAAGTTAGACGAGGTCTCATATCATCGACTCTTTGATATCTTGAAGCAATTTCAGAATGAAGCAAATGAGATTCGAGCTGAACGTATTGCCAAGACGGCTAATCCACTTGCTTTAGTGACTACAACTCAACATGTTCAAGATCCTCACTCTCGTGCTCCTAAGCCATACTCCAATACATCATCTTCACCACGATATTCCACATCATCTAAGTCTTCATCTTCCACAAAATCTCGAGGTAAAGCACCAAGAGTACCATCACCACCATCTGAGTCCTCATCTGAAGAAGATAGTGATGAAGACCATGCTCAAAAGAACCGAGAGATGAAACAACAAATTGCTTACATAATGAAGACTTACAAGAAAATCTACAAACCCAACAACAACAATCTTCGCACATCATCTAACACAAAGAACCGATATGTTGAGAGTCCTCCAAGGTATGACACACGTCGACGTGGTGAAAGTCCTTCTAGGTATGATCGACATAATCCAACGCATGTTGAGGGTTCTGTAAGATATGATCGACAAACTGCAAAGTATGATACTCAGAGGATTGCTGCTGCTACTGGGAATAGGAGAACGGTTGGAAGTCAAGTGGTTCAGCAGAGCGGGATTCAATGTTTTAATTGCCAAGGTTATGGGCATATGGCAAAGGAATGCAGGAAGCCAAAAAGGGTTAGAGACTCCAGCTATCACAATGAAAAGATGTTGTTATGCAAGAAAATGGAAGCAGGGGTTAAATTGTCAGCTGAGGAAGGAGCAATGCTTGATGATACTGATGATGAAGATTCTGATCAAGAGCTTGATGCACATTACTCGTACATGGCAAAGGTTGAAGAAGTTCTCAAAGTCACTGAAGATGACAATGGCCCTATCTTTGACACTGAGCCACTCGATAAGGTACACACTACTGATGAATATAATGTGTTTGGTGATATTCCTGAGCATAGTGATCTACCCAATGCCATTAATGACACATGTATGATGGAAACGGTTGATAGCAATACCACACCTGATTCATCAGACATGTGCAATAATGAGTCTGAGGATGATCAACATGCAAATGAAAATGATGAAGAGGAACGTATTGCGCTTGATAATTTAATTGCTACTTTACAAAAAGATGTCACTGAAAATAAAAAGAGTCAAAAGTAATTAAAGAAGGCAAACGCTACGCTCACTCAAAGTTTTGAAGAATGTAAAGCTGCTCTTATCAAATCTACTGAGATCACTGAAAGCTATAGAGATGAGCTCCTTCAGAAAACCAAAGAGCTTGAGGGGTACAAGGGAAGTGCGTTAAAAAGTCAAAAGGACGATTTTGAAAACAAATATAATACAACTCTTGAGTTATTAGCAAACGAGAAGCGTCAATATAATGTTTTCTTAATGGATGAACGCCAAAAAACGTACCTTGCCAACACCAAAGTTAATGAACTTGAACAAAAGCTCTCTATGACCACTACTGATTCTGCTAAAATTCTTGAGGATAAGAAACAAGAGGTAGATGCGTTAAAACAAGACTTCAAAAGTAGATATGATAAAGAAACTGAAAAGGTAACGAAATAAGAAGCACAAGTCGAATTTTTGAAGAACGTTGTTTATAAAACGCATGATTCTATTCAATCTGTGAGAATGCTGGCACCTCCTTCGATGTTTAAGGGTCAAGCTAGCTTTGCAAGTCCTGAGTACCTTGCCAAAGCTCAAGCTGTGAACCCGCATCTTTATCTTGATGAGACTAAAAGGACAGATCTTGACTGCATGCCTGTTAGTGCCAATAGTGAAGAGACTGCCCTTTGGGATGCTGATAGTCAACCACTTGTTAATAAGGAGTTTGTGAAACCATATAACTATGCTTATGAGAATAGTCTTTATGGCCTGTTCAACAAACAAACTCAGAAAACTCGTGAGGAAGTGTTCTTAGAATGTAAACAAAAGAGAATTCAATGGAAGAAAGCATTTGCCCCTAAGAAATCTAATGTTTAAAAATACATAAACTACCTCCCTCTAGATGAATCTAAAAGCAAGAGTAGGAAAACATTAGGTATTCTTAAACACCACATAGATAATGTTAAGTCTATTGTTGAAAGAGACTGGGCAAAACGTGAAAATGTTGAATGGACACGTCCGATTCCTCAAGATATTACCTTGCTTGTGAAAGAACCCTTAATTCCTAACATGGCGTTGATTAAAGAAACTGTTCTTCAACTTGAGGAGTTCATTCGGACTGAAATGTATGATGATTTAAAATATGTTGAATCTCTTGAGAGACACATTGAAGATCTTCAAATGGAGAAGACTGATTTTTCAAATGAATATGATTTACTATTGCAAGAATGTGTTTCTAATGATGTTATGTGTGCTTATTTTACATCTTGTGCTGATATTGATGAATATTCTGAAGTTGCATGCCAATATCTTGATAAAAGCAAAGAATGTGAACGTCTTGAAATTGAGCTTTCGAAACGTAAAGAAAATGTTGACAAAAGGCTTTTGAGTTACTTCAACACAAAAATAATTTCCTTCAAAAACATTGTCATTCACTTGAACTTGCTTTGCAAAAAGACGTTGGTAGTTTTCCACACGATAATAAATTGCAAGAAAAACTTTCCCAAACATTTCGAGAAATGAATGAACATAATTTAGAAATTAAAGGGTTGAAAGCTCAGTTACAAGACAGGGACAAAGCGATAGCAGAGTTGTAGAAACTCATTGCTAAAATGGGTGGGAAAATTATGGAACCTAGCATTAAGAAAAATGTTGTTAGAAAACCCAATGCCTCTAAAGAGAATAGATCCTCTATCTTGGGAAAACCATCTGCTTTATGTAATTCCTCATTTGCAAAACCTGTGTTTGCCCCAAGATGGATGGAAAGGAAAGGTTACCACAAGCTCAACCCATAAGGAATCCTATAGCACCAAGTGTTAAGCACAATAATGTGATTAAACCAGGGATGTATAGAATGTCCACGAAGCCCACAAACAAAGATACTCACTCGCCTCAGACTTCTAGAAACACTAATATTCGTGTGTCTTCTACTACAGGAATAGTCTCCACTACTAGTGTTAGCCGGCCTCAGCTTAAGCGTACTCAAGTGAATGATAAGGTCTGGAAACATAAGAATCAAGGGGAGATGCAGGAAGTAGAAGAACACCCTAGGAATTTGAACGTTTTTAAGAATAAAAAGTCTGTAATCGCATGTAATGACGATTTGAATGCTGTGAATGATTTGAATGCTATGAATGTGAAATTTGTTTGTGTCAAATGTGGAAAGTGTGCTAATGCTAATCATTCTATGTGTGCTATAAATAAAGTCAAAGGCGTAGATACTAGAACTAAGAAGCAAGTTGCAATGCCTATTAGAGCTAGTAAACCCAAACGCAAAGTGAACCATTCTGGTGTAACCCCCACTAAGAAAAGTAATGCATCATACTCCACCACTAAGAATCCTAGAAGCAAAATTAAGGAATTATATGAGTCTGCCAGTAAGTCTTGGAAATGGTGGTTTGCTAATCAATGTCATCCCGGATATAAATGGATGCCTAAAGTTAGGACAGAAAATGTGAAAACGAGTGTTAGTGTGCCTTTAAATGTTGATAAGGACACTAATGATTCTACTATCACAACTACTGTGGTATCCAATTTAGCAAATGCTCCATCGTGTTCTAACTCTTCTGCAGGTGATACAAATAATTCTCTTCATACTGGACTTCGGATGCACGAAGCACATGACGGGGAATCTCAAGCTTCTAATTAACTTCGTGGAGAAGTTCTTGGGTAAGGTCCGTTTCGGAAATGATCAATTTGCACCGATCCTAGGATATGGAGATTTGGTTCAGGGGAATATCACGATTAAAAGGGTATACTACGTCGAAGGGCTCAATCACAATCTTTTCTCGGTTGGTCAATTCTGTGATGCGGATTTGGAAGTTGCTTTCAGAAAGAAGACATGTTTTGTTCGTGATTATGATGGGAATGACTTACTTACCGGTACACGGGGTACTGATCTTTACACAATTTCACTTCAAGACACAACTTCATCAACTCTAATTTGCTTCATGGCTAAAGCTTCAACGACTCAGGCATGGTTATGGCATTAACGTCTTTCTCATCTCAACTTTGATACCATTAACTTGCTTTCCAAGAAAGATATTGTGAGAGGCCTTCCAAGCTTGAAATTCATCAAAGATCATCTTTGTTCTTCTTGTGAACATTGTAAAGCTAAACGAAGTAGTTTCAAAACAAAGACCACACCAAGCTCTAAAGGACGGTTAGATCTTCTTCACATGGATTTGTGTGGTCCCATGCGTGTTCAGAGTATCAATGGAAAGAAATATATTCTTGTAATAGTCCATGATTACTCAAGGTACACATGGACTCACTTCTTGAGGTCCAAGGATGAAACACTCGACGTTCTCATCAGCTTTCTTAAATTGATACAACGTGGTCTTCAAGCTCAAGTTAAAGTGGTTCGTACAGACAAAGGTACAGAATTTTTGAATTCAAATATGAGAAAGTATTTTGAAACAGAAGGGATTGAACATGAAACATCTATTGCTCGAACACCCGAACAAAAAGGCGTTTTTGAAAGACGAAACCGTACTTTGGTTGAAGCTGCTCGAACATTATTATCCGCTTCAAAACTTCCACTATACTTTTGGGCCGAAGCCGTGTCAACCGCATGCTACACACAAAACCGATCCTTAATTATCCCAAGACACGAAAAGACACCATATCACATAATACATGATCGAAAACCTTCACTCAAACACCTTCATGTTTTTGGATGTACTTGTTACATCATTCAAGATGGTGAAAACTTGGATAAGATGAAAGAAAAAGGTGATGCATGTATTCTTGTGGGATATGCAACTCAGTCGAAGGGATATAGAGTGTACAACAAGAGAACAAAATTGATTGTCGAGACAATTCACATCCGATTTGATGAATTGCAAGAGATGGCACTTGAACAAAACAGTTTAAGTCTCGATCCACAACGACAAACGACTTCCGTTCACAACCGCACGGAACTTGGAACTCAAGACCACAACAATGAACCGCCAAGTTCAACGCTGGTTCCAGAAAATGTTCCTAGAGCTGATATGACAGTCGACACGACCATTGAAGAGTTGGAAATGTTATATGGACCAATGTATGATGAATATTTCACGGGGGAGAAACAAGTTGTATCGAAGTCTTCCGCTGTCACTCATGATAAGAATGATGATACCGATCATCGTCAACAACCGGATACAACTTCATCTACTTCAACACGGGTTGCTGCAGATTTACCTCCTCAGAATATCACTTCAACAATCGATCCTACAACATCCACAACTACTGTCATTGCTCCAGAGAACACAAATCAAGCAGACAATGCATTATCTGACGAAGACGAATTCATCAACCCATGTTGATCCGTCATGTTGATCCGTCAAATATGCATATGTTCTACCAACGACATCCTTCAACACATCATTGGACCCGAGATCATCCTTTGGTTCATGTCATTGGAAACCCTTCACAGCCCGTTCGCACAAGACGACAACTTAACACCGATGCCGATGTTTGTATGTTCGCACTCACCGTGAGTTCAGCTGAACCGAAAATCATCAAAGAAGCATTAGCTGATCATGCTTGGATTGAATCGATGACGGATGAACTTCAACAATTTGAAAGACTTGAAGTCTGGGAACTTGTTGACAGACCATATGATGTAACACCATTAAATCTTCGATGGATCTGGAAAAACAAGATGGATGAAGAAAACACGATCATCAAGAATAAATCTAGGCTAGTGGCTAAAGGGTATGGACAAAAAGTGGGTATTGATTTCAAAGAATCATTTGCACCAATAGCTCGAATGGAAGCGGTCAGGATTTTTCTTGCTTATGCTGCACATAAGGGATTCATTGTCTATCAAATGGACGTAAAGACGGCGTTTCTTAACGGTCCTTTGAAGGAAGAAGTCTATGTCACACAGCTGGAAGGATTCGTCAATCCTCATTATCCTGACAAGGTGTATCGTCTCCACAAAGCACTTTATGGACTCAAGCAACCTCCAAGGGCGTGGTACGACGAACTCTCGAAATTTCTGGTCTCCAAAGGTTTCTCAAAAGGTTCCATTGATTTATCTTTGTTCACTTATAAATATGGGGATGAAATTTTGCTTGTGCAAATTTATGTTGATGACATTATTTTCGGGTCTACAAACCCAAAACTTTCAAAATGGTTTGAAAAAGTAATGCACAGCAGATTTGAAATGTCTATGATGGGCGAACTAAAATTCTTTCTAGGAATTCAAGTTCACCAATCCCCAAGTGGTATCTTCATTAACCAAGCTAAGTATTGTCAAGAGATAATCATAAAGCATGGTATGACATCATGTGACCCCGTTGGGACACCATTATCAACCACATCCCTAGATGCTGATTTGGAGGGATTACCCATTGATCAAACGAGATATCGTTCCATGATCGGGTCCCTCATGTACTTGACAGCAAGCAGACATGATATTCATCATGCTACATGTTATTGTGCACGATATCAAGCACGACCCACTGAAAAGCACCTCAAGGAGGTTAAACGGATCTTTCGGTACCTTAAGAATACCATTCACATGGGACTCTGGTATCCGAGGGAAACCGGTTTCTTTCTAACGGCCTATTCAAATTCTGATCATGTAGGGTGTCTTGATACACGTAAAAGTACTTCTGGTGGTGCACAATTTCTAGGTCAAGACAAGCTTGTGGGATGGTCTTCTAAGAAGCAGGATTGCACGTCACTTTCATCAGCCGAAGCGGAGTATGTGTCTCTATCTGCGTGTTGTGCTCAAGTTCTTTGGATGAGAACACAACCCACGGATTATGGCTTCCATTTTGATAAAGTACCTATGTACTGTGACTCAAAGTCGGCCATAGCCATCTCCTGCAATCCGGTTCAGCATTCTCGCACGAAGCACATTGATGTCCGATATCACTTCATTAAGGAACAAGTTGAAAAAGGTATTGTTGAATTATACTTTGTTGGAACTGATTACCAATTAGCTGACTTGTTTACAAAAGCTCTTTCGAAAGAGAGGTTTGCGTATCTAGTTAAGCAAATTGGTATGAAATGTTTGACTCCAACAGAACTGGAGGTTCTGGCAAAGAAGCCTGCTTGATTCATCTATCAAACATCTACCTGTAAATATTAATCAAAAAGCAAAATACAAAAGTAAAAAATCTTTGATAATCCAAAAATATTCTTCTCGACATGTCTTTCAGTATCGATAATATGGACGTACCTAGAAATGTCGCTCAATAACGACACGGGTGTGTACATAAAGCTCGAATGAAAGTTGTAAATATTTTTCAAAACATGTCATTTCTATCTTTTCGAAAGGAAATTGTCTATTTTGGACAATATTTCCAACAACGGGTAGAGCAATCTATCTCGGGTTGAGCTTGTCACAAAACATTCAACGTTTTGAGCTCAACACAATGGCTTGTAATCACTTTCAGATTGCAACCCGGATCTAAATTCACGGGGGAGTGTACGCTTTTGTACTCTTAACCTTAGCAAAAGAAGTTAAATCTTCTTACACTTGAGTGGATTCGTCAAGACATTCAAAGTCTATGAACTCAAGTTTATGCTTTAGAAAAACCTTTTCGTCAAAAAGAATTGATTTTTCAAAAAGCGTTGAACACAATTTTTTCAAGAATTTCTCAATGATATTCAAAATCTTTCAAAAATTGTGTGTTCAACAACTCCTATCCTCAAAAGTTTAATGTGGATCAAATCCTCGTAATGACAATTCCATTGGATCAATTTTTGAGGGGGAGTAATTCAACTTCATGCAAAAGATTAACACATCTTTCTCCCGAAGATTTTCAAGACTATTTTTCAAAATATATTTTAATCAAATTTGGTATCTCTAATATCAAAATATTTTATATATTAGAGATAGGGGGAGAAAATGTGATTAAAATGTGATCTTATATAAGACTCAAGCACTTTAACTCTCACCTACATGTGCGAAACACTTTCGATTATTGATGCACATGTGAAGGGGGAGCATTTCTGAAGTGACAAAACTAGCAAGGTGTTAAATGTTTTTCAAACACTTTGTTACAATTTAAAGTGGTTTTCATGGTTACGATCAAATACCCACAACATCTTTAGTTCACGACGTTATTGGTGTCAAAAGGGTGGTTAGGTTTAAGTCCTATGATCCAACCAGAACCGGAGGGATCTTCCCAGGGACAATCCAATAGATTATTAGAAGTCCTTAGGAAAGATGGAGTAGAATGTGAACGCAGCTGAATGCTGACTAAGTACTGTGATAGCACTGGAACAATCACAACAAGGTGCTATTAATGATGTCTTGGTAAGCATTGAAGGGGTTGAAGAATGAAAAAGAAATGTAAGGATAAAGGGTCTAAAGAAAGAAGCCCTCCATACAACTTAGGCAGAAACCGGGTCAACTCATCATGAAGACAAACTCATCATGGACCCAGTGATGTGAAGCACAACCCTTTCCTAGCTACTCAGCCTTCTCTCAAAAGAAGTTTGTTTTATTGTCACAGAGATCAACACTACTTCTATTGACTTTCTCACTCTGAGATAGTTGATATTGAATAGGTGGCATCTGCTCCAACCTCTGATCACTAAAAGTGCACAAATCGAGTCTAGAGCCAAGAGATCAATCAAATCTCGTTAGGACACACAGATGAAGATCAAGAGAGTCCTACGCTATATCCTTGTGATATTGCTAGAACACTCAGAGTGATACTACTTAGTATTCACAATGATGAGTGGAAATCCTTCCAGTGTTAACATCAAACAGCACTGCGGTAGGTCATATGTAAGATTCTTTATGAATTGAACATATGTAAAACTGAAAAGCAACAGTGGTTTGATTCTGAATTGATTCAAACTCGTTTCAGGTTTCTACGCAATATCTTTATGGTCTTGCCAGAACATTCAGAGTGATATTCATTAATATTCACAGTGATGAATGGAAATCCTTCTAGCGTCAACATCAAACAGCGCTACGGTAGGTGACTTGTGAGATTATTATGAATCAAACTTGTGTCAACTGGAAAGCAACAATGGTAAGATTCTTAATGAATCAAACTTGTTCTAGGAATTTGAATTGACGACTTTAATCAAGCGGATATTTATCCAATTGATTCACTCTTTATGTTCGTAGTCTTGCTTTGAGACGGTCGAGTAAATAGAACGGCTAGTACAGCCGCGAAACCCTGTCAAGGAGATTCTTAATTGAATCTGCCTAATCACAGGTACGGTATTTAATATCGTATAACGGTCTTCACCGACCGGAGGTAAAACGCTACCGATTTAGGACGAATGTCAAAGCCATTCAGTCCGTGTCTATGTTTTGTCTTGAGAAGGTGGCGTCACGGTGTACTCAGCAAAGTCAAAGATTCACAACCACATATTCATGACCAAAGACTTATCCAACAATTGATAGTGTGAGCATGTGGATAAAGACACAAGATCGCAAGATGGCAATGACAAGTCAAGGATGATTTGAAGATCTCAAGATAGAAGACAAAGTCGAAAGACAACGACAAAGGCTCAAAGTTCACAGCATGAAGGAACAAAACTACTGTTACACGTTCAAGACTCATTTATGATGAAATTCATAAATCTCCATTGGAATCCAAATATCAAAGAGGAATGACCTCACATTGGGGGAGATTGTTAGCCTCAAAATATTGAGTCAAACAAGAATGTTCGGTCATAGGTTTCTATTATAATATTTATTAGAACGTTGTAATAGGTAGTTATTTAGTTGTGGTTCACGGGCTTGGATTTAAACTAATTAAAGTCCAAAAGACAAGCCCGGCCCAATATATATAGTCCATTAAAGCCCGCATGTGGGTGGACTATATATACTACTCTCCTAGCATGTTAGGAGGGTGGATGGTCATTTGTAACAAATCTTTTCTTAATCTTATATCCACCAAGTTAATCATCTCTCTCTACTTTCTCTCACTACTTTCTCTCTCTAGGAATTCATCTCTTCTTCATCTATTTTCTTTCTTTCTTCATTGCTTAATCATCATAAATATATGGGACAACAGAAGGGACGGGGTAAAGTAATGATACAAAACACTAAAGGTGTTGTTTTATGTTTGAATGATTGACCTTTGGTAATAAACCGTATAATCATTTTCCTTTGGAGAGATTATCATTGATAATTATCGTATTAGGATCGAGATAGAATCTTTTTAGGACCTATATATAAGAGCATCTGTAAGCAGGAGTTGGGATGAAGACACCCGACATACACCCATTGTGAGTTGGACATGTCTTTTAGGTTTAAGGTTTCCTATGATGGCGAACCTAACCTTACAAAATACCCGATCCATGAAACCTGAAATGATTGTTGAAATTAGGATCTGATTATCGACTGCCGGTAGTGGGCAGGAGGTTATGTGAATATGAAATGTAGATCTTGAAGTGCAGGATGGGTAGAGAAGTTATGCCCAAAAATTTTTACCTTGGAAGAATGAATTGATGATCTGAAAGATCATGGGAAATATGTCCCCGTTGTATGGGAACATTGAGATGATGTAAAAAGTTGGTTTGAATGGCATATAAGCTGGATCTACCCTATGACTTCAAGAGCTGCGTGAATTATGTTTCGTATATCGAACTTGATGAAACGTCTATCAAGTGAGAATCTGATTGTTTCTTAGTAAAGTTTAGATCGGCGAAAAGTTGCATTCATCAAAAACCCATGAACATCATGGATAGAGAAAGTAAGTCGACATTTAGCCTGATCTTATTCCCGTAGATATGTTTGATGAAACACGCGTATTGTAATGGATTACACTTGAGAGAAAAGACCAAATGTGGAGGAAATAGCCACATGGCTTTAACTCGATAAGAAGCGAGTAGTAAGATAAATTGATCTTTGAGGACAAAGATCCTGTTTAGGGGTAAATGCTGTGACAATCCGTCAATTTATGGTTGATATTTTATTCTCAAGTATTATTTAAAAACATTATTTTTAATGTTATAATATGAACTCACTTATTTTGGGAAGAAAATTTGATTTACATCTTGAAGTAGCATCGACTACGTCTAAACCGGTGGACACTACGTTACGTACTTACGTTTACATATACCGTTTTTGGTGACAGTCTGATATTTCAGGAAATAAATTTATCTGTGAATATTATTTTGGAATTTTTAAATTTGCGTTGGTTCATAAACTCACAAATTTACGAGAAGAGATTAGGACTTACGTACATAATTTAACTTCCTTTACGACTAAACCAGAAACCCTAGGTTTACGTATTTACGTTCTTAAACTCCATTTTTGATGAGACAATTTTTATTAGATTCGTTTTGTGCCGTTGATTCATAATTTATAAAAACGTTTTTCGTAAAACGACCCGAGGGCACGCAAATCGAAGAAACTAGAATCGAGGAGTACCCGTAAATTATTGGTGATGAGACAAGTTTACACTTGCCCACCCCCAATACATGTGGCATCCAAGCTTAGCCACCACACTTTGATGTGGCAAGTTTATATCAACTTTGGGACACTTGTCCCATAAGTCTTCCAAAGGTAACAAAACTAGCTAAAAACCACCAACTCAAACTATTTACATTTGATACATGCAAAACAACTCCCATCTCTCTCTCTACTCCCTATGAACGTCCCATATCACCACCAACACCACCATAGATCAATGTTTACACCACAAATCTTGTGTTTAACTTGCACAAGATGATAACCCTTTGAAGACTTGTTGATTTGAGGTGATCTTAACATTTAAAAAGGAGATTTCATGAAGATCAATGGCTGATTTATCAAGGAGTCTACATATTCTTGGTGATCCTAGAAGTGGTGTTGATATCTCATAAGATTGGTTACCCAAAACCAAGTCTTGTTCATCAAAATCTCATCATTTCAACACTTTGGTGGTATAGAGATTGTTCTTCCTATCCTTTTGTTATTTTGAATATGTAATCTTGTATTTTATTTATTTATGTATATTTATATGATGATATATGATGATAAAAATATTGTGTGGGGTTCATGTGTTGATAAACATGGTTAAAAAGATGGAAAACCATATGTAAAAAGGTTAAAATCTTGCTTAATTTAGTTGGATGTATTAAAACATTAAACAACCATATGTTAAACTGATAAAATGGTATGGAAAAATTAATATACAGTAAGTATTAAGTCTTGTACACATGTGAGAGTTTGCCATGCAATGGAATCATTATAATGAGTGAGATATGGTCAAAACAAAATTGATGTACCAATCTGAATAGTCTGTTTTGTGAGGACTGTTAGGGACACTTAGACTTGGATTGAGCAGTAGCTAAAACTAAGTTATTTGTAGCACATAATATAAAGTTTATGTCATCCAAAAATGAGCTTCTATCTCCTTGTAGAACTCAAGATATGATAAAAATAATGAAAGTGAAACTAAAAATCAGATTTGTGAAATTAAAGTATAATAGTATTATAATAGCACTCAAGTAAATAATATATAAAATGTAAATTTAAAACCCACTAACTTATATATTACATATAATTAAGTATGTACAATAATAATAAAATGAGACATTTTATAAAAATGGCAATTTGTTATGTTTTATAAGTTATAAAACAATAAACATGAATTTTACGTCTTTTCGGCTAAAACCGATAAATTAACGTTTTCGTCAATTAAAACTTAGACGGTCGGACCCGTCTAATGTAAACTTTTTACAACTCATATACTGATGTATAAGTATATTTGACAATTAAAAACCGATAAAACCCGAGCTTTATAACATACGGACATTAACGGACCAAATTAGTTATTGGACTATTAATCCAACTAATTTGGCTAAACACTAATAAACTTGCTTATTGGGCTTAACCCACTTGGGCCCAACATGTAAGCATAAGAATGATGTTAAAATTATAAGATGGACTAATATAAGGTAATGAGCCTATAATTGGCTTATTGGGCCTTGACAAGTAAAGAAGTTAAACTAGTGAAACTAGTATAAAAATTTACCAACACATGACACTATAATGAGTAAATAAAGATGTACAATCCCAATTGATCATCATCATATTTATAAAATCATCATATATATACATAGCCATTGTTTTTATAAATTCATTGGACAAGAGTCTAAGACGAGTATTATTTGTCTAGGTTTCTGTGATTGAAGCACGTACCGTACATCCGAATCGCCGATAACCCGCCTTCCCACATCAACGTGAGGTCATAGCCTCGCACTCTTTTAAAATGTTTTTATGAAATGTTTTATAAACCAGAGAGGGAGATAACATGTTAGTTTTGATAAAATAGGACACCATTTGTCCCGATTGTTTGTTTATTGATTTGGACCCGAATGATTGTATGACCCGATAAATGATTATATGACCCGATGTATGAAGTAAAATGGATTATTAAAGTTAGGTTATGTCACTAAAAGTCCCATTAGCATGAATTGTGAACTACCGGGATTTGGTAGACGGTTATGCATATAATAGTACTATTTGGGGACGATCACCCCAGTTCGCGCCTTGACGGTTGATCCCCGTCGTGCCACATTGATTGGTAAGCGAATTTATGTATGAGAAGATTTACACAAGCGTGATTATAGTGACGACACGCTAATTTGGATGGGCAAATTGAGTTTCGGGCTAGCTACCCGTTGTTTGTTGTAGTAAGGTAACAATGTCATGCGGCTTATAATAATCCAAATAACGAAATACTGCTATACGCACTGAATTACAATGGATTGCCTGACTAGCAATACGGGGCCTTATTATTGATTTTATGTTCGTGTTTTGGTTTTACATAACCATATTCATATAACGGTTTTTATTTAACTTTATACAACGTTATAAAACGTATTGTATGATGTTTTTACGACATTGGTTCGTATAATGATTTTGAAGGCAAAAGCCTATATTATGATTTTTGATAAGGTTTTGTATAAAATGACTTTGGCTATTTTATGGCCTATTACAAAGATTTGTACAAAATGATTTTCGATAATAATTTTATACCGATGTTATATTGATGGATTTTATGAAACTCTATGAATTCACTCGGCGTTATCGCTGACCTTTTCTTTTAACATGTTTTATCTCAGGTACTTGAAGGTAATTCTCGGGAAGACAACAAGAATTCATGGCCCGCATCTAAATAATAATTTCCATTCAAATTATTTGTAAAACCTGTATGAAATACAATGACTTGGGACCTATGTAAATTTGATATTCAGGAATGGAAAATACTTTATTATTAAACGACGCGATTTTTAAGCGTTGTCTATGATGTGAGTAATGTGCTATCCCGTAACACCTACGATTCTTCCGCTGTATTGAATTGTGTGTATTTGGGGGTGTTACAATATGTCCCTTAACAAGGACTTCAACGATTTAGTTAGGAACATCAATATGCATTGCGTGGGGAAGATAGTTAATGATTTGCACGCAATTCTCATTGACTGTGAAAAAGGTTTTAAAGACAAGGAATTAAACTCTTATCCTCAAGTACTTAACATACAAAAGGGTAGAGTGAGTAAGCCAAAACCACAAGTGACAAAAAGATGAAAGGCAAAGGCAAAGGTGATAAAGGAAAACAAGTTTCAAATTATCAAAAGCCTAAGCAAAGCTTTGCTAAGAAGAATTAATCTCAAAAGGATGAGACTTGTCACGATTGCGACGCCAATAGTTACTGGAAGAGGAACTGCCCTCTGTACCTCGATGAGTTGCGAAAAATTAAGTAAAAGAAGTCTGGGCGAAGTGTTGTAGCTTCAGGTAACTTATTTATGATAGAATTATTTAATCTTACATAGAAGTTAAATTCTTGGGTATATGATACGGGATGCGATATTAACATTTGTAATACGCTTCAGGGGATAAGATGGAAAGGAAGCTATCCTATAGAGAGCAATATCTGCAAGTAGGAAATGGAGCACAAGTAGCTGTTGAAGCCATGGGAACATTTAATTTAGTTTTACCTTCGGGTTTAGTATTGATTTTAAACAATTTTCATTATGCACCTTCTATTGTTAGAGGTGTTATTTCCTTTTTTTTGGTGGATCTTGGATTTATTCACACTATTGATAATAATGGAATTTCTATTTTCAAAGATGGTATTTTATATTTTAATGTAATTGCTGTGAATGGCGTGCTTGAAATTGACATGCATGATAATGATTCCAAGTATTATAATAATTATTTATTTAGCATGAATAAGAAGAGAAAATTAGACAAGAACTCTTCTTATCTTTGGCATTGTAGACTTGCCCATATTAGGAAGACACACATACAAAAGCTTCAACGTGAAGGTCTTTAGGAAAATATCAATGATGAATCATAAATGTGAGTCATGTATCTCTGGAAAGATGACCAAGAAACCTTTTAATAATAATGTTGAAATGGCTACTGATCTACTTGGTTTAATACACATTGATGTGTGTGGACCACTTAGACATATGTCAAGGAAAGGTGCTAGCTACTTCTTAACATTTAGCCGTTATGGTTATGTTTATTTACTTAAGCATAAACATGAGGTATTTGAAACATTCAAAGTGTTTACAGCGGAAGTAGAATTGCAACTAGGAAAGAAGATTATAGCTCTTTGTTCTAATAGAGGCGGTGAGTGATAACGCCCAAATCCAACATGTTTTTGGGAGCGTTATTCGTACTTTTGTACATGTATATTGGTTATATCTATAATGATTTTGTCCATATTTGTGCCAAAATGTGTTTGCAAGTCTGTGTGTAGCCAATTGCAGGGATAAAGAAGAAAGTCATGAAAAAGTGAAGATTGGTACAAGTACGAAGATCCGAGTCAATTTCAAGACCCGTGTACGAGTTATAAGCTTTGAAGATCTATTTTGGGTGCAAGAACAAGTATTTTAAAGAAGTTTACAAGCCTTACAAGTGATCTCAACTTGGGAAATGCAAGAAGAATCATGTAGCTAGTTGTAATTACAAGTGCAAAAATCACTCACATGAAAGTAGATGGCAGCATTGTGATTATGTTGCCAACAATCCTCATTTGCCACCAGCATTTTGGAGAACTGGCCTGCAAATTTCATGTGGGCAGATTTCCACAACAATCTACAAACACCTTCTTGAAGCATCTAAAGAAGGCAAAAGAACCTTCTACGAAGTAGTCTAGAACACCTTTGGCTCCAAGGAAAAGCCTTTGGCTCCAAGCTATGCATTGATGAAGTAAGTCTTGTATTGAGTGATTGAGTCTAATGCTTGTTTTCCTTAACCAAAGTCTTGACGAAGACTAAAGCTTTTGAAAACAATAGATTGGATTAATCATCTAATTATCATAATCATAATTGTTAATGTGTCATCACAATCACACTACAACGGATGCCTAAACTAATCTGTACCGAGTGTTGTTTTAATCTTATTGTTATTCTCATCAATTTACTTGTTATTATTTGTCATATTTCTACAATCAAAAGGTTATAGTAGATTTTTGAATGATCATAGGTTTTCCAAATCCCCATCAACGATCTCGGTATTACCAATAAAAATATATACACAAACGAAAGGGTTATACTTGCCCGTTCGTTTTAGTTCATTCCAGTAATTCGTGTTTACAAGTTTAAAACTTGTTTCCATCCAACACACCGGCCGCATCAAGTTTTTGGCGCCGCTGCCAGGGATTTGATTGTTTTCTTAGTTCCAAAATCATCCTATTATCAAACCCATCGTAGCGTTTCTTGTTGCCAAATTGATATGTGTGTAAACACACATCTTTTCTACCACTTAATTACAATAATAACCGGACCAAAACGTGTATTTTATGTCTTTTATGTCGGAATTATGCGTGGTTTGTGTTTTTGTTGTGATCTAGGACGAAAAGATGAAAAGTGGAGAAAACACGGGAATTCACGGGCATTTACGGACTTTTATTGAAGAAAAAGATGAAAGACGAAGTCAAGAAGTCAAGAGTGCAAAAAGAACAGAAGTCCAAGACCAATTCTGAAGATTTATCGAAGAAAAAGTCAAAAGACGGAAGTTTACTTAAAGCCGAGGAACTCAAGTCTTATTTATCGAAGAATTAAAAGACGAGTCCAAAGAAATCCCGAGCCAAAAGTCATCAAAGTCCAAGATTAACAAAAAGATTAAGAAGGAAGGACTTAAGGGCGCAATTAAGAAGAAAGGAAGGAGGGGAGGAAGCTTCCTCTAACCACCCTCCTAATCCCCTATAAATACACCCCATTTTCATTCATTTGTTCTTGTTGACTAATCGTGATAATTAGTTCTTCCACCTTTACTTTTATGCACCTTTAATTACTTGCACCTTTAATTACATGTCTTGCATCTTATTTACCATTTAATTTCAAGTAAGTGTTTCTTTTAATTCTTGCACCTTTACTTTATCTTGTTGATCTCATTCTACCTTTCTTTAATCTTTGATTTATATGCTTTTCGTCTTGTTTATTTGTTTAAAGATTTCATTTTTATGCTTTTGATTGTTTTAAATCATTTATTTTCATAGCTTATTTTGTTTATTTTCAATTTTATAAAGTTTTTATAAAAATTGTTTTCGTATAAAAAGTTGTTTTTCGTAAAGCTTATTCATTTCGTGTTTTAAAAGTCTTTAAATTTCAGTTTAGTAGCTTATTTTCATTCGATTTGCCTTAGGATTTTCGTGGTTTGCTTATTATAGTTATAGCTTATTTTTCTAGCTTATTTTGTGTACTTTCCTTCGTATTCCGATCTTACAATCGGAAAAGGGTTTATATATTCTGACCGTAGCTTCTTGGCTTGGTCGGAAAAGGGTTTAAACATTCCGATTGGGGGTGTTTGTGGTATTCCGATCTGGGTTTTTGACTATCATTCCGATTTGGACTCCACTACACATTCCGACGAGGAGGCTTTGGTATTCCGATCAGTTTAATTTTTGGGCATTCCGATCTGGAATAGTGACAGGATTCCGATTGGTGGTCTATTCAACATTCTGATTGAGGTGCTCGTTTGGTATTCCGATCAGGTAAGTGACAGTTATTTCGATCATTGGGTTCTGATCAGCATTCCGACCAGGGTCAACTCCACATTCCGACCAAAGGTAAGTATTATTCCGATCGAGGGTAAGGGTGATATTCCGATTGGGAAGGTGACAGTTATTCCGATCAGACCATTTCTTTTCCGATCAGGGTTGAGTACATTCCGATGGTGAGCCTAATCGGAATATATTCCGATAAGGATTGTTTTCTTTATACTTTGTCTTGTTTAATTTTTACGTTATCATTTTAATTCTTTGTCCATTTTTAATTCTCGTCACGCTTTAATTTTTAAGTCATTTAGTTATTTTATTTTTCATAGTATTTAAATATCGCACCATTCTTTTAATTAGACTTAGATTTATTTCAACGCCACTTTACTTTAACGACATTTAATTTTAATTGTTTTGCACTTTAAATATACTACAACGACAACACACTTTTGTTTCACCAAAATCAACTGAGTCACACAATTAACTCCTTTTTCAATTCGAAGAGATTGGTACAACGATAATTTTTAACTTGAGTAAAATCTAGTTATCAAATGGCGCCGCTGCCGGCTCTTTTCGCAAAGATTAACGGTTTTCTGTGAGAGACGCGTTGCTTTTTGGGATCCGTTCACTTGTGAGCGTTATTTTCTTGTTAAAAACTTCAAAAATCATAAAAATTAAAAAGTGATAAAAATACATAAAAATTAAAAATTTCAAAAATCCAAAAAGATTTTATTATTATTGTGTATATATATTGTCTTTGTGTTTGGTTTCTTTTTATTTTGCATTTTCAGGTGTATGCGTACTAGATCTTCTAATTATCAAGAGCCCGAGACTCAAGAAGATTTAGCTATGTCAGGTGTAAACAACAATAATCCACCGCACCTTAATAATAACAACAATGTTCTTCCACAAACCGATCTTCGGACCATGGAGGAGCTTTGTCAACCTACAATGTTTGGACGAGGAGGACCGATTGCGCCGATGCAAATCAACGCTCCTGAGTTTTCGTTGAAGCACCACATGATTCAGCAAGTGCAAACTAACCCATTCCGTGGATTTCCTGATGATGATGCCAACAAACACCTCGACAAGTTCATTACAATCACCCAAAGCATGAAGTTGGCTGGTGCCACAATGGATGAACTTCGCCTACAACTCTTTCCACATACTTTATTACATCATGCCGAGAAATGGTTTGATCGTCTCCCGAAGAATTCTATTCACACTTGGGATGACATGACTCAACGCTTTTTGTCGCACTACTTTCCACCATCCATGGTCACGAGCCTTTTTGATGCTTGGGAGAGATATAATGTCTTGATCGATAGATGTCCAAACCACAACATGCTACCTGTGACCTTAATTGATACTTTCTGCAACGGATTGACTTTTCATGATCGTGATACGATTAATGCAGCCGCCAGTGGCACATTCATGAAAAGGAGACCCGAGGAGTGTAGAGAGCTTATTGAGAACATGACTACTCACCACAAAAACTGAGATTCCTCTGCTTCTTCAAGGAACAACCCGAGAGTCAATGTTTCTTCCACCTCAGCAAACCCTGATATGACCGAACTCACCCGTGTGCTGACTGAAATGAGCAGAAGTATGCAACTCTTAGCTTCAAACCAACAACAACAAGTTAAAGCGGTTGCACCTTCTTGTGAAACATGCGGCGATCCACACCCATACACCGATTGTACTTCGACACAAGGAAATCCGGAAAATATGTATGCAGCTTATGGTAATTATTCACAGGAAAATTACCAAGCTCGACCTCAAGGGGATAGAAATCTGCTGAGTTGCCGATCAAACAACTACCTTTCACCCGGTTTTTCTCCTCAAAACCAAAACCCCGCCAACAACTACAATAGAAGCAACCAAATCCCACCAAGAGCTTCTAATCCTTATCACCCACCCGCCCAACAAACCCCACCCAGTAATCCGGATGTTGAGGCCATCACGAGAACCCAAGGTGAGCAAATCAAGAATTTGCAGAGCCAAATTATCAATCTTAAAGGAGATATTACCAAGCAAGGAAATGAGATAAGATCCGAGCTTCGAGATAATGATCAATCCTCCTTCAGCAATCAAACCAATGATTTGAAGAATATGCTTGCTAGTTTCTTGCCCGCCGCTCAACCTTCTTCTTCGAGTTCTCTACCTTCAAACACCGTCACCAATCCGCGAGCCAATGTGAGTGCTATTACTACTCGTAGTGGAGTCACCATAGTCGGACCACCAAACCCACCCCCATCATCTACACCTCCTCCACCACCATGTGTCCCTGCTCCTCCTACACCTAGTATTAGTGCACCATTACCGTCTCCGCCTCGACGTGATGAAGTTCCCACAAATGACCCTTCAACATCTCAACCTTTACCTACACCTGCACCTTCACCACCCAAACCCAATATCCCTTATCCCTCTCGTTTAGGCAAGACCAAAATGCTAAACAAGGAGGACTCCGAAGTGACACGCTATGTGAAGATGATTTCTCAAATGAACTTTAACATTAGCTTTCTTGAAGCACTTGTCCACATGCCCAAATTTGTTAAAGAATTTAAGGAATTGCTTAACAAGAAGGAGAAGCTGATTGAACTCGCCAACACACGATTAAATGAAAACTGCTCTTCCGTTATTCTTAAAGAACTTCCGGAAAAGCTTGGAGATCCCGGTCGTTTTGTGTTGCCTTGCGTGTTCAACAAAACTGAAGAATTTACTGCCCTTGCTGATCTCGGGGCTAGTATTAATTTGATGCCATTAAGTGTTTGGAAAACACTATCATTGCCCGACCTTACTCCAACAAAGATGACTCTTGAACTTGCTAATCGCACTCTCGCTTACCCCGTCGGTATAGCCGAAGACGTGTTCATTAAAGTTGGCACATTTACTTTCCCGGTCGACTTTGTCGTTGTTGATTATGAAATGGACCCTCGTATTTCCTTAATACTTGGTTGGCCATTCTTGAGAACCGGACGAGCTTTAGTGGATGTGGCCGAAGGTGAGTTAATCTTAAGAGTCGGGGATGATGCACAAGTTTTCAAAATGGGGAAGCTTACCAGTACAACCTTTGGATGACGAGAATCAGTGAATATGATTAATGTGCATGATGACTTCGTTGTCTACAACAATCCTCTATTCGACTCTTGCATCGATAATCCACTTTTCATGATGATGTGGATGATTCTCTCCCTACTTTGGAACCTTCTCCCATTTATGATTCTCCACCGGTCTTTGATGCTTATGATGATGATTCTAGCTCAGATTCGGATGATTATGATGACCTTACTTCTGAGTATCCCGATCTGCCCACGTATGATGATTTCGATGAGGCTGATACTCTTTCGAGCGATTCTTCACATGATGAAGATCCTCCGCCATCACTCGATCTTACTTTGGACGCTTACTCATTTGAGGAAGATTTCTCTACGTTTCTCAACACTTACTTCCCTCATGAGAGTGATGCTCCTCCTTATGATTTTGAAGATTATCGTCTTGATCCTACTTTGGATTTGAAGAACATTCTTTCAAAGGAGAAGACACCGGTCGACACCAATATCCGCAGCACATATGAGTTAACACCTCTTTGTCCCCCTTCTGAGGACGAGGTTGTGCTTCTTCGCGGATCTTCTTCACACTCTGCTGAGCCTGAGTGCTATTTTCCCTTAAAGGAAAAGGTGTTCGACCCCGGTATTGCAATCTTTAAGCCATCTCAGTATCCACCTGATGAAATAAAAGGAAAAATCTTTGGAAATATTGAAGACATGCTTGCACCTCACCATACTTGCTTCCACCGTGCTCCATCATTGCTTAAGGGAACCTTGCCTACTCTTCTTTGGCTTGCCTTGTTCGCCTTAAGCCTCTGCTATTTGATGGACGAAAACTATGTCTTTGATCCTAGTGGATATGTTTCATGCTTCTTCCGTTGATGATCAAGGTCGAGTCAGGATAATGACTCGGTTAACAAAAATCAAGCGCTTCTTGGGAGGCAACCCATGCATCTATCTTTTCGCTTTCTTTATCATAAGTGTAGGGGAGACCCGTTGGTGTTTGCTCTCTCCTCTCTTCTACTAATCAGGGATTCGAGCTTCAATGATCCACTCTTGATGATTCTTGACGACCCGTGATTCCGTGTTCTACTTCTTCCCGGTTCTACCCTAAACTCTTTTCAATTCACTATTTTATATTTTCTCAAAATTAAAATAGGATTCTCTTTAGTTGTCCTTTCCTTAGCGAGATTTAAACAAAGTGCACAATGTCCTAAGTGTAGGGGAGTTTACTCCCACATGCTTAAACATTGAGGACAATGTTTATGTTAAGTGTAGGGGGGACTTCTATCGAAGTTAAGTGGCCTTTTCCTTGTATTTGTCCTCATTTTAACCGGAAAACCAATTTTTCGACATTTTTCAAAATTTTTGATCTATTTTGGCCTATTAGTTTTGTCCTTTGTATAGTTATTTTCTTTCCTTACTAGAATAAATCTCTAATAAGTGGTTTTAATTTTCAAAATGTTGTGAATCTTTTGACTCAATTCGAGTTTACTTATCTAAGTTACTCTAGCTAGTATCCTTAACGTGTTTAAGTCAAGTTTTGTTAGGCTTTTATATAGGGAGCTATAAAACGCGAAAGTCTTAACTCTCACGGGTTAAGAACAAGAACTTTTCGCAAGTTCCTATAATTGATCCTAGAGAGTCGTTTATCAAGGGAACTTTAAAACGCGATTTCTAAACTTGAAAAAGTCAAAAGAATTTGCAAGATCCTATAGGCGACTCGAAAACCCAGAACTTTGATTTAATAGGCTAAGTATCCACGAGTCTCATTCCTTGAGATTTTAAACTGTGGAGAACGAGAGATGATAGAGCCAATTATAAGTCCGGTATTCTTTCAGGAATTTATGTGAGTTAATTATGAGCCTATTCTCCCATCGCTTGCTAAATAATGTATCTGCTAATAAATAAGGTTGTACGATTTGAAAAGTTACTTAGCTTCTTGCCCAAGATCGTTTAAAAGTTGCTCGGTATGGATTAGAGTTCATAGCCAAGGCATAACTTATTGAAGCGGGACGCGAAGATTGGCGAGTCCGAAAAGGCCCTAACAAGGCATGAGGGCTATATTTTGTTGCTAAAGATCCAAAGTGATGTGAAGAATCATTTATCGAAAATCAATTTGAAGGATCGAGACACACGACGAAAAGCAAATACTCCCCAAAAGTCATGGAGAAGTGTATCCGAAAAGACCCTAACAAGGTATGAGGATAAATAGATCCAAGTCATAAAAGGAGGCGGATCGTTGTATATCAAAGTCCAAAATAAAGATTGGAGAAAAATGAAGAAGTCGTGGTCCAAGTATGAATCTCTCAAAACTTCAAGTGAAGAAATTCCTATATGGAGAGAAGACCATAATTTCATGAACGTCTCTCAAGGTTTGAAGTATGAAGTCACTTCCAAATATCGGTCCGAGAAAGGTCTCAAATCGCGAAGCGAGTTATGCCAAGATATGAACTTTATGAGGTCTCGAGAAGCAGTTTTAAAAGATTTTGTCCTTTAGCTAACTATTGATTAAATCGCTCACTTTATTTTCGGCTTAATAACTATCGAAATAAGTCAAAAATGCATCCTCGTGATCATTCAAGACAATAATAAAATATAAGAGATACACCTAGGAATAAGGGAGTCTAAGTGAATAATTGGCCCACATGAGTTCGTGTTAGTTTACTAACTTATAATAACAATGATCTCGTTTTTAAGCTTGGTTTGGAGAAAGGGAGAAGTTGAGGATGATGATTATTCATGACATTTCCAAAACCCAAGGTATGCTTTTGATTTCTTTACTTTGAATGTTTATAGTTTTTATCTCTTTAATAAAGGCCAACATGGATTAATTATGATGAAAAATGTAAACGTGCTTTGTAACTAATGCACTGCATGAGGACATTGCAATGGTCAAGTGTAGGGGATTTAATATGTGTGTAAACACACATCTTTTCTACCACTTAATTACAATAATAACCGGACCAAAACGTGTATTTTATGTCTTTTATGTCGGAATTATGCGTGGTTTGTGTTTTTGTTGTGATCTAGGACGAAAAGGTGAAAAGTGGAGAAAACACGGGAATTCACGGGCATTTAGGGATTTTTATTGAAGAAAAAGATGAAAGACGAAGTCAAGAAGTCAAGAGTGCAAAAAGAACGGAAGTCCAAGACCAATTCTGAAGATTTATCGAAGAAAAAGTCAAAAGACGGAAGTTTACTTAAAGCCGAGGAACTCAAGTCTTATTTATCGAAGAATTAAAAGACGAGTCCAAAGAAATCCCGAGCCAAAAGTCATCAAAGTCCAAGATTAACAAAAAGATTAAGAAGGAAGGACTTAAGGGCGCAATTAAGAAGAAAAGAAGGAGGGGAGGAAGCTTCCTCTAACCACCCTCCTAATCGCCTATAAATACACCCCATTTTCATTCATTTGTTCTTGTTGACTAATCGTGACAATTAGTTCTTCCACCTTTACTTTTATGCACCTTTAATTACTTGCACCTTTAATTACATGTCTTGCATCTTATTTACCGTTTAATTTCAAGTAAGTGTTTCTTTTAATTCTTGCACCTTTACTTTATCTTGTTGATCTCATTCTACCTTTCTTTAATCTTTGATTTACATGCTTTTCGTCTTGTTTATTTGTTTAAAGATTTCATTTTTATGCTTTTGATTGTTTTAAATCATTTATTTTCATAGCTTATTTTGTTTATTTTCAAGTTTATAAAGTTTTTATAAAAATTGTTTTCGTATAAAAAGTTTTTTTCGTAAAGCTTATTCATTTCGTGTTTTAAAAGTCTTTAAATTTCAGTTTAGTAGCTTATTTTCATTCGGTTTGCCTTAGGATTTTCGTGGTTTGCTTATTAGAGTTATAGCTTATTTTTCTAGCTTATTTTGTGTAATTTCCTTCGTATTCTGATCTTACAATCGGAAAAGGGTTTATATATTCCGACCGTAGCTTCTTGGCTTGGTCGGAAAAGGGTTTAAACATTCCGATTGGGGGTGTTTGTGGTATTCCGATCTGGGTTTTTGACTATCATTCCGATCTGGACTTCACTACACATTCCGACGAGGAGGCTTTGGTATTCCGATCAGTTTGATTTTTGGGCATTCCGATCTGGACTAGTGACAGGATTCCGATTGGTGGTCTATTCAACATTCCGATTGAGGTGCTCGTTTGGTATTCCGATCAGGTAAGTGACAGTTATTCCGATCATTGGGTTCCGATCAGCATTCCGACCAGGGTCAACTCCACATTCCGACCAAAGGTAAGTATTATTTCGATCGAGGGTAAGGGTGATATTCCGATTGGGAAGGTGACAGTTATTCCGATCGGACCATTTCTTTTCCGATCAAGGTTGAGTACATTCCGATGGTGAGCCTAATCGGAATATATTCCGATTAGGATTGTTTTCTTTATACTTTGTCTTGTTTAATTTTTACGTTATCATTTTAATTCTTTGTCCATTTTTAATTCTCGTCACGCTTTAATTTTTAAGTCATTTAGTTATTTTATTTTTCAAAGTTTTTTTAAATATCGCACCTTTCTTTTAATTAGACTTAGATTTATTTCAACGTCACTTTACTTTAACGACATTTAATTTTAATTGTTTTGCACTTTAAATATACTACAACGACAACACACTTTTGTTTCACCAAAATCAACTGAGTCACACAATTAACTCCTTTTTCAATTCGAAGAGATTGGTACAACGATAATTTTTAACCTGAGTAAAATCTAGTTATCACAAATTCAAAAAAATAAAATAAAAAAATTCATCAGTCGCGATGCAGCCGCCCGCAACTGCTCATCAGACTAAAAGAAGCCGAACGACATACGAAAGGAGCCGGCCGCATCTTCTTCACAACTTCGAAGCAGCCGACCGGCATCCGAAAGAAGCCGACGCTTACCTTTTCTTTCCCAAAAGCAGCTGCCCGCAACACTGAGCAACCGCCCGCATATCGTCCATAATCCCAAAGCAGCCGCTGGCTACTTTGAACCTGTTAAAAAATTATGTTTTTATTTTGTTTAGTCTACTTAATTTCCTACCTTCTTATTTTCCTATTAGTAATTGTATGTTTGTTTTTGTTTTTGTCTTTGTTATTCGTAATCTTTTTCAAAAGTGTTTTTAGACTTGAATGAACACACGTTCTTCTTGTCAAGAACCAATTAGTCCATACATCGATCCCGAATGATTTGTTCATCAATCTCGAAAGAAAAATCGAAAGAAGCAACCTTTGTTTCTTTAGAAAACCGAATTCCTAGATTCAAAACCCACAATTTGATAATCTCTTAGACGCATTTGTTGTCTACAACCCATTTAACGATCTACCATTCCCAATGGCCGACGATCAATCTATGTGGGTCACTAACCGAGTAGTAGCACCCACTCGCGGAGCTACTATTGTTAAAGTTGAACTTGGTGATAACTTCACCGTGAAAGGTCATCATCTTTCAATGATCAAAGACAGCCAATTTGACGGCCGTGCGTAGGCCGATCCTCACAAACACATTGCTGAATTCGTAGAGATATGTGGCATGTTTCGATATGGAGCCGACGTCAATGTAGACGCTAAACTCAAACTCTTTACATCATCTCTATCCGGAGATGCAAGAGTTTGGTATAATGAGTTGACGGTCGGTACCGTCGAAACATGGGAACAAATGAGACCCACTTTTGTTATCAGTTTCTTTCCACTCGCCATGTACGATAGAATCATGGGAGAAATCCGTGGTTTCGCCCAAATTCCCAATGAATAGCTCATTGATGCATGGAACCGAATGAAAGCCCTGCTACATAGTTGTCATGGATATGGTTTATTGAAAGGAACCATCATCCAAATATTTTATCATGGTCTAAATGAACCGACGCAAGCAATCCTTGACGTATGAAAACTCGTACTTTTCCCAGTATTATTTTATTCTTTTATTCGTGCTTCTTGAATTTTCTAACGTATTATATTTTCTTTTATTCTTATATGTAAATCCTGACATCATGATAATCTTAATAAATTATACTTTATAAGTATTTTCTGATCATTGATAAATACTTTATCTGGAAATTATAAAATTCTTATTTTATTTTTCTATATTTAATTTAAATCAAAGTTTTTGATTTAAAATCACCCGCACACATTTTACAACGAATTTAATCAAATCAATGAATAACGAGGATTACTAACGATCGCGATACCGACGGATGTACAATTTTACATTTTATTGTCGATTGTTTCGATAATTAATATTTTTGACGAATTCGTTTTAATTACGTGTTAAGTCGTGTCGGAAAACCATATTATCAAAATTATGATGCATTTTAACTTTTGAAAAGTATTTTTACGAAACCCGAGCCCCGTAAATATTTTCAAAATTTATTAATAATTATTTTCTACCCTTTAAACTATTAAATTGCTTTTAATTCCAAAATTATTCAACATTTGCAGTTCCTACTCTAACCATACTCTATAAACCACTTTTTACAACTCCACTCATTTTCTTCTCATAAAAATACACACACAAAATTTCACCACTCTCCTCCCTCCTCCTCCCTTTTTGCCGCCACACCCTCACCACAAAACACCCCTAGATCATCCACTTTTACTTGTTTTTAACAAAAACTAAGCAAAGACCACATCCTAAAATCTTATTGTGATTCTTTTGGTACCAAAATTTCCTACATGCATCAAGGTTTTCAAGATTTTATAATTTTATGGTTAATCATCATGCATGTGATGATCTTGGTAAGATCATCATGTTTTGATCCTAAAAAGTTGTATTTTCGATCTTTGGTTTTTGTTAAATTGGACATGCAAGTGTTTTAGGAGTTTTTTGGTTGATGGATATGATAGTAGGGTAATATAAGAGGTATGGATCATGGTGGATTTGAGTCAAAATGATGTTTCCTATGATTTTTAAAAGTGTATATTACATCAGCAGGTTTAGAGCAGATTTTCGTGGGTTTAAGTTTGGATATAGGTTGAGATTATTTGATTTTGTTCTAGTGGTTGTCGAGACGCTCGTTTTGATATAAGATAGAGCTTCTAACTCATTACGGATCAAAAGTTATGCTAGTTTTAGTATTCGTGTACCGGGAGACGCAAATCGGCACAATATGAAATTGTGGCTGATTTTGGTCAACTCTCGGGAAATATAGGCATGGTTAGATAAATTATACTACTGGTTTTCAAAGTTTATAAACTTAATATGATGATTCTAGTAGTGGGTTTAAAAGGCGGATTGTCAAGATAATACTTTTAAAGTGGTATAAATGGTTTTATAAAACAAGCATACAAATCTGTCCCAAAATTTAGAATCGAGTAAAGTGTCGAGATGATGAGTTTTAAAGTGAGAACTTTGGCTCAAATTTTTGTGGGGTCTTATACAAGTTATAAGTGACCTTGACACGAAATTTCATCTCAACCGGACAAGTCTAATAGAGTAGATCGGTGTGTACATTCGGAGTGTACTTGCTGATTTGTATTTTGGACACATATTTCAATACTCGTGTGGCGTGAGTTTGAGTATTTACTATTAGACATGATGACTTAATCAAGTGTTTAGTCATTATATAAATGACTTAGTTACTAGTCCGAGTGAAGTAAAGGAATAGTTTGACTTGCATTGACTTGGCGTCGTATGACGGGTCAATTTCAAGTGTACAAGTGTTTAAACGGGTAGTGTTGGATAAATGGGTTAGTATGGATTCATTTGGTTCGTGTCACTGGTTTCGAAATATGAAAACTTTGAAAATATTGGAGTCATGTTATATTTGGTATATATTGATATTTGAGTTCGAGTCTTAACGCGCGCCTTATTTTGATAGGCTACGGTTTTCGTGTTTCCCGGGCATCCATATCGTCGGTGATCATCTCACTAGTATTGTTTCTACTCAGCTTTTGAGTACTGTGATTTACTTACCTCATGGCTAAGGTGAGTTCATAGCCCCTTTTACTTGCACAATGTTTCTTAATGCGGGGTGAGATTTTACATGGTGGAACACAACCATTTAAAAACTGTATGCTATCCAGCATTTGAATGCTATCCAGCATTTGAATGCTATCCAGAATTGTATGCTTTCAAACAGTTTTCATTGATATTATTGCTTCTAGTTATAGCCTTAAGTTGCCTCTCTTGATCATGAACCGTTAATTTACTTGTGTTGCTAAGCGCGAATGTTGTTGGTGGATCCATCGGGATTGACAATCCCCGTCCCGATTACCTTGACACATTTAACATTTGATTTATTACTTGAGTATTTAGGCTGAATACTCACCAAAGGAACTTACACTGAGTTAAGCTTCGGTTCATGAACTAAACAGCAATAATAATGTTTTGGATTATGGTTAATATACATAACAATTTCCCCTATATCTTGTTTACAAATGAATGCTTGTGTTCCACACCTTTACTGCTAAGCCTATGAATATCACTCAACTTTATGTTGACGATTTTACATGTTTAATCTTAGGTATTATTACTTATTTTTGCTTGGATGGGAGCCCACAGGATATTATCGCAGCTTGGAGATTTTTGTGTGTATTTTAACTTTGGTTTTATCTAAGAACCGTCAGAAGATTTTTATGTACTTTTGGTAACTAAGTGTTATAAATCATGATGAAATAATAAATCTTTCCACATAAAACTCTGGGACCTATGTTTAAAACTCTGATATTATATGATGTAATGTACATGTATTTATTACGTCTACTTTGTGTCAACAGTAATTCATTGTTTCTTGTACCATGACGTGGTAACCCCTTGTTGCCTAATAGTTCCCTTGGCTGATTCTGGGGGTCTCACAGATTGGTTTCATAGCGATGGTTATAGGGAACTGGGTCGTTTTCAAAACTTAGTCTATAACCGAAAGTTCAAATATTTTATGTTTCTAAGTGTCAAACACAGAATCTGCCATGGTTGTTCGATATCTGCGTGGGTAATTCTCTAATCCTTATTATTTACTTTTAATTATCGTTGTATTATTTCATCTCATGATTACATGATTGAAATATTACATTACCCTAGTGACGATAATTACTATCTTTTTTCAAAGCCTTTGTGCTTCATGAATTATCATTAGATATTACTTGATTACATATGCCCTTACCGCATTTCTTGAATTCTTGTGAACTGATCTTGTTACAATGATTTTATATAGTTATGACGTTACATACTTGTATTCAGAGCGAGTATGCTGCCGAATTTTCATACTCACTTTTTCTAAGTACTATTGCTATTACATTTATGCGTGATACGACTGACCTCATATACTCGTTCGATTGAACCGGTTGTTTTTCTCGACTCACTGTTACATTTTGTGCATACTCTCGTGATACCATTGTTCGGGATTGAATAAGTGTTGTTTTTGATGAAACTTCTGATTTTCATTATATTATCGTGTACGATGCCTTCATTGTTTAACTCTTTTAAGATATCTATTTAGATATCCAGATTACTTTCCGATCATTTGTGACTGGATGTCTTGAAAAATAGTCTATCGACCATTGAGTAGCTCAATGTGTCTTCGAAAAAGAATAAAGGACATCGTGTGAGTCACACATCTCGAAGCATTCCTTGAATCAGTTTTGAATAATATCATGGGTTTTCATAACCATGATTGACCTTTACGTCACCGTTTTACGCGACACTTGTACATCGATTAAATATTACTTCATTGACCATTCTACGTTTCGACTTCGATTTTCAACGTCCATTTGTACCTTAGAAACACCACCGTCATCTTGTAATTCATCCTATATCATGTGACGATTGTTTGGAACACGATTGTACTTCTATAAACTAGTATCCTCCCTTTTCATTAACTCCTCGCTCCAGGAGTGCAACCCGTTAATGTTCCATTTATTTCTCGGTATATCTTGTGATTTTGGAAAATCACGCTGCCAAGAGACCTTCCTGCATTGCATCTTGAAATCGAAGACATGAATGTCATGCGTCGTTTTTGATTTCTTAGATCTTCGTTGGTATTCTTGAACCATTTCTATACTGTGTTTTCTTTACATGATTAATTATACAGTTTATTCTCTTTCGTCTTTATGGAATCCACAAGTCATGTGTGTACATAAATTATGGGTCGTTATTAAGTTTGATTAAATTTCAAGCTGTGACGAAAAATATACTTTGTACGGAAACTTTATAGGAAATTTAGCAGTGTCGAGAAAATATTTTTATAAGCTTTAGACATAAAAATATGTTTCTACTTGTTGAGACATCCGTTTAAGACAAAAAATTTCACCCGAAAATCTTAAAAACGAGCAAGTTACGCTCATCTGAAATTGTAAAATTTAAGAACTCATTTTCTATACATTTATAAAATGTCATGTTGTTGACAGATTTAATGTAAGGGCATTTTCGTCTATTTTTTATCTGTTTCAAGACTCGAGTAAAACTAGAAAGTTGTTCAAAACACCGCTTTACATCGAATTGCATTAGACTTCGAGTCTTAAAAATACAACTTAGCGAGTTAATTGGTCTAGTCAAACCCAAAAGACAAACCCAAAAGTCAAAGTTGACTAAAAAGGTCAAAACTGATAGAAGTTAAAAATATGGTTTGAAGCATTTTGAGTTCATGTGAACTCGTAAAACTTTAACTAATGATAATTTTACAACTTTTAAACATTGATTGCGTTTGAAAACGTTAAAATATAAACTTTTCGAAGTAGTTGTACTATTTGGGAAATCATGATCTACTTCTTTAAAAGTATATTTATGTTAAATAAATTACGATGTGCACACATATGGATTCCTCTATCCTTCTTTTATACATGACTTAATTGTCATTATATATTATCTTTTTTTTCTTCTATCGTACCACTGATTTGGGTCGAGGTTGAAGTTCTTGTTTTCGTATCCTTCGTTATCATTTTGGCACGTGTCTCATGACGATTCCGGCTAAACCTTTTGAAACTTTATCACCTTGTAACTATTTCATCATTGTCTGACGAACTACCCTTTATTACCCTCATGGAACCCGTTCGCTATTTTATAAGTTACCACATAAGCTCAAACTGGTATTGTTTGCGAAACATTTTAAAAAAATGTTCTACTTAGGCATTATAAAATACTTGAAGGTTATCTTATAAAATCAATTTATATTAATTTTACAATATATTTTGAGAAATTGTTCTACTTTGGTCTTATAAAGAACCCTTATAACAATAAAAATTGTTGATTTAAACATCTAGCCAATTAGATACTGGCGAAAAGTTTCATAAATTATTTTGATTCCTGTTTTTACAAATGGCATTATATACATATTTTAAATCATATGACATATAATAATGGTTTGACGAAGCTGAGCATCGCATTGCTAGTCCTAAATTATGCATGGCCTGATCACCTATGCTTAATTTAGAAGGAGCCATGCGAGGCCGAATATTAATCACCATAAATATTTGACCAAGAATCAACTTTTTAATTATGTTCCTTAAAAAGTTTGATAAAATAAAATTTTAGAAAACTTTTACATCTTATGCGAGTATCAACAGTTCGCGACTTACATATATGAATCCTATCTTTCTTGAACGGAGTATATGCCTCAAGCACATATTTCCTTACTCAACGATCCTTGTTTTACTTGTTACCTCATCATCCGTATGATATAATTCTCGATACTACTTGTCTAACTTCTTACCATTGATACAAGACTTGAAAGTTTCAACGTTGTTATGTTCCTACATAGATCGACCTTCTCTATCTATTTTGGTAGACCTTTGAAACATCTCTAGACGTGAATAATGATTTACGACTGGAAGTGAACAATTAATTCTGTTATTTGTCATGATGTGTGTTAGACTCCATCGTTTTGAAATGCGTTCATGTGAACCACGCATTGATTTCAACCCTCATTGATAATGTTGTTCATTTTACTGGAATTACTCTCAAGTGACTTCTTAAGATTTTCTTTGATTCGAAAATTCGTTGTGTGGCTTTTCTCTTTCGATCATGTATCGACCGTCGAGAACTTAATAAGCCATTTTTGGTGACAACAACTGCACTCAAGAAGTGATGACTTGCCATAATCCTTTGTTTCTTATTATTTGTATCATTGACGCTTCTATTCTATCATGTTTGTTGAGAATTGGTACGAATTTCATTTTATTTCCCTTGTGCTATTATTTGTATACTAATTGCTGATTATTATTCGCTTCATTACTTGTTCGCTATCTTGTCACCATTTGAAAATCCGAACATGTCCCATGTTTATCATTTGATAACTTAATCACCTTCTTGGATATCTAAAAATTGTTACAAATTTTTAAAAACGTTTTACACACTTTATCAAAGTGTTGAAATTACCCAAAATATCCGTTTCAAGTTTAATGTCAGAATCTATACATCCTCTTTGGTAAATTTATAACTAGTGTTTAAAAGGATGTCAAACTGTATCTTTTAAAGTATTTGATTATATCATACTTTACTTTCAACCTAATAAAGTTATCAGTTTAATTTATAACTTCTAACAATGGCTCTAAATAATTTGGAAACTTAATTTTCCCTAATGGTAACGTTAAACCTGAGTTTTTAACAATAACTTCATACAATCACCCAAAAGCTCTTAAGCTGATCGAAATAACTGTTTGAACTGAGTTACTTTTACTTTGAGGTCCTAACCAAGAAAAAAGATATAGCAAATGCTTACTCATTAAATATAAGTAGTTTGATTTTAAATCACTAAACCTTGTAAAATTTTCTTTTAATAAAGAAAATATTTAAGCTAAATTTGAAAGTAATCCCAAATCCTAGACAGGTAATTGTGTCAGCTTGTATTTTAAATTTTCATATGTAATTCATATTTCCTTCTATTTCTCTTGTAACTAGATTGTTACGTTTTAATATTGTCATGCTTTACTGTTTGTGGGATTTGCAAATTCCTTGTTGATTAACAATCTTGATTCATTTTAGCGCACTTTGTCCGTTGAAGTGATTCTTGCCTTCATTCTATCTCTTGATAATTCTCCGTATTGAAAGGTCATTATTCTAATTCAAGTTTGAAAAGTTATTCGAAAAAGAGTTAAGCAACTAAAGCATAGTGAATTCTAATTGTTAAGGTTCGCCGTGGTCCAGAAATTACCTGGGAAGCAATGAAGCAGTTCTAAACTATGTACCTCCTTTTGTTTGCATCTACTTTTATTTGCATTTTCTTCTGTCTCCAATAGAACTCTGAGGGACCAAAGTTCCTTTAAGGGGGTAGACTGTGAGAACTCATACTTTTCCTAGTATTATTTTATTCTTTTATTCGTCCTTCTTGAATTTTCCAACGTATTATATTATTTTGTATTCTTATATGTAAATCTTGAGATCATGATAATCTTAATAAATTCTACTTTTTAAGTATTTTCTGATCATTGATAAATACTTTATCTGGAAATTATAAGATTCTTATTTTATTTTTCCATATTTAATTTAAATCAAAATTTTTGATTTTAAATCACCCGCGTTCATTTTACAACGAGTTTACTCAAATCAATGAATAACGAGGATTACTAACGATCACGATACCGACGGATGCCCTAAATTTTACATTTTATTATCGACTGTTTCCATAATTCATATTTTCGACGATTTCGTTTTAATTACGTGTTAATTCGTGTCGAGAGACCATATTATCAAAATTATGATGCATTTTAACTTTTGAAAAGTATTTTTACGAAACCCGAGCCCCATAAATATTTTCAAAATTTACTAATAGTCACTGTTGTTCCCATATTAATTCACTTCACCATGGTTGATTATATGATTAATCAAGAATTAAAGATAGAAAAATAGATGGATTCTAGAGAGAGAAAGTAGTGAGAGAAAGTAGAGAAAAGGAGGAGAAAACTAGGTAAAATTAGATTAAGAAAAAATGAAATGCCTTGCCACCCTCCTAACATGCTAGGAGGGTGCTTATATAGTCCACCCACATGCGGGCTTTCTTTTGGACTATGTTGTTTTGGGCCGGGCTTGAATAAATGCTTAGTACCTTGAAAGAGGCCTTTTAAGGTAACCATCAAGCCCGTAATGTCACGACTATTTTAACTAACTATTAAAACGTTCTAATAAATATTACAATATAAACCTATGACCGAACATTCTTGTTTGACTCAATATTTTGAGGCTAATAATCTCCCCCAATGTGAGGTCATTCCTCTTCGATATTTGGAGTTCAATGGAGATTATGAATTTCGTCATAAATGAGTCTTGAACGTGTAATAGTCGTCTTGTTCCTTCATGTTGTGATCTTTTGAGCCTTTGTCATTGTTTTTCGACTTTGTCTTTTATCTTGAGATCTTCAAATTATCCTTGACTTGTCTTTGCCAACTTGGGATCTTGTGTCTTCATCTACATGCTCATACATCACACAATCTTGAAAGCTTGCTAACAATCTCCTTTGAAAATAGGTCATTTCTCTACATTAATTGATAAGGACAATTTTTATCATCAGAGTTGCAAAAGTCTTTTCCTTTCTTGATTGTTGAATATGTCTTTGGGCATGAGTATGTGTTTTTGAATCTTTGACTTTGCTGAGTACACCGTAACGTCACCTTCTCGAGACAAAACATAGACACGGACTGAATGGATTTGACATTCATCCTAAATCGGTAACGTTTTACCTCCAATCGGTAAAGATCGTTACACGATATTAAATATCGAACCTGTGATTAGGTAGATTCAATTAAGAACCTCCTTGACAGGATTTCGCGACTGTACTAGCCGTTCTCTTTACTCGACCGTCTCAAAGCAAGACTGCGAACATAAAGAGTGAATCAATTGGATAAATATCCGCTTGATTAAAGTCGTCAATTCAAATTCCTGGAACAAGTTTGATTCATTAAGAATCTAACCATTGTTGCTTTCCAGTTTACACAAGTTTGATTCATAAAGAATCTCGCAAGTTACCTACCGTAGCGCTGTTTGATGTTGACGCTAGAAGTATTTCCATTCGTCACTGTGAATATTAATGTATATCACTCTGAATGTTCTGGAAAGACCTTAAAGCTATTGCGTAGAAACCTGAAACGAGTTTGAATCGATAAAGAAACAAACCAATGTTGCTTTTCACTTTTACATATGTTCAATTCATAAAGAATCTTACACATGACTTACCGCAGTGCTGTTTCATGTTAACACTGGAAGGATTTCCACTCATCATTGTGAATACTAGGAAGTATCACTCTGAGTGTTCTAGCAATATCACAAGGATATAGCATAGGACTCTCTTGATCGTCATCCGTGTGTCCTAACGAGATTTAATTGATCTCTTGGCTCTAGACTTGATTTGTGCACTTTTAGTGGACGGAGGCTGGAGCAGATGCCACCTATTCAATATCGACTAACTCGGAGTGAGAAAGTCAATATAAGTCGTGTTGATCTCCATAACAATAAAACAAACTTCTTTGAGAGAAGCCTGAGTCAGCTGGGGAGGGGTTCTGCATTACATCACTGGGTCCATGATGCGTTGTCTTCATGATGTGTTGACCCGGTTTCTGCCTAAGTTGTATGGAGGGCTTCTTTCTTTACACCCTTTATCCTCACATTTCTTTTTTCATTCTTTAACCCCTTCAATGGTTACCAAGACATCGTTACTAACACCTTGTTGTGATTGTTCTAGTGCTAGCATCAGTACTTAGTCGGCATTCAGCTAATTTCACATTCTACTCCATCTTTCCTAAGGACTTCTAGTAATCTATTGGATTGTCCCTGGGAAGATCCCTCCGGTTCTGGTTGGATCATAGAACTTAAACCTAACCACCCTTTTGACACCAATAACGTCGTGAATTAAAGATGTTGTAGGTGTTTGATCGAAACCATGAGTGCTTGAGTCTTTAGATCACATTTGAATCACATTTTCTCCCCTATCTCTAATATATAAAATCGTTTGATATTAGAGATACCAAATTGATTACAATATATTTTGAAAAATAGTCTTTAAACCTTTTGGGAGAAAAATGTGTCAAACTTAGCATGAATTTGGAACGCTCCCCCTCAAAAATTGATCCAATGGAATTTACATTACGAGGATATGATCCACATTAAAGTTTTGAGGATAGGAGTTGTTGAACACACTTTTTGAAAGATTTTGAATAATCATTGAGAAATTCTTGAAAAAATTATGTTCAACGTTTTTTGAAAAACTCTATTTCTTTTTGGCGAAAAAGTTTTTCTAATGCATAAACATGAGTTCATAGACTTCGAATGTCTTGACAAATCCACTCAAGTGTAAGAAGATTTATCTTCTTATGTTGAGGGTAAGGGCACTAAAACGTACACTCCCCCGTGAATATAGATCCGGGGTGCAATCTGAAAGTGATTACAAGCCATTGTGTTGAGCTCAAAACGTTGAATGTTTTGTGACAAACTCAACCCAAGATAGATTGCTCTACCCGTTGTGTGGAGATATTGTCCAAAATAGACAATTTCCTTTATAAAATAGAAATGACATGTTTTGAAAAATATTTACAACTTTCATTCGAGCTGTATGTACACACCCGTGTCGTTGTTGAGCGACATTTCTAGGTACGTCCATATTATCGATACTGAAAAACATGTCGAGAAGAATATTTTTGGATTTTCAAAGAGTTTTAATTTTGTATTTTGCTTTTTCATTAATATTACATGTGGATGTTTGATAGATGAATCAAGTAGGCTTCTTTTCCAGAATCTCCAGTTCTGTTGGAGTCAAACATCTCATACCAATTTGCCTAACTAGATACACAAACCTCTCTTTCGAAAGAGCTTTTGTAAACAAGTCAGCTAATTGGTAACCAGTTCCAACAAAGTACAATTCAACAATACCCCTTTCAACTTGTTCCTTAATGAAGTGATATCTGACATCAATGTGCTTCGTGCGGGAATGCTGTACCGGATTGCAGGAGATGGCTATGGCGGACTTTGAGTCACAGTACATAGGTACTTTATTAAAGTGGAAGCCATAATCCGTGAGTTGTGTTCTCATCCAAAGAACTTGAGCACAACACGCAGATAGAGACACATACTCCGCTTCGGCTGATGATAATGATGTGCAATCCTGCTTCTTGGAAGACCATCCCACAAGCTTATCTTGACCTAGAAATTGTGCACCACCAGAAGTACTTTTTCATGTATCAAGACACCCTGCAAGATCAGAATCTGAATAGGCCGTTAGAAAGAAACCGGTTTCCCTCGGATACCAGAGTCCTATGTGAATGGTATTCTTAAGGTACCGAAAGATCCGTTTAACCTCCTTGAGGTTTTTTCAGTGGGCCGTTCTTGATAACGTGCACAATAACACGTAGCATGTGATATATTTGGTCGGCTTGCTGTTAAGTACATGAGGGAGCCGATCATGGAACGATATCTCGTTTGATCTATGGCATCTCCCTCCAAATCAGCATATAGGGATGTGGTTGATAATGGTGTCCCAATGCGGTCACATGATGTCATACCATGCTTTTTGATTATCTCTTGACAATACTTAGCTTGGTTAATAAAGATACCACTTGGGGACTGGTGAACTTGAATTCCTAGAAAGAATTTTAGTTCGCCCATCATTGACATTTCAAATTTGTTGTGCATTACTTTTTCAAACCATTTTGAAAGTTTTGAGTTTGTAGACCCGAAAATAATGTCATCAACATAAATCTGGACAAGCAAAAAGCCATCCCCATATTTATAAGTGAACAAAGTTAGATCAATGGAACCTTTTGAGAAACCTTTGGATACCAGGAATTTCGAGAGCTCGTCGTACCACGCCCTTGGAGCTTGCTTGAGTCCATAAAGTGCTTTGTGGAGACGATACACCTTGTCAGGATAGTGAGGATTGATGAGTCCTTCTGGTTGCGTGACATAGACTTCTTCCTTCAAAGGAACGGTAAGAAACACCGTCTTTACGTCCATTTGATAGACAATGAATCCCTTATGTGCAGCATAAGCGAGGAAAATCCTGACCGCTTCCATACGAGCTACTGGTGCAAATGATTCTCCAAAATCAATACCCTCTTTCTGTCCATACCCTTTAGCCACTAGCCTAGATTTATTCTTGATGATCGTGTTCTCTTCATCCATCTTATTTTTCCAGATCCATCGAAGATTTAATGGTATTACAACGTATGGTCTGTCAACAAGTTCCCAGACTTAAAGTCTTTCAAATTGTTGAAGTTCATCCGTCATCGATTCAATCCAAGCATGATCAGCCATGGCTTCTTTGATGTTTTTCGGTTCTGCTGAACTCACGGCGAGTGAGAACATACAAACATTGCCATCGGTTTCAAGCTGTCGTCTTGTACGAACGGGCTGTGAAGGGTTTCCAATTACTTGAACCAAAGGATGATCTCGGGTCCAATGATGTGTTGAAGGATGTCGTTGGTAGAACGTATGCATATTTGACGGATCAACATGGCGAGTAGAGGACTCTCCAATTTCATGTACTGGTGTACCGATGGGTTGATAAATTTGTCTTCATCATTTAATGCATTGTCTGCTTGATTTGTGTTCTCTGGAGCAATGACAGTAGTTGTGGATGTTGTAGGAGCGGTTGTTGATGTGATATTCTGAGGAGGTAAATCTGCAGCAACCCGTGTTGAAGTAGATAAAGTTGTATCCTTTTGTTGACGATGATCGGTATCATCATTCTTATCAGGAGTGACAACGGAAGACTTCGATACAACATGTTTCTCCCCCATTGTTGGAAATACGTTTTTACGTATTTATGAAGGATCGGTCGCTCCAACGATATATTAATGTATTAGGCTCGTGATCCAAGTATAGCCCATATAGCCCACATGTAGGGTGGGCTATATATACCCCCTCCTAGCATGTTAGGAGTGGTGGTTCATTCATTTCACATCTTTCATTTTAATAAAACAACTTTCTCTCTCTACTTTTCTTTTCTCTCCTTTCTCTCTCTACACCATCATCTCCATCTTCCCCATCTCCTTCATTCTAATCAATAGATCAATCCATTAATTACCAAATCCTAAGATATCGTAGACCTTCAATTGGTATCAAGAGCCATGGTTAAATCTTAGGATTTGTATTTTTTTTATCTATTGATTTGGTGATAAAAATCTTTTCCTTCTAAAATCTTTTGTCTAATTAGTTTTTTGGTGTCACGTATTTTTAGATCAACTTTTTATATCATCAAATTTTTTAAACAATCAGTTTTATTGTTTTTTTTATTTTATTTTTTATTTTTTTAATATCTATTTTTTTATTAATTTTTTCTTGTCTCTTTGTCTCAATGTTTTTTTTATATATGTTTTTTTTATCAATTTTTTTCATATACATCTGGGTCTCATTCTGTATTCACATTTGATAAGCTAAAACAGTCCAGTCAAACTTCTGATTAACAGATCTATCAGTATCAAACTTTCTGTTTTTCTTTTTCTTGTTATTCCGTATAGACATTCCGTATAGACATTCCGTATAGACTATTCGGAATAGACTATTCCGTATAGACTATTCCGTATAGACTATTCCGTATAGACACCACACCCACTCCCTCATACTCGCAACCAAACAGAAAACCCCCACGTCTCGAACAACACTCAAGACTCGACTCACCACTCGAACCTCTCGAATCCTCACCCTCGACACAAAAACAGACCAAAACATTATCTAAACCGAATCCAACACCAAACCCAAACTGATTCGACTCACATCCAACATCGACCCACACTTCTCGAAAAATCTCAACTCCCTGGATAACTACACTCGACCCACAACCACCCTCGACTCACAGCCCCGACTCAAACACCCCCTCAGCCTCACACAAACACAAACAAACACCCTCTCACCTTAACACTCCCAAGACTCGAACTCACACACGACTCAAATAACACACACAAGACTAAACACTTTCAACCTCACCCTCAACCCTCGACTCTCGGACACCACTCGAACACGACTCACCCACACACACATCATCTCGACTCAACACAACTCGCAAATACAACAGTTAGAGGACCTACCCGAGACCTTTAAAAGATCTTGAAGATTCATCGAGTTCGAAATGATTTTAGAGCTTATATACTTCGTGGTTTTCATGGGCTGCTCAATCAGAAAGATTTGATTAAGATTCGTGGTTTTTTTGAAGAGATTTTCTAATGTTGGTTGCGTTTCATTCTTGGTAAGGAGAGCAGATTGGTTTTGGGATAGGATTAAATCTGGTATTGGGAAAGATTGAATCTGGTATTGGGTTAAGATTAAGAGATGGGGGGCGGATGAGTTGAAGAGAGAGTGGGTAGGTGACTTTTCTGTTGAAGAGAGAGAGAGATAAAAGAGACTAGATTGGGTTTGTGACTACTTTAAATATAGTGGAACGGAGAAGTTTTATTTGTGAGAGAGAGTTTTATTTATAGTATAGGTTAAGTTGGGCGGAGGTAACAAGAAATCAGCCATCATTCACTCTTTCCTTGACACGTGCTAGGTTTGACTAACATATTTGAGATTGGCATATATATTTATTTATAAGACGGAGGAACCTATAAACCCCCTTTTTTACGACTTCCAAAATTTGGTGGGATAACCCACTTGTTCTATTTCTCAGCCACGTGGGTTGATCATTTTTATCTCATAACCTAACTTGTGACTTTTTGTTGTAAGGATAAGAAAAACCATTTGTTTTTTTTCTTTCTTTTGTTTAAATATTAGTTATTTTTCTTTTCAATATCAGTTTTGAAAGAGTTATTTTTATTTTGGAAAAATTGTTCTTTTGGATATTAATTTTTATTTTGATAATCAATTTTTATTTTTATTTTTATTTTTATTTTTATTTTATTTATTTAAATTTCATTTTGAAAAAATCTTATGATATTAAGTTATAGTCGGGACAAAGTGACGTGACAACGTGATAAAGTGCCAAGGTTTCTTTTGCTGACGGATTTTTGATCGGGTTTGTTTTCTCAACGTTTGAGCCGCAAAGAAACTCACGGATTTTTCGGTGACTTTGTCATATTCCGTGAATTTCTGTTTCTAATCTTATTCACGAACTACAAAATCACGAAAACAACCACAAAATTCAATGGACTTTTTGCGGTCGACATCGAACGAGGGAGACACGCATAATTTGCAAAACAACGATAGAAAAAGTGGTATAACTTCATTTCACCTACTTCAGTCTCATCTTGTCACTCTTTCGAGGATTCAAGGAGGGAGCGAATTTGTGACAATCTTTGGTCAAGATCGTCATATATTCATCGACTCAATATTCACCACTTTGACCCAACTCGCCGAGCAACTCAACAATGAAAACTTTAATCACTCTACATCAGCACTTGCTTATAAGGCTCTTGTGACACAACTGACGCCTTTCCTCCAATTCAATATCATCAAGTCTGAAAGTTCAGTGCTTTGCCAATCATTTCTTCGAGATACACATACCGAGCTTCGAGTTTTTCGTGATACAATATTGAAACTCATGACATCGGTCTCGTCTTCGATTTATGAAAGATCTCGACTTCAGCAAGCGTATGATAATGGAGTGCAAGAATCTATGATGCAGATGAAAGAGAATGGTCATACGGCTGATAACTTGGAGCCTAACGATGGCAAGAGCACGGAATCAGGAGGACAACATGATACCAGTGGCACGTCGGGGAATGTTCACGAGATCTCTCTTGATGACACCTTACCCGTTTATGACGAAGAGCCTGCAAACATGGTACATCGTAATGTTGTATATGATGTGTATGCCGATGAAAATGGTGATGAACTGTCGCATATTGAGCATTTTGAACCTAATTATGACACACATGGGATGGAGAAGCGTGATAGCAATACCACTTCTGATTCATCCGATGTGATTCATAATGGGGGAGAGATAGTTCAGAATGCTATAGTACATCATGATAATTGTCTTATAACTGCTTCATTGACTGCTTCTGATTCCAAGATTAGAGAGCTCGAAACGATTGTAGCTCAACAATCAAAAGATCTTGAGGATGCCAAATATGAATTTTCAAAGAAAACGAACAAATTTGAAACATATTTTGAAAAACTTGAAAAATCAAATGTTGTTCTTGAAAGAAAATTGGATCAAAAAGTGTTAGATTCTAAAGCTGAAAAGGATAATCTTTTGAAACAAATTCAACTGCTTGAATCTAAATTGGCATCCCAAGATATATTGCTCAAAGAAAATGAAACGTTAAAAGCCCAAGTTCAGGAAAAGGTGTTTGCTATAGCTGCGTTGAAAAACGAGTTAAGGAAAAATAGAGGACCTAGTGTGGACACTAAGCTTGAAAAACCATCAATCTTGGGGAAACCGCCTACAAATCAGTTCGTCAGACAACCGATTGTCAGACAACCTACTGCATTTAGATCCGAGCGACCACAATCCTCGAGACCGCGGTTTGCCTCCCAAGTTGATTTGGGTCATATTTCTAGAACAGTCACTCCACCAACTAGGCCTAATGTGACTAAATCAGTTTTAGCAAGACCTCATCACATGATTGCCTCTAGTTTCTCTAAGAATAGTTTAAAGAACACGTCTAGAACTAGTTCAACTAATGTGGGCCATGATTTTGGTCAAAGGGAAACTATTCAAAAGACACATGTAAGAGATAGCAATGTCCAACCTAGTCAGATGCCTTCTAGATTACCCAACACTGCTAACCGTAGCATGCCATCTTCTAGGAGCATCGATCAATCATCTAGGAATTATTCAGACATTAAATATGCTACTTGTAAAACATGTAGAAAATGTGTCTTTACGGCAAATCATGATGCTTGTGTCAAGAAATTACTTGATGAGGTGAACTCCCGTGCTAGAATTAAGTCCCAGTGGATAGCTAAAATCAAACCCTTTGGTAAAGTTTGGCGCCCCACTGGTAGAACTTTCACTCTTGTAGGAAACGAGTGCCCTTTAACTAGGATAGTCTCCGATTCCACTAAGACTACTAGGGAGGAAATTGATAAAGATGATACTTTACTTAAGCCTAAACTTAAGGTTTTCTATAAAAGGAAACGTTTTCCAGCTAAGATAAGTGAATCAACTACTCAGGTCGCCTCTGACACAAGTAAAGCCAACTGTGAACCCCCACGTGCTTCTAAAATTGATATCGCTAACCCATGTCAAAGCAAGCAAATTCCTAATGAGAATGCAGGTACCAAAGTTGATGATCCAAAAGAACGAAGCTGTCCAATCACTGTATACCGTTCAACTAAGGATACTCTCAGAGTTTGGTTGCTGAAGAAGCAGATATCAGAGAAACAAATGTCTCAGGGAATTCATAGTTAAGCTGCAATACTGTAAAGGACTTACAGTCACATAATAGACTGTAACTCGATCTCAAAAGACAGGAAAGTTCATCCCGATGATGACTTATCCTAAAAACGAGAAATTCATTTTTCTCGGGCATGAGCTTATGTTAAAAACATTCCACGTTTTTAAGCTCATGCACAAGGACTTACAGTCACATAACAGACTGTAACTCGATCTCAAAAGACAGGAAAGTTCATCCCGATGATGACTTATCCTAAAAACGAGAAATTCATTTTTCTCGGGCATGAGCTTATGTTAAAAACATTCCACGTTTTTAAGCTCATGCACAAGGACTTACAGTTACATAACAGACTGTAACTCGATCTCAAAAGACAGGAAAGTTCATCCCGATGATGACTTATCCTAAAAACGAGAAATTCATTTTTCTCGGGCATGAGCTTATGTTAAAAACATTCCACGTTTTTAAGCTCATGCACAAGGACTTATAGTCACATCACAGACTATAACTAGATCTTTAAAATAAAGGAAAGTTTATCGCCGATGGTAAACTTATCCTAATAACGAGAAATTAAGTTTTCTCGGGCATGGGCTGGTATTAAAAACATTCGACGTTTTTAAGCTCATGCACGATGGCGTATGATCACATTACAGTTTATGCCCCGTTCTTCAAAGGCAGGAAAGTTTATCGCCGATGATAAACTTATCCTTACAACGAGAAATTAATTTTTCTCGGGCATGAGCTTATATCGAAAACATTCCAAGTTTTTAAGCTCATGCACAATGACTTACAGTTAAATGTCAGACTGTAACTCAAACTTAAAATAAAGGAAAGATTATCTTTTATGATAACTTATCCTCTTAACGAGAAATTCACCTTTCTCAGCCATGAGCTTGTATTAAAACATTCGAAGTTTTAAGCTCAGAAAGGAAAGTGTATCTTTTAAATAAGAGAACTTTTCCTCATAACGAGAAATTAACCTTTCTCGGTCATGAGCTTTCCGTTAAAACAGTCAAAGTTTTCAAGCTCATGAAAACGACTTCTAAGTAAATGTCAGCTTAGAGCTCGTCCTTCAGATAAAAGGAAAGTTTATCACCGATGGTAACTTATCCTTAACAACGGGAAGTTTACAACTTCTCGGACTTGAGCTCGTTTTGTAAGATATTCAACATCTTAAGCTCAAGTAAGTGTTTTTCAAAACATGGAACACAATTTTCAAGAATTTTTCAAAAGATTATTCTAAATCTTTCAAAATTATGTGTTCAAAATGTTTTGATAAAAAGAGCATGTCTTCTGGAATCGATAATATTTACGAACCTAGAAATGTCATTCAATAATGACACGGGATTGTAAAAAAAGTTCGAGCAGAAGTTTAAAAAATTTAAACATGCTCCATTATGGTTTGCTATTATTTCTAATAGTAACCCGCTTTTCACATTGAAGTCAAGCATTTCACCGGAAAGCTTTGACTCCAAAATCCGAAGTTATCAACTCCACAATCCGAAGTTCGTTGCAATTGATATCTACATACTCGATGATGCGACTACTCAAACGGCGACTACACCTCTTTCAATAGAACACGGGTCAACAATTGAGGGGGAGCAATTGTCCAGCACTCAGAATCCTTGATGCCGAAAGTGCCAAGTTCACATATTGGTGTCAAGACAACGATATCTATCACACACAAGGAGTCAAGAGATAACTTCAGACATGATGAGGCGACCAACATTCGCGAACAAGAACCATGTGCTTCTTTCATATGATGTTCTCTATCATTCAGGTCCAACCTCATAAATCGCTAATCTTGTGAATTCATTATCATATATGATCTTTGCACGTGATAAATACCTTACACTTGTGTTTAAAAGGTATTTAATTTACGTTTCAAGTACACCCTCATTAATTTGAGGGGGAGCTTGTGTAATTCATGAAGATAATTGGATTTGCATTTTTCTTCCCAAATTTTCTTAAAATGCTATTAAATCAATTGATATTAAAAACATCGATTGCGTTAATATTTTTAATATGGGGGAGAAAATGTGATTTAATATGGGAAATGATTAATCACGAATGGTTTGACTTAACGTGTTAGCTCATCCCGACATGTGCGAAATGTTTTCGGATATCGTGGCATATGTTAAGGGGGAGCAAAATGGATTTGCACTTCAAAATGGATTTCATGGTGACATACACTTACCCAAAACATCTCTATTCACGACGGTGAAGATTGTGGTGACATAAGGATGGTAGGATAGGTTAAAGTCCAATGATTTCTCTAGAACCAGAGGAATCTTCCCAAGGACATTCCATAGCTAGAAATAGTAGTCCTTAGGAAAGATAGAGAAAGATTGTGAATGTAGCTGAATGCCGACCAAGTACTTAAGTTAGCACTGGAACAATCACAACAAGGTGCTAGTTATGACGTATTGGTAAGCATTGAAGGGGTTGAAGAATGAAAAAGAATTGTAAAGATAAAGGGTGTAAAGAAAGTAGCCCTCCTTACAACTTAGGCAGAAACCGGGTCAATTCATATGCTATTGAGATCATTTTTAATGATTCTTGATATTGAAGATAGACATCATGGACCCAGTGATGCAAGGCACAACCCATCCCAGCTAACTCAGATATCTCTCAAAAGATATTTGTTTTAATCACACGGAGACAACACATTATCTATTGATTTATTCACTCCGAATAAATTGGTATTGAAAAGGTGGCACTCCTCTCCAGCCTCCGATCACTAAAATCCAAAATGCACGATCGAGTCTAGAGCCATTTGAGATCATCAAATATCTCATTAGGATACACTTTCATATTTACTTTCTTCTTCACACACTATGAAAAGTAAGAAAGTTCTTAAGAGTCCTACGCAAAATCTTCATGATCTTGCCTGAACATCCGAGTAATACGAAAGTATTTACAATGAAGATGGAAATCCTTCTTGAGAGAACATCAAAAAGCTCATGGTAGGTGCTTGTGCGATTCTTTATGAATCAAACTTGTGATAACTGGAAAGCAACAGTGGTTTAAACTCTTAAATGAATTTAAACACGTTCCAGGCCTCTACGCAATATCTTAGTGATCTTGCCGGAACATTCAGAGTAATACTATTAAGTATTTACAGTGACGAATGGAAATCCTTCTATTGTTAACATCAAACAGCACTTGGTAGGTAACTTGCAAGATTCTATACGAATCAAGCTCGTGACAACTGGAAAGCAACGATGGTGCGGTTCTTAATTGAACTTCACTTGTTCCAGGAACATGAATTGACGGCTTCAAATCATGCGGATAATATTATCCAAATGATTCACTCTTTACGTTCGCAGTCAGCTTTGGACGGTCGAGTAAAGAGAACGGGTTTACCCGCGAAATCTTGTCAAGGAGGTTCTTTATTGAAACTACCTGCCACAAGTACGATATTTAATATCGTCCAACGGTCTTCACCGACTGGAGGTAAAATGCTACCGAATTAGAATGAAATGTTCAAGGCCATTTCATCCGTGTATATGGTTTGTTGCTAACTGTCTTATGCAGCGTAACAAGAAGGTGGCATTGCGGTGTATAATCCAGAAGAAGTCGTCACCACATGCTTGTACTACATACACTTAGTACTTCAAAAAATTCAAGAAAGTCTGAAGGTCAAGTCTTCCGCTGTATCAAACTCTGAAGCTTTCAAGAATTTAAAGGTATAAGTATGTGGAACATGAAGTCACGAAGAGGCAAATTTCACAAGTGATGAATGCACAAGGTCAAGGCAAGGAAACATGCTCAAGACTAAAGTCAAAGATCACATCAAGCATATTCACAAGAACAAGATCGAAGACTCAAGCATAGTATGCTAGGTTTAAGATTTTTGTAAAATGGTGTGACCTTCCTTAGGGGTAGATTGTTGGAAATACGTTTTTCCAAAGAAAGTCTCGGTCACATCATTATTAGCATAGATCACGAGCTATAGAATATTTAGAACTTTGTAACTTGGAGCGACCTCCCTTAGGGGGAGATTGTTGGAAATACGTTTTTACGTATTTATGAAGGATCGGTCGCTCCAACGATATATTAATGTATTAGGCTCGTGATCCAAGTATAGCCCATATAGCCCACATGTAGGTTGGGTTATATATACCCCCTCCTAGCATGTTAGGAGTGGTGGTTCATTCATTTCACATCTTTCATTTTAATAAAACAACTTTCTCTCTCTACTTTTCTTTTCTCTCCTTTCTCTCTCTACACCATCATCTCCATCTTCCCCATCTCCTTCATTCTAATCAATAGATCAATCCATTTATTACCAAATCCTAAGATATCGTAGACCTTCACCCGTGAAATATTAATCATACATTGGTCCATATAACATTTCCAACTCTTCAATTTTCGTGTTGACTGTCATATCTGCTCTTGGAACATTTTCTTGAACCAGCTTTGAACTTGACGGTTCATTTCTGTGGTCTTGAGTTTCGAGTTCCGTGCGGTTGTGAACGGAAGTCGTTTGTCGTTGTGGATCGGGACTTAAACTGTTTTGTTTAAGTGTCATCTCTTGTAATTCATCAAATCGGATGTTAATAGTCTCGACTATTAATTTTGTTCTCTTGTTGTAAACTCTATATCCCTTAGACTGAGTCGCATATCCCACAAGAATACATGCATCACCTTTCTCTTTCATCTTGTCCAGATTTTCACCATCTCGAATAATGTAACACGTACATCCAAAAACATGAAGGTGTTTGAGTAAAGGTTTTCGATCATGAATTATGGGATATGGTGTCTTTTCGTGTCTTGGGATAATTAAGGATCGGTTTTGTGTGTAGCATGCGGTTGACACGGCTTTAGCCCAAAAGTATAGTGGAAGTATTGAAGCAGATAATAATGTTCGAGCAGCCTCAACTAAAGTACGGTTTCGTCTTTCAACAACGCCGTTTTGTTCGGGTGTTCGAGCAATAGATGTTTCATGTTCAATTCATTTAGCTTCAAAATAGTTTCTCAGAGTTGAATTCAAAAATTTTGTGCCTCTGTCAGTTCGAACCACTTTTACTTGAGCTTGAAGACCATGTTGTATCAGTTTAAGGAAGCTGATGAGAACTTCGGGTGTTTCATCCTTGGACCTCAGAAAGTGAGTCCATGTGTACCTTGAGTAATCATCGACAATTACCATAACATATTTCTTCCCGTTGATACTATGAACACGCATGGGACCACACAAATCTATATGAAGAAGATCTAACCGTTCTTTAGAGCTTGGTGTAGTCTTTGTTTTGAAGCTACTTTGTTTAGCTTTACAAAGCTCACGAGAAGAACAAAGATGATCTTTGATGAATTTCAAGCATGGAAGGCCTCTGACAATATCTTTCTTGGAAAGCAAGTTGATGGTATCAAAATTAAGATAAGATAAACGTTGATGCCATAACCATGCCTGAGTCGTTGAAGCTTTAGCCATGAAACAAATTGGAGTTGATGAAGTTGTGTCTTGAAGTGAAATTGTGTAAAGATCAGTACCCCGTGTACCGGTAAGTAAGTCATTCCCATCATAATCACGAACAAAACATGTCTTCTTTCTGAAAGCAACCTCCAAATCTGCATCACAGAATTGACCAACCGAGAAAAGATTATGATTGAGCCCTTCGACGTAGTATACCCTTTTGATCGTGATATTCCTCTGAACCAAATCTCCATATCCTATGATCGGTGCAAATTGATCATTTCTGAATCGGACCGTACCCAGGAACTTCTCCACGAAGTTAATTAAAAGCTTGAGATTCCCCGTCATGTGCTTCGTGCATCCGGAGTCCAGTATGAAGAGAATTATTTGTATCACCTGCAGAAGAGTTAGAACACGATGGATCATTTGCTAAATTAGATACCACAGTAGTTGTGATTGTAGAATCATTTGTGTCCTTAGCAATGTTTAAAGGCATACTAACACTCGTTGTCACATTTTCTATCCTAACTTTAGGCATCCATTTATATCCCGGAGGACATTGATTTGCAAACCACCATTTCCAAGACTTGCTAGCAGACTCATATAATTCTGTAATTCTACTTTTAGGGTTCTTAGTGGTGGAGTCTGATGCATTACTTTTCTTAGTGGGGGTTGCACCAGAATGGTTCACTTTGTGTTTGGGTTTACTAGCACTAATTGGCATCGTAACTTGCTTCTTAGTTCTAGTTTCTACGCCTTTAACATTATTCATAGCACACATAGAATGATTAGCATTAGCACACTTTCCACATTTGACATAAACAAATTTCACATTCATAGCATTCAAATCATTCAAATTGTCATTACATGCAATTACAGACTTTTTATTCTTAAAAACATTCAAATTCCTAGGGTGTTCTTCTACTTCCTTCATCTTCCCTTGACTCTTGTGTTTCTAGACCTTATCATTCACTTGAGTGCTCTTAAGCTGAGGCCGGCTAACACTAGTAGTGGAGACTACTCCTGTAGTAGAAGACACATGAATATTAGTGTTTCTAGAAGTCTGAGGTGAGTGACTAACTTTGTTTGTGGGTTTAATGGTCATTTATCCCTGGTTTAATCACATTATTGTGCTTAACGGTTGGTGCTATAGCATTCCTTATGGGTTGAGTATGTGGTAACCTTTCCTTTCCATCCATCTTGGGGGCAAAAACAGGTTTTGCAAACGAAGAATTTGAGAAAGCAGATGGTTTTCCCAAGATAGAGGATCTATTCACTCTAGAGGCATTGGGTTGTCTAACAACAGGTTGCTTAACGCTAGGTTCCACAACTTTCCCACCCATCTTAGCAACGAGTTTCTTCAACTCTGCAATTGCTATGTCTTTTTCTTGTAACTGAGCTTTCAAATCCGAAATATCAAGACTTTTTTCGTTTAGTAATCGACATGACTCAGGTAATTTTACTTCCAAAGTTGTATCATTTGAAAATCTGCCAACTTTCTTTTGTAAAGCAAGTTCAAGTGAGTGACAATGTTTTTGAAGATAATCATATCTATGTTGAAGTAACGAAAACTCTTTTTGGTCAACTTTATTCGAAAGCTCAGTTTCAAGACGTTCACATTCTTTAACTTGATCAAGATATTTGCATGCAACATCAGAATATTCATCAATATCAGCACAAGATGTAACATAAACACACATAATATCTTTTGAGAGACAGTCGTGTAAGAGTAGATCATATGCTGTAGAAAACTCGTCTCTTTCAGGTTGATGGTCGTTCACTTCTTGTTTAAGAGATTCCACATATTTCAAATCATCAAACATTTCTTGTTTAATTAATGTTTCAAATTCCAAAATATGTTTTTGCGTTCTTTCCGCAAGTGGAATCAAAATACTTTTCACAAGCACAGTTATATCGTGAGGAATTTCTTTATCTCCTTTCGAAAGTTCACGTTTTTTCCAGTCATCATCAACAACCTTTTTGAAATTTTCAATGTTACTCTTGAGAATACTAAGTGCTTTCTTATTCTTGCTTACAGAAGCTTTATGTGGTAGGTAGTCAATAAATTTTGAAACATTAGTTTTCTTAGTGGCAAAAGCTTGTCTCCATTTAATTCTTATTTGTTCACATTCGAAAATATTTGCTCACGAGTTTTCTGTGTTTATGGTTTGAAAAGACCATAAAGACTATTTTCATAAGGATAATTATACGGTTTAACAAATTATTTATTAACTTTTGGTCTACTCTCTTCTTCCAAATCATTTGTCTCTTCACTATCGGGCCTAACAACAAGACAATCAAGATCGGTCCATTGGGACTCATCAAGATATAAGTGCTGATTCTCAGATTGAGCTTGCTCAAGGTACTTAGGATTTGAAAAACTAGGTCTATCCTTGAAAAACGAACGACGTGCCAACATTCTCATGGTTTGAATTGATTGATTAGTTTTGTAAACAATTTTCTTGTAAAAATCAAGTTGTGTTTCAAGTTCCACCATTTTGTCGATGTCATTTGCTTGTTTAGTTTTGAAATCCTTTTCCATCTTTTCAACCACAGCTTTCTTTTCATTAACAAGTTTAGTTTTATCCTCTTGAAAAAACCATTTACTTGAGTTAGCTCATTGACTTTAGTGGTAGCAAGATAAGTTTTGTGACGTTTAGTACTCAAAGAGGTGTTGTAATTACGCTTCTCTTGTTCTAGAAGCTTAAGAGTTTTGTTGTATATCTGTTGAAAATCGTCCTTTTTGACATTAATTAAACACCCTTTGTACCCCTCAATCTCATTGGTCTTTTGAAGAAGCTGAGCTCTATAGCTATCAATGGTCTCACTAGATTTAATTAGAGCAGCTTTGCATTCTTCAAAATTTTGAGTGAGCGTAGCGTTTTCCTTCTTTAATTGCTTTTGACTCTTTCTAGTTTCCTTGACATCTTTTTTTAAAGAAGCAATTAAGTTAGCAAGCGCAATACGCTCCTCGTCATCATCATACTCATTTGCATGTTTATCATCCTCAGACTCATTATTGTACCTGTCTGATGAATCGAGTGTGGTATTTCTATCAACCGTTTCCATCATAAATGTGTAATTAATGGATTTGGGTAGCTCACAATGCTCATGGGTATTACCAAACACATTATATTCCTCTTCAGTGTGTACCTTATCGATTGACTCAGTATCAAAGATAGGACCATTGTCATCTTCAGTGACGTTGAGAACTTCTTCAACCTTTGCCATGTACGAGTAATGTGCTTCAAGTTCTTGGTCGAAGGCTTCATCATCAGTATCATCAAGCATCGCTCCTTCCTCAGCCGACAGTTTAACCCCAGCTTCCATCTTCTTGCATAGCAACATCTTTTCCTTGTGATAGCCAGAGTCCCCTAACCCGTTTCGGCTTCCTACATTCCTTTGCCATATGCCCATAGCCTTGACAATTAAAGCATTGAATCCCACTTTGCTAAACCACTTGAGTACCAACAATGTCCCTATTCCCAGCAGCAGTAGCAATCCTCCGAGCATCATACTTAGCAGTTTTCGATCATACCGTGCAGAACCCTCAACATGTGTTGGATTACGTCGATCATAACTTGGAGGACTTTCATCACGTTGACGTGTGTCATACCTTTGAGGACTCTCAACATATTGGTTCCTTGTATTTGATGATGTTCGAAGATTGTTGTTGGTGGGTTTGAAGATTTTCTTGTAGGTCTTCATAATGAAAGCAATTTGTTGCTTCATCTCTCTATCCTTCTGAGCTAGTTCTTCATCACTGTCCTCTTTAGATGATGACTCAGGTGATGGTGATGGTGCTCTTGGTTCTTTGTCTCGTGATCTTGTGGGAGCAGAGTACTTAGATAAAGTGGAGTATCTTGGTGAGGAGGATGTAGTGGAGTAACTTGGTGAGGATGATGTAGTGGAGTACCTTGGTGAGGATGATGTAGTGGAGTATGACTTTGAAGCACGAGAGCGATGATCTTGAACGTGTTGAGTAGTTGACACCAAAGCAAGTGGATTTGCAGTCTTTTCTATCCTTTCAGCTCGAAGTTCATTCGCCTCATTTTTAAATTTTTTTAAAATGTCAAAGAGCGTGTGATAGTTGACCTCGTCTAACTTACTCTGTTGTTTCAGCAAAGTTACGAACCGTGTCCACTCTGGTTGAAGTTGCTGTAGAAATTGCACATTGACTTGCATGATGGAGACTTGCAAATTGTTTCTTGTCATGTCATTCATCATCTTGTAGAACCTTGAGTAATATGAATCAATTGATTCCCCATCCAATGAAGTAAACTTACCAAAGTTCCAGAACAAGTTAGTTTTGACATCTTGCTTGTTAAGTGATTCACCTTGTTGCAAGCGTTCAATGGCTAACCAAATTTCTTTTGCATTAGAGCACGCATCAACCGTAGAGTAAATATCATCCCCAATCCCACTTAGAATCAGATAGATTGCTTCCTTCTCTGTATCAATCCAAGCAAGTTTCTCTTTCGAAGTGTTCTCATATGTTTCCTCAATTGTTTGCTCATCGGAACCGGTCGTCGAATCGGTTGCTGGAATTACAGGAATGGTTATTGCAGTGAGAGTATAGGGTACTTCTTTGATGCAACATTGAAGAACATCACCATTGGGTTTGGTGTCAAGATATCGAAGGAATCGTGATTGCCATTGTGCATATCGACCAGTCACAAGCATTGGTGGTCTCTCTTTGTTACCCGCCACCATGATGTTGTTTGTCACACGATACTCTTGAGTAGAATCCATTTTGAGAAACTTGAAATTGTTGAAGTGAAAACGGATCTTAAGTAGATGTGTTGTGATTGTTGATGTGAGAAAAGATGTTAAAATCCCCTAAAAATGTACTCAATAATCCAAAAAATTCCAAGACAAACAAAAATACACGAAAGTGTGAACTTCGGAATAGAATTTTCCAACACACTTCGGAATCCGATGACAACATCGACTTCGGAATCCCAAAAATAAAAAACCAACTTCGGAATATTTGAACACAAAATTCACTTCGGAATTATGAACTTCGCAATCAAGTGCACTTCGCAATTATTTTACTTCGGAATACTGGTCACTAGTCACTTCGGAATACAACAAACATTCACTTATGAATAACCCACTTCGGAATTACAACAAAAATGAACTTCGCAAAACAGAAAAATGACTACTTCGGAATCAAATGTCTTCGAGCTCACTTCGGAATCCCAATTCTTGTGAAATTCGAAATACGGTTTAAATATCACTTCAGAATTTGGTGAATGAGCACTTCGGAATAATAACAAACTTGGTGACTTCGGAATATAGATATACTTCACTTCGGAATATGAAATTGTTGGGAACTTCGGAATTTTGTTGAATGTTGAGATCTTCGGAATTGTTTTGGAGGATCACTTCGCAATAGTTAAACCCTCTTCACTACTTCGGAATATCAACAATTATTCCGAAGTAAATTAATTTGTTTGGTAATTTCCGTGTTCTTTGCTTCAAGTAAACCAAATTCGTGATTTTAACCCAAAAATCGAACCAAACACCAAAAAACTTCGCATTTTTACCCACAAAATTTATACCAAATCCCTACCACATGTATATAGAAGATATATATGAAGATTTATAACCCAAAAACACTAAAAAAAATTAATTCGAGATGATTATAGATGAAATCATATGAATCAAATTTAAAACCAAACAAACAATCACTAATCTACCCCGTGGCGATTGATATCAATTGTTGTTCCCATATTAATTCACTTCACCATGGTTGATTATATGATTAATCAAGAATTAAAGATAGAAAAATAGATGGATTCTAGAGAGAGAAAGTAGTGAGAGAAAGTAGAGAGAGAAAGTAGAGAGAAGGTGGAGAAAACTAGGTGAAATTAGATTAAGAAAAAATGAAATGCCTTGCCACCATCCTAACATGCAAAGAGGGTGCTTATATACTCCATCCACATGCGGGCTTTCTTTTGGACTATATTGTTTTGGGTCGGGCTTGAATAAATGCTTAGTACCTTGAAAGAGGCCTTTTAAGCTAACCATCAAGCCCGTAATGTCACGATTTTAACTAACTATTACGACGTTTAATAAATATTACAATATAAACCTATGACCGAACATTCTTGTTTGACTCAATATTTTGAGGCTAATAGTCATCTTCTACCCTTTAAACTATTAAATTGCTTTTAAGTTCAAAACTATTCAACATTTTTAATTCCTACCCTGACCATACTATATAAACCATTTTTTTACAACTTCACTCATTTTCTTCTCATAAAAACACACACAAAAATTTTCACCACTCTCCTCCCTCCTCCTCCCTTTTTGCCGCCACACCCTCACTACAAAACACCCTTAGATCATCAACTTTTACTTGTTTTTAACAAAAAATAAGAAAAGACCACATCCTAAAATCTTATTGTGATTCTTTTGGTACCAAAATTTCCTACATGTATCAAGGTTTTCAAGATTTTATGATTTTATGGTTGGAAAATGTTTTAATCATCATGCATGTGATGATATTGGTAAGATTATCATGTTTTGATCCTAAAATGTCGTATTTTTGATCTTTGGTTTTTGTTTAATTGGACATGCAAGTGTTTATGAGTTGTTTGGTTGATGGGTATGATAGTAGGGTAATATTAGTGTTATGGATCATGGTGGATTTGAGTCAAAATGGTGTTTTCTATGATTTCTAAAAGTGTATATTACATCATCAGGTTTAGAACAGATTTTCGTGGGTTTAAGTTTGGATATAAGTTGATTTTATTTGATTTTGTTGTAGTGGTTGTCGAGACGCTCGTTTTGATATACGATAGAGCTTCTAACTCATTACGGATCAAAAGTTATGCTAGTTTTAGTATTCGTGTACCGGGAGACGCAAATCGGCACAATCCGAAATTGTGGCTGATTTTGGGTCGACTCTCGAGGACATTAGACATGGTTAGAAGAATTATACTACAGGTTTTCAAAGTTTGTAAACTTAATATGATGAGTCTAGTAGTGGGTTTAAAAGGCGGATTGTCAAGATAATACTTTTAAAGTGGTATAAATGGTTTTATAAAACAAGTATAAAAATCTGTCCCAAAATTTAGAGTCGAGTAAAGTGTCGAGCTGATGGGTTTTAAAGTGAGAACTTTGGCTAAAATTTTGGTGGGGTCTTACACAGATTATAAGTGACCTTGACACCAAATTTCATCTAAGTCGGACAAGTCTAGATAGGGTAGATCGGTGTCTACATTCGGAGTGTAGTTGCTAATTTGTATTTTGGACACATATTTCAATGCTCGTGTGGCGTGAGTTTGAGTATTTAATATTGAACATGCTGAATTACTCAAGTGCTTAGTCATTATATAAATGACTTAGTTACTGGTATGAGTGAAGTAAAGGAATAATTTTACTTGCGTTGACTTGGCGTCGTATGACGGGTCAATTTCAAGTGTACAAGTGTTTAAACGGGCAGTGTTGGATAAATGGGTTAGTATGGATTCATTTGGTTCGTGTCAGTGGTTTTGAAATATGAATACTTTGAAAATATATGAGTCATGTTATATTTGGTATATATCGATATTTTAGTCCGAGTCTTAACGCGCGCCTTATTTTGATTGGTTACTGTTTTCGTGTTTCCCGAGCATCCATATCGTCGGTGATCATCTCACTGCTACTGTTTCTACTCAGCTTTTGAGTACCGTGATTTACTTACCTCTTGGCTAAGGTGAGTTCATAGCCCTTTTTACTTGCACAATGTTTCTAAATGCGCGGTGAGATTTTACATGGTGGAACAAAACCATTTAAAAACTGTATGTTATCCAGAATTTGTATGCTATCCAGACTTGTATGCTTTCAGACAGTTTTCATTGATATTATTGCTTTCAGTTATAGCCTTAAGTTGCCTCTCTTTACCATGAACCGTTAATTTACATGTGTTGCTAAGCGAGAATGTTGTGGGTAGATCCATCGGGATTGACAATCCTCGTCCTGATTACCTTGACGCATTTAACATTTGATTTATTACTTTAGTATTTAGGCTGAATACTCACAAGAGGAACTTACACTGAGTTAAGCTTCGGTTCATGAACTAAAAATCAATAACAATGTTTAGGATTATGGTTAATGTACATAACCATTTCCCATATTTCTTGTTTACAAATGAATGTTTGTGTTACACACCTTTACTGCTAAACCTATGAATATCACTCAACTTTATGTTGACGATTTTACATGTTTAATCTCAGGTATTATTACTTATCTTTGCTTGGATGGGAGCCCGTAGGATATTATCGCAGCTTGGAGATTTCTGTGTATATTTCAACTTTGGTTTTATCTAAGAACCGTCAGAAGATTTTTCTGGATTTTTGGTAACTAAGTGTAATAAATCATGATGAAATAATAAATCTTTCCGAATAAAACTCTGGGACCTATGTTTAAAACTCTGATATTTTATGATATAATGTACATGTTTTTATTACGTCAACTTTGTGTCAACAGTAATTCATTGTTTCTTATACCATGACATGAAACCCCCTTGCTGCCTAGTTGTTCCCTTTTCTGATTCTGGGGTCTCACATGACGGCGGTGGACTCTTTCTTTATAAGACTCCCAACGAAGCATATCAATTGCTTGAGGACCGAGTTGTCTTGAAACTCGATTAGCCTAAAGATAATCGTTCCAAGCCTCTCAAGAAAACCGTTGCTTTCGTTGAAAGTAGCGAAATTACAAACTCATGGAAAATATGGACGCTCTCACATCTAAATTGGACTCGCAATTCAAAACTATCAAAGGCGGAAAGAATGCGAGGCGAGTGCACCCTTTGTGGAGGACCACACCCATCTTCGGAGTCTGATGACACACCCATAAAGGAACCACCACAAGAAGCAAATTACGCCCAAGGAAGATACCGAGGAGGTGGTTATCGAGGTAACTACTACGGTAGTTACTCCAGCATTTGGTGTGAGTACCTCAAAAATGAAAATCATACCTCACAACCTCGTGAGATCAAAGATTCCGTTCCATCTAACGAAAAGAAACCCGAAGAATCGAGCTTAGAAAAGACTTTGCTAGCGTTCATCTCATCTCAAAAAGTAACAAACACGTTCATCAAGAATCAATTCTTAGATCTCAAAACCAACGTTGAAAGAGGACAAAAACACCACACTGCCTCTATCAACAATCTTGAAACCAAGTTAGGTCGACTTTCCGATAAATTCACTGACCGGCCAAGTGGTTCACTACCGAGCAACACTCAAACAAACGCAAAACCATACCGCCCGCCCTTCACCGTAATGAACATGTGAATGCCGTATTTACAAGGAGTGGGAAGAGTTATTATCCACCACCTAACCCAAACACAAGACTCCCACTTTCGCTGATGAAAGTGAGGACTAAGCCAATGAACCCGAGAAGGATGAAGTCGTTTCTCCTTCCAAACCCAAATCAAAACAAACCACACACACCAACACCAAAGGCGTATGCACCCAAAACTCCATATCCGCGACGCCTACGAAAAGAAAAGATTGAGGCTCAAACTGCCAAATTCTTAAACATGATCAAAGAAGTTAAGATCAACGTCCATCTTGTTGATATCTTAACCGGCATGCCCAACTATGGGAAATTCCTTAAAGATCTTGTGAGAAACAATAGCAAGATGGAGCAAATTTCTACTGCCATTCTAAGCGAAGAATGTTCCGCGGTTTTGCAAAACAAACTTCCACCAAAGCTCGGAGATCCGGGAATCCTTCTTATCCCATGCACCTTAGCCAACAATGTTGAATGTCACGCCTTGGCCGATCTAGCCGCGAGTATCAATCTTATGCCATACTCATTGTACAAACATATTTCAAACACTACTTTGAAACCCACAAGTATGAGTATACGGCTAGCCAACCACACATACCAATATCCTATTGGTATATCCGAGAACATGCTTGTTCAAGTTGGCAAATTCATATTTCCTTCCGACTTTGTGATCCTTGAGATGGAGGAATACCGCCAAGTCCCTCTCATTTTAGGACGACCATTCTTACACACCGCCGATGCTATCATTCGTGTGAATAATAAAGCACTCAACCTTGGAGTTGGTGACGATAGATTCACATTCTTAGTTGACAAAGCTATGTGATACTCCTATTCTAGTGATGACACATGCTTCCGCATGGATGTTATTGATGAAGTAACGGAAGAAGAGTTAGACGCATTGCTTGATGACAACGCACCATTCAAACCACTTTGGAAATGATTAGTGATACTGATCGTGATCGTGGATTCGAGGAATTCATGGCCATCGATTCTAAAGTAATTACCGAAGAAGATGAAGTAAACATAAACTTCGAGGCCTTGCCTTCGAAGTCGAACTTTGTAGTTACAAAATCCATTCAAGAACCACCGACGGATCTTGAATTGAAATGTCTTCCCGAACATCTCGAGTACGCTTATCTAGAAAAGGATTCACTCCTTCCGGGTATCATATCCGCTTTACTCGAGGAAGATGAGAAGAGATACATCTGATATACCGGGAATTAGCCCGAATTTTTGCAAACACAAAATTAATCTTGAAGACGATGTCAAACCCGTTATTGAGAGGCAATGCCGACTTAACCCAAACATGAAGGAGGTTATCAAGAAATAAATACTCTAACTTCTTGAAGCCGTAATCATCTATGCTATAGAAGATAGTCCTTGGGTTAGTTCTATCCACTGCGTTCCTAATAAATGAGGAATGACCCTTGTGACCAACGAACATAACGAACTTGTTTCAACAAGAACCGTTACCGGTTGGCGTGTGTGTACTGACCACCGCAAGTTGAATGATGCCACACAAAAATATCATTTTCCTCTACCCTTCATGGACCAAATGTTAAGAAATACTTGCGGGGAACAAATTCTTTTGTTTTCTCGATGTTTTTTCCGGATATTTCCCAATACCTATCGAACCTTCTGATCAAGACAAGACCACCTTTACGTGTCCTTTTGGAACGTTTGCTTATAGGTGTATGACGTTTGGTCTTTGCAATGCACCTGCGACTTTTCAAAGGTGTATGATCGCGATCTTTCAAGACATGCTTGAAGTATCCATGGAAGTTTTCATGGATTATTTCTCAGTCTTCGGAAACTCATTCGAATCTTTACTTTTTAATCTAGAGCATATGCTCATCTGATGCAAACAAGCTCATCTTGTGCTCAATTGGGAGAAATGTCACTTCATTGTGACTAAAGGAAATGTGCTTGGTCACAAAGTCTCCGGAGCTGGATTGGAAGTAGACAAGGCTAAGATCGAAGTGATATCCAAATTACCACCACCCACTAACGTTAAAGTCCTTAGAAGTTTTCTAGGTCATGCGGGATTCTATCGCCGATTCATAAAAGACTTTTCCAAAATCGCTAGACCGATAACCAAACTTCAAGAAAAAGACATAGTCTTTGAATTCAACGAAGAATGCAAGAAGGCATTCGAAAAGCTTAAAGATAAGTTAACGAATGCACTGATCATGGTTTCACTGGATTGGTCGCGGCCGTTTGAACTTATGTGTGATGCAAGCGATTTCTCTGTAGGAGCCATATTAGGACAACATGAAGGAAAGCATTTTCGTCCTATACACTTTACGAACAAAACTCTAAATAGCGCGCAACTCAACTACACAATTACCGAGAAAGAACTACTTGCCGTAGTTTTTGCTTACGACAAATTCCGATCCTATCTTGTGTTGTCGAAAATGATTCTATTCACCGACCATTCCGCGTTGAAATATCTATTCTCTAAGCAAGATGCTAAGCCGCGTCTTATTAGATGGATTTTACTACTCCAAGAATTCGATATTGAAATTAAAAATAAGAAAGGAGTTGAAAACGTCACAGCCGATCATTTGTCGTGACTTGAAAATCCGAACATGGAAGAATTAAGGGACGAAGATATCGATGATTATTTTCCCGATGAAACTCTTATGAAAATCACTACGGATGAACTCGAATCTCCGTGGTTTACATATTTTGCAAATTACCTCGTTCAAAGAATTCTAAGAAAAGGTTTGACCTATCACCAATGATATAAATTCTTTTCGGATCTTAAACACTATTTCGGGGAAGATCCCTATCTTTTCAAAGTATGCCCCGATGGCATGATTAGGAGATGTGTTTATGGTGCGGAAACAAGAAAGATCCTTGATGAATGCCATCATGGCCATACTGGGGGACATTATGGTCCTTTCATTACCGCGAAAAGAGTATTTGATGCTCGTTTATATTGGCCAACAATTTTTTAAGGAGGCTCATACTCTAGTTCAAAATTGTGATGCTTGCCAACGTATCGGTAGCCTCTCACAAAGAGATGAGATGCCTCAAAACAACATCCAAGTTAGCGAAATATTTGACATATGGGGAATTGATTTCATCGGACCCTTTCCCAAATCCCATAAGTTCGAATACATTTTAGTGGCTATTGATTACGTGTCCAAATGGGCAGAAGCCGAGGTTTACCCACGAATGATGCACGAGCCGTAATCGACTTTCTGAAAAAACTTTTCTCTCATTATGGAATGTCGAAAGCTTTAACTAGCGATCGAGGATCCCCTTTCTGTAATAAGCAAATGGAAAAGATCTTAAAGCGTTATAGAGTCACCCATCGCTTTACCACTGCTTATCATCCACAAACGAGTAGACGAGTTGAAAATATCAACAGAGCCTTCAAACGAATACTCGAGAAAACAGTTAGGGACAATCCTTCTTTTTGGTCAAGGAAACTTGACGATGCTATGTGGACATTCCGAACAGCTTATAAAACTCCAATTGGCACAACACCTTATCATTTTTTGTACGGTAAAACGTGCCATCTGCCCTTCGAAATAGAGAACCATGCTTATTGGGCATTGAGAAGCTGTTATCCCGATCTCAAGGTCGCCTATGAAAACCGATTCTTGCAATTGCATGAACTTGATGAATTACAACTCAAAGCCTATTAGAATTCCAACTTTACAAAGCACGTAGCAAAGCTTATCATGACAAGAAGCTTCTAATAAGAAAAGAATTCAAGAAAGGAGATAAATTTCTCTTTTTCAACATGAGGTATAAATTCAAAGTTCCAAAGCTTAGACAAAAGTGGTACGGTCCTTTTATTGTGAAACATGGATACCCGTTCGGTTATGTTGAATTATATGACAAGAATGGAGGAAGCTTCATTGTTAATCGACACCGTGTTAAATTATATCATGATGAAACGAGTGAGGACTTCCTACTCGATAAGAATAAAGAAAACTAAAAAGAAGTACGAGTCCGGCTGATGACTCAATAATAAAATAGCGCTCCTCGGTTGGCAACCCGTGTGTTTTAAGTGTGATTTTCTTTTTCAAAATAAATTTATGCTTACACCCCACAATTTTGTAACCAATGTTACGCTTAAGTGTGCTGGGGTGTTGTAGCATGTGTCGTTTTATAAAAAAACTATAAAACAAAAAATAGAGTGTTTTTCGTATTTTTGTGTGTTTTATCTTTTTTGTAGGTACCGCAAATTGAAGGCGAAGACAAGACTCATGTGCTCTTTATGATGCAAGATATGCTAGTGATTCTGGTTTTCCTCTTATTTCCCTAATTTTTGTTCAGTTTTATCACATTGAGGCGAATGCTCAACTTAAGTGTGAGGGGGTTGTAGGGAAAACGAGAAATGTTGCTTAATTGCCATATTTTTGGGCCATTTTAAATTTTTTCGTAAACTTGTTAGCCCTCGTAAATAAAAAGTTTCAAGAAAATGTATAAATAATTAAGAAATTATCCAACCGGTAATTTTGCAAGATTTGAGATATATTTTTGTGTCAAACTTACCCAAGTTAAAGTCTCATATAATAGTAGTGAGAAAAATCCAAAAATAGGAGAAAGTTGCAAGTTCGATGTTTGTCAATACAACATTAACTTTCCAAGTATGTTGATCCATGGCTAAGAGTTTTAGCCAAGTAAAATAAGAGAGAAAAAGAAAGAAAAAGTCAAAAAGATGAATTAATAGCCAATGAGTTATACTATTATGAAGTTGAAGGAAAAAGAAGAAATAAAAGGTATCGATTAGCCAATGCGCTAAGTCTTGATACATGTTGCTTCAATTCATATATTGCTTGTGTAGTATAGTTAGAAATAAAAGACTTTCTACACTTTTATTGGTATTGACTTTATATCTCGATTTTTCAACCTAGAAACTTAAGCCGATACGTTTTATCTTGTACTTGTACTTGGTAGACTTGCATCGAATTTTTATAAGTCACATGTACCTTTGAATTTAATTTTCTTTTCTTCTTGCTTGAGGGCAAGCAAAACTTAAGTGTTAGGGAATTTGATAACGCCCAAATCCAACATGTTTTTGGGAGCATTATCCGTACTTTTGTACATATATATTGGTTATGTCTATAATGCTTTTGTGCATATTTGTGCCAAAATGTGTTTGCAAGTCTATGTGTAGCCAATTGCAGAGATAAAGAAGAAAGTGATGCAAAAGTGAAGATCAGTACAAGTACGAAGAATCCTAGTCAAGTTCAAGACCCATGTACGTGTTACAAGCTTTGAAGATCTATTTCGGATGCAAGAACAAGTATTTTCAAGAAGTCTACAAGCTTTACAAGTGACCCCGACTTGGGAAATGCAAGAAGAATCATGTAGATAGTTGTAATTACAAGTGCAAAAATCACTCAGCATGAAAGTAGATGGCAGCATTGTGATTATGTTGCCAACAATCCTCATTTGCCACCAGAATTTTGGAGAAGTGGCCAGCAAAGTTCATGTGGGCAGAGTTCTACAACAATCTACAAACACCTTATTGAAACATCTAAAGAAGACACAAGAACCTTCTATGGAGTAGTCTAGAACACCTTTGGCTCTAAGCAAAAGCCTTTTGCTCCAAGTTATGCATTGATGGAGAAGCATTCAAGTTGTCAATAAATAAAACCCTTGGGGTCATGTAACCATATCTCATTCATTCTCAACTTTCATATGCTCTCATAACCATCCAAATAACTCTCTCAACCTTTTCTAAATTACTATTCCCGGATTTGAGCAAGGAGGTGCTAGAAAAGTCACTCTTAGAGTCCAAAAAGCAAATTTAACATCACTAAACTCTTAGGGATCATTACCCTAACTATTAGCACTATATTTCTACTTTGTAAGACTTGTGATTATGATCTCTAAGGCTATTATTTCTGAGTTTGTTTCAATGTTTAATATAAGTGGCTATATTCCATTCTACACTTGGTAGGATGATGTTTGTGGTATGAAGTTGTAGTTGTGATTGTGATTTGTATTTTAATTCAATCAAGATTTTCCTTTGAACCATTCGTACTTATTCTTTCTTGTGACAATTGGTTATCCAAACTTAATTTTTTGTTAAACATTTCTTAGGTCGAAAGGGTTATTTTCTAACAACAAGTCATAGCCGGTTTGTCTATGGATTAGCTATCTTTTGTATTGACCATTTATTAAGAAGTTTTGATCACTAAGAAACATAATTATAAGTGTTAGCAAATTTGTGATACGACCGTGGATCGAATGAGTTGAAATGGAATAAGTCTTGTATTGAGTGATTGAGTCTAATGTTTGTTTTTCTTAACCAAAGTCTTGACGAAGACTAAAGCTTTTGAAAACAATAGATTGGATTAACCATCTAATTATCATAATCATAATTGTTAATGTGTCATCACAATCATACTACAACGGAAGCCCAAACTAATCTTTACCAAGTGTTGTTTTAATCTTATTGTTGTTCTCATCAATTTAATTGTTATTATTTTCCATCATAATCAAAAGGTTATAGTAGATTTTTGAATGATCCTAGGTTTTCCAAATCCCCGTGAACGATCTCAGTATTACCACATAAACGAAAGGGTCATACTTGCCCGTGCGTTTTAGTTCATTCCAGTAATTCGTGTTTATAAATTTAAAACATGTTTCCATCCAACACACCAGATGCATCATCGAGTACTAAAAGAGTTTAAAGATTATCTAAGTGAGAATGAAATTGTTCAGAATCTTACTTCTCTTTATACTCCACAACAAAATGGCGTATCCGAAAGGAGAAATCGTACATTATTAGATATGGTGCGGTCTATGTTTAATCTTACAACTTTACCATTATCCTTTTGGGACTATGCCTTAGAATCTGTTGTTCGCATTATAGATATGGTTCACAAGTAGAAGGTAAATAAGACAACATATGAAATATGGCATGGAAAAAAAGCCATATTTGTCTTATTTAAAGGTATGGGGTTATGAGGCGTATGTGAAACTTGACTCAGCTGATAAACTCCAACAACGATCTATGAAATGTATCTTTGTAGGATACCCTAAGGAAACTATAGGTTACTACTTTTATTTTCCACTGAAAACAAAGTTATTGTTGCAAGGTATGGAGACTTTCTTGAAAGTGATCTTTTAAATCAAGAATTCAGTGGGAGAAATTATGATCTTGAAGAGAGTCATATAGATACATTACCTTCTGAAAATACTAGTGAAATAATTCTTGTAGAACCAGAAAGTCTAGCGGTTCCTTCGGAAATAATTCCTCTACGTAGGTCTGAAAGGACTATACGTGCACCAAGAAAACTATGTCTTAACATAGAGGATGATGATGATGATGAAGTAGGGGATCTCGGTGAACCTGCTAATTATAAATCCGCCATGCTTGATCCTGAAAAGGATAAGTGGATGGTTGCAATGGATGAGGAAATGATATTCCTGAAAATTAATGATGTTTGGATTCTTGTAGATCCACCTAAAAATGCTAAAGTAGTGAAACATATGTGGATATACAAGAATAAAACTGACATGGATGGTGAAGTACAATCGTATAAAGCTCGTTTAGTAGCTAAATGTTTTACACAAACTTTTGGCATAGACTACAAAGAGACGTTTTCTCCCGTAGCAGACTTAAGAGCTATTAGGATTCTCATAGCTATAGCAGCATACTATGACTATGAGATATAGTAAATGGATGTTAAAATTTCCTTCTTGAATGGTTGCTTAGATGAGAATATCTATATGCAGCAACCTGAAGGGTATGTTGATCCTAAATATCCAAAACGCGTGTGCGAACTTCAAAGATCTATTTATGGTTTGAAGCAAGCATCACGTCAATGGAATAAACGATTTGATGAAGAAATTAAGAAGTTTGGATTTATTAAAAATCGTTATGAGCCATGTGTATATCGCAAAGCTAGTGGGAGTGATGTAGTGTTCCTAATTCTATATGTTGATGACATATTAATCATGGGAAGTAATATTCCAAGACTTAAAGTTGTTAAGGATTATCTTGGTAAATGCTTTTCTATGAAGAATTTGGGAGAAGCTGCATACATTGAAGAAGTATAATATGCATAATTCCAAGAAAGGTTTTCAACCTTGTAAGTTAAGCATGAATTAAGTCATGATAAAGATGCATCAACACCCGAAGAGGTGGCTTACATGAAGAAGGTGCCTTATGCTTCGGCTGTAGGATCTATTATGTATGCTGTTAGATGCACAAAGCCTGATGTGGTGTTTGCTCAAAACTTAGTCAGTCGTTACCAACAGAATCCAGGGAAGCTCTACTGGGTTGCTTTTAAACATATTCTGAAGTATTTGAGGAGTACGAAAGAATTGTTTTTGGTGTTCGGAGGTAAACCAGACACGGAACTGAATATAACAGTTTTATGTGATGCGTCCTGGCAATGTGATAAAGACGATACGATGTCTTACACGGGTTACGTGTTTGTTATCAATGGAGGAGCATTTGATTGGAAGAGCAAGAAGCAGACAACTATTGCAATGCTTGTAAATCAAGCTGAGTACATGGCTGCTACAAAAGCTGCAATCGAATTTGTTTGGATTAGGAAGTTTATTGAAGATCTAGGAGTGATTCCTTAAATTAAAGAACATATTGATATGTATGATGACAATTCTGCTTCAAGCATATTTGCCAATGGTTCTGGAGTCATGAAGGGCGCCAGACACTTTAAACGTAGATATCACTATGTCCGAGCACAAGTCAAAGCTCGTGAAATCAAATTAATAAAAGTTCACACAGATGATAACGTAGCCGATCCTTTTACTAAGGCTTTGCCTATAGGAAAGGTTATTGAACATGCCAAAAGCATTGGGCTTCAATTAGCAAGTGATTTCATACAAACCTGTGATTAATATTTGGATAAAGGATGTTGAGACATTATTATTTAATGAAATAAAATTTGGGTTACGTTTATTCTTGTTATTTAATTTTGTATCCTATTTTACATGTTTTAATCCATGAATATTATTGTATTCTAAATGTCCGTTGTCAATTAATAATATGGGAGTATTATTAAATTAAGACAAATCTAAATTGTGATTGAATATACTTGAAAGTATATTGATGTGTTTACATATCAAATTTAGATGATATTCGATGAATCGAATATAAGACTTATCCCAACTATATGATTATACTTTATGGATCTTTGTCGTTAAGTATATCATAAATAGTTATCCTCGGACCTTAGATGACAGGAAACTGTCATGGATCTAGTGCATTTCAGTGAAATAATCTAACGCTAAATGTAACTGGTAGCTATAAGGGTTATTTTCATAATTGTTTCAAAATTTATAAGTTTTGCTTGTATTCAATATGGAATTTGTTTCCTCAAAATTCATTTCAGAGATATATACAGCTAGGCCCCTCGTGGGATTAGTAAGATGTTTGTGTGGCCGCACCCAAATTTGTTTGGTAATCTTGTTTAATCTATGAACGAGAAACATAATGGCTAATAAAAGGAATGACTAAGATTCATATCCTTGTTAACGTTGTATTAGAAACGAAAGGATAATAATAATGATGATTCATTAAAATGTTTTATCCAGGAGACCTTACTCGAGTCGTACTGGAGGCATCGGCGTGTAACACTAACTGATGTGATCATACTATTTTAAATATGTCCAAGTGGGAGCTGAAAGTTTATGGACGTAAATTTAATAGTCGTGTGTTAGGATCGAACTCGAGATTACGGGATTGCACACAATACGTAAAGATTCAAATTTTATTAATATATATATTTATATTAAGAGTTAAGAACTAACGATCGTTGTGGAATTAAATAGAAGAGGAAAAGAAGGTTTCGGAACACCCCTAAGGGGTGTTTCGACCATCAGCTAAAGAGAACAAGGGGAAGAGGTTTTTGCCTTATTTAGTTTTGTCTTGGGATACAATTTTTCTAGGCCTATATAAACACCCCTAAGCCTTCACAATTTTTACTCCATCTTTCTCCTTTTCTCTCTTTTGCGACTGATCGGCCAAAATCACCCATTAGGGTTTTTGTTTGGTTTGTTTGGTTTTCTTGAATCAATTCCTAGCCCCTCTATAGGGTTGTTGGGTTGATTTTCCACAATACGTTTAAGCTCGGTCTTAACGTACTAGTATCACGGTTAACTCGTTATTATACGTGTGTACAAGAGCGTAATATAGTCTTACTTTAGACTATATCTTGGTGATTCGATATAAACCCTAATTCGATGAATTTGTTCTTGTTCATGGGAATTGCATTGCAAAAGGTATGTAACCCTAACTCGATTAATTCTGAATGTTTTATTATGATCTTGTTAAATCGCTTCTGCTATATGTTCTTTGATCTTTGTTTAAGGTTTTAATAATTGTTATGAACTTTATAAACCTTCGTTGAGTCCGTTAGGTTTTTTTAGTTATGGTTGCTTATTTAGTAATCTACAGGTTTTGAGGATATCTTTCCACAAATCCGGCAACCATTGAAAGACTTACTCGGGGCTAGGAAATAAATTAGTATCAAATATACATTTGAGGATATCTTTCCACAAATCCGGCAACCATCTTTATACTTCAGATTTTAACTCGTTGTAGGCAAAGGTTAGATCGGGGAAATGGATTTATGCTCCTATCTAGAAACACCTTCATTTACTAGGTTGTTTACTGGAGCTCTTCGCAATACACTACCTTGAGAAATATTTAATATTTTGGAGCTCTTCGTAATACACTACCTTGAGAAATACAATCCGCGTAGACAAACTCAGTGATCACGGAACAAAGATGTATATATTCAACTATGAGATTCATATAGTACCTACATGAATAAGATTATATACAGCTTTACAATATTGAAAAAGAATAACTAACTAACTTCATTATTTGACACACTTTGATTTATCCAGATGATCAACAATCTGAAGGCGAACCTCGAGCCTAATTTTTTTTTTAACGACAATTTTCAACCCTCAACCATTTGATTGGGAGCTTCTCACACAACATGAAATAAAATGATGACCCAAGTCCTTTGGTCTTAGAGCCTAATATTGAATAAATGGTAGAGGTTCAACAAAATTTGCTTAGTCATATTTCAGAAAAAAAAAGTCTTATTATATATCTTCAAAGGGGTTATCATGCTCCGCTAAGAGATTGGTTAGCTAGCAGTTCTTACGTGTTAGTGTATTGTAATTTGGTAATCGAGTATGTCAGCTTGGTATATCTGTCGACGTCTCAATGTCTTGTTAACGTAACCTTTTATTTAGTATATAATTATTCGTTGTCAATTAAATATTGTTTTATAAATTCAAAAATGAAAAGGATAACTTTTAAATGCTAAAACATATTTCTTTCTCTATTCGTTTTTCTTATAGGTGGTTGTAAGATTAGCTAGAAAGAAATGCATTATTTAAGGTTTTTTTTAGGCCATGCTTTGAAATTGTGGTTCATATACGTTTTGTGGCGTAAATGGTCATGACCGTCTCATGAATTTCATTGACCCTATTCTATAACTACAAGTATATGCCTTACTAGACACGAAAATATAGAACGTATATGACTGGCTACGAGTTTGATATTTCGTGTGGAGAAAATATTAGTGTTGATCATATTATGATCAATTGTGATTCAAACGGTGAGCATGTTTAAGCATATTATTAAGTTTTTCTTGAAGATAAGATTATTAAGTTATTATATGTTATTTTAGTCCAAATACGATATAGATGATAACTTATTTACAAATTAGAATTTTGAAACGTTTTGTTAATTACTACGTATAAGACATATGGTTAATATAGACATATTTACTATCAAATGGGTCTCATTTTATTGCTATCTTCATGACTAGTATAACAAAAACACATATAGAAAATATGGGCCTTCAATCTCTTACATACTCATATATATACTTATATTAAAAGAAGGAAAATAATGTGGCCCTAGGCAAAATAAGAGGCTCTGCGCAATAGCACAGACTGCACACCTCTTGAGTCGCCCTTGTAGATGGTGGTTGCAACAAGAACTGTTAGAATCATTGCTAAGAAAAGGGTCGTGTTGGCGGATTTAAGGCAGCTGGGTAGTTTTTGGGGTCTCTAATTCAACTCAGGGGTGTTTTGTTTAGGCACCAAAGTTTTAGTCTGTGGTAAATCTACAATCCTGGGTATTTTTCACATCAAAGTTATGTATATTTTATTGTGCCACCACTGGGTCTAATTGTGTGGCTAGTGGCAGAGTCAAAATTTTGAAACATGGGAAGCAAAAATTATTATTGTGAATTTTTTTAGCATGGAATTTACAATTAACTTAATTCACTTAATATTTTCATAAAAGATCTAATATATAGCGCTAAAATAACAACAAAACGCATCTTATAGGTTTCTCAATCTTCTTTTATTAGCTTATTTTGTAATATGATCCGACGTTGATGAAATAGTGTTTTTATAGTAATTTTCATGTTTCTAAACAAGACCAAAAAACCAATACTCTTATAATTTATAAGTCTCAATTACAAAATCAAACAATAAGTCAATCACATAATTTTAAATATGTCTAAGTAAAATTAATTTACAAATATAAAAGTAAAGTTAACAAGTTTAAGGTTGGAAAAACAAAAGATTGATTGATTGTTGTTGATGATGGTTTTATAATCTCATCATTATCGCATGTCGATTTGTTTTATCACTTTTTACGTGATAAATTTTACAAAACAAAGAGATGTTATGTTGGACTTAGTTTTGTTAAGGGCAAACTGAAATTTGGATTGAGGGCATGCAAAAAAAAGTTCCTATAAAATATTGTTTTTGCACTATATTAAAAAAATTGGGCCATTTGTTGAGGGCACAGCCCCCCGCAAGCCACTACATCCGTCCGCCCTCGCTGGAAGACTAGATTGTTTAATTTGTGGTTTTGGAGGTTTCGTCCCAGTCGTCGGAGTTATGTTCCACCCGTTTCCATTATTTTTAGTTTTTACCGAGTGATATGATGACTCATGACCTTAATCGGTCAATTATGCGATTGGTTAGTTTTTATTGACTAATTGTACCTCTAATTTAAATAACTATGAATACTGTAAGTTCTAGGGTAGATGTAGTTCTAACATTGGAGGAAAGAATTGTTTTTTAGTGTCATTATAGTAAAAAAGAGAGCGCATTTTTACACTAAAAATAGACTATGTGAGAAAATCGAGCATCTTATCGAAACTCTACCCTCCTACACTGTCCGCCTCACGTTTGAGGGGAAGAAAAGGAAAATAGACAAATAAGTTACTAAAGTTTGCCTAAATTTTTACCTAAGTTACTAAAGTATTTTTGGTTACAAATAAGTTACTTATGTATACGGGTTTGTTGAATGGGTTATTGAACCTTTAAAACACATACAATCGCGTTACTCCTAGGAATGGTTACCGGTTGCTACCCAGTTTCCCTTTCCACGTTGGAATATGTGGGCCCAACCTTATAGAATTATACCATTAGATTTTTTCTATATAAAATCCACCCACAAAACTTACGCACCCCTAAAATCAAAACTCATCTCTTTAAAAAATTAGGGTTTCTAAACCTAACCCCTAAAATCAATGTCAAATTCAATACTTTGTGGCTTTGGGCAAGTAGCACGACGTCACACTTCTTGGAAATAACATAACCCAGGTAGAAGATTTATTGGCTGTCCTAATTACATGGATCCTATGTTGAACTATAATTTCTTTAGGTGAGTTGATATGCCATTACCAAATCGTTGGTATGAAGGTTTAATGTATCATAACCTTGTTAATTTGGTGGATGCACAACAAATCAATGTTCAATTGAACAATGAAAGGGCTCGGGTGCGCTTCTACAACAAGGTGTTGATGGTTGTGCTTGATGTGATGTTGTTGTAATGGTTGTTGTAGCTTTTAAAGTCTTTATGGGTTTTATGTAGCTTTTTAAGTGTTATAATGGTAGATGATGTGGTTTGTTATAATGCTTATGAAGTAATGAAAGGAAATTTCTATATGTTTGTCTTTTAAAGTATTTTGGTTGATCATTGGTACAATTGTAACAAATAAACAAATTAAAATGCAAGATCCTTTCATTCATATAAAAGGTGCAACTATTATCATTGTCTTATAGTTACTAAGTATTTACCTTGCATCATGATCCTAAAAATTAGTTACCATGTTCTAGCATTTTAAAATGGCTGATATACAAAAGTGCCAGACATTTCGTTTGCCATTTTAGTGCTTTATACTAAAATCTACTCAATAGAAATAACACCATCTTCTGTTAATCCAGGTCCTGCTTCTTGTTTCCTGTTATAATTCTTACGCATCAACCTTTGTGGAGTCCTTCTCCCAACTGGTTCTTCTTCATGCAATGATGATTCTTCATCCTAATATGGAAATGGTTGTGATGCAGGTAACATAATTTCAGCTTGAGTCTGCTAGGCGTGGGTTCTTACGTCTTCAGGTGTGATTCCAGCTGGCCATGCTGCTCTAGGAAGACCCCTACTATTCTGTTACAAAAAAACAATAATGTTAGTGAAATTTATATAAGAACCATAAAAAATAATAGTGTAAAGGTAAAAAGGCCTTATAATAAGTGTGAAAACACTTATCCTTTTACCACTTAATTATAATAATAACCAATCCGAAACGTGTATTTTATGTCATAAATGTCGGAATTATGCGTGGTTTGTGTTTTTGTTGTGATTTAGGATCAAAATGTGAAAAGGGAAGAAAACACGAGATTTCACGGGCTTTAATCGAAGAAAAAGACAAAAGACGAAGTCAAAAGATCAAGAGTGCAAAAAGAACGGAAGTCCAAGGGCTATTCTGAAGATTTATCGAAGAAAAAGTCTAAAGACGGAAGTTTAATGAAGTCGAAGAACTCAAGTCTAATAAATGAAGAAATTATAAGACGATTTCAAATAATCCCGAGACAAAGTTGAAAAAGTCGAAGAATTTAGAAGACGAAAAGACGTGAAGAAGAAGAAAGAATCAACACATGCTAACCTCCCTAATCTCCCTATAAATACCCTCCTAATGTCACATTAGGAGGTGTTGACTATCTTGACAAAATAGCTCTTCCACAGTTAATTTTGTCATTTACTTAATTGTCATTTAATTTCCTTGTCTTTCACCTTTAATTTGTAAGCTCTCTAATAATCTCGCTTTTACTTTTATTTGTTGAATCCTATTTTTAATCAAGTTTTAGTTATTAATCTCTCCTTCTACCTTTCTTATTTTGCTTAATCTTTATGTTTATGTGCTTATTTTTATGCTTATTTGATTAATTGTTATGTTTTTATGTTTTGGTTTGTGTTGGATTATTGATTTTATAGCTTATTGTGTGTTTTTCTTAAATTTAGTTAAGTGTTTTTAAAAGTTATTTTATAAAAAGTTGATTTTAAATATTTTTCTTATTTAGTGTTTTAAAAGTTTTTAAATTTTGGCTTATTTAGTTTTTCCTAAAATTTATTTGGTTTAATTTTTGGTTAGGTGCTTATTAGTTTTTAGCTTATTTTTGGTCTTTAGCTTATTGTTCATTTTCATGTTATCCGGGTTAGTAAAACCCTCATATTCCGAATAAGAAGCAAGAATCCGTATTCCGAATATGTTCCTTCACCAGATTCCGAATAAAGATCAATAGTGGATATTTCGGATAAACTTCGAAAGTGACATTCCGGATAGTGGGCAGAATCACATTCCGGATAAGGGAAATCCTAGATTCCAGATTACGGACAGAAGGTTGATTTCGGATAGCCTCCCAAACACATATTCCGGATAGTTACATAAAGGTGGATTCCGGATAACGCTCAGTTCGCCAGTTTCGGATAAACTTGAAAATTGGGTATTCCGGATAAGCAGGCAAGATCATCAATTCCGGATAAGGGCTAGGTGACGAATTCCGGATAAGCAAAGTTTCTACATTCTGGATAAGGGTTCGAAATAGCATTCCGGATAACTAGTTGAATACGAATTCCGGATAAGGAGCATTAATTTATTCTGGATAAGAGTAAGTTTGGTATTCCGGATTGTGACAGGATCGTGGATTCCGTCTTAGGTTTTGTTTATTCCCTGTTTTTATTTTCAAGCATTTCATATCTTTATTTTTCACGCCAATTTTCTTAAATGTCATTTTAATTGTTTTACTTTATTTTAATTTTCATGTTTGCTTTTTTAATTAAGTTTTCAAATTTACTTTTCGTCAAGCTTTAATTTCTCGTCATTTAATTAATTACTTTTAAAGTCTTAATTTTTCACCATTTACTTTTTGATTAATTTTAGCTTTATTTACCTTTTCCTTTTACTTTAAAAGTTTTGCACTTTAATTTTACAACAACGACCAAAAATATTTCTTTTCACCAAAAAACAGCTGAGTCGCACGTTTAAACAGTAATCATTTCGAATAGACACACAAGAACAAATTTTCAGTCATTAAAAATCAGTTATAAAATGGAGCCGTTGCCGGCTCTTTTCATGAAGATTAACGGTTTTCTGTGAGAGACGCTTTGAATTTTGGGATCCGTTCACACGTGAACGTTATTTTTCGTGTCACAAATTTTCAAAAAATCCATAAAAATTAAAAAATTCCAAAAATACAAAAACATTAAAAAACATATAAAAAGCATTTCTTTTTCAAAGTTTTGCACCAAAAAGATTTTATTTCTATAGGTGTATATATATTCTCTATTTCTTTGGTATCCTATTCTTTTGTAGGTGTATGCGTACTAGATCTTCATCTTATTCAGAGCCCGAGACTCGTGAAGATTTAGATATGGCTGGTGTGCACAACAAAAATAATCCACCCCACCCCAACATGAATAACAACAACAATGTTCCCCCACCTGATCTTCGAACGATGGAGGAGTTGTGTCAACCAACAATGAATGGACGCGGTGGACCGATTACGCCGATGCAAATCACGGCTCCAGAGTTTTCGTTGAAGCATCACATGATCCAACAAGTCCAAAATACTTGTCCATTTCGCGAATTGCCGGATGATGATGCCAATAAACACCTCGACAAGTTCATTACCGTAACTCAAAGCATGAAGTTGCCCGGTGTTACCATGGATTTTCTTCGCCTTCACCTATTTCCACACACCTTATCCCACCATGCCGAAAAATGGTTTGATCGTCTTCCGAAGAATTCAATTCATACATGGGACGAAATGACTCAACGATTTTTGTCACGCTACTTTCCACCATTTTCTGGTCACGAGCCTTCAGAATCAAATCAGTGGTTTCACACAAGAACCTGATGAGTCACTTATTGATGCTTGGGAATGATATAATGTTTTGAACGATCGATGTCCAAACCACAACATGCTCCCCGTCACTTTGATTGATACTTTCTACAACGGTTTAACTTTTCGAGATCGTGATACGATTAATGCAGCCGCCGGTGGCACATTTATGAAAAGAAGACCCGAGGAGTGTAGAGAGCTTATCGAGAACATGACTACTCATCACGAAAATTGGGATTCATCCGCATCTTCAAGGAATAACCCGAGAGTCAATGTTTCTTCTACTTTATCAAACACCGAGATGACCGAATTCACCCGCATGACGGCTGAAATGAACAAAAGTATCAACTGTTGGTTACAAATCAACAACAACAAGTTAAAGCGGTAGCACTTTCTTGTGAGATCTGCGGCGGTCCTCATTCATACACTGATTATCCTTCTACTCATAACAATCCGGAAAACGTGTATGCGGCTCATGGTAACTATTTAATGGAAAGCTATCAAGACCAACCTCAAGGTGATCGTAACTTGCTAAGTTACCGTTCTAACAACTTTCTTTCACCCGGTTTTTCTCCTCAAAACCACAACCCCAACAACTACAATAGAAGCAATCCAAACCCACCTTGAGCTTCTAATCCTTATTACCCACCCGCTCAACAAGCACCACCCATTAATCAAGATGTTGAAACTTTCATGAGGATCCAAGGAGAGCTAGTTAAGAATCTGCAAAGCCAAATCATCAACTTGAAAGGAGATATCACTAAGCAAGGGAATGATATTAGAACCGATCTTCGACATGATATGCAAACCTCTTTTAGCAATCAAACAAATGATTTGAAGAATATGCTGGCTAGTTTCTTCCCAAGTACTCAACCCTCTACTTCGGGCTCTCTTCCCTCAAATACCGTCACCAACCCAAGAGCGAATGTGAGGGCTATTACTACACGCAGTGGAGCAACTTTAGTAGGACCATCTATCGCTCCCCCAGTTACTCCATCTACACCTCCTCCACCACCATTTATCCCTCTTACTCCCACCCCTAGTATTAGTTCTCCATTACCGTCTCCACCTCTCATGGAAGAAGTACCCAAGAAGAACCCTTCACCAACCCCACCTTCCACCTTTAAACCTTCAACATCTCAACCCTCACCTTCTACATCTACACCTCCTAAACCCAATATTCCTTATCCATCTCGATTAGACAAGTGCAAATTGCTCACCAAGGATGACATTCAAGTGTCAAAGTTTTTGAAGAAGATTTCGGGAGTGACCATCACCATTAGCCTTGTTGAAGCTCTTGCCCAAATGCCGACATTCGTTAAGATGTTTAAGGAATTGCTTAATAAGAAGGAGAAGATGGCCGAGTTTTTAATACTCGATTGAATGAAAATTGTTCTATAATCCTTCTTAAAGAACTTCCGGAGAAACTTGGAGATCCCGATCGTTTTGTGCTACCATGTACTTTTAACCAAACCGAAGAATTTACTGCCTTAGCCGATCTCGTGGCAAGTATAAATTTGATGCCTTTAAGCGTTTGGAAAAAGTTATCATTATCCGATCTTACTCTAACAAAGATGACTCTTGAGCTAGCAAATCGCACTCTCGCTTACCCCGTTGGTATTGCCGAAGATGTCTTTATTAAATTTGGTACCTTCACTTTTCCGGTCGACTTTGTTATTGTTGATTATGAAATGGACCCTCGTATTCCGTTAATACTTGGTCGGCCATTCTTGAGAACTAGAAAAGCACTAATCGATGTTGACGAAGGTGAGCTAATCTTAAGGGTCGGGAATGATGCACAAGTATTTTAAATGGGGAAGATCACAACCAAATCAAATGGAAGAGAATCAGCGAATATGATTAATGTGCTTGATGATTTTGTCGTCTACAACAATCCTCTTTTCGATTCTTGATATGATAATCCACTGTTCAAAGATGATGTGGATGATTCTCTCTCCAATTTAGATCCTCCACCAACTCATGAGTCTCCTCCGATCTATGATGATTATGATGATGATTCTAGTTCTGATATGGATGATTCTGATGATTTTACTTCAGAGTATAAAGACATGCCAACATATGATGATTTTGATGATGTTGATACTCTTTCGAGTGATTCTTCACATGATAACCTTGCACCTACTTTTGATGAAGATCCTCCACCAACAATGCTTAATCCTACTTTGGATGACTACTCATTTGAGGAAGACTTTGCTACTTTTCTCAATACATACTTCCCAAATGAGAATTATTCTCCTCCTTTGGACTTTGATGATGCTCTTTATCCTCCTTCGGATATAAAGAAATCCGTTTCAAAGGAGAAGAAGCCGGATGACACCGATATCCGTAGTACCTATGTCTTGACACCTCTCTATCCACCTTCTGATGATGAGATTGTGCGATTTATGAGCGGATCCTCTTCAAGGTCTACTGAGCCTGAGTGTTATTTTCCCCTAAAGGAAAAGGTGTTCGATCCTGGTATTGGAATTTTCAAGCCATCTCAGTATCCATCTGATGAAATAAAAGGAAAGATTTTTGGAACTAGTGGAGATATGCTTGCACTTCAACCTACTTTCTACCACCGTGCTCAATCTTTGCTTAAGGGAACCTTGCCTACTCTTCTTTGGCTTGCCTTGTTCGCCTTAAGCTTGTGCTACTTGATGGATGAAAACCATGTATTTGATCCTGGTGGATGTTCTTCACGCTTCTTAGCATGCTAATCAAGGTCGAGTCAGGCTCACGACTCGGTTAACAAAAACAAGCGCTTCTCGGGAGGCAACCCGCATTATCTATCCTTTTTATTTGTTTTTATAATAAGTGTATGGGGACTCTAGTATGTGTTTGTTGTTTTCTTTCTTATCACGTGCAGGGATTCGAGCTTTCAAAGATACATTCTTGATGACTTTTGACGAACCGTGATCCCGTGTACCCGTCTTCCCGGTTCTATCCTAAACTCTTTTGATTCATTATTTTATCATTTCTGATTGAAATATGAATCACTTTAGTTGTCTCTTCCTTAGCAAGATTTAAACAACGTACACAATGTCCTAAGTGTAGGGGAGTTTACTTCCACATGCTTAAACATTGAGGACAATGTTTATATTAAGTGTAGGGGGGACTTCTATCGAAGTTAAGTGGGCTTTTCCATGTATTTGTCCTCGTTTTAACCGGAAATTTGATTTTTCGACATTTTTCAAAATTTTTTGATCTATTTTGGCCTTGTAGTTTCTCCTTTGTTATAGTTATTTTATATTGTTGCTAGAATAAATTTTAATAAAGTGGTTTTAATTTTTAAACGTTGTGAATCTTTTGACTCAACCCGAGTTTACTTATCTAAGTTTACTCTAGCTAGTATCCTTAACGTGTTTAAGTCAAGTTTTGCTAGGCTTTTATATAGGGAACTTTAAAACACGAAAGTCTTAACTCTTACGGGTTAAGAACAAGAACTTTTCGCAAGTTCCTATAAATGATCCTAGAAAGTCGTTTATCAAGGGAACTTTAAAATGCGAATTCTAAACTTAAAAAAGTCTAAGAAGTTGTAAGATCCTATAGATGACTTGAAAACCCAAAACTTTGATTTAATTGGCTAATCATCCACGAGTCTCATTCCTTGAGATTTTAAATTGTGGAGACCGAGAGATGATAGAGTCAATTATAAGTTTGGTATTCTCTCATGAATTTATGTGAGTTAATTATGAGCTTTTTCTCCCATCGCTTGCTAATAAATTTGATTGCAATAAGTAAGGTTGTACGATTTGAAAAGTTACTTAGCTTCTAGCTCAAGATCGTTTAAAAGTTGCTCGGTATGAATTAGAGTTCATAGCCAAGGCATAACTTATTGAAGCGAGATGCGAAGATTGGCGAGTCCGAAAAGGCCCTAACAAGGCATGAGGGCTACATTTTGTTGCTAAAGATCCAAAGTGATGTGAAGAGTCATTTATCAAAAATCAATATGAAGGATCGAGGCACACGACGAAAAGCAACTACTCCCCTAAAGATCATGGAGAAGTATATATCCGAAAATACCCTAGCAAGGTATGAGGATAAATAGATCCAAGTCCTAAAAGGAGGCGGATCGTTGTATATCAAAATCCCAAATAAAGATTGGAGAAAAATGAAGAAGTCGTGGTCCAAGTATGAAGAATCTCTCAAAATTTCAAGTGAAGAAATTCCTATTATGAAGAGAAGACCATTCTTTCAAGAACGTCTCTCAAGATTTGAAGTATGAAGTCAATGCCAAATATCGATCCGAGAAAGGTCTCAAATCGTGAAGCGAGTTATGCCAAGATATGAACTTTATGAGGTCCCGAGAAGCAGTTTTAAAAGATTTTGTCCTTTAGCTAACTATGGATTAAATCGTCCTACTTTATTTTCTGCCTAAATAACTATCGAAATAAGTCAACAATGCATCCTCGTGATCATTCAAGACAACAATAAAATATAAGAGATACACCTAGGAATAAGGGAGTCTAAGTGAATAATTGGGCCACATGAGTTTGTGTTAGTTTGCTAACTTATAATAACAATGATCTCGTTTTTAAGCTTGGTTTGGGGAACGTGAAACTTGAGGGTGATAAACATTCATGACATTCGAAAACCCTAAGGTAAGTCTTTTATCTCTTTACTTGTTTTCTTCCTTTGAATATTTTATAATTTTCTATATCTTTAATGTCTTGTGTTTAATAAAGGCCAAGGTGGATTGATTATGATGGAAAATGTAAAACTTGTTTTGTAATTAATGCATTGCATGAGGGCATTGCAATGGTCAAGTGTAGGGGATTTAATATGTGTGAAAACACTTATCCTTTTACCACTTAATTATAATAATAACCAAGCCGAAACGTGTATTTTATGTCATAAATGGTGGAATTATGCGTGGTTTGTGTTTTTGTTGTGATTTAGGATCAAAATGTGAAAAGGGAAAAAAAACACGGGCTTTCACGGGCTTTTATCGAAGAAAAAGACAAAAGACGAAGTCAAAAGATCAAGAGTGCAAAAAGAACGGAAGTCCAAGGCCTATTCTGAAGATCTATCAAAGAAAAAGTCTAAAGACGGATGTTTAATGAAGTCGAAGAACTCAAGTCTAATAAATGAAGAAATTATAAGACGAGTTCAAATAATCCCGAGACAAAGTCGAAAAAGTAGAAGAATTTAGAAGACGAAAAGACGTGAAGAAGAAGAAAGAATCAACACATGCTAACCTCCCTAATCTCCCTATAAATACCCTCCTAATGTCACATTAGGAGGTGTTGACTATCTTGACAAAATAGCTCTTCCACAGTTAATTTCATGTCATTTAATTAATTGTCATTTAATTTCCTTGTCTTGCACCTTTAATTTGTAAGCTCTTTAATTCTTGCTTTTACTTTTAATTGTTGAATCCTATTTTTAATCAAGTTTTAGTTATTAATCTCTCCTTCTACCTTTCTTGTTTTGCTGAATCTTTATGTTTATGTGCTTATTGTTATGCTTATTTGATTAATTGTTATGTTTTTATGTCTTTGATTGTGTTGGATTATTGATTTTATAGCTTATTGTGTGTTTTTCTTAAATTTAGTTAAGTGTTTTTAAAAGTTATTTTATAAAAAGTTGATTTTAAATATTTTTCTTATTTAGTGTTTTAAAAGTTTTTAAATTTTGGCTTATTTAGTTTTTCCTTTTATTTGGTTTAATTTTTGGTTAGGTGTTTATTAGTTTTTAGCTTATTTTTGGTCTTTAGCTTATTGTTCATTTTCATGTTATCCGGGTTAGTAAAACCCTCATATTCCGAATAAGAAGCAAGAATCCGTATTCCGAATATGTTCCTTCACCAGATTCCGGATAAAGATCAATAGTGGATATTCTGGATAAACTTCGAAAGTGACAATCCGGATAGTGGGCAGAATCACATTCTGGATAAGGGAAATCCTAGATTCCGGATTACGGACAGAAGGTTGATTCCGGATAGCCTCCCAAACACATATTCCGGATAGTTACATAAAGGTGGATTCCGGATAAAGCTCAGTTCGCCAATTTCAGATAAACTTGACAATTGGGTATTCCGGATAAGCAGGCAAGATCATCAATTCCGGATAAGGGCTAGGTGACGAATTCCGGATAAGCAAAGTTTCTACATTCTGGATAAGGGTTCGAAATAGCATTCCGGATAACGAGTTGAATACGAATTCCGGATAAGGAGCATTAATTTATTCCAGATAAGAGTAAGTTTGGTATTCCGGATTGTGACAGGATCGTGGATTCCGACTTAGGTTTTGTTTATTCCCTGTTTTTATTTTCAAGCATTTCATATCTTTATTTTTCACGCCAGTTTTCTTAAATGTCATTTTAATTGTTTTACTTTATTTTAATTTTCAAGTTTGCATTTTTAATTAAGTTTTCAAATTTACTTTTCGTCAAGCTTTAATTTCTCGTCATTTAATTAATTACTTTTAAAGTCTTAATTTTTCACCATTTACTTTTTGATTAATTTTAGCTTTATTTAACTTGTCCTTTTAATTTAAAAGTTTTGCACTTTAATTTTACAACAACGACCAAAAATATTTCTTTTCACTAAAAAACAGCTGAGTCGCACGTTTAACCAGTAATCAATTCGAATAGACACACAAGAACAAATTTTCAGTTATTAAAAATCAGTTATAACCCCAATTCTAGCATTATCTCTCCATCAACTAGATCTCATGAAACACCAAATCCTATTGGTCCCTTTCCTTTTCCGCCTTTGTCTAATTACTTTTCCAATTATTGTAGGCTTAGTTTGAGACTTAGTTATACAACCCCTAATCTTCACACCAGTTTTAGTCAGCCAAACACCACCACTTGCTAAGCTTGTACTCATTTAAAAGTCTACACTATGTATGGATGATTAGTTACTACTAGGTGTCCTACCACCTCTTGAACCACTACCACTCCTACCACCTCTTGAACCACTACCACTCCTACCATCTCTTGATCCACTAGGAGTGCTACCACCTCTTGAACCACTACCACTCCTACCACCTCTTGCACTAATATAAGCAGATCCTTCACCTATAGCAGATCCTTCACCGTTTTTAGGACAACTCCTTTGGTTATGTCCACTTTCAAAGCATATTAATCTGACCCTTTCTACTAACCCTGGACCTGTTACCATTATATTTAAAAGCATCAACCTTTCTTTTATGTGAGGGTCTTCTAGCCATTCCTCTTTTGATTAGAGGTAATGGCTTTTGATAAGAGGTTGAAGGTCATTGATCCATTCCATTCCTAGGCTGAATGTAATGGTTGTATGCAACTACAAACCTATCTTTCTTATACCAATCAGAATTATAATCTCCTTGTGTTATGTGTAGGAAGTATATAGCTGCTAACCCATGCTGACATAGGAAACCAGTCAATTGCCAACCCTTACAACTACATGTTCTTTGTTGGAAATAAAATTAGCTAAGTCACTGGGACGCTGACAAGAGGAACTTGGACGCTGACAAGAGTAAAAGAGGCGCTGACAGATGAACACTGACAAGACATATTTGAGCGCTGACAAGAAGAAGTTCAGCCAGTAATAGAATTCTTAGTCTACACGTTTTGTATTTCTAGTAAAGATATGTTCAATATTGTATTTCTTATGTTTATCTTTACGTAGAATAGTTGATAGGTAGACCTTTGTACACGACTCCTTGTGTTATAAAAGGAGGTCGTAGGATTCATAGTTGTATATCAGTTTCATATAAGTTTTTACAAGTTTTCACACTTTCATTGTATGCAAGTTCGATTATTAATCAAAGTGAAAGTTTGGAATACTTTGTTTTGTATTGTTCTTTGCTCTGAGTGTTAATTCTGCATAACACTTAGATTGTTTAATACAAAAAGTTTCTCTAAGTGTTAATCCTGATTCAATCTCGTTTAACACAAAGCTAATCGATCTAAGTTTGGGATCAACAACTGGTATCAAAGCTTGTTAAGGAACTTTGATTTAAAAAGAACAGTAAACCCTAAAAACCCTAAATCAGCAGAAACCCTAAACCAAAAAAGATGTCTACCATAGAATCTTCATCCTCATCAAATCACAACCTTAAAATCCCTATGCTCGACCTTGACAACTTTGAACAATAGAAGTTTAATTTTTAACAGTATCTTCAAGTCAATGACTATGCTCTTTAGGAAGTCATTGAATATGGCAATCAATTTGATAAAGCAACTAAGATTCAGGCTGCTATTGCAGCACGAACTACAGCTGGACAAACTGGTGATGCTCTTAATGAAAGACCTGAAGATGGAAGAGCTGTCTCAGGGGCTGAGATAGCCTTGAGAAAGAATGATATGAAGACCTTGAACATTCTTAAGCTTTCCTTGGGTCCAAAGAATCAGCAGAAGTACAGAAGCTATGAATCTGCTAAAGATCTTTGGGCAGCCCTTCAAGTTACCTATGGTGGTAATGAAGATACAACCAAAGAAAGGAAAAAGCAACTGTTGAGTGAATATGCTGTGTTAAGGCTCATCCCAATGAGAAGCTAAGTGAGGTAAGAAGTAGGCTTCAAGACATCACTAGCAAGTTGTCTTTTATGGGAACAGAACTTGAAGATGTTGATATCATTGCTACATTCCTTGGAGGTCTTGGTGACACATGGAAAATTGAGTCCAGATCAATTGTGGCTACCAATGCCCATAAGAGTGCTTCTTTTGATGATATCTACAATAAGCTGAGAATTGTGGAGAATGAGATCTTACTTGAACATGGAAAGAAGACAACATCTGGGAACATGGCCTTGTTCTCACATAGTGAATCTCAAACTATTGATAGAGATGTTAATGGATTGAGTGTACATCCTATTACTGGATCAACTTTTGTCAGCGGTGGATCAACCTTTGTAAGCGGCTCGAACTTTGATGCTAACACATACAATGTTGGTTCGCCAAGTCTTAAACCTCCTGGTATTGATTTGGATATAGTATGTGCATACATTGCTGCATTGCCCAATGGCTCCTTAGTTACCTATGAAGATCTAGAGCAAATCAGTGATGCTAATCTAGAAGAGATGGATATCAAGTGGAATATGGCACTTGCAAGCATAAGGGCCAATAGATGGAACAGGAGGTTTGGTAGAAAGATGACTTTTAATGGGGAAAAGTGTAACACCCCAAAATTTATACAACTCAATACAACGGAAGACTAGTTGGTGTTACGGGATAGCACATTACTCACATCATAGACAACGCTTAAAAGTCGCGTCATTTTAATAATAAAGCATTTTCATTCATAAATATCAAAGTTACATCGGTCCCAAGTCATTATATTTAATACAGGTTTTACAAAGCATTTGAATGGAAATAAGTATTTAGGTGCGGGCCATGAATTCTTGTTGTCTTCCCGAGAATTACCTTCAAGTACCTGAGATAAAACATGTTAAAAGAAAAGGTCAGCGATAATGCCGAGTGAATTCATATAGTTTAATAAAGTCCATCAATATAATATCAGTATAAAATTATTACTGAAAATCATTTTGTACAAATCATTTTAATAGGCCATAAAATAGCCAAAGTCATTTTATACAAATCTTCATCAATATCATAATATAGGCGTTTGCCTTAAAAATCATTATACGAGCCAATGTCGTAAAAACATCATACAATACGCCTTATGACGTTGTATGAAAATAAAAACCGTTATATGAATATCGTTATATAAAACCAAAACACGAACATAATATTAATAGTATGACCCCGTATTGCTAGTCAGGCAATACATCGTAATTCGGTGCGTCTAGTAGTATTTCGTTAGTTTGGATTATTATAAGCCGCATGACATTGTTACCTTACTATCACAACAACGGGTAGCTAACTCGATACAAAATTTGCCCATCTAAGTTAGCGTGTCGTCACAAAGGTCACGCTATGGAAATCTTCTCATACATAAATTCGCTTACCAATCAATGTGGCACGACGGGGATCAACCGTCAAGGCGCGAACTGGGGTGATCGTCCCCAAATAGTACTATTATATGCACAAGCGTCTACCAAATCCCGGTAGTTCACAATTCATGCTAATGGGACTTTTAGTGACATAACCTAACTTTAATAATCCATTTAATTTCATCTATCGGGTCCTTTAATTATTTATCGGGTCATACAATCGGGTCATACAATCATTCGGGTCCAAATCAATAAACAAACAATCGGGACAAATGGTGTCCTATTTTATAAAAACTAACATGTTATCTCCCTCGCGGGTTTATAAAACATTTCATAAAAACATTTAAAAGAGTGTGAGGCTATGAACTCACGTTGATGTGGGAAGGCGATTATCGGCGATTTGGATGTACGGCACGTGCTTCAATCACGGAAACCTAGACAAATAATACTCGTCTTAGACTTATGTCCAATGACTTTATAAAAATATCAATTATGTATACATATGATGATTTTATATATATATGATGATCAAGTGGGTTTATATATTCTCATTCACTCATTTTTGTGTTTATGTATTGGTAATTTCTTACTAGTTTACTAGTTTTACCTATTTACGTGTTTTAGGTCCAATAAACCTATTATAAGTTCATTAACTTTTATTAATCCATTTCATACTTGTATTATCAGTATTTACACTTTATATGTTTGGCCCAAATGGGTTAATCCCAATAAATAAGTTTACAAGTGTTTTAGCCCATTTTGTTGTATTATTAGTCCAATAACGTTAACTTAGCCCGTTAATGTCCGTATGTTTTATAGTTCGGGTTTTATCGGTTTTTACTTGTTATATATGTTTATATATCAGTATATGAGTTTATAAAAGTTTACATTAGACGGGTACAACCGTCTAAGTTTTATTTAACAAAAACGTTAATTTTACGGTAATAGCTGAAAAAGTCGTAAAAATCATGTTTATAGTTTTATAACTTATAAAACTTATCAAATTACCATTTTTATAAAATGTCCATTTATTTATTCTTATACATATTTATATAAATGTATTATATAAGTTAGTGGGTTTTAATTCACATTTTATACTATTTTTATTTGAGTGCTTATATAATACTATTATACTTAATTTCCCAAAATCTGATTTTTATTTTCATGTTCACCAAAACTTCCATATCTAGAGTTCTATATGGAGATAGAAGCTCAAATTTTTATGACATAAACTACATGATATGTGCTCCATTTAACTCTACTATAGCTACTGTTGAATCAGCTTTTAAGTATTTTCTAAAAATCGTCCAAAACAGTGAACTCAGATTTGTACTCTAAACTTGTTTTGATCATATCTCACTCATCCTAATGATTTCATTGCATGGCCAACTCTCACATGTGTACAAGACATATTACTTACTGTAAATGGATTCTACTTCATTATTTTATCAGTCTAACATGTGGTTAGTTACTGTTTTTATACAGCCTACCATTTAAACAAGATTTACCCATTTTTCATGTAGTTTGTCCATCTTTTTACCCATGTTTATCCAATCTATCGACACCAAATCCCCACATAACATTTTTATCATCATATAATCATCATATACATATACAATTGGAAAGAAAATACATGATTACATAACCAAAATTAACAAGAGGATGGGGAGGACAATCTTTATACCACCATGATGATGTAGGTTGTGATCAAGACATGGATTTTGATGGAGAAACTTGTGAATAACCAAGACCATATTTAAGACCACCATTCTTCATGAACACCTTGTGGAAAATCAGCCCCAAGACTCCATGGAAACTCCTCCTTGGATGTTATAATCACCACCATTAAATAGAGCTTCAAGAGGGGATCATCATATGTATGAATAACATAGGATTTCATGGTTAAAACAAGATCAAAATGGGAGTTTTTGGTTGTTCTTGGACGAAATTTAGAGAGAGAGGAGAGAGTTTGGTGAGTGGTTTGCATGAGTTTATGAGAGCAAATGGTAAAATGAAGTGGTTTTGATGGTTTGGTGGAGGATGTAGCTTACATGTTAAGCTTAAGCTTACATGTGTAAGCTTAATAGTTACAAGTTTGACACATCAAGTGATGTGGTGGCATTAGTTGGCCTCCTTTTTGAGTGGGGTGGGATAAACTTGTTTTGTCCCATCCCGCTAATTTACGGGTATTCCTCGATTCTAGTTTCCTTGATTTGCGTGCCCTCGGGTCGTTTTACGAAAAACGTTTTTATAAATTATGAATCAACGGCACAAAACGAATCTAATAAAAATTGTCTCTTCAAAAACGGAGTTCAAATACGTAAATACGTAATCCTAAGGTTTCCGGTTTAGTCGTAAACGACGTTAAATTATTCACGTAAGTCTTAATCTATTCTCGTAAATTTGTGAGTTTATGAACCAACACAAATTTAAAACTTCAAAATAATATTCACGGATAATTTTATTTTCTGAAATGTCGGACTGTCACCAAAACGGTGTATGTAAACGTAGGCACGTAACGTAGAATCCTCCGGTTTAGACGTAGTCGATGATACTTCAAGATGTAAACCCAAATTACTTCCCAAAAATAAGTGAGTTCATAATACAACATTAAAACTATATTTTCAAATAAATATTGAGAATAAATTATCAATCATAAATTGACGGATTGTCACAGCATTTACCCCTAAACAGGATCTTTGTCCTCAAAGATCATCTTACCTTACTACTCGCTTCTTATAGAGTTAAAGCCATGTGGGTATTTCCTCCACATTCGGTCTTTTCTCACAAGTGTAATTCATTACAATACGCGAGTTTCATCAAACATAACTACGGGAATAAGATCAGGCTTATTGTTGACTTACTTTCTCTATCCATGATGTTCACGGGTTTTTGATGAATGCAACTTTTCGCCGATCTAAGATTTATTAAGGAATAGTCAGATTTTCACTTGATATGCATTTTATCAAATTCGATATACGAATCATAATTCACGCAGCTCTTGAAGTCCTAGGGTAGATCCAGCTTATATGCCTTTCAAACCAATCTTTTTACATCATCTCTATGGTCCCATACTACGGGGACTTATATCCCATGATCTTTCAAATCATCTATTCATTTTTCCAAGGTGAAATTTTTTGGCATAACTTCGCTACCCATCTGGCACTTCAAGATCTACATTTCATATTCACATAACCTCTTGCCCACTACCGGCAGTCAATAATCAGATCCTAGTTTCAACAATCATTTCAGGTCTCGCGGGTCGGGTATTTTGTAAGGTTAGGTTCGCCATAATAGGAAACCTTAAACCTAAAAGACATGTCCAACTCACAATGGGTGTATGTCGGATGTCTTCATCCCAACTCCTGCTTATAGATGCTCTAATATAGATCCTAACAAGATTCGATCTCGATCCTAACATGATAATTATCAATGATAATCTCTCCAAAGGAAAATGATTATACGGTTTATTACCAAAGGTCAATCATTCAAACATAGAACAACACTTATAGTATTTTGTATCGCTACTTTACCTCGTCCCTTCGATTTGGGGTGGTAAATAGTACTCTCTTCAAGATTCGTTCTCAATGACTCCTGAGCAAATCTCAAGAAATTCGATGCGAAGCGAGGATCTTGATAGAGATGATCGATACGGCACACCATGTTTGCACAACTCCTTTAAATACGAAAGAGTCAATTTCTTCATCAAGAATTTATCATTAACGAGAATGATATTAGCAGATTTGGTCAGTCTGTCGACGATGACCCAAATCGAATCAAATTCAGATGATGACCTTTGCAATAGCTCGACGTTTACTAATGTATGAGGCGATGTATGCCTTCATAATTTGCCATTAGTACAACTTCTTCAGACAAAGATATTTTTAGTCAGAAATGACATAAATAGAATATTTATACTTACAAGATTTCCAATATAACTACATCTCACAATCCTTCATATCTAGGCAACCATAAACGGCCTTTTAAAATATTTAACGCCATCGGCTTCTCAATTTTGATGGTTCACATTAGCCGCGAACCCCTTTTTATTATCTATATTATCCTTTTTACAAACATTCGTTATTTTTAAATTGTTCGGCAATTTATTTTTGCACCTTCATTATTAAGGAACGTGTCCTAATTGGTTCTTTATCTTTTATACATAATGTGTCAGTAATTACATTAACTTTCCTAGATGGAATAATTATCATGACCGTATTTATTCGAAAAATCTTTCTTCACATTTTCTAAGTCTTAGTTCTATCTCAACTATTATTTTTATCAGTTTTGCTTGATCTGGCGTTTTAAAGCGCCGATATTTATTACACGTAAATTAACAATAAATATTAAGTTTTTATGAAACGTAAACGTTAAAAGTTTAAATTTCTTAGTTCGACCAATTATAATAAAATGTTCAACACAAATTTGAATTTAATTAACACGATTTTTGCTGATTTATCAAAAATAATTAATAAGATTCGTAAATGTTTGAAAAATCTTTGGTTATACTTTGGTCAAAATTTTCTTAGTTGAAAAGCAAAAAGTGTCGTTTCAAATTTCAAGTCATCGTTTAAATGGTTTCCTCAATCCCTCTTAGGTTTTCTTGAGGTATACACGAACATTTACCCCTAAACAGGAGTTTAGTTAAATGTTCTGGGTATAAGGGAATAATCTCTCAAAAGTTCTTTTCGATAAAACATTTGTCAAAACACATTTGCACTTTCTTTTTAGTAATACTCAAAGTCATAAAAGGGCTCTTAATTTTTGAAGAGTCAATATAGATTCCATTATCTTATTAATCACACGGTCAAATAATGTAAAGGATTAAGTCTTAAATCACATGTTAACTATTCAAGGTACAGGTTTTCATTGTTCGGCCAATTCAGGGCAATCTAGAATTAATTATTAACTCCTTCTTATTCTTATAAACAAGCAAATGGTCCTTAATGATCACAAGCATGAATTTATCAAATTACAGCCTACACACGTGATTCAGCAAATTTATGAATGCTACATGTGCATTGGTTAATCCAATCGACATCACGTGAAACTCATAATGTTCATTACAATTTCTGGATGTAGTGATTGGAATAGATAATCTTTTTCGCGGACGCGAAGTTGATGATAACCATGTCGTGAATCAAATCTTTAAAACATACGCTAGAACCTTGTAAATGATCGAACAAATCTTCCATTTCGAGTTAAGGATTTCGTTTTCGATTGTCAATTTACTCAGTTCACAGTAATCTATAAATATAAGGAATGATGATACCATAGCTCTTCATGATGACGAGCTCGGTAGAATAAAATCATTCTCCGACAACTCTCTCAGTTGTACGGTAATTCCTTTAATTCTGTTGGATAGATTCACACGACTATATATGATATATAAATGAAGATGAAGATTAAACCAAAAAAGAAAGATTAGATTAGATGAAGGAAAAGAGAAAAACAAAAGATGTGAATTCCTAGTGAGAGAAACACATACGTTTCTCTCTCTACAAAACAAATGAAATGGAAAACACACACACAAATAAGGCTTAGGAGGCCTTTTATACTAAGTACTAAGTGTTTGGAGGCCTTCCTCATTTGTGTGTTCGGGACTAATTCCTGTTACATAAACATTAATAACTAAGAACTCTCGACACCGTTGAATAGTATTTTTCACGAGCTTCGCAACGGTATATTATATGACCATCACTTTAAATACGGCTAACAATCTCCCCCTAAGGGGTGGTCATGTAATATGTGACTTCACTTCGTTGGTGTTGCAGACTTTGAAGCTTGTTGCCTTGAGAGTTCTTTCATAGTTCCTTTCATGACTTGTGTTCTTGGATCTTTGATCTTTGCCTTGACTTGATCTTGTAACTTTTCCAGCTTGTGTTCTTGTGTCTTTACCCACATACTCATGTTTTGAGTTGACATGAAAGCTTGTTAACAATCTCCCTTGATCATCAGAGTAGCGGAAGTCTTTGTCTTTAGATGTTCTTGAGCTTTCTTCAATAATCCTGAATATGTGGCCTTGAATTGCGACTCTTGAGATAACGCCACCGTTTGCATTCCACCGGTTTCCCGTTATACAGTACGAATACTGTACCTGTGATCAGGTAAGTTCAAAGAACTTCCTTGACAGGATTTCCAGCTGTGGTAGCCGTTCTCAATACTTGAATATATCGAAAGATAATTCACAGTAAGGAGTGAATCATGCAGTTCCATTCTGCTGATTAGGTCGTCAATTCACTTTCCTGGAACAAGTCTGAATCAATTAAGAATCAAACCATCGTTGCTTTCCAGTTGACACAAGTTTGATTCATATAGAATCGCACAAGTTACCTACCGCAGTGCTGTTTGATGATGACACTGGAAGGATTTCCATTCGTCACTGTAAATACTGAAAAGTATTACTCTGAATGTTCTGGCAAGATCATAAAGATATTGCGTCGAGACCTGGAACGAGTTTGAATCAATTAAGAATCAAACCACTGTTGCTTTCCAGTTAACATATGTTTAATTCAAGTGAATCTTACATATGACCTACCGCAGTGCTGTTTGATGTTAACACTGGAAGGATTTCCATTCATCACTGTGAATACTAAAGAGTATCACTCTGAATGTTCTAGCAATACCACAAGGATAGAGCGTAGGACTCTGTAAATCATCGCTTGTGTTCTAATGATGAACAACAATTGATCTATGGAATAAGTGTCCTAATGAGATTTTTGATGAATCTCGTTGGCTCTAGACTCTATAAGTGCACGTTTATTTAGTGATCGGAGGCTGGAGCAGACTGCCACCTATTCAATATCTACTATCTCGGAGTGAGAAAGTTGATAGAAATGAGTTGAACTCCGTGACAATAAAACAAACTTCTTTTGAGAGAAGCTTGAGTAGGCTGGGAAGGGTTATGCATTGCATCACTGGGTCCATGATGTTTTGTCTTCAGTATCAGAAATCATCAAAGTGATTCTGATAATAGATGTATTGACCCGGTTTCTGCCTAAGTTGTATGGAGGGCTTCTTTCTTTACACCCTTTATCCTTACATTTCTTTTTCATTCTTCAACCCCTTCAATGCTTACCAAGACGTCATAACTAGCACCTTGTTGTGATTGTTCCAGTGCTAGCTTAAGTCATTAGTCGGCATTATTCCCGTACACTCAACTACTCCATCTTTCCTATGGACTTCTAAGTTCTAATGGATTGTCCCTGGGAAGATCCCTCCGGTTCTGGTTGGATCATAGGACGAATACCTAACCACCTTTTGACACCAATATCATCGTGATTAATTGTGTTGAAGGGTATGGATATCGTAACCAGAAAAATCATTTGAAAATGCAGTCAAGGTGTTGATGAAATCAATGTTTACACCTTGAAAGTTTTCTATATCACCAAAAACGCTCCCCCTACATATGTGCATCATAAAAAGGAGAGATTTTTGCACATATTAGGAAGAGAAAGCACTTATATCAAAGGTCTTAATCAAGATAACACATTTTAATCACTATTCTCCCCCTCAAAAATTGCATGAAATTGAAATTTTTGTGAAACTAGTGATGAAACATGGAGAGAATAATGTGTCATGAAACTTTGGAACAAATGTTTATAAAAACATTATACTCCCCCTCGAAAAGAGATTGTATTTAAATAGGGGAGTATATGAGCACATTGTTTTGAAATACTTTGAAAAACTGTGCTCAAAAGTCCGAGAAAAATTGTGTTCATGAGCTTAAAACTTTGAATGTTTCGATATAAGCTCATGACCGAGAAAAATGAATTTCTCGTTGTTGAGGATAAGTCAAAGACTTTCCTTTATTTAGGGACCGGGTTATAGTCTGACATGTGACTATAAGCCATTATGAGAAGAAAAATAGAAAAGACATGTTTTGAAAACATTTAAACTCTCATTCGAACTTTATGTACGTACCCGTGTCGTTATTGAACAACATTTCTAAGCACGTCCATATTATCGATGCTGAGAGACATGTCGGAGAAGAATATTTTTGGTATTTTTTTTTTTGAAAGGTTTTCTCATTTTTTTATTTTGTTTTTATAGGTTTTATATTTTTGTATTTTGATTTTCTGATAGATATATACAAGGTTACTGCGAATGTGCAAGACGTTCAAGTTCATCAGGAGTGAAACTACGCATACCAAGTCGACGAACCAAGAATTCAAATCTGTCTTGAGAAAGAGCTTTGGTGAAGATGTCGGCTAGTTGGTAGTCCGTCTTGACAAAGAACAGTTCGATCGTTCCTTTTTCCACATGCTCCTTTATGAAATGGAATCGGACAGCTATGTGCTTGGTCTTGGAGTGTTGGACCGGGTTGCAGGATATGGCTATGGCTGATTGTGAATCACAGTAAATAGGGACTTTGTTAAAGTAAAAGCCATAATCCGTGAGTTGTGTTCTCATCCAAAGGACTTGAGCACTACACACGGATAGAGACACATATTCTGCTTCCGCGGTTGACAACGCCGTACAGTCTTGTTTCCTTGATGACCAGCTCACTAGCTTTTCGCCTAAGAATTGTGCTCCACCGGAAGTGCTCTTGAATGTATCATGACACCCTGCATGATCGGCATCTGAAAAACCCGTGAGATTAAAACTAGAATCCTTCGTATACCAGAGACCCATGTTAATGGTTCCCCGGAGATAACGAAAGATCCTTTTAACCTCCTTGAGGTGTTTCTCGGTTGGCTGAGCCTGGTACCGAGCACATAAACAAGTAGCATGCACAATGTCCGGTCTGCTTGAGGTTAAGTACATAAGGGACCCGATCATACTTCGGTATTTTGTAGCATCTACAAATGTCCCTTTCTTATCCAAATCAAGCTTGTGTTTAGTGTCCATTGGAGTACCAATAGGGTCACAGTTATCCATACCAAATTTCGTTAGAATCTCAAGCACATACTTGGACTGATTTATGAAAATACCACGGGGGGATTGGTGAACTTGGAGACCAAGAAAGAACGTCATTTCCCCCATCATGGACATTTCGAATCGACTTTTCATAAGGTCGGCAAACAATATGGAATATTTTGGATTAGTAGAACCAAATATAATATCATCTACATAGACCTGAGCCACCAAGATGTCGTTGCCGTAGTGCTTGATAAACAACGTTGGATCAATGGTTCCTTTGCTGAAGTGATTTTGTAGAAGAAATGATGATAATTCGTCGTACCATGCCCTCGGTGCTTGTTTCAAACCATAAATTGCCTTTTTCAACTTGTAGACATGGCTTGGATGTTCGGTATTAATGAAACCTTCAGGTTGACATACATACACATCTTCTTTTAACGGCCCATGCAAGAAAGCCGTCTTCACGTCCATTTGATACACAGTGAACGATTTGTGTGCAGCATATGCCAAGAAAATCCTAATAGCTTCCATCCTAGCAACCGGGGCGAAGGATTCGGCGAAATCAATTCCCTCCTGCTGTTTATAACCTCTCACAACTAACCGAGTCTTGTTCCTAATGACTGTTTGCTCCTCATCTATCTTGTTTTTGAATAACCATTTCAGGGTAAGCGGATCGATATTGTCCGGTCGAGGTACTAACTCCCATACATCGAGTCGGATGAACTGATTGAGTTCTTCTTGGATAGACTCAATCCATGATGCATCGGTTATTGCTTCTTTCACACTTGCTGGTTCCATTGTGCTGACTGATAGTGCATAGATACACATATCACCATCGGTACGCAGCTGATTTCGTGTTGAGACCGGTCGTGAGAGATTGCCAATCACTTGAACCAAAGTATGATTCTTAGTCCATTTGTGTTCATGTGGAAGTGTATGAGAAACTTGATGCGAGCTCGACGGATCCACATATGGTGCTGAAGGCTGAGTAGTGCTTGTGGAAGCCGCAAATGGATTAACAAACTCGTGTTCGTTGAGCATCGCATTGTTTGCATTTTCAGCAACTATTTCATTCTGAAGATGAACATGAGTAGGAATTTGCTGAGAATGTTGTTGAGTTGCGTCAGCAATCGGAGAAGTGGTTGGAATGTTTTGAGGTACTATGGTTGAGGTGGACGTAGATGGTGCAGAAGTAGATGCCGATGGTGTAGATGCAGTCGGAGGTTCTTGAACTACCGTAGCAGGTGCAGCCGGGGCATTTTGAGGAACACCAAATGACGAAGGACCCTCCATATATTCATCATAAATAGGCCCAAATAAAACTTCCAAGTCACGTTCCGAAGGTTGTAACGATGAGATTGCTGACGGCGCAAATTGAAGCGCGAGTCCTGAACTTACGAGTCCAGAAGTCTGACCTTGAAACTCGGGATGTGAAATCCTATGTTGAGAGGCCATACCCGAGAGTTCATCAAAGGTAACATTCATAGTCTCCATTACCTTTCTTGTCCTTCGATTATAAACCCTGTAAGCACAAGCAGTTGAAGAATAACCAATGAAAAAACCAATATCACCTTTAGGTTCAAGTTTACCGATATCTTCACGATCATTCTTCGGATAACATAATGCACCGAAGACATGTAAGAATGAAATATCCGGTTTTCTTCCATTAATGATCTCATAAGGTGTTTTGTTGAAACGGGTGTGAATAATGGAGCGGTTTTGAGTATAACATGCAGTTGCTATAGCGTCGGCCCAAAGGAATAATGGTGCACTAGAGGAGAGAAGCATCGTTCGAGCAGCTTCAACTAACGTACGATTCCTCCGTTCCACAACTCCATTCTGCTCTGGAGTTCTTACAGCCGAAGTTTGATGAGAAATTCCAACTTCGTCAAAATAAGCTTTCAATTTCTGATTTGTGAATTCTGTACCGTTATCCGTTCTCACAATAATGACAGGGGCTTGCAGTAGAACTGATGTTTTTTTCAAGAAGTTAATAATTACATCAGGGGTTTCATCTTTTGAAGCAAGAAAATGAACCCATGTGTAGCGAGAATAGTCATCCACAATGACAAGGACATACCGCTTTCCATTAATACTTTTGATTCTCATTGGGCCACACAAATCCATATGTAGGAGATGTAACCTATTCGTTGAGTTGGGAACAGGTTTGGGTTTGTGAGGCTTCTTCTTACTTTTACCTTGCTCACATGAAGGACAAAGATGGTCTTTTGTATATTTGAACTTTGGAAGACCGGTAACGAGATCATCTTTCGCGAGATGGGTGATGGCATCGAAATTGAGATGAGATAACCTTTGATGCCATAACCACGACTTTGTTGATGTGGCTCGGGCCATGAGACAAATTGGAGAAGCAGCAGACATTTGAAAAAGATCAATGGTGTAAAGGTTGGTGGTACGATTTCCTTTCAACAGATCAATTCCTTCAAGATCTCTTACAAAACATGTATGACTTCTGAAAGCGACCTCCAAGTCTGAGTCACAAAATTGCCCAACCGAGAACAAGTTATGTCCCAAGCCATCAACAAAAGAGACTCTGGTGATGATTATATTTCCCCAATGAAGATCATCATAGCCTAGAATTGCTGCAACGTGATCATTTCCAAATCGAACAGTTCCCATGAAACGCCATACAAAGTTCTTGAGAAGGCTTCGATTCCCAGTCATATGTTTGGAGCAGCCCGAGTCCACGCACCAGAGACAAATTTCAACAGCCTGCCAATGATAAGAGAAACAAATATTTTGGCAACCGATGAAATAGGTTCCTGTAGGGTTAGAAGATAATTAAGCCGTATCACATACCGAAGTTTCACTGTCAGTATGAGATCTACTAGTGTCGATAATTTTGCCACTACAGTCAAAATTTCTACCAGTAGGCAACCATTTAGAGGTGAGTCTAGGACTACTAGGCTTAGCAAGACTTTCTGTGGACCCTACATGCGTACTTTTTGGAACATACACCTTAGCCTTAGGAGTGCGTTGTTGTTCACTGACTGACAGCTTGTCAATTCGAGTGTAACCACCATAATTCAAACCATTCATAGTCAAACCACAAGCATCATGACTAAAAGTAAAGAAACATTTATTACATTTAGCACAAATAACTTCAGATTTTTCATTCCGAATAGCAAGCTTAAAGTCATTACATTCAGATGAATTAGGTTTCTGATTATGATTAAAAAGCGGTAAATTCCTAGGGTGTTCTTCTACTTCCACATTATTGATCTTGGGGCGACTACTTCTAGAGGCAAAAGGGACCCTATCATTCCTTGTATTGCTCGTAGGCTGTGGCCTTCTGCTCTTAGTGTAGTTGTTTATTCCTGTAGAAGAAGACACGCGTCTATTAGAATTAGCACTTTTTAGATCAATAACTTGTGGTTGAGTTATAGTGATCGGTTTTGTCCTAACGCTTGCTTTACGTTGTTTGCTAGGCACAGAGGGAGAACTAACACGAAACATTCCTGGGGCAATCACAACAGTTTTCGTTCCAGCAACCTTGGGAAAAGGTGTCACAGCAATACGAGTGGGTCCCGAGGATGCTGGTTTCTGGATCATCGTATCCACAATCGAGCTAGGTTCAGAAGTCTTATCTTTTAACAAGGCCTTTAACTTACAGTTCTCACAGATTTTATCAATAAGTTTCTGATAGACAGACTTACTTTGTTCAACAGCCCGCTTATATGAAACAACAACAGATTCTAAATCTACAATCTTAGCCTTAAGCTTCTGAACATTACCACCACTAGCACTCTCTGACGAGGCCAAATTTGTTTCCGAAACCCCTCCTAACTGAGCCTGCAACCTTATGATAGTTTGTTGCATTTCATTTTGAGCTTTTTCATACGAAATCTTGTCATATTTGCATTCATCACATTTTTTGACAAATTTATTCCAAAGATCGGTGAATTCTTTATCCTTTTTAATGACATAAGATTCCATTTTCTCTTTCATATGATCAAGCTCAGTTTGGAGGTTCTCATTATGCGACATAGAGGTACCTAACTCGACAGGGCTACTATCAATACAATCACGAGTTTTAGAGAGGCATTCAAGATCTTTTTCCAAAACTTGAATTTTATCAAGAGATTCATCAGCTTCCTTTGTCAAAGATTTAAAGTCTTCAACAAAGTTGGCTAATTCTTTTAGAAAAGCGTTTTCCAAATTTCCTAACCGAGCATCAACTTGATTAATAATCGGATTAATGTCGTTTTGAAGAATTTTCTGAACCTCAATCTGAACAGGTGATGTAAAATTACCTCCAGTTATTTTTGAATTAACAACACGTTTAAGGATGACAAAGTTATCTTTAAGCTCGTTTAGAAATCGGCGAGTGATACTCGGTTTAGGAGGGTCATCAGACAATTCCTCACTTGGTAGCAAAAGCATTTCAGTATTCGTTTTAGACCGAACAAAAACAGTTGGCGGGTTAACTTTCGGATAATAAACGGGTATCACTTCTTTATCAAGCTTTTGCATTCTTAAACGAGACTCTACAGCAAGTTCAGTAGTTTCCTCGGAATCATGCACACTAGGAGGATCATGCTCATCACACAATAGCACACTACCATTATATAAAGTTTCATTAGTGGCTTGAACTTTCTTAAGGTATCCTGGATTAGGGGGAAGAGGACAACCTAAAGCCATTTTGTATCGAGTGTAATTTATCTCATTCACTTTTGGTGCGAGCATATTTATCGTCTGCATAGTTTGGCCACGTTTTACTAAAAGGTTGTCTAATTCTCTAATCCTATCCTGCGCTTTGCAAAAATCCTCAAGAAGCCCATCTTCTCGAATTTTGAAATCATGTTTTAGCTGTTTTCTTTCTTCTTTTAAATCAGAAACAATAGATTTTTCAGTTGAAAGTTGTTTATTAAGAGAAGTGATTTCATCATTCAATTCGCTTATCTTTTTAGCACTACTTAAGTGTAAGGCATTTAACTTCTTAGTGGTGCATTTTTCTTGATAAACCGATGTAGCATGAGCTTGTTCAAGTTCCTTGATTTTTTCATGATGAATCTCAAAACTTTTCTCCCGTTCCTTATATCCCGCAAGCTCAGTGGTCAATTTGGCATTAGTTTCTCTAAACTTATTATTAACCACCGTAGCATGATCTACATCCTTAGCAAGCTTATCAAATAGAGATTTATAATACGCATGTGTCTCATCAGGAAGGGTTATAGGCTGGGCAACTTGATCTACACTAAGGTCCACACTAGGCTCATTTGAAATAATATTACTAGTATTCGTTTGATCCTCGTGTGTCTCAATGTAGGGCTCAAGCATCTCAGTATACTCTTCCTCCTGATTAGACATATTATATATATCATTATCATCAAAACTTGGGTGTACCTCAGAGGGACCGTCTGCATCATAAACGGGAGCTCTGTCATCATGCATTCCTGAGGTTGATGCTTGCTGTAAGTTTGCCATCAAGATGTAGTTGGCATTCACCTCTTCTTCCTCGTCATATTCTGCAGCAGAAGCCATAAGATCAAATTCCTCGGCTTGAAGTGGGATTCCTGCCTCTTCTTTTTGTGCAATGAGAAGCTGAGTCTGAAGATAAGCAGCATCCCTCTTCTTTTTGGCTGTGCAATCTCGAGCATAATGACCAAATCCCCTGCAGTTGTAGCACTGAACCTGACGATTGTTGTTTCCATTTCCCGTACCAGTATTCTCAGCCCTTGCAGCCACAATGTTTCCCATCTGGTTACCAACCGCTGGCACAACTATTAACCCATTCTGATTACCCGCATTCAGAACACCCGGATTTGGACCACGGTTTTGCCCATACTGATTTCCTGCATTGCCAACGGTCTGCCCAGCATTCTGACCATATTGTTGAAACTGAGTCCCCGTGTTTCCAGCAACTACCAATTGGCGATCTTGATTCGCATTCATGAAGGGTTGAGCAATCTGCCTATTTCTAGTATTCGAGGAGATTCTCTGATTGTTGTTGGTGGGGTTAATGGTGAATTTAAATGCCTTTGCAAGAAGGGCAAGACCAGTATTAATAGCATGAGTAGGATCAGTAATGTCATCAAAACAGGCAATGGGTTGTTGTAAGTAATTCATAGCAGCAGGGTGTTGATATCCATAAGCGGTGAGTTGTTGTTGTTGTTGTTGTTGTGGCAGGAAGTTACTTGATGAGGGTTGATGGTAGGGTACCATGGGATATGACATAGATGATGGAGAGTTTGCCATAAAAGCCAATGGATCTTGTGTCTTGGCATGTCTTTCTGCCCTAACTTCGTTAGCTTCATCTTGATTCATCTTCAAATAGTCATAAACTTGAGTGTATTCCACGACATGAAGATCCTTGGTTTGATTGACAAGAGTGACATATCGTGACCATTCAGAAGGAAGATTATCAAGAAATTTGATGTTGGCAGCAATTTGTGCAGGTTCATGTTTGTTTCTTCTAAGATGGTTCATGAGGGTTGAGAACCGATGATAATAAGGTTCAATTTGTTCCCCTTCAGTAGACGTAAATTTCTCCCATTCAAGAAGCAACTTAGTTTCCTTTTCTTGTAAACCGATTTCACTGCCCTTCATCATTTTCTGAATCCTAAGCCACATCTCGTGTGCGGTTTCACAACTATCGACAGCAGCATAAACATCTTCAGGAAGTCCCATAAGAATGACTTGAATTGCTTGATCATCAGCGTCGAGTTGTTTGGATTCAGCTTCAGTTAATTCTTCATCTGTTTGCTCATGACTTGAATCAGCTACTGGGTTAGCATTCGTAGGGTCCCCAGGCACAATAATTGTTCTTCTAACATACGGACCCTTTTGAATCGAGTTGACAATCAACTTTCCCAGAGGTTAACATTTTGCATAACGAAGGAGACGACTAGCCCATGTAGTGTAGTTCTCCTTGGTAAGCATGGGTGGACGATTCTCAGTACCCACAGCATAGATATCTTGTTGAGACGTCATCGTAGAAGTCGTGTGAACAACAGGATCTCAATTCGTAGAAAGCGTGTGGTGATGTTGAAATTCCGAAACTTCCGATTTTTTTCTCAGTCCGACAATAAGTTCCTCAGTCCGACAAAACGGTAAGCTGAAAAAATTGTGTATCGCCAAATTTTGAAATTGAGTTCGAGATAGCCAAAAACTAGTAGGGAAAAAATTTAATTCTACTTGACCTAAAAATTTACTCTAACAAAAAAATCCATCGGAATGTCCAACGATCGGAATGTCTCTCTATCGGAATGTCCCTCTATCGGAAAGTCCTTTGATCAGAATGTTGATCAGTCGCAATGTTGCTTGTATCGGAATGACTTAAGATCGGAATATGTTCAGATCGTAATATGTTCAGATCGGAATACTTCAGATCGGAATACTTCAGATCAGAATACTTCAGATCGGAATGCTGACAAAATTTAGGCAGAGTAACGTTTCAAGATTGCCTTAAATCCGTCGCAATCCAGATCGCAATAACGATCGGAATGTTCAGATCGGAAAAAGGGGCTATCGCAATACTGATCGCAAAGTAAAACCCTAGGGTTATTGCGATCGAAACCGTACTTACCTTTCCGAAATTCAAGCTGTCGCAATAAGGGACCTTGTTTTTCCAACTTTTTAGGCAACGATTTTAGCAACTTTGAGGCAACAAATTCGCAACTTTGAGGCAACAAATTCGTGTTTTTGAGCAAACCAAAATACCCACAACACGAATACTTGGAATAACAAAGAAAACACGAAAAATTTTTGATCTTTAGTAAAGAAATCAAAAGAACCCACGGAATAAGCAAGAAACAAGGACAACACCAAAGAGCTATCCACGAATCCCTTGGCGAATGATACCACTTGTTGGATAGATTCACACGACTATATATGATATATAAATGAAGATGAAGATTAAACCAAAAAAGAAAGATTAGATTAGATGAAGGAAAAGAGAAAAACAAAAGATGTGAATTCCTAGTGAGAGAAACACATACGTTTCTCTCTCTACAAAACAAATGAAATGGAAAACACACACACAAATGAGGCTTAGGAGGCCTTTTATACTAAGTACTAAGTGTTTGGAGGCCTTCCTCATTTGTGTGTTCGGGACTAATTCCCGTTACATAAACATTAATAACTAAGAACTCTCGACACCGTTGAATAGTATTTTTCACGAGCTTCGCAACGGTATATTATATGACCATCACTTTAAATACGGCTAACAAATTCAGATGGTGCTGACGTACAGTGCACACACCACAGGTGCAGCACCGAGAATTTAATCAATACCAAATTCAACTTGCCTTAATGGCGAAAGTCTAGGTAATTCATCAACAAATACTTACTGAAGTTTCAAATAACAGAATTATCTTTTTAATAAATTCATATTAACTTCTTTCTAGATTATAGTATCTATGACTAATTCACAACCATTCACGGTATAACTTAGAGTTTAAATGCAGGATATGGTCATCCATCAAGAATTATTTAGATCACTTTTGATAATCAACATCTTATCGTTTAGGGGAATTATACTCGAGTTCCCATCAAATAAGACAATGTCGTCATGTCATAATCAATCAATCCATTCTATTGGCGTTACCAACTTTCCAGTTTTATTGCCGTCGATAAGATGTGAACTTCTCAAAAGACTAATAAAAACTCATAATCCTTCACAAATTCAAGGATATCTTGATACATAACTAACCTAAAAGAGTAAGGTCAACGCATAATCTATGAGAGAGAATTTCAAATCAGATACAGACGAAAACATTTAACGAATATGAATATATCCCATGTTTTCATAATTTGAGTACGCATTCAAAAGCTCCTCGGATCGTTACCCAGGTCATTCTAATGAAATCAAATCAAAAGAAATGATAAGAACGTCGATACATCCAGTCGGGTATCAACACTCGGTAATCAAATACCTTTCCTAAGAATCTCACTACAGGATAATTGGACAAGAAAGGAATATCAATTGTCAAATAAGACAAATTCCAAAGATGATTAAATTCGACTCAGAAGAATAGATGCTACAGGCACATATGTAGGTGTCCCTAACATTATGTCCTTATTTTGCACTTTTTGCAGATCTCATAAAATTTAATCTTTCACAGTCTATAAAGAAAATTTAGTGTTTATTCATTAGTTTTATGGTGACTACTAATCAGCCTTGCATGGTCCATTCCAAATTGTATGTAGGCGCGTAACTATATACAATTTCAAGATTAACGATGCAATACTCAGTTCGTCAAAATTTTATCATCATTTTTATAATAAAAACATTTTCATGCTTAATTCTTAAATAAGAATCAAGAATAAATTTACAAAGATCTTCTTTGTTATGGAAATAATTAAGTTTCCAAAGTGTTTTATAAACAACTTCATTTTGATATCAATCACTTATAAATCTCACTTTGAATAATCCTTATAGTGATGAAAATTCAATTTTTCTCAAGGGATACTGTTTTATATAAAAACAATGAGTGATCTGCAAAAGAGTGATGAGAAGTTGTTCACTAAGAACTAACTACAATATAATAGGAAATGAGCTTAGCCAAGAAATCATGAGGTTCATGATCTCGATGGCACTCAAAAGAATAATCCACAACGTAACTCAATTCAAGATGAGTACTTGTTCAGTGGTTGCATCACTAATGCAAACATTAGGATGAAGCAATAAAATATAGATAACATCGATACATGTAGAATTTAGCAATCAAAGGTAGTCTTTTCATTAATCACAGACAAGTCAAATTGTACCGTAACACATTACGTGTCACTATGTCATACAATTTCCAAAACTCATCCTACCAACTGATATCTCAGTTAAGTTAGGGATTTTAAAAGATACCACAATGAATACTAATCTACAAGAGTCATTAGGTGTTCCATATGTCACGGAAGATCCATTGGTCCTAATTCAGAAGAAGATTTCTTCAAATTATTTCTTGGACTTTGGGCATCCTCGTTAGCGGACAATGGCCTAGGAACAACTCTTAACACAAACAAACAATCATTTAAAACCTTATAATTTAATCACAGAACTTAACGACTTCCTCTTAACAATCTCATATTCCATAAAAGTTAAATTTTACTTTATTCAAGTTTCAACCAACTTATACTCAATTCGATATTCTACCTCACTCTCCAATACTTCAACCTTATTCTTAGGCCTTAATAGGGCAATAAAAGCTCGATATGAACAACACTTAATTTCCAATCCTATAGCTCCTACAACAATAGTTATCAAATGAGTCACTAGTATGAAATGACTCATACATTCAATTAGACTTCTCAGAAAGGTACTAGTGGCATGAGGCTTTTGGGTAATGGTTCCAATGACAGCCTCAAGTGCAACATTCACCCTTTCGATTTCAAATTTAAGAATTGGGTGATAACGAATCAGATGACATCTTTCTAGGTGGTAACGTTTTGTCAAACTCCACTCTATAAGGAAAGATCGTCATGACATCGATATCAGATTTAATATCGCCAATTCTTCTTTAATATCACAATCAACTAATATCTACATTTCTACGAATATCAACCATTTGTTGGGATCATAAATATCCACAACTTGGTTTAGATCTAGGATAGCTAGAATTCCTACGAGAATAGCTTCGATTAATTTACTAGGGGAGTTAGGGTTTCTTGTGACAATCTACGTCGTATAAATACCTCGTATAAATATCAAAATAATCATCAAACAATCATGTAATAAAATTAGATCATATATATATAATCCAAGTTATATATATATTAAAATAACACTTCTCAGTCTGGCCTTGTCGGTAACTCGGGAATTCTTCGGCACCGTTATAGTCAAAATATTTTTATACATTTTTAGAAAAATGTTTATAGTTAAAAGATTTTGAAAAGTTTTATTCAAAACCTTAGTTTTAAAAATCTTTCGTTCTCTATAACGAGAGCTCTGGTACCAAACTGTAACACCCCAAAATTTATACAACTCAATAAAGCGGAAGACTAGTTGGTGTTACGGGATAGCACATTACTCACATCATAGACAACGCTTAAATGTCGCGTCGTTTTAATAATAAAGCATTTCCATTCATATATATCAAAGTTACATCGGTCCCAAGTCATTATATTTAATACAGGTTTTACAAAGCATTTGAATGGAAATAAGTATTTAGGTGTGGGCCATGAATTCTTGTTGTCTTCCCGAGAATTACCTTCAAGTACCTGAGATAAAACATGTTAAAAGAAAAGGTCAGCGATAATGCCGAGTGAATTCATAGAGTTTAATAAAGTCCATCAATATAATATCAGTATAAAATTATTACTAAAAATCATTTTGTACAAATCATTTTAATAGGCCATAAAATAGCCAAAGTCATTTTATACAAATCTTCATCAAAATCATAATATAGGCGTTCGCCTTAAAAATCATTATACGAGCCAATGTCGTAAAAACATCATACAATACGCCTTATGACGTTGTATGAAAATAAAAACCATTATATGAATATGGTTATATAAAACCAAAACACGAACATAATATCAATAGTATGACCCCGTATTGCTAGTCAGGCAATACATCGTAATTCGGTGCGTCTAGTAGTATTTCGTTAGTTTGGATTATTATAAGCCGCATGACATTGTTACCTTACTATCACAACAACGGGTAGCTAACCCGATACCAAATTTGCCCATCTAAGTTAGCGTGTCGTCACAAAGGTCACGCTATGGAAATCTTCTCATACATAAATTCGCTTACCAATCAATGTGGCACGACGGGGATCAACCGTCAAGGCGCGAACTGGGGTGATCGTCCCCAAATAGTACTATTATATGCACAAGCGTCTACCAAATCCCGGTAGTTCACAATTCATGCTAATGGGACTTTTAGTGACATAACCTAACTTTAATAATCCATTTAATTTCATCTATCGGGTCCTTTAATCATTTATCGGTCATACAATCGGGTCATACAATCATTCGGGTCCAAATCAATAAACAAACAATCGGGACAAATGGTGTCCTATTTTATAAAAACTAACATGTTATCTCCCTCGCGGGTTTATAAAACATTTCATAAAAACATTTAAAAGAGTGCGAGGCTATGAACTCACGTTGATGTGGGAAGGCGATTATCGGCGATTTGGATGTACGGCACGTGCTTCAATCACGGAAACCTAGACAAATAATACTCGTCTTAGACTCATGTCCAATGACTTTATAAAAATATCAATTATGTATACATATGATGATTTTATATATATATGATGATCAAGTGGGTTTATATATTCTCATTCACTCATTTTTGTGTTTATGTATTGGTAATTTCTTACTAATTTACTAGTTTTACCTATTTACGTGTTTTAGGTCCAATAAGCCTATTATAAGTTCATTAACTTTTATTAATCCATTTCATACTTGTATTATCAGTATTTACACTTTATATGTTGGGCCCAAATGGGTTAAGCCCAATAAAAAAGTTTACAAGTGTTTTAGCCCATTTTGTTGTATTATTAGTCCAATAACGTTAACTTAGCCCGTTAATGTCCGTATGTTTTATAGTTCGGGTTTTATCGGTTTTTACTTATTATATATGTTTATATATCAGTATATGAGTTTATAAAAGTTTACATTAGACGGGTACAACCGTCTAAGTTTTATTTAACAAAAACGTTAAATTTACGGTAATAGCCGAAAAAGTCGTAAAAATCATGTTTATAGTTTTATAACTTATAAAACTTATCAAATTACCATTTTTATAAAATGTCCATTTGTTTATTCTTATACATATTTATATAAATGTCTTATATAAGTTAGTGGGTTTTAATTCACATTTTATACTATTTTTATTTGAGTGTTTATATAATACTATTATACTTTAATTTCCCAAAATCTGATTTTTATATTCATGTTCACCAAAACTGCCATATCTAGAGTTCTATATGGAGATAGAAGCTCAAACTTTTATGAAATAAACTACATGATGTGTGCTCCATTAAACTCTCCTATAGCTACTGTTGAATCAGCTTTTAAGTATTTTCTAAAAATCGTCCAAAACAGTGAACTCAGATTTGTACTCTAAACTTGTTTTGATCATATCTCACTCATCCTAATGATTCCATTGCATGGCCAACTCTCACATTTGTAAAAGAGATGTTACTTACTGTAAATGGATTCTACTTCATCATTTTTATCAGTCTAACATGTGGTTAGTTACTGTTTTTATACAGCCTACCATTTAACCAAGATTTACCCATTTTCATGTAGTTTGTCCATCTTTTTACCCATGTTTATCCAATCTATCAACACCAAATCCCCACATAACATTTTTATCATCATATAATCATCATATACATATACAATAGGAAAGAAAATACATGATTACATAACCAAAATTAACAAGAGGATGGGGAGGACAATCTTTATACCACCATGATGATGTAGGTTGTGATGAAGACATGGATTTTGATGGAGAAACTTGTGAATAACCAAGACCATCTTTAAGACCACCATTCTTCATGAAAACCTTGTGGAAAATCAGCCCCAAGACCCATGGAAACTCTTCCTCGGATGTTATAATCACCACCATTCAATAGAGCTTCAAGAGGGCATCATCATATGTATGAATAACATAGGATTTCATGGTTAAAACAAGATCAAAATGGGAGTTTTTGATTGTTCTTGGACGAAATTTAGAGAGAGAGGAGAGAGTTTGGTGAGTGGTTTGCATGAGTTTATGCGAGCAAATGGTAAAATGAAGTGGTTTTGATGGTTTGGTGGAGGATGTAGCTTACATGTTAAGCTTAAGCTTACATGTGTAAGCTTAATAGTTACAAGTTTGACATATCAAGTGATGTGGTGGCATTAGTTGGCCTCCTTTTTGAGTGGGGTGGGATAAACTTGTTTTGTCCCATCCCGCTAATTTACGGGTATTCCTCGATTCTAGTTTCCTCGATTTGCGTGCCCTCGTGTCGTTTTACGAAAAACGTTTTTATAAATTATGAATCAACGGCACAAAACGAATCTAATAAAAATTGTCTCATCAAAAACGGAGTTCAAATACGTAAATACGTAATCCTAAGGTTTCCGGTTTAGTTGTAAATGACGTTAAATTATTCACGTAAGTCCTAATCTATTCTCGTAAATTTGTGAGTTTATGAACCAACACAAATTTAAAACTTCAAAATAATATTTACGGATAATTTTATTTTATGAAATGTCGGAATGTCACCAAAACGGTGTATGTAAACGTAGGCACGTAACATAGAATCCTCCGGTTTAGACGTAGTCGATGCTACTTCAAGATGTAAACCCAAATTACTTCCCAAAAATAAGTGAGTTCATAATACAACATTAAAACAATATTTTCAAATAAATATTGAGAATAAATTATCAATCATAAATTGACGGATTGTCACAAAAAGACCTAGATGGATTTGACAAATCCAAGGTTGAATGCTATAATTGTCATAGGATGGGACACTTCATGAGAGAGTGTAGATCTCCACGAAGTGATGATGCTGGAAATAAGTCAAGACAGATAGTTACTATTAAGGATGATGAGCCAAAGGCTATGGTTGCCATGCAAGGTATTGATGGCATTGGATGGGACTGGAGCTTTATGGCAGATGAGGTGGTAGTAAATCAAGCTTTGATGGCTGAAAAAGAAGAGGAAAAGAACGTTCACTTTGCTCTCATGGCCAACTCCTCCTCTTCATCAGATAATGAGGTATATGATGATGCCTTTTGTAGTAAAGGTTGCAGGTTAAACACTGAAAAACTTAACAAAGAAATTTTAAAGTTAAAATCAGATGTTCTTGATGTAGAAGTTAGACTTACAAACTATAAAAGGGGGCTTGCACAATCTGATGATGTGGTAGAGGAATATAAGAAAATGGAATTTGACCTAAAAGATCAAATAAATGTTTTAACTAGAGATTTGAGAGTCGGTAATGAAGCTAGGGAGTCTTTAATGAAATGTAGATCTGACCTACAACTTCAGTTAAGTGAAGTCGTTAAAGAAAAAGAGAATGTAGGGCTTAAAATTGAAAATTTTGATAAAGCCAGCCAAACCCTAGAAAAATGTGTGAGTGAACAAAGAAACCCTAGGTATATTTCGGGAATTAGGATGAAAGAGTATGTTGCCGTTCCACCACCTGCTGGGGACTTCTTCGTGTAAACTATGTTCTAAGACTAGTCTAGATGGTGGCTAACACTAAAAATTACTCTAACAAAAAAATCCATCGGAATGTCCAACGATCGGAATGTCTCTCTATCGGAATGTCCCTCTATTGGAAAGTCCTTTGATCGGAATGTTGATCTGTCGCAATGTTGCTTGTATCGGAATGACTTAAGATCGGAATATGTTCAGATCGTAATATGTTCAGATCGGAATACTTCAGATCGGAATACTTCAGATCGGAATACTTCAGATCGGAATGCTGACAAAATTTAGGCAGAGTAACGTTTCAAGATTGCCTTAAATCCGTCGCAATCCAGATCGCAATAACGATCGGAATGTTCAGATCGGAAAAAGGGGCTATCGCAATACTGATCGCAAAGTAAAACCCTAGGGTTATTGCGATCGAAACCGTACTTACCTTTCCGAAATTCAAGCTGTCGCAATAAGGGACCTTGTTTTTCCAACTTTTTAGGCAACGATTTTAGCAACTTTGAGGCAACAAATTCGCAACTTTGAGGAAACAAATTCGTGTTTTTGAGCAAACCAAAATACCCACAACACGAATACTTGGAATAACAAAGAAAACACGAAAAATTTTTGATCTTTAGTAAAGAAATCAAAAGAACCCACGGAATAAGCAAGAAACAAGGACAACACCAAAGAGCTATCCACGAATCCCTTGGCGAATGATACCACTTGTTGGATAGATTCACACGACTATATATGATATATAAATGAAGATGAAGATTAAACCAAAAAAGAAAGATTAGATTAGATGAAGGAAAAGAGAAAAACAAAAGATGTGAATTCCTAGTGAGAGAAACACATACGTTTCTCTCTCTACAAAACAAATGAAATGGAAAACACACACACAAATGAGGCTTAGGAGGCCTTTTATACTAAGTACTAAGTGTTTGGAGGCCTTCCTCATTTGTGTGTTCGGGACTAATTCCCGTTACATAAACATTAATAACTAAGAACTCTCGACACCGTTGAATAGTATTTTTCACGAGCTTCGCAACGGTATATTATATGACCATCACTTTAAATACGGCTAACAAATTCAGATGGTGCTGACGTACAGTGCACACACCACTGGTGCAGCACCGAGAATTTAATCAATACCAAATTCAACTTGCCTTAATGGCGAAAGTCTAGGTAATTCATCAACAAATACTTACTGAAGTTTCAAATAACAGAATTATCTTTTTAATAAATTCATATTAACTTCTTTCTAGATTATAGTATCTATGACTAATTCACAACCATTCACGGTATAACTTAGAGTTTAAATGCAGGATATGGTCATCCATCAAGAATTATTTAGATCACTTTTGATAATCAACATCTTATCGTTTAGGGGAATTATACTCGAGTTCCCATCAAATAAGACAATGTCGTCATGTCATAATCAATCAATCCATTCTATTGGCGTTACCAACTTTCCAGTTTTATTGCCGTCGATAAGATGTGAACTTCTCAAAAGACTAATAAAAACTCATAATCCTTCACAAATTCAAGGATATCTTGATACATAACTAACCTAAAAGAGTAAGGTCAACGCATAATCTATGAGAGAGAATTTCAAATCAGATACAGACGAAAACATTTAACGAATATGAATATATCCCATGTTTTCATAATTTGAGTACGCATTCAAAAGCTCCTCGGATCGTTACCCAGGTCATTCTAATGAAATCAAATCAAAAGAAATGATAAGAACGTCGATACATCCAGTCGGGTATCAACACTCGGTAATCAAATACCTTTCCTAAGAATCTCACTACGGGATAATTGGACAAGAAAGGAATATCAATTGTCAAATAAGACAAATTCCAAAGATGAGTAAATTCGACTCAGAAGAATAGATGCTACAGGCACATATGTAGGTGTCCCTAACATTATGTCCTTATTTTGCACTTTTTGCAGATCTCATAAAATTTAATCTTTCACAGTCTACAAAGAAAATTTAGTGTTTATTCATTAGTTTTATGGTGACTACTAATCAGCCTTGCATGGTCCATTCCAAATTGTATGTAGGCGCGTAACTATATACAATTTCAAGATTAACGATGCAATACTCAGTTCGTCAAAATTTTATCATCATTTTTATAATAAAAACATTTTCATGCTTAATTCTTAAATAAGAATCAAGAATAAATTTACAAAGATCTTCTTTGTTATGGAAATAATTAAGTTTCCAAAGTGTTTTATAAACAACTTCATTTTGATATCAATCACTTATAAATCTCACTTTGAATAATCCTTATAGTGATGAAAATTCAATTTTTCTCAAGGGATACTGTTTTATATAAAAACAATGAGTGATCTGCAAAAGAGTGATGAGAAGTTGTTCACTAAGAACTAACTACAATATAATAGGAAATGAGCTTAGCCAAGAAATCATGAGGTTCATGATCTCGATGGCACTCAAAAGAATAATCCACAACGTAACTCAATTCAAGATGAGTACTTGTTCAGTGGTTGCATCACTAATGCAAACATTAGGATGAAGCAATAAAATATAGATAACATCGATACATGTAGAATTTAGCAATCAAAGATAGTCTTTTCATTAATCACAGACAAGTCAAATTGTACCGTAACACATTACGTGTCACTATGTCATACAATTTCCAAAACTCATCCTACCAACTGATATCTCAGTTAAGTTAGGGATTTTAAAAGATACCACAATGAATACTAATCTACAAGAGTCATTAGGTGTTCCATATGTCACGGAAGATCCATTGGTCCTAATTCAGAAGAAGATTTCTTCAATTTATTTCTTGGACTTTGGGCATCCTCGTTAGCGGACAATGGCCTAGGAACAACTCTTAACACAAACAAACAATCATTTAAAACCTTATAATTTAATCACAGAACTTAACGACTTCCTCTTAACAATCTCATATTCCATAAAAGTTAAATTTTACTTTATTCAAGTTTCAACCAACTTATACTCAATTCGATATTCTACCTCACTCTCCAATACTTCAACCTTATTCTTAGGCCTTAATAGGGCAATAAAAGCTCGATATGAACAACACTTAATTTCCAATCCTATAGCTCCTACAACAATAGTTATCAAATGAGTCACTAGTATGAAATGACTCATACATTCAATTAGACTTCTCAGAAAGGTACTAGTGGCATGAGGCTTTTGGGTAATGGTTCCAATGACAGCCTCAAGTGCAACATTCACCCTTTCGATTTCAAATTTAAGAATTGGGTGATAACGAATCAGATGACATCTTTCTAGGTGGTAACGTTTTGTCAAACTCCACTCTATAAGGAAAGATCGTCATGACATCGATATCAGATTTAATATCGCCAATTCTTCTTTAATATCACAATCAACTAATATCTACATTTCTACGAATATCAACCATTTGTTGGGATCATAAATATCCACAACTTGGTTTAGATCTAGGATAGCTAGAATTCCTACGAGAATAGCTTCGATTAATTTACTAGGGGAGTTAGGGTTTCTTGTGACAATCTACGTCGTATAAATACCTCGTATAAATATCAAAATAATCATCAAACAATCATGTAATAAAATTATATCATATATATATAATCCAAGTTATATATATATTAAAATAACACTTCTCAGTCTGGCCTTGTCGGTAACTCGGGAATTCTTCGGCACCGTTATAGTCAAAATATTTTTATACATTTTTAGAAAAATGTTTATAGTTAAAAGATTTTGAAAAGTTTTATTCAAAACCTTAGTTTTAAAAATCTTTCGTTCTCTATAACGAGAGCTCTGGTACCAAACTGTAACACCCCAAAATTTATACAACTCAATAAAGCGGAAGACTAGTTGGTGTTACGGGATAGCACATTACTCACATCATAGACAACGCTTAAAAGTCGCGTCGTTTTAATAATAAAGCATTTCCATTCATATATATCAAAGTTACATCGGTCCCAAGTCATTATATTTAATACAGGTTTTACAAAGCATTTGAATGGAAATAAGTATTTAGGTGTGGGCCATGAATTCTTGTTGTCTTCCCGAGAATTACCTTCAAGTACCTGAGATAAAACATGTTAAAAGAAAAGGTCAGCGATAATGCCGAGTGAATTCATAGAGTTTAATGAAGTCCATCAATATAATATCAGTATAAAATTATTACTGAAAATCATTTTGTACAAATCATTTTAATAGGCCATAAAATAGCCAAAGTCATTTTATACAAATCTTCATCAAAATCATAATATAGGCGTTCGCCTTAAAAATCATTATACGAGCCAATGTCGTAAAAACATCATACAATACGCCTTATGACGTTGTATGAAAATAAAAACCGTTATATGAATATGGTTATATAAAACCAAAACACGAACATAATATCAATAGTATGACCCCGTATTGCTAGTCAGGCAATACATCGTAATTCGGTGCGTCTAGTAGTATTTCGTTAGTTTGGATTATTATAAGCCGCATGACATTGTTACCTTACTATCACAACAACGGGTAGCTAACCCGATACCAAATTTGCCCATCTAAGTTAGCGTGTCGTCACAAAGGTCACGCTATGGAAATCTTCTCATACATAAATTCGCTTACCAATCAATGTGGCACGACGGGGATCAACCGTCAAGGCGCGAACTGGGGTGATCGTCCCCAAATAGTACTATTATATGCACAAGCGTCTACCAAATCCCGGTAGTTCACAATTCATGCTAATGGGACTTTTAGTGACATAACCTAACTTTAATAATCCATTTAATTTCATCTATCGGGTCCTTTAATCATTTATCGGGTCATACAATCGGGTCATACAATCATTCGGGTCCAAATCAATAAACAAACAATCGGGACAAATGGTGTCCTATTTTATAAAAACTAACATGTTATCTCCCTCGCGGGTTTATAAAACATTTCATAAAAACATTTAAAAGAGTGCGAGGCTATGAACTCACGTTGATGTGGGAAGGCGATTATCGGCGATTTGGATGTACGGCACGTGCTTCAATCACGGAAACCTAGACAAATAATACTCGTCTTAGACTCATGTCCAATGACTTTATAAAAATATCAATTATGTATACATATGATGATTTTATATATATATGATGATCAAGTAGGTTTATATATTCTCATTCACTCATTTTTGTGTTTATGTATTGGTAATTTCTTACTAATTTACTAGTTTTACCTATTTACGTGTTTTAGGTCCAATAAGCCTATTATAAGTTCATTAACTTTTATTAATCCATTTCATACTTGTATTATCAGTATTTACACTTTATATGTTGGGCCCAAATGGGTTAAGCCCAATAAAAAAGTTTACAAGTGTTTTAGCCCATTTTGTTGTATTATTAGTCCAATAACGTTAACTTAGCCCGTTAATGTCCGTATGTTTTATAGTTCGGGTTTTATCGGTTTTTACTTATTATATATGTTTATATATCAGTATATTAGTTTATAAAAGTTTACATTAGACGGGTACAACCGTCTAAGTTTTATTTAACAAAAACGTTAATTTTACGGTAATAGCCGAAAAAGTCGTAAAAATCATGTTTATAGTTTTATAACTTATAAAACTTATCAAATTACCATTTTTATAAAATGTCCATTTGTTTATTCTTATACATATTTATATAAATGTCTTATATAAGTTAGTGGGTTTTAATTCACATTTTATACTATTTTTATTTGAGTGTTTATATAATACTATTATACTTTAATTTCCCAAAATCTGATTTTTATATTCATGTTCACCAAAACTGCCATATCTAGAGTTCTATATGGAGATAGAAGCTCAAACTTTTATGACATAAACTACATGATGTGTGCTCCATTAAACTCTCCTATAGCTACTGTTGAATCAGCTTTTAAGTATTTTCTAAAAATCGTCCAAAACAGTGAACTCAGATTTGTACTCTAAACTTGTTTTGATCATATCTCACTCATCCTAATGATTCCATTGCATGGCCAACTCTCACATTTGTAAAAGAGATGTTACTTACTGTAAATGGATTCTACTTCATCATTTTTATCAGTCTAACATGTGGTTAGTTACTGTTTTTATACAGCCTACCATTTAACCAAGATTTACCCATTTTCATGTAGTTTGTCCATCTTTTTACCCATGTTTATCCAATCTATCAACACCAAATCCCCACATAACATTTTTATCATCATATAATCATCATATACATATACAATAGGAAAGAAAATACATGATTACATAACCAAAATTAACAAGAGGATGGGGAGGACAATCTTTATACCACCATGATGATGTAGGTTGTGATGAAGACATGGATTTTGATGGAGAAACTTGTGAATAACCAAGACCATCTTTAAGACCACCATTCTTCATGAAAACCTTGTGGAAAATCAGCCCCAAGACCCATGGAAACTCTTCCTCGGATGTTATAATCACCACCATTCAATAGAGCTTCAAGAGGGCATCATCATATGTATGAATAACATAGGATTTCATGGTTAAAACAAGATCAAAATGGGAGTTTTTGATTGTTCTTGGACGAAATTTAGAGAGAGAGGAGAGAGTTTGGTGAGTGGTTTGCATGAGTTTATGCGAGCAAATGGTAAAATGAAGTGGTTTTGATGGTTTGGTGGAGGATGTAGCTTACATGTTAAGCTTAAGCTTACATGTGTAAGCTTAATAGTTACAAGTTTGACATATCAAGTGATGTGGTGGCATTAGTTGGCCTCCTTTTTGAGTGGGGTGGGATAAACTTGTTTTGTCCCATCCCGCTAATTTACGGGTATTCCTCGATTCTAGTTTCCTCGATTTGCGTGCCCTCGTGTCGTTTTACGAAAAACGTTTTTATAAATTATGAATCAACGGCACAAAACGAATCTAATAAAAATTGTCTCATCAAAAACGGAGTTCAAATACGTAAATACGTAATCCTAAGGTTTCCGGTTTAGTTGTAAATGACGTTAAATTATTCACGTAAGTCCTAATCTATTCTCGTAAATTTGTGAGTTTATGAACCAACACAAATTTAAAACTTCAAAATAATATTTACGGATAATTTTATTTTATGAAATGTCGGAATGTCACCAAAACGGTGTATGTAAACGTAGCACGTAACATAGAATCCTCCGGTTTAGACGTAGTCGATGCTACTTCAAGATGTAAACCCAAATTACTTCCCAAAAATAAGTGAGTTCATAATACAACATTAAAACAATATTTTCAAATAAATATTGAGAATAAATTATCAATCATAAATTGACGGATTGTCACAAAAAGACCTAGATGGATTTGACAAATCCAAGGTTGAATGCTATAATTGTCATAGGATGGGACACTTCATGAGAGAGTGTAGATCTCCACGAAGTGATGATGCTGGAAATAAGTCAAGACAGATAGTTACTATTAAGGATGATGAGCCAAAGGCTATGGTTGCCATGCAAGGTATTGATGGCATTGGATGGGACTGGAGCTTTATGGCAGATGAGGTGGTAGTAAATCAAGCTTTGATGGCTGAAAAAGAAGAGGAAAAGAACGTTCACTTTGCTCTCATGGCCAACTCCTCCTCTTCATCAGATAATGAGGTATATGATGATGCCTTTTGTAGTAAAGGTTGCAGGTTAAACACTGAAAAACTTAACAAAGAAATTTTAAAGTTAAAATCAGATGTTCTTGATGTAGAAGTTAGACTTACAAACTATAAAAGGGGGCTTGCACAATCTGATGATGTGGTAGAGGAATATAAGAAAATGGAATTTGACCTAAAAGATCAAATAAATGTTTTAACTAGAGATTTGAGAGTCGGTAATGAAGCTAGGGAGTCTTTAATGAAATGTAGATCTGACCTACAACTTCAGTTAAGTGAAGTCGTTAAAGAAAAAGAGAATGTAGGGCTTAAAATTGAAAATTTTGATAAAGCCAGCCAAACCCTAGAAAAATGTGTGAGTGAACAAAGAAACCCTAGGTATATTTCGGGAATTAGGATGAAAGAGTATGTTGCCGTTCCACCACCTGCTGGGGACTTCTATGGTGTATTGAAAAAGGATCTCTCTTGGACTAGTATTCCAGAACTCCAAGAAAAGGAATTTATTCCTCCACCTAGAGTGCTTTCCCCAGTTGAGAAGTATAAGCCGAAAATGACTGACCTTGAACAGTGGAAGAAAGCAAACCTTAAGTTGTTTGTTAAAAGTGGGCTTCTTAGTGATGAAGAAACTAAAGTTAAACCAATATCCATCACTAATCCTATCACTGGAAGACCTATTGACCTTAGCTCTACAACTAAGACCAAATCTAGTGTTAAATATGCTAAAATGTATAGGAAACCTAGATCACCTGAAAGTCAACCAAGTGTTAATGGGACAGGTTTTTTTCAATCTAGACCTCAAGTTATGTCTAGAAAGGCGTGTTACGCATGTGGGAGTTTTTCTCACTTGGCTTATAAATGTGTCAGCGGTTCTAAATTCACCGCTGACAAAAGGTCAAACATGGTCAAACCTAGACCCTTTGTCCAAACTAGTCCTCGGGCCACTAGACCAGCTCTTTTCTTTTCTAGAGGGACTAAAACTCATGGACAAAGACCCTTTCAAAAGACCAACACTTGGTCTAACAAACAATGGGTTCCTGTAGCAAACCCTAATTTGGACGCTGACGGGAACAAATTGTCCGCTGACAAGACAAAATCAGCCGCTGAAAGATCTAATTTTGGTATGAAAATGCCACAACTGGCTTCTGTTAGATCTCATGTTGGACCAAGTAATAGATATCTAAAACCTAAGGGACCAGGATCTAAAGCTTCATCCAGTTTGACATGGAGACCTAAACATGCCCAAAACCCCAATTCTGATGGAATTTCTATGACCTGTAACAGAGTTAACTTTCTTGCAAAGGTCATCACTAAACCTATTGGGGTAAATTGGGTGTTTAGGCCACAAAGGGATGAACATGGGGTTGTTACAAGGAATAAGTCAATTCTTGTTGAAAAACCAGATGAATCCAAGTCTGTAAAGGCTTGGGTTTCCAAAGAGAACTAATTTGTTTTCTTCATGTGCAGGGTATTCACAAGCAGGTCAACGTTAAAAGATATTGGAACAGTGGATGCTCCAGGCACATGACCAGGAAGGAAGACTATCTTACCAATTTCATTCCTATCAAGAATGGTGATAAAGTGTATCTTGGAGGAGGTTTTGGCACCATCTCTAGAAAAGTCACTCTCATCACCAACAACCTAAGGTTTGATGATGTCTTCCTGGTAAAAGAACTTGACTACAACTTGTTTAGTGTGTCACAAGTTTGTGACATCAAAAATAAAGTTCTTTTTACTGATACTAAATGCTTGGTGTTAAGTAAGGATTTTAAGATTCCTGATGAGAAGTTTATTGAGTATAGAACACCTAGGCACAAGTACATTTATAATGTTAATTGATTGTATGTAAATTAGTCACTTACTTTTAGGAAAAAGCAAATAACCGTGGCAAGTATTAAATTCGACGGTTTAGGAAAACCGACAAATCGAATAAGTGCGAGTTCGTTCTCGAAGGAGGTGTGTGTATTATGTGCCAATAATATAAAAACAATGTTTGGATTAGTACGTTTTTGGATGAGAAAGATTAGAAATTAAAGACGGATTACGCTAAAAATTACATTACGACGGTAAAAACGTAAAATCTTAAAATTCGACGAAAAATCAAACTCAACTAAAAATTACCAAAATTTTAAACTAAGTTAAGAAAAATCTAATTAAAACAAAAACGAAAACAAAAATTTCCAAAAGTTTTTATATTAATTTATATTAAATTTTAAAGTTTAATAAAAAACTAAAAAATTAATAAAATTTATAAAAAGTGGAAATGAAAATTTTATGTTTTGTAAACCTAGATTATACTAATTTAAGACTAAGAAGTATTTTTCTAAAATTTTTAAAACTATTTTTCTATTTTTAATTAGCTAAAAACACTCTTTGAATTAAAATAATGCTAAAAACTAAAAAAATAATGGGAAAAATAAAATTTCTTTTCTAAAAATTCTATTTTAACTAAATTAACAAGGTAAAATTGAATAATTTTGAAAAAACGAAAAAAATGGCTAAAAACAAAAGTACCCCATAGTACGCCAATTTTGGAGTACTTCTGTGTTGTCCAAGATCCCACCAAACAAATGTGTCGTCTAGGATCAGTGTTGTCCGATATCGGACAACACTAAAAGAAAACAAAAAAATGTGTCGTTCTCGGACAACAAAGAGAAAAGTTAATGTTGGTTTTAGGAGCTTGTTTTGGTTTGTTTTGAGCTTGTTTGTCGATGCTTTTGGGCACAAACGGCACCCCACAAGTCAGTGGACTTGTGGGAGTCAAAGACACACAAAGAAAACACAAACAAAGCACCAAATTAAACACAAGATCAAACAAAATCAACAGGTATCAAACAAAAATGGGGGTTGTGGGCGTATATTGCTATACAGTATGTTTCTAAGCCTAATTTGAGCTACCAAAAGCCACCAAAGTCCTAAGACCAGATAATGGACACTTAACCTACCCTATAAGCTAAGTATAAGCCAAATTTTAAAGCATAAAACACAAAATCAAAGCTAAAAATCAAGAGCTACAAAAATCTTATGCTGATGAATAGTAACAGTGCACTAATATGACTTATGAGGCCACTTTTGTCTTATTTACGCACCACTTAAACAACTCCTATCCATCATTTAAACTAAAAACAGAAAATCATCATCCTAAAGTCTACTTGAATCCTAAGTTTTAAACACTAAAACCTCCAATCAAAGAATAAGAGCTGCTGATGTGTTTTGTGCAGAAAAAGGCGAAAAAAAGTGAAACTTAAATGCTTGAATTCAAGCCTAAGGCAATTCTAACTATACCGACCTATCAGAGGTCAATTATCTCAGCTAACACACATAATTCAGCAACAAACGTCAACATAGAACATGTAAATCACTAAAATCTTTACCTACTGATGGTAGTTACTCAGAAAACAACAAGACACTCAATTTTTTATTTATGGATGAATTAAAGTGAAACAAAAGATAAAATCGACTTAAACTAACCTTATAAACTTACAGCAATCGAAATTAAAAAGTCATAAACCAAACAAAACAACTAAATTCACAAGCATATATCAATGAAAACACTAGGGTCCTTCTGATGAACAGTAACTGGCAATGCTAGGCGCACAAGGACGAAATTTAGCTTAAATTTAAGCAACTCCAACAAGCTCTAAATCCTAATTATCCTTAAAAAAGAAAAGCAACTATATCTAATCTACCTACTTGCTGAATTTAAATCCTTAAAACCTCCAAATACATGAATTAAGCATGCTAGTGTGTGATATGCCATTTTCTTAACCAAGATAGGCCAAAAGGAACTCTCAATTCTGATACTAGTGAACTCCAACCTCAAACAATGATGCTAAACACTTAGCCACTTAAAAAAAACTACAATTCAAACATAAACAACACCATTAATGGGCAAACTAAGAATCCAAGAAGGAAAATTATGCACTATGATAGAAAACTCAATAGCATGATTTTCTGATTTTTTTAATGTTTTAATATGAAACAAAATCTGGAGACCACTACTACTAACCTATCAATGATAAAGAAATTTAAATTTAAACTTAAATCTACGCCTACAACAAATTATTAACTATTCCAAACACCAATTAATGCTTAGAGAAACAAAAATAAACAAAAAAATATGATTCTTACACCAAGACAAGGTAAATAAAAGGAATGAACAACAACATAGGCAGAAAGTAAAGGGAAACAAGCAAACTTAACAACAATTACGCAGTCAATTAAGCATCCACATAAAAACTCATGTAAAGGCAATACAAGTTAAAATAATGGAGTTCTAAGCTATTACCTCAACTGAATTACATCCAAGCCAATTGATAAGCTGATGCAACATGATTTCGAGCTTATGCTTGGCCTTGTGAGCTTATGATAGGGCTTCTTTGGTGATGGACTACAACAGTCCCATAGAAGATGAATGGAATGAGAGTTTCTTTAATTCTTGTACCTAAAACACATGAACAAACAACAAGCCAACACAAGTCTCAAAAGCTCATAACCAACCTTATTTGTCAGATAAGCTTGATAAGGGCTTATGTTACAGTGAAGGTGAGTAAAAACTATTATGAACTGATTTCTGAAAAAGGAACTTTAGAACCAATTTTTGCAAGAAAACTAAAAGGTTTAACAAGTCAATTAACACTCTTTTATAAACTCAAATATCACCTTAATTATCAGTTAAGGTGCATTCAAACTTATAAAACAATGGGTCTAAAACATATACGAATTTCTTTGGAAAATTTTTGATAAACATGAAAAGTAAACTTGCTGAAAATTAAACGAGACGGAATTAAAAGACAACTAAATTAAAATGGAACTCAAAAAAAGCATTATTCATTTCTCCATTAACTAGTCAGAAAATGAAATACAATTTTTGGAACAAGAATAAAAATCTGCTAGTCTAGCCTATTTATACAACTGAAAATATGAAACATAAACCCTAAACCTAACTTGTGATCTTCCAAAAAGGCCCTTGGAGATTCTTGAAGAATATGCTTGATTCGTATTTAAATTTTGAAGCTTGGTACTCATGTGATGAATCCCATGTGATGCCAACCAACTAGAGACAATCTTGACCATCTAAAACTTGTGCTCAACACGTCAAGGAATAAGAACCATGGATTTGGTCTTTGCTCTGAACATGAAAGTGACTGATGATGAGATGAGTTGTGGGTTTGGTGTGACATGTGAATAGGCCACGTAGGGTGTGTCTCTACATGCCTGAATATCTCTTTGACCCACTCAATTTTGATTTGCCCCATCATTTGTTGTTAATTGAGATTGGGGATTAAATTAGGGTTCTGGGGAAAAGGGGTGATATATTAATTAAGTTTAGTAAGGCTAGTTAGTTTCCCTCCATGTATTTATTATATTAAACCTGCTTAAAACTTGGGCTCCATAAGTAAACCGGGTTAACAAAACATGGGTTGGGGTGAGGTGATGGTGGGTATTGGGTAAAAGTATTCGGTTTATATGGGCTATGATGGGTTTGGGTTTCGTAATGGGCAAAAACACCCCCCCCCCCTGAAGTTTACAATTTTCTCGATATTAAGTTTTCAACAACTTTTCATCTATACCCCTTTGTATAATCTTTCACCAACTTGTCACATTTGGCACCACCAACTTCATATCCTTAAACAAGGACTATTAGTGCACTTTTGGCAATCTTCAAGGACCATAAATGAATGTTCTTGAAACTTTAAGGACCCACTTGCAATATTAGAGATTTACAAGGGGTTAACAATGACAAGTCTTCAAAAGTTGAGGGACCATTCTAGACAAATCTTCAAACTTCAAGGAGTTTATTGGGAAATCATGATTGGGGTCCGGTTCTTTGTGCGACTTCGTTTCCCGTGTTTGTTTTTGCTTGAATCTTGTGATCTTTTGTTGAATTCATGATATCTGTACCTAAAATACACAATGAACAAAAACAAGCATATTTTGGGGTATTTTATGATATTTTTAAGCATTTTAAGCCCGATTTGGATGATGAGACTATGTATAAATGCAGTCTCATCATTAATCTAAATGGAATTAATATGAACAAAAATATGTCATGTCTTTATGCTAAAGATTCAGTTGATGAGAGTAATTTATAGCACAGAAGGTTAGGGCATATTAACTTTAAGAACATTAATAGACTTGTGAGACATGATCTTGTCAGTGGTTTGCCTTCTAAAGTTTTCCACAATGATAATTATTGTGTTGCATGCCTTAAAGGCAAACAACATAAGGTCTCCTTTAAGTATAAAAGTGTGCATTCTAGTCCTAAGCCACTTCACCTGTTACACATGGACTTATTTGGCCCAACCAATATAGAAAGCCTAAATGGTAAATCTTACTGTTTTGTTGTCACTGATGACTATTCTAGGTTTACTTGGAATTTCTTTTTGGATTTAAAGAGTGATACTTCTAAGACTTTAATTAACTTCATCACACAGGTTGAGAAGAAAACATGTAATGAGGTTAAAATTCTTAGAAGTGACAATGGTGGTGAGTTTAGGAACAATCTTCTAGATGCCTTTTGTGTCAATAAGGGAATTTCTAAGGAGTTTAGCATAGCTAGAACTCCACAGCAGAATGGTGTAGCTGAAAGAAAGAATAGAACTCTAATAGAAACAGCTAGAACCATGTTGGCAGATGCAAATTTACCCATTGCTTTTTGGGCTGAGGCTGTGAACACCGCATGCTATGTTCAAAATAGAGCCTTGGTGAATAAGTTTCATAATAAGACCCCCTATGAGTTGCTTTGGAATAGGAAGCCTAGTATAGACTTCTTTAGGCCTTTTGGATGTCATGTAGTGATTTTGAATATTAGTGATAACCTAGGTAAGTTTCATTCCAAGGGTGATGAGGGACTTTTTATGGGTTATTCCATAAATAGTAGGGGTACAGGGTTTATAACAAGAAGACTCAGATTCTAACAGAAAATATTCATGTTGACTTCTTGGAAAGTAAACCTAGTGATCCTAAGTCTGGACCTAATTGGTTGTTTGATTTGGAACCATTATCTAGGGCTTTGAATTATATGCCTGTCACTAATCCAGACATTGTGGAAAAGGATCCAAATGTCTTGGAAGAACCTATTGTTGAGATTTCAGGTACACAAGTTGTTAAAGAAGAAGGATCACATGTAGTCGAGCCAACTCCAATATTTGATTATGTCACCATACCTATATGGATTAATGAGTTTGTGCAAGCATCTGCTGCTGCTGGAAAGGAGGAAGAAGGGCCACAAGAAAAACCAGTTGATGAATTCATGCATTCATCTTCAGACACTAACAAAGCCAATTCAGACGCTGACACGTTGAATTCAGCCGCTGACAGTCTGTTTGGAAATTTATTCTCTTCTTCCAACAGAAATATTTTTGAACATGTTGAAGACCCCATACCCAATCAAGATGTCAGTGGACCAGTTCCAACCACTGACAACATACATCTAAGTTCAAGTGGGGATGGGAGTAGCAATGAAGATGATATTGGCAACATGGAGTCCACTATACATGACAATTCACTATTTGGGGGAGGAATACTTACAAAGGTGGCCAAAGATCATCCTCTTTCCCAAATAATTGGTGATATTCAGACTCCTGTCCAAACAAGGAGGACTCACCAGACTCAAGGTGGATTCATTGCTAATATTCACAAGAAGGAAGATACCCCTCTTGTGCAAGCATGTTTGTTTGCCTGTTTTCTATCACAAAAGGAACCCAAGAAGATTTTTGAAGCTCTTAAAGAACTAAGCTGGGTTGAAGCAATGCAGGATGAGCTTCACCAGTTTACAATTCAAAATATTTAGGAGCACCGAGTATTAAAAAAGAGAGGAAGAGGGATAGATTGGGGAAAATGGAAAGAAGTAAAGAGGAGAGGAAGAAGAAATATATTTTTTATTGTGTGTTTCTGAGTTGGAAAGAAAAAAGGAGGGTGTAAGCAAGAATAAGGCTAAAAATAAACTTCACTCATTTTCACTCCGATTTGGGAAGAAGATTAGGAGAGTAAATTGAGTGTAATTTACAATCCTTTACTTCCCTCTACTCTTCAGAATAATCTCAGGAACACAAACTTTTTCTATTATCACTCTAAACCTTTCCCTTTCACTCCAAAACATAAACTCAGGAACAGAGCCTAAGGTATGTCAGACCTATTGGGACACGTTGGGTTCTAAGGAATAAAAAGGATGAAAGAGGGATTGTGGTCAGAAACAAGGCACGTTTAGTTGCTCAGGGATATACACAAGAAGAAGGGATAGACTATGAAGAGGTTTTTCCACCTGTTACAAGGATTAAAGCAATAAGAATTTTCCTAGCCTATGCTTCTTGCATGGGTTTCACAGTTTATCAAATGGATATGAAAAGTGATTTCTTATATGGCCGAATTGAGGAGGAAGTGTATGTTATGCAACCTCCAGGTTTTAAAGATTCAGAACATCTAGACAAACTGTATAGACTCAAGAAAGCAATGTATGAACTTCACCAAGCCCCAAGAGCATGGTATGGTACATTATCCACTTACCTTGTGGAAAACGGATTCAAGAGGGGCACCATAGACCAAACCCTATTTACCAAGAAGATTGGCAAGGATTTTCTTCTTGTACAGGTCTATGTGAATGATATTATTTTTGGATCCTCCAATCCAAAGATTAGGGAAGAATTTCCCAAGCTCATGACAGACAAATTCAAGATGAGTGAAATGGGAGAGATGAACTTCTTTCTAGGTTTACAAGTACAATAGAAAGAAGATGGTATCTTTATCTATCAAGACAAATATGTGGCTGAGATCTTGAAGAAGTTTGGTTTTTCTCCTCATGAAAAACGGGCTAGCACACCCATGGATAGGGAACACCCTTGGGGAAAGACTGGAGATGGAAAAGATGTTGATGTTAGGCATTATAGATCCATGATTGGGTCATTGATGTATCTTACTGCCTCTAGACCTGACATCATGTTTGCTGTGTGTGCATGTGCACGCCATTAAGTGACTCCCAAAGAGTGTCATCTTCATGCTGTTAAAAGGATCTTTAGATACATTAGGTGCTATCCCACATTGGGATTATGGTATCCTAAAGATTCTCCATTGAAGCTTATTGGTTATTTAGACAGTAACTATAGAGGTGATAAGTTTGACAGGAAATCCACAACTGATGGATCTCAATTTCTTGAGAGCAGACTTATATCTTGGCAATGCAAGAAACAAATAGTGGTGTCAAATTCTACAGCTAAAGTAGAGTATGTGGCTGCAGCTACATGTTGTGGACAAGTTCTATGGATTCAAAACAAGCTGTTGGATTATGGGTATAATTTTATGCATACCAAGATATTTGTAGATAATAATAGTACATTATGCATTATTAAGAATCATGTACATCATTCTAAAACTAAACACATAGAAATTAGGCATCATTTTATAAGATATTGTTTTGAAAAAGGTTTAATACATCCAGATAGGGTAGACACAGAAGAGAATGTGGCTGATCTTTTAACTAAACCTTTTGATTGGGGAGGTTTCAGTACTTGGTAACAAGTATTAGAATGATCAATCTCACCTAAATGTGTTTTTGAAATCATTATATAGTATGTACAGGATGTGCAATGTTATTTATCTTTGTAAAGTATTAGATTTTTCACTTTATTTTTCTAACGCTGACAGAGGTTATTTTCACGCTGACAAGTGTAAAAATGGCCGCTGACAGCAACATGTTAGTTTTGTGGTTTTTCATCTAATTATGCAGGCATTGTGAGCATTGTACAATTGGATACAGAGTTTCTTATGGATCTTTGGAGCTTACAAGGAGTGTGTAAGTTTATTTATGATGGTTGGAATGTTTACATTCCTATCTTGATATAAAAATTTATCATACACATATTATTTTGCAACTATGTACATCCTAGTTTAATGGGAGGTTTAGGTAACCTTTAGGATTTTGGGTATTCTTAGAATACTCTTATCACAATTCTAGATTGTATCCACAGGTGAGTAAGGATCGGAATTTCTAGCTCTTGAGGCACTGTAGCATGCAAAGTTGATATACTGTGTATGTTGCCAAGACGTTTTGGCCTAGAATTGAGATTGGTCGGTTGGGAGACTTGGTGTAAATTTTAATTGGGCTTGCCTGGGAAGTTACAAAGAGTTTATATGAGATTTCTTCACTGTTAAGCACTTTGGTTAGCAAGGGACACTTGAGGACAATTATGTCTATCTTGCTTATGCAAGTGTGCATGATTGGACAATGCTTGCCACCCTACAGTCATTTTCAGAGTAAGAGTTATCTTCATTAGGGTAAACTTCTTCTTTAAGGTCTTTTTATTTTTAATTATTTTTCTTTTTGGCCGCTGACATATTTTACTTCCAACGCTGATAAAACCAATTTAAACGCTGACATGGCAAAATTTCAAAGCTGACACGAATATAGCCGTTACACGCTGACGTTTACTTTCTGACCGTTGGAAAACAATGGGGTCCATCCAGTTGTTATTTTTGACGGAAATATGGGCCGTAATTTTAGTGAGTTGGTAAATTTTAATTAATGAAAGAGATAAGTTATATATATTTTTTTTTGGTAATGGGAGTAACCAAGGTAAAATATATTAACCAAAAAATAAAGTTAAGTACATATGGAATACGGCTGAAATACCGCATAAACTCAAGCCAAGAGCTTGATTAACTAGTGTTTATGACAGACCATAAACACATCAACACCTAGCTAAAATAACAAATCGATAACTAGTGAAGAAAACAACATTAGGAAATTACAACAAGAAAAAATCTTGAAACCACGCAGTCAGTCCACTACACCAGCAACAACACAATGGAAGCAGAGGATCCGGGTAAGGCTGCCTCCATAAAAAAACCTTTTTGAGAAAAACCCATTGGGAAAAACCCCAAAAAGGAAAAAAGAGTACAACCCTTACCCGGTACTTCCATCATGAGAAACACTTGAGGACGGAAGTCTCCAATGATCCAAAATAGCCAAGGACCGTGACGTCATCTTCTTGAATCTGAATGTGATAAGCTTGAGTCTAGTAGTAGAAGTGATTATACCAACAAGTTGATCCACCGTAAGCGATTTTCCTTTAAATAGTCTTGAATTCTATTCAAACCATAAGAAATAAGTTGTAGCAGCAACCATAAGACGCGCAATAATGCTAACAACTGATCGTCCCTTGGATATTGGAATGAGAAATGCCAAAACATCATCCAAGCGAGGAGGAATAGAATCCATACCACAAAGCGCCCGTACTTTAGTCCAAACCTGCGAAGAATAAGAACACTCAAAGAATAAATGAGAGTGAGAATCTGGGATAGCTTTACACAAAGGACACCCGAACATGCTCAAGTCCACCAAAGGCCCAACATCCCATTTCCGCAAACATAAGTTGTATTATTTTCAAGATTGTGATCATTACTTTTTTAATATAACTGTCTCATTTTTCAACCAATCGTGTGTTTATCTCACTCATATAAATTTGGTTCATTTCTTTCAAACAGGGTAACTACTATTCTTGTCTACTAACTTTCCCAAAACCTTCATACCTCCATTGTTATCATCTTACACTTTTCACAAATCATTCTAAATGGCACCAAAGTTTAAACCTGCTAGTGTGGAGTTGGGGTTCAGAAGACAACATTATGGTGGCTTATATGGTTGAAGATAACACTTTGCACACCCAATAAATAGAGATGATTAGGTATTTAATGTCGTCTCCTCTAAGGTATGCACTTTCACATACTCCACTTGTCCCTATCACACACATCAAGCGGTTTTGGAACTCTGTATGTTCTGAAACAATTGATGGGTTGTTACTAAAGCTCTAGTTCGTTAAGCTTTACATCTTGACGACGCTGATAGTATAACAACCCTTCCCCTAGCAGAGCTAGAGTTAGGGCTTCAAGGCTTGGGATATGCTTTGCCCCCAGTTGGGCACATAAACAAATATACTAAACAACAATTTCCCTTAGTCTGGAAGTACCTGATACATGTCATCCTTCAATGTTTGAGTCCCAAATGCTCTTCTTTCAATGAAATCAATTGAACCATCGGTTGTGCTCTTGTTTGTATTTCAATTGGGAAAAAATTTAATTTTTCCAAAATGATTTTTGATGGCGTGTGTCATAACAAGGGTAACAAGATGACTCTTGCTTACCCTAGGTTTTTACAAATGGTTTTTGATGAGCAAAGATATTGTCGTCGGGACCATGATGACTTTTATGAGGTCCCTACTCAAAAGAAAACTGTGTTTGGCAACATGAATACCCCTTCTTTCAGAGACCTTCCTCTCACCCCAGCCATGCAAGTTGTCATTCAGGCAGCTACACAACCATAACCAGACCCTCTTCCAATACAAACTCCATCACCACAACACATGGATCTTGACCCTCAGCCCTCAGGCGCTGACATTCACAATATGGGCGCTGACACAGCCAACCCAAACGCTGACACCAATATTCCCCAAACCCAAACAGACCCCCATTCCACTTCATCCTCAAAACCATAAGACTATAGGTTTGAGAAACGCCAAAGGATTACTATAGTGTTCTCCTCTAGTGGTCCTAGCCATGTAGCAGAGAGAACCACCACCACAAGTGTGGTTGGTGACATGGGTGGGGCTGGGACTATTGACACTGGCTTAGAAGCAGGTCAAGACAGTCCTAACATCATTAAGACCACACCCATGCCCAATGAATCTCTCTTGGGGGGTCAAATCCCCATGATAGAGGAGGGCAGACTGGAACCATTATCAACTATGGAATTGACGGCAGTTTGCATGCGCTTGCAAAAACAAAATGCAGACCTTGTACAGGTTGTTACAACTCAAGGCCTTGAACTCAAATTATTGAGGGAGAGGTTGGTTATATTGGAGGTTGCCAATTATAGGAGAAGGAAGACAAGAGTCCTTTCTTTAGGGGAGGATTCTTCCAAAGGGGAGGATGAACCAGTAAATGTGAGGTTTCTTATGGGAGTGTGGAGATAGCTGAGGCATTGACAAGTTTGAAGGAGAAGCCAGCTGTTGATATTTCTTTGGTTACTTCTAAGAAGCTTTCATTTGTAGAGATGATGCAGCAAGTCACAGAGTCAGCCGCTGACGTTTAGGATTTGAACGCTGACAAGAACAAATCAGACGCTGACAGACTTGCAGGTTTAGCTGGTGTATCCCAACCACCAGTTTTCATCAAAGATGTTTCTACACAAGTACCATCAATCACTTTACCAACTATTCGAGCTTTGGATAAGGGTAAAGGGGTTATGGAAAAAGTACAAGTACCTAAGGATGCAGCTCAGGTACATTTTTATTCTGTTTTGGCTGCACAACTTGAAGAACAGGATAGGGAAAAGACTATCATTGAAAGCAATAAAGATGATAGTGATGATGAGAGTTCTGGTTCTAGTGTGATGATAATTGAAGAACCAGAGAAATTAGAGTATGGGGGGATGAGTTAGCTAGGGAGAAGCTTAGGGAGTTAAAGATGCAAGTTGACTTTGACATGCCTGAAGTAGTTGATATGTATTTTGCATGGGAAGCTTCGATTGTGGAAAATCCAGACATCTCACTTACTAGACAAATTTGGGGTTTGGAAATTCTGTTGAGAGTACAAAAGGATTGCAAGGTGATTTTGAAGAATAAAGCAAGTAAAGTACTTTCTGAGCTAAAAAGGGATAAAAGAGAGCTCTATTATATGCTTCTTAGGTGCCATCAAGGAGGATGGACCTATAAGAAATTGAAGAATCTTTCCTTTGAACAATTGGAGTTCTATGCATATCCTATTTTGGAACGTGTTTGTGAGGAGAATACTCTCATACTTCTTTCTGATGAAAGGAAGGAAGAGAATGAAGAAAACATGCAGATCAAGAGGGCTTCCATTATGCCAAGGCCAGTGAAGAAGGCAATTCCAATTGAGTTTCCAGTAATCAGTTGAATCCTAGTGAAGCTATTATAAGGAAGAATATATGTTGGGTCAAAAAGTTGATGTGGCAGAAACTCAAAATGAAGAAACAAGACATTTGTTCACGTGACGCTGACATGTGAAAGCTAGGCGTTGATACATATATTTTGGACGCTGACATGTGAAAGCTAGGCGTTGATGGATGTCTACGGTTTAATAGAATCTTCTATTTAGGGAATATATTAAATATATTATTTAGTATATAGTTATCTAAATAGAAGATATACATGTTATTCATAGTTATCTCTTGTAAAACCCTAATCCTTAGTCTATAAAAGGAACCAAGGGTTATTAGGTTTTTCATAACAATCATTCACAATGTAAACCTAAAGCGTGTGTTGCACTAGACGTGGGACTAATGTATACACGTCTAGTGGTTGTTGGTTATTAATATAATTAGCAACCCTTTGATTAATTTATGTGTTCTTGTGCCCAAACACCTTGTTTAATGGTTGTTGTTCTATTCCATTGTGATTGTTAATCACATGAACGATGATCATTCCTAGTAGCTAAAAGATTCGAGGAAATCAAGGTTTCCACAGTTGGTATCAGAGCCTCGTGGCTCGTGATGCTAGGACCAACAAGGTGTTCGTGTTTTGAGAAGAAAAGAAAAATCCGTCTAGGGTTTTTCTGGGTGATTTTATGTGCGCATCAGTATTCAGAAGACCATAACTTTTTATTAAACCGTTGGACCGCCACGAAATTTTTTATGTTTGTTTTACACACATATATCTAGATATCCACCGGAGGGATTGTCGAGATCTATCCCCAAGAAAAAGTTATTAAGCGACGAAGTCAGTAGTGGTCATATGTTGTTTTCTCTGAACAGTAATAGTAAAAACGCGATTTCTCCTTCGTTAACCATTGGATCGTCGTGAAATTCGCGCTGTAGGTTCTTGGCACTTGTGTCTAGGATCTCACCGAATGGGTCTTCAATCTGAGCTTTCATGAAGAAGATATTCGATGTCGAAGTTCACTGCAGTTTATGGTTTTCACATAAAATCATGATTTAGGGTTTGTAAAACCCTAGATAAATTAGCCGCTGATGTGTGTTATTTAGAAGCTGATAGATGTTGGTGTGACGCTGATAGATGTTGGTGTAACACTGAAAAGGAATGGATGAGGCGCTGACAGGTTTAAATATGGCGCTGACAATGTTATACATAGGCGCTGACAGGAAAATCATTTGTCGTCCGATATATTGATTTTCAAACGCTGATAAGCGTTGTCCGATATTGGACAACACACACTGATGAGATCTTGGACAGTGAAGGATCTTGGATGACAAAGGAATAGCTGCTGTTTAGAAAATTGGAAGATTTTGGCACATAAAAAGAGGTATTTACACACGAAGGTACATGGGATCTCCGTTTTTATACAGAATATCAAGTTGATATTTATGGCTCGGATATTTTTAAAGGGGATTAATGATTTTTAAGTAAGTTAGCAACAATTCATGAAGACTTTGATTGATATTAGATTATGTAATCGGGATAGCCTTGTATAAGAGTTATTCAGTTACAGCTTTTACATATGAAGATATTGACTCGTCATGAAGTGGTGTTGGCTTAAGGGGAAGAATTGTTATGGTAAGTTTGATGTTCGAATAAGATTTTCGCGAGTTTGTGTTCTATCATATCTTAAAGTCGTGAACTCCCATTCATTGACTTTTAAGATAACTTGTTTGTGCTTTTAATGGTTGGTGACGAAGACTTGTCATAACACTTGAAGGAGTTACATTATCGTGCCCAGTGTCTCACAAAGGATGAGAATGTTGACAAGAGATCGATATCTACTTATACAATTTAAAGTTTACTTATAAGTTCGACGTCACATGGATAGTGCAAGACATGGAACACAGGTTTGGGTAATTCTAATTCTACATCAAGATTACTATAGTTATTTTTGCAAGGTCATTACATAGAGCCTACGATTGGAGAATCTTCGATTGCATACTTTCTTTCCTTCCCTATTGATGTGACAAAAAGGGGAAGACATGCATGCTACATTTGAGGGGAAGCAATTTGAAGATGATGTACCACTTACAAGAGATACGCAAAGATTTTTGCCGACATCAACTAGGGGGATTGTTGGGTCAAAAAGTTGATGTGGCAGAAACGCAAAATGAAGAAACAAGACATTTGTTCACGTGCCACTGACATGTGAAAGCTAGGTGTTGATACATGTGAAAGCTAGGCGTTGATGGATGTCTACGGCTTAATATAATCTTTTATTTAGGGAATATATTAAATATATTATTTAGTATATAGTTATCTAAATAGAAGATATACATGTTATTCATAGTTATCTCTTGTAAAACCCTAATCCTTAGTCTATAAAAGGAACCAAGGGTTATTAGGTTTTTCATAACAATCATGCACAATGTAAACCTAAAGCGTGTGTTGCACTAGACGTGGGATTAATGTATACACGTCTAGTGGTTGTTGATTATTAATATAATTAGCAACCCTTTGATTAATTTATGTGCTCTTGTGCCCAAACACCTTGTTTAATGGTTGTTGTTCTATTCCGTTGTGATTGTTAATCACATGAACGATGATCATTCCTAGTAGCTAAAATATTCGAGGAAATCAAGGTTTCCATAATTGGTATCAGAACCTCGTGGCTCGTGATGCTAGGACCAACAAGGTGTTCGTGTTTTGAGAAGAAAAGATAAATCGGTCTAGGGTTTTTCTGGGTGATTTTGTGTGCGCATCAGTATTCAGAAGGCCATAACTTTTTATTAAACCGTTGGACCGCCATGAAATATTTTATGTTTTGTTTACACACATATATCTAGATATCCACCGGAGGGATTGTCTAGATCTATCCCCAAGAAAAAGTTATTAAGCGACGAAGTCAGCAGTGGTCATATGCTGTTTTCTCTGAACAGTGATAGTAAAAACGCGATTTCTCCTTCGTTAACCATTGGATCGTCGTGAAATTCGTGCTGTAGGTTCTTGGCACTTGTGTCTAGGATCTCACCGAAGGGATCTTCGATCTGAGCTTTCATGAAGAAGATATTCGATGTCGAAGTTCACTGCAGTTTGTGGTTTTCACATAAAATCATAATTTAGGGTTTGTAAAACCCTAGATAATTAGCCGCTGATGTGTGTTATTTAGACGCTGATAGATGTTGGTGTGACGCTGATAGATGTTGGTGTAACACTGACAAGGAATGGATGAGGCGCTGACAGGTTTAAAGATGGCGCTGACAATGTTATACATAGGCGCCGACAGAAAAATCATTTGTCGTCCAATATATTGATTTTCAAACGCTGATAAGTGTTGTCCGATATTGGACAACACACACTGATGAGATCTTGGACAGTGAAGGATCTTGGATGACAATGGAATAGCTGCTGTTTAGAAAATTGGAAGATTTTGGCACACAAAAAGAGGTATTTACACACGAAGGTACATGGGATCTCTGTTTTTATACAGAATATCAAGTTGATATTTATGGCTCGGATATTTTTAAAGGTGATTAATGATTTATAAGTAAGTTGGCAACAATTCATGAAGACTTTGATTGATATTAGATTATGTAATCGGGATAGCCTTGTGAAAGAGTTATTCAGTTACAGCTTTTACATATGAAGATATTGACTCGTCATGAAGTGGTGTTGGCTTAAGGGGAAGAATTCTTATGGTAAGTTTGATGTTCGAAGAAGATTTTCACGAGTTTGTGTTCTATTATATCTTAAAGTCGTGAACTCCCAGTCATTGACTTTTAAGATAACTTGTTTGCGCTTTTAATGGTTGGTGACGAAGATTTTTCATAACACTTGAAGGAGTTACATTATCGTGCTCAGTGTCGCACAAAGGATGAGAATGTTGACAAGAGATCGAGATCTACTTATACAATTTAAAGTTTTCTTATAAGTTCGACGTCACATGGATAGTGCAAGACATGGAACACAGGTTTGGGTTATTCTACTTCTACATCAAGATTACTATAGTTATTTTTTCAAGGTCATTACATAGAGCCTACGATAGGAGAATCTTCGATTGCATACTTTGTTTCCTTCCCTATTGATGTGACAAAAAGGGGAAGACATGCATGCTACATTTGAGGGGAAGCAATTTGAAGATGATGTACCACTTACAAGAGATGCACAAAGAGTTTTGCCGACATCAACTAGGGGGATTGTTGGGTCAAAAAGTTGATGTGGCAGAAACACAAAATGAAGAAACAAGACATTTGTTCACGTGCCACTGACATGTGAAAGCTAGGTGTTGATACATGTATTTTGGACGCTGACATGTGAAAGCTAGGTGTTGATGGATGTCTACGGGTGATCACCATATATGGTTTATGGGTGATCACCATATATGGTGATAAGGTACACACTTTCACTTCTTTGATTTCATTGTTTGTAAGTATGGATAGAGAAGACTTTGTGGATCTATGGAAGCTGATGAAAGCCAAGTATGAAGCTGAAGACCCTTCTTTAGTAAATGGAATAAAGATTTGGACAACATTCAAGAGGATGATTGCTCCAGATGAAAGTGATCCAATATGGTTCGATCTGGATGATGTTAGTGGTTTGAAGTGGCGTCTACATTCAGCTGTTGGTGTATACCATCTTAGTACCTCAAAATTTACATAATATCTTTTGGTTGATGCTGAATATCCTCTACCTCAAGATGCTTTGAAGATGATGGTGTCCACACAGTTAGAGGTTGATTATACCAGTGATGTTAGTAAGGATTTAATTAGATGTGTTTATTATCTAATTAAGAAATAGTTGGTTTTTGTAAGAATCCTCCTTGTACTTAGTTTTTATTCAGAAACTTGATTACTAGAGTAGATATCAAGTTTAGGGGAGGATTGTTGGGAATAAAATTAGCTAAGTCACTGGGACGCTGACAAGAGGAACTTGGACGCTGACAAGAGTAAAAGAGGCGCTAACAGATGAACACTGACAAGACATATTTGAGCGCTGACAAGAAGAAGTTCAACCACTGATAGAATACTTAGTCTACATGTTTTGTATTTCTAGTAAATATATGTTCAATATTGTATTTTTATGTTTATCTTTACCTAGAATAGTTGATAGGTAGACCTTTGTACATGACTCCTTGTGTTATAAAAGGAGGTCGTAGGGTTCATAGTTGTATATCATTTTTATATAAGTTTTTACAATTCATTGTAAGCAAGTTCGATTATTAATCAAAGTGAAAGTTTGGAATAATTTATTTTGTTTTGTTCTTTGCTTTAAGTGTTAATTCCTCATAACACTTAGATTGTTTAATACACAAAGTTTCTCTAAGTGTTAATCTTGATTCAATCTCGTTTAACACAAAGCTAATCGATCTAAGTTTGGGATCAACATTCTTAACCCTTCATCTACCTTAAATCCCTCATTCCCATTCCTCACTTTAAACCTGGTTTGACCATTTGCCACCACTTTCTAGTTCCTAACACAAATAAGTAAGAGTTTATGATTTCATAAATGTAACTGATATGACAAAAATAAAAGATTAAGGTTTAATAGAAAACTTACTTGTGATGTTCCTTTGCAATCTCTAACTTCTTCTTTATGTTAGGACATATCACATGAATCCATTTAGCATGTTTCTCCCTCATCTTATGCATTATTTCCATCAAACTAAACCTTATATCCTCAAGCATGTTGATTATTAGTTTTCTTCTTGCTTCAACAATAAGTGAGTTGAAATACTCACTTATTCCATTTTCAACTGCATCACAAGCTGTGTTTGTTGTAAAGAAAGCATTATTCTAGCTTTCAGGATTTCTTTGCATGAGATGGGCATGAGCTTCTTTATTGATATCTTTGATTTCGTTCATAACTTTCTCAAACCTATATGGATAGGTTGCCTTGGCTGCTTTCCAAAATAAGTTCCTAAACAACACTCTAGTAAACTTCTTTTTGAAGTTAGCATAGATATGCCTTACACATTGTCTATGCTCTGCTAAAGACACTTTAGCAGCTTCAATAAGTCCCTTCAAAAAAGGTAAGTTATTAAACAGTTATATAAAACTTAATTTTACAATAACAAATGCAAAGAAAATTACCTTATGTTGATCAAATATGATAGTTAGACCTTTACCATGACCAATTCCCAAGTCTTCAATAAGACATTGCATGAACCAACTCAAATTCTCTTTGTTTTCAACACTTACAACAGCCAATGCAATGAGGTGTATTTGGTTATTACCATCCTTTCCTATAGTTGATAGCAATTCACTCATACAAATTGTTTTCAAAAAAACCCATCTAGCCCAATTAACCTCCTGCATCCTTGGACCCATCCATCTTTCAAAGCCTTGAAGCATACATAAAAACTAATAAAGTTATTCTTACCATAATCCATGTGGTCCAAACTCATGTTACATGTTGATCCTTTATTTGAACTAAGTATCTCAACAGCATAAGACCATAGCATTCCATAATGATCCTCTAGACAATTTTCAAATTGATGTAATGCCTTTATCTTACCCCTCCTAGCTAAACTAACAGTAACTTTGCACTTGTATTTCTTAAGTACATTAGCAACATTATCACTTACCTTTATAGTGGGATTGATCATGATCTTTTTAGCATAATTCCTAGTAATCCAGTTACTTGTTATCAAGCTACCATATTCAAATGTCCAAGAGCACACATGCTAATCAATCAAGGTTTTAATTTGGAAAGACTTCTCTGATTCCATCCAACTTTCCACAACCTAAAAGGAGATTTATTCTCTTAATTATCCTTTGAGCATTTAGCTACAAGTCTCATCTGGTGTATGATCTTTTTTCTTTGTCCTTACAGTTATGACTTTATCCACACCATCAGGCAGATGGTCAATTGATGTAGTGTCACTCTCTTCCTCGCTATAATAAGCATAAAGATTGTACTCGTCCTCCTCTAAATCACTTTCACTATCATTATTTCCTCCTATATTTGGCTCAATAGTAGTCTAAGTTATTTCAAACTCTGAATGGGAAGCATATACATGTAATACATGGTCATTCCTAACACCACATTCTATAAAGTTATCATAGTCAATATCATTTTTAGGGGTTTCAATCTTAATTCAAATTCTAAGCCAGCAACCATATAAAATAAAGACTTAACAGAACTACTAAATTCAGTTTGTAAATGTTATTTAAAACTAGATACATCAAATTATTCAAGATCACAATTGGGTAAATCTGAAAGGATTTCATAATCATAAGATAGAGGATCTCTTACAAAAAAAACCCTCCCCAATGATACTTTATTAAGAAGGTGGATGATTGAGACTCAAATGCCATGCGTGATCATTTAATAAAACCCCTAATTTTTAAAACCCCTATAATTAATGATTAAACAATGACTAGAAACAAAGATTAATAATAATTAAAGACCCTTACATACCTTTTTTGGGTATATGAACCCTAATCATATATTTAGTTATGCGTTTGATGATTTTGAGAGATAGATTGATGATGATTTTGAGAGATTTAGGGGGTGTTTATTAGAAGTCAACTGTGTGAAGTGTGGGGAGAGTAATATTTTTTATTGATTTTTTTATAAAATTGAAATTAATATTATATGCCACATCACACAGTTACCGTTAACAGGGTTGCAACCAAAAGAGTGACTTATATAACAGGTAAACCAAACATAAGTAACTGATTTGTAACCAAAAATACTTTTGTAACTAAGGTGAAATTTAAGCAAACTATAGTAACTTATTTTACTATTTTCTCGGAGAAGAAAATAGAGACAAAAATTAAAGATCATTTCTATCCAAGGAAACTTATCACAAACACAGCCCCTCATATGACTTGTGTTCATGTTGTAAATTCATAGCTGCTTGCTAGTTGTATATCTATATATAACATCACGTTATATTTTTTTTATACCACCATAACCTATTGAACAATAATTTATAGTATTTGTCTATTTTGAGTTGAGGTTCATAATGAAATTAAGTTAAAACAAGACGAGGAATAAATATTGCAGGTGCACATAAATTTTTGAACCGTAATATTATAAACATATTTTGATGTACCGGGTTCATATAACGTACATTTAAAAAATTGATACTTTTACAAAAATTAACATTACATCATGAAATTCATAAAGTTTCCGGCTAACTACGGAAAGTCAATGATTCCGTCCCAGTTCGTAACTAAACTACTTTTCCCTCTTCCCACTTTTGCAACTTATATATATCTATAAGTGAAAATTATGGGAGAGACCCTTTAGGGTATTGATTCCCCTATTTTAGAATGACCCGCCATTCTGCGGTTTTAGAATGCGGAGTAAATTTTGGGACGCGTGACTAATTTAATTGGCCATTTTAAATTATTAATAAAAAATGGGAGTCTACGGGATTCATTATGTGTAATGGATATTTTATAAAAAATAGTTGCCTAGGAATGCGTGTTAGAGTTATTTTGGTTAGGGTTTAGTTAGGGTGACATGTTTAGTGTTACATAATGTTAAGAGTGTATTAGAAGTGATTTTGCGGACGTTATACCTGGTGCATACGAAGTATATATGAATTTAGTCGTATGGTAATTTGCGTTATCCTTGATGAGCAGTTTGCATTCGTGTAAAATATGTGTGATGATATGTTACCAATAATAAAACTAGATATTAACGTTCAAAATAGCTCACTTAGAAATTGTTAGTTAAAATTTCTTATAAAGAGCAATATTTGGTTATTTTGAACATAATTCATACATTACGACAACATTTAAAAGATTACAATGCACAAGATAATAACATATATTTAAAAGTACATACAATTATCCTAGCTAGGAAAGAAATTAATTAAAAAATTGATTGTGTTGATGGTCCACTAGAATTAGTGATTCTTTAGACGGCCCACTAAAAAATAACCACTATTTTCTTGATTTTTGGTTTGTTGAACAAAGGTCTGCAGATGTTGATTCCATATATGCATGTGATGAGACAACCATTGTTAGTTCCATAATCTTACTTCATTTATCAGTTTATCATGCTTAGAAAAGCCTAATAGTCTTGGGAATTGCTAATGTGGGACCTCGGTTGAGAATAATAATTGAATTAAAGAAACATAACCACCATCAAATTTCGTCATCCACGCATTAATAAATCTTGAATTATTTGTGATGCAAGTTCTAAAAATTACTAGATGGTTACGGAGTTGTCAAATATAGAATGGGGGTGGAAGCCTAAATCGTATCCTATTAGGAATGGCTATATATTGAAATTGGTGATGGACCATATCAAAGGATACAAGCATGTAGGTTTTGAGCCAATTACTATTACCATAAAAAACTTTTCATAACCAACCTAAAATATTTTATCCCCGACAACATCTTGACTAAATCTTTTTAATCCAATTGATTCCGGCTGCAAAAGGTTACAATCTAGATTGTCCCAAGAGTTTAACCTCATTGTAAATATAGACACAAACCATGGTCCCTGATCGTACCTTGAGTAATTTATTTTTAAAAGTGTTGGATCTAGATTGTCTGAAGACATACCAAATCCAAACACCATATTCGGTGAATCTAGTTGATTCACGAAATTAGGTATCAAAATCGTGACACTTCTTTGTATTGACAGCTTCCAGACTTGAAGTGTGATATTATTAGTATACAAAACGCACCAAATACCTTTAGAATTACCAAAATGTTTGATACATTCACGATTTAATGACGAGTGATTAGTTATGAAGGTTAACCTATCATCCATCTTTGACATGAAACAATTATGAACATGCTTATATGTTAAATTGGAAACACGTATGTGAGTCATTCTAGCTGTATTGATGATGAAGCTTGAATGATCTATTGTAGCCTCCATCTCCTTGAATTCCTACGAAAGAGAAGTAAAGATTCACAATCAGCCGAAGCATGATTTTTCTTTAAATTTCAAATGGTATGTAATCAGAAATTGTGTCAAATTTTAACTGAATAAAGAACTTTAGTTGGTTGTAGTATGTATGTAGTAAATCTGAAGGTAAATATAGGAAACAATTTAGTGAAATATTTGAGGTAACATGGCATAACAAATTCAATGACATTATAGAGTTCACTTCTTATTTTACCCATATGACAATGAGATGACACGTCACAGAAATGATTGGACCAATCAATGACTATCTAATATTCACTTCATATTTTACACGAAATATGACAATGAGGTGACATGTCAGAGATAAATGACTTGACCAGTCAATGACATTATTATTTCATACCATGTTTTATACGAAATATGATCGGATCTCGAGAATCGAGTTTCAAAAATATAAAAACCGGTTTAAGATAACCTTTTTTTGTCGAAACCTAATTAGCCGATTGACCCGGCTAAATCAAACCAAATTCTAAAACATTGCTTAGGACCTCAAAAACAAAAATATTTCCTCTCAAAGTTATTATATTTAAAAGATAGGTGATATTTTTCATCTAGTCTTATAAATATTAAACTTTACATGATTTGATCTTTTTGACATGATTTGATATCTTACCCTTTTAACATGTATTAGACGCTAACATATATAGTTTGATACAAACAAGTTTCTTCCCGTCATTGGACCCTTGTTCCAACCTTATACTTTTTCCGTTTTAAATTAATTGTACTTTGAAAAGAACACACACTTTAATAAAACATCACTACTACAACATTTTCTCTCTTTCTCTTACTTTTTTTCAAGATGACACTCTTATCCTTATGTAATTTATTAAAATTTTGTATATAATATGTAATTTCTAGTACCATTATGTGCAATATGGTAAACTTATTATATTACTTACATTTATATTTGAAAAGGGAATAAAATTTTGAAACAACTGAAAATAGTATAAGAAACTATTAATTTAATACTAAGAGAGTACTTCAAATCCTTTTTTAGCAATGTGACATGTACGTAACGAAGAGTTAAGAGCATTCACAACCAGAGTATAAGGCTACCCATAACGTGTATCGGTCGACCGCCTCTCGACCAACGTCGCAATCGGTCGCGACCAATGCGGCGATCTACTCGCGTCAGTCGATCGACGAATATCAATCTAAAGGTCGACTTTTTAAGAAAATTGAAAAATGGAAATGTTTATTCAAATTTGACCGTTACATATTTAAAAATATAACTTTTAAATCTAACCATTTTATCCATATAAAAATCTCATTTATACAACCATTTTTCACACACATTAAAAACAACACTTCTCCAAATTACAATGTCTTACGAATTATTTTTTGTCGACTGTTTCGACGACGAGGATGAAGTTACTAGTGAGCTTGCGGTATTTACGCAAGCTTGTCAAACAGCTTACGCAGCATCAAACCCTCCAAAACAAGAAGAAGCCTACATAAATAGAGAACAAGAGGGTGTGCATAATCGTCTAGTAGCGGCTTGTTTTAATGAAGGGTCGCAGTATGACGAGGAGACATTTCGTACGCGGTTCCGAATGGATCGAGAACTATTCTTACGAACTGTTCGCGAGGTAACCGATAACTATCCTTATTTTTGAAACTCGGTTGATTGTACGGGTCGAGATTGTCTTTCGCCATTTTTGAAGTGCACTTTCGCTATTCATCAAATGGTGTACGGAGCCGTTCCTGATGCTCTTGACGAATATTTGTAAATGGGTACGACAACAACCTATCTATGTCTTCGAAACTTTTGTAAGGCCATCTTGAAATTCTATGGTAGAGAGTTCTTGTGAAAGCCGACGTACACCGACTTAGAAAAACTTTATGCTCGTCACGAGGAAAAGCATGGGTTACTAGGGATGATAGGAAGTATAGATTGTACAGATCGGTCGTGGGAGAATTGTCCCATTACATACAAAGCTCAGTTTTGTAGAGGTGATCATGGGTCAACTCCTTTCATTTAATTGGAAGCAAGTGATCGTCTCTCCAGACTTATGGATTTTGCATGCGTTCTTTGATATAGCCGGGATGAATGAAGACGTAAATATTTTACGTCAATCCCCTATTTTTGTTGATTTTAAATCAGGGAAAACACCAAATGTGGGATTTGTGGTTAAGAACATGTATTATCAGTGGGATAATATCTTACTAACGAGATATATCCGAAATGGTCGGTTCTTATGAAGTGTATAAAAAATCCGGAGACGAATGATGAGAAACGAATAATGTATAAAATGAAGGACGAAGCAGCAAGAAAAGATGTGGAAAGAGAATTTGGTGTATTGAAAAAGAAATGAAAGCTAATTAAACACGCGACCCGATGAATGTCAACACGTAGACTACGGACGTAATGTACACATGCATCATATTACACAATATGCTAATTTAACACGACGGGGCGGCGACATCACTCACATTTCATCCCAACGAACAACATGGTGATCAAGATCCGGTAAATACACATAAAGAATCGCTACAAATTACTCAGAACATAATCAACGAAACAACTCATCTACACCTAAAAGCCATCTAATAGAATACATTTGGAATAACCACCCAACGGTTTTATTTTATTTGAATTTTTTTATTTAATGTAATGTTTTTTTATATATAACGTAATGTTTAATGTATTAAATAAAAAAATTGAACTTGATCGTTTTGTTGTGCAAACCAGGTCGCCTGTAGGTGGTTAGAGAAAAAAACTAATACGACAAGAAAAATATAAGCCATTTGTGATCATTGACTCATTGTTGCATGCAGCCTAATACATAGTTTAAACCAAAAAGTTGCCAGTACAGTGGATTTTAATTTAATGCTTCGTTGCAACTGATAACTGGGTTTTATTTATGATCATATGTTGTGAGTGACATTTTCAAAGTCATGTCCTGAATTCGAAGTAACACGTTAAGACCAAGTCTAGCTAGAACTTGAACTCTATTAGGTCTTGAATCGTATTTATAGACTTATTTTCATTTTTTACTGTAGCAACAAATGTATACAGTACTGTATATATTAATAATTACTCCCTCCGTCCCAAAATTATAGTCCACCTTTCCATTTTGTTTTGTTCCAATTTAATTGTTCACTTCTAAAACTTCTAAAAATAGGTAGGAATTTTAGATCGAGATTACTAGTTTACCCTTAAGTGAAATCATAATTACAAACTTTACAAAAAAATTTAATTAAATGGTTAAGGGTAAAATTGTCTTTCTGCAAAAAGTAAGAGAGAGAAAGCTGAAAAGGGTGATACTTTTCTTAAACTGTGTGTTTTTTGTCGGGTAAAGGCTATATAATACCAACGAACTTATTCAAATGTACCGACTTTAAACACTTACAATTTAATCGCTAGGCTTTACCAATAAACTTTCAAATTTGTTCCGTTTTCACCAATATGACCGTAAAATTACTGTATTACCCTTATCTTTTTTATATAATTACATAGATTGTCACATTAAGTGTATCTTGGATCCAGAGCTCCAAATCCACATCCAACCTTCAATCTCTTTGAATTTTTATTTTTGAAAAACATATTAAGTTCAACATAGATCGATGATTTCAGATTAAATTGTTACTTAGATCCACACTAAAATAATAGCATTTATTCATTCGTCTGTAATGGGAAAAGAGGATCTAAGTTTGTTATGGTTATCCTCACTGCACATATAGAAACACAGTGTATACAAAGCAAGTTCAAATTCAGCGCTCACTCCAATCATTGTGCTCGAGACTGATTTGAGCACACCATTCCACTCAAACTGAATTGTGAGCAACTGTGTCTCTGAATCAGGAGTCTCCTCGCGCCTTCGTTGAAACAAATATCCTTGGTAATCAACCATCCCCTTTGCTTCTTCCATGTAAAACCGAAGCCAGTTATGGAAGCCAGAAACTCACTGCTCCCCACGCTCCTTATTCTCTAACAAAAACTGTTCAAAGGCCGAGGAACAACTAGACGTACCACCTCGGCCAGATAAATCAAACCAAAGACGAGGCAACAATATTTTAAATTCTTGAAGGTCATACGCTTATAGCAAAGATACTTATGCAGATATTTAATGGGTGCAGTTTTACATATCTTTTCAATAAAGGCAGCTTGTTCTTGTTTCTCTTGAGAAGTGACTTGCTCCTTATACCTTCGTGTGGATTATAGTTATCTAAAAGAGAAAGGGATGTTGAAATTGCATGTTGTCAGTAAAGAGGAGGAGCCCACACACTACGACCTTAAATAAAAAGAAAGGGCATTTTAGTCATCTAAAAGGGTAATACAGTAATTTTACAGCCATATTGGTGAAAACGGAACAAATTTGAAAGTTCATTGGTAAAGTCTAGCGATTAAATTGTAAGTGTTTAAAGTCGATACATTTGAATAAGTACGTTGGTATTATATGGCTTTTACCCTTTTTTGTCGGTGGACAATAATTTTGGGACGGAAGGAGTATATACTATTGGACTGGTATTAAGGTTTTAAACAATCACGATAGAGACTGCATATCACCCTCTTTCCCAAGTATCTCTCAGAAGGGAAAATAGACAAATAAGTTACTAAAGTTTGGTCAAATGTTCACCTAAGTTACTAAAGTATTTTTGGTTACAAATTAGTTACTTATGTTTGGGTTACCTGTTATATAAGTTACTATGTTGGTTGCAACCCGGTGTTACCGGTAACTAAGTGACGTGGCATATAATATTAATGGGTTAAAACACAAAAATGTTACCAAAGTTTTTCAAAATGTTCATCGACGTTACTAAAGTTTGTTTTCATTACAAATAGGTTACTAAAGTTAAGGTAACATGTTAAATAAGTTACCCTCTATGTTTTAACCCTTGGTAATAGGTAAGTGCCGACGTGAAATTATTTTTTTGTTTAAAGAGTAAATTATATTTTATTTTTAAATTATGTGTATCCTAATAATGCATGATTGAAGAAAAATGATCGTAGCAAACAATCTGTTCCTAAGCTATCTTCAAATTCTTTCATTTTACTTTTTCACTAAGACATGATGAGCAAGTTTCTCGATTGGGTTGACGGCGGAAGAAGGGTGAGTGTGTACCGGATGAACGGGTGACGTGATTTTAGTTGTGGATCGGTTACGATGGCGGGAGGTTGTGGTGGCTAGCGAGAGTGACATCAATATTTTTTCGGTGGTAGCATTTTTATTCTATAGATCTGGTGGTGGTGAGAACCGGAGGTGGTGGTCGTTGTGTTGATGAACGAACATTGAGGAGTCAACAACATTCTTGTTTGAGGTGGGACCCACAAAGTGGTGACGTGGCCATAACAACAGGTTACCAACAGGTTGCCCACCCTCGGAGTAACCTAATTGTAACTTTTTAAAACTTCAGTAACTCATGTAATTATCCCGTATACTTGAGTAACCTTTTTGTAACCAAAAATACTTAGTAACTTAGGTGAACATTTAAGCATACTTTAGTAACTTATTTATCTATTTTCCCCTCTCAGAAAAAGTAATTTCCAAACTCGAGTGGACTTTGCTAAGCTATGGGATTACGTTGAATTGATATCATTATGTGGTAATAGAATACGTCATCTTGAATCGTAATATATGACTTGTTAATGCGTTTAGTAGTCAGTACGTTACTAGTGAAAATATAATTAACTATTCTAAAATATTACGAGTAGTAATTTGTTTCTGAAAAGGCAAAAAATCTAACGTTTTAGGTATATATGTTAGTTTGAGCTTATTGGCCAAACAACTCACTTTTCATAACTTCATAATCCTGAAAATGTTAACTTATTAGCTTTTTAAAAACTAAAATTCCCTAAACTTACCCAAATTACACTTATTGCTAGTTTAGATATCACAAAAACTAGTAACTAACGCAGTTAATTGTCAAAAATCAGACTATGAGCATGGTTAAACGAACACATGAAAAACATGCCATATGGGTCAAGGCACCTAGTAGTATATGTCGCGTAAATGCTTGCCATACAAGATCAAACTAGTGCCAACATGGATTGATATATTGTGACGGTCAAACCAACATATGTTGACTTTTACCTAAATAAATTCCATATTAAATCTTCAAAACGTTAATCAGAATATTATAACCTTAAAGAAACAAGAAATATTCAAGTCAAAATTTAACAATCAGATCACCAACATACCTTATAAATACGTAACTCAAGATCCTTCATGCAGATCATTCTTCAAAATCCTACTGATTTACCCTTTTCTCTCTAATACACAACTTGGTTTCATCATTTCTTGTTTCTTACGTATTAAGGTACACAAGACGCGTGCATCATGAGACAAGAAACCAAAAGTTTAGCTATAATTGCATCACTAGTTTTGTTATTCATGAGTTTCGAGTCTAATGCAGCTAGCAGACCCTTTGGAGGTAAGCTTGAAAAGGTTTGGATGAAGACGGAAAATCTTTTGTTATCATCTCTACCACGAGGTCCGGTGAGACCACCAGGGAACGGTTGCAATAATACAGGAAATGGTGGTAATCATTGTATTGGTTCTAGGAAGCTTGCAGGTCCTGTTGGTGGTGTGGCTGCTTCAACCAGACCATTGGCGACTCATACTAATGTATAAACTTGTTAGAAATACGTTTTTACGTATATTAGAAGTATCGGTCACTCCACAATAATATTTATGTTGTAATAGCTCGTAGTTAGAAAATAGTCATTAGTTACTTATTAACTTAAGTAAGAACCGTTCCATGGGCTTGTCATGGACCGGCCCAAGCCCATGTTTGCTTGGAACTATAAATACCCCTTTCCACCATGGAAAGGGGTTGGTTGTTGTCATTTGCTAGTTTACATTTAATAAAATAACACATAGTTTCTCTCACTTTCTCTCTCTAACTTTCTCTCTCTAGAAATCAACAAACCCCTTCATAGATTCATAGGTTATCAATATTCTACATTTGGTATCAAGAGATATGGGGTGATTTAAGGTAGTGATTTGTGTGGTTTTTTAGTTTTTGATTGTATTAGTGTTCTTTAAGAAAAACCATCTTGATTCTTGGTGTTTTTGGTGTTTTTGTGATTGGGATTAGTGGATAAGTATTAGTTTTTACTTATTATTGTTGAAATCGCAAAACTTTTTGGGTTATTTGGTCAAAATCTGGGCTTAATCATCATTTTTTAGTGTTCGACTGTTCATCGGAAGAAGTTTCTGATTATTCAGCAGAAGTTCCGGATCAAGAAGTTCCGGATCAAGAAGTTCCGGATCAAGAAGTTCCGGATCAAGAAGTTCCGGATCAAGAAGTTCCGGATCAAGAAGTTCCGGATCAAGAAGTTCCGGATCAAGAAGTTCCGGATCAAGAAGTTCCGGATCAAGAAGTTCCGGATCAAGAAGTTCCGAATCAAGGAGTTCCGGATCAAGGAGTTCCGGATCAAGAACTTCCGAATCAAGAAGTTCCGGATCAAGCCAAAGTTCCGAACCAAGAACTTCCGAATCAAGAAGTTCCGGATCAAGCCAAAAGTTCCGAATCAAGGTAATTCCAAGCCTAATCTTCCGAATCAAATTTCCGAATCAACAACAAGTTCCGAATCAAGGGTTATTTTGCTTGTTTTTTCGACGATTTTTTAGAGGATTTAATCTTGGTTTCTTACAACAAAAACACAACACAATTCACAAGCTTTACTTCACTGCTCGATCAACCGATAATCTTTGTCTCTTTGAAGTTAACAAAATGAATCCGAATTCAGTAATGCCTCATATGACATCACTTACGGATATTTCGGTGATTACGGGAACGGATAATCGCCCGCCAATGCTCATCAAAGAAGTTTTTGAAGCTTGGCAAGGCCGGATGATGTCTTATCTTAAGGGAAAACCGGTCTTTGGGAGGCTTATGGTTAAGTCTATCTTAAATGGTCCACTTGACTATGGTACCATCGTGGCTAACAATGTGTCTCGACCAAGAGAATTTGAAGAACTTACACCAGCCCAACAACTTGTTGCCGATGCAGACGAGAAAGCTCTTCAAACAATTCTCCAAGCTCTTCCCCATGACATCTATAGGATGGTAAGTCAGTATACAGTGGCAAAGGATTTATGGGAACGTCTTAAGGTGTTGCTACAAGGTACGTCTCTCACCAAGCAGGAAAGGGAATGTCAGTTGTATGACCTGTTTGACAGATTCACTTACAACCCAGGGGAAACGCTTCACGATTATTACTTCAGATTCACCACACTCATGAATGATCTGAATGTATACAATCTGGTGATTACTCCATTCCAGGTTAACACCAAATTCTTGAATACTTTACCTCAAGCTGAATGGGGTGAGTATATTACCGACGTTAAGTTAACCAGGGATCTGCATAAGTGCAATTTGGATCAACTATATGCTTTTCTTCAGCAACATGAGAAACATGTGATCATGCACCGTTCTCCACGAGGTATGTACCCTGATTCATTAGCTTTGATGGCGAATCAACCTAGCTTGTCTCACAACAACACTCCTTATATTTTGGGACATCAAGCCTATCATCCATCACCTTACATGACACCAGCCTTTCCCCAATACTCGATTTTACCACAACCACCCACCTCACATCAGCAACAATATCGGTTCAGTGCACCTTCATCACAATATGCTATACAACCTCACCCAGCAAATGTTGCACCTTATGCTCAATCTTCATATTCATCTTATCAAGAGAATGCAGCATATCCAACAAGCTACCCTGATCAAATGAGTATTCCTTCGAGTGATTATGCAGCTCAAGATCAAGCAATGTACTGTGATGATGAGGAAGTCCCCGTTCCTGTATTTAAACAAGGTGCTGATCCAGTTGAAGTGTTAACCACTATGTCTGCCTATCTCACAAGGACTTTAAGCAAACGAGGATTTAGGGGATCAGCTCCTACCAACAATCAGTTGAGGAATTCATCCAATTCTCGCCAACAAGCTACAATTGAGAATGGCAGGGTAATGGTTCAGCCAATTCAACCATATCAGGGGAGACCTTCCACATCAACCAATGCTCGCACGGTCAATCCTGCTCCTGCTCAAATGGTCAACAATCCTCCACGGGCTAATACAGGCAAGTTGAGAATGATTACATGCTACAACTGCAAGGAAGAGGGTCATATGTCCAGGGATTGTAAGAAACCCAAGAGGAGAAGGGATGGACAATGGTTTGCAGAAAAGATCTATCTGGTGAATGCTCAAGCACAAGGCAGGGAACTTGATGAAGAGGAGCTTGCTTTTCTTGCTGATCCAGGGATTGCTGAACAAGACACGGTCACCACACAGAATGCAGCATACCAAGCAGATGATCTCGATGCGTATGACTCAGACTGTGATGACTTTCAATCTGCAAAGGCTGCTCTCATGGCAACTATCTCCAGCTTAGGGCCAGAAAAGAGATCTGAGGTACTTATTGATACCACCGATAATACCACTGATGCTAGTATTCAACCACATCAAGTTGTGCAAGAGAGAGCTGATTCGAATGAATCTTCGGTGGTGAGTCCTTCAAACGAGGAGACAAACAATGATAGCAATATCAATGTGAGTCCCCAAACTTTGAGTGAATCACAACCGGGACCCATTTCGCATACGCCTACTCCTGCTCAACAAGATTTGGTCATGGTTCCTGCTACACTACTTAGCCAAATGAATGCTGCACTCTTAGAAACCTTAGCTAAGAATAAGAATTTGTCTGATGAGCTTGCCTTAAGCAATGAGAAAGTTCAAACCTTGGAACTAGTGCCTTCGTCTAGTGTTCTAACTAATCTCGAATATGATCACTTTAGAAACAAACAAATGGGTCACTTGCAAGAAATAGAAAACTTAAGAGCAAATCTGTCTAATGAACTTCAAGAAAAGGAGTTAGTGGTCACTAATTTTCAAAAACTTCAAACGGATTTTGAATCACTAGAGTCTAAGAAGAATGAAATGGAGATTAATGCCACTAATAAGATTAGAAGTCTAGATTACTTGCTGTTAAGACAATACGCTGCTTCTCAACTAGTTCACTTATTTGATGCTTCGTTTAGGGAGTTTAACTTATCACGTCTAAAAGGCCTTCCCCCTAATCCACGATATGCAAAACAAGCTTTAAGACATAGTCCTAGACTTTTTAATGCAACTCAATTAGGATTGGCTTTAGACCCGATTGTTTTTCCCGATGATCGAACAAGTAAGGATCTAGTTGATGAGGATCAGTCATACAATTCTGCAAAATATCCCGAGTGTGATTATTTTAAATTGAATAAGGAGCTTGCAAAAACGGATTTTAGAATTCGCTTCCATATGGACAAAGATCTCATAACAGCACCGACCTACATATTAGATGAAGAAAACCCTAGTACATTTCCTACACTTGTCAATATGGAAGGTCCTAAGGAAATTCCAAAGGATCTTCCATCGGTTAGCACTGTATGGTTAAACTTGCAAGAGATTAATCAATACTTTACTAATTTTGACAAGGTCATTTTGGATTGTACGACTTCAAATGGCTTAAATGCCGGAGAATGGGCTTTCGAACATATGAACGAGGTGTTTAAAAATGAGATCAATCCGTTTGTCGAAAGTCTAAAAGGAATTTTTGCATCTCTTAAGGAAAATCTTGTGTTTGAAATTGGTGAAGTTCAAAAAGTGTTTTATGAAATGGACACCGCTTACGAACTACAACTAATTGAAAAAGAAAAGATTTTAACCGAATATGACCGATTCTTGTCTGCAGTAATCTCGTGTGATGTGCTTACTACTGTAAATGTTAATTATTCGAATGAGCTTACATCCGCTATGATTAATTGTGATGCTGTGAATATTTGTGAGGATATTTGTGATGATGTTTGTAATCTTTCTGTAAATGTTGTTGATACTGTAAATGAGGTAGATAATCATTCTTGTCACGAATCTAACGCTGAGTTTTTAAAGCTACAAGATTCCTACAATTTACTTTCAAAACGCTTTAATCAACTAGAACAACATTGTATATCTTTAGAATTAAAACAACAAACTCAAAATGAGAATCTTTTGATATCAAATGTTTGTGAAAACGGTGTTGAGACTAGTGACAAGATGATTGCAATTGTTAAGACATTAGAGGAAGAAATCATGAGATTGAAGAGAGAGGTATCATCAAAGGAAACATTAAATTGGAACTAGAGGCTGCAGAGTCTAAAAACCAAGTCTTAGAAATTAGACTTTCGTCTGTTCTAGGGGAGATGGATCGGACAAGACGGGGATTATCCGCTCTTTATGGTTCACTAGAAGAACGCTTCGCTTTTAATGCGGCACAGCAACAATCTTTTGTTAAACAACTGAACCAAAAGTGCGAGGAAATCTCTGATTTGAACATCCTGCTCATAGACAAAAATATGGTTTTGGCTGAGTTAAAGGAGACACTTCTTCTCACCCGACAAGAAGTTGTTGATAACTTAGCTACCGACTCTGCACCGTCCACTAGTGCTCCAACAACCAAGTCAGTAGTGCTTTATAAGAATCCGCTTCATAAGAGAAACCAGGTTACCTACGATGATTATATGAGGAATGCCATTAAGCATGTCGATCTTCTTAGGGATATTTTAGACGATCTTTATGCCTTAGATCCCTCAAGTAGCGACTATTATTCGGCTCATGAATATGTTAAGCGAGTTCAATATTGCCTAGCATATTTGCAATACATAGGTACACCAGGTTCGGCACTACTTAATAATAGGCCCATTGCTGTCACTCCATTTAATAAGACTCCAGGAGCGAAACTGTCATTGGCACAATCAAGTAAGACACCTTTAAAATCTGTTGCTAATATTCCCACTTTGCCTTCTACAGGATTAAAAGAGACTACTAAGGCTAAATGATCGCCACTCAAGAAAGCTAAGATCAAGCCCTCCACTAGTAGTGCCACAAAGAAGAAAGTAGAAGTTCACAATAAGAATGCTAGTTCAGTTTTAAATAAAAAGAATCATGTTAAGACTAAAAGCTCTGCGCCTGTGCAGCAGCCTAAACCATTCGTGAATTCTGATTTGAATTGTTGGAATTGTAATGAATGTATGTTTTCCCAACGTCATGATTTGTGTCTGATTGATCACGTTAATGAAATGAATGCTATTAAGAATGGTCTTGAATGGAAGCCAACGGGTAGAACTCGTGCCCAAGTTGGCTGGCAATGGCGTCCCACTGGTAGGACCTTTACATTAGATGGAAAAATGTTCCCTTTAACTAGGAATGCATCCATTGAGGTTAGGTCTGAGCGTCCTTTAGTTAGGAACACTCGCACTCAAGTATGGAAACCGCGCCCTTTAATTAGGTCAGCCCCCACTATAGTGCCTATCAGTGCTGAAATACCTCAGGATTTAAGCCAACTAGAATCTACACCACCTATTAAGAAAAGGAAGGCTAGGAAGTCTAAGAAACCTAGAGTTAGCAAATCTAAGATTATTAAATCTGTACCTGCTAATAACAGGAACACTCAGATTCCGATACCTCTACATTGTCTTTGTGTGGTGATATTTTCAGGTGGTCCAAATCATCCTGTGGTATTTGGACTCCGGTTGTTCAAAACATATGACCGGAAATCGCTCGATGCTCCGAAATTTCGTCAGCAAGTTTCTTGGTACGGTTAAATTCGAGAATGATCATATAGCAAAGATTATGGGGTATGGTGAATATCAGATTGGAAACGTGACGATTTCAAGGGTATACTATGTAGAAGGTCTTGGTCATAACTTATTCTCAGTAGGACAGTTTTGTGATTCCAACCTTGAGGTTGCTTTTCGACAACACACTTGTTTCATCCGCAAATTGGAAGGAAAAGATTTGTTGAAGGGATCTCGTGGTGCAAATCTATATACCTTGTCCTTACAAGACATGATGGCCGCCTCTCCAGTATGTCTTCTCTCTAAAGCATCTAAGACCAAGTCATGGTTATGGCATCGCAGATTATCTCATCTTAACTTTGATGCTATTAATCATCTGGCTAAAAACGATTTAGTTCGTGGTCTTCCAAAGCTTAAATTTCACAAGGATCACTTATGTTCCGCGTGTTCAAGGGGGAAAAGTACCAAGAAATCTTACAAGCCCAAAGCTGAAGACACCAATCAAGAAAAACTTCATCTTTTGCATATGGATCTTTGTGGGCCGATGAGAACTGAAAGTGTGAGCGGTAAGAAATTCATTCTGGTGATTGTGGATGATTTCTCCAAGTTTACATGGGTTAGATTTCTACGTACAAAGGATGAAGCACCGAAGGCTATCATCACTTTTCTGAAATTCATTCAGGTACGTTTGAATACCACTGTCCGCCGTATTCGTACAGACAATGGTACAGAGTTCGTCAACCAGACTCTTCGTGATTATTATGAAGAAGTTGGTATATCACATGAAACATCCGTTGCACGCACTCCACAACAAAACGGTGTCATTGGAAGACGGAATCGTACACTTATGGAAGCTGCTAGGACCATGCTTATTTATGCGAACGCTCCATTGTTCTTGTGGGCAGAGGCTATTTCTACTGCATGTTTCACCCAAAACCGTTCTATCCTTCGGAAACGCCATGGAAAAACACCTTATGAGCTTCTACATGACCGCAAACCCGATGTTTCATTTTTTCATGTGTTTGGTGCTCTGTGTTATCCAAACATCAATAGTGAGAACTTGGGTAAGCTTCAACCAAAAGCCGACATAGGTATTTTCATTCGTTACTCACCGTCCAAGAAAGCATACCGAATCTATAACCGTCGTCTTGGCAAGATTGTAGAAACTATGGACGCAGATTTCGACGAGCTGACAGCGATGGCTTCTGAGCAACACAGCTCTGAACCCGCTTCATGAGATGGGAACCGGTGCTATAAGTTCCGGATTAGTTCCCAATAATCATACTTCTACATCATTTTTACCACCAACTAGGCCTGAGTGGGATAAACTGTTTCAACCGTTGTTTGATGAATTCTTCGATCCCCCGACTGATGAAGTTCCAGCACCTGTAGTAATTGTTCCAATACCTGAAGTGGTTGCTCAAGCTAATGAACCTTTATCTAATGCATCTACAATTCACATTGAACCGGATGCACCTTCACCAAGTGATTCTCAAACTTCACCTGAATCGTCACCCCCACTTGTGCCTAATGATGTGGAAGAGGATTCTATTGATCACGACTTGGAATATGCTCACTTGCAAGAGCTTCCTTTCTTTGGTGTAGCGATCCCTAAAAACCCTTCAGCCGCGTCTACCTCAGAAGAAGCTCCTTCTATTGTTCACTCCAGACCACCTAGGATTGAAAACCATAGCACTAAATGGACAAAAGATCACCCAATTAGGAATGTTATTGGAGATCTAGATCGACCCGTCTCTACACGCCATCAATTACAAGAGAGTGCACTTTATTGCTACTTTGATGCATTTCTCTCTGAAGTTGAACCTAAAAATTGGCAGCAGGCTATGACCCAATCTTCTTGGATTGAAGCTATGCAGGAGGAACTAAATGAATTCCAATGACTTGAAGTATGGGAATTGGTTCCTCTCCCTGACAAGGTCAACATCCTTACTTTGTTATGGGTTTATAAGGTTAAACTTGAGGAGATGGGTGCGGTATTGAAGAATAAGGCTAGATTGGTCGCTAGAGGATATAAACAAGCCTTGGGTATAGACTTTGAAGAATCTTTTGCTCCTGTGGCTAGATTGGAGGCGATTAGACTATTCCTTGCGTATGCTGCTCATATGAACATGATCGTCTATCAAATGGATGTGAAGACGGCATTTTTGAACGGTGAACTAAGGGAAGAAGTCTATGTTAGTCAGCCGGATGGGTTCGTCAGTACGGAGTTTCCTAATCACGTGTACAAGCTTAAGAAGGCTCTCTACGGGTTGAAACAAGCTCCACGCGCGTGGTATGATCTCCTGTCAACATATCTCATTTCGGAAGGCTTCTCCAAAGGCAAGGTGGACCCCACATTATTCACTCTCAAAGAAGGCAACGACATGATTCTGGTACAAATTTATGTTGATGATATAATATTTGTTGCCACTAACATAGAATTGTCAAATCGATTTGAGAAGATAATGTCCACACGCTTTCAGATGTCGATGATGGGAAAAATTTCATTTTTCTTAGGATTACAGATTTCTCAGAATCCCAGAGGCATCTTTATTAATCAATCCAAATATGCTCTAGAATCTCTTAAGAAATATAACTTTGAGAATTGTGACCCCGTGGACACTCCAATGGTGGAGAAATCCAAGTTAGATGAAGATAGGAATGGGACTATTGTCGATCCAAAACTTTACCGTGGGATGATCGGCACCCTTCTGTATCTGACTGCTAGCAGGCCTGATTTGCAATTTGCTGTATGCATGTGTGCCCGGTATCAGGCTCGGCCTACCGAAAAGCACCTACATGTTGTGAAAAGGATCTTTCAGTATCTAAAAGGAACACTTCATCGTGGTCTATGGTATCCGAAAGATTCCTCGATTGCTTTAATATCATACGCAGATGCCGATCATGCTGGATGTCAAGACACGAGGCGTAGCACTTCTGGATCTGTGCAACTCCTTGGAGATAGATTGATCAGTTGGTCTTCAAAAAGGCCGAAAAGCGCTACAATATCAAGCACGGAGGCTGAATACATCGCCATGTCCGGTTGTTGTGCTCAAGTCCTTTGGATGAGATAACAATTAACTGACTACGGTTTGGGATTCAACAAAATCCCGATGTATTGTGACAACAAGAGCGCCATTGCCCTTTGCTGCAACTATGTTCAACACTCCCGGGCCAAGCACATAGACATTCGCTACCATTTCATTAAGGAGCAGGTGGAGAACGGAGTGATCGAGCTGTATTTTGTCACTACTGAGTACCAGCTGGCGGATATGTTCACCAAAGTCTTAGATCGAGGACGAATCGAGTTTTTGATCGACAAGCTTGGTATGAAATCATTCACTCCAGCGACTCTCAAAGAGTTGGCAGAAGAATCAGCTGAATAGTCGTGGTAAACTATTCAGAGTATCCTTTTGTTCGTGATCATGTATATTATCGTAAATATATAAACCACAAAAGAAAAATACAAAAATATAAAACCAACAAAAATCATAAAAAATATAAAACCTAGAAAAACCATAAAAATTATAAAATCAAGAAAAACCAAAAATATTTTTCGTTTTAAATCGGGCATGTCTTTTAGTACGGTAATATTTACGGCCTTAGAAATGTCGATTAATATTGACACGGTGCCATAAATAGAGTCCGTATAAAAGTTGTACATTTTTAAAACATGCCCATTATGGCTTGTAGTTATTTCTGACTGCAACCCGGTTTTCATATTAAAGTCACGTATTTCCTTGGAAAACGTTGGCTCAGAACGGGAATTAATTTTCTCGGGCGTGATTTACAAGCCAAATCATGCAAAGGGATCAAGTTTACTTTATAACTTGGTCTAACACAAATTTGTGTACGTCTCAGTGCATTAATTTGTTAAAATAAGAGAAATCTTATTGACACCACGAATCAAACTTTTTCAAGATATAAATTGGAAATGCTTTCATCAATATTTGACTCTTTAAACAATGACTACAGCTCTTTAAATAGAAAACGGGTCATTGTTTAAGGGGGAGAAAATATTAAAATCATCTTCGTCATTAAATTGATTTTCAAAAGTGATTGTGAAAATTAAGGGCTTCATGGTAATTGAGTGGTTTTGCTTTAGAGTAAGATTTGTGTTCGTTCTAAGTGTTAGGCATTGCTTTTAGATATTGGAGATATGCTAATAGGATTCGTTACTTAAGTTGTGTGAGATTGTCAAGTTTAGTTTAACTAAGTAAATTTAATTCGACTAAACTTATCAATGCAAAGGTAGAATGAAATGAAAAAGGTAGAAACTAAAAGGAAAAGAATAGATAAATAGAGGGACTAAAGGTGATATTTAATGAAAAGTCAAAAATTGACCTAAGTCAAAAAATAAAACACCCCGCCCCTCACTATTCCTGTTCACTGTTTATCCTTATCATTGCCGCCATTGTTGAATCTCATACACACGATCTAAAAAATCATTCGCTTATTTATCCTTCCTGTTCTTTCGACTAAATAAGGTATATACATCAATATTTTAACTTCTAAATCCACCTTACTTATCATATAATTCTGTTAACAGTGCTCAATTAATCACTTTAATCCACTTAGGGTTTATGATTAAATTAGGGTTAATTAACTAGGGATTTGTGGTGGGTTTTGTGCGGATTAGTATGATATGATGTTTAAATGCCTTAGTTTGCCTTAGAAACTCACAAACGCGCTAGAATAATCATCTTAGTTTCGTTTGAAAAAGTTCCGGATGAACATGGATAAGAACTTCCGAATGAAGGATTTTTTCTGAAAAAACTTCCGAATAAGGAAGTTCCGAATGAAGGACTTCCGAATGAAGGAAGTTCCGAATGAAGAACTTCCGAATGAAGGAAGTTCCGAATGAAGACCTTCCGGATGAAGGAAGTTCCGAATGAAGAACTTCCGGATGAAGGAAGTTCCGAATGAAGAACTTCCGAATGAAGGAATGTTCCGAATGAAGGAATGTTCCGAATGAAGGAAGTTCCGAATGAAGAACTTCCGGATGAAGGAAGTTCCGAATGAAGAACTTCCGGATGAAGGAAGTTCCGAATGAAGAACTTCCGGATGAAGGAAGTTCCGAATGAAGAACTTCCGGATGAAGGAAGTTCTGAATGAAGGAATGTTCCGGATGAAGGAAGTTCCGAATGAAGAACTTCCGGATGAAGGAAGTTCCGAATGAAGAACTTCCGGATGAAGGAAGTTCCGAATGAAGAACTTCCGGATGAAGGAAGTTCCGGATGAAGATGTTCCGGATGAAGATGTTCCGAATGAGGAAAAGTTCCGGATGAAGAGTTTGATCATTATTGTTTGCATGCTATATATGTACTTGTTGTATTATGTTATGAAATGTGTTATGCTTAGAAGTAAGAATGATATATATCTATATGTTTTTGTGCATCAACCTTTCATGTCTTATCTTAAGCAGATACAATGACTAATCCAACAGTACAAGCAATCCAAGAATCTAGAGAAGCCGATATTGCTAAAGCACGAACCCTTAAGTTTATACCCAACAACTACCGGCTGAAGCAAGTCTCAAAATCCACTCACCATGGTTTTAAGGTCGCCATAGCCATCCTCGACAACTCTCATTTCAAGAACGCCCTTAGGAGTAGTGCCTCGGTGCCTTATGAGTATATGTATGAATTTTGGGCTACCAAGGAAATCACTTCAAACAAGATCACCTTCACCATCGACAACAAGCAGCAGACACTCACAGTTTCAGACTTCCGTAAGATTCTTGGTATACGGGATACACCCAAAGGCATGTCATTCTCGAGGGATCCTACTAAAGATGAACTCGTGGAGTTATTTGACGCACTTGGATGTCCGGAAATACGAGTTGCATCTGAGTTTACCACGGCTAAGGTAGGACAACCTTGGAGAGCATTGATGGGTATTCTCAGTAAATGTCTTACACCAAAAACGAGTGGCCATGATGCTCTGCGTAGTCCTATAATAAACCTCTTCTATGGCATGTACAAAGCTGCTAATTCAGATTATGCTTTGTTGATATGGGAAGAATTCACCTTTCAACTCTTTTATAACAAGAAGCTGAAGACAAACTTCTTTCCTTATCCTCGGTTTATCAAGCTGATCATTAATTATTTTATGAAGAATGATGCTACTATTGATAGGCGTGCAGCAGGTCGCTATCACACTGAAGAAGCTGATGATACTGTGGATCTGAGGCATGAAGGACCGTCTATTGGTGTGATTCCGGGTCCTATTCCTGATTACCTTTTGTCTGAGAAAATCAAAGGTTCTGCTGATTACAAGCTACTGCAGATAGAAATCAAGAGGCTGAAAGCAAACCTTCAGACTGGAGAAGACTCGTCTACAACGGTTAAGAGTAAAGGTAAACGCAAACAACCAGCTGCGTTACCTGAACCCGAAACCAAGAAGAAGAAGACATAGGGTAAGAAGGGAAAGGGTAAGGCTGATGAGATGCGTCTACGTGACCAAGAAGACATTGTTGATCCTACTCTTGATAAAACTGAGAAACAAATGATGAAGATTGCTATTCAAAGGAGTAGGAAAGATACTGGCGGGAGTGGGTCAGGTGCAAGGGTAGATATTGAGGAGGAGTACGTGGAACCAGATGATGTTGATGAGTTTGGGTCACCTGAACATTATTCCACTTCGAAGGAGCCATCAATACCTATTTCAGCAAGTGTGGAAAAGGAGTCTGTTGCTCCTACGATCATGGTGTCAACTCAACCCTTAGCAACTCAACCTCCACCCATACAACCCTTACCAACCAGACCGGCTTCAACACCATTTCTTCCACCACCTACAATTCCCATCCTTAGTACCGCAGTAACAGCCGAGGCTCTCCAATCTCTCCAATCAACCCAAAGCAGCTCTGCAACATCTACAATGGCTGCATTGGTGATGGCCGAACTGTTGGATAAACATGTGGATACGCACAAACGAGAAATGGATGAACTTCGCCAAGAGTTACAAAGACGAGCTCAAAGTGAAGAAGCATCTAGGAAAGCTCAAGAGGAGATGATTGCTAGGTTCGCTGCAGATATGGAGTTGACTCGAAAAGCACATGCAGAAGAACTAGCTCGGGTTAAGCAGGTTGAGGCTGATAAGCATGCTGCACGTATCACCAGACTTCAAGCAATGAGGGATAAATACAAAGAGCAAAAAGAAGCACTTGAAGCCTCTGTGAAAGAAAGAGTGCAAGAATCCGTTGAATCCCTAATGCCTAAACTGCGTGATGAGTTGAAGACACTTGCTGCTGACAACTTGATGATCAAATCATCCAATCCTTCAGAAGCCGCCTACAAGATTGCTTATGATTTGACGGATTTTGAATTGAAGAAGATCCTTAAGGCTTGTATGGTGGAACTTGGATCGTTTGATAAGTCTAGGATTCAACGGGCTCTATATAAATCCCTGAATGATGCTATCATGGAGGATGATAGGTTATTCAAAACGTTTGGAAGTGTGGTACCTTATCACATTCTACCTGAAGAAGAAAGGGAAGAAAGTGAGGAGGAAGAGGGTACTGGTGAAGAGGAAGAGGAAGAAGAAGGAGAAGAAGAGGAAAAGGATGACGATGATGGTGATGATGAGGATAAGGATGAGGATGATGATGACGAGGATGAGGATGATGATGATGGCGATGATGGTGGTGATGGGAATGAGGAGAGTGCTAGGGGTAGTAACGGGGATGACAATCAGGATGATGATGGGGGTGAACAGCCGAAAGAGGGAGACAAGGTTACCAGCTCCAAGAAAACTGCTAAGACTGGAACCAAGTCCAAGCAAGATGCAGCGCAAAAGGACAAATCTACATCAACGGAATCAAGACGAACTAAGTGGCGCCACGATGTGAATGCCACTACAGCGTCATCGGTTCCCGGTACCTCTATCGCTGTATCTTTACCTATTACCACTAACCCCATTAGTTCTGTTGTTATTGCTCCTGTGATTGCAGAATCAGTAACGGAACCCGAAGCTGCACAACACTCACCAGTTCACGACACTGCTGAAATGCCTGAATCAGAACCTGCAGATGTTCGCACTTCTACTCCTCTACAACAAGCACAACAATCTACGGTTCCTGAACCAAGCACACGAGACTGGGCAAATACGTTGGAGATAGACGAGACTGCACCACCACAAGCTTGGATCACGGCAGCAGCACAATATGATCCGATCACAGACGCTGACAAAGATGTGCTGTATCTCCGTATCCGAAGTCCGATTGACTTATGTGCATTTTTTGCTCATGAGTATAAGACTTCGGTTACTCCATCCTTGGTGAAGAAAGCGCTGAAAGATAAGAGACTGCGTGCCAAAACCCGATTAACCCGAATGGAGTTCGAGTACTATGCCGATGAGATCCTGAAGGCTCTGAATACCGTTCAACGGCCAGGTCTTCATGAATCAGAAAGAGCTCCACCTCCAATGGATCCTGCTCAAGATAATCAGATTGCTCTTGACTTCTTCGTCACCAATGATCTTGTGTATCTACTGAAGGGGTCATCGAAGTACGCAACCTCCCTGACCTTGCTGAAAGCTGCCAACTGGGGGACAATACCCTTTATCGAGGAAAAGGTAAACAGACTTTGGGTCCCTAAGATAAATCGTAATTATGATATGTATGATGTCATAGGTGCATCTCATTGGGACGAACGAGTCCGAAGGGCGTACAGGGGTTGCTGCCTGGTCAATTCTGGAAGCAATGTTAGATCCGACATCCGCATCTCCAGCATCTTAGGAATGAAAACTGAAGCCAAGAATGGCTATTATCATGTGACGGAGATTCGTTTGAAAAGGGAGGATGACAGGGAATACAAAATCCAGCAGGGAGATTTTTCCATCATTCGCCTTGAGGATATCGAAGATATGCTGCTTCTGATGACCCGAGATCAACTCACACATATTCCTCGTGAAGACCTGATTGCTTTGAATACAGCACTTCGTATGTTCACACGAAGCGTTGTCATCAAGTCACGAGTTGAAGATCTTCAGTTGGGAGTCGAAAGCTATCAAAGGAAGCTCAACTTAACCCGTCCTGTGAATCAAGTGCTACCTCAACATGTAGAAAGATGTCCCTATACCGGCATTTCTGTCCCGAATTACGGCATTTTTTACTTGAACAGTCGAGGTTTGATGAAGTTTATGAGGGTGGGTGAGCTCCATAAGTACAGTGATGGGACTCTTCTACAAGTCAGAGGAAAGTTGGAGCATCTGAACTCGGGTGGGACTTTGCCAGAAATGACGGAGGATTGGCATCCGGGTTACCGGCAGATGGCAAAGTATGTGATCAAGAAGATCGATCAAAAGCTCCGTGAACGTAGATTGATGAGGAGCTTGGAAAGATTCGTGGGTGGAAGACCGTATTTAGTGCACCACAAGCTACTGCAACGATCCATCTAATGGGTCGTACATTTCAGGTCCACTTTATATTGGTTTTCAATTGTGAATATGTATATTTGTGAATAATGTGCTTTAATGGCTTGATGTAGTGTTAAGGTATGATAATTTTTCAAGAATTTCTCACGAGATTCTAAATCTTTCAAAATATATCATACTAAAGCACTACAACTATCCCTTATTGAATTAAGGGGGAGCAATAACTTGTTCTATGGCCAAACATCGATTTCATTTTTACCCAAAGACCGGTTAATCCATTCAATATCCCAAATATTAATGGTTAACATTTTGGATAAGGGGAGAAAATGGGATTAAGGAGACGTAAGTGATACTTGGCTAAAAGATGAAAAAGACTTAACGATTATCCAACTTAATATGTGTAAAGCACGTGTTAAGGGGGAGCGTTTTTGATGAACAAAACACCTAAGGTACAAAACTTTTGATTTCAATATCACAAGCACTTTAGGTGATTTTCAATGATTTTTCATGGTGGCAATTCCTTCCCAAAACACGCTTAATTCACGACGGATGTGGTGACAAAAGGGTGGTAGGAATAGGTTTAGTCCAATGATTCATCAGAGCCGATGGGATCTTCCCAAGGACAATTCCCTAGATAGAATTAGAAGTCCTAGGAAAGATGGAGAAAGAATGTGAACGTAGCTGAATGCCGACCAAGTACTTAAGCTAGCACTGGAACAATCACAACAAGGTGCTAGTGATGACGTATTGGTAAGCATTGAAGGGGTTGAAGAATGAAAAAGAAATGTAAAGATAAAGGGTGTAAAGAAAGAAGCCCTCCTTACAACTTTAGGCAGAAACCGGGTCAATACATATGCTATTGAGGTCATTTTTGCTAATGATTCTCGGTATTGAAGAAAGACATCATGGACCCAGTGATGCAATGCACAACCCTTCCCAGCTAACTCAAATATCTCTCAAAAGGTATTTGTTTTAATCACACGGAGATCAACACGTTATCTATTGGTTTATTCACTCCGAATAGACTGGTATTGAAAAGGTGGCACTCCTCTCCAGCCATCGCTCACTAAATCAAAACGCACAATCGAGTCTAGAGCCAAGAGATCATCAAAAGTCTCATTAGGACACTTTCCATTTATTCCTTGCTTTCTCACACACTGTGAAAAGTAAGAGATTTTCATGAGTCCTACGCAATATTCCTGTAATATTGCCAGAACATCCGAGTAATACGTAAGTATTACAATGAAGATGGAAATCCTGCTTGAGCCAACATCAAACAAGCTCATGGTAGGTTACACGTGCGGTTCTTTTAGAACCAATCTTGTGAAAAACTGGAAGGTAACAGTGGTTTAATTCTTAATTGAACTTAAACTCGTTCCAGGCCTCTTCGCATTATCATATGATCTTGCCAGAACACTCAGAGTGACTCTTTATTGATCACAGTGACGAGTGGAAATCCTTCTAGTCAACATCAAACAGCACTTGGTAGGTGACGTGCAAGATTCTTTATGAATTAAGCTCGTGACAACTGGAAAGCAACGATGGTGAAAATCTTAATTGAAATTCACTTGTTCCAGGTTTCATGAATTGACGGCTTCTAATCACAAGGATAATTTATCCAAGTGATTCACTCTTTATGTTCGCAGTCAGCTTTGGACGGTCGAATAAAGAGAACGGGTTTACCCGCGAAATCCTGTCAGGAAGTTACTTAATTGAAACTATCCGTCACGGGTACGATATCTAATATCGTCCAACGGTCTTCACCGACCGGAGGTAAAATGCTACCGAATTAGAATAAAATGTTCAAAGCCATTTTTTTCGTGTCGTTGATGTGTACCTGTTAAAGACGGTGGCGTTGCTGTGTACCTGTTGAAGACGGTGGCGTTGCTGAGTACCAGTGAAGACGGTGGTGTTGCGGTGTACCTGTAGAAGTCGTTCCCACATGCTTATGTCTTTCTGCATCAAAGTTTAACAAAAATTCAAGAAAGTACAAGATAAAGTCTTCCGCTGTACCAAACTCTGAAACTTTCGAGAATTCAACAAAAAGACATAAGTGTGTGGAACATGGAGTCACGAGAAGGCAAATTCACAAGAGAGGCAAAGATCGCACGTGAAAGGCCAAAGAACAATGCTCTCAAGCCAAAGCCAAAAAGATCAAACCAACATATTCACAACAAAAGAAAGAAAAGAAGAAAAGACTACGAGCTAAAGAACGAAGACTTAGTATAGTATGCTAGGTTTAGAATTTTGTAAACGTGGAGTGACCTCCCTTAGGGGGAGATTGTTAGAAATACGTTTTTACGTATATTAGAAGTATCGGTCACTCCACAATAATATTTATGTTGTAATAGCTCGTAGTTAGAAAATAGTCATTAGTTACTTATTAACTTAAGTAAGAACCGGTCCATGGGCTTGTCATGGACCGGCCCAAGCCCATGTTTGCTTGGAACTATAAATACCCCTTTCCACCATGGAAAGGGGTTGGTTGTTGTTATTTGCTAGTTTCCATTTAATAAAATAACACATAGTTTCTCTCACTTTCTCTCTCTAACTTTCTCTCTCTAGAAATCAACAAACCCCTTCATAGATTCATAGGTTATCAATATTCTACAAAACTTAAGGTTTACAAATATTGTAAGAAAGTGTAATCTGGATCATGTTAATTAGATACGACATGATTATACACCATTTAGATTTTAGGCACCTGCTAATTTGTTGTTCGCGACAAAATTCTTTAATTGTTTTTACAAGTAATTGTTGTTAAGTTTCATCTATACTAATCAACAATCATATATCAAATTTTATTTATTTCTGATATTCCCTTGTAATTAGATCAAAACTAATTTATGAGTGAATGTAAACTAGACCGTGGTAAATTAAACTAATATGGTTGATCTTCTGAGTTGTACACCTTCAATTTGTGTAGCAGGCTGCTCCCTCTGTTGATTAACATCAGGTTGTGTAGCATGTTGCTCCCCCTGCTCATTAACGTCATTTGTCTCATGTGCATTGTGTGATATATGAGCATCAGGTTGTACATCATAGTCGCCAGGAGTATTTTTTCATCATACTGAACCTCTTCTGGATCACCATGTGCCACTTCATGCTCTTCGATAGTATGCTGATCAACAAAGACAAAAGTAGGAGAAATGTTAAAAGCACCAAAAAGTGGAGACAAAAGACTTACTTTCGGTTAACAAATCCAAAGACGTGTTATATTCTTGAAAACCACATCTCTGCTTCTAACAATATTTTGCTTCAAACAATATTTTGTCTTTGCGGATCATAAAGCCTGTAGCCATATTGTTCATCCCCATATCCCATAAAAATACAAGGATTGTTGAGATATACGATCGTTTAGTCATCGGTAAATGCGTGAGCCTATCGAGAACACACACTCAACACCAAGAACACACTTTTATTATTACGTTTATTATTTATTATTAAACGTTTAATAAAAACTTCACTATTAATTAGTTAACGGTAGTTAAATTAATTAACGGGTTTTAATTAATTTATCGTGAGTTCGTTAATTAAAGTTAAGAGACTAAAAAGTCGGTTCTTGGAACCCAGTAGGCCTAGTCGGCCGAATAATACCATGGGGGTATTATTGAAATTTTTTGGTTTGCTAATTAAGTTAAGAAATTACCTAAATTATCTATGTGTGGGTTGGACCTTGATTTTTGAGGAGGTGGAGACTAGTATATATACAATCTCCATACCTCACAAATTTTTAGTCTATCCCCTTGTTCCTTGGTTCCGTCCGATCGCAACACCACACACACCAAAACCTTCAAAACTTTTTCTTTAACCCTAAAATCACTTAAAGATTAAACCTTTATAAGATCTATCACCTTTTGGTAGTTTCTTGTAAAGTCTTTAAGCTTTTTAACTAAACTCTAGATCACTAGATCTAGGTTTTGGTTCTCCCTTGTGGTTCGACGCATAGCAAGCCCTAACAAGGGTTTGCCAGTGATTTTTCCAAGATTCTTGTAACGTTTATAAACCGATCCTTACGTAATCCGATTTATAGTTTTGGATCTAAGGTTTTTAGTTACAAGATCTATAAAAGTGAAGTTACTATTAGCATCGAAGTGATTGTTCGTTTGACATGTCGTGTGAGCAAACGTTAGAGACGATTATTTCACCGTTATAGTTCAAGATCAAGATCTATTAATTGATTGCTTCGATTAATTCGAGGTTTGTTTTAAATTGTTTATTATTATGTGTTAATCATGATTGTTTATACTAGATTTGTTCCGCTGCGTACTCGTAGTTAATGGTTTAACTAGTCTTCAAATCCCTACAATGATTACTTTTTGAGTCAAGTTTCTGTTGTTGTTCCTTTGGCACGTGCATAAACGCCTTGCACCAAAATACCTTTAAATGCGAGTAAGATGGGATATTTCCTCTCCAAGCTCTTTCGGTAACATAAAACCCCACAGGAACTGACAAAGCTCTATTCATCAAGTACATCGTTGTCTTAACGGCTTCCCCTAAAATAACTTTGGCAGTTTAGACATCCTTAACATGCATCAAACCTTTTCAACGATTGTCCTGTTCATTCTTTCGGCTACGTCGTTATGGGTAGAGGTGTACCAGGTTCCGTTTTCTCATGCTTGATGCCATTATTCGAACAATAACCTCTAAAATCATTAGAGTTATACTCGCATGCATTACATTTCAGTTTCATATTTGTCTCCCGTTCTACCATGGCGTGAAACTTTTGAAATATATGGAACACTTGGCCTTTTGAGTTGATCAAATAAATCCAAGTATTTCGAGTGTCATCATCTACAAAGGTGTACCCCCTAGAGACCCAACCTCCATCAGGTCAGCCACAAACGTCAGAATGTATTAACTCTAATTATTCTTTTTTTATGGACTTATTTGGAAATGACACTTTATGTTCTTTTCCTGATCACACGGGTCAATCGAGACAGTTTTATAAACATGAATAAAAAACTTACTCGCCAAGAGTTTAATTCCTTTCTCACTAACATGCCCCAATCCATGGTGCCACAACTTAGGTGAGTTATTCATCTACTGTATTCGATTCACTTTCATATAATATTTTGAACTGAGTCTTATCCGAGAACATCGCTTGCCACGAGCCACTACCATTGGCCCTTTACACGACTTCCATGTGCTATCAGCAAATTTATATCGATAGCCTTGTCGATCAAGGAAATTTCTAGCCAACAAAAATAGACGTAATCTGAAACTTGTGAGGTACATGATGGTTTTTGAAGTTCATACCAATTATAAAAAGACAATTAAAGATCAAATCACGTAATAGCGGAAGCGGTTTAAACAAGATCATATAATAACACATTCATAATTAATCGATTTAGGATTACGTACCTTTTGCAATGAAATTCCAACGAACAAGAACAAATCTCCAATTTAGGGTTTATGAGGATCAATGATTACCGTTTTGTTAATCGATCCAAGATATAATTTGTAGTGAGATTATATTACGTTCTTGTACACACGTATAATAACGAGTTAACCGTGATACTAGTACGTATAAAACGAGTATAAACGTGAAGTGGAAAAAATCATACCGAAAACCCTTGGGGTAGTTCGGCCGATCGAGCAAGCAAGAAAGAGAAGAATGAGATGAAAAATTATGAGAAATCCTAAGGGTATTTATAGGGTAATAAACCTTGGAGCCCAAGTTTAATAATTGTAATACAATTAGGATTAAGGAAAAAACTATCCTTTCTCATTTCTCCTTTGTTCCCACCGATCGGATATCACCCTCCAAGGAGATTCTGGAAGCTTCTTTTCTCTTCTATTATTTATCCACATTAATCGTTAGTCCTTAACGTTTGAAGCTTAACGATTGTTAAATGTTTAAAGATCGTTTTAGTTAATAAATATAAGATATATTTATTAATAATTAACTCTTTACGTATTGTGTGCAATACCGTAATCTCGAGTTCGATCCTAACACACGACTATTAAAATTATGTCCATAAACTTACAGCTCCCACTTGGACATATTTTAATAGTGTGATCACATCGGTTAGCGTCTTGTTACACGCTGATGCCTCTAGTACTACTCGATTAAGGTCTCCTAGATAAAACCTTATTAATGATTCATCATTATTATTATCCTTTCATTTCTAATACAATGTTAATACGGATATGGATCTTAGTCATTACTTCATTAACTATTATGTTTCTCGTTTATCCGATTAAGCAAGATTACCAAAACTTGTAAACATAGTTTAGACTGACTTTGGGTGAGGCCACACAAATATTTTACTAATCCCGTGAGAGGCCCAGCTATATTAAACTCCAAAATGAATTTGGAGGAAACAAATCCCATATTGACTAACAACAAAACTTATGAATTTTGCAACACTTCTGAAAATAACCCTTATGACTACGTATAACTTTAGACACAAAAAATGCACTAGATCCACGACAGTTTTCTGGTATCTAAGGTCTGAGTATAACTACTTATGATTTACTTGATGACAAAGATTGATAGGTGTGAAAACACCTATCCTTTTACCACTTAATTATAATAATAACCAAGCCAAAACGTATATTTAATGTCGTAAAAGTCGGAATTATGCGTGGTTTGTGTTTTTGTTGTGATTTAGGACCAAAATGTGAAAAGGGAGGAAAACACGGGTTTTCACGGGCTTTTATCGAAGAAAATGACAAAAGGCAAAGTCGAAAGATCAAGAGTGAAAAAAGAACGGAAGTCCAAGGCCTATTCTGAAGATTTATCAAAGAAAAAGTCTAAAGGCGGAAGTATAACGAAGTCAAAGAAACAAATCTAATAAAAGAAAAAAATTAGAAGACGAGTTCATTTCATATCGACAAATCCTGAGACAACGTCGAGAAAGACAAAGAATTTAAAAGATGAAGAATTTAAAAGACGAAAATACAAAGAAAGAGAGAAGAATCAACACCACATTTTCCACTCCTCCTATAAATACCCTCCTAATGTGACATTAGGAGGGGGTTAGATAGTTTTATTAAGTTTTAGGAGTAGATTAAAATTACTTTCTCTCTCTAGATTTACTTTCATGGTTTTCAAGCTTTTTAATTTTAATCTTGTATTTGAATCTTCATCATCTTTAATCCAAGATTTTTAGATAATCATTCTCATTCTATCTTTCTTATTTTTAATCTTGTTTTGATTTATATAATCATGTAGTTTGTTTAATCTTTATGCTTATTGCATTGTTGATTTGTTTGATTGATTATGCTTATTGGTTTTGATGTTTTTTGATTTTTATAGCTTATTGTGTTTGGTGCTTATTGTGTGATTTTTCTTAGTTTTGATTAAGTGTTTTATTAGTTTATTTTTATAAAAAGTTGATTTTTAATTTTTAGATTATTAAGTGTTTTTAAAGTTTTTGATTTGTGGTTTAATTAGCTTTTCTTAAAATTTGTTTAGATTAAGTTTTGGTTATTTGCTTATTTGGTTTATGCTTATTCGTTGCTTAATTCCTTGTTTTTAGAAGAGTCTGTTACTGTTTATCTGTTTTTAAGCATCTTCGGAAAAGGGTTTACAATTCCGAAAATTTACCTTTTATTTTGTTTTATTCCGAAGAAATCATTTTCTTTCCATTTATCCGAAGATTTAGCTTTATTCCGAAATTTTTCATTTATTCCGAAGATTAGGTTTATCCGAATTATCCTTTTATTCCGAAGAAATTCTCTTTATTCCGAAATTAGTTCATTATTCCGAAGATTTTAGTTTTTCCGAAGATATATGTTTTTCCGAAAATAGTAGATTTATCCCAATTTCTTATTATTCCGAAAATTATGTATTTATCCGAATTAGGGTAGTTTTTCCGAATTAGGTGTTTATTCCGAAAATTCTTTGTTTTATCCGAAAATTTTAGTTATTCCGGAATAGTTTGTTATTCCGAAAATATTTGTTTATTCCGAAACAAATCTGTTTTCTTTTAACTGTTTTATTTTGCCAGTTAGATTAAAGCCTTTGTCATTTAATTTTCAAAGTCTTAATTTTTAGTTTAGTATTTTCAAGCTTTCATTTTACATTATTTTTATCTTTACTCAACGACATTTCCTCTTTTATTTTAAAATAGATAATCATTTTCCTTTCCTTTCACCAAGAACGACTGAGTCACACATTTAACCATAGTCAATTCGAATCGAGACTAAAACGAACTTTTTAACCTAGTAAAAGCTAGTTATTAAATGGCGCCGTTGCCGGCTCTCTTCGTGAAGATTAACGGTTTTTTGTGAGAGACGTGTTGGATTTTGGGATCCGTTCACTTTTGAACGTTATTTTTCGTGTCTAAAATTTTCAAAAATCCATAAAAATTAAAATTTTCAAAAATCAAAAAACATTTGAAAAATCATTAAAAGCAATTCCTTTTCAAAGGTTTTGCACCAAAAATATTTTCTTTTCACGTTAACCATTATTTTTCTATTTCTTTGCTTTTCTTTTCTTGTGTAGGTGTGTACGTACCCGTTCACGCAAAAGGAAGTCCATTCAAGCTGCTGTCATCGAGACTCCTCCTGTTGTTAACACAATGGATAACCGTCCTATGATCAAGCTCTTGCAGTCATATGTTGAAGGCAATGAAGATGCGATTGTGGTTCCGGCTATTCATGCAAATAACTTCGAGCTCAAAACCGGTTTCATTCAAGTGGTTTCCGCTACACCATTCTTAGGCCGCACCCATGATGATCCGAACGATCACATAAAAAGGTTTGTTCACTTAACCAATACCGTGAAATACAATGGGGTTTCACAAGAGGCAATATGTTTGCTCCTCTTTCCTTTCTCCCTCGAGGGACAAGCCCGGACTTGGCTTGATAAGGAACCACCACAAAGTATTACAACATGGGCGGACCTTGAGACTAAGTTTATCAATTACTTTTTCCCACCCTCACGTACTACCGCTTTGCGAAATGACATCATTAACTTTGAACAAAAGTACGGTGAGACGTTTAGTGAATCTTGGGATCGTTTTAAGGAACTTTTGAGAAAGTGTCCACAACACGGTTTTACAAAGGTGCATCAAATTAATACTTTTTATAATGGATTAACTTTGAGTGACCAAGATTCATTAAATAGTGCTTCGAGGGGTAATATTCTTGTCAAATCTATGAATGAGGCTTGGGCTATCATTGAGAACAAGGCCAAAGTCCAAACCAAGAGTGTTAGGGCTACTATGGCTAGTGCTAGTGAGAGTGAGTTGACCAATCATCTTAAGGAACTTACTTTAGCTGTAAAACAACTTGTTTTAAGAGACAAACCTCCTAATCAACATGCCCATGCTCTTAATATGTCTTGTGAAACATGTGGTAGACCACACTCTTATGCTAATTGTGATAAAGCTTATGATCAATTTCACGCGGAAGTGTATGCTTACAACAACACGGAGAGAGTTCATTTCAAGCCTAATGTCGATGCTAATCACTTGTTTTACAACTCGACGAATTACTTGGCTCCACCCGGTTTTCAACAAAGACCTCACCCACCCACCCATAGCAACCAAGGGCCACCAAGAGCAAATTTTCAACAAAATGCAAATGTGAGGGGCTACAATGTAAATTAAGGAGCTTATCCAATGCAAAACCAAGGCTTTCAAAACCAAGGTTTCAGTCCTCAAGGTTTTCAACCATATAACCAATACCCAAACCAAGGTTTTCAACAACAAGGGTTCAATTTACCTCATCCGCACATGGACTTAATTCTACAAAAAATTAACCGATCATGAGAAAAGCATGAAGGAAATGCAAGAGTACACGGATAGGAAATTTGTTCAAATGTTTCAAACCCTTCGTCCCCAAGGTGCTATTCCTTCTACAACTGAAACAAACCCTAGAGCTAATGTGAGTGTTATTACTACACGCAGTGGAGCAACTCTAGTAGGACCTTCTATCCCTCCCCAAGTTTCTCCATCTACATCTCCTCCACCCCCATTTATCCCTACTACTACCACTCCGAGTACTAGTTCTCCATTACCGTTTCCACCTCTTACGGAAGAAGTAGCAAAGACGAAACCTTTATCACCCCCACCTTCACCCTCTCAACCTTCAACATCTCAACCTTCACCTTCTACACCTACACCACCTAAACCCAATATTCCTTATCCTTCAAGATTAGACAAGTGCAAATTACTCACTAAAGAGGATGCTCAAGTTACTTCTTTTTTGAAGATGATCTCCCAAATGAATTTCAACATTAGCCTTGTTGAAGCACTTGTCCAAATGCCTAAATTTGTCAAAGCATTCAAGGAATTGCTTAGTAAGAAGGAAAAGATGGCTGAGTTTGTCAACACACGCTTAAATGAAAATTGTTCTACTGTCATTCTTAAAGAACTTCTGGAAAAACTTGGAGATCCCGGTCGTTTTGTGCTACCTTGCATTTTTAACAAAGTTGAAGAATTTACTACCTTAACCGATCTCGGGGCAAGTATCAATTTAATGCCATTAAGTGTTTGGAAAAAGTTATCATTGCCCAACCTTACACCGACAAAGATGACTCTTGAGCTAGCAAATCGAACTCTCGTTACCCCGTTGATATTGCCGAAGATGTTTTCGTTAAAGTTGATACCTTCACTTTTCCGGTCGATTTTGTTGTTGTTGATTATGAAATGGACCCTCGTATTCCGTTAATACTTGGACGACCATTCTTGAGAACCGGAAAAACTTTAGTCGATGTTGCCGAAGGAGAACTAATTCTAAGGGTCGGGAATGATCAACAAGTTTTTAAGATAGGGAAAATTACAAGTAAATCAAATGGAAAAGAATCAGTGAAAATGATTGATGTGCTGCAAGACGAGCTTACAACCCCTTTAGAAAGTACAAAGCTTGATGATTTTGTGCTACATGACTGTGACAACCCTGGTTTTGAGGTTCGTTACTTAGTTTTATTTTGCGCTAGTTACGTGTCTTTGCGTGTTTATGTGCTTATTGGTGTGTATAGATTGTGGTTTGGATATCGTTTCTGGTACGGGGTACCTTGTGAGTGAAACGATGTGTGATGATTTCATGTTTATGAGTTCACATGGTAGTGACTATGAAGTGAGATGGTGTTATTTAGCGGTTTTACGTATACGTATATGTATTATAGAAAATCGTATTTTTACGATTTACGGTTTAGCATTTGGAGGTCTCGGATGACGTAATTAGTCATATGGATATTTTTCGGGATGGTTTTAAGTCATTTAGGACTTAGTTATAAAGTTTATTTCAAAATTTGAGATTTTTTAAAAGTGTATATTTTACGACTTTTACGGTAAAACGCGTAAATTTGACTAGTTTTACGGTTTTGAGGTTTTGGAAGCTTTAGGAGTTTTAATAAATTAAGGTAAATTAAGGTAATACTAGTAATGTATTATTAAACAATAAAAAGAAAATAAAAATAAAATAAAAAACATATATATAGGTCGGTTTGGCCGACTAAAAGAAAGAAAAAAATAGAAAAAGGTAAGTGGGCTATGGGTTGGACTTAGGTCACCCACACCCTATATAATGACTTAATTAAAAACAAAAACCATATGTTTTCTCTCTTGGTGAATTAAGTCGATGGCTGAAGGGGGTGTTTTTAGGTTTTCAGTATTTTTTTCATCTTCCATCAAATTAAAGGTAAAACCTTCATAACCTTTTTTATTAAATTGTTTTATGTTTTCTTTAAATCATCTTATGATGGATTTAGGTTAGGGTTTAATTTAAAAGCAGTAAATTAATGTTATATTAATCACAATATGATGATTACATAAACTAGGGCTTGTATTTAATGGGGTTATGGGTGATTAGTTAAGTTAATTTGATTAAACCCGTTTTTAAAAACTGGGCAGAATTTTGAGTCAATTGTTTTGATCATATTGGGAGTTATACAAACTCTTATTTTGAGATCCAAGTATCCCTGAAAAGTTAATTGAAGTGGCTTTTCAATGCAAGAAATGAGAACTAAATTGGAGGTAGGGAAGTGAGTCAAAAACAGGTTACAACAGTCGGAGGTCAAAACAGTTTTGAATTCAGCCTGTTTTCTTTTTAAGTTTTGGGTTGTTTGGGGTACTTAGGGTTGCATTGGGATCTTCTAACGAACATGAGAGATGGTTTGTATATTGTAGTAAGTATCTGCACTTGGGCTAAGGTTGTGGTTTGGGGTAAGACCCTCTAATCATAACAAACTTTTTGTATGTTTAAAATCAGTAAAACTGGAATGACAAAAGTATATATATATATATATATATATATATATATATATATATATATATATATATATATATATCGGGGCCCTAACAGTAGCTTTAAGGTTGGGGCAAGTGGGAGGTGTTATTTAACATATGTAAGGGAATAAATATTCCCTTTACATAGATCATGGGTGTGTTTAGGTGGGTGTTTGGCTTATAGTTTGGAGACCTAAAACTGGGACTGTTTTTGATAAAATGTTAACGGGATGTGTTATGATATAAAACGAGTTAAGGGCTTTATAGAGGGGTGTAATGAGATGCTTAGAGCCTATATATGAGGTATATATATTGTAGGAGGTTAGATGTCCATCATAGGTTGATGATCCATTTTAGTGTTTGGTTCATATTTTGATTATGTGTTTTTGGTTTGTTAGCTTTTTGCTAGTGCGCGGATGTTTGGGAAAGCTCAATCAGGTGAGTTTCATAGTCCCATGTTTACTATTGTTTTTGACTTCTAGATGGGACGGAAGAGACACTGTATTATGTTTCTTATAAATTTATGCTGTGAATGTTTTGGCGTTGGTAATGGACTTATGTGTGCATACTTATGTGTGCATACTTATATGATTAACTGCTATATAATTCTTGATTGTTTATGTTTTGACTTGGTACCAAGGGGATGTTGACAAGGCGGGGCCTTGGGGAGGTACATAGATGTGTGAGCATCTATGGGACCAATGTATAATGACAAAGCGGGGCCTTGGAGATTGGTTCATAGGTGTTTGGATACCTATGGGAGTTTGGTGTATGGTATTGGCTGAGAGCCTTTGTGTTGGTTTGATTGATTAATTCTTGAATGATAGTTGTTAATACATGATAGTATCACATTGTCCATATGTTTTGAACTTTGATTGTACTCACAGCTTTTTGGTATGATTTGGCGTTTGAGTCTAAACCTATGACTCTCACCAACTTTATGTTGACGTGTTTTAGTGTCTCTTTCAGGTGATATTATGGCTAAGCGTGAGAACTTGAGTGGCTAGGGTTTGGAGTTGCGTAGGAATGCATTTAGAAGGAGATCCCCGTTCCTTCTTAGATTCTTTTGCTTGTTTTATAAGTGATAATGATGGCACCTATATGTTTGATTTGTTTGTGTTATTTGTTTGTCTTGGGTAAGAGGTAGGACTGTTACCTACTTACCTAGACTCCTGCATTGTTGAGATATTGTCATGACTGTTTTGTCACCATTTTATGACATTTCTTATTTCATATAGTTATCTCTATAGACACGCCATGTTGTGATGATATCCATACGTCGCGCCCCATATTCCGCCATTGGTGGGGTGTGACAGAATGGTATCAGAGACAATGGTTATAGAGAATTAGGTTGCCTAGTCGCGTAGCCTAGTCTATAGCTTAAGGGTCCCTGCATATAGGCGTCATAGGAGTATGGGTGCATTTTATATAAATTGATGTGTTTGAATGTTATTTATTGTGATGTTTTGACTAGTATGAATTGAACCATAGTAAGTTCATACTTAGCCACATGCTATTTTCTTTTCGGGTTGTGACTAGTGCGGGTTGAACCATAATCATCCACGCTAGTCATTGTCGTCCTTTGTTTAAATTGTACATTATAGTACATAATTTGGTACATGGTAGTTTCTATCTTTTGTTGGGTTATTTTATGTACCCGAGAGATATTATTTTCTTTTGATGTTTAAGTCATGATCCTAAGAATCATGTGGTGGTTCGAGTTATTAGGAGTAGGTGGATATGAAGGATTTTAAGTTGTTTCTACTCTTATGGGCGATATGAATTATAACTGATTATGTTTTCGTTTTGGATTTAGTCTAGGCTGTTTTAGCTAGACTGTGGATTTCTGTATTCTAAGAGTTTGACTATGTTATTTTAATAGTTGGAGTTTTAGACCTTATTGTTTATGTGGTTATGTGCTTAGGTGAGTTGATGGATTTATGTGTTATGTGTTGTATTAATTCTTATAAGTGTCATCATAGGAGGGAGTGCATTGGGGAAAGGGTAATTGTATAAGTATGGTGGCCAACATATTTATACAAGTACCACAACTTCAATGGGTTCTCAAGTAAGATTGCATGAAAGAGGGTTAGTACATGCTTGTATATGATGAGATGTGGATTTTGGGTATATTTATAATATATGGGTTTATGTAACGGCTGCCTACGATATGGCTATTCTTATTAGTGTGTTATATGTTTTGAGTTATAGTTGTGTTGTGTGATTATGAGGTCACACGATATGGGTTGGTTTTGGTAATGGGTTTTGTGCCTTGTTGTGGCATGGTGAGATGGTGAGAAGGTGATTACTCGTATGGAAAAAACGAGTGTATAAAGCGATTTATTGACTTGACATGGGAGATTCGATAGGTATACATATGCGGATGTATATATACTAATAGATGTTATGTTATGATTTACGGTCGTTCAGTAGTTATTATAACTTGAACGTACCTAGTGTTCTCTTGTGTTTAAACAATTTATTAGAGCCTGAGTTTGGTGGAGTTTCAATGACGTTTTGAATCTTTTGAAGTGTGTCTTGTAGTGTATTCTTTGAGTTTCGTATTTCACGTGTACGTTTTAAAAATGGTGTTCTTGGTTTTAAATCTATTGAAATAACTTCGGATTTCTTTTGAGATAATGAAATCTTTTGTGTTGGGTCTTACATTTCTTTTGGTCGGTATATATTGAGAAAAAGGGGGGACTTGGAAATCTATTATAGGGTTAGATAGTTGGTTGTATTCGGTGAAATAAGGGTAAGGTGTTGGAGGCGTGTTTGAAACAAGATGTAACATAAGATTTCTTTTAATCAACACTTATTTATTTCAAATTCTAAAAGACTTTCTTTAAAATAAAGCGAAGTAAAATTTCTTTCTACTTACATAGTTTATATAATTGGTTTTAACCGATTCACGTCATTTATAATTATTAATACAAGGTTAAATTGAGTTTATGAAGATTTCACATACAATTTTATCTTTCATTAATATAAAACTGTTTTGGTCATAACTTGTTCGTTTTTAGAGCTTTTTGAGCGATTCAAAAGCCAAAAATTATGTACTCGGAACGTACTTTTCAAATATTCAGAAAGTATAGTCATGGAAGGTCAGTGGATTGGTCGGAATTGTTGTACAGGTGTCGGGTTCAAGGTTGAGTTTTGAATAGTAGTTTATTTTTATTTGGGGTGTACGGGATACCTAGTCTTTGGGTTGAGTTTTGAGATTGCCTAGAAGGTTGTTTGTAGATGGTTTGAGTCACATAGATGTGGGGAGGTAAAAAAGATAATAATAATAAATAAAAATATATTCTTTTGGAAAGGTCGGTCTTTTGCACAGTTTAAATAAATATGTCGCGAGGCGTAATATGTTTTGGTTACCAATGGGTGTTTCTTGGATTATTTTTCGTTGTCATGGGTCATTTTGAATTGATACATGTGCTGGGTTTGAGTTTTCTTTTGAGTCTCATGGTTTTTGACTTGTTTTAACTGGTGCACGTGAAATGTCGTTAGTTATCCGTTGGTTTGATTCGTTGATCGTATCTAGTGGATTCATGATGTAGTTTTGGTTTAGTATTGATTGAGAGCATCGAAGTGGTAATATGAAAGACTTGGTCGCGCCTACAAGATTAAGTAGGTGGCCCTGGGAGAATGGTCGGAATGCCCTTAGTGGGGATGAAAGAGTTAAAAGTTCGTAGACGAACTAATGTGGTCATGAGGTCTCTTAGGAGTGCCAAGGGAAATGAATAGATATATGTGTAATGTATGGATATTGGCACAAGTAACGTGCCATAGAGAGTGTTGGAAGGGGATATAACATGTAAGTTTTCCGAAAATTTCCTGAGATTTAGTAGGTTTTCCTATTACTGTGAGGTAGAACCATGAATATAGCAAGTAGGAGAAGTGAGAGGAGTTGGAGTTAGTGCCTTTCCAAGGAAATTGTTGATGGAATGATTTCAAGAACAAGAGTTGATGGAAATTGCAACGGATGCAAGGTAAAAGTTAAGTTGCTTAGTAGTAGACTGGATGTGGAAAGCAGTTGAGTGGTCTGATGAGAGGAAGCATTGATCTTTTAAAATGCGTGTAGAATTTTGCAAGTAGAACGAGGTAGGAATTTATTTGTATTGCCGCTAAGAGAGGGTGCAAGGAGGACATAGTTGAAACTGCTAAGGATGTTGTATGAACGCTTTGGGTTTACGGTTATGCATTTGGCTTCGCCAAAGCACTAGCGGTTTTCATGAAGTCAGTGAACCGAGTGTGCATGAACGGGTATAAACGAGTTGTCATCGGGAGCATCGACGACATCTGATCCACTCAAATCTTAGAAGGAGAGTGAGCCGAATTATGAGTTGGTTTTGGAGTTGTTAGAAAAGGGAATTATACGTGAGATTTTCAAGTGTGAGTTGTAGGATTAAGTTGGCCAGGACGAGTAGTCAGAGATGATGGCATATCGTGGAACCAGCAAGGGGCGAAGTAAAGAAAGGATGAAGAAGCGCTTTGGAGGCTGAAGAGGTGGATTGGATAATGAGCCGATCTTGGCATTATCAGAAGGATTGGATGAATTCGCGAAGCATGACGATACGTGGAGCAAGGATTAGGAGGTGTACGAGAATTACAAAGAAAGGCGATTGCTTATACGATGCAGAAACTGAAGATTCAGAAGAACTAGATAAGACTTAGTCAGTGGAGTTGGATTGTTATATCTGTCTAGAATGCTAGAGGCATTTGGTGTACGAGACGTGGAGAATGACCTATACGGATCATGAACGTCTCCAACACATATTCAATCATCTTGATTGAAATTTTGGCAAAGGTGATGGGTGGAGTTAATTGATGAAAGAAAATTGCAAGGACAAGTACCATCTGGGAAAGGCAAGCATGGTTGATGAGACATGGAATAATAAGAATGAAGTGAAGCTGAGACGAACTTGAACTATATGGATGACGTATTAGGGTGGTTTGGGTGAAGGATGTAGGTTGCACGAGTTGAGTCGTCTAAAGCAGAGAACGTGTCAACATGTATGTTACGTGGCTTGGATAATCATATGGAGAAAAGGGACGTAGACTATACTTCCTACATAGATAGGAGTAGCTTAGAAAGGGCGATGTAAGGCAAATTGGTGAAAGTGACGAGAGTTGGGTGATAGTCGATAGACTGACTAATTCATCTCATATTTCAAGAGGAATGAGTAGTCATGTAGTTGAGAAGTTGGAAGGAGTGCGTACGGATGTGATGGAATAGAGGGTTTTGCGTAAAAGTTAGCCTAATATGTATGGAATGCCTTATGAAGGATTATGGCAAAGGAAGAAACGATGGTAAGCGTCACATCATGATGTATGGTAGGAGTTGAGAAAGAAGAAGGAAGTGTGTATAGAAGCGAAGCATGAATGAAATAGGTCAGGATAGGAACCGAAGGTAAAACTTTGGTAGAGCTTAATGAGTAGAATAAAGCACAACGCAGGCTAATACTGTCGTAGTGTGGAAAAGGAAATGGCACTGACCTATACTGATTGTTTGGGAGGCTTAGTATCGATAATCGAATGGATGAGGAGTTATAGGTGTGATGTGCCATAGGGACGAAGGGCTTGGTCTAACTGAGACAAGATGAGGAGCAATGTGACCTTGAAGGTAAGACATTGTGTAGGTATAAAGGAAGTGTTGAGTATAAAATAAATCATCATGAAGAAAAGTGAGATACTTATGCAACCTTAGAAGTTACACTAAGGGCATGAGTGATTGATTTAGAGGGAGTTAGGAAACTCTCTAGCGATGGCTGAGTTTTCATATAATGATAGTTATCATACTAGAATTCGATAAATGCCATTTGAGGCACTATATGAAAGGATAGGGTGAGTTGTCCCCATTGTGGACTAGAATTGGTAAAAGAGGCTACTAATGTGGTAATGATGTTTTTGGAAAGGGTGAGAGCAACAAGGGATGCTATGTAGAAAAGGAGGAAACCACTAGAGTTAGTGACAAAGTTATGTATGAAGTTTCACCCTTAGTAACGGGTGGTATGTTTTGGTAAAATGGAAGAGTTGATGTAGAGTTTTGTAGGTCTATTTATGATCTTTGGAAAGATCGGACCATTAGCTTATGAGCACATAATTACCTGGGGGAAATGAGTTGTATACATGATACATTTCATGTATTGAGATAGGTAAAGGTTGTTTGAGAATGCATTTTGCATGTACGGTTATTCGGGACTTGTGTTAATAACAGTCTTTGTTTTATCAAAGGGTCGTCTATGAGATTTATTGACTGTGAGGTCAAGAGTTTGGCAATGAGTTTAATTATTTTTGGTTTGTATATGTGGTATTTTGAAACTTGAACTAAAGTTCACGTGGAAATGAGGGGAGTTCGTTTAGAACAAGTATCCTCATGTGATTTGTTGTTTGCGTGTTTGATCCTAAAGAGTAAATCTCGGGACGAGATTTCTATTAGGAGGGAGTGATGTGACAACCCTGGTTTTGAGGTTCGTCACTTAGTTTTATTTTGTGCTAGTTACGTGTTTATGTGCTTATTGGTGTGTATAGATTGTGGTTTGGATATCGTTTTCGGTACGGGGTACCTTGTGAGTGACACGATGTGTGATGATTTCATGTTCATGAGTTCACATGGTAGTGACTATGAAGTGAGATGGTGTTATTTAGTGGTTTTACGTATACGTATATGTATTATAGAAAATCGTATTTTTACGATTTACGGTTTAGCATTTGGAGGTCTCGGATGAGGTAATTAGTCATATGGATATTTTTCGGGATGGTTTTAAGTCATTTAGGACTTAGTTATAAAGTTTATTTCAAAATTTAATATTTTTTTAAAAGTGTATATTTTACGACTTTTACGGTAAAACGCGTAAATTTGACTAGTTTTAAGGTTTTGAGGTTTTGGAAGCTTTAGGAGTTGTAATAAATTAAGGTAAATTAAGGTAATACTAGTATTGTATTATTAAACAATAAAAATAAAATAAAATAAAATAAAAAACATATATATAGGTCGGTTTGGCCGACTAAAAGAAAGAAAAAAAAATAGAAAAAGGTAAGTGGGCTATGGGTTAGACTTGGGTCACCCACACCCTATATAATGACTTAATTAAAAACAAAAACCATATTTTTTATCTCCTGGTGAATTAAGTCGATGGCTGAAGGGGTGTTTTTAGGTTTTCAGTATTTTTTTCATCTTCCATCAAATTAAAGGTAAAACCTTCATAACCCTTTTTATTAAATTGTTTTATGTTTTCTTTAAATCATCTTATGATGGATTTAGGTTAGGGTTTAATTTAAAAGAAGTAAATTAATGTTATATTAATCAAAATATGATGATTACATAAACTAGGGCTTGTATTTAATGGGGTTATGGGTGATTAGTTAAGTTAATTTGATTAAACCCGTTTTTAAAAACTGGGCAGAATTTTGAGTCAATTGTTTTGATCATATTGGGAGTTCTACAAACTCTTATTTTGCGATCCAAGTATCCCTGAAAAGTTAATTGAAGTGGCTTTCTAATGCAAGAAACGAGAACTAAATTGGAGGTAGGGAAGTGCGTCAAAAACAGGTTACAACAGTCGGAGGTCAAAACAGTTTTGAATTCAGCCTGTTTTCTTTTTAAGTTTTGGGTTGTTTGGGGTACTTAGGGTTGCATTGGGATCTTATAGCGAACATGAAAGATGGTTTATATATTTTAGTAAGTATCTGAACTTGGGCTAAGGTTGTGGTTTAGGGTAAGACCCCCTAATCATAACAAACATTTTGTATGTTTAAAATCAGTAAAACTGGAATGACAAAAGTATATATATATATATATATATATATATATATATATATATATATATATATATATATATATATATATATATATATATATATATATATATATATATATATATATATATATATATATATATATATATATATATATATATATATATATATATATATATATATATATATATATATATATATATATATATATATATATATATATATATATATATCAGGGCCTTAATAGTAGCTTTAAGGTTGGAGCAAGTGGGAGGTGTTAGTTAACATATGTAAAGGCATAAATATTCCCTTTACAGAGATCATGGGTGTGTTTAGGTGGGTATTTGGCTTATAGTTTGGAGACCTAAAACTGGGACTGTTTTTGATAAAATATTAACGGGATGTGTTATGAAGTAAAACGAGTTAAGGGCTTTATAGAGGGGTGTAATGAGATGCTTAGAGCATATATATGAGGCATATATATTGGAGGAGATTAGATGTCTATCATAGGTTGATGAGCCATTTTAGTGTTTGGTTCATGTTTTGATTATGTGTTTTTGGTTTGTTAGCTTTTTGCTAGTGCGTGGATGTTTGGGAAAGCTCAATCAGGTGAGTTTCATAGTCCCATGTTTACTATTGTTTTTTACTTCCAGATGGGATGGAAGAGACACTGTGTTATGTTATTTATAAATTTATGCTGTGAATGTTTTGGCGTTGGTAATGGACTTATGTGTGCATACTTATGTGATTAACTGCTAGATAATTCTTGATTGTTTATGTTTTGATTTGGTACCAAGGGGATGTTGACAAGGAGGGGCCTTGGGGAGGTACATAGATGTGTGAGCATCTATGGTACCAATGTATAATGACAAGGCGGGGCCTTGGGGATTGGTTCATAGGTGTTTGGATACCTATGGGAGTTTGGTGTATGGTATTGGCTGGGAGACTTAGTGTTGGTTTGATTGATTAGTTCTTGAATGATAGTTGTTAATACATGATAGTATCACATTGTCCATATGTTTTGAACTTTGATTGTACTCACAGCTTTTTGGTATGATTTGGCGTTTGAGTCTAAACCTATGACTCTCACCAACTTTATATTGACGTGTTTTAGTGTTTCTTTCAGGTGATATTATGGTTAAGCGTGAGAACTTGAATGGCTAGGATTTGGAGTTGCATAGGAATGCATTTAGAAGGAGATCCCCGTTCCTTCTTAGATTCTTTTTCGTGTTTTATAAGTGATAATATTGGCACCTATATGTTTGATTTGTTTGTGTTATTTGTTTGTCTTGGGTAAGAGGTAGGACTGTTACCTACTTACCTAGACTCCTGCATTGTTGAGATATTGTCATGACTGTTGTGTCACCATTTTATGACATTTCTTATTTCATATAGTTATCTCTATAGACACGACATGTTGTGATGATATCCATACGTCGCGCCCCGTATTCCGCCATTGGTGGGGTGTGACACAATCCTCTTTTCGAGACTTGCTATGATAATCCACTTTTTCAAGACCATGTGGATGATTCTGATGATTCTCTCTCCGATTTGGATCCCCCAACAATTTATGATTCTCTACCGATCTATGATAAATATGATGATGACTCTAGTTCCGATGTAGATGATTATGATGATTTTTCTTCAGAGTATAAAGACATGCCAACTTATGATCAATTTGATGATGTTGACACCCTTTCGAGTGATTCTTCACATGATATGTCTCCTAATGATGATTATACTCCTATTTTGATGAAGATCCTCCGCCAACAATACTTGATCCTACTTTGGACGATTACTCATTTGAGGAAGATTTTGCTACTTTTCTCAATACATATTTCCCCAATGAGCATGATTCTCCTCCTTTGGAGTTTGATTATGGTCGTTATCCTCCTTCAGATATTAAGAAACCCGTTTCAAAGGAGAAGAAACTGGAAGACACCAATATACGTAGTACCTATGTCTTGACACCTCTCTTTCCACCTTCTTCAGATGAGATTGTGCGGTTTATGGGCGAAACTTCAAGGTCTACTGAGTCTAAGTCTTATTTTCCCCTAAAGGAAACGGTGTTCGATCCGGGTATCACAATTTTTAGGCCATCTTAGTATCCATCTGATGAAATAAAAGGAAAGACTTTCGGAAACTACGGAGCTATGCTTTCACTTCATCATACTTTCTACCACCGTGCTCAACAACTTCTTAAGGGAACATCGCCTACTCTTCTTTGGCTTGTCTTGTTCACGTTAAGCTTGTGCTATTTGATGGATGAAAACCATGTATTTGATCCCGGTGGATGTTCTTCAAGGTTCTTACCATTCTAATCAAAGTCAAGTCAGGCTCACGACTCGGTGAACAAAAACAAGAGCTTCTCGGGAGGCAACCCGACTATCTATCCTTTTATCCGTTTTTATAATAAGTGTAGGGGGAGACCCTAGTATGTGTTTGTTGTTTTCTTTCTTATCATGTGCAGGGATTCGAGCTATCAAAGATTCACTCTTGATGACTTTTGACGACCCGTGATTCCGTGTACCCGTCTTCCCAGTTTTATCCTAAACTCTTTTGATTCGCTATTTTATATTCTTCAATATTAAAATAGGAATCACTTTAGTTGTCGCTTCCTTAGCAAGATTTAAACAACGTGCACAATATCCTAAGTGTAGGAGATTTTACTCCCACATGCTTAAACATTAAGGACAATGTTTATTGGACTTCTATCGAACTTAAGTGGGATTTTCCTTGTATTTGTCCTCATTTTAACCGGAAAATTGATTTTTCGACAATCTTCAAAATTTTTGATCTATTTTGGCCTTGTTGTATTTCCTTTGTTATCGTTATTTCCTTTCGTTGCTAGAATAAATTTTAATAAAATGGTTTTAATAAGTTTAGATGTCTTCGATATATTAGGCCCGTCATGAATCTTTTGACTCAACCAGAGTTTACTTATTTGAGTTCACTCTAGCTAGTATCCTTAACGTGTTTAAGTCAAGTTTTGCTAGGCTTTTATATAGGGAGCTTTAAAACGCGAAAGTCTTAACTCTTACGGGTTAAGAACGAGAACTTTTCACAAGTTCCTATAATTGATCCTAGAAAGTCGTTTATCAAGGGAACATTATAATGTGAATTCTAAACTTGGAAAAGTCTAAGAAGTTGCAAGATCCTATAGATGACTTGAAAGCCCAAAACATTGATTTAATACGTTAAGCATCCACGAGTCTCATTCCTTGAGATTTTAAATTGTGGAGAACGAGAGATGATAGAGTCAGTTATAAGTTTGGTATTCTTTCATGAATTTATGTGAGTTAATTATGAGCTTTTTCTCCCATCGCTTGTTAATAAATATAATTGCAATAAGTAAGGTCGTAGGATTTGAAAAGTTACTTAGCTTCTAGAACAAGAACGTTCAAAAGTTGCTCGGTATTAATTAGAGTTCATAGCCAAGGGATAATTTATTGAAGCGGGATGCAAAGATTGGCGAGTCCGAAAAGGTCCTAACAAGACATGAGGGCTACATTTTGTTGCTAAAGATCCAAAGTGGTGTGAAGAATCATTTATCAAAAATCAATATAAAGGATCGAGACACACGACGAAAAGCAAATACTCCCCTAAAGATCATGGAGAAGTCTATCCGAAAAGACCCTTGCAAGGTATGCGGATAAATAGATCCAAGTCCTAAAAGGAGGTGGATCGTTGTATATCCAAATCCCAAATAAAGATTGGAGAAAAATGAAGAAGTCGTGGTCCAAGTATGAAGAATCTCTCAAAAACTTCAAGTGAAAAAATTCCTATTATGAAGAGAAGACCGTTATTTCAAGATCATCTCTCAAGATTCGAAGTATGAAGTCACTACCAAATATCGGTCCGAGAAAGGTCTCAAATCGTGAAGCGAGTTATGCCAAGATATGAACTTTATGAGGTTTCGAGAAGCAGTTTTAAAAGATTTTGTCCTTTAGCTAACTATTGATTAAATCGTCCTACTTTATTTTCAGCCTAATAAACTATCAAAATAAGTCAACAATGCATCCTCGTGATCATTCAAGACAACAATAAAATATAAGAGATACACCTAGGAATAAGGGATTCTAAGTTAATAATTGAGCCACATGAGTTTGTGTTAGCTTGCTAACTTATAATAACAATGATCTCGTTTTTAAGCTTGGTATGGGGAACGTGAAACTTGAGGGTGATGAACATTCATGACACCAAAACCCTAATGTAAGTCTTTGATTTCTTTACTTGTTTTCTTCCTTTAAATATTTTGTAATTTTCTAACCTTTTAAGTTTCCTTAATGTCTTGTGTTTAATAAAGGCCAAGGTGGGTTAATTATGATGGATAATGTAAATCTTGCTTTGTGATTAATGCATTGCATGAGGGCATTGCAATGGTCAAATGTAGGGGATTTGATAGGTGTGAAAAACCTATCCTTTTACCACTTAATTATAATAATAACCAAGCCAAAACGTATATTTAATGTCGTAAAAGTCGGAATTATGCGTGGTTTGTGTTTTTGTTGTGATTTAGGACCAAAATGTGAAAAGGGAAGAAAACACGGGTTTTCACGGGCTTTTATCGAAGAAAAAGACAAAATACGAAGTCGAAAGATCAAGAGTGCAAAAAGAACGGAAGTCCAAGGCCTATTTTGAAGATTTATCGAAGAAAAAGTCTAAAGACGGAAGTTTAACGAAGTCGAAGAACTAAATCTAATAAAATAAAAAAATTAAAGACGAGTTTATTTCATATCGACAAATCCCGAGACAACGTCAAGAAAGACGAAGAATTTAAAAGACGGAAAGACAAAGAAAGAAAGAGAGAAGAATCAACACCACATTTTCCACTCCTCCTATTAATACCCTCCTAATGTGACATTAGGAGGGGGTTAGGTAGTTTTATTAAGTTTTAGGAGTAGATAAAAATTACTTTCTCTCTCTAGATTTACTTTCATGTTTTTCAAGATTTTTAATTTTAATCTTGTATTTGAATCTTCATCATCTTTAATCCAATATTTTTAGATAATCGTTCTCATTCTACCGTTCTTATTTTTAATCTTGTTTTGATTTATATAATCATGTAGTTTGTTTAATCTTTATGCTTATTGCTTTGTTGATAGGTTTGACTGATTATGCTTATTGGTTTTGATGTTTTTTATTTTTATAGCTTATTGTGTTTGGTTCTTATTGTGTGATTTTTCTTAGTTTTGATTAAGTGTTTTATTAGTTTATTTTTATAAAAAGTTGATTTTTAATTTTTAGATTATTAAGTGTTTTTAAAGTTTTTGATTTGTGGTTTAATTAGTTTTTCTTAAAATTTGTTTAGATTAAGTTTTGGTTATTTGCTTATTTGGTTTATGCTTATTCGTTGCTTAATTCCTTTTTTTAGAAAAGTCTGTTACTGTTTATCTGTTTTTAAGCATCTTCGGAAAAGGGTTTACAATTCCGAATATTTACATTTTATTCGAATTTGTTTTATTCCGAAGAAATCATTTTCTTTCCTTTTATCCGAAGATTTAGCTTTATTCCGAAATTTTTCATTTATTCCGAAGATTAGGTTTATCCGAAATATCCTTTTATTCCGAAGATAAGTTTATTCCGAAGACATTCACTTATTCCGAAATTAGTTCATTATTCCGAAGATTTTAGTTTTTCGAAGATATATGTTTTTCCGAAAATAGTAGATTTATCCGAATTTTCTTATTATTCCGAAAATTATGTGTGTATCCGAATTAGAGTAGTTTTCCGAATTATGTGTTTATTCCGAAAATTCTTTGTTTTATCCAAAAATTTTAGTTATTCCGAAATAGTTTGTTATTCCGAAAATATTTGTTTATTACGAAAAAAATATGTTTTCTTTTAACTGTTTTATTTTTCCAGTTAGTTTAAAGCTTTTGTCATTTAATTTTCAAAGTCTTAATTTTTATTTTAGTATTTTTAAGCTTTCATTTTTCTTTATTTTTATCTTTACTCAACGACATTTCCTCTTTTATTTTAAAATAGATAATCATTTTCCTTTCCTTTCACCAAGAACGACTGAGTCACACATTTAACCGTGGTCAATTCGAATCGAGACGAAAACGAACTTTTTAACCTAGTAAAAGATAGTTATTAAATGGCGCCGCTGCCGGCTCTTTTTGTGAAGATTAACGATTTTTTGTGAGAGACGCGTTGGGTTTTGGGATCCGTTCACTTTTGAACGTTATTTTTCGTGTCTAAAATTTTCAAAAATCCATAAAAATTAAAATTTTCAAAAATCCAAAAACATTTGAAAAATCATTAAAAGCAATTCTGTTTCAAAGGTTTTGCACCAAAATATTTTCTTTTCACGTTAACCATTATTTTTCTATTTCTTTGCTTTTCTTTTCTTGTGTAGGTGTATGCGTACCCGTTCACGCAAAAGGAAGTCCATTCAAGCTGTTGTCATCAAGACTCCTCCTATTGTTAACACAACGGATAACCGTCCTATGATCGAGCTCTTGCAGTCACATGTTGAACGCAATGAAGATGCGATTGTGGTTCCGGCTATTGATGCAAATAACTTCGAGCTCAAGACCGGTTTCATTCAAATGGTTTCCGCTACACCGTTCTTAGGCCGCACCCATGATGATCCGCACGATCACATAAAAAGGTTTTTTCACTTAACCAATACCGTGAAATACAATGGGGTTTCACAAGAGGCAATCCGTTTGCTCCTCTTTCCTTTCTCCCTCGAGGGACAAGCCCGGACTTGTCTTGATATGGAACCACCCCAAAGTATTACAACATGGGCAGACCTAGAGATTAAGTTTATCAATTACTTTTTTCCACCCTCACGTACTACCGCTTTGTGGAATGACATCATTAACTTTTAACAAAAGTACGGTGAGACGTTTAGTGAATCTTGGGATTGTTTTATGGAACTTTTGAGAAAGTGTCCACAACACGGTTTTACTATTCATGGATTAAAACATGTAAAATAGGACAAAATTAAATAATAAGAATAAACATAACCAATAATTTATTTCATTAAATAATAATGTCTAACATCCTTTATCCAAATACTAATCGCAGATTTGTATGAAATCACTAGCTAAATGAATCCCAACTCCATTGGCATGTTCAATGACCTTTCCTCCAGGCAAATCCTTAGTAACAGGACCAACTAAGTTGTTATTATCTTTGTGAAATTTTATTAATCTGATTTCACCAGTCTCGACTTGTTCTCGAACATAGTCATATCTACCTTTAAAGTGTCTAGCGCCCTTCATGACTCCAGAATCATTGGCGAATATGATTATGATAGAATTTTCAGAATACATGTTAATAGCTTCTTTTATTGAAAGCATCACTCCAAGATCTCCAATAAACTTCCTAATCCAAACAACATTCAGCTATGTATCTGGCTCCCCTCTTAACACTAAAACCATATCTTTTGTACTCCTCAAGTACTTTAGAATATGTTTAACAGCAACCCAGTGGAGCATCCTGGATTCTGTTGGTACCGACTGACTAAGTTCTGAGGAAACGCCACATCTGGCCTTGTGCAGCATACATGATAGATCCTACAGCCGAAGCATAAGGCACTTTCTTCATGTATTCTACCTCTTTAGGTGTTGATGCATCCATCTCATGACTTAAATCATGCTTAACCTCCATAGGTTGAAAACCTTTCTTGTAGTTATTCATATTAAACTTCTTTAATATCTTGTCAATATAAGTACTTTGACTAAGACCAATTAACCGCTTACCCCTATGTCTATAGATTTTAATTCCTAGAATGTATGCAGTTTCTGCTAAATCTTTTGTAGAAAAACATTTGCCAAGATAATCCTTAACTTCTTTAAGTCTTGGAGTGTTACTTTCCATGATTAATATGACATCGACATATATAAGATTAGGAATATTACATCATCCCACTAGCTTTGTGATATACACATGGCTCATCACGATTTTGAACAAATCCAAACTTTCTATTTTCTTCATCAAATTGTTTGTTTCATTGACGTGATGCTTGCTTTAGGCCATAAATAGATCTTTGAAGTTTGCACACGCATTTTGGATACTTAGGATTAACATACCCTTCAGGTTGCTGCATATAGATATCTTCATCTAAAAGACCATTCAAGAAGGTATTTTTAACATCCATTTTCTATATCTCATAGTCATAGTATGCTGCTATAGCTATGAGCATCCTAATAGCTCTTATGTCTGCTACTGGAGAACACATCTCCTCGTAGTCAATGCCAAAACTTTGAGTAAAACCTTTAGCTATAAAACGAGCTTTATAGGATTGTATTTTGCCATCTATGTCAGTTTTATTCTTGAATATCCACTTACCTTTCATTACTTTAGCATTTGGAAGTTGATCTACAAGAATCCAATCTTCATTTACTTTCATGGAGTTCATTTCCTCATCCATTGCGCTAGTCCACTTAACCTTTTCAGGATCAAGCATGGCAGACTTATAATTAGCAGGTTTACCAAGATCCCTTACTTGACCATGTTCATCCTCAATGTTAAGACATAGGCGGTTGGGTGCACGTATAGTCCTTTCGTTTCAACGGATAGGAACTAATTCGGTGGAAATCCCAGACTTTCTGGTTCTACAGGAATTTCGCTAGTGTTTTCAAAAGGTAATGTACCTATATGGTCCTCTTCAAGATCGTAATTTATCCCACTGAATTCTTGAGATATGAGATCTCTTTCAAGAAAATCTCCATACCTTGCAAGAATAACCTTGTTTTCAGGTGGAAAATAAAAGTAGTAACCCATAGTTTCCTTAGGGTATCCTACAAAGATACATTTCACAGATCGTTGTTGGAGTTTATCAGTTGAGTCACGTTTCACATACGCCTCACAACCCCCGACCTTTAAATAAGACAAGTTAGGCGATTTTCCATGCCATATTTCATATGGTGTATTATTTACCTTCTTTGTGGAAACCATATTTAGAATACGAACAACTGATTCTAAGGCATAGTCCTAAAAGGATAATGGTAAAGTTGTAATATTAAACATAGATCGTACCATATATAATAATGTACGATTTATCCTTTCAGATACACCATTTTGTTGTGGAGTATAATGAGAAATAAGATTCTAAACAATTCCATTCTCACTTAGATACTCTTTAAACTCTTGGCTTAAGTACTCGCCACCTCTATCAGAACGAAGAGCTTTAATCTTCTTTCCTAGTTGCAGTTCTACTTCAGCTTTAAACACTTTAAATGTTTCAAATACCTCGTGTTTATGCTTAAGTAAATAAACATAATCATAACGGCTGAAACCATCCGTAAATGTTAAGAAGTAGCTAGCACCTTTCCTTGACACGTGTCTAAGTGGTCCACACACATTTGTAAAAAACCAAGTAGATCTGTAGCTCTTTCAATATTAATATTAAAAGGTTTCTTGGTCATCTTTCCAGAGATACAAGACTCACCTTTATCAAAGGATTCATCATTGATATCTTTCAAAAGATCTTCACGTTGAAGCTTTTGTATACATGTCTTCCCAATATGGGCAAGTCTATAATTCCAAAGATAAGAGGAGTTCGAGTCTAACTTTCTCTTCTTATTCATGCAAAAGATATTATTATTATACTTGGAAACATTTTCATGCATGTCAATTTCATACACACCATTCACAGCAATTGCATTAAAATAGAAAATACCATTTTTGAAAATAGAAATTCCATTACTATCAATATTGTGAACAAATCCAAGATCCAACAAACAAGAAAATGAAATGACACCTCTAACAATAGAAGGTGCATAATGACAATTGTTTAAGATCAGAACTAAACCCGAAGGTAAAACTAAATTAAACACTCTTATGGCTTCAACAACTGCTTGTGCTCCATTACCCACTTATAGTTATTTCTCTCCATAGGATAGTTTCCTTTCCATCCTAAATCCCTGAAGCGTATTACAAATGTTAATACCACATCCCGTATCATATACCCAGGAATTTAATTTGTATGTTAAATTAAATAGTTCAATCATAAATAAGTTTCTTGAAGCTGCAGCACTGTTCTCAGACTTCTTGTTCTTACATTCTCGTAACTCTTAGGGATATAAAGGGCAGTTCCTCTTCCAGTGACCATTGGCGTCTCAGTGGTGACAATTCTCTTCCTTTTAAGATTTATTCTTCTTAGAAAGATTTTGGCTTTTGATAAGTCACAACTTGCTTGCCTTTATCACCTTTGCCTTTGCCTCTCATCTTTTTATTCGATTGCGGTTTTGGCTTACTCACTCTACCCTTTTGTATGTTAAGTACTTGAGGAGTAGAGGTAGGTGCCTTGTCCTTTAAACCCTTCAAAGTCAATGAGCATTACGTGCAAATCACTCAATGTCTACCCTCGCGCAAAGCCCTTTTGAAGGGATCTGTTAATTAATTTAATCACCATATCATTGTCTTTGGATTTCCCAAGTGCATGTAGTTGGTCCATGAAACCTTTCATTTCCAAATAGTGAGCACTCACGGATTTTCTTAGGGCTTGTTTGCAGCTGTGCAAAGCATCCATTAAATCGTAGATCTCCATAGCTAGCGGCTTCTCAAACATTTTTCTGAGTTCTTAAAGCATAGTTGTGGAGGATGATGCTCAAACTACTTTTGAAGAGCAGGCGACATTTCCCTAGCATTAAACAAGCCACAACATTATGCTTCTTGTATTCAGCTTTATATGCTTGCTTATCAGCGTTGGAAGCCCCTTCAGCGGGTTCTAGAGGAACTGGCATGAACAAGTATTCACAAGTACCCGCTACTCTCAAGACAATTCTTAATGAGCGGTACCAATCGTTGAAGTTTTGACCAGTCAGTTCTTGACGTTCAAAGAAAGTTTTGATCACCGAACTTAAAATGTTGTTGTTTTCGGGTTGAGCCATTTATACACAAATAAGTTCAAGTATTAGTATTTTCGATACTACTTTAAAGAAAATAAAATTACCCCGGTAAATAAAATTAACCATAGTATTTTCTTGAAAACTAGAATCCATATTAACATAAATCCATTACATCAGTTGATCTGCTAGTAATGAATGTTTTTAACATGGTAACTTGTCGAACAATTAATTGACAAACAATTTTAATTTTTCTAGATTTAATTAGGGACTTACGTTGCCAAATCTTGTTGCATTGTAAACATGTTTCATCCCCTCTTAATGCCTTAAGTTTCTAGATATCACTAAGTAACTTAATTAAATCGTTTAATCTAAAGAACGTAAAACTATTCATGTGAAGTCTCATTCAATCATGAAAGTCTTCTTTCCATCACAATCTCGTCCATGGTCTCATATGACGACATTGTAACTTCAAGTGTTCGTCAATTAGATGGCATTTGACTTTAATTTTCGAGTATTAGGTTTTGATGTGAAAAATCAAAATCTATGTATGGAGAAGCATGCATACATCTCCATATCATAAGTTAAATAAAACATTTAGTAACTTTTTCGGCAAGATTAAATATACATAAATTATCGTTAAGTCATTGGTTAAACCAATTAAAAAGTTACCTGCAACAAAATTCACAACGTTCTTTTTCTAGAACTCGGCTAAAGCACATAGCACTAACCTTATTCATTGTGTTTTGGATGTAAATTTGCGGCAAATCAATCTTAAAGTAATTAGGAAAATAAATAATCGTAGGTAACTCCAATTTGACGCACAAGCGAGCCGAGAATTTGGTCAGCGACAAATGGTATAACCTCCTTCCTTAGTCGGGTGCTACCAAAGACGCGTTATACCCACCACACAGTTTGTCAAATTGGATGAGCCTTTCTAATTATTATTACAAAATTATCAAATCAACACAACTTAATGTAATTTAGATCTCAAAACAATTCTTAATTTTTATATAATTTAGTCAATATTATTTTTCTTAAAAAAATTTACCCTTGTTTACAACAATTCATGTAATTTAATTAAACAAATAGGCAAACAAAAAAACTAAATCATAAACACATAATAATAATTTATATGTGCAATAAATAAATCAAATAGCCACATGCATACGATTTTATTCAATAAATTTTCAAATCTAGGTTTTTATATACATACAAAAGCCTTCCCTAATTCTAAATTTATCGAATCAAATAAACAAGTAGCACATACGTAACAATTCCTACATATAAATCATATGATCCATGAAAAACATGCACGTTCGTCATGGATCCACCCAAATCACTTAACAATTTAATGAAATATCAACGGATCGTAACCAATATTGCCTAACATAACAATTATTCATGCAATTTATCAAAGATCAAAACATGTAATTTTAGTGTTTCAATTTTTTTATTAATAACTTGACCCAAAAACAGGCCAAAAAAACCCCTAAAAAACTATGAACCCAAAAAAACATGTAGTTTTAACTCAAAACAATTATAAGTTAAAGATCTTTAGATATCGATAATAATAACATATTTAAACGGCTCGTGATGCCACTGATGGTTTATGAAGTTCATAACAATTATAAAAACATAATTAAAGATCAAAGCATGTAATAGCGGAAGTGTTTTAAACAAGATCATATAATAACACATTCATAATTAATTGATTTAGGGTTACGTACCTTTTGCAATACAATTCCAACGAATAAGAACAAATCTCCAATTTAGGGTTTATGTGGATCAATGATTAACCCCTTACCGTTGTGTTAATCGATACAATATATAATCAATAGTGAGATTATATTACATTCTTGTACACACGTATAATAACGATTTAACCGTAATACTAGTACTCATAAAACGATTATAAACGCGAAGTGGAAAAAATCAAACCGAAAACCCTTTGGGGTAGTTCGGCCGATCGAGCAAGCAAGAAAGAGAAGAATGGGATGGAAAATTATGATAAATCCCATGGGTATTTATAGGGTACTAAACCTTGGAGCCCAAGTTTAATAATTGTAATACAATATGAATTAAGGAAAAAACTTTCCTTTTTCCTTCCCCATTTGTTTCCACCGATCGGATATCACCCTCCAAGGGGATTCTAGAAGCTTCTTTTCTCTTCTATTATTTATCCACATTAATCGTTAGTCCTTAACGTTTAAAACTTAACGATCGTTAAATGTTTAAAGCTCGTTTTAATTAATAAATATATAAAATATATTTATTAATAAATTAACTCTTTACGTATTATGTGCAATCATGTAATCTCGAGTTTGATCCTAACACACGACTATTAAAATTAAGTCCATAAACTTATAGTACACATTTATATAATCCCCTGTATCAACAAGCCATTCAGACTATAATGACCAATATGATGACATCCATCTGCTATGCATACGAGAGTTACTTCGTCATCATCATTTGAAGTCGTAGATACCATATGTTTTTCATCTTCATCTTTGTGGTGATTCTTCTTCTTATTTTTCTCTCTTTTCGGACAACATCGGAACTTTTTATGTGACTAGGGTTTTCAAAATAATGACGAGACCAGTGCCTCAACTTACCACGTCCTCTTGGACTCATGCTTCTACCTCTATTCTCAATAACAAGTGCATGTGAACTTTCAACGCCCATTTCCTTTCTTTGTGTTTCTTCGTTAAACATACTTTCTTTAATTACATCTAAAGAAACTTCTCCGTTGGGTGCTGAATTGTTGATCGAGCTAACCAAAATTTCCCAATTGTGACGTAAAGACCTCAATATAAACAAAGCTTGCAACTCAAGAACAATTTTCATGACATTTAACTTGTTGATGAAGTCTTGAAAATCAATAAGATGCTCAGACACTAGTTTTCCAGATTTCAGCTTAAGTTTTACTAGCTTCTTTATTAAAGAAGCTTTGTTGTGAGTCGTCTTCCTTTCATATAGACCTTCTAACTTCTTCCATGACTCGAACGAACCAGTATCTTGTGATACAAGGTTGAATATGTTGCGTCAACCCACTGCCTGATCGTTCCTAAGGTTTTTCATTTCATCTTTGCCCAATCTTGATCGGATACCTTTTCTAGTTTTATTGGAGTGCTAGAATTGTCACTTTTAGAAATAGGATCATATAAATCTTTGCAATACAAAAGATCCTCCACCACAGGTCTCCAAATAGAATAATTTGTAGATATGATCTTAACCATATAGTTGTTACCCGACTTCATATCACCACGGTTCTGATACCACTTTTGTGTTCTCAGAAATGATGGCTCACCAAAAGGGAGTAAGATCTTCTCAACCTAAAGTTCAAACAAAACAATATAAAGATAATGAACACCGAATTTACATGGAAACCCCTCCGGTGAAGACGGAAAAACCAAAGGCCAAACCGAAGAATAAATTCACTAAAAGAAAATAGCAAATTTACAAGAGTTCAAAGTCTCAAGCACATGACCATAGCTTGAAACACCATCATAATTTAATACATGTCCACAAACAAACTAATAGAGATACAAGTGTAAAGTGGCTCGATCACCAATATTACCTCAATAACTCCAGCAGTTAAGAAAGTACCTTCCAAACGAGAACCATACCACAAATGCACACGCACTTTTGGTAGCGAAAAAAGGCAATGAACACAAAAATCAAAACTGGAATATATGCAAAACTGTAATTGTGTACCCCATATAAAAAAGATTTAGAAGATACTTTGAATCTTCAACTTTTTAACGACTTCCATCAATTATAATAAAGTGTGTCTTTCAGAAGGATCATAATAACCATTTTTTTAGTATAATCGTTTTTCCTTGAATCGACTCTAATTAAAATCCAATTTTATCGTTAAGACTTTAGTTGTTTTTGGTTAATAATAGCTTGCTTGGTATCTACTGTCTAATTAAACTAAAATGGGGAAAATTATTTAGGCTAAGGAATAAGTAAAAATAAAAGCGCAATTAATTCAAATAAAATTAATCTAAAATGCAAAATAAAATTTAAACTTCAAGATGCAACAAAACTAAACTATAATTAAAAATATTAATAATTCTAAATGCAAAATTAATGTAAATGTAAGCACGTAATAACAAGTAAAAGTGACAAAAAAAATCACAAAGATAAACTTAAAAATAAAGCGTAAAGCTTTAACCTTTTTAGCTTATTAATCTCTTAGATGACAAAGCTTGAAGCTTTATATACTAATAAGCTTAATAATCACAAAAGGTGTAAACTTTATACTAATAATAAGCTTATCTAGATGAAAACTAATTTTTAAACCTTTAAATCTATTTTTAAAACAATAATAATATTTAAAACTAATTAAACCGATTTTAATAAAAGATATATTTTTTTGAAAAAAATTTAATCTATATTAATCTAATTAATTAAACTAAAACGATTAAGCTAGAAAAATAAAAAGGAGAGAACATTGGTACCCGTGGTCCGTAGAAAACGCTCTAAACAAAATCAATCATAAGCAACAACATATGACCCGTAAAGTACAAGGCCTCCCAAAAGAAACAAAATACGGCCCGTAAAGTACACGGCCAACCAAATCAAACTTAAGCTAAGCGTATCCTGGCCCGTAAAGTACACGGCCAACCAAATCAAACTCGAACCGAAATTATTAAACCATAAGCTCTTTACCAAACATGATGAATCGATTCGCCAAGATCACAATAACACAAGAGGTTAGAATAATAATTAACTATTAATATTTAATGAAAAGATTCAAACAAAACTAGTAGATCTAGAATATTTTTTAAGTTTTATAAAAATATATTAATTTTTAAACTAAAAATCAATAGATCTACACTATTTTATCAAATACCTAATAGATCTAAACTAATTTGTTTGGTTTTATAAAAATACTTTGATTTTTAAACTTAAAACTCATAGATCTAAACTAATTTGTATAAAAAAACTAATAGATCTAACTATTTTTTTGGTTTTATGAAAGTATTTTTAATTTTTAAAACTTAAAACTAATAGATCGAAAAAAACTAATAGATATAAACTAAAAGTAATTAATTAAAAAGCTAGCTTATAAATAAGTTGTAAGCCTAAGCTTAGAACTTATGAGATTAAAAAAGCTAAAATGCTAATTAAATAAATCCTCCAACAATAAGCTAGATCTAGGAAAATAAGCCCACAATAAGCTTGAAAGAAGATAACTTATTCCAAACTTATATATAAATCTTAACTTATTTGGAAAAAGTTATGAAAAACTAATCCCAAAATAATAAGCTAGATTATTAAGAAAAGATAAAGAAAGGTAGAATGAGAATAAGCTAAGAGAATAAGGTAAAACTTGAATTTTATTAATTATGAAAAAGCTTAATGAAAAGCTTGTACAAAACTTGAAAGGAGAATACAACTATGTGAAAGTTGACAGAAAATAAAACTATCTATGTGAAAAAAAACTAGACTATTACAAAGAATGGGAGAGTTTGTATAAGCTGCCACTAACAGGGGTAATATATTTGGTTCCTCCTTTTTTTTGCTTGGAAGTTACGCACTTATGAGGCCAGTTGTTGCCTCTTGGATCCAACGCCTCATAGTAAGCTCAACCTAGGACTGACACGCGCCTCTTTTTCTAGTTATCGTCGCCAACGCCACGTGTCATCTTTTCATTGGCGAGCCGCCCTGACGTGTCTGCAATAAATGCCACCTCGTACTCACGTGGGGCCGCCGCCGCCACGTGTCAACATCTGAATGGCCAGCCGCTACTGCTAGCTGACACCTCTGCAAACTCGGACTGACGTGGTGGCGCCGCCACCACGTGTACTTCCTGAATGGCCAGCCGCCTGCCAGCTCTGACCTCGTACCTGCCATGTCAGAATGTCGGCGCCGCCTTTGCTGAACCTCGTACCTGCATATAATAATGGCATTTCAGTGCCACGTGGCACGTTGGCTTTGGCCAGCCGTCGTCACGTGTAATGCTAACGTCATGATGACGTCAGTCGGTCAACGGGTTAGGTCTGGATCGGGTTGAGCCGGGTCGGGTCTGCCACATGGACCACTCAGAGAGTGACAGGTGGCATAGGCATAATATTCCCAGCCTCAAGCCAACCCCAAGATTCAAACTCGGGGTGTGAAGCTCAGAACTTAAGAATTGAAGGGTGACCAGCTGCGCTAGGCAGCCCTTCAATTTTAGTAGTGCAAAGTTAGTCATATAACCCCTCATTGCTTGGACCTGCAGATTTTTTTTATGAACCCCCCCCCCCCCCCCTTTATATTATGAACTAGTTATATAATAATAATAATAATAATAATAATAATAATAATAATAATAATAATAATAATAATATTTTGCTATGCGTATTTGTTCACCTTGTGCTTTCAAGTCTGCCAAAAGTTCTTTTGATTTGGCACTCCGTTCTTCTTTGGAGCGTATTGTTGTTGCTTCTGGACCAGGATTTGGTGATTGGCAGTGGAGACTTGCTACGTTGCCCTTTTCTTTTGGAGGGTTGGGTGTTTATTCTGCGGGTGACGTATTGCATTATGCTTTCCTTGCTTCTCGGTTACAGTCAGCTGATTTATAGTCTAAGTTACTTCAACACACTGATATTAGATCTTATGGACTCTAGTTTGATGATGCCTTACGTGTGTTTAACTCAGTTATGGAGATTTATTTTCTAAGTAATCTGAGTGAGGTCGCTGCCCCCAAACTCATGAAGAAAATGGCAGATATATATTTTACTCGGGTTATTAAGAATGCTGAATCCACTTTCGCTTTATCTGCTCGTCAGTTGGCTTTATGGGCATCTCAGAGGGAGGATAATACGTCTGACTGGCTTAGGACGGTTCCTATCCCCGGATTAGGTCAGACTATGAATGGGAGGTCTTATCGATGTGTTTTGTGCTATCGCTTAGGTATTCCCTTGTTCTCTGTTTTGAAGCCCTGTTAAGCTTGTTCTAGGGTTTTTGATGGGGATATATTTGGGGATCATGCCGTATCATGTGCTGGCATCGTTAGGATTAAGCATCGTCACAATTTGGTTCGTGATACTCTTGCTGACATATGTTACCATTCAGGGATATCTGTCGGAAATGAAGTTAATATTGGATTAGATGGTGGACCTGATAATGTCCTACGTCCGGCAGATATTTTGTTTTATTCCTGGGATGGAGGTAAAGATGTGTGTGTTGATCTGACTGGTTCTTCTCCTTTGACTCATACGGGGATGAATGACTTTGTACCTGGCCGAGCTGTGATTGATGCTGCACAACGTAAACGATGCAAGTATTTGGCTAAGTGTGCAGCTCTCGGATATGGGTTTCTTCCTTTCTCCTTTTATTCTTTAGGGGAGTTACAGGAAGATGCAGTTGCGTTGCTGAAGCGGATTCAGAGATTTTCAAAGGATCAAGACATTGGAGCGCGCGCTGCTGTACATATTTTTCATAGAATAGGTTTTACCATTGCTAAAGGGGTGGGAGCGCAGATAGTATCTCGACTCCCATCCAATTTGTTGTAAATCCCTTTTTATTTCTAATAAAAGTGATGGTTTATAATAATAATAATAATAATAATAATAATAATAATAATAATTATTATAATTCAAGTGAGATGATGCCTATTTTTGATGATGCAGCTTTCGGACCTATTTTTTATTATGCCTTGTCTGTATTTAATACATCTATGGAGACCGACCTTTTGAGTAATTCAAGTGAGATCGCTGCCCCCAAACTCATGAAGAAAATGGCAGATATATATTTCACACGGGTTACCAAAATTGTAGAATCCACATTTTCCTTATCCCCTAGACAGATTGCACTATGGAAATCTCAAAGGGAGGATCACACCTCTGACTGGCTAAGGACGGTTCCGATTTCTAGGTTAGGACAAACTATAAACGGTAAGACTTATCATTGTGTTTTGTGTTATCGGTTAGGTATCCCTTTATTCTCTATGTCGATGCCTTGTTCAGCTTGCTCAAGGGTTTTTGCTGGGGATATTTATGGAGACCATGCGGTATCATGTGCTGGTATTGTTGGTATTAAACATTGTCATAATGTTGTACGCGATACCCTTGTCGACATCTGCTATCGTTCAGGGATTTCAGCTGGTAAGGAAGTTGATATCGGGTTAGATGGGGGTGCGACAAATCTTTACGACCAGCAGATATATTACTTTACTCGTGGGATGGAGTGCTTGATGTATGTGTGGATCTGACCGGGTCTTCTCCTTTGACGCAAACGGGGATGGCTGATTTCGTGCCCGATCGTGTGGTGGTTGATGCTGCAAAACGTAAACGTGTTAAATATATGGGTAAGTGTGCAGCTATTGGTTATGGGTTTCTCCCATTTTCTTTCTCCTCCTTTGGGGAATTAGAAGAGGATGTGGTTGTCTTGTTGAAGCGGATCCGAAAGATCTCAATGGTTCAGGACATTGGGGCACGTGCTACTGCTCATATATTTAATAGGATCTGTTTTGTTATTGCTAAAGGAGTGGGAGCCCAGATAGTATCTCGGCTTCCCACTAACTCTTTGTAAATCCTATTATTCTAATGAAGTGATGTTATAAAAAAAATAAAAAAATAAAAAAAAACAATAATAATAATAATAATAATAATAATTATGAACTAGCTCTCGGATATGGGTTTCTTCCTTTCTCTTTTTCTTCTCTAGGCGAGCTACAGGAAGATGCAGTTGCGTTGCTGAAGCGGATCCAGAGATTTTCTAAGGCTCAAGACATTGGAGCGCGTGCTGCTGTACATATTTTTCATAGAATAGGTTTTGCTATTGCTAAAGGGGTGGGAGCGCAGATAGTATCTCGACTCCCATCCAATTTGTTGTAAATCTCTTTTTGTTTCTAATAAAGTGATGGTTTATAATAATAATAAAATAATAATAATAATAATAATAATAATAATAATAATAATGTCGGATTAGATGGAGGACTTGATAATGCCTTACGTCCGACATATATTTTGTTTTATTCTTGGGATGGAGGTAAAGATGTGTGTGTTGATCTGACTGGTTCTTCTCCTTTGACTCGAACGGGGATGAATGACTTTGTACCTGGCCGAGCTGTGATTGATGTTGCACAACATAAACGATGCAAGTATATGGCTAAGTATGCAGCTCTCGGATATGGGTTTCTTCCTTTCTCTTTTTCTTCTCTAGGTGAGTTACAGGAAGATGCAGTCGCGTTGCTGAAGCGGATCCAGAGATTTTCTAAGGCTCAAGACATTGGAGCGCGCGCTGCTGTACATATTTTCCATAGAATAGGCTTTGCTATTGCTAAACGGGTGGGAGCACAGATAGTATCTCGACTCTCATCCAATTTGTTGTAAATCCCTTTTTGTTTCTAATAAAGTGATGGTTAAATAAAAAAAAAATAATAATAATAATAATAATAATAATAATAATAATATGGGTTGGTGTGTCGGTTAGGAAAGAAGCTGATATGGGTTTTGTTTCTGACGGTGGGCGTGATCTTCGGCCAGCAGATTTATTGCTTCACAATTGGTCCCAGGGCAAAGATGCGTGTTTAGATGTTACAGGGGTTTCTCCGTTTGCAGGGACGGGGTTGGATTCGTGGGTTCCTAGGAGTGCTTTGCAGTCGGCTGTTCAGAAGAAGAAGAGGAAGTATTCTTCTATTTGTGCTAAGCATGGTTACTCGTTTATTCCATTCGCCTTCTCGACTTTTGGGGAGTTTGAGGAGGAGGCGATGGGTACTCTCTCGCGTCTTAAGCGGTTAGCTGGTTGTCATTCTAATGACGCGAGGAGTGGCGGTTTTTTGATGTCTAGACTTAGTTTTTGTATTCAAAAAGGGGTGGGAGCGCAGCTTTTTTCGCGACTCCCTTCCAATTTTGTGTGATTAATAAAATTGGAATTTAAAAAAAAAATAATAATAATAATAATAATAATAATAATAAGTTACAGGAAAAAAAAAATAATAATAGTGGGCGATTCACGCAACCCACCTTCCCTGTCCATCATCCATCCTCTCTGTCCTTTCAAAACTACCCTTCCCTGTCCGTCATCCATCATCCCTGCCCTATTTTGTGGGTTTCGTTTCCACTATGGGCTATTTCCCCCTTTTCACGCTCCACCTTGTACCCCACCGTATCCCATCCTCCTTATCTCCGTTTTCTTTTTCTTCTTTAAGTGTTTTCTTTATCTTTCACATTCCTTTCTCTTAATTCTATATCCATTATTTTCGTTTCATTTTACTTCGCTTTTCAAACATTTATTCATTTTTCGATTCATTAACTGCTTTCTCTTTATTCTATATCTTTTACGTTCCTCTCTTTTTTACATTGAAACGTTAGTTCGTTTTCCTGCCATAGTGGATACTGAATCTAAACTCTCCTTTATCCTTTAAACATTGGTATTTCGTATCCCTGCTTTTTCGGTACTGTTCATCGCATCTTGTTTGGGGTTTGTTACTGCTGCGGGTTTGGTTGTTTGGACTTGTTGTTTGGACTGGTGGTGTTCCTTCATTTGCAGTTCGTTTGGTTTGTTTGTTCTCGTTGGAGTTGGGGTGCGGGGTGCTGGGTTTTAGCTATTGGGGTTTTGTTGTCTTATGGGTTTTATATTCCTTTCCCTGGGTTCCATCTTCTTTTGTTACTCTACTATTTTGTTACTCTACTATTTTGGGTTTTGTCTACTGTTTTGGTGTTGAGGGTTCTTGGGATCGGTTGCTTTCTGGTCTCGGCATTTGGGTTATTGGTTGTTTCGGCGTTTGGATTATTGGTTCGGTTGCTAGATTTATGGTTTCGGTGTTTGGTTTATTCTACTGTTTGGTTTCGGCGTTTGGATTATTGGTTTCGGTGTTTGGATTATTGTTTGTGTTGGTAGGTTGTGGGGACGGATCTGTTTGAGGCGTTTGGTTTGGTTGTTTTGGATAGGCTTCTTGGGCGGTTGGTGGTAGTTTTGGGCAGGTTGTTTTGGACAGGTAGTTTGGACGAGTGGTGTTCGTTATAGATTAGGTTAGGGTGGTTGTTTTGTTCGTGGCTAGGGGTTGTTTGGTTGATTGGCAGTTGGCGTGTGGTTACTTGTTGTGTTCGTTTTAGATTAGGTTTGGTGGTGTCATGGCGGTTGTTCGGTTCCATTGCCCGTTTGTTGGTCTTAACGGTTGTTGAGATGGTAGTGGGAATGGGCTTACCAAGTCGTCTTTGATTATTCATCTTCGTGATAAACATTTTAGAGGCGATGCGCTAGCTTGTACCAAACATTCCATTCTATCCGATTTGGTTGTTTATGAGAGGGCCGAGTTAACTTTTCAGAGTATGGGGATTTGGTTATGTGGTGGTTGTTTCACTACGCACACGTTTCGGTCTAAGTGTCGGCATGGTAAGGGTTCAGATTTTGTACCACCTCCTGATTGTGGTGATGGTATTGTTCACTTTGTTCTTTATGACCTCCCTAAGCCTCCTGTTTGTACTTTACATCTTGTTAGTGGTGGTGATGAAGTTCGTGACTCGCATTGTGGTTTTGATTTGGGGACTCTTGATAGCTTATTTTCAAAAGGGTTGCGTACTGTTAAATCTATCCCTCCAAAGTGTCGTTTGGGTTTTTCTCGCGCTTTGAAAGGGGCCATTGACAGGGTGGTTAACAAGCCTGATGACATATCTTCTTGGGTTCGTTTGCTTGTTTTGCCTCTTTGTCTGCTTAAAACCTTTCGTCCGAGAAGTAATCTGGAGTGTAGATCCATTATCAAGAGACAAAAGCAAGAGGAGTATATTATTAATGCTATTCGTTCTTGGGAGACCTATGATGGTAGTTTATAGCTTCTTAAAGAGTGTTTGGCTGAACCTTCCCCCGCTTTGTCTGATGTTCTTAGTGAGGATAGTGGGTTGGTTGAGCAGAATATTAAGCAGTGCAGACGGAAGATTTCTGATGGGCATTATTCTGCTGCTGTTAGAGTTCTTTCCTCATCTGGTGTAGCTCCTTATAATGATACTACTCTTGAAGACCTAAAAAAATAAACATCCTTTTGTTCATGCTCCTTCTTTGCCAGATATTTCTCTTAACCATCATCTCCTGGTTGCTTCTCGATCTAGGGTTCTTGACATGATCAAGAGTTTTCCCTGAGGTACGTCTTGTGGGCGGGATGGGTTGCGGGCCCAACACCTTTTAGATTGTTTGAGTGGTTCCGCGGTTGCTATTTCTGATGAGTTAGTTTCTTCTATCACCCAAGTCGTGAACCTTTTTCTTGATGGGCGGTGTCCCAAGGTGTTGGGTGAGTTTATCGCCAGTGCTCCCCTCACTCTGTTGGTTAAGCCAGGTGGTGGGATTCGTCCCATTGGTGTTGGTACCATTTGGAGGCGGCTTGTCTCCAAGGTATGTGCGTATGAGGTTGGTCCTTCTTTGGATGGGTATTTTGGTGATTTGCAGTTTGGGGTGGGAGTGTCGGGAGGGAGTGAGGCTATTCTTCATGCTGTGAATCATTTTCTTGAGAGATATGGTGATGATGTCGGTTTGTCGATGTTACTTGTGGACTTTAAAAATGCTTTCAATTTGGTTGATCGAGAGGTTATGTTGCGAGAGGTTCGTCTTCGTTGTCCCTCTATCTCGTCTTGGGTGGAGTTTTGTTATTCTAGTCCGGCAAGGTTGTATTACGGGGAACATGTATTAAGGTCATGTCAGGGGGTACAGCAGGGTGACCCTCTTGGTCCGTTACTCTTTGCTCTTGTACTTCAACCATTGATATGTAAGATTCGGGACTCCTTCTCTCTTTCTCTACAGGCCTGGTATTTGGATGATGGCACTATTATTAGGGATACTTTGGTTGTGGGGAAAGTTTTGGAGTGCATCATGGAGGAGGGTCCAGTGTATGGACTGCATCTGAATATTGATAAGACAAAACTTTTTTGGCCGACCGAGGATCCTCGCAGCAAGTTTATTGGTGTGTTCCCAGATAATATTGCTCGACCTACGAGTGGTGTTAAGTTACTTGGGGGGCCTGCGAGTGTAGATCTTGATTTTTGTAATAAGCTTGTGTTGAAGCGTGCGGTTAAGACTATTGAGCTTATGGATGCTGTGGCCAAAATTAATGACCCCCAATGTGAGTTGCTGCTTCTTCGTTCATGTGCCGGTATTTCCAAGTTATATTTTGCTATGCGTACTTGTTTACCTTGTGCTTTCAAGTCTGCCCAAAGTTCTTTTGATTTGGCACTCCGTTCTTCTTTGGAGCGTATCGTTGTTGCTTCTGGACCGGGATTTGGTGATTGGCAGTGGAGAGTTGCTACGTTGCCCTTTTCCTTTGGAGGGTTGGGTGTTTATTCTGCGCGTGACGTATTGCATTATGCTTTTCTTGCTTCTCGGTTACAGTCAGCTGATTTACAGTCTAAGTTACTTCAACACTCTGATATTAGATCTTATGGACTCCAGTTTGATGATGCCTTACGTGTGTTTAACTCGGTTATGGAGATTGATTTTCTAAGTAATCCGAGTGAGGTCGCTGCCCCCAAACTCATGAAAAAATGGCAGATATATATTTTGCCCGGGTTATTAAGAATGCTGAATCCACTTTCGCTTTATCTGCTCGTCAGTTGGCTTTATGGGCATCTCAGAGGGAGGATCATACGTCTGACTGGCTTAGGGCGGTTCCTATCCCCGGATTAGGTCAGACAATGAATGGGAGGTCTTATCGATGTGTTTTGTGCTATCGCTTAGGTATTCCCTTGTTGTTTTGAAGCCCTGTTCAGCTTGTTCTAGGGTTTTTGATGGGGATATATTTGGGGATCATGCCGTATCGTGTGCTGGCATCGTTGGGATTAAGCATCGTCACAATTTGGTTCGTGATACTCTTGCTGACATATGTTACCGTTCAGGGATATCTGTCGGAAATGAAGTTAATATTGGATTAGATGGTGGACCTGATAATGTCCTACGTCCGGCAGATATTTTGTTTTATTCCTGGGATGGAGGTAAAGATGTGTGTGTTGATCTGACTGGTTCTTCTCCCTTGACTCGTACGGGGATGAATGACTTTGTACCTGGCCGAGCTGTAATTGATGCTGCACAACGTAAACGATGCAAGTATTTGGCTAAGTGTGCAGCTCTCGGATATGGGTTTCTTCCTTTCTCCTTTTCTTCTTTAGGGGAGTTACAGGAAGATGCAGTTGCGTTGCTGAAGCGGATTCAGAGATTTTCAAAGGCTCAATACATTGGAGCGCGCGCTGCTGTACATATTTTTCATAGAATAGGGTTTACCATTGCTAAAGGGGTGGGAGCGCAGATAGTATCTCGACTCCCATCCAATTTGTTGTAAATCCCTTTTTGTTTCTAATAAAAGTGATGGTTTATAATATATATATATATATATATATATATATATATATATATATATATATATATATATATAGTTGCAAAACCCGTCCGATGGACGGGTATGACTCTGATTATCATTTTACTTTTTTTATTTGTTAAATATTTGTCTTTTAGTTTAGTTGTCTTTTAATGCATTATTAGTCGTGATGACTTGTGTTTGTTGTCTAGTTTTTTTATAGAATTATGTGACTATTTTTTTTATATATGTTTGTTTTTATTTTCGAAGTATAACGTATGTTATTTTATAGTTTTTTATAGAATAATTGTTTTTAATGCAAAGAGTGCCCGATAGGCGAGCATGCTTAGTGAATATCAAAAGAATAAATTATGTAACAGTTAATGAATTACAAACATCTTAAACATTTATACATTGAATGGAGAACAAAAATAAATTATTTTTAATCGATAAGAAAAATTAAAATTTACTAAATTATCCGTAATTACAAAGTATTGCTTTTAGTTCGAATCTTTTCGGTAGTTAATATCCATATGAATGTGTAGACTTTATATACATAACATATCGTAAACAATAATACGACGATAGTATGATAGATGTTGCTATATATATACATAAAAAACATTAATTACCAACCAAAGAGTGCTATGGAGATAATATAATAAAATACAAATAGAATTTTTACCATTTTGAGTTGAAGTGGAATAACATAAGCACAATAAAATATCTATAAGTAACTTGAATCGTGAGTGTGACCGGTTGAGTTAAGGTATTGTTTCGTATGCAATTATACTATTTGCAATAAGTCTTATTTCGCCATCATATTAATTCTATGTAGTATCACTACAAAAATTTAAAACATGTTCCTACTAAAAAAAATTTACTATTAAAAACCTCATTTCATTATAAAACTTTTACTTATTAAAAAAAGAATTTGATTAAGTAATTGAGACATATGTCTACTAAAAAAGAGTACGCAAAAGTTTTGACCCTTTTTGTGACTAATAATTAGGTAATAATAGATTTTTAGTGTTTCTCTTTGTTATTTTTTTTACTCTTACTAAAAAAGAGTAAGTAATAAAGGGGAGTACTAAAAGTTTATTCTTACTCAATTTTTAGTCACCAAAAAATAAAAACTTATGCTTATTTTTTTAAAGACATATGTGTCAATTTCTTTTATAACTAAATATTTTAATAGGTAATAGTTTTGTGATGAAATAATGTAAAAAATTTAGTAAAAAATGTTTAAATTTTGTAGTGTATGATATTGAAATTCAAAGCTTAAATTGCTTTTTTACATTAATAATTTATGATAAGAGATAGACTTATCAAATATGGTCATATATATATATTACCATAGATGATTATAAAAACAAAATTTCAAATGTCCTCATATAAGAATATGTGACATAATTACGGAAAGTACAAAGCTTTAAATTGTTTCATATTTGTGATTAACCAATAATTAGATTGTATTTGACATTGATATATACAATGGATTAAAAACTCACATTGTGTTAAATTTTCCTCTTAGACTTCAAAATTACAAAATCAAACTCAAGACTATTTATACATTTTCATAATCGTATTTTGATAACTACATTTTAAGAGAAAACTACATTCTGACCCGTAAGATAAATGTTAGTGGCTAAGCATGCCCGATGAGCGGGAATGAGTCGTAATTATCGTTAGCAATTTTTTGTTTAGCTAAACATTAATGTTAAGAAATTGTATTGATGAAAGCATGGAATTGAAAAACCCGTCTGATGGACAGGTATAACTTCTACTTGTCGTTTATCTTGTTTTTATTTGGTAAAACTAATGCTATCAAATGGAACTAATTTTTTTTTAAGATTTATTCAGCTTATCAACAATGAAATGGACCGATTAACCATCCATATTTATGTTTTTCTAAATTTTTAGTATATGTTCCCTCTTTTATAACTACACAAGTTCCTTAACTGATTCATTTAACGAAAATAAAAGATATATTTTTCAAGAACATCAAATTTTTTTCCTGGAATTTCTTTTAGACATGAGGTAATTGATATTGTCGTTGTGTGTGTTTTTATTCAATATATGTCTTTTTTTTAATAAGAAAACCAATCATAACCGTCCATCAGATTTTTTTTAATATGGATTTCATAATTTTATAGTTTAAATATTTTATAGTTATTTACACGTCAAACAAAAGGTTAAACCAGATCAAACTTATAACACTCTTGACCACCGCTAATATAATATATTGGGATGTCAAGGGGATAAATAAGACACAATGTACATGATGTCAAGTAATAACGAATGCATGCAATTAGCTATTAAAGAGGTTTGATAAAGCCGTAGAGATAGCAAAATGAAGTGGCATAATCTCACAGACATAAAAGTACAGTCGAAACTATAGCGATATGTAATTTATATGTTGAAAATTAGCGAGTATGACTTCTAATTTTGTTAGCAAAACGAAGTGGTGTAATCTCAGAGACATAAAAGTATAGTCGAAACTTTAGCCGTATGTAATTTATATGATGAAAATTGGCGAGTATGACTTGTAATTGTCGTTTATATTTTTTTGTTTAGCGAAATATTCGTATTTAAAAATTGTATACTATACGAAGATTTTTTAAGCATATTAGCAATATTTGTCAAATCGTCTGTATTTATTATATTAATAAGTATATTTTATGATTTTTGAAGTAGCTACAAAAAAATCGTATTAATTTTATTGAAAATTATACACGATAAAACATAAAAAGTAAGTAGTAAAAACCAAAAACTTATAATACAAAGATCATATATACATACCCACAGAAGTTATAGTAATATGACATTCTCGAAATATGTTTCGGAAGCATGACAAGAAATTATAACTTTCCACGATAACTAAACTTATTACAAATAAATAAACTTGAAATAAAATAAAATAAATGAACTTATTGCATTTGGTCTAAAAAACGTTGCCAGATCTCCATGTGAATCCCATTCCAACCTCTTTAAGAAATTATATCCATCTTTATACCATTATGTTTTCATTTTTGACTTTGTGATCTTGAGAATATAATCCACTTTTTAAAATGTAAGATGCCTACAAAAAGTGCAATAGAAGATATGTTGCTTGTTATCTTTCAATTATCAAGAATAAATATATTATGTTTTGAATAAGTCTAATAAGGACTTATGTCCATAGGTGTGCAGATGTGTCAACATAAGAAGGGGTATTCGAAGTTTCAAGCAAAGGTGTGGTAACACCAACATGAGTAATACATACATTATCCATGAATAGCTCATTCATACAACGATCTGGTAGTCTGTCAATAAAATTTGGGTTACCTGGACTCGCTAGAACAAAAGATATAGTAGTAAGAATCGCAACTAAAAAAGAGACATAAAATACAAAAGTAGCAAAGAAAATGTTTATTCACATGTAGATTGACAAGAGAGAACAACCTCATTGGCAGGTAAATCATACCATGCACCAGGCTGTGTCAAGGACTCTAAAACTACACTTGAACGTAATAGACACCCACAGCTGACCTCGTTCCACCACCAGCAATGACCACCATTCGACCACTTTTCTAACATTCGGTGAAGGACTCAAGCTGCTGTTAACTATCAAATTCTTTAGCATATTAGTTTGCTTCTTGGAATCCTTCCTGATGAGTATTCAGTCAATTAGGTACTTCAGCCACGGCAGAGTGCTGATTAACGTTCCTTAGAGAAATATAATCAATTTCACGAGTCATCAACTTATAGCAGAGAACATGGGATCTACTGTCAACTTGGGCAACTACTTTTGGTCATTCGGACTTTCGTGCTTTCTATTTCTCGCTCCAACTGGTCTTGTGACTGTTTGGCACTATATTTGCTTGGTTTTCTTGATGTTTATGTTGTACTTTATTTTAGGATATTGCCTTTGATCTCAGATCGGTAGCTGATGCACCTATCACAGATGAAAAATCTTCTTAAAGTAACAGCAATGTCTTGGGATTTAATCTTATGTTGAATCTCACATTTGTTGTAGCCTATGTTATTTGAGTGACCAGATCAGAAATTCTACTTGAACATCAGAATAAGCGTCACTCAGAGAATTGTCACTCAGGTTTATGAGCATTTTATTTTCCATAATTTTGTTCAAATACTCACGGATATAATGCATAATAACAAATTTAGATCTTAAACATGTATCGTCGTGCTGTTTAATCATTCAGGTTGACTATTTTGTTGACTGTCACTACTCGGCTGCCCATGATCATTTATATGTTATAGGTGCCATAAATGACGTCGGCAGTTTGGCTACTTCCCTCTAGCTTATAAAGGAGGAATGAAATCAATATTATCTCCAGAAGCAGTTCTTCATGGTGGTCATACGGGTGTCGTGAGGAGTGTGTTACTTTCGGCCACCATAAAATATGTGATTAACCAAACCCAATATTTGACTATAAAAAAGAGAACTAAAAGTGAAGAGATAACCTTATATTCATTGAAGACATCATCTACATTATCAAGGCTCACATCCTCGTCCTGCTCAAAATGTGTTGTTTATACCCTTTCATGGACCAATTATCTTCTAATATTTCAGGAATAGTTATTCTTTTAATTAACCAAGGAGGTGACCGTTATATACCTATTCACAAGAATAATATTTCATTATATTTAAAAAAACACATATATGAACTCACAATGAGGGGGTTCAGATCAAGAATTCTTGTTAACAGTTCTTTGCACCAGGTGAAAACCATGGTGGGCATCTATAGTCAGATTTTTGATCTGAACAACAGTTTTTCCCAAGTTACATGTACATTATGCATCAAGGGACGGAACAATTATGCAGATTTGCAAATTAGTATTGAAATTACTCTCTTATACGAACTCATGAGGTTTGCTTCATCAAACGGTAAGCAAGCTGCCATAAGTACGAATAGGTTAACCCTACATGACCATATGTGAGACGCTGCACCATTATAACCCTTTACTGTGAGTACCTGATACAAACATTTCATTAATATGGTTATGTAAATCTTCACGATGAAATATGTGAACACTAAAAGTATAGCATTATTACCTCATTAGCGACATAGTTTGGAGTCCCACAGGATTTAGGTAACATCCCATTTTCCTGAATTGAAGTATAAAAATTTTTAGTAAGAAAAATAAAACTGTACAATATATAAATATTGTCAGTAACATACCACTTCCTTAGTTGTTCAGCTAGTTCTGTATCGATTCTAGGACTGTTCTGGTTGTCGACATCGACCTTACTCATAATCAGTGTATTATGATGTCCATAATCAAGGGTGCACAACTGATTTAGGCGAAAATAAAAAGGAGATGGCAATAGGTAGAACCGATTTTTGTTTTATAAAGTTAACTGTCCATTTAGGGTATTGCAGATGCATCTATCAACTGTGTGTATATGTTTAAAGCGGCTTTCAGTTTTGCATCAACTCCAATGTTTGGCCAATCAACATTTGCATTTGGCAGTAGCCAATTGAGGCTTCTCCGTTTGGATCTGCAATTACATAACTGACAAAATGTCAATAGTATTGACTGAATCACATAAACCCACAACTGGATCTCAAGATATGTACTCAAAGATAATACCATAACTCAAAACAGAAAGTTAGTAATATTTGTATAGGTTATTAAGAATAATCTTTAGAAGCTGAGATAAGTTTATCAAACAATAGAAGAAACTAAGAGGTGCATAGCGATTCTATTCATCTAATTGCTGAGATGTAGCTTCAGCGATAATAAGTTATCCTAAATTTATAGCCAACCTCCAACTTAGATTTAAATAATGGTCTATTGCAGGTCTTCAATTTCCCCTATGTTGAGTTCAGAATCTTGTAAATTTGACTCGCCAATTTTGTGCAAACAGAAGCGTATCCTTGGTTCTAGATCCTCAGCGTGCCCAAGAGGTGAGGCCAGGGCCTTGAACACGAATCGTCTTTTAGTACTCTAGAAACATGTCACCTCTCCCTAGCCAAGTTCAAGTAAGCTAATACGGCAATATTTATGGTTGTTTCTTACTGTAAATATGTAAAAATAGTTGTGTGTTAATATTCATGGTTGTTACTTTAAATATGTGTGCATTTACACTGTCAGGTTCAAATTACAAATAAAAGACAAAAGGAACATATCAGGTTTAATCAGCTAATCGTTCCGTACATACTCACTTGTAGTTGTGCAGGAAATGAGGAAAAGTTCAAAAAAATCTCGATTAGAATTTTGGCCAATGAAAAAAAACATGCTTACCTGAAAGAAGCTTTCTTAACGAATTTTCTTTGCCAAATCTTGTATCCTAAATTCCTAATAACGCTGTTGGAGATACAAATCCGATCTTAAGCAAAATAACAATAATATTCTCAGGCCTGACGCAAACAGTTACATGAATTGAGTTTGGTTAGATAATGAATTCACCTTAAAGATACAGATTACAAACAAAAGTTGACATAGATAAGAGATTTGCAGTGCTTTTAGGTTGTTCAAATAAAACTGACTTGGGCCCCAAACTACTTTAGAATATCTGCAACTTCCTTATAGAAACTTTCGTGAATAACAACCGCAGAGATGAGTAATATATGGAGGGTCTGCTTGATATTAATTGATAGAGGGGTTAGTTGGATTAGTTGGTTATCTGGAGGATCTTGGCGATAAGTGATAGTCATTTCAAATAAAGAAAAGTCCATCATGACGAGCCCTCTCGTTTACTATTCACCCTAAATATACCCTTTAATGTCAAAAACAGAGAAACTATATGAAAACATTGTTAACTTACTTTTGGTGTAAACTCAAACCTTTAGAGAACGATAAACTCGATACTCAATGATTTATAATTGAAAAAATTCAAAAAAATTAAAGCGAGAAAGTTAAAAAAAATAGCATGGGTGATGTATGAAGTGGTGATCTTTAGTTTGATAGCCTGCACTTGATCAACTTAGTTGGGGTGACCAAGATGTAGAGTGGGACTCTAGCAATGACATGTTAGTTCACAATGAGGGGCGCACCAGGTTCAGACCTAAAAAGTGCTTCCATTTATCCTCTTAACTATAAACAGTACATCATTTAAGACTGTCCTCTAAAACCCGTGTCCAAACAACCCAAAATCTGTTATTCAAACAAAATATTAAATCTGTAAAAATAACATACAAACGTCTAAAACCTTGTGTCCAAACAATGCAAGTTCTGCACAAACTGTTTCCTTTGGATTTCTTTGTTTTAGGGTGTGATGATCAGGTGCATTGAGTCCCATCACCATCAAAGCATACCTATATATCTCGTAGCTGCACAAGACCTTCATGAATTTAGCCACAAACGGATCCAGCTTGTATGAGTTTCAACTTAAAAATAGTGGTGTCTAAAAATTCTATTTTTTCCTTAATTTTTTAAATTACAATAGAATGTTTATCAAATTGTTTGCATTTATTATATTACAAATCATATTTATAATTTTTGAAGTAATCATATATATTTTGTATTAACTTTCTGAAAATTAAGTTATGTGACAAATAGTTCTGCTAATTGCGTAATCTGTTCGGCTTAAGTTATGTGGAAATAATTTTTGCTATTTGCTTAGTTTGTTCGGCTAGCTTTGTGAGTTTTAAAGAATTGAATTTAGCGTAAAGGTTATAGAATGAGAACGAACTTTATGAAATTTATTATGATGAAACATTAACCTTTTATTATTGATACCACTGACGTACTTTCATTTTTTTTAAATATGAATCAGACGTCTATATCGTTAGTTATAATGTGGCAACGCTAATCCATTTAGCAACCATCGATTGCAATGTTAGTCTTTTTATTAACGATTATTTTTAATTAATTAAAAACAATTAATCTTCATACTTTTAGTTTAATTTCTAATTTTGTCATATTTAAAAAAAATCATACTTTTTAAATTCTAAAATAATATTAATTTTTCATCAAAATGGAAAAGTAACTTCTTCCGGAAATTCTTTGATTAAGTTTTCTTGCGGTATTCTTTTTCTTTTTCAAACTTAGAAAAAAATAAAACATTTTTACATATTTAATGGAATAAAGTTCAATTTATTTAAAAAATAATATTTTAAAAAGTACAAAATAAAATTCAAGAATTTTTTTTAACTTTTTCATATTTAATTTTTTTTACCTTAACTTTTTCAATATCGTTTACAAAATTTTAACTTTTTATATTTATTTTACCTTTTTAAATCTTATTTTTTTAAATAAATTTCAATATACTCTTATAGAAAAATAAAGAAATTTTTTTTAACTATGAAAAAAAATGGTCAGAATTTTTTTACAGTTTTTTAAAACTAAATTAAAAAAATGTACAAAAAATCTTAAATCTCTTTAAAAGAATCAAGTTCTTAAAAAGTACAAAATAAATTTAAATCTAAATTAAAGTAAAAGAAATTTGTTAATTAAAAACCATCTGTTAATATAAAGGACTGACATTGCACACGATTGTTGGCCAAATGGACTAACGTGCCATATTATAACTAATATCTAGATGTTTGGTTCAAGTTGAAAAGGACTTTGAAAGTACGTTACTGGTATCGATAATAAAAAAATAAGTGTTTTATTGTGGTAAATTTTAGAATATCTGTGACACTTTATAGCTTTGAATTTATGTATAAGTTAACGTAGTAGTAATAGTTGGACATGAGACAGTTAACGTGTTTGATACCTTGTAGGAGACGCGACTTAAAGAATGTTTGAAATTGCTTATTGAAAAAAGATTATGTGTTTAGAAAATAAATAATCAGATAATCAATCTTTTTAAAACGTAGTTTTGAGATGTAGTGTTTGAATTTAATTATGTTGTTTAATATAAATAATTTTATAAATCATTTCTATGAAATGACCAAAGGAGACATATCTATACTTTATCAATCAATTTACAAAAGTGTAATACGTATGCAAGTTTATTTCTTTTCAATACGACACAGTTACAAAAATAACACAATATAAAAACAAACTTTACACTCTTTTTTTTACCACGTTTCACTCTTTATCCACCTCACATAGTTATCTTCTTCAACTTTATCATTTCTTTTTAAATCCAACAATGAACGACGAATTTTGGCCTTCAATAAAGAGTTTAAATTTTCTTCAATCGAATCCGTCATCAGATAACTTGTTATAATTGAATGTTATCAATCCATTTACGTTTTTTTTCTTTTCTTTTCTGCTCTGTTTTTTTTGTTCCTATTAATCTTTAATTTTTGGTGGAAGAGAATGATGTGTTGTGATGGTATTCTGGTAAGTTTCCAACTGGGAGTTAGGAGCGTTTTCCAAAATTATACCTTATAGATAGTCGTCATAGGCCAACAGGTGAACCATGAAACAATGAGCCACATCCAGTTTCACACTGGTCATACTTATTAAAGTTTTACTCTTGTCAAATTTTCAGTTTAAGAATATAAAGCATATTGCACAACTCTTTTTGTTAAACATACTTCTAACACGTAAATAGTTAACCGACTTCACCCAAGTGTATGTCATATTTATGTGTAGTCATATCCATTTCAAACATATATCTACATCCAAATAAAATAAGCACATTTTTATCTGATCTTCATCTCGAATGTGTAAAGAGTGCTTAAAATAATGATATACAACAAAAAGATACGCTATTTCACACGACAGGCAGTCATCATACATAAAATATTCATATTGTGTGGTTCCAACAAACAATGAATATCAAAATATTAGGGTCTAACACTAATGCAAAAGGAGCTATACCTCAGACATTGACTAATCATTCACAGATTTCATCGAAGTACCTTCATCCGTAGACGTAGTAGCCTTTATTCGCAAAACATTTCTTGTACGTGGTCCTTACCCCTCATCTTGAGTTGGCTTCATGACAGCCTTTCCCTTCCCCTTTGAAGAGCTTGCTGATTCCTCTTGTAATATGCCATTTTCATTTGAGTTCCATATGTTTACCCCTGACCTGGATCTTGTAGACTGAATATGTGTAGCTTTAGCAGTAGGGGAAGATTATGAGTTCCCAACAGACGTGGAAGACTTATGGCTCGACTCGCTACGTTGAACGCGAGGCCAGAGGAAATCTTCAACAGCTGACCAACTGGCTAATGGATCGATTAGAAGTATATCACAGAGACTTTTCACCATGTGCTATGTAAAGACGCAGTTTAAATGGACGTGAAGATACATCAAGGCCAGAAGAGAGGCGTGAACCTCCAAAAGAAGATCTAGAGTTGTGGCTAAAACTACTGAAAACGCTCTAATGAGGCAAGGCATTTTGAAGCTTCTGAACCAAAAACACTCATTAGTGCCTTATTTGATTCACCCGGTCCATAAGGAAGGGCGACTGCTATGAAAAAGCTGTACCTTTTTAGGGCTTGTTGACGAAGCTTAGCCAAATTCTATTCTAACACTCTTTTCTTAGAAAAGCATCCACATGATAAGTAATTCAACAAAACATCAGCAACGTCGCTTCCAATAAACTTAAACGTGGAGACACGGTCCCCTCTGCTTACCTCCGTCAGCAACCTAGTCAAACATACGTTCAACCAGCAGGAGCATATCAAAGTACAGGTGCCTGTAGAAAATTCCGCACTAAAAAAATAGTTGATAAACATGTTCATCTTATGAGTCGCAATATATTCCCCCAACATTACAAAATAATAGTTTGTAAAAAAAACATTTTATTAACTTGTATATTTGACTAACATGTTTTGACCCAGATGGATAGTCATTTGAACAAAGGACCAAAACCACATCATCATGCTTGTCATATTTTCTCTATGATTTGTGAGATATTGAAAGACACACGAGAAGGTTTAAGATCCTTAGTATATTGACTTGAAACAACTTGAATGATGTCTGACCTAGTGTATGCAAGCTCTTTGCTGCTCATTTATCTCTTATGCTATCACCAAAAGAGTGATAATTAAACTCAATAGGAAAATATTTACTCAATCTAATGACATGGTGTATTCAGAGATAAAGCAAAATTGTATTTTAAAACCATGATCTAAGTTTCCAATGTGATTTCAAAATGTCACAGATAGAGCGGCTTATTCTAAGGCGGTTGCCCATTCTCGATCATCTCTAAGCAAACCTAGTGCTTCAAATATTTATAAGTGTGAAGCGGTTAACAAACTGATTGTATTAAACGATCTTAATATATCAGAACATCAACATCAGTGATCAAACTACATGCTAACCTCTAAACATAAGAACATAATCTCATTAAAAAATAAGGTGGAGTTGATTAATAAACATGACTCGTTTAGAGCATCAAAACTCAGACACTTTTAATTGGGCAGTCAAATGTATCACATAACTCCTTAGAATATACCACACAAAGACCATTAACACAGTTAGTAACACATCAAGTAATACCGGAAACGGGTGGAATATATATATATATATATATATATATATATATATATATATATATATAATAATAATAATAATAATAATAATAATAATAATAATAAAACGGAAATAATAGTAATTCTTATATAAACTTTATTTTATTTTTATTTTTTTATTTATTTCTGAAAATAAATTTTTATTTATATTATTTATATTATTTATATTATTTAATTATTAAAAACTATTTATTTAATTTAAAAACTTAATAAACTTTAAAAAATCATAAAAAGCAAACCGTGAGGATTTACGATGCGAGGTCGGGACCATTGGCTTTGTAATTTTCTGCTCTTCCGTGTGGTTTATTATTGGATGACTTTAGAGAATGGGAAAAATGGTCCTCGTTGTTTGAACTTCATTAAATCTTCATCCTTAGCCCTACAAACTTCATTCTTTTGGCACTTTTGGTCCTTTAACTTTATCTTTGACTTTTTCTTTAATAATTGACCATGAAATCCAGTGTTTTATTTCCTTTTCATCTTTTGTACCTATTTCACAACAAAAACACAAACCACGCATAATTCCGACATTTACGATATTAATTACACGTTTTGGTCTTGTTTTTTATTATTTTAAGTGGTAAAATAATAAGTGTTTAGACACTTATTAAATCCCCTACACTAGACCATTGCACCCCATGCAATGCATAATGTTAAAGCGCAAATTTACATTTTTCATCATAACTAACCCATCTCGGCCTTTATTACAATATACTACTACTACTACTACTACAATAAAAAGAAACTAAAGAACGATAAAAAGATAAAAAAAAAATTATAAAGGATAAAACTTTCCACTTATTCATTTATTTTTCAAATTGTTTGATGGAAATAACTTGAAAAGATATCTAAGACTTAAATCAGGACTTTTGGTGTCATGAATATTTATCACCCTCAAGTTTCACGTTCCCCATACCAAGCGTAAAAACGACATCATTGTTATTATAAGTTAGTAAAGCTAACACTTACTTATGCGGTTTAATTATTCACTTAGACCCCCTTATTCCTACGGTGTATCTCTTGTATTTTATTTTTGTCTCGAATGATCACGAGGATACATTTTGACTTATTTCGATAATTTATTAAGGCCGAAAATAAAGTAGGAAGATTTAATCAATAGTTAACTAAAGGAAAAAATCTTTTAAAACGGCTTATCGAAATCTCCTAAAGTTCATATCTTGGCATAACTCGTTTCACGATTTGAGACCTTTCTCGGACCGATATTTGGCATTAACTTCAAATTTCAAATCTTGAGAGACGATGTTGAAATTATGGTCTTCTCTTCATATATTGTATACATCTTCATTAGGAGTGAGAGATGCTTCAAACGTTGACCACAACTTCTTCATTTATCCTCTTTTTTATTTAGAATTTTGATATACAATGATCCGCCTCCTTTTCGGACTTGGATCTATTTATCCTTATACCTTGTTAGGGTCTTTTTGGATAGACTTCTCCATGATCTTTATGGGAGTAATTGCTTATCGTCGTGTGTCTTAATCCTTCATATTGATTTGGATTAATGATCTTCACATCATCTTAGGATCTTTAGCAAAAAAGAGAATCCTCGTGCCTTCCGAGGGCCTTTTTGGACTCGGGTATCCCCATGCCTTGTTAGGGCCTTTTTGGATACGCCAATCTTCGCGTCCCGCTTCAATAAGTTATGCCTTGGCTATGAACTCTAATTAATCACGAGCAACTTTTAAACGATCTTGGGCTAGAAGCTAAGTAACTTTTCAAATCGTACGACCTTATTTATTGCATTTATTTATTGACAAGTGTTGGGAGAAAAAACTTATAATTAACTCACATAAGTTCATGAAAGAATATGTAACTTATAATTGACTCTATCATTTCTTGTTCTCCGCAATTTAAAATCTCAAAGAATGAGACTCGTGGATGTTTAGCCTAATAAACCAATTAAGATCCATATGGTTAAGGATACTAGCTAGAGTAAACTTAAATAAGTAAACTCGGGTTGAGTCAAAATATTCACGACGGGCCTAATATGTCAAAAACGTCTAAACTCGTTAAAACCAATTTACTTATTTATTTAATTTGACTTTATTCTTGAAATAGAATATATACATACGACGAAAGAAAATAACGATAAGAAAGGAAAATACTACTAGGCCAAAATAGATCAAAAATTTGAAAAATGTCGAAAAAATTAATTTTCCGGTTGAAATGAGGACAGATTCATGGAAAATCCCACTTAACTTAGATAGAAGTCTATCCTACACTTAATATGAACATTGTCCTTAATGTTTAAGCATGTGGAAGTAAACTCCCCTACACTTAGGACATTGTGCACGTTTGTTTAAATCGAGCTAAGGAAGAGACAACTAAAGTATTACATTTATTAAATTTATTTATATACAAGTATGAATCACAATAGTTAGGATAGAACCGATATCAATGGTAACACGGGATCACGGTTCTTCAAAGGTACCAAAAGTGAAGCACAAAATCACACATCCCTACAAAACAAGCACAAACAACCTACATGGCTCCCCCTACACTTATTTTGGAAATGGTGAAAAGGTGGAAATGGGTGAAATCATGGAAAAGCCAAAATTTACAAGGGATGAAAATCTCTCCATGATAAAGGGTGAAACATAGTCATATAAGGAATACCCCAATAAAATCCACCCGGGTCAAAAACATGATTTCCATCACGAAAGAAAATAAACCCAAGGTGGTAAAATTACACAAGAATAAGTCTAGTGGGGTATCCTTAGGCAACGATCTCTTAAAGGAAAGGGTGGTATTGTGATATGGCAATGATAGCACAAAAGTCTCTATTTTGGGATCAAACACCGGTTCCTTAACGGGAAAATAACAAGAGGTGTTGACATAAATCTCAAAATGTCATCATAATCCAAAGTGGGAAAGTCGTCCTCTTCCAAACTCGATGTGAAAACATAAGTATCATCGGAGTCATAGGAAAACTCATCCTCATGAGGAAAATAGGTATTTAGAAAGATATCTAAATCTTCCTCAAATGGAATATCCTATAAAGTATGAATGATCTCTAAGAGTGGAGGATCCTCCTCAAAAGTCATGACTTCTAAAATTGGGGTATAAAAGTCAAAAGGAGTCTCCATAATGGAAGAATCACTCATAGAGATACGAGGTGCATTAAGGTCACGAGGTGGGTCATCAAAAATAATGAGATCACTTAAAAAAGGTCATCATCGTAATCATCAAATATTGGTGGATCAAAAGTGGGTGGGTCAAAAGGTGGGTCGTCTAAACCGAAGATAGTGTGATCACTTAAAGAAGTGTCATCACTATAAGTATCGTAAATAGGAGTTTCAAAAATTTGAGGCTCTAAGGGAAGGGATGAAGGTATCACAAAATCATTTTGATTAGACTTTTTAATTCCAAAAGGATTAATAAAAATCTCTTCATTATCATAATTAAGAACATCAATCATATTGACCGACTCATTGCCATTCGATTTAGTTGTGATTTTTCCCATTTTAAAAACTTTTTGTTCATCCCTAACCCTAAGAATTAACTCCCCTTCCGGCACATAAACTAATGTTTTTCTGGATCTTTTGAATGGTCTACCAAGTATTTAAGGAATATGAGGATCTATTTCATAGTCGACAATGATAAAATCTACGGGAAAAGTGAATGTACCAACTCAAACAAAAACGTCCTCGGCAATACCAACGGGGTATGCGAGAGTTCTATTAGATGACTCGAGAGTCATGCGAGTCGGTACAAGGTCGGATAATGATAATTGTTTCCATACCGAGAGTGGCATAAGATTGATGCTAGCACCGTGATCCGCTAAAGCCATACAATCATCAATTTGAGGAAACGAGCAAGGTAACACGAATTGTCCGGGATCTCCTAGATTTTCGGGAAGCTCTTTGAGGAGAATCGAGGAACAAATCTCATTAAATTTGGGCATTCGATCAAGTGCTTCAAGAAGGCTAATGTTAACATTCACTTAGGAAATCATTTTCAAAAACTTGGAAACATGAATGTCATCTTTGGTGAGCAATTTAGTCTTGTCCAACCTAGAGGGGTAAGGGATATTGGGCTTAGAAGTTGAAGGTTGAGAAGGAGAAGGAATCGTTTCTTGAACAACCTTAGGGTTAGGCTCATTATGCAATGGAGAACTAGTACTAGGAGTGGTAGTGGGAGGAATCACCAAAGGGGGAGTAGGATTACTCATTATGATCTCCGGGCCTTGTCTCTCCTTTATGGGTGAAGAGATGGAAGGTCCTAATAAAGTGGCTCCAGTTCGGGTAGTGATAGCACTCACATTAGCAGGAGGGTTAGTCTCGGTATAAGAAGGTAAGGTTCCTTGGGGTCTAAGGGCTTGCAACATTTGCACGAATTTCCTATCGCTGAACTCTTGCATTTGTTTCATAGTTCTCTCATGTTCGGTCAATTTTTGGAGAACCAAGTCCATTTGAGGATTAATAACATTCCCTTGATTAAACCCTTGATTACCTTGATTATGAAACCCTTGAGTTGGAAAACCTTGGTTTTGAAATTGATTAGGATTTTGAAAGCCTTGATTATGAAAACCTTGGTTATTAAAGCTTTGATTATTATTAAATCCTTGGTTTTTCCCTTGAAAATTCCCTTGATTTTGATTATAACCCCTTACATTTGAATTCCCTTGAAAATTTTCCCTTTGTGGATCTTGGTTCCTAGGTAGGTATTGGGTATTTTGGGCGGGTGGGGGTGGTCTTTGAGGAGCTACAATACCCGGGGGAGCCAAATAGTTATTAGACTTATAAGACAAATGGTTAACATCAACATTCGGTTTGAAATGAACCCTCTCATTTTCATTGGTGTATAAGCATAGACTTCTTGTTGTTGATTGTAAACCTTGTCACAATTATAGTACGAATGTGGTCCAACACAAGTCTCACGCGTTTCACAAGTCTCATTTAAAGCATGTACATGTGTTGTGGGAGGGTTATCTCTTAAAGCAAGTTTTGTCACAATTGAAGTAAGCTCCTTAATTTGATTATTCACCTCATTATCACTAGCGCTAGCCATAGTAGCCCTTACACTCTTAGTTTGAACTTTTGCCTTGTTTTCAAATATTTCCCAAGCCTCGTTCATGGATTTCACAAGAATATTACCCCCCCCCCCCCCCCCCCCCGTGGCACTATTGAGTGAGTCTTGGTCATTTAGAGTTAAACCATTGTAAAACGTATTAATTTGATGCACTTTTGTGAAACCATGTTGTGGATATTTTTTTAAAAGATCCTTACAATGGTCCCAAGACTCACTAAACGTTTCCCCATATTTGTGTTCAAAGGTAATGATGTCATTCCTTAAAAAGGTGGTCCATGATGGTGGGAAAAAGTAGTTAATGAACTTGGACTCTAAATTCGTTCATGTAAGAATACTTTGGGTGGTTCCTTATCAAGGCAAATCTTGGCTTGTCCCTCGAGGGAAAAAGGAAACAGCAACAAACGTATTGCCTCTTAAGTCACCCCATTGTATTTCACCGTATTTGTCAAATGTATGAATCTCTTAATATGATCATGAGGGTCATCTTGGAACGGCCTAAAAATGGTGTAGCGGAAACCATTTGAATTAAACCCATTTTAATTTCAAAATTATTTGCTCCAATCTCAAGCACCACAATCGCGTCATCATTTCCCTCCACGTGCGATTGCAAGATCTCAATCATCGGTCGATTATCTGTTGCCATCGTATTGTTAAAAGCACGATTCTCGGGATCGGCTTGATTGACGGTCTTTTTGTTCTTCTTCTTTTTGGAAGAATTAGAAGTATTTGGTACACCACTCGGTATGTGTACACGCGCGCGAGTGCACATACAACTAAACACGAGGAATAAAGGGATTGCCCTTGGTCGAATTTAAAAGGGAAGAGATTATCCCCCTTGAGGTTCAATATGAAAAAGCTACAAGAAAATATATACGTAATACCACTTGGGTGGCAAAACCCTCGATGAGCCTTCCTTCTAAAAATACTCACAAGTGAACGGGGGGAATGAGATGGCGCGAAGCACTTAAGTAACTAGCTTCCCTTAGACGGCCTTTTATAGCACGTCGGCTATCTATTCACCGTATAGTTCGTATTTTTTCGAATTCTTGCTTATAGAAAGTATCTATCTATTTTTGCCTTTATTTTTGTTTGATCGATACACGTATATGGAACCGGAACGCCTCCAAATACGGGGTATTGCAAGCAATACTTATGGAAAATTGTTTATTAAGGTTCTTATACGTAATACCTATAGTAAAAAAATCTTTTTGTATTTTTTTTAAATATATTCCCAATAAAAAAAAGAGAAATCGAAATAAGAAAAATAGTAATAAAACTTAATATTTTTGGTGTAATACTTTAGGAAAAGTATTACTTCTGAATTTTTTTTTTAATTTTTTTGGTGCAAATCTTAGGAAAGAATTTGCTTTTGTGATATTAATTTTTTTTTTGTATTTTTATCTTTTTGTTGAACAAGAAAAATGACGTTTAAAATTGAACGGATCCCAAAATCCAAATCTTCTCACGAAAAATCGTTAATCGTAACGAGATCGATGCGGCAGCGGTACCATTTTAATAACCATTTTTTAGTATAATCGTTTTTTCTCGAATCGACTCGAATTGAAATCCAATTTTATCGCTAAGACTTTATTTGTTTTTGGTTAATAATAGCTTGCTTGGTATCTACTGTCTAATTAAATTAAAATGGGGAAAATTACTTTGGCTAAGGAATATGTAAAAATAAAATCGCAATTAATTCACATAAAATTAATTTAAAATGCAAAATAAAATTTAAACTCTAAGATGCAAGAAAACTAAACTATAATTAAAAATACTAATAATTCTAAATACAAAATTAATCTAAATGCAAGCACGTAATAACAATTAAAAGTGACAAAAAAAAGAAATCACAAAGATAAACATAAAAATAAATCGTAAAGCTTTAACCTTTTTAACTTATTAATCTCTTAGATGATAAAGCTTGAAGCTTTATATACTAATAAGCTTAATAATCACAAAAATGTGTAAACTTTATACTAATAATAAGCTTATCTAAATGAAAATTAATTTTTAAACCTTTAAATCTATTTTTAAAACAATAATAATATTTAAAACTAATTAAACCGATTTTAATAAAAGAGATATTTTTTGAAAACAATTTAAACTGTATTAATCTAATTAATTAAACTAAAACGATTAAGCTAGAAAAATAAAAAGGAGAGAACTTTGGTACCCGTGGTCCGTAGAAAACACTTTAAACAAAATCAATAATAAGCAAAAACATATGACCCGTAAAGTACACGGCCTCCCAAAAGCAACAACATACGGCCCGTAAAGTACACGGCCAACCAAATTTATTAAACCATAAGCTCTTTACCAAACATGATGAATCGATTCGCCAAGATCACAATAACACAAGAGGTTAGAATAATAAGTAACTATTAATATTTAATGAAGAGATTCAAACAAAACTAGCAGATCTAGAATATTTTTTATGTTTTATAATAATATATTAATTTTTAAACTAAAAATCAATAGATCTACACTATTTTATCAAATACCTAATAGATCTAAACTAATTTGTTTGGTTTTATAAAAATACTTTGATTTTTAAACTTAAAACTTATAGATATAAACTAATTTGTATAAAAAAACTAATAGATCTAACTATTTTTTTGGTTTTATGAAAGTATTTTTAATTTTTAAAACTTAAAACTAATAGATCTAACTAATAGATATAAACTAAAAGTAATTAATTAAAAAGCTAGCTTATAAATAAGTTGTAAGCCTAAGCTTAGAACTTCTAAGATTTAAAAAACTAAAAAGCTAATTAAATAAATCCTCCAACAATAAGCTAGATCTAGGAAAATAAGCCCACAATAAGCTTGAAATAAGATAACTTATTTCCAAACTAATATATAAATCTTAACTTATTTGGAAAAAGTTATGAAAAACTAATCCCAAAATAATAAGCTAGATTATTAAAAAAAGATAAAGAAAGGTAGAATGAGAATAAGCTAAGAGAAAAAGCTAAAACTTACATTTTATTAATTATGAAAAAGCTTAATGAAAAGCTTGTAGAAAACTTGAAAGGAAAATACAACTATGTGAGAATTGAGAGAAAATAAAACTATTTATGTGAAAAAAACTAGACTATTACAATGAATGGGAGAGTTTATATAAGCTGCCACTAACACGGGTAAAATAGTCAATTCCTCCTTTATTTTTTGCTTGGAAGTTACGCACTTATGAGGCCAGCTGTTGCCTCTTGGATCCTACGCCCCATAATAAGCGTGCCACAAGCTGAACCTAGGACTGACACGCGCCTCTTTTTCTTGTTTTCGTCGCCAACGCCATGGGTCATCTTTTCATTGGCGAGCCGCCCTGACGTGTCTGCAATAAATGCCACCTCGTACTGACGTGGTGGCGCTGGTGCCGCGTGTCAACATCTGAATGGCCAGCCGCCACTGCTAACTGACACCTCTGCAACCTCAGACTGACATGGCGGCGCCGCCGCCACGTGTCACTTCCTGAATGGCCAGCCGCCTGCCAGCTCTGACCTCGTACCTGCCATGTAAGAATATTGGCAGCACCTTTGCTGAACCTCGTACTTGCACATAATAATGACATGTCAGTGCCACGTGGCGCGCTGGCACTGGCCAGCCGCCTCCACGTGTAATGTTGATGTTATGATGACGTCAGTCGGTCAACGGGTCGGGTTTGGATCGGGTCAGGTCGGGTCACGTCCTGGTCGAGTCTGCCACGTGGACCACTCAGAGAGTAACACGTGGCATAGGCTTAATATTCCCAGCCTCAAGCCAACCCCAAGATTCGAACTCGAGGTGCGAAGCTCAGAACTTAAAATTTGAAGGGTGACCAGCTGCGCTGGGCAGCCCTTCAATTTTAGTAGTGCAAAGTTTGTCCTATAACCCCTCATTGCTTAGACTTGCAAATTATGACACCCCACCCCCCCTTATATTATGAACTAGTTATATAATAATAATAATAATAATAATAATTATAATAATTATAATGATAATAATAATAATAATAATAATAATAAAGGGGTGGGAGCGCAGATAGTATCTCGACTCCATCTAGTTTGTTGTAAATCCCTTTTTATTTTTAATAAAAGTGATGGTTTATTGAAAAAATAAAATAATAATAATAATAATAATAATAATAATAATAATAATAATAATAATAATAATAATAATAATACGGAAATAATTATAACTTTTATAAAAAATTTGTTTTTTTTTACTTATTTCTGAAAATATATTTTTAGTTATATTATTTATATTATTTAATTATTAAAAACTATTTATTTAATTTAAAAACTTAATAAACTTTAAAAAATCATAAAAAGCAAACCGTGGGGAGTTACAACGCGAGGTCGGGACCGTTGGCTTCGTAATTTTGTGCTCTTCCATATAGTTTATTAGTGGATGACTTTGAAGAATGACAAAAATGGTCATCGTTGTTTGAACTTTATTAAATATTCATCCTTAGCCCTCCAAACTTCATTCTTTTGGCACTATTGGTCCTTTGACTTTATATTTGACTTTTTCTTCGATAAATGACCATGAAATCCCGTGTTTTTTTTTTCTTTTGATCTTTTGTACCTATTTCACAACAAAAACACAAACCACGCATAATTCCGACATTTACGATATTAATTACACGTTTTGGTGTCGTTTTTCATTGTTTTAAGTGGTAAAAGGATAAGTGTTTACACACTTATTAGATCACTGCTACTAGATTATTATGCCATCTTTCATAAGAGACATAATTAACAAGATCCACTAAACTTAATAACCTCATGATTCCAAATAGGGATGGAACCCATCAGTATTATATGTTTCCAAAATGGTGGGCAACTGGGCATGCAAGATCAAATTAATGCCACCATGCATTGATATATAGTAATACACAAGTATTTTGAGCCCACGGTTCGCTGGGGTCATTTTTCATGTATATCAAGAAAGTGAAAGGGAGACGTAAAATGCAAAACCAACACTACACATTATTAGATCTTAGGTAACAATAGATGATGACAGAGAATGTTTATGTGTTACATCCACAGGCTGATGATGTAGAATATCTAAATAGTTCCTATTTTTTTAGGCTAAGATAGGGCTAAGTTAAGAAAAAAGATGATACACTCGCCATGGCTGCAACCTTGACAAGATGCCCCACCAAGATACAGGTAATATCAACTTTAACCGGGCATGTTCAAACTCATCACAGCCCGAGAATGTGTCCATGTTTCCGCGTATAACCTACGCATGTGGGGTCTTACGTCGCACTCCCAAACCGGACTCCATGTCTAAAAACACATAGTTACCATCCTCTATCATTTGAAGCATACACAGAAGCCTTGCTGCAAAAAAGCAATATAGGGATTAGCAAAGAACGATAACTATCAATATAAGTTGGAGAAAAAAATACTAAAGTTGCAAAGGATTACCTGTTCTGAGATTAAGCCTTGCATGAATGAGTACAAATCACTGAGCGGACACCAACACATAGTTATCACCGCCTATGTTATTCCAAAAGGATAAAACAGATATGAATACATACACATACCTACCATCTTCTTGACATGTACCAAATCAAACGCTTAAATAGGGCAAAGTTCAGATAGGGAAACTTTCTTTTGTACCACTGGTCACATTCCTGATTTCACATATAGGCCTAGATAGGGCAAAGTTCACAGAAAAAGGATACATGTGCCATGGCTGCAACCCTAACTTGTTGCTCCCAAGATATGGGTGATCTCACCTTTAAGTAGCCCGTTTAAACTCATCATAGCCTAAAAATCGGACTAATAATGAGCATCAAATCCTAATTGTCTTTATTTGTCCAGCTACAACGTCCCCTTAGGCAGGAGTTGAAACAACTCAATGTCAGCTAAAACCGAAATAATAAGGCCAAAAAAAAATTTTTTTAGAAAGAACGCACCTAATTTATCACTGTGTAGAAAACACAGATGGCCCATCATAACTGTCGTTAACCAAGTAGTTAACATGCAACATGGTAAGCATGTACCAAAATCATGCACCAAAGACAACACATTTTCAACAGTTTAAGTATCAGGAGTCTCAGAGAGGCCAATAATCTAAAAACATACGCACTTGCCATAGCTACAAATGCAGTTGGTTTCCACGCTACACTGCTAATGCAGTTGTGCCTTATCTCTTTTTCCCTAGCCAAATGCAACATATAAATATGCACACATCCATGAGCGTAAAAAACGTGTACCAAGATAAAGTAGTTAAAAAACTTTGGAACACATGCCAATACTTTGAAGTGGCATCATTCCCACATATCAGTCACACTACCAAAAAAACCCGAAATCAATACAATCAGTTTCACTATCATAACATCGAACAAAAGTACACACCATAGAGCAAAATAAACATATATTGCAATCATCACAGCGACATCTTATAGAGGGTATGTGCTTAGTACCCAACATATACATAAACCAATCAGTTCTAATTGTTTCAACAATAATATAATACCTCAAATTATATTGATAGAAAAATATTTAAAATAAAGTAAGACATACCCAGATTACCCTCACATCACCAAGATATAATTGTCTTATAAGTCAACATAGACTTATCTCGCAAACCTTAAAACATTATGTACAATTGCAATTTTTAACGAATCTAACATTGGGTATGCAAACCCTAAAACACTATCACGACAATGACATAAAAACAACCAAAACCACCATCCGATCATAAAAACCCACAATACATCATCAAAAGACCCCACCAACTGATCACTAATGACACACACCATAATCGGTTGCAACGAAGAGACCAGTGGCACCGAAGAATGTTGTGGGGTGTTTTTGGAATAAAAGGTAGAGTGTGTGCTTTTAGATTGTTTTATCCTCGTAGATGGCGGTTGTGTGTGTGTTTTCCAGATGTGTTCTAGGCTTTTGGAATAAAAGAGACGGTGATAACTATGCGTTTTTAGCGAACACACATTAAGGAGACACGCGTGAAAAAGTTTCTCGCCAAATTAATAATAAAATAATAAAAATCGTTACTTTAGATGTATCTTTATGTATTGTTACAAATTCACACATATAATGTGACAGTCAAACCATTATATATTAACTGTTATGTAAATATTCAGTCTTCAAAACACAATACAAGAAAAAGGTCTTTTAGAGAGACACAAAAAGTGTCAGAAAATGTCTAGAAAAGTGTCACTAAAAGACCTTTTTTCACCTACAGTTATAAAAAGTGAGGGCTAAAAGTCCTGCTGGAAAAAGTATATACTGTCAGAAATTAATGACACTTAAAAGTGTTAGAATAAGTTGAAACCTTTTCTGGCGGATCATCTGTCAGTAGTAAAGATCACTCAATATACATACATACATTTAGTCCTGCTATATTTTTTCAAGATTAACACATGAAAAACTAGTAATCATAACAAAAAACTGATACTGTAACATATATATTAGAAACCATAGTTTTTGCCTAACCACAAACACGAAACGGACATTTTTCTCAAGGAGGAAATGCAAGTACAACGATTATCGCAATCCAACTAACTTATTCTTAGCTAAAAGAAGAAAAAGGTAATTCTTGGTGTTTGCAATCATTATGTCATCCATCAGCCTCATACTTAGGTATTCTTAAGTGACTGCATACAGGAGACGTTGAACACTGATCTGAACAAGACTGTGCACAGAAATTGAAATCTGGTTAGCATAAAAGAAAGATGTAGACAGTACTAATTTGACATAGAGAGAAATGTTTAATTCAACATCTTAACACCAAGGCTAGCAGGCACATAAACACTCAAATGACTATAATATTGTTGTCTATTTTAAGTGTACTAGACATTCTACAAACTATTTTCCCAATATATTCTAGTGTAAGAGCAGTAACGTTAGGGTAGGACATGTACAAGGTAAATCAATAAAAAAAGTAAAACATAGCGGCATCAGTATGCCAGTGATGACATGTATTACATACTCTTCAAAGGGTTTATCTACTTACCACTTTGATATGTTGATCTTCGACTCCTCGCTCCATGACCAAGTCAACACGTGCATCTATTGTGCCACCTAAATATGGTTCAAATACAAAAACAAATATTAGAATCGCAATAAAACATAAAATAAATATAAACGGGCCGACTTAATTACCAAGGTGGTATGTCTTTTGTTGGTAAGATGGATGATTCATGCTCTGCAAGAGCAAGATCAGCTCTCAAAATGGGAATAACGTGCAAGTTTGTGTGACTTAAATTCTTAATACATTAATTAACTATGACGCATTATCGAATGCCCTTTTATTACCATCTTAAAGTAAAGTTAAAGTCTTATAACGAAACATACAAAGGGTATCAATATACTAACCGCTACAAATTCTATTGGATCAATGAATTCCAATTTAGCAACCCCAAGTGGGGACTGAATTTTGCCTGAAATGGTAGGCTGCAAAAAGAACGAGATTACATTATTCAAAATTTTATTGTATGTGACAGAGTAATGGACCATCCTGCTTAGATGAAGGATTAAAGAATCTCCTACTAGTAAACCAAGAACACTATGTACGAATATAACTCCCTAGAAAGACTAAATAACTTACTCATTTTCAGAGAAGAGCTCCTCATAAGTGATTCCATCAGCATACTTAATCTTCTTGAAATGATCAAATCCCTAAGTAACGGGAACATCAGACACACATAAAAAGCAAGCAGAAAACTGTGAACAAAAGTAATTTAAACTTTGACCTGAAGTAACATTAGGATACACTCAAGACCATAAGTGATCTCCACGGATATTGGTGTCAACTGAAGACTTCCCGCCTTAAACAAGAAAAAAAGAAAGAATAGAATTAACCCATTAAGTAAGAAACATAGTATTAGTTATGAAACAACGGTTACTCGTTAAGGAAAATTACTTTGAGAAAGGAAGTATCAATAGTGAACTTAATTGCATCAGCTACAGAACGTGATCGCAGATAGTACATCCCTGTTTTGAATCCTGATGTAAAATATGCATTGCAATATTAGCATAAAGTAAATGTCACAAAATGGAAGGTCGAGCAGGTTGGTTAGCTTGTACAAGTTAGTTTTGTCTGAACCACTGTCAATGATAGTATTTAGTTTTAGAAATTCGAATTTACTACGCAGTATAAAGGTTAAAACATTTAGCAAATCTAAACACTATATATATTGTTTCTTAGTATTATTGCACTTAACAGTTTCACAACTTCAAAAAAGAAACCGATTTAATACGCAAAAAAAGATAAACACCCTTTAACTTATTCCTTCAATCACAAAAATCATAAAAACCGCTAAATACTACTAGCAACACATTGTAGAAACTATAAACTATAAGCAACTACTACTAGGGACTATAAGTAATACTCAATAAACCATGGATGTACATATTGTGTCTTAAAATAGTTCAGGCATATACTTATATAACCATTGTGGCATGTGTTCCATGTTACTATAGTAATGAAGAAAACCACAGGAAGAGAAGATACATATACTAGATACAAAAACAATAAACAGCTTCATTTAAGTAGTTCTTTGACTTCTTTCTATTCTTATTTACAATGATTACTAACTTTAGAGTACTAATTTCACGGACATAACTAGACGTGTGGTCATTTCGATTGACTAACTAGTCAAAATTTATCTCCAATGATTAAAACGGGTAAAATGAATAAATTAGCCTTATAGAAAATGAGTCAAATGAGTGAAAGTTGCCCAAAAGCGTACATATAAAGCATGCACTCTTCTAAGCCACTATATTCAATAATTCATATTTCATAATATGGTTTTTTGTTACCCATCCCATCAGGCCCAAACACCGAATAAGCATGTTAACTAGTTAAATGAATAAACAGACAGAGTATCTGTGTGTTCTGACCTCAACAAAAATAAACTTTTTTCAACTTGTTACCCATCCCATCAGACCCAAACACCATACACTCAGATCACATGATCAGTAATCGTGATTGCAGGCCTAAGTAGATCTGCAGTAACTGAGCCAAAACTTGTATGAACTTACATGGCTCGGGGGAATATGCTTTCCACTAAGAAGATCCAGCAGTATGGTGCCGAAGCTGTAAACTACACTTTCTGCTATCACTCTAACTGTCGTACAAAAACAGTAGCATAAAGTCATCCTTGTAAAGAAAATGTGTTAAATTTAGTATTAAAATGAATATTCAGATTGATTAATTGATGCAATTATTAAGACAGCGGATTGCATTTTTTATTGCAGCTTTATTGAAAATTTCTTTCTTAGTGTGTTATACTACTCAATAAAATATTACACCATGTGTTTTTAGTGTGATAAAAGTTTTAATAAATTTGATTGTTCCAAATTATATAACATATGCGAGTAACATCATCATCCCGTCACCATCGCCATAACAAATACCACACCAATCCTCACTCCCACCATAAAAGCTTACAAATCCATGTAAAAACTCACATAACTGCCTATTGTGTTCGACAGTGATCGTCAAGAGGCCATTCATGTGATATTTACCTCATTGCAACTTTATAGTGCAACTTAGAAATGTAAGTTTTTCTACACGAAGCCATCATTGAGGATGCAAAAAATGCGATTACATGAGAGCTCCAAATATTCGGAATCCCAAAAATTACATTCTTAAAAATGTCATGTTTCGTAAAGTTTGGTAAGGATACGGATGAAAATTTTAGGATAATGTTTCATCCTTATAAACAATCCTATGTGAATTCTGTAATGTTCCTTGATTCAACTGATATTTCTAGTCAAGGATTTGAACTTAATCTTACCGGAACTAGTTAAACAGGCTTATTAGTTAACGGGTCTGCGTTTTCTGACCTTAACAAAAATAAACTTTTTTCAACTTGTTACCCATCCCATCAGACCCAAACACCGTACACTCAGATCACATGATCAGTAAACGTGATTGCAAGCCTAAGTAGATCTACAGTAACTGAGTACCCAAAACTTGTATGAACTTACATGGGTCGGGGAAATATGCTTTCTACTAAGAAGATCCAGCAGTATGGTGTCAGAGTTGTAAACTACACTTTCTGCTATCACTCTACCTGTCATACAAAAACAATAGCATAAAGTCAGCCTTATAAAGAAAATGTGTTATAAATTTAGTATTATTATGAACATTTGCTATACCTGTTCTCCTATATTCAGGAGGGGTTGAAAGCTAAGTTTGTGCTATGGCTTTTTCCATCCCTTTCTTAGGTCTACTTAGGTCAAGCTCCGACGCGTCTTGCGTCAAGATCAATTGAGGTTGTCAAACAATTTAGAGTCACGCTGAGCACTACTTTTACGCTGTTCTTAAAAAATTGTCTTTTCGGTATTGTGTTTCTTGTGAGACATTGAAAACTATATCATATATGGGTAAAAATCATTGCTCACCTGTCACATAGCCTAATGCCAACAGATCTGAACTTGGTACCTCTAGACAATATGTGCCCACCATTGACCAAATTATATCAAGCAATCATTTTTCTAACTCATTTTACTAGAGAAAACAGATCATCATTTCTCCACATGTGGATTTAAATGAGTGCATTATAAGCAAAATGAGCCACCATTTACTATCACTATGACTCATAAAACAAAAACAGCACCCTGGACTAAAGTTGCTATCTTTCATATATTATAAAATCAATTTTTTTCCGAGAGACTACATTATAATTCCGTATTTCTTTTATTTAGGACATGAACTTAACCTTGACGATTGACGAAATAGTGTTATACCATTCATAAGGAAAGCACAACTTGTGGGCGACATATTTTTCTAATCCGCTAATTGCCACATTTTAGGATTGGTCAAATGGATTGTACAACTAGATATTATCTATTTTAAGAGATACTAGACATTTTACAAACTATTTTCCCAATCTATTCATATAAAACCACAATAGCACCGAATCACAACATAACAAAATGAAAGTTCAATAACCTAACGCCTCGCACGAAAACACTATATCACATCTATCAGTGGGTTAATACATAAAATAAAAATACAAACGCAATAACATTCACAAATATAGTGATTCAACAGCCTAACAAATCTGTCATAACCTAACGCATATTCACGTCAATTAGTACACATAAAACAGAAGCATATTCGTAGCTTAAACACATAAAACACGGTCAGTGACCTAACGCCTCTATCAAACAACTTACAAACCTAACATATAGATTCTATCAAGCTACACTACAACATGACAATATCGCAAAATAAACAAAAAAAAAGAAATTAAATCTATCGAATTGAAGGATAATCAGTTAGCCCTAACGAATTGAGTGACGATCCACAATAAGCTTGGATTGAATCTACAATAAGCTCGTATTGAATCTGCAATAAGCTTGGATTGAATCTGCAATAAGCTTGGATTGAATCTACAATAAGCTTGGATTTAACGGATTAACCTGCAATCCAATGAGTGGCGATCCAATTTGGGGAAAATGAGGTTAAGCGAATGAAAGGGATATGTGTTTTTATAAAAAGGGGACTCGACAATACATAAATTAGTAAAGTTTTTATTGTACAAAAATTACTTTAGTAAAGCTTTTACCTTTTTTTTAAATGAGTAAATTATACTTTGTAGAGCTTATTACGGATGAAAACTGGAACCTGAAGAGGGAACCAGGCTTTAAAAGCTAGATCGAGCTAGACGTGGGAAAAAACCGGTTCATAATTTGATAAGAAAAAAAATCAAAACCGGTTTCAAGAAAATTCGGTTTTTTTCAAACCGTTTTTTCTCAATCATATTCGATGGTTTGTAACCGGTTTAATAAAATAATCGGGATCGAAATAAAAACCGGTGAATATTCAGTTAAAATCAAACCGATCCGGTTAAAAAACGCTAAAACTGATTCGATTTGGTTAAAAAGCGAGTAAAATCTAACCAATAACCGGTTTTAAACAGATACGGTTTAAGTCAAACCAGGTTTAAAACCGATCCGTTTTAAAAAAAATCCGATTTGCCCACCTCTAAACCGAACTGAGAACAATATAACCCACAACTTCAGGTCGAGGACGAAACCGAATGTGTTTGATTCGGTCCGTATTTTTATCGATCTGGTCCAAGGCATAATGGTTAGTTGTGTTGAAGACCGGATCGAATTGGACCAAAAATCAAACATGAAGTAAAGTGTGAAAGTCAGACTTTTTCATACACGTTTTTTTAAATGTGGGTGAAAGTTATACTTTTACTTACACTTTTTAAAAAGTGTAGATGAATGTTAGACTTTTACTCGCATATCTCAAAAAGTGTACATGAAAATAAGACTTTTTCTCACACTTTTTAAAAAGTGTAGATGAATTTTATAATTTTGCTCACACATTTGAAAAAGTGTAAGTAAAAGTTACATTTTTGCTCATACTTTTTAAAAAGTGTGAGCAAATCTGAACTATTACTTACATTTTTTTAAATGTAAGTAAATATATATTTTTACTTACACATTTTTTTAGTCATTAAAAGGTGTGTCGCTATATGTCTTTTTTTCTTGTGGTGACAGAATATTATAACCAACAGGTACCCTAAAGAAACAAGAAATATTCAAGTTAAAAATAAACAAACATAACATATATATATAACTCAAAATCCCTCATGCAGTTCATTCATCAAATTCCTAACGATTTCACCCTTTTCTCTCTTAAAATACACAAGACTTGTTATCAGTGGCGGACGTAGAAAATTGGGCGGTGGGGGGTAAATTTTTTTTTTGACAATAGCAAGGATAAAAAGCTCGAATCCGAATAAAAACCCGAATTTTTAACTTAAAAATAGAGGATTTTTAGGTTTTAGAGTATCAAAAGTTGGATTTCAATGTGTGAGTGGGGGGCAATTTGCGTTTCCGATGGAGGGCATTTTAAAAAAATTGTCAAAATCGAAGAAAAAATACACTATAAACACGTCTTTTTGATCAAGCTATGAAGGACGCCGCCACCCCAGGTCTAACAAATAAATCCGCGCCTGCTTGTTATCATCATTTTCTGGTTTCCTACCTTCCGAGGTACACAAAAATACAAGATAAGTACATTATGAGACAAGAGACCATATGTTTTTCTATAGTTGCATCACTAGTTACGTTAAGACCAAGTCTAGTTACGACTTTAACTCTATTAGGTCTTGAATTTTATTTATAGACTTATTTTTATGTTTCACTGTAACAACAAATTACAAATGAATACAGTACTGTATATTTACCATGTCAAAGATAAGTAGGATGGATATTTAGTTCAAGTTTATTATATTACCTCTATTTGAAGTTAATATTTTAAACTTTATAAAAGTTGTATTCTAATGAATTACTTAAAAATAAAATTGTTATTATGTAAAAAGTAAGTTAAAAAATATCTGTAATTATAATGTTTTTCTTAACTATGTGTTTTTCTTAATGGAAAAAACGTCTGTAATTATATATGAGTGGTGCATGTCACCTCTTTTCCAAAATTGTAATTTACCAAAATACACACAAAATTTAACAAAGCCGTGTATCGTAGCATATTTTGCACATGTTTAAATCCGGCCTGATTAATTATTATATATATTTTAGTGGTATTAACATTTTAAACTATCACCAAAGAGACTGCATATCACCCTCTTTCCCAAGAATCTTTCTAAAAAAGTAATTTCCAACTCGAGTGGACTTTGCTAAGCTATTGGATCACGTTGAACTGAAATCATTATGTGGTAATAGATTACATCATGTTAAATTTTAAGTAATATGTTACTTGCTAACGCGTTCAGTACGTTATTAGTGAAATTTAATAAACAATTCTAGTAATTAGCCTCACAATGATTAATTGATTATTAAAAGTTAATTTTGTTTTTGAAAAGCCAAAAACCTCACTTTTTAAAGCATATAGCCATATATGTTAATTTGAGCTTATTGGCAAAAAAAAAAAAAAAAAAAAAAAAAACCTCACTTTTTAAAACATATATAGCCATATATGTTAATTTGAGCACTTGAACAAGTACATGTATTTGTTAAAAAAAAAAAAAAAAAACAAGTACATGTAATACTTGCCCTATGGGTTAAGGCACCTAGCAGTAGTTATGTCGCGTAAATGACAGGCATTTGATATCATATCTTTATGGTTACAAATCCACAAATATACATTTGTGCCAGTCAAACCATTATATGTTGACTGTTACGTAATAAATTCCATATTCAATCTTCAGGTCCTTAATTAGAATAATATTAGTTCCAAATAGCCAACCTAAAGAAATAAGAAATATTCAAGTCAAAATTAAACAATCTGGTCACCAACGTACCTTATAAATAACTCGAAATCCTTCACGCAGATCCTTCATCAAAACCTTAAAGATTTTACCCTTTTCTCTCTTATAGACAACTCGTTTTCATCATTTTCTTGTTTCTTACGTACGTTCCAAGGTACACAATTAAGATATATACGTACATCATGAGGCAAGAAACCAAAAGTTTAGTTATAGTTGCATCACTAGTTTTTTTATTCATGAGTTTCGACTGTAATGTAGCAAGTAGACCCTTTGGTGGCGAGCATGAAAAGGTTTGGATGAACACGGATAATCTTTTGTTATCATCTCTACCACGAGGCCCGGTGAGACCACCAGGGAACGGTTGCACTAATAAGGGAAAAGGTGGTAATCCTTGTATTGGTTCCAGGAAGCTTGCAGGTCGTGTTGGTGGTGTGGCTGCTCCAACACAATTATTGGCAACTCATACTAATGTATAAAATTAAGGTTCTCAAGAATGGGGACAATGTGTAATGATTAATTAGATACGACTATTAGATGATTAGGTTAGTGGATCAAACTTAATCGTGTGCTTGAGTCCATTAGGTTATAGTTATATGGTTGCAAACTATTATTCGCGATAAAATTCTTTAATTGTTTTTGTACAAGTAATGGTTGTTAAGTTCCATCTACTAATAATTATGTATCAAATTTTACTTATTTCTGTAAGAGTGTACACATTTTTATCATTTTATGTTTAAAAAATCATCAGAAAGGCTAGCCCGGGAGCAAAGAAATTAGTACATAAAGAAGATACATTCGAGGATGTCTTTCCACAAATCTGGCAACCATCTTTACATTGGATTTCAAATCTCTGTAGACAAAGCTTAGATCGGGGAAAATGGGATTTTAATTAGCTCCTAGCTAGAAACACCTTCATTGATTAGCTAGGTTGTTTACTGAAGCTCTTCGAAATATATACACGACCTTGAGAAAATTTTAATATTCTGGAGTTGATCTCCCTTTTCTAAGTAGGTGTTAGATTTATAACCGCTAGGTCACTTGGTGTGGGGTTTTAAGTGTTAGATAAATGCATGTAACAATCATTAATTAGGATCTGCATTAGTAATATGGGAGACATAAAATAATACATATGTAACATTGTTAATTCATACAATCCGTGTAGACTAACTCAGTGATCTCGGAACAAAGATGTAACTTCATTATTTGACACACTTTGAATTGTCCCGAAGATCGAATCAACAATCTGAAGGCGAACCTCGAGCCTAATTTCTTTTTTTCTTTTTTTTAATCGACAATTTTTAAATATCTGGCCGTAGTCACATGTCCCAAGCAGGTTTTCAACCCACAACGATTTGGTTGGGGAGCTTCTCACACAACATAGTATATCATTGGGACACAAGTCTTTTGGTCGTCGAACCTAATTATTAAATGGTAGAGGTTCAACAAAGTTTCCTTAGTCATATTTCAGAAAAAATTATTCTTATTATATATATTCAAAGGGTTTATCAGGCTCTGCTAAGCGATTGGTTAGATAGCAGTTCTTACGTGTTAGTGTATTGTGATTCGGTAATCGAGTATGTCAGCTTGTTATATCTGTCGATGTCTCAACGTTTTGTTAACATTGTAGTTAGTATATAATTATTCGTTGTCAATTAAATATTGTGCTACAAATTCAAAAATGAAAAAGACAACTTTTAAATGTTAAGAAATATATATCTTTCTGACTTTATGTATTCGTTTTTCCGATAGGCGGTTGTTATAATAGCTAGAAAAGAAGCGATGAAGCACGTTGCATGGGTCACTATATATAGTTATATACCATTCTATATATATAGTATATCTTTTGGGTTGTGGTCATTGTTTGAGGTTGTCTTTGAGGCCGCGTGCTTTAAAATTGTGGCTCATATACGTTATGTGGTGTAGATGGTGGTTGCAAGCGTTACAAGAATTGTTAGAGTCATCGTTAAGAAAAGGGTCGTGTTGCCGGATTTATGGCAGTTTGGTAGTTTCTGGGGTCTCCAACTCAAGTCGGTTGTGTTTTGTTGAGGGTCGCAGAAGTGTCAGTTTGTGGTAATTCTACAATCTTGGGTATTTTTAACTTCAAAATTCTCTACATTTCATTGTGCCACCACTGAGTCCGATGGTGTGGCTGGATGACTAGAACTGTTTGATTCGTGGTTCTGGAGGTTTCGTCTCAATTGCATCCGTTTTTCATGCTTTTTACCGAGTGATGACCTTAATTATGCGATCGGTTGGTTGTGAAATGTCGCGACTGTAAGTTCCAGGTTTGCTGTAGTTCTAAGGTCGACGAAAAGAATTAATGTCGAGTGTCACTGTAGTAAAAAGGAGAGCACTTTCTTAGACTAAAAATAGAACCTATGAGAAGAGCATATTGTCGTAACTTTTCCTCCTGCGCCTGCCACCGTCCGGCCGGCCCACGTTCGAGTGGAAGAAAATAGACATCAAAAGATCAAATCTATATATTAACAGAAAGATCTTCGTCAAATAACGGACATTTTGTTTTTTTCTTAGGATATCACAAGCACCGCCATGACTTGTAGTTCGTGTTGTAAATTCATATCTATATATAATGCGTTTAAAAAAAATGTATGCCACTCTATCCTATTGAGCATGAGTGGTAAAACGGGCTGGCTAGCTGGCACGTGCGACGGGTTAAACGGACGACGAGTTAAACGATCGCGCGTAAACGGGCGAGCTAAACGAGCGCGAATAAATGAGCAGAATATATAAAAACGTATAAATAAAAAATAATAATATTTGTTTGAAAGCCGGTGATATAAAATTAAATATAGAAGATTCGGTGAGTATATTTAGTATTTTGCATGCGCCCATTTAGTGTCATACATGTGCGCCTATTTAGTCTATTAATAATAATAAATGGGCAAAAAATACCTGATCCATAATGAAATTATAACTATGGGGTGTTTGGGTTTTCTTATAGAAAATAGATTATACGTTTTAAAAATGAATAATCAGATAATTTATTAACGGAATGCCATACCCCTTTGTTTTTATATATAGGTCTAATCTTGTTGGTGTTCTTGATGTTGTTTTTTTGTTTTTGTTTATGATGCCTAATCTATTACAGTTTTATCTATGTCTGCTTTCTTATATCACATAGTTTATTAACAGAATGCCATACTCCTAAATATTAAGTTTGTTTTGACTTGCACCTTCACTCATTTATTTGTTATAGATGCAGGCGAGGGTGCGGGACCAATTGGCATGAGCTCACAGGGAAACAATGATCACATGCGGATATTGCCCCAGGTAAATAGCGTTGTTGTTATTTATGTACTAGGTTGTCCCATTGTTACTTCTGTCCTTTTTCCCATCACTTCCTTTTTTTATCTAGGCACGCCGCTTTTGTAAACGGCTAAGGTGTTTTAAACAGTACCATATTTACATAATCTACTCGATGATTTTGATTATACTAACTTTTTTACAAACTACTATTACTACAGTTGGATATGTTTCAAGCAATAAAAGTTACTTTCCTAAAGCTTATCTCTTCCTCTAGTATTAGCGAAAAAGTCCCCGTGTGTTTCCCAACAAACTGGTATCAGAGCCTAAAAGTTTCTAGTCTCGGAGAAGATCAAGTTATCAAGTTCAATGAACTTATTCAAATTTCCTCGTCTCACCAAAGACAACTATGGTAGTTGGTGTATTCGGATGAAGACGTTACTCGGTTCACATGATGTGTGGGAGATAGTTGAGAAAGGTATTGAGAAAGTTGAAGATGAAAACTCGTTGAGTGCTGCCCAAAGGGTAGATCTACAAAAGGCGAGAAAGAAGGATCAAAGTGCTCTTACTCTCATCTATCAATGTCTTGATGATGCGATGTTCGAGAAATTGCAAATGCAACCACTTCTAAGGAAGCGTGGAGATCCTTCAAAATGCGTTCAAAGGAGTTGATAAGGTGAAAAAGGTACGTCTTCAAACTCTTAGAGGAGAGTTCGAAAAAATCCAAATGGAGGAATCCGAAACTATTTCGGATTATTTCACTCGTGTCTTGACCATTTCAAATGAGATGAAGAGAAATGGTGAAAGCTTGACTGACACAAGGGTGATAGAAAATATTCTTCGCTCTTTGCCACCAAGCATTGATTACATTGTTGTGGCAATAGAGGAGTCAAAAGATATCGACTCTATGACTGTTGATCAACTCATGGGATCTTTACAAGCCCATTAAGAGAAGATGAAGAAAAGAAGGGGGAAAGAACCCTTCGAGCAAGCTCTATATTCATAGGTCTCTTTCAAAGAAAGAGAAAAGAGCTTTTTACATGGACGCGAGCAAAGACGAGGACGCGGTACTTTTCGAGGTCGTGGAGGATTTCAAGGACGATGAAAGAGGAAGAGAAGATGTTAATAAAGAAGAAGAGAACCAATGATCTCCTAGTAGGAGAGGTCGTGAAAGAGGCTATCAATCTCAAAGAGGAGGTAAGTCTCACATACAATGTTATAATTGTCGAAAATTTGGTCCTTATGCTAGCGAGTGTACTAGCTCAAGACAAGTGAAGAAAAGGCCAATCTTGTGGAGGTAGATGACGAAGACGAGCTTACTTTGCTAATGGCGAGACATGGCGAAAAAGAAGAGAGGACAAAGCCATGGCATAAAGATTCCGCTGCTACCAGTAGCCATATGGCGGGTGAAGAAGACTTGTTCGTGGCAATGGAGCAAAGTAAAGGCAATGTCACCTTCGGAGATGAATCAAAGGCACCTGTGAAAGGAATAGGTAAAATACTTATCCGAGCTAAAGATGTAAGTCACCAATATATTTCAGACGTATATAGTGTACCCAACCTTAAAAGTAACATATTAAGTGTGGGACAACTATTGGAGAAAAACTACGATATTTATTTCAAAGGTCGTAGTGCCACGATAAGAAATCCTGAAGGAAAGCTCATAGCAAAAGTGCCTATGACTAAAAATCGAATGTTCATCCTGAACATTCAACATGATGAAGCTAAGTGCTTAAAGAGTTATTTGAAGGAACATTCGTGCTTTGGCACATGAGGTACGGGCACTTAAACTGTGGCGACTTAAAGTTGTTATCATCTAAGGGAATGGTGAAAGGGTTATATCATATTGATCATCCTAATCAAGTGTGTGAAGGATGTCTTCTTAGAAAGCATGCAAGGAGTTCGTTTCCAAAGGAAGCGACGTAGAGAGCTAAGGAGCCTCTACAACTAATTCTTACGGATTTGTGCGGTCCCATTACTCCACCTTCTCACGGTATGAATCTATACTTTATGCTTTTTATTGATGATTATTCTAGAAAGACTTGGGTCTATTTTCTAAAAGAAAAATCCCAAGCTTTTGAAGCTTTTAAGAAATTTAAAGATATGGTTGAAAGGAGAAGGGTTTAAAAATTAAATCCTTGAGATCGGATAGAGGTAGAGAATTTTTGTCAAAGGAATTTAATAAATTCTGTGAGGATAATGAGATCCGGAGATTTCTTACGGCTCCTTACTCCCCACAACATAATGGAGTGGGGGCGAGAAAGAATAGAACCATTCTCAACATGGTCCGAAGCATGTTGAAAAGTAAAAAGATGCCAAAGGAAATTTGGGCCGAAGTAGTTGATTGTGTAGTGTATTTATTGAACCGTTGTCCGTCAAAGAGTTTAGACAACAAGACTCCACAAGAAGGATGGAATGGGATGAAGCCTACCGTGTCTTATCTAAGGATATATGGGAGCATAGCGTATGTTCACGTTCTGAGCCAAAGGCGAATCAAGATTGATGATAGAAGTGAAAAGCATGTGTTCGTTGGTTACGACAAGCAGTTAAAAGGCTACAAGCTCTATAACCCAATCACAAGAAAGGTGGTAGTAAGCAAAGACATAAAGTTTGATGAAGAAGGATCGTAGGATTGGAACATTAAGGAAAATGAAAGGTATCACTTTCTTCCTATGACCGATAATAAGTGTGAAAACACTTATCCTTTTACCACTTATTTCCAATAATAACAAGACCAAAACGTGTGATTTATGTCGTAAAGGTCGGAATTATGCGTGGTTTGTGTTTTTATTGTGTTTTAGGACCAAAATATGAAAAAGGAAGAAAACACGGGCTTTCACGGGCTTTTATCGAAGAAAACGGGAAAAGATGAAGTCAAAAGATCAAGAGTGCAAAAAGAACGGAAGTCCAAGGCCTATTCTGAAGATTTATCGAAGAAAAAGACTAAAGACGGAAGTTTAACGAAGTCGAAGAACTTAAAGTCTAATAGAAGAAGAAAATTAAAAGACAAGTTCAAATCCCGAGACGACAAAGACGAAGAATTAAAGTCGAGTCGAGAAAACGTGAAGAAAGCAAGAAAGAAGAGGCAACACATGCACTCCTTCCTCCTTCCCTATAAATACCCTCCTAATAGTCATTAGGAGGTTGGTTAGAGTTTTTAGCTAGTTTTTATTTTTCAAGTTTCTTTCTAGTTTTTAGAGAGAGAAAGTCTTAAACTTTCTCTCACTAAATTTCATCTTTTTCTTAATCTTTCGAGATTAAACACTTTTGTATTGCTTATTTCATTAATCAAAGCTCTATTTTAAGCTTTTGATCCTTATTCTCATTCTACACTTCTTGATTTATTTACCTTTGATCCGATTTACATTCTTCATGCTTATGATTTGATGTTTTCGTGAGTAAAGGATTGTTCTTTTTGGTTTACACAAAAGCTACTTCGTCTAAGCCATAAGCTCGTAATGCTTGTTGGCTTATTTCGAGTCATAGCTTATTGATCTTCGGTTTTACATCAAAGTTTTTAGTTACTTTAAAAGCCTTTTTCATAAAGTCCTTGATTTTATATCTTAAAAAGTTGTTGAATTTTAGCTTAATAAGTTGTTTAAGGATTGAGTCGAATAGCTTATCCATTGTGCTTATTGCATTTTTCTTAGATTTCCACCATTTTCGGAACTGGTACCATCCATCGCAATCTTAGGGTTTGTATGCTTATTCCGACGGTTTACTACACTTTCCGATAGCTTTGGTTTTCGATCGCAATAACCCATTAGGGTTTTACTTTGCGATCGGTTGGATCTTCCCCCCTTATTCCGATCTGGGTTGCGATCGCTTATTGCGATCGCATATTCCGACGGGTCTTAAGGACTTGGTTAAGACGAAGTGCTGCCCATTTTTCGATAGAGTCATTGCGACAGCATCATTCCGATAGGTGTGCATTGCGACAGAAGTGTTTTCTTAAGTATTCCGATCTGAACTCGATTATTCCGATGGTTAATATTAGTGATATTCCGATGGTTGCTATTTTGGTGTATTCCGATGGACATGAATTGTTTTATTACGATTGATTAAGTTTTTAAGTTTTTAAGTTTTTCAAAGTTTAAAGTCTCAAGAATTTTCTTAATTAACTTCTATTTTAATTTTGTCCAAGTTTCAAATTTACTCAACGACACTTTAATTACTTGCTAGTAGTTTAAAACAAACAAACCAAATCATTCTCTTGATTCACCAAAAGACAATTGAGTCGCACTTAAGACCGGTTTTCAATTCGAAAAGATTCGGAACTATAACGAACTTTGATACTTTGGTTGCAAAACCAGTATTAAATGGCGCCGCTGCCGGCTCTTTTCGTTACGATAAACGGTTTCTAGTGAGAGACGCATTGAATTTTGGGATCCGTTCTTTGAACGTTATTTTCCTTGCTATAAAATTTCCAAAAAATCCTAAAAAATATAAAACTCTTCAAAAATACAAAAACATTAAAAAACCTATAAAAACCAAAAATATTATATAGCTATTCTCTTTGTGTATATTTTTCTTCTGCAGGTGTATGCGTACTAGATCTTCCAATTATTCTGAGCCCGAGACTCTTGAAGATTTAGATATGGCTGGTGTTAATAACAACAATAATCACCCACCTCAAAACAATTTGAATAATAACAACAACAACAACAACAATGTCCTTCTACCTGATTTACGAACCATGGAGGAATTGTGCCAACCCACCATGAACGGACGCGGAGGCCCGATTGCGCCAATGCACGTCACGGCTCAGGAGTTTTCGTTGAAGCATCACATGATACAACAAGTGCAAACGAACCCATTTCGTGGAATTCCGGATGATGATGCCAACAAACACCTCGACAAATTCATTACCATTACCCAAAGCATGAAGTGCCCCGGTGTTTCTATGGATGACCTTCGCCTCCAACTTTTTCCACACTCGCTTTCTCACCATGCCGAAAAATGGTTTGACCGTCTTCCTAAGAATTCTATTCATACGTGGAACGACATGACTCAACGCTTTTTATCGCGCTACTTTCCCCCATTCATGGTCACTAGCCTTCGTAACCAAATCAGTGGATTTATGCAAGAGAATGATGAATCACTTTTCGATGCTTGGGAACGTTACAATGATTTGATCGACCGCTGTCCTAATCACAATATGCTCCCCGTCACTCTCATTGACACCTTCTACAATGGTCTCACCTTTCGTGATCGTGACACGATCAATGCCGCCGCCGGTGGTACTTTTATGAAAAGGAGACCGGAGGAGTGTCGAGAGTTGATCGAAAACATGACTACTCACCACAAGAATTGGGATTCATCCGCATCCTCAAGATCTAACTCGAGAGTCAATGTTTCTTCTACTACCTCCAATCCTGAAATGTCTGAAATTTCTCGACAACTCGCTGAAATGAACAAGAATTTCATGGCCATGGCCACAAACCACTTTCAACAAGCTAAAGCCGTTGCTATTTCTTGTGACACATGTGGTGGTCCTCATTCTTACAATGATTGTCCTTCTACCCAAGGCAATTATTCTGAAAACGTTAACGCAGCTTACGGCACTTATTCCACGGGTAGCTATCCAGCTCGCCCTCAAGGAGACCGTGGCTTGCTAAGTTATCGTTCCAACAATTATCTTGCTCCTCCCGGTTTCCCTCCTGCAAACCAAAACCAACAACAAAGCTACAATCAATCCCAACCTCGTGCAAACAATCAGTATCAATCCCAAAGAAACCCATACCCAACTCAAGGAAATTCTCAAGCTTACCAGGCTCCACCTCTCAATCAACCGATGGCAGTGAATCCAGAAGTCGAGACATTCATGAAGACTAATCGGGAGTTGGTGACGAATCTTCAGAGTCAAGTCCGCAACTTGAAGGGAGAGATGGCAAAACAAGGGAACGATATTCGAGCCGAGCTAAGGAATGATATGGCCAAACACAATGATACAATGAATGCAAACATGCAAAACTCTTTCAACAATCAAGCTCTTCACCTTCGTGATATGATTGGTTCGCTCATCCAAAGTAATCAACCCTCTTCTTCGGGTACTCTTCCGAGTAATACCGTTGCGAATCCAAGAGGGGAGATGAAAGCAATCACCACTCGTAGTGGAAAAGGTTATATGGAACCCGAGCTTCCTACACCTCCACCGGTGATTGTGACCAAGGAAAAAGAGCAACTTTCCCCACCTCCTTCACCTTCTATCCCCATTTCCACACCACCCGTGGTTGTGAGTGATCCTACTCCCTTAAAGCCTTCTTCTTCATCCAATATACCTTATCCTTCAAGGTTGAGGAAAGAGAAGCAAAAGAGCAAGGATGATATTCAGGTTTCGAACTTCCTTAAAATGTTCAAACAACTGAATTTTAACATCTCCTTCGCCAAGGCTCTCGCTCACATGCCCAAATATGCTAAGATGTTTAAAGATCTCTTAAGTGATAAAGAAAAGCTTCTTGACATTGCTCAGACCCAACTTAATGAGAACTGCTCCGCAGTGCTCTTAAGGCAATTGCCCACCAAACTTGGTGATCCGGGTCGCTTCTTGATTCCTTGCAACTTCCCGGGAGTAGAGAATTGCATGGCCCTAGCCTATCTAGGTGCCAGTATAAACTTAATGCCTTTAAGTGTTTGGAAGCAATTATCTCTCCCCGAGCTAGTCCCCACTAAAATGACTTTGGAATTAGCCAACCGTACGGTTGCTTATCCAGTGGGGATAGCCGAAGATGTCTTTGTTGGCGTCGACAAATTCACCTTCCCGGCGGATTTTGTCGTCGTTGACTACGAGATGGATCCCCGTGTTCCATTAATCGTCGGACGTCCCTTTCTGAGGACCGGTCGCACTCTCATTGATGTAGCCGCGGGCGAAATAATCATGAGAGTTGGTGACGATCAAATTGTCTTCAACATGGGTAAGATTTCTAAGCAACCTTATTCGTATGAGAGCGTTAATGCTATTGATGTTCTCGATGAGGCTTGTGAAGAACATTTTCATGATGCTTGCAAAAGTACTCATTCTCTACCCAATGTTGAGACCGTTGCCTCAATTGCTCCAGCATTGACTCCTTTTGGAGAAAGTGACTTGGATGATTTCGAAGCTAGCTTGGGTCCTCTCGATATTAAGTATGATGATTTGTCCACCAATTGGGATGAAGATATTCGTACTATTGAGAGACTTCTCAATGAGGACCCATTGTCTCCTCCTACTCCTAAAGAGGTGACTAATGATGATCCATCGTTAGTTTCACCATCTACTGAGGATCCTCCTACTCTCGAGCTTAAGGACCTACCGCCTCATCTTGAGTACGTTTTCCTAGAAGACGACGAGAAGTTACCGGTCATCATCGCAAAGGATCTGAAAGAAGACGAAAAAGCCCGACTTGTCGCTGTTTTGAAGAAGCATAAACGAGCTATCGCTTGGAAAATCTCCGACATCCGTGGAATTGATCCTCACTTTTGCACACATAAAATTCTCATGGAGGACGACTTTAAGCCCACCATTCAAAGTCAAAGAAGGGTGAATCCTAAAATCCATGAAGTCATCAAAAAAGAGGTTATCAAACTTCTTGATGCGGGTATGATTTACCCTATTTCGGATTCACCATGGGTTAGTCCAGTCCATTGTGTGCCTAAGAAAGGCGGAATCACCGTTGTGCCCAATGCAAACAACGAGTTAATTCCTACCCGTCTCGTTACTGGGTGGAGAGTTTGTATAGACTACCGTAAACTCAATGATGCCACGAGAAAGGATCATTTCCCTCTACCTTTTATGGACCAAATGCTTGAACGTCTAGCTGGTAATGAATATTTCTGCTTTCTGGATGGTTTCTCGGGTTATTTTCAAATACCCATCGATCCCCAAGATCAAGAGAAGACAACATTCACTTGTCCCTACGGCACATTTGCTTATAAACGAATGCCTTTTGGCTTATGCAATGCCCCCGGGACTTTCCAAAGGTGCATGTTGGCTATCTTCCATGACATGGTTGAGCAAACCATGGAAGTATTCATGGATGATTTCTCGGTCTTCGGGGATTCCTTCTCTTCTTGCCTTGCCAATTTGGAACGCATGCTTAAGCGGTGCGAAGACACTCACCTTGTTCTGAATTGGGAAAAATGCCATTTTATGGTAAAAGAAGGCATTGTGCTAGGACACAAAATCTCTAAGGCCGGTCTTGAAGTCGACCGTGCTAAAGTTGATGTCATAGCCAAATTACCTTCACCTTCAACCGTGAAGGGTGTGAGAAGTTTTCTGGGTCATGCGGGCTTCTATCGTAGATTCATTCAGGATTTCTCTAAAATCGCTCGCCCGATGACCCACCTCTTAGAAAAAGATACTCCCTTTATCTTTTCTAAAGAGTGTCTCGAAGCCTTCAATCTTCTTAAGGATAAGCTCACTAAGGCACCGGTCTTGGTTACCCCTAATTGGGAGCTGCCTTTTGAATTGATGTGCGATGCTAGCGACTTTGCTATTGGTGCGGTTTTGGGCCAACGTGTGAATAAACACTTCCAAACAATCCACTATGCTAGCAAAACAATGACGGGGGCTCAATTTCATTATACGACAACCGAAAAAGAGCTTTTAGCTGTTGTCTATGCTTTTGAGAAATTTCGCCCCTATCTTGTTTTATCCACCACCATCGTATACACGGACCATTCCGCGTTGAAGTACTTGATGACTAAGAACGATTCTAAGCCAAGACTTCTCCGCTGGGTTTTACTCCTTCAAGAATTCAACATTGAAATTCGTGACAAAAAGGGAGCCGAAAACCTGGCCGCGGATCATCTGAGTCGACTTGAGGATCCATATCAGGGGGATCATCCGAACAAAGAGATCAATGACTCTTTCCCCCTGGAGACTCTAATGTCTTTAAATCTCAATCTTGATGGCACCCCGTGGTTTGCAGACATTGCAAACTACTTAGCGGGTGGTATTCTCATCCAAGGGTTAACATCCCAACAAAAGAAGAAGTTCTTGAACGATGTTAAGACTTACTTTTGGGATGACCCTTATCTATTCAAACAGTGTGCTGATCTGATTATTCGTCGATGTGTTGACGGACCGGCAGCTTTTGACATCCTCCACGCTTGCCACAAAGGACCCACCGGTGGTCACTTTGGTCCCAACTACACCGCTAAGAAAGTGTTTGATTCTGGATTCTACTGGCCCACCATTTATCGTGACGCTCACGAAATGGTTAAGCATTGTGATGCTTGCCAACGTCAAGGCAAGATCACACATAAGGATGAGATGCCTCAAAATTTCATACAGGAATGTGAAATCTTTGACGTATGGGGCATCGACTTTATGGGGCCATTTCCATCATCCAAAGGGAACAAGTACATCCTCGTCGCCGTCGACTACGTCTCTAAATGGGTTGAAGCTAAGGCTCTTCCTACGAATGATGCGAGGGTGGTTGTGAACTTTTTAAAGCAGCTTTTCGCTCGATTTAGCGTTCCTCGTGCTATCATCAGTGACCGCGGGACTCATTTTTGCAACGATCAATTTGCAAGAGTCATGGCTAAGTATGGTGTCACTCACCGTCTTTCCACCGCCTATCATCCCCAAACCAATGGGCAAGCCGAAATTTCCAACCGTGGCTTGAAGAGAATTTTGGAGCGTACTGTGGGAGAGCATCGTGCCGCGTGGGCCGATAAGTTAGATGATGCTCTGTGGGCTTTCCGTACTGCTTACAAGACCCCGATCGGTTGCACACCTTATCGTCTTGTGTACGGGAAAGCTTGCCACCTACCCATCGAGCTGGAACATAAGGCGTACTGGGCCTTGAAGTGGGCTAACTTCGACATCAACAAAGCCGGTGATTTTCGAAAGATTCAACTCAACGAGCTACAAGAACTGAGGAATCAAGCTTACGAGAACTCATTGATCTACAAGGAGAAGACCAAGATTATCCACGATGCTAAAATCAAGAACCGAGAGTTCAACATTGGTGATCAAGTCTTACTCTTTAACTCTCGGTTGAAGATCTTCTCTGGCAAGTTGAAGAGCCGTTGGACTGGTCCATTCACCGTTTCCAAAGTCTTTCCGTATGGGACCATTGAGCTTTCTCATCCGAATGGGCCAAATTTCAAGGTGAATGGCCAGCGTTTGAAGCTGTACTTTGGTGAAGACATCTCCCATGAGATGATTCCATCCCTCACCACGTTCCCCATGAACTAAAATTGGGTCGAGTCAGGCTCATGACTCGGTGAACAAAAACAAGCGCTTCTCGGGAGGCAACCCGTGTTCTATCCTTTACTGCTTTCATAATAAGTGTAGGGGGAGCCCCGCATATGTTTGTTGTCTTGTTTCTTGTGCTGTGCAGGGATTTAAGCTTCAGAGAGCATCTTGATGACTTTTGACGAACCGTGATACCGTGTTTCCCATCTTCCCGGTTCTATCCTAAACTCTTGTGATTCAATATTTCATATTCTATATGTTCACATTGAATTCACTTTAGTTGTCCTTTCCTTAGCAAGATTTAAACAACGTGCACAATGTCCTAAGTGTAGGGGAGTTTACTCCCAAATGCTTAAACATTGAGGACAATGTTTATCTTAAGTATAGGGGGGACTTCTATCGAAGTAAGTGGTCTTTTCCATGAATTTGCCCTCATTTTAACCGGAAAATTTGATTTTTCGACATTTTCCAAAATTTTTAATCTATTTTGGCCTAGTCGTATAGTTGTATTTGCCTTTGTTATGTTTCCTTTGCTAGAATAAATTTTTAATAAAGTGGTTTTAGATTTTTCTTAGTCGTGAACATTTTGACTCAACCCGAGTTTACTTGCCTAAGTTTACTCTAGCTAGTATCCTTAACGTCTTTAAGTCAAGTTTTGCTAGGCTTTTATATAGGGAGCTATAAAACGCGAAAGTCTTAACTCTCGCGGGTTAAGAACAAGAACTTTTCGCAAGTTCCTATAATTGATCCTAGAGAGTCGTTTATCAAGGGAACTTTAAAATGCGATTTCTAAACTTGAAAAAAATCTAAGAATTTGCAAGATCCTATAGGCGACTCGAAAACCCAAAACTTTGATTTAATAGGCTAAGCATCCACGAGTCTCATTCCTTGAGATTTTAAACTGTGGAGAACGAGAGATGATAGAGTCAATTATAAGTTCGGTATTCCTTCGTGAATTTATGTGAGTTAATTATGAGCCTATTCTCCCTCCGCTTGTTAATAAATTAATCTGCTAATAAATAAGGTTGTACGATTTAAAAGGTTACTTAGCTTCTAGCCCCAGATCGTTTAAAAGTTGCTCGGTAATGACGAGAGTTCATAGCCAAGGCATAACTTATGAAGCGGGGCGCGAAGATTGGCGAGTCCGAAAAGGCCCTAACAAGGCATGAGGGCTACATTTTGTTGCTAAAGATCCAAAAGTGATGTGAAGAATCATTTATCAAAAATCAATATGAAGGATCGAGACACACGACGAAAAGCAAGAACTCCCCAAAAGTCATGGAGAAGTCTATCCGAAAAGACCCTAACAAGGTATGAGGATAAATAGATCCAAGTCCTAAAAGGAGGCGGATCGTTGTATATCAAAGTCCAAAATAAAGATTGGAGAAAAATGAAGAAGTCGTGGTCCAAAGATGAAGAATCTCTCAAAAACTTCAAGTGAAGAAATTCCTATTATGAAGAGAAGACCATAATTTCAAGAACGTCTCTCGAAGATTCGAAGTATGAAGTCGCTGCCAAATATCGGCCCGAGAAAGGTCTCAAATCGCGAACCAAGTTATGCCAAGATATGAACTTTCTGATATCCCGAGAAGCAGTTTTAAAAGATTTAGTCCTTTAGCTAACTATTGATTAAATCGTTCACCTTATTTTCGGACTAAATAACTATCGAAATAAGTCAAACAATGCATCCTTGTGATCATTCAAGACAAAAATAAAATATAAGAGATACACCTAGGAATAAGGGAGTCTAAGTGAATAATTGGCCCACATGAGTTCGTGATAGTTTGCCAACTTATAATAACAATGATCTCGTTTTTAAGCTTGGTATGGGGAACGTGAAACTTGAGGATGATAAATGTTCATGGCCGCCAAAACCCAATGTAAGTTTTTAATTTCTTTACTTATTTCTATCTTTTATGTTTAGAATTTAATAAAGGCCAAGGTGGGTTATTTATGATGGGAAATGTAAACCGTGCTTAAAATTAATGCATTGCATGAGGGCATTGCAATGGTCAAGTGTAGGGGATTTAATAAGTGTGAAAACACTTATCCTTTTACCACTTATTTCCAATAATAACAAGACCAAAACGTGTGATTTATGTCGTAAAGGTCGGAATTATGCGTGGTTTGTGTTTTTATTGTGTTTTAGGACCAAAATATGAAAAAGGAAGAAAACACGGGCTTTCACGGGCTTTTATCGAAGAAAACGGGAAAAGACGAAGTCAAAAGATCAAGAGTGCAAAAAGAACGGAAGTCCAAGGCCTATTCTGAAGATTTATCGAAGAAAAAGACTAAAGACGGAAGTTTAACGAAGTCGAAGAACTTAAAGTCTAATAGAAGAAGAAAATTAAAAGACAAGTTCAAATCCCGAGACGACAAAGACGAAGAATTAAAGTCGAGTCGAGAAAACGTGAAGAAAGCAAGAAAGAAGAGGCAACACATGCACTCCTTCCTCCTTCCCTATAAATACCCTCCTAATAGTCATTAGGAGGTTGGTTAGAGTTTTTAGCTAGTTTTTATTTTTCAAGTTTCTTTCTAGTTTTTAGAGAGAGAAAGTCTTAAACTTTCTCTCACTAAATTTCATCTTTTTCTTAATCTTTCGAGATTAAACACTTTTGTATTGCTTATTTCATTAATCAAAGCTCTATTTTAAGCTTTTGATCCTTATTCTCATTCTACACTTCTTGATTTATTTACCTTTGATCCGATTTACATTCTTCATGCTTATGATTTGATGTTTTCGTGAGTAAAGGATTGTTCTTTTTGGTTTACACAAAAGCTACTTCGTCTAAGCCATAAGATCGTAATGCTTGTTGGCTTATTTCGAGTCATAGCTTATTGATCTTCGGTTTTACATCAAAGTTTTTAGTTACTTTAAAAGCCTTTTTCATAAAGTCCTTGATTTTATATCTTAAAAAGTTGTTGAATTTTAGCTTAATAAGTTGTTTAAGGATTGAGTCGAATAGCTTATCCATTGTGCTTATTGCATTTTTCTTAGATTTCCACCATTTTCGGAACTGGTACCATCCATCGCAATCTTAGGGTTTGTATGCTTATTCCGACGGTTTACTACACTTTCCGATAGCTTTGGTTTTCGATCGCAATAACCCATTAGGGTTTTACTTTGCGATCGGTTGGATCTTCCCCCCTTATTCCGATCTGGGTTGCGATCGCTTATTGCGATCGCATATTCCGACGGGTCTTAAGGACTTGGTTAAGACGAAGTGCTGCCCATTTTTCGATAGAGTCATTGCGACAGCATCATTCCGATAGGTGTGCATTGCGACAGAAGTGTTTTCTTAAGTATTCCGATCTGAACTCGATTATTCCGATGGTTAATATTAGTGATATTCCGATGGTTGCTATTTTGGTGTATTCCGATGGACATGAATTGTTTTATTACGATTGATTAAGTTTTTAAGTTTTTAAGTTTTTCAAAGTTTAAAGTCTCAAGAATTTTCTTAATTAACTTCTATTTTAATTTTGTCCAAGTTTCAAATTTACTCAACGACACTTTAATTACTTGCTAGTAGTTTAAAACAAACAAACCAAATCATTCTCTTGATTCACCAAAAGACAATTGAGTCGCACTTAAGACCGGTTTTCAATTCGAAAAGATCGGAACAACGAAATTATATTATACCTAGCCAAAATTAAGTATTAACCGACGAAGAGGAGATATGTGAATCAAGAGAAGAAGCCGAACAACCTGAAAGTCCAACTCCAACTCCAACTCTAACCCAAGACTCACCTTCAAGTTTAAGTGAAAGAGAACCAAAGACAAGAAGTCTGTTGGAACTTTACGAGGTAACTGACGAGATTCCCCTTCTTTGTTTATATGCTGATTTTGAACCTTTAGCTTTTGTGGAGGCTATGAAAGGAAAGAAACACAGACAAGCCATGCACAAGGAGATACAGTCAATGAAGAATACGGGAGAGTCGAGGAACCTTCTAAAAGGCCAAAAGGCTAGTGGAGTCAAGTGGGTATACAAGGAAAATAGAAACGCCAAAGGCGTAGTGGAGAAGCACAAGGAAAGACATGTGGAAAAAGGCTACAAGAAGAAGCATGTGATCGAGTTAATAAATAATCGTGTCTACCATGATCTAAGTAAGCATATCAACACTCGTTATCACTTTATTCAGGATTCTATCGCAAGGAAGGATGGCCGAGTGATACATACGAGGTCTAAAGATGAAGTTGCAGATATCTTCACTAAGCCTCTCGACAAGCGAGACTTCTCAAGACAAAGGATGATTTTTGATGTTGGTAAATCAAGTTTAAAGGGGGGGTTGTTGGATGATAAACTTGATTTAATCCGATAAAGATCAGAATATACATAAAAGTCCTAGCCTATGATGAGGAAGCTTCTAGAAACTCGTAGAATTCTCATAGAAAATATCTATATGAAATATCTAGAATAGTACAAGAAATATCTAGTTAGAGTTATCTAGAAAAGATATATAGATAAGGATGATGATGTGGTTAGAATAATCTAGATCGTAGTAGAATATCCATGGAAATATCTTGTCTCCATGGACTAGTATAAATAGAAGGTGTTTGTAAGCATTTTTAATAAACATCCGAAAAGTACCAAGAAAATTTTAAGCAATAAACTAACATTCCAAAGCTTATCTCTTCCTTTAGTATTAGCCTAAAAGGCCCCGTATGTTTCCCAACAAAGAATGCGGCCACAGTTAGGTGGGACACATAGAAATACTATGAACCCACATTCTATGAGTCGAGGTGAGTAATGAAATGGTTTTCATGAAACATGTAATATGGTCATTCGACTTAAAGCCATTATTAGTAGTTCTCATGTTCAGCTCACATGTTTCTCTTTGACGCACTCATACAACGAGGCGACACGATGGTATCTCTTCTATAATTTGATGAAAACTGAACTGAAAAGAATATGGTCATAAACCTCATCAAAGTATGAGGTGTGGATATCTTATTTATAGGTATAATACATCTCAGTTTGTACAAAATCACTCCTATGATTGAGGAGATGACTAGATAATTATACCTACAATCAATTATTATATATACAATTATTATCTGTTAATACCGCCCCCCCCCCCCTCTTCAATCGAGACGGTGGCGGTCCAAGACAGAGCATAGACCGAAAAGTTTCAAATTTTGAACGAGGGAGACTTTTGGTGAAGATATCCGCTACCTGCAGACTGGTTGGTACAAACTTCGTGAAGAGTTTCCCTGAGTTAACAAATTCCCGAATAAAGTGATAATCTAAGTCGATGTATTTGGCACGTTTATGTGAGACCGGATTTTGTGTCATGAATAACGCGCTTTTGTTATCACAAAGAAGAGTAGGACGATCGGGAGGTAAAGCATGCAACTCAAGTAACAAGTGAGTAATCCATATAATCTCAGCAGCAGTATTGGCCATGGCTCGATATTCCGATTCACAACTTGATTTGGAAACCGTGGGCTACTTCTTAGCACTCCAAGATACAAGGTTGCTACCTAGATAAATGGATTAGCCATATATGGAGCGACGTGTATCAAGACAACGAGCCCAATCGGCATCGGAGTAACCAAGTATAGCATAATCTTTTGGGCGACAAAAAATGAGACCAAATAAGATGGTACCTTTAACATAACGAAGAATGCACTTGACCGATTGATAATGATCAATTGTAGGAGCCTACAAAAACTGGGAGACCTGATTGACGACATAGGATAAGTCTGGTCGGGTTATGGTTAAGTATTGTAGTACCCCTACTAATGATTGGTAATGTGTCAAGTCAGAGAATGGTATTCCAGCCCCTGTAAATGAAACATGCGGAGATAGAGGAATGGAAACCGGTTTGGCATCAAAAAGGCTAGCACGTTTGAGACTATCAGTTGCATATTTTGATTAAGTAAGAAAAAGTCCGTCATCCGTGTACGCAACTTCAAGCACCAAGAAGTAGTTTAGATCACCAAGATCTTTAATGGCAAACTCATGATTAAGGCCTGAGATAAAAGAGGTGATGGCAGCTTCGTCATTTCCGGTTAGGATGAGATCATCAACATATACGAGTAAGTACATTATACATGAGTTGTCGGAATATATAAATAGGGAAGTATTGGCACGACTACATTTGAACCCGTAGGAAAGAAGGAATGTACTCAATCGATGAAACCAAGCCCGTGGTGCTTGTTTTAAACCATATAGGGCTTTTGATAATTTGCACACATTTGTAGGATACTTGGAGTCAACAAAACCAGGAGGTTGTTCCATAAAAACAGTCTCGTGTAAGTTGCCATTTAGAAAGGCGTTTTTAACTTCAAGTTGATGCAACTTCCAATTATGTAATAGGGCTAGATATAGAACAATACGAACGGTGGTTGCTTTTACTATCGGGCTAAATGTATGACTATAGTAAAGTCCCGGGATTTGAGTATGTCCTTGAGCCACTAAGTGGGCTTTGTAGCGTTCAACCGTGCCATCCGCATTGTATTTAACACGATATACTCATTTTAAACCAACAATGTTGGTGGCCCGTAGTCTTGGTACTAATGTCCATGTTTTATTATGTTGAAGAGCTTGTAATTCCTCACGCATAGCAGTTATCCATTTAGGATCTTTAGAGGCACTTTTATAACCACGAGGTTCAGTGATAGAAAACAAGGAAATATGGAGAGGGTGAATAGTAAGTGCCGCAAGATCAGCCACATGTTCGGGTTTGAAAATTTTGGATATAGATCTTGTTGTCATTGGATGTGTTGTGGTTGAAAGGGATGATTGCTGCAAGTTTTAGTTGTTAGTAACACAAGATGATACTTGGTCTTGTGATGGTGCATGGGGTAGAGATGTGCTATGGATTGGGGATGTTTCATGGCCTGAAGATGCATCATGGGCTGATGAGGTGTGTTCGGAGGTTGATGGATCGGAAACCATTCGAGGTGTCGAATGTAAGTTAGGAGAAGGTGTGCATAACGTGCATAGTGAAGGCCATTTATTGACGAAGTTGTATCTTTTGAACATTGTGGTGGATTGGAAGATGAATCCAAATTTGGTGGTGTATCTTGTAGAAATGTGGTAAGCTCCAAATTACGAATATTGATATCACTTGATGATCCAATAAAAAGAAAAACATTTTCATTAAACCGAGCATGTCGAGTGACAAAAATTCGGGAGGTAGTGGGATCAAGACACCGTTATCCTTTATATTGCGGACTATATCCGATGAAAACACATGAAATGCTCCTTGGTGCAAGCTTGTAAGGAGAATAGTTACGCAAGTAAGGAAATACTTGACATCCATAAGCTCTAAAGTTGTCATAATTTGGAACTTGTTTGAAGAGCAATTGAAATGGAGACTTTTGATCCAACAACCGGATTGGTAATCGATTTATAATAAAAGTTGCTGATGAAAATGCATCAACCCAATAAGATGTTGGAATATGTGCATTAAAGAGCATGGCCAATTCTGTTTCTACAATATGGCGATGTTTTCTTTCTGCCCACTACTACAAAATCGAGTTTATAGACCCCCATATTTAGACCTTCCACGAAAAACACAGGTTTAAAAGCCTGGTTTCCTCCACCAGAAATTATTTAGACCGGTTCGTTTTAAATGCACAGGTCTAAATATAATTTCCACATTTAGACCGGTTGATTTACATAACACCGGTCCAAAAGAGTGTCTTTTAGACCGGTGGTTACCTACATAACCGGTCTATATCATATCGTTATTTAGACCGGTGATTTTCGTTTGAACCGGTCTAAAAACTACTTTTAAAAAGCAATGCCAACGGCTACAAAACCAGATCTGCCATCTTATACCACAATAACTATCCGATTTTTCATTTAATACACTCAAAAAATACCCAACAAATCATAATAATTATCAAACTCTTCCACATTAATTACAATCCAAGGTATGAACCATCTTTTATACATATATTAACTTCAATTAAGAGTTTTATGATTATTTATTTAAAAAAAATATTGTTCTTGTATTAATCACTAATTGTGTGTTTATCTATAAAAATTAGTTATTGTGTTTTAATAGAAGTTAACATAAATATTTTTTCTAATTGTGTAGGAACAATTGTGTTAATCGTTCTAGTATGGTATCCGAAATGCATTGTTAGGTTCATTACTCGCGGAACTAAGGTATTTTTTCAACATATAGTGAAAGCAATTATTTTTTGCAACATTCATGTAGTATAAATATATTTCAACTCATGCGCCCTTAGTTTAATACCCGTCCGAAAATAACATAATAGAGGTTAATTTCGGATTGTCCCCATTTGGGACTGCTTTTTGAATACTTTGTCTCATTTAGGATGTGAATGTGTATTATCATATTGAGTATTATTTAAGAAAAAATCGATAGCATTTCCTTTTACTCCTACGAGTATGTGTTATATACGCATATTTGGGGAGTTAAGGGGAAATGCTGTCGATTTTTTCTTAAATAATACTCAATATGATAATATGCGTTCACATATGAGACAAAGTAATCAAAAAGTGGGTTAGGTTCACCAACAACAACCACATTAATACTTAATAGTTTCATGCATGCATTCATCTTTTTAAAATCGACATTACATTTGAATGCAGATGGATCGTAGTACGTGGATGTACCATGTAAAACCCGCATGCTTTTACCATGAATAGTATCCTTAAGATCGTACGTACTAGATTAAAACCTTCCTAATATAGCATGATTACGATTACGTGTTAGGATTTTACGTATTACGTACGTGTTAGAACACGATAAGTATTTACTACGCACGAGCACGTAATAATTATTTGATAATAATTAATCACGAACATGCGATCATGAAATCATGAACGTAATTAAAACACGAACTATTATTAATTACGTATATATATTTATTACGAGCGTAAATAAATATATTAGATCACGATAATTACGTAACGAGAACACATAAAACGCGAACACAAATAATCATGAACGAATAACTAAATATCGAGACACGGAAAAAGGTACGGGTACCCCATGTGGGGCCCCCTACCCGCGGCTACAAGGAGCAAATGGGCCAAGCGCATTTGTATTTTTTACTAAAAGGAGGATTAAGAAAATAAACACTACTCATAATTGTTTTACAGAAGATTTTACAGAAAACCGAAACCCTCCTCTTTTCTTCTTTTTTGGCCGCCACCTTCAAAATACCACAAGGGGGTGTTTGTTGATCTTGGACCTTGTAATTCTTGTTGGTGTTCGTGTTTGTTCTTCGTTCCTTTGATCCACGTATTCGGTAAATCCTTTTAAACCTTTTTCTTTTGATTTGATCTTTTATTAATTAAGAACATGTTATGTTTTTTCAAAAACCCTAATTAAATCATAGATCTAACATGAATTGGGTTTAAATAAAATCAAAAGTAATTTTTTAAGGGGTGTTTGTTTTGGCCGCAGCCTACACCGAACCCGAGGGGGGTTTCGGTTTGGCCATCCGACCACCACCGAGACCATATGGTCCCGGTTGGTTGGTGTGGGTCCCACGGCAGCATCAAGACAAGGGGTACCCCGATTTGGTTCGGGGTATGGTGTCGATTTCATGTTCGGTTCATGGTTTTTAGTCTAGATCCGGTTTATGGTGTATGTTTAGTTTTTTATTTTTTTTTTATGAACTTATGTTAAAAAATAAATTAATAAAATGACATGATTAATTTAATAACATGACTTAGGTTATTTTTAATTATTAATAATCATGAAATTAATTAACCTAAGTATTTTTATATTTTAGACTTATAATTAATTAATTATTTAAAAACCATGGTTATAATTAATTAATTAACATGACTTAGGTTATATTATTAATAAATAATAATACATGTTTTAACCTAAGTATTTAACCTTATTTAATTAAAAACATGTTATACTTTAATTAAATATTTTAACCTATAGTTTAATTTAATTACATGAAATAATTATTAAACTATACATTATATCATATGACTTAGAAAATAATCATGAAAACACTTAGGCTTATATACTTAGCTTATTTAACCAGCTTATTTCTAATTATGGAAACTTTCTATTCTTAGAAACTTAATTAAATAAGGCAGCTAATCTATTTATGGAAACCTTCTATTTTTAGAAACTTATTTATTTCAGGCAGCTAATCTATTTATGGAAACTTATGTAATTAAGGCAGCTGATCTATTTATGGAAACTTTCTATTTTTAGAAACTTATCTATTTTAAGCAGTAATTCTATTTTTGGAAACTTTCTATTTTCGAAAACTTTCTACTTTTGGTAACTTTCTATTTTTTGAAACTTTCTATTTTTGGTAACTTTCTATTTTTGGAAACTTTCTATTTTTGGAAACTTTCTATTTTTGGAAACTTTCTATTTTAGGAAACCTGCTATTTTTGGAAAGTTACTTATTATTACACAGTAAGTATAATAATACATAAAATACCAGAAATACTTAATCAGATTAAACAAGAATATAAGAAAAACACAGTTTAAGGCTTTAAACAGTAAAACATGGTAAGAACATATAAAATAAGCTAAGACATGACATAAAACCAGCTACGTATTTAGTAAGCAGATCCTTATTCATGTATGTATTTATGTAGCACTAGTGATACGGAAGTAGGATTCCTCCCAGTTCATCTTCTTCGCTCACTGGACATAAGGTACGGATTCCCGTCCTTTCAGTATGGACATTCTTTCCTTATTAGGATTCCCCGTATGCAGCCAAATGTTTTCCTGTAGCATAAGTTCCGTATTTTATTTGCTTATGTTTAATTAAGAATACCTATAGCCATATACATGCATGACCAGTTTCACCTAGTTATGGAGGTACCATAACCATAACATTAGAGGCACTGATGTTTTGACTTCACCACGGCGGAGTGATTGCTCGTGGCGTCCCTTTAGATTTTGGCCATTTATATTATATTTATCATGTGGGGTGTATGGGTGCATCCTAGTTACATGTTTTCAGTCAGGATTTCATGGTGAATGTGGTGTGTGCCTTGCATCCTTCACAAGGAGCTGATCCCTCCTACCCAAAAACCAGTATATTAAATTAGAGGCAGCCCCTCTAATTTGCATGATAAGGTCACCCCTCCAAGTATTCATGCACGGTGGATTTTCATGACCTATATTGGCTAATGGTAAAATGTGATAAACAGTTTTTACAAGATAAACATAAGACTTTTCAAACTATAAAACCAGTTTTATCAAGACTTAACCAGGTTACTCGGGACTTAGTTTTCTTCCGCTGTTATATGTTATATGCTTATCCTATTCATGCTTTATTGTACATCCGTGCACTGAGCGTATTTGCTCAGCCGTTTTCCTTTTCTATATCCCAAAACGGCAGGTACTCAGGGACGCTCATAGACACTAAGGGTACGTGCATATGGACTAGAAGCTGTCTAGCCTTCTTTACTTTATGCATTTCCTTTCTTATGATACATTTGCTATGGACATTGTTTAGTCCTTTCCTTTATTATACTATGTTTGTGTGTGATGAGCTTTACGGTTGGACTACTGATGTTTGATTCCGGTATTTTCCTTTCATGGTCAAATAATGTTTAGACATTTTTCCTTGTATGCTTTGACGACACGCCATAATTGTATGTGACATTTCCATTATCAAAATGGGGTGTTACAATTATGGTATCAGAGCTAAGGCTTCGACCTGTAGGCTCTCAAATATGACCTGTGATTAGTGGGTAGTCACTACGGTCTTCCTAGAACTGACAGTTGTTTTCATGCATTCATCATTTTTAAGCATACATATACATGTCGTTGTCGCAGATTTTTGACTAAGTAATGGTTGGTACAGGACTGGCCCTATTTAGTCGCATGTGTTTTATCGAAACTTTTAAATTTGGGACCGACCCATAGGCGTCCCCTCGCTATGTCTTTTGTTTTGGGTGAACTGACCAGAGGCGTTCACTCTCGAGCATACAAAAGTTTTCATAAAACTGCATCATGCATTCATACACAAAATTTTCTTGCATAAAATTTTTCTCGTGAAATTTGAGTATAAATTTTTTTTTCATGTATATATATATTTTATGTTTTGATCTGTTTAATCATATGTTTTATGTTATACTGTCAGATGGTTCTCACACGCGAACAGGAACAGCTCAATGCTGCAATTCAAGCTGCTATGCAAGCTTTGCTTCCTCAACTAAGGAATGACATCAGGGCTGAAGTTCAAGCTGCCAACAATCAGCAGCATAATCAGGCACCTCCTCCTCCTCCTCCAGTGACATCAGAGTATGGCTGGAGAGATTCAACAAGCTCCGCCCTCGAGCTTTTGAGAAGACAGATAGCCCCAACGATGCTGAAAGATGGTTGGCTCACATCGAGAAGATTTTCAATGCTATGGGCTGTGACCCCGCATACAAGGCGAGGTTGGCATGCTATCGGTTCGAAGGCGATGTGCTAAACTGGTGGTTAGCGTTGATGCAGTCCGAAGGTGGTGACGAGTGGGTTGCTGGTTTGACTTGGGCTCAGTTCAAGGACAGGGTGATGGAGCAGTTCTTTCCCAAGGCTGAGCAGGACAAGCTCAAGAGAGAGTACCATGGGATCCGACAGAGAGCTGGGGAGAATAGCAATGAGTTTATGCAGCGCCTTCTTCGTCTAGCTGGTTTCCTTGGTGCGGCAGCAGGAACTCCTGAAGAGCAGGCACATCACTTTAGATGGGCTCTTCGCACATCGGTCGCAAACAATCTGGTGTGTGCTACGTTCAACACTGTAGCACAAGTGGCCGATGCAGCACGTAAGCTGGAGATGCTGCAGGAGAGAGATGAGTTCGGGGAAGCTGAAAGACCCGACAAGAGGTAAACATTCATATTCAAGCGGTGATCAACCCGTATACTTTCCATACATGTCAATTATTCATCTATTTAAAATGTATCTTCCAGGCAGAAAACGGGGGACCGGTCTCAGCCGGCTACTCAGCAGCAGCCTCAACAACCCAAGGGAAACGGTGAAACTAACGACCGTTCTGCTATGGATAGGCGTGGCGGTAATGATAATTACCGTAACAACGCTGGACACTCCAACAGCAGCAGGTCCTAATACTTAAGCATTTCCTTATGATTTCATGTTATAACTCATATTCTGACACTTTAGCAAAACTTCTACCAGGAACGATGGAAACGGTAGGGACCAGAACCAAAGAGGTTCGCAGCCTAGCCGTCCAGCTATCACTGGTATTCAATCTTACGATTATCTGCTTTGTCCTTTGTACCCAATTATCATGTCTTATGTAAAATGTTTTATCAGGTTCCCAGCCAGCCAGAGCACCTGCTGGAGGATTCACTCATCCTCTTTGCTCTATTTGCCACCGTAGGCACCTAGGACCATGTCGCCGTAATACTGACGCGTGCTTCAAGTGTGGTCTTCCTGGCCATATTATGAAGGATTGCCGTAAGGGCGAGATGGAGGGTACATCGGGACATGCTGATACCAAGCCGCCTCCTACCACCAGGCGTGTCTACACGACATCTCGAGACCAGGCCAACAAGTCTACAGGTACCATCACTGGAATCTTGTATATGTATGGTCAAGCTGCATGTGTTCTTTTCGATACGGGTACTACTCACTCGGTTATTTCTACTGCTTATGCTAAGAACATGGATGCTCCCCATGCCACTAGAAAATAGGCTTACTATTTCCACGCCTTTGAGGGACTTTGTATTAATCACCCATGTATACAAGAGTCTTCCCCTAGAATTTGACGATAAGGTTCGACCTGTTGACGCACTTCCGCTGGACATGAACGACTTCGACATAATTTTGGGCATGGATTTGCTATCCAAGCATCATGCTACCATAGACTGCCATTCATATCGAGTTATCTTCGGTGATGTTAATGCACCAGAGTACATTCATAATGGGTTCATACCCGGACGGTCTGTACAAATCATATCTACCCTACAAGCGCGTGCACTACTGTCACATGGCTGCGAGGGTTATCTAGCTACGGTTCACGACATAGATGATGAATCCCCATCAATTCAGGATCAACCTATAGTGTCGAAATTCCAAGATGTCTTTCCAGCAGAACTTCCAGGCATACCACCTGCACGAGAAGTGGAATTTAGTATCGAGCTTATTCCAGGAGTTGAACCAATCTCCAAAGCTCCTTATCGCTGGGCTCCCATAGAGCTGAAGGATCAACTGCAAGAACTTCTTGAACGAGGTTTCATTCGACCGAGCGCATCTCCATGGGGCGCACCGGTCTTGTTTGTTAAGAAGAAGGACGGCAGTATGCGTCTTTGCATAGACTATCGCGAGCTCAACAAGATTACCATTCGGAATAGATATCCACTGCCACGCATTGACGATCTGTTTGACCAACTCCAAGGGGCCAAACACGTTTCCAAGATTGATCTTAGGTCAGGCTATCATCAGCTACGGGTCAAGGAGCAGGACATCGCTAAGACTGCCTTTCGTACCCGCTATGGCCACTACGAGTTTGTAGTTATGCCATTTGGCGTGACAAATGCTCCAGCAGTGTTCATGGATTTGATGAACAGAATCTTCCATGAATTTCTGGATAAGTTCGTCATTGTTTTCATCGATGACAACCTGATTTTCTCAAAGTCCAAGGAGGAACACGAAGACCATCTTCGTATAGTACTACAGATTCTTCGCCAGAAGCAGCTGTATGCTAAATTCTCCAAGTGTGAGTTCTGGTTAGACAAGGTGGCATTCTTAGGTCACATTGTATCAGCATAAGGAATCACTATGGATCCAGCGAAGGTTGAGGCCATTACTAAGTAGCCAAGGCCGACATCAGGGACGGAAGTCTGTAGTTTCTTAGGCTTAGCTGGCTATTACCGTAGGTTCGTGGAAAACTTTTCCCGCCTAGCACTTCCATTGACCAAACTGATGCGGAAAGGGGAGAAATTCGTCTGGACTGAAGATCGAGAGAAGAGATTTGAAGAGCTGAAGCAGAAGCTAGTATCTGCACCTATTCTTACTCTACCATCTGGTACGGGTGGATTTCAAATCTACAGCGATGCATCGGGGAAGGGACTTGGCTGTGTTCTCATGCAACATGGGAAAGTGATCGCGTGCGCCTCACGGCACCTTAAGCCTTATGAAGAAAATTACCCAACGCATGACCTGGAACTTGCAGCTGTGGTGTTTGCATTGAAGATATGGAGGCACTACTTGTATGGAGAATCATGTGACATTTTCACGGACCACAAGAGCTTGAAGTATATCTTCACTCAACGTGAATTGAACATGAGGCAGAGGAGATGGTTAGAGCTGTTGAAGGATTATGACATTAATCTACAGTATCATCCCAGAAAGGCAAATGTAGTAGCAGATGCTCTTAGCAAGAAGTCCGGAATGATCAACGGTATTAAAATCGAAGAGGAAATCATAAGAGATTTGGAGCGACTAGACATCCAGATCATGGTACGTGGACAGCACGGCTACTGGGCTAATCTTAGAGTAGAACCCGAGTTACTCTCTAAGATCAATGAAGCTCAAAAGGATGACGGAGAAATCTGGGCGATAGTACAGAATTTGGAAAAGCAGACGGAATTCAGAGTAGATGCAGATGGTATGGTATGGCAGGGCATGAGACTTTGTGTTCCTGATGACCAAGAACTCCGGGAAGCTTTGTTAGCTAAAGCTCATAGCTCCCCATTCTCTATACATCCTGGTTCGACTAAGATGTACCATGACATCAAGCAGTACTTTTGGTGGAGTGGTATGAAACAGGATGTGGCCACTTACGTCTCCAAATGTCTTACCTGCCAGTAGGTTAAGATCGAGCATCAGCGATCTGGCGGTCTCCTTCAACCGTTAGATATTACAGAGTGGAAGTGGGACAAAATCACCATGGATTTTGTTACTGGTCTTCCGCCTACCAAGAGGAAGCACGATGCAATTTGGGTTATCGTAGATCGACTTACCAAATCAGCTCATTTCTTACCGATCCGCAAGGAAGATCCGGTAAGTAAACTCGCAGATACGTACAGAATAGAGATCATGAGACTCAATGGTGCACCATCCAGCATCGTCTCAGACATAGATCCTCGATTCACTTCGCGCTTTTGGAAAAGTCTGTAGAAAGCTTGGGGTACACAACTTAAGCTTAGCACGACTTTTCATCCTCAAACGGACGGACAGTCGGAGCGAACCATTCAGACATTGGAAGATATGTTGAGGTCGTGTGCGTTGGAATGGACGGGTGATTGGGACGATTACATCTGTTTGGTGGAGTTTGCATACAACAACAGTTGGCACACAAGTATCAAGTGTGCTCCTTTTGAGATGTTGTATGGCAGAAAGTGTCGCGCCCCAATCTGCTAGGATCAGGTTGGTGAGCGAACACTTGAAGGGCCGGAAATCATAGAGATGACCAATGAGAAGATCGCAGTAGCTAAGCAGAAAATTCAGGAAGCACGGTCACGTCATAAGAGTTACGCCGATAAGCATCGTAGGGACATACACTTTAATGTAGGAGATCACGTCTTCCTTAAGGTTTCGCCGGCACGGGGTGTTAGACGCTTCGGGATTAAAGGGAAGCTCAGTCCTCGTTTCATCGGACCGTTTGATATCATTGAACGAGTCGGTGAAGTATCTTACCGATTGGCGTTACCTCTGCAGCTTTCGCATGTGCACAATGTGTCCTTACTCAGAGGGTACCAGTATCATCCCCTTCACATGGTTCAATATCCACTGGAACAGATACGTGAAGATCTCACTTTTATAGAAGAACCCGAACGAGTTCTTGACAGACAAGAACGAGTCATGAGAAAGAAGACGATTCCATTCGTCAAAATTCTATGGAGGGATCATACCGAGCGGGAAGCCACTTAGGAAACAGAGGAGTCTATCCGGGCTTCTTACCCTCACTTCATATTTTGAATTCGGGTATGTTCTTCTTTTCCAGTTTACTTTATCTATAATTCGGGGACGAATTATTCTTTTTAGGGGGGAAGAGTTGTAAAACCCGCATGCTTTTACCATGAATAGTACCCTTAAGATCGTACGTACTAGATTAAAACTTTCCTAATATAGCATGATTACGATTACGTGTTAGGATTTTACGTATTACGTACGTGTTAGAACACGATAAGTATTTACTACGTACGAGCACGTAATAATTATTTGATAATAATTAATCACGAACATGCGATCATGAAATCATGAACGTAATTAAAACACGAACTATTAATAATTACGTATATATATTTATTACGAGCGTAAATAAATATATTAGATCACGATAATTACGTAACGAGAACACATAAAACGCGAACACAAATAATCATGAACGAATAACTAAACATCAAGACACGGAAAAAGGTACGGGTACCCCATGTGGGGGCCCCTACCCGCGGCTACAAGGAGCAAATGGGCCAAGCCCATTTGTATTTTTTTTTACTAAAAGGAGGCTTAAGAAAATAAACACTACTCATAATTGTTTTACAGAAGATTTTACAGAAAACCTAAACCCTCCCCTTTTCTTCTTTTTTGGCCGCCACCTTCAAAACACCACAAGGGGGTGTTTGTTGATCTTGGACCTTGGAATTCTTGTTGGTGTTCGTGTTTGTTCTTCGTTCTTCGTTCTTTTGATCCACATATTCGGTAAATCCTTTTAAACCTTTTTCTTTTGATTTGATGTTTTATTAATTAAGAACATGTTATGTTTTTTCAAAAACCCTAATTAAATCATAGATCTAACATGAATTGGGTTTAAATAAAATCAAAAGTAATGTTTTAAGGGGTGTTTGTTTTGGCCGCAACCTACACCGAACCCGAGGGGGGTTTCGGTTTGGCCATCCGACCACCACCGAGACCATATGGTCCCGGTTGGTTGGTGTGGGTCCCACGGCAGCATCAAGACAAGGGGTACCCCGGTTTGGTTCGGGGTACGGTGTCGATTTCATGTCCGGTTCATGGTTTTTAGTCTAGATCCGGTTCATGGTGTATGTTTAGTTTTTTTTTTATGATCTTATGTTAAAAATTAAATTAATAAAATGACATGATTAGTTTAATAACATGACTTAGGTTATTTTTAATTATTAATAATCATGAAATAAATTAACCTAAGTATTTTTATATTTTAGACTTATAATTAATTAATTATTTAAAAACCATGGTTATAATTAATTAATTAACATGACTTAGGTTATATTATTAATAAATAATAATACATGTTTTAACCTAAGTATTTAACCTTATTTAATTAAAAACATGTTATACTTTAATTAAATATTTTAACCTATAGTTTAATTTAATTACATGAAATAATTATTAAACTATACATTATATCCTATGACTTAGAAAATAATCATGAAAACACTTAGGCTTATATACTTAGCTTATTTAACCAGCTTATTTCTAATTATGGAAACTTTCTATTCTTAGAAACTTAATTAAATAAGGCAGCTGATCTATTTATGGAAACCTTCTATTTTTAGAAACTTATTTATTTCAGGCAGCTAATCTATTTATGGAAACTTATTTAATTAAGGCAGTTGATCTATTTATGGAAACTTTCTATTTTTAGAAACTTGTCTATTTTAAGCAGTAATTCTATTTTTGGAAACTTTCTATTTTTGGAAACTTTCTATTTTTGGTAACTTTCTATTTTTGGAAACTTTCTATTTTTGGTAACTTTCTATTTTTGGAAACTTTCTATTTTTGGAAACTTTCTATTTTTGGAAACTTTATATTTTAGGAAACCTGCTATTTTTGGAAAGTTAGTTATTATTACACAGTTTGTATAATAATACATGAAATACCAGAAATACTTAATCAGATTAAACAAGAATATAAGATAAACACAGTTTAAGGCTTTAAACAGTAAAACATGGTAAGAACATATAAAATAAGCTAAGACATGACATAAAACCAGCTACGTATTTAGTAAGCAGATACTTATTCATGTATGTATTTATGTAGCACTACTGATACGGAAGTAGGATTCCTCCCAGTTCATCTTCTTCGTTCACTGGACATAAGGTACGGATTCCCGTCCTTTCAGTATGGACATTCTTTCCTTATTAGGATTCCCCGTATGCAGCCAAATGTTTTCCCGTAGTATAAGTTACGTGTTTGATTTGCTTATGTTTAATTAAGAATACCTATAGCCATATACATGCATGACCATTTTCACCTAGTTATGGAGGTACCATAACCATAACATTAGAGGCACTGATGTTATGACTTCACCACGGCGGAGTGATTGCTCGTGGCGTCCCTTCAGCTTTTGGCCATTTATATTATATTTATCATGTGGGGCGTATGGGTGCATCCTAGTTACATGTTTTCAGTCAGGATTTCATGGTGAATGTGGTGTGTGCCTTGCATCCTTCACAAGGAGCTGATCCCTCCTACCCAAAAACCAGTATATTAAATTAGAGGCATCCCCTCTAATTTGCATGATGAGGTCACCCCTCCAAGTATTCATGCACGGTGGATTTTCATGACCTATATTGGCTAATGGTAAAATGTGATAAACAGTTTTTACAAGATAAACATAAGGCTTTTCAAACTATAAAACCAGTTTTATCAAGACTTAACCAGGTTACTCGGGACTTAGTTTTCTTCCGCTGTTATATGTTATATGCTTATCCTATTCATGCTTTATTGTACATCCGTGCACTGAGCGTATTTGCTCAGCCGTTTTCCTTTTCTATGTTCCCAAAACGGCAGGTACTCAGGGACGCTCGTAGACATTAAGGGTACGTGCATATGGACTGGAAGCTGTCTAGCCTTCTTTACTTTATGCATTTCCTTTCTTATGATACATTTGCTATGGAAATTGTTTAGTCCTTTCCTTTATTATACTATGTTTGTGTGTGATGATCTTTACGGTTGGACTACCGATGTTTGATTCCGGTATTTTCCTTCTATGGTCAAGTAATGTTTAGACATTTTTCCTTGTATGCTTTGATGACACGCCATAATTGCATGTGACATTTCCATTATCAAAATGGGGTGTTACATACCAGATAGAGCGTGCTACCGTTGAATACTTGGAACAGTTGTCTCTTTTCCTGAAAGCTACTGAAGATGATCGGGTGAAGAGAGGAAAATCAAAAATTCATTGTCCTTGTAAAAGTTGTTTGAATTGGGCGTGTTATCCTGATTTGCAAACTATTAAGAGTCATCTTATATAAAAGGGGTTTATGCAAAGGTATACTTGTTGGGGTTTACACGGAGAAGTCAGAACTAGGGGTAAAAAGTCTCTTATCGATAGTAATGCTGAATATAACAATGATTCAAACAATAATAATCGTGATAATTTGAATGAGATGTTACATAATTTGGAGGATAATGCCGCTAAGAATAATCATGATCAATTTTCACAATTGTTTGTCAACTCAGAAACACCATTGTATGAAGGTTGTGAGGATTTTACCATATTATCAGCTGCTTATAGACTCGTGAACGTTAAAGCAGTCAATGGTTGGAGTGACACAGGTTTCACGAGTCTATTAGAAGCGTTGCATGAAATGTTCCCAAAAGCCAAGTTGCCTGTTTCAACATACCAAGCAAAAAAATTAATGTGCCCTTTGGGAATGGAAATCGAAAAAATATACGCGTGTCTAAAAGATTTTATGTTGTATAGAGGTGACGACAAGGACCTACATGCGTGTCGGGTTTGTGGCAAGTCGAGGTACAAACGGAAAAAAGATACACCACTTAACCCGGACGTGACTAAGAATGGTCCACCTGCTAAATTGTTGTGGTATTTTCCGATAAAAGATAGACTTGAAAGATTATTTTCAAATGAAAAGGATGCAAAGTTGTTAAGATGGCATGCAGAAGAGCGTAAAAGAGACGGAAAAACGAGACACGTGGCTGATTCCCTTCAATGGAGGAACATCGATAATGAGTTTAAAGAAGAATTTGGAGATGAGATTAGGAATATACGCTTTGGACTTAGTTCAGATGGAATTAATCCTTTCAGAAATATGAGTAGTCGTCATAGCACTTGGCCAGTTCTTTTATGCATATACAATCTTCCGTCGTGGCTATGTATGAAACGAAAATACATCATGATGTCATTGCTAATACAAGGACCCAAACAACCTGGCAACGATATTGACATTTATTTAAAGCCGTTAATTGAAGACAGGAAAGACCTATGGAGTAAGGGTATGAGAGTGTATGATGCGTACAAGAAATAGAAATTCACATTACGAGCCATGATTTTTTGCACTATTAGTGATTTTCCGGCTTATGGCAATTTGTCGGGATACAAAACAAAAGGAAAATTGGCATGTCCTGTGTGTCAAGATCATACTCACTCGGTTTGGTTGGATAACTGCAAGAAAACAGTGTATATGGGGCACATAAGATCGCTTCAAGAAAATCACCCATACCGTAAAAAAAGAAAGTTGTTTGATAATACCATAGAAGTTGAAAAGCTACCACCACCGTTGAATGGGCAAGCTACGTTCTCTCAAGTGGAAGATATAGACATTGTGTTTGGAAAAGGGAAATAAGGTACTTCAACTTCCAAAAATAGTATTTGGAAAAAGAAGTCTATATTTTGGGAGTTACCTTACTGGTGCCGCTTGCAAGTTCGACATTGTCTTGATGTTATGCATATCGAGAAAAATATTTGTGAAAGCTTATTGGGCTTATTGTTGAACATCCTGGGAAAAACAAAAGATGGGGTTAAGGTTCGAAAGGACATGGAAGCCATGAATATTAGACCAGAGCTAGCGCCTAGGGAGATTGAAGGGAAGACTAAAACATATCTACCACCAGCTTGTTATACCATGTCTAAGGCTGAGAAAACGAAATTTTGTCAATGTTTAAGTGGAATTAAGGTTCCATCTGGGTATTCGGCAAACATATAAAAGTTGGTGTCAATGCAAGACTTGAAGTTGCTTGGTATGAAGTCCCATGATTGCCATGTCTTAATGACACAAATGATTCCCATTGCTATTCGTGGAATACTACCTGATCGCATCCGACACACGATAACAAAGTTATGTTTGTTTTTTAACATGATTCATTCAAAGGTGATTGATCACGAAGTGTTAGATCAATGGCAGCGTGATATTATCTTAACTATTTGCCAACTCGAGATGTATTTTCCGCCCTCATTCTTTGATGTCATGGTTCATTTGATATCTCATATTGTTGCTGAAATTAAGACTTGCGGTCCCGTATTTCTACGAGATATGTATCCATTTGAGAGATACATGGGAATCTTAAAAGGGTATGTTAGGAACCGATCTCGACCAGAGGGTAGTATTGTTGAAGGATATGCTACTGAGGAGGCGATTGAATATTATACAGACTATTTGAACGGAGTGAAAACAGTTGGCATTCCACAAAGTCGACATGAGGGTAGGCTTCGTGGGGAAGGTACACTTGGGCGCCAAGAAGTCTCACCAAATATCGATGTTTAGTTTAAATGAAGTTGCTGATTGTCATGATATGTGATTGCTTATATCTCATTTTGTTTATTTTCAGGATGACAATGAACTGGACAATGAACTTGCATTGCTTGACCCACCGAAACGCAAAAAAAGAGGACCGTCAAAGCTCAAGGAAAAACCTTCTGAACCGTTTAATGTGGAGTTTAACAAGAACGGCCGTGTCATCGGTAAACACCAAAGTGACTAGTCAACATATGTTGGTGCTTTGACAAAGCTTCGGATTTCAATTCCTGGGGACGACTGGGGCAAAATAAAACAAGATCAGAAAGATGCTCTTTGGGATATTATTAAGGTATATTGTTTTAAGAATTTTAATTACATTTTTAGTTTGTAATATACGTGTTACATCTAATAAGTAATCTTTATTTTTCACGTCAAATAGGACTACTTTGATGTGACAGAAAAGTCTCATGTTAAAGAAGAAAAACTTAAAGAAGCAACACTTAAGCAATGCAACTTTGCATGGAAGAGTTTTAAGACAATGCTAAAATACAACTTCATGATACCGAACAAAAAACCTTATGAAGATGATGACTACTCTTTCATATATGAGAAGGATTGGGATGAATTCTGTCGAAAACATCAATCACCAGAAAATATGGTTTGTTAACTTCATTATGTACCGAAAAGACTAATAATTTGTTTTTATTTTTTCTAATTTTCCCTTTATACTTTTTTGAAGAAAAAGCGAGCCATTGGAAGGACATATGCTAAGCTTCAAACGAATTATGCACGTCTAGGAAGAACAAGGTATCGTGGAATGGACGTTGATTTGTCAAAAGTTCAGATGGATGAAGCACTCAAGACAGAAATCTTGAATATCACTTGTGAACGCAGAAAAGATTGGATCCTTGCTAGGATAACTCCCATTATTTCTAAGAATATGCAAGAACTATTCAGAAAATTGGTAAGCTTGTATGAGTATTTATTTTTAATGTTATAGTTTTTCATTTATAGAAAACTTAAGAATAAATTGTTCTTAAATGTGCATCTATAGGTAGATGTAGACAAACAGATGGCTCAAGGCCTAATCCCAAAGGAAAAGGGAGCAGACCCTTCGATTGTGGTTTTTGGACCTGAACACGGGGGTCGAACAAGGACTGTTGGGGACGGCATAGGTTTTCGGAAAGGAATAACAGGGTACAAACAAACGAAGAAAAGGAACCGAAACATGGAAGAGATAGAAGCTATGATAGATAGGAAACTTGATCAAAGGGATGCTGAGAGAGATAAAAAAGAGATGTCAAAAGGGATGCCGAAAGGGATGCCGAAACGGACGCCGAAAGGGACGCTGAAAGAGACGCTGCAAGAGACGCAACAAGAGACGCTGAATTAGATGTTGAAAGAGATCGGGAAGCAGAAACAAGTAATAAAGGACGATTACATAAGAGAAAAAGAAAAGCTAAAAGATATAAAGGTATTTTTTTTCTTTGTGTCATTTGTTTTGTTGCTGTCGTCATTTCTTGTTGCTGTCATTTGGGGCATTTAGACTGGTAATCTGGTGATTTTAGTCGAGATGCGACTTTGATCAAATAACATGCTGATATCACTACTACAAAAAAGTTCGTAGACACCGGTTAGAATAGCATATGGAGACTGGTTTTAGAATCGATCTAGGCGAGGGGGTATTTCTATAACTGAAACATATAGTATGCAAACTTACCGAGTAGACTTCAACCTAACTAAAAGCCATATATCAGTTTTAGAAACTTAAAAAAAGAGAAAAAAAAATACAATGAATTATTGTTTACATGTGTTTTACTAACCATGCATATATGGCCTTTTAGTGATCAAAATAATGAATCTTCAACAAATTATAATTTTATTACTAAAGTATACATCTTCTAATGTTTGGCTAAACTTTATGACAATATATTTAACTATCAATTTTTTATTAATTGTAACATATTGATTTGTAGGAGCCCAAATTGTGTGCGTTGTTTTCTCCTTACACTAAGGATACGACTCCGATAACACGTGGGATGGTTTATCCGATTGGTGATGGTACTATACATGGAGAACCACTTATACCCTTTTACATGAAGGTGTCGGTAGATACATTTGTTGAAGTATTTGGAGATACTAAGCTTCCAGTAGTGTCGAAAGTGGATGACTCAATTAATATGTTAAAGCAATCAATGGGGAGCTTTTTACAGTGGCCATGTTGCAGAATTTCTCGCCTTTTGGTATATTATACTCAAACCTTAATTCTTTTTGTGATGTGTTAGTACCTATTTAGTCTAATTAATTACTTGTTAATAGGAGAACACCCCGACTTCGAAAGATAAAGCTTCACAGAGTAAAACAACAAGGTTGCTGCCCACATTGGACTCGCCCATTCTTGTAAGCACTGAACTTTCTAAGTATTATATGAATTAAAATATAAAATTGTTATATAAAATAAAAGATCTAACTGTGTATGTATAGGTGGCTCAAGAAACAACACCGTTGATGCCGGCATCACAAACACCGACACTGGAGTCCCAGCGAGCAGAAGCATCATCAGAACTAGAGGATGCTAGTAAATCAAAAAAAGACCTAGAAAATAAGCTTGATAAATTTGAAGTTGTCGTTTTTAGGAAACAAGCATGTGTCCAAGATGCATTTACTCGTTGGACAGCCCGTGACGATGATACGGCTGACCACATTTTCGAAGTTCCTGGCAGGATGATTGCTGGGCATGAAGATACATTTCATATTCGAGTTTCTACCGAAGACATAATGAACTTATGGAATTTGAATGTGCCCAATTGTAGCATTTTATTATCTTTTGAGTGGTAAGTACATTAACACTTTTGTGCATAATTGTAGCATTTTATTATCTTTTGAGTGGTATCTATAAAAATATGTTGTTATTTTTCAGGGGGTTATGCAAAATGGTGCAGTCAAGAAACAACAACCGATGTGGGTTTCTTAACACATATTCGATAGAAGGAAGCTTATGTCTGCAACCGGGTTCGGCTGTTAAAGATTACTTGACACACACATTAAGTGTTTCTAACTTTGATTTTATGCTAGCGCCTTATCCTCAAGAGTAAGTTATACTTCTTGCGAAAGATTTACATAAACAGTTTATATGTTTTGTCTTTACTAATGTGTTGGTGTGTTTATAAATTACTAGGAACCATTGGGTGTTGTTTGTTATATGCCCAAAACAACGTATGGGGTACATTCTTGATTCAAAAAATAAGAAGAAAACAAAGACGGAGCGCACTTACTGGTTAACAAAGCATTTGCAAGAGTAATGATTTTTTCTATAAAGCTATCAAACTTCAATTTGTTTTTACAGTATTAAAACATCCTTTATCTATTTTGCAGTGCTATTGGTAGCTACACGTGGACAATGGCTAAGGTAATATCTCTCAGAACTGAACTTTATTTGATATCAAATTAGGAATTGTTTCAATTAGGGGATGTTTAGATATAACTATATAAATGTACACTTGCTAAAATTTAGGGCATGTTTGGATTAGCCTGCGGCCGTGTCTTAGGCACATAACTGAACCATTTTTCCATTACTTTAAATTGTGGCATCAACTTAGGGGCTGTTTGGATCAGAAGTAATGTGTTCGGTTTTGAGACACAACTAAACTGGGCGCATAATAACATAACTGATATCAAACCAATTGCGCCATTTTTTTAGTTCACAAGTGGATATATTTTCAAATAGAAATTATTTTATCTTAGTGCTAAGGGTTGTTGAATAGTTTAACTATTTTATCATGGTTTTCTTAGTTTTATCGTGTTGATTTGTAGTGCAATCAACAACATGATGACTCGAATACCGGTTATTATGTTATGAGATGGATGTACGATTTTGTTAACACACATCAGATTCACTTCCCTATGATAGTATGTATCCGTTAGCTCTTTTGTAACTTTATCTTTATCTATAATGGTTATATATAATACTTATAGATACTTATTACGTATCTTTTAACATATAGATCCCATGGACTAATGGACGCCAACTTGTTGAAAAGGATATTCAGCGAACCGTGGAGCAGTGGCATATGATGTGTCATATTTGATTAGAGATGAAGTGCTCTCTTTTGGAACTTGGCTAGTGCTTATTAGACATCACGAAATCAACTGTCGTGTGGTTTTGTGAATTTAGACTATGTTTGGATTTGTTGTTTTGTTAAAACGATGTCTGAATTAAATTTGAATATTCCTGAATTTCTATTTAAATGGGATTATGAATGAATTCTATTTTAATCAGCAGCTTATTGGATGTTTGGTTTAAGTTCTTGGGTTACAGGATGATGTGTTGTAAATAGCTGTGGTAATCTGGAACAAAACAGCTTGGACTAATTTTTTTTTTGCCAAAAATTGTATTTGGACCGGTTCTCTAGCCGGTCTAAATAGTAGATGTAGGTTAGCATAACTTGTCTTTTAGACCGGTGGCACAACCGGTCTAAATTAACTTTCTTTTAGACCGGTGCTTAAACCGGTCTAAATGACCTTTTTTCTTTTGGACCTCCCCTAATATAGACCTGTTGAGTCACCGGTTTAAAAGTGATTTTCAACCGGTTTAAAAGTGCTTTTCTGTAGTAGTGGCCCGACCATTTTGTTATGGGGTATGCGGGCAAGAAAACCGATGTAATATGCCATTGTCTTCAAATATTTTTTGAACAATATGGTTCACAAACTCGGTGCCACCATCACTTTGGAATATCTTTATTTTGCGTGAACATAAGGTTTGAACAAGGTTGATGAAGATAGGTAAGCCTGTATAAGAACCAGTTTTTGTCTTGAGTGGATAAAACCACGTAAACCTGGAATAATCATCAACAAACAGAACATAATAGCGATAGCCATCCTTTGAAAAAATCAGGGAAGGACCCCACATATCACAGTGATTTAAATCAAGAGGATGATTTGAACGAGAAGTATTATTATTAAAAGATAAACGCTGACTTTTAGCAAGTTGGCACGGCGTGCAAATAACATGCTTAGGCAACAAGGAAGTAATAGATAATACGCCTAACTTATTCAAAGTTGAAATGACATCAAATGACACATGACACAGACGGGTATGCCATAATTCATAAGACGCCTTCTTGGATATAGTAGTGGTAGCAACAAAATCACGATGTTCATCTTTAAGCACATAAAGCCCATTCTCACATATACCGCTAGCAAGAACCTTTTTGGTGTTCCGTTCCTAAATATAAAAAAATGGTTGAGAGAACAAAACATCAACAGGATGGTCAGTGGTTAACTTGCTTATGGAAAGTAATTTCTTTGTAAGGCTGGAGATGACAAGAACATTCCTTAAAGGAATGTTACTGGAGATAACAGAAGATCCCTTATGGGTGATGGGAAGTGTCTTACCATTTCCAAATAAAACATTGTCATTACCTTTGTAAGGAGCCGCATGGTTAAGATAATCACATGAGGAATTAATGTGATCCGTAGCACCCGAGTCAACATGCCAATTAGGAGAGTGGGTAGTAACATGACACTGAGCATGAAAGGCCTTTGCTAAAGATTCATCCGTGATGAAGCTTGAGTAGTATAACGAGCTGGATATGGGCATGAAGATGCATAATGACCATTGGTTCGGCACCATTGACAGTGAGGTGGACGACGGTTTGAGCCACGTCCTCGACCACGTGAACTGGTACCGCGAGAAGAGAAGACACGACCCCGACCTTGAGAATTAGTAGTATTGTGTTGCGCATTAAAGGTAGTGGGTGGTGTAGTAGTGCCATGAAGGGATGAGAGAAATAACTCATGACTTTCTGCTTGTGAAACCAGGTCGCGAAACAAAGGTGCAGGTCGCGAAACAAAGGTGCAGGTTTAGTAGCTCGTATGGCAGTAGAGAAAGTCTCATACGAGGGCCCCAAAGCACAAAGAAACCAGTGTATCTTATCAAGATCCGCAACCGGGATGTCCAATAGGCGAGAGTTGATCACAAATAGCTTTAAATTTTCTGAAAAATTCAGAAACAGATGATGTACCTTTGGTAAGTTGGCGTATAGAATCACGTAACGAATGAACACGTTCAACGGAAGCATTGCTATAGGCGGCTTCAAGTGCAAGCCAGATCTGTTGTGCTGTGGTGAGACCAAGAACCTCAGCAGCAGATCGATTCTTCAGTAAGTGACGCATGTAAGAGAATGACCGCACGCTGATCAACCTCATTCCAAGTGATTAGGTCAGGGTTTGGCTCTTTTTTTCCATCGACAAGAATGGTAGCAGAGGGTGATGGTGAAGTGCCATCGATATGACCCAACAATTTTTGATAGGTAAAGATAGGGAGAATGTGATTACGCCATAACAGGTAGTTGGTAGATGATAGTTTAATGGTCATCATATGAAGTAGTGTGTTCATGGAGAAAGATGAATCATTAGAGGTGGAGGCGGCCATGGTTAGGGTTTCAGGAAAAGAGAAACGTAGGGAGAGAAAAAATAATGGATCAAAATCCTCTCAAGTTGGTAGTAACTTGATGGATCATGTTGGCCAATCAAAATTTAGATAAATGTTAAAAACTTTTTCTTTTATTGAAATGCATGGGGCCCACATGCATTTGTCTTTGTTATAATTGAAGAACTTAACCAATCAAGTACATGAACTTGAGAGGATTTTTTTCCAAAAATAATAGGTGAGGAGGGAGGGTTAATAGGCTGATACCATGAGAAGAATATGGTCAAAAACCTCATCAAAAGGATATGTTATTTATAGGTATAATACATCTCAGTGTGTACAAAAATCGCTCCTATGATTGAGGAGATGACTAGGTAATTATACATACAATCAATTATCATAAATACAATTATTATCTGTTAATATGAACATATTGTTATTATGGTATTCCAACCCGTGTGAATGTTTGCAAAATTAATTGATTTAGTTTCGGTAGTAGAATGTTTAACTTATGTAAACGATTCAGTTACATATGGGAAATTGGAGGATAGTTGTCTATTAATTAGGATGGAGGGTTATATGATTTTTATAAAATTGAGTCAAAACGACCCCGTAAACCTACAACCTTCACTCTTTCTTTATGGTAAATCTGCTCCCCCAGTTTTCAAAATAGAGTATACACCGCCCCGTTAGGATTGAGGGATAGTTGTCTATTTTATGGGTTTTCAAATTTAGGATTGTTGGTGTACCCAAATTAAAACAAATGGGAGATGAAGGTGTCCAGAGGTTAGAGGCGAATTCGAGTTCTCTTGCGGATGTTGGTAAAGGGAAACTTGGGTATGAGCATTATGGGTCTGAATATATGGCAGGTTGTTATAAATATTTGTGTTGTTTTGCGTGTGGAAGAGTGTTACATATGTTCACATACAAATAGGCTTGTTTGAATCAATATAGTTAGTACTTAGTAGTTTGAATTAGTAATGTAATGTTTATTTGGATTACCGATTTTTGACCCGTTATGATAGGATATAAAAAAGCAGTATTTAGGGAGCTTAAGTTTGTTACAGTGTATGTTGATGTTTATAATACAGTGATAGTAGGTTGTTAATGCATGTTTAGTTGGTGCGTATTAGCTTCAGTAAGTGGTTTAAGAGGCCTTAGTGTCTATTTACAGTAAAGGCGGTTTAAAAGGGATTGGTTCGTTAGCAAAATTAAGTTTTTGGTATATGTGTTTTAGTAACGTATACTAAAAATAAGAAAATGTTGTGTGTGCCGTATATATGTATGTCACTGTTAATCTATACGATGAAGGCTTATACAGACACTTTGGTTTTAGGTCTGTGTTTATGGACATGGATGACAAGGAGGCGCCAGAAGGCCATTGTCCTGCATCTTATGCATTAAGAAAAACATATCGGCATATCTGCGGGTGGTGCTACTGCAAGGCCTATAAAACATAAGAAATTGATCGACGTGGAAGTTCAAGGTGAGTGTCGTATCGTACTTACTGTATTGAGTTGAAGGAAGTAAAGTTAACTGAAGTTATTATGTCATGGGCCCGAGAAGGATGTAGATATGGTCGACGAAAACACCATCTTTGTTGCTGCTATTTTGGGTATCTTTACCAGGTTTACATTTTATGTTGAGCGAGTTAGCTTATTCCTGTATATTTTTTTAGGCTAACTGCTAAGCGATCTTTAAAGGTTACTGGTCTTTCTATACTTTCTGCTATTTCATAACAGGTGGAACAGCAAAAAATGATCTTGGAAAGATACTTGGCATTACAAACAACAAAATATTTCAGGTTCTTTATCCTGTGGGTCGATTGTGAGGCAATCAACAATAACAAGGAAGAACAAAGTTTGTAGTGAAGGGGAGTATACAAGTGGTCCAGTTACAAGGACTTGAAATTACAAAAGAGGACAAGACTTTCTTTGATAATGAGAACATGACATGGAACTTGCTTCAAGAAATGGTGTTTCTGATGATCGGATAGCAAATGGTGTTCCTCAGAAACGGATAGCAGATTTTGTAAATGCTAAAAGAGCTATTTGCAATAGGCTGGAAAAAGCCAAACTCGATGTAAAAGTGTAAAACTGTAGATTGCAAATCATTAATCAAGGGCTGTTTGGTTTTATTAATGAACAATAACTAGCATCTGACCATCCGTTTATAGAGCAATTTGTCTCAGCGAACCAAACAAACAAAAAACTTGACCGTTGATGGTAGCGAGTTAGTAGCTGGATAACTATGTTGAGATTCTCCATTTGTACTAATAGTTTAGCAAACAGATGGCCTGGAATATATGTGTTGGGATTTTCTTATTGTTTTCTAGCTTATTTCACCCAATGTTAATAAATTAAGGGGTGTTTGGATGTATATGTGTTAGGTGGTTTATTGGTCTATCTTGGTATACAAATGCCAAGTAAAATACCAAATTGTGGTATATTAAAGCTAAGATATCAGATTTTGGTTTAGCAAAATTATATGAAGAGAATGCTTATATCAGCACATGCATTGCTATAAAATGTGATCCTTCATCCTTCAGCAGTCTTACAAATTTTATAATATTTCTAATGTACTTACTTGGACTTCAGATCTTGAAGCAGTTGTTCTTGATGAAGCCTCATGACAGAAGAAAGAGTTGTAAGAGCAACGTTTCTCTCATGCAAGTCCTTTCGTAGAGTAAAGACTAGCAAGTAAGCACCATTGCAGAAGTATGAACATGAGTTTCTTCATTTGTATAGGTCAGAACCTTCATTGTTTCAATTGCATCATTTGAAGTGCTGCCTTCACAGATAATCAGTAAGTGGAGTAATAATATAGAGAATGGTATAATGTGTACTACAATGTGCATCCATTGTGGTTTTAATGAATAGACAAGATGTTCAGGGTGTTGCATAGGGTAACAAAAACCTGTAATAGATACAAAAAGCTCATATATTCATATTCATATAATTAAACATACTAAATTAAGTCAATAACATAAGTACATAACACACCATCCAGATAGATTCTAAAGATACTGATCTTGGAATTTCCAATTGATTTTCAGATTAAAAGAGCAATCTGTCCCACTAATACTACCATTGCTACAACCTTCGAGTTGGGACTTGAATTTGCAACTGCTATTCATAATCACTTTCCCAGATTCATCCTCCAAGTATGCCTTGATTATGAGCGATCCCTTGCTGGGTACCCCCAGCACAGACCGTATGAGCGGAATATTGCAATTCGTTAATACAGAACTCGTTTTCGCTAGAAAGAGTAATGCCATGTAGCTAGATTTATCTGAATGTGGGCATTTACATCCATAAAAAAAGTCATCGCCGTAATAGGCAACTACATATCCTTTAACTTTACGATCACAAGTTGTTTTAAACTTTGCCTCCAAAGCAACATCAACTGCATCCTTTAATAACACGTAAAACATATATGTAGGACCATCCTCGCCTTCAACAGTAAGAACACCGCACGCACTATCTGATTCTTTCTCCCAAAAGTCTGAGAGGTCTAATTCTATGTTGTGATTGCAGAGTTGATAGCAAGCATTCTTCTTCTTAATAACATAGAGTTCCATACGAAACTCAATGGAGGAAGTGAGTGGGACTGAATGAGAGGAACTTGGGTTGCCAAGGTATACAAGGCCCCGATCGATCGTTTTTACAGGATTACACCAGCCATGTTTAAATAAAGGAATGTGAGCAAAGTCAGGCTCAATAAAGTGTGACCCCCCATCTGATAGTAACCCGTACTTATCAGATACTGAAATGAGCCCAAAAACCTCACCCTCAGGAACACGATCAAACTGATTTATAGCATCGGTACGAAATGAAAATAGCTCCAGCCGGGAATTTTTTGGTGGATACCTTCGTTGTATTAAGCCAAAATCTGATGATCCCATATATGATGCCTGGTCAAATGATGCCTCTTTTATCATTGACTTTTCAAATGAATGCGGAGTGATACACAAAAGATGAAAGCATTTTTCAGTTACAACTGCGGTTGCCTCACAGAGCAATAGCGTGCTTGCCTCCCGAACGGACCCAGCCTTGAGCACAGAGGAATAGTAACTGTTAAATTTCTTTAATAGATCATAAAGGTATTCACACAGGATGTGTGGCAAGACAGATAAACAAGACTCTTTGAGGGCCTCAGTAAACTCAAGTAAATGGAATCCCAAAATACGTTCTTCACCTTTCTCCCATCCTTCAGCTTTCTCCAGTATCAACTCTTCCAATGTGAACACTGAAGTCCTCTTTAACTTCGTGATGTCTTCACGAAAGTCAGAGTCATAGGTAATTCTACGAATTTTAGCTCGCGTATTCAGTAGATACAGAAAAGTATTTCCCTCTTCCTTAAACATCTCATCAAAGTCGTGTACCAAAACAGCCAGTCTATCGTTTTTCAAGACTGTAAACCAGAGAACACAATCAGCAACTGCATTATCAGTATATCCAAGCAACTTGGCAGACTCGCCTGGTATACCTTGTTCTAACTCCACCCAACGATCTTTAGCCTTTTCAAACAAGTTATGTGGCACATCAGTAGTGCAAATTCGATATCCCGCATAGCTTGTTCTAGGGGGTTTCTGCATGTCACTTGGGATCCACTTGAGTTTAGCAGCAGTGAAGCACATTTCAATATACTCTAGTTGCTGTACTGGAGCCACATATAGTATCCAATCTGCTTTCTGCTTGCAAATTCCAAACCACATAGCTAAGAGATCTTCCTTTACTTTTCCAGAATCAATGGGAAAAGTATAATTTCCGTTTATCACGCCTCCTTGAACCATACCATCCAATTGAACAATGCTATCGGTTGTATATGTAGAAGGACTGATGGCCACATCAACTTTAGAATACTCAAGAATCCTCATTAGTGAGTATGTGATAGCACGCCGTTGAAGCACATCCACCTGACTTAACTTGCACACTGATGGATGGTCAATAATTACTCTTTCCACGGGAAGTTTTGGTGCCCATGTATCAAGACCATCTTTTAGCATCTTCCGTATGCTTTTAGCAATCCATTCCCCCGATAACTTTATAGTTACAAAACCAAATTTATTTACGGTGGGTCTTCTCTTTATCATAACAGATTCCGGAAACTTTTCCTTGATTTTCTCTCCAACACGTTTCAGTCCTCCATCTGATTGGTAAGCATATATTGCACGGCTGTTTCTTAATTTAGGCCATATCCACAAGGAATTTTGGCATTGGTAGACACCATGCTTCTCTTTATCGCAAGTATAGATCATATACTCTTGTTTTAAGTCGGAGCAACCATATTTCAATGCCAACTCATTTTTGTTTATTTCTCGTTGAAAAAGTTCAAGTGCGGTTTCAAAAGGCTTTGAGATTTCTTCTTGAAGGCTCCATCTCTTCTTATGTAGTATTGTTGATGTAGAATGTGCCCACGGCCACTTTAAGAATCTCACCTTATGTTGGACAGGAGCTGACGACATTGTTGATGTAGAATGTGCCCACCTTATGTATTCCGCACGAGGAGCAGTGGCTGCACTTGTTTGTGTATAAAATGCCCACCCTAACAATTTATTACGTTCATCGTGATCTACTGTTTCTGATGTAGAACGTGCCCAGTTTAAGAATTCCTTGCGTTGTTCAGGAGTTGATGTATCATCATGTATCTGCTCAAATTCTTTTGGTATTGGTGTAGAAGGTCTCCTTGATGACATAGAAAGTGCCATTTTATTTGAGGTAGAAGGTGCCGTTTTCGATGCAGGAGGTGCCATTCTTGACGTCGACAACAGACTTACACGTATTTCTGATTTTGGTATCGCTGTAGAGGGTGCCACTGATGACGTAGTAAAAGGTGACATTACCATTGATATACAAGGTAATGCATCATTATTAGTAATTTTGGCTCTCTTACGTTGTTCATCAGGTCTTGATTCATCAGAGAAAGAGCTCGGTATCGTTGATGAAGGTGGATCAATATCCATGAGATCTTGAAGCGAGGATGAAGGTCACACCATCGATTGATAAATTGACGGTTGGATCAAGCGACTGGCGACGAATAAGTTAAGCGCGACTTAATAAAATTAGGGATTTGTTCTCCCCCATTATATAAGGGGCGGGCCTTTTAACCGACGTATTATAACGGTGTGTTTAAGCCCAAAGCATAAAAGATATCAATAGCAAAACATCCTAAATAATCAACCAAACGGGACTACCCTGCTCACTAAAACAGTCGACCCACTCTTCAGCGAAATTTAGGGGATTTCCCCAGCGACATGTTGATGGGATGCTATTTACGCTCGATGAGAAAGGAATCCCCAGCGATTTGTGGGACCCGTAGACTTTTCCTGAAAAAATAGTTTGACACGGTGGAATGCGTTTCCCCAGCGACATGTCGCTGAGGAAAATCTTTATTAAATCAACAAAAATTAAGTTAAACTTAATATTCTTAGCTAATTATATAGTTTCTCCAGCGACATGTCGCTAGGGAATCTCTCCTTACGTTTGACTTGTCAACGCTTTTGGTTTGACTTGTCAACGTTTTCCAACTTTCCCCAGCGACATGTCGCTGGGGAAAATGTCGATAGGTTTGACTTGTCAACACTTTTTGCCTGATTTTGTTGTCGATTATGACTAGTTTCTCCAGCGACATGTCGTTGGGGAAAACTCTGCAGATTTTTTTATAAGATCTGCACAGTAGGCGTTTTCCATTTTTTTTTCAAAAAAAATCTACCAAAACCTGTACCAAAAACCTGTATTATACTCACCAAAAGATACATAGAAAGTAAACTTGGAATACAAATCAACATAAACGCGGAATAAGTTCAAACTTGCACCAAAATATAATATAACGTTCTAATATAGTTAAGGATACTAGGGATAAGTCCGGATAGTTAAGGATACTAGTGAAACAAGCGTTCTAATTTAAGATAATAGGAAAACAAGTCAAGATGAACAAAAGGAAACAATGTACCATACTAATAAACACATATATGACACGAATAGCTCGCGTCATCGCCACCATCCTCACCACCCTCCCGATCCTCACCATCATCACACGGGCGACTCCCACTTCCGCTGGCACCACCACTCTCATATCTCGCAAAATGATCGGCATACATGTCGTCGCCACTCAGCAGGTTCATCATGAAATCAACATCCCGACGAGTGTCAAGGGGTGCCGAAAAGCTCGCCCTAGAAGTGACGTATCCCGGCAATACCTGACCCACGCCAGGATGGTGGTCGCGAAACTTGCCTCCTCGTACCATTATGTTGATTTCTGAAGTTGTGTGGTCACCCGTCGCCTTTAGATCCCTCATTCTATCCTGTGTAGTGACAATAACACAAGATAGTAAATATATTAGTCGGGTTGCTAGATTATTAATCAATGATTCATTAAAGTGTTTTTTGAAAGAATACTTACATACATTCGGAGAGCGTCCGGATCTACAAAATACACCTTTTGCATCCCTGTGCAAACGATAGAACATATCGATCTCTGAAGGTTCCTGTTGGGTTTCTGATACCAAAATGTATAATCAGATATATATGTATGTAATATCAATAATAATAATACTAATAAAAAATAATAAAAAATAATAAAAATAAAAAACAATAATAATAATAATAATTACCATGAGCTGTCGAGTGCGAGAGATCGACTGAGATCCATGTCGGGAGGGAAGTGTTGACTTGGACCGATTTTGGCTGTTTGTTTCGGATCGCTTCTTTTGGGCAGGGTCAGTCCAAAACGTGATTTGTTTCTCCCACTCGTCAACTGGGTACTCTTCGGGCCCGCCTAATCCGAGCCACATCGTATTCTCTAGTCTCGGGGTCTTATTTACAGTTTCTTCGCTTCAGAGTGGCCTTGTTGGTGTTGTATGTCTTTTGAAACTGGGCAGTAATGGTATCATAAATACGCGTCCACCACTCGGATCTCCTGTGCGGCTCGAGGTTGTATTTCTGCTGCAATCAAATAAAACACATTGAAAACAGAGTTAGAAATATAATTTATATATTTATACATTAGATGTTCAATGTATTGGATAGGGTTATACATTAGAGGTTCAATGTATTAGATAGGGTTATACATTAGAGGTTCAATGTATTAGGTAGGGTTCAACATTATAGGTTCAATGTATTAGATAGGGTTATACTATAAAACCCGCATTAAAAACCTATGAACAGTACACGTTAACAGTAACATACGAAAACACGGTAAAATTTAAACTTTCCATTTATAATATTAATACACGTGTCACGACAATAAATAACGAACAATCATGAATATTATAAATGTGACATGATCACGAATACCAAAATCACGAATAATAAATCACGAACACACACGTAAATTATTTAACACACGAAAAACTACGGTTTACCTCATGGTGGGCCCTATGCCACGACTAGACAAAGAGAGGAGGCCAAGTGGGCCTTTTGGCCCAAAACCTATTTTTAATAAAAACGCCTGGAGGAAACCTTTTTCATTATTTTTAGGTTTTCAAAAAGTTTTGTTCTCTTCCTCCTTGTCTCACCATAGCCGCCGGCCACATCAAGAAAAAGGGAAGAACCGGACGATTTTGCTACTTGTTTATTTGTTCGTGATCATCTATTCGTTCTACACACGTTGGTATAATCAAAACCCTTTTTCTCTTCTTTTTAAATCTTTTGATTTCATGTTAATTATTTAATTAATCTTTAAAAACATAAATAAAACATGGAATGAATTAATTAAATGCACGGGACAAGTTTGGTTTGTGGTTTGGTTCGGCCGAGACAACCGAGAGCCCAAGGGGGGTGCTCGGCTTGTTTTTAATCACCACCACCGAGACCTTAAAGGTCTCGGCTTGGTTGGTTTTCGGCTCGGCACAGGCAAGAAACCCCCGACCGAAGGTCAGGGTGTGTTTGTTTGTTCTGTTGGGTGTAACCGAGGCACCACCGAGACCCATTAGGGGGCTCGGTGGGTTTTTGTTGTTCGGACCTGAGACCAAGAAACCCCGACGCTAGGTTGGGGTATGTTTTGCATGTTTGGTTGATTGGTTTAGTGTCAACCGAGACCCCTCCAAGGTCTCGGTGGGACTTTATTATAGCTTATATGGTTCGGCTTAAATTAGAACACGGGCTCAGGATTCGGGTTTTTATAAAAACTATTTCTATAAATCATGTAATATTAAACTTTAGGTTAATTAATTTATTAAATTAATTCATGTATAACCTAAGGTATTTATACTTAGTCATTTTAATTAAAACATGTAGTTTAATTAAAATCATATAACATATAGTTTAATTAAATTAACCAGTTATTTAATTATTAAGCTATAACCATGACTTGTATTGTACTAATTTAACTTCACATATTATTTATAATTCAGCTTAATTCTAATTATAGAAACTTACTATTTTTGGGAACTTTCTATTTTTGAAAACTTTCTATTTTAGAAACTTACTATTTATGGAAACCTGCTATTTTTATAAAGTTACTTAGTATTACAATACAAGTATTATAATACACTAATACATGAATAATACACAACAGAACATCATAATAACTACAGTTAACTCAGTAAACAATAAAACATGACAGAATACGTATAGCAAGCAAATAACACACGTAACCAGTAAAACACATGTAATTCAGACAACTCATACATGTTCATATTTCTTATGTAGTGTTATCCGTCAAGGCGGATTAGTCTTCATTGTTTCCGGTAGCTTCTACTGGACATAAGGTATGGATTTTCCGTCCTTCAGTAAGGACAATCTCTTCCTTCATTAGGATTTCCCGTATGCAGCCAACTGTTTTCCCCAGTAGTTACAGATTAAATGCTTATGTTTATTAGTTACGTTAGCCATATACATGCATGACCAGTTTCACCTAGTTATGGAGGTACCATAACCATAACACTAGAGGCACTAGTGTTATGACTTCACCACAGCGGAGTGATAGCTCGTGGCGTCCTTTTTCAGTTATTTGGCCATTATATTATTATATTTTTATGTGGGGCGTATGGATGCATCCTAGTTACATGTTTCAGTCAGGATTTCAAGGTGAATGTGGTGTGTTCCTTTCATCCTTCACAAGGAGCTGATCCCTCCTACCCACTTACCAGTTAATTAGAGGCAACCCCTCTAATTGCATGATGAGGTCTCCCCTCCAAGTATTCATGCACGTTGTTGACCTCATGACCTATGTTGGCTATTATGGTACATTAACTAATACAGATTTTCATAAGTAACAAAAGCTATGTTTTCAGAACTAAAACCAGTTAACATGACAGACAAATAGGTTTTCCAGGACTTATTCATTTCCGCTGCCATTCATGCTATATACTCTTTATATGCTTATATACTCTATGTTTTTCCATGCTTTATTGTATATTCGTGCATTGAGCGTTATGCTTAACCGTCTACTTTTCCATGTTCCCAAACGGCAGATACCTAAGGACGCAAGTAGGAACTCCAAAGTATGTGCATTTGGATTGGAAGCTATCCGTCCTCTTCCCTTATGCATTTATTCCTACTTTATGATACTTTACTTCTTATGGACATTGTTTAGTCCTTTACATTTACAGTACTTATATTGCTTGTGTGTGAGTTACTTGACTACCAATGTTTGATTCCGGTATTTCTATTTATGGTCATGAATGTTTAGACATTTACCTTGCATGTTTTGATGATACGCCATAATTTACTGTAGCACTCTATCCTATTAAATGAGGTGTTACAATTATGGTATCAAAGCTAAGGTTTCGACCTGTAGCTCTGTAAAAATGACCTGTGACTTACGGGTAGTCACCAGTGTCTTCCTAGAACTGACAGTTGGTTTTCATGCATTCATTCATTTTCATTTTTTTTATTTCATGCATTCATATCATTGTAGCAGGTTTATGACTAAGTAATGGTTGGTACAGGACTGGCCCTATTTAGTCGCATGTGCTTTTATCGAAACTTTTAACTTTGGGACCGACCCATTGGCGTCCCCGCGCCATGTCTTTTGTTTTGAGTGAACTGACCATAGGCGTTCACTCCCGTTCATATAAAAGTTTTATAAACTGCATCATGCATTTTTACATTGTTTCATGCATTATAAACTGCTTCTTTGATTTATACATTGTTCATGCATTCTTATGTTATCTCAATTCAGTTTTATAATTTATGTTGCATTTTGTTGTTTTAAACTGTCAGATGGTGAAGAATCGCAATACTCCAAATTTGACAGCAGCTGTCAATGCAGCTCTACAAGCCCTGCTTCCCCAACTCTGCGATGAAATCAGGGATGAAACTTCAGGCGGAATTCCAGGCTCATGGTAATCACAAGAACCCTCCTCCTCCTCCACCGGTTACTCTTATGACTTGGTTGGAGAGATTCAACAAACAGCGACCCCGTTCGTTTGAGCAGACTGACAGCCCCAACGAGGCTGAAGCTTGGATTTCTCACATCGAGAAAATTTTCGATGCAATGGGTTGTGATGGTGTTTTTAAGGCAATTTTGGCTTGCTATAAGTTTGAAGGTGATGTGCTGTAGTGGTAGAAATCGGTCAAGCAGTCCAACGGTGGTGACAATTGGGTTGCACAGCTGACATTGAACCGGTTTAAGGAGCTCTTCCTTAATCAGTACTTTCCACATGCTGAACAAGAGAAGCTCAAGAGGGACTACCACAACATTCGGCAGATTGTTGGTGAAAACAGCAATGAATTCATGCAAAGGTTTCTCCGGTTAGCAGGTTTTCTGGATCCAGCCGCAGGAACTGCTGCGGAGCAGGCTGAGAAGTTTCGTTGGGCACTTCGCACTTCGGTTGCCAACAACCTGGTATGGCACAGGTGGTCGATGCAGCCCGTAAGCTCGAGATGCTTCAGGAACGAGAGGAGTCCGGTGATGACAGAGCAGTGAAGAGGTATCTTCAATCACCAATTGTAAATAATTCATTTCCATCTGTATTATTCATTTCATATAACCCTTTGTTCAACAATATATATATATTCCAAGCAGAAGACTGACGACCGTAAGCATGCGGCCGCTCAGCAGCAAGCATCCAAGGGAAACGGTCAGACTAACGATCGTTCTGGTTCTGAGAGGCGTGGCGGTAACGATAGTTACCATAACAACGCTAACAACTCGAACAACAGCAGGTCCCTACATTAACCTTCTTTCATGTTCAACTATTTTATGTTATGGTATTCGGACACTCGAGCAATTGTTAATTCAAGAACAATGGTAACGGCATGGATCAGGACCGTAGGGGTTCACAGCCTAACCGTTCTACCTCATCTGGTAAATTTTACACCTTCTTTGTAATCATGTTTATGTTCCACGATCATGTCTCATGCATGTAATCCTTAAACAGGCTCTCAGCTAACTAGGACGCCTGCTGGAGGATTCACGCATCCTGTCTGTCCTACTTGTTCGCGCAGACACTCTGGTATTTGTCGCCGAGGTACTGGTGGTTGTTTCAAGTGTGGCCAACAAGGCCATCAGCAGAAGGACTGTCGCCAGGGTGAGATAGAAGGCACCTCTGGACACGCCGACACCAAGCCACCTCCTACTTCTAGTCGCGTTTTCACTACTACTCGAGATCAGGCGAATAAGACTTCAGGTACCATCACCGGAAATATCTTTATGAATGGTTTGGTAGCATGTGTTCTATTTGATACTGGAGCGACGCATACAGTCGTGTCCACTACTTTTGTCGTACGTGTTAGGATTTCCCCGATGCCATTAGATAATGCCTTATGCATTTCCACGCCACTTAGAGATTCTGTACGAATCACTCAAGTGTACAGAGATCTTCCCCTAGAATTTGATGACAAGATCCGTAGAGTTGACGCACTTCCTTTGGATATGTGCGATTTTGACTTGATTTTGGGCATGGACTGGTTATCCAAACACCAGGCCACGATTGATATAAGTGTGTAAACACTTATCCTATTGCCACTAAAATCAAGGAAAAACAAGACCTAATCATGTGTTTAATATCGTAAAAAGTCGGAATTACGCGTGGTTTTGTGTTTTTGTGTGAAATAGGTACAAATGATCAAAAGGAAAGAAAACACGGGATTTCACGGTCAAATGTTGAAGAAAAGTCCAAGAAAGAGACAAAGACAAAGTCAAAAGACCAAAAGTATGCCAAAGATCACGAAAACCGGAAAAATCGATACGACTTTGAAGAAATGATCAAGGAAGCCGATATCGAGCTCGATTTTTAGTGGATTTAATTTTATAAAGATACTTGGGCCAAGTGGGTCCCACATTCGGGTTAATGGTCTCAAAAGTCCATTAATGGATTTTTAGTATCTACTTTTGGGTAATAAAGCCCAATATATAGCCCAAAGTTGCACAAATATAAAACGGATGGAAAATTTACACATTGGGCCAAGCCCATTTGGCTAACAATGGACGGATGAAGATTTGCTAGGTCAAATGTAAGGTCAACCCAACTCAACTCCCCACACACGTGTTTTACCCTCACATCACACATTTTGTTTTTATAAAACTTACCCACCCCACACCTCATTGACGATAATAACAAGAAAATAGTTTTACCCATTCACCTCCTCTTTTTTTCTCTCCCAACACACGCAGCAACACCCCAAACCCAAATCTATCATCACAAAAATTACCCACAAAAAATTGGGGGTTTTATTTAATCCGTGTGATTCACACGATTTTGGATTAGTTCCCCCAAGAATCAGAGAAGACATCATGGTGGTCCTCATCTCAAAAGTCATACGTGGCCTTTTCCCCTATCCTGATTGGCTCTCACACCTCACCACTACCAAACCCACCAATATTAATCCTGCACATCATATTCAAGAAGCACAAAATTGCCACGAGGGTGATCCATGTGAATCAAGAGTTATCTCAACCGTTGATTGAAGAAAAAGAGAGAGGAAAGAGAAAAGAGCGGTCCGGATTGATTTATGAGAGCACCAATCTTCATGAAGAAGTTAGGGTTTCCCTATAAAACCCCCCCACAACTTGTAATCATGATTATTCCATTTACTTTATTTTTAATGTTTTTTTATTTAATTAGGAGTAGGATTAATTTAGTTTTAATTTTATTTTTATGCAAATCAGATGATAGGATAAATTGTATTTTCTTATTTTCGAAATATTGTAATCAGTTTATTGTTATTAATGAAATTTTATTTTGGATTAAATTTCGTCTTACATCTCTTTTAAGTTTCTTGCAATTTTAATTTCAATCTGTTTAATTTATTATTATTATTAGTTTTTTTTTAATCATTAAAAAGTAAAAAAAGAAGGAATGAAAAGAACTTCCCCACTGGAAGTTTGATGAAAACTTGGTTCGAGATATGTTTTGGTTCGTTGGACACTGTTCGAGACGATGATGTTTAACGGTGGGTTCTGATTTGTTCACAAAGACGGCTCAGCGCCGATCTTCATCCCAACGGTTTTCGTCATCAAGGTTCATCTTTATTTTATTTTTTTTGTTTTAGTTTAATAGTTATAGTTTGGTAATTGTTTGGATTAATTCTACTGTTTGAGTATTTTTATTTATTTATCTGATTTATTTTAGTTTTTATATGCTTAAATTTCTGATTAGATTGTTGCTGATAAGTTTTGTTATATTACTGTTTGGATCTGTTTTTTTATGCTTTCAGATTGTTTAATCTGTTAGTTTGTTTGGAACTGCTTTAGTCTGCTTGATTAATCTGTTTAGATTTTAAGTAGTGATTTAGGTTTGTGTTGCTTATTCGGCTTATTTCTTGTTTTGTTTAGGACTATTTTGCTTATTAGTTTTCATTAAGTTCAGTTTTAATTTGCTTATTTAGTTTTTTACTGCTTATTTACATTTGCGAATTAAGTTCTTATACGCTTATTTTTAGTCTTGATTTATTTTGCTTATTTGGTTCTTCTATTTTATTTGCTTACTGTTTGTTTAGACGTTATAGCTTATTTGATTTCTTTGATATTTTACTGCTTAACTCTCAGACCCTTTTGGTCTGAGATTTCAAATTTCCAAAAAGTCAAAAAAATAAATAGCCAAAAATTTCGTCTGGTCCAGGACTCGAACCTGCGACCTTTCGTCCAACAGGCAACACCCTTACCATCTAGTCTAATGCATTTTTTGTGTTTAATATCTTACCTTTTTATTAATATAGATTTATAATAATTGCCAGTGTTTATTAATATAGTTTAATACAAGTTTTGATTTAAATTAGTTAGAAGTTTTAATTTCGTTTTATTAAGTTTTAAATAAAAAATAAAAAGAAAAATATTTTATTTAAATTGTTTTTAGTTTTTAATTAATTTAGTTTAATTTGAAAATAGTTTTAAAGTAGATTTTGTTTAAATTTCAAAATAGTTTTTAAATAGTTTAAAATTAGTTTATTGAATTTAAAGTAGATTTGTTTTAATCATTTTAATTAGTTTTTAAATAGAAAGGTTTTATTTAATTAAATTAAAATTTTAAATTAGATTAAATAGTTTTTAATTAAATAGATTTTAGTCTAAAAACACCAAAAATACATTTCACCAAGGGCAAATTAGTTTTACGTTTAATCGGAAATCAATTTCGAGTCGAGTCGAGGAAACGAACATTAATAATTGATTAAAAAGAATTTGTGCAAAAAATCCTACATTAAAATGGCGCCTCTGCCGCTTCGCTCGTTACGATTGACGATTTGTCGTGAGACGATTTGGATTTTGGGATCCGTTCGATTTTGAACGTTATTTTTCTTGCACAAAAATCAAAAACACAAAAAAAATCAAAAACTTAAAAATTAAAAAAATCAGAAAAGCAAATTCTTTCCTAAGATTTGCACCAAAAAAATTAAAAAATCCAAAAGTAATACTTTTCCTAAAGTATTACACCAAAGATACTCCTCTTTATCCTCTATTGTGTTTAATTCTTTTCTCTACCCCTCTTATTTTTTAATTCTTCATGGATTCGTACTGCGTAAGGTGTGGGAGACCATGGAATGGTTATCAAACATGTCAATGGTGTACATGTGAGCGATGCGGCTATTATATCGACAATACACAACTTGGATTTTGTCCACTTTGTAATTCAGCCAATTCGTACTTCACCTCTCCCATATATGAGGATCCATATCCGCAAAATGCACCGGGTTTTTCTCCATACCCGTGTTGCAACTATTGTGGGGGCCCTCACGGTACTTCTTATTGTCAACCGATGAATTATGAGCCACATCCGTGCTATAATTCCGGTTTTCAAAATTTTTAACCCCCACAATACTCCGTCGTTCATCAACCTTCTTTTGAGGAACAACTCACTAGTTTGGATGAAATTCTAGAAAGCTTAAAACAACTCAAAATTAGCTTGCATGACGAAAGACAACAAGAGCAAGTATCTAATCTTAGTGCTTCTACTCCTCCTCTTGTACGTTCTTACTATTATGATGATGATAACGATGAGAATTCTATTTCTTGGAATGATCTTGTTGCTCAATGTCCTAGTGCAATTGTAATTCCTTCTCTCGATATCCCAAATGCATCTGAGGATTGTGATACATCGAGCGAGATTAGTGATTTTGGTCTCGACAAATTCTTTGATGAAGTTTGTGATGTGCCGACTTTTGCGGAGCTTACGGATGAGGTCGCTCTTACGGATGACATTTCTCCATGTTATGAGGATTTCACGTTTGAAATTTCTCCTTTTCACCCATTTCCACCGGGAGATGCGGGCGATGACGATTTATTCTCTCCGACTTATGAGAAGTTCACCGATGAACTTGCTCTTTTAGATGAGGTGGAAGACGTTATTATTCGCGACAAATTATTGAAAGTTCATCTTCTTATTTCTCAAATTGAAGCGTTGAATTCTACTCCTATCAATGAATCTTTACCTCCGTCTTTTACTCCCGTTGAGAATAATGACCAATATATGGAAGAAATTGACAATCTCTCAATAACTCCGGGTATTGATGATGACACGGAGGGGGACATTCTCTTTGATAATTTTATTAATGAAGATATTGTCCCAAGTCCCCCTCCCGAGCACGTTTCATCCACTCCTTTAGACACCATTACGGAGGATGAGTGCTTTGACCCGGGAGGTGACATTGACCATTCTATGATTGATACCTTCACGGCTTTGCCGAATAGTGACCATCCATTGTCTTTGGGGGATGACAATTTGTCTCCTTTACCCACCCACCTCCCGTGGATCACGACCTCACATACTTTTCGTATGTTGAGAGGACTTTTCTACCTTTCATGACTTATCCTCCTGCCTCTCATTTATTATGTTCCTCCGGGACCGAGGATAAGATTTTTGATCCCGGTATTACATTAGAGGCTTCCCCATGGACCATTTAATTCGGGGTCGAGTCAGGCTCGTGACTCAGTTACAAAAACAAGCGCTTCTCGGGAGGCAACCCGATGATCTATTTTTTTTATCTATTTTCTACAATAAGTGTAGGGGGAGCCTTGTAGGTTGTTTGTATGTTGTGATGTTGTGCAGGGATGTGTGCTTTCAAGATCCACTTTTGGTGTTTTTGACGCGACCCGTGATCCCGTGTTTCCCTTGTACCCGGTTCCCTTGATAAGTTTTTGCTATTATGATTCAATCTTGTATATAAATAAAACAAATAAATGTAATCACTTTAGTTGTCTCTTCCTTAGCTCGATTTTAACAACGTACTCAATGTCCTAAGTGTAGGGGAGTTTATTCTCCCACATGATTAAACATTGAGGACAATGTTTATATTAAGTGTAGGGGGATTTCTATTGAATTTTAGTGGGCTTTTCCATGAATTTGACCTCATTTAACCGGAAAATTAATTTTTTTTCAACGTTTTTCAAATTTTTGATTTATTTTGGCCTAGTAGTATTTTCATTTATTTTCTTTCCTTTTGTCATCGCATCGTAGTTATATTTTCTATTTCAAGAATAAAGTAAAAAAATAAATAAATGAATAAAATGGTTTTAACAAGTTTAGATATCTTTGATATATTAGGCCCGTCGTGAATATTTTGACTCAACCCGAGTTTACTTATCCAAGTTTACTCTAGCTAGTATCCTTAACCATATGGACCTTAATTGGTTTATTAGGCTAAGCATCCACGAGTCTCATTTCTTGAGATTTTAAATTGTGGAGAACGAGAGATGATAGAGTTGATAATAAGTTTAAGGGTTAATTTTTGCTTATATGAGTTTTTGTGGCTCTTTCTTCCCGCTTGTATATTTAATTGCTTAATAAATGAGGATTTTTGCGATGTCGATTCGATATCTTAACTCTTAGCCAAATCTTTATTCTCCTTGTAATTAAAGCATGAACACATTGAGGGTGCCAGCGTTGTGGACTTCCGACTAAGGTGGCTCATAACCACTAAGTAGGAGGTATTCAGACCATGGGACCGCGGAATTTGGCCTACTATATATATCATAAATAAGAAAGAATAACATGACCTCAAGGAGCCTTAGGGTGTGGGGCATGTAGCACGAACCTTGTCATTAGAGCCTTAGGGTGTATGGCATGGTAAGTATTGAATAAAAATTGATCAAAAATCAATTCCCTCGTTTATCGTTCAAGGAGCCTTAGGGTGTAGACAATAGATGAGGAGCATTTTTACATCTTAAAGAGCCTAAGGGTATATGATGTGAACTTTCTAAACTCCACAATAAGTCAACATGACTTCGGAGGAATAATTAATAAAGTAGTACTATTGGCCAAATTTTGGGTCCGGGAATTTATTCCCCAAATCGTGTTAAATCATCCTTGATGTGGGCTTACTTTAGTGACAACGTTTTTGAGGACGAGGTTAGGTTTTGAGTGTCGGGTTTGCACCGTTTGGTCTTCATTTTTGGACTAATAATTATCAAATAAGTCAAATGAGCCTACGGGTGAATGGCAATCAATAAATTCTAGAGATACAATGCAGGAATTAGAGAAAGAGTATTACACAATTTTCTTATATAAGTGGTTTTAACTTGAGAACTTATGGTAAACAATGATCTCGTTTTTAAGCTTGGTATGGGGAACGTGAAACTTGAGGGTGATTAATATTCATGGCACCAAAGCCCTAATTTAAGTCTTAGATTTCTTTACAAGTTTCTTCCATCTAATAATTTCCAAGTTAATAAATTGTTATAACTTTTGTTTCCTTTAAAGTTTTCATCTTTTCATCGTAGTAGTAATAATATATCTTAATAAAGGCCGAGATGGATTAATTATGAGAAAAATGTAACTTTATGCTTTAAAATAATGCATTGCATGGGGTCATTGCAATGGTCAAGTGTAGGGGATTTAATAAGTGTGTAAACACTTATCCTTTTGCCACTAAAATCAAGGAAAAACAAGACCTAATCATGTGTTTAATATCGTAAAAAGTCAGAATTACGCGTGGTTTTGTGTTTTTGTGTGAAATAGGTACAAATGATCAAAAGGAAAGAAAACACGGGATTTCACGGTCAAATGTTGAAGAAAAGTCCAAGAAAGAGACAAAGACAAAGTCAAAAGACCAAAAGTGTGTCAAAGATCACGAAAACCGGAAAAATCGATACGACTTTGAAAAAATGATCAAGGAAGCCGATATCGAGCTCGATTTTTAGTGGATTTAGTTTTATAAAGATACTTGGGCCAAGTGGGTCCCACATTCGGGTTAATGGGCTCAAAAGCCCATTAATGGATTTTTAGTATCTACTTTTGGGTAATAAAGCCCAATATATAGCCCAAAGTTGCACAAATATAAAACGGATGGAAAATTTACACATCGGGCCAAGCCCATTTGGCTAACAATGGACGGATGAAGATTTGCTAGGTCAAATGTAAGGTCAACCCAACTCAACTCCCCACACACATGTTTTACCCTCACATCACACATTTTGTTTTTATAAAACTTACCCACCCCACACCTCATTGACGATAATAACAAGAAAACAGTTTTACCCACTCACCTCCTCCTTTTTTCTCTCCCAGCACACGCAGCAACACCCCAAACCCTAATTTACCATCACAAAAATTACCCACCAAAAATTGGGGGTTTTATTTAATCCGTGTGATTCACACGATTTGGGATTAATTCCCCCAAGAATCGGTGAAGACACCACGGTGGTCCTCATCTCAAAAGTCATACGTGGCCTTTTCCCCTATCCTGATTGGCTCTCACACCTCACCACTACCAAACCCACCAATATTAATCCTCCACATCAGATTCAAGAAGCACAAAATTGCCACGAGGGCGATCCATATGAATCAAGAGTTATCTCAACCGTTGATTGAAGAAAAAGAGAGAGGAAAGAGGAAAGAGCGGTCTGGATTGATTTATGAGAGCACCAATCTTCATGAAGAAGTTAGGGTTTCCCTATAAAACCCCCCACAACTTGAATCATGATTATTCCATTTTCTTTATTTTTACTGTTTTTTATTTAATTAGGAGTAGGATTAATTTAGTTTTAATTTTATTTTTATGCAAATTAGATGATAGGATAAATTGTATTTTCTTATTTTCAAAATATTGTAATCAGTTTATTGTTATTAATGAAATTTTATTTTGGATTAAATTTCGTCTTACATCTCTTTTAAGTTTCTTGCAATTTTAATTTCAATCTGTTTTATTTATTATTATTATTATTAGTTTTTTTTAATCATTAAAAAGTAAAAAAAGAAGGAATGAAAAGAACTTCCCCACTGGAAGTTTGATGAAAACTCGGTTCAAGATATGTTTTGGTTCGTTGGACACTGTTCGAGACGATGATGTTTAACGGTGGGTTCTGATTTGTTCACAAAGACGGCTCAGCGCCGATCTTCATCCCAACGGTTTTCGTCATCAAGGTTCATCTTTCTTTTATTTTTAAGTTTTAGTTTAATAGTTATAGTTTGGTAATTGTTTGGATTAATTCTACTGTTTAAGTAATTTTTATTTATTTATCTGATTTATTGTAGTTTTTATATGCTTAAATTTCTGATTAGATTGTTGTTGATAAGTTTTGTTATATTACTGTTTGGATCTGTTTTTTTTATGCTTTTAGATTGTTTAATCTGTTAGTTTGTTTGGAACTGCTTTAGTCTGCTTGATTAATCTGTTTAGATTTTAAGTAGTGATTTAGGTTTGTGTTGCTTATTCGGCTTATTTCTTGTTTTGTTTAGGACTATTTTGCTTATTAGTTTTCATTAAGTTCAGTTTTAATTTGCTTATTTAGTTTTTTTTACTGCTTATTTGGATTTGCGAATTCAGTTCTTATATGCTTATTTTTAGTCTTGATTTATTTTGCTTATTTGATTCTTCTATTTTATCTGCTTACTGTTTGTTTAGACGTTATAGCTTATTTGATTTCTTTGATATTTTACTGCTTAACTCTCAGAACCTTTTGGTCTGAGATTTCAAATTTCCAAAAAGTCAAAAAAATAAATAGCCAAATATTTCGTCTGGTCCAGGACTCGAACCTGCGACCTTTCATCCAACAGTCAACACCCTTACCATCTACTCTAATGCATTTTTTGTGTTAAATCTCTTACCTTTGTATTAATATAGATTTATAATAACTGCCAGTGTTTATTAATATAGTTTAATACAAGTTTTTATTTAAATTAGTTAAAAGTTTTGATTTAAATTAGTTAAAAGTTTTAATTTCGTTTTATTAAGTTTTAAATAAAAAATAAAAAGAAAAAAAATATTTTTTTTAAATTGTTTTTAGTTTTTAATTAATTTAGTTTAATTTTAAAATAGTTTTAAAGTAGATTTTGTTTAAATTTCAAAAATAGATTTTAAATAGTTTAAAATTAGTTTATTGAATTTAAATTAGATTTGTTTTAATCATTTTAATTAGTTTTTAAATAGAAAGGTTTTAGTTAATTAAATTAAATTTTTAAATTAGATTAAATAGTTTTTAATTAAATAGATTTTAGTCTAAAAACACCAAAAATACATTTCACCAAGAACAAATTAGTTTTACGTTTAATCGGAAATCAATTTCGAGTCGAGGAAACGAACATTAATAATTGATTAAAAAGAATTTGCAAAAAATCCTACATTACCACACTTAACGAGTTATCTTCAGTGATGTTAAATCTCCAGACTACGTACACTATGGTTTTCTGCCTGGGAGGTCAGTACAGATTATTTCATCCATGGAGGCGCGTGCATTGCTATCACACGGCTGTCAGGGCTTCATAGCCAATATTCATGACATTACGGCCGAGGCTCCATCGATCCAAGATCAGCCTATTGTGTCAGAGTTTCCTGACGTATTTCCAAATGAACTTCCGGGCATACCACCTGTTCGTGAAGTCGAGTTTGGAATCGAGCTCATACCAAGTGCAGAGCCGATTTCCAAAGCTCCTTACCGTATGGCTCCTATAGATCTTAAGGAACTAAAAGATCAGTTGTAGGAACTTCTGAAACGAGGTTTCATCCGTCCCAGTGCATCGTCATGGGGTGCACCGGTACTGTTCGTGAAGAAGAAAGACGGCAGCATGCGTTTATGTATAGGCTATCGTGAGCTGAACAAGATCACGATCAGGAATCGTTATCCTTTGCCGCGAATTTATGACCTATTCGATCAACTTTAGTTCGCCATGCATTTCTCCAATATCAATCTGAGGTCCGGCTACCATCAGTTACGGGTTAAAGAGCAAGATATCTCCAAGACTGCTTTCCGTACACGTTATGGGCACTACGAGTTCGTAGTCATGCCATTTGGACTCACTAATGCTCCAGCTGTCTTCATAGATTTGATGAACCGTGTCTTCCATGAGTTTCTGGACAAGTTCGTTATTGTGTTCATTGATGACATCCTGATATTCTCCAAATCCAAGGAGGAACATGAGGAACACCTTCGTACAGTCTTACAGATTCTTCGTCAGAAGCAGTTGTACGCCAAGTTCTCTAAGTGTGAGTTCTGGTTAACCAAGGTGGCATTTCTGGGCCATATTGTCACACTCCCAAAATATCAGAGTATAATGGCAACAAGGGAGTGGTGACGTCATGATTATCATACACACACAGTTACAAAGAACGACCTCTAAATGAGACGTTCGTAAAATAGATCACTTGTATTTGATAAAATAAATAGTTTTAACATAGTGCGGAAGCATAAAACTGATCACAGTTACAAAACATAGTTTCCAAATAGTACAAATGATCTTTGTTTCAATAGAAATGACGGCAATGCATGAGACCTCACTTAGCATCTTCCTTCTTAATACCTGAGAAAAACATTGCTAAAGCGTCAACATAAAGTTGGTGAGTTCATAGGTTTAGTTAATTTGAAATGTTTAATGAACCACAAGATTTTTCCAAAAGTGATGACAATATAACAAATACAAAGTCATCATAAAAGCATTTATTACAGTCTAAGCTCGTGACACCGAAGCGTTAACAACACCGGTAGTATAATCATTTAAATGTAGCCCAACTGGATGCCTAAACCCACGACATCCTATCTCAAAATCAAATGAAACTGTGCCCGCTTGTCCCTTGTTGGACCAAGGCAGACAGGGGCGTCAACCCCGATAGATCTATCCATAACATTCGCGCTTACACAAAGTAATTAACGGTTCACGATTCACGGGCCAAAGCAACTGGGTTTTTAGTGGGACTTAGACTAGTATATAAATCAGTAATTGCACTTGTGTTCATACGTTAAATCAAGCAATGTCTCACCCCAAAAGCAGTAAAAGCAGTTAAAAGTGGGGCTATAAACTCACCTCGTGAAATCAGCAAAGTAATGGAAATATGAATGTAGCTCGAGAATACGGTTACGCTACCCGCGACCTATTTGAATATAAGAATCGTGTTACGAAATCTAAATTTATACTAGTAAAAACATAACATCCTAGTTGTGCTTGACGGTATTTTTCGTTTACGGAAAACACGACACTTAAAACTCGGGTATTTAACAAATGAGGTTTTTGGGCTAAATATTACACTTTAAGTTAATAATTCGGTTTGGGCCTTATTTAACCCAACAAAACTGAATAACCCATCCCTCCTAAATACACAAGGCTCGGCCCATTGACCTTTTGACCCAGCCCGACCCAACAGGCGACACAAACAAGAAAAGAGGGGGTTATAGCCCTTTTACTTTCCCCAAAACACACAGACACCATCTCTCTCTCTCGAAAAACACTCCCAACCGTCCCATTTCTTTCTCTCTCTAGAAATTCGGATCTAATCATCATCCTATAGCCAAAAAAAATAATACAATCCGAAGGTATAACATAAATAATCATGAAACCTAGTGTGTTTAGCATTCGTGGGGTGTGGGGATTTGTTCAGACTTCTAAATCATCTCGAAATCGATGGTTTTCCGGGTGATTCGATGGTCCTTCATGACAAAGATAAGTTTTGTTTTCCTTTTTTTAATTGAAACCGTTTTCTCACATCTACTTGGCTAGTTTATCGAAAATAAGGGTTCTATCTTGATTATAACATTCGATTTCATCTTAATTAAATGTTCCAGATTCGATTTTAAATAACTTAAAAATTAGGGTTTCTTATAAATTGGGGGTTTTGATAGATCTCGCGTTCAATTGAAATTAATTAGTGTTTTTGAAGATTAATTGATATTAATTACTAAATGAAATCGTTTTATAAAAATTAGGGTTTCGAAAATATTGGGCGTTTCTTTAATATTGCGATTCATTATAATTAACCAGTGTTGTCATGCTCCTCTTGTTATTAATTATCAGATAAATATAAGTTTCGAAAATTAGGGTTTATATAAATTTGGGGGTTTTTATATACGGTTGTTTATTTATAATTAAATAATGTTTTTGGGTAATAAATTGTGTTAATTTCATAAATAAAAACGATTTACAAAATTTGGGTTTCGAAATAATTAGGGGTTTTTATACCCGCGGTTTAATTAAAGTTAATTAGCATTTTATGATGTAAATTGAGTTACTTTTATGTTGGTACTGATTTTTGGTTAAGTCACGGTTTTGGCCGATTGGTGAGGGTTTCAAATGGGTCTTTATATTGATTCTGAAAGTAACAGTATTAACCAACAATAAATAAATGAATAAATAAACAATTTAAATGTGGTCAAATATAAAGGGTAACAAGAATAGGTCTGGGGGTTTCGGTTTGGTCACGGCAGAAACAATGAGGGGTGGCGGTTTGCGGGTCAAAGTCCAAGTTGATATTGCTATCCTATATCACTATATTTTTGTTTAAACCGAACAATAACAAAAAGACTAATCCATTTGTTTTATTTTCGCAGGTTAGTTTACGATTGACGAGCACAACTAAGACGTATGCAGGAAATAAAAGGAGGTGGTTAAAAGACTCACAACGAGGGTTTTGTTTCGGCTTGCGGGTTCGGACGAGAAGAGGATGGATCGGCTGGTTCAATGCTTGACACTACTTTCTATACTTTTTACCCAGAATTTGTAGTTAAAACTGCTCAGCAGGAACAACTTGTAATATTTGGACTGTGAATGTGTTTTGTGTTGTGTTTGGACTGTGAACAATTTGGGATAGTATTTAACTTTGTAATACTTGCTTAGGGTTAGTCCATATCTGGAAATGGAGGTCTTGTGATGTACCCATTTTGGGTAAACTAGGCATGTGTGCTGGACTTTTGTGGGTAGTGGGTTGTATAAACAAAGAATATAGTTTCCAGGTCTGAATGTTTGACTAGTGTTGACCAAGTTTTGAAAGATCTAAATAAAATTTCACCAATTTGATTTTTGTATAAATTGTATCATTCGGCCCAGCAGGGTTTGTCAAATGTCATAGTTTTAAACGCGAAAACATAACAAGAACAACATGATAAAATTCGGCACACAACTTAAACAAAGATGGATACGCGTATTCTCGAGGGATTCAGCAAACAATCCTAACCGGCGCAACGGTTAATACATAAAACGTTTAATAACGCACACCTTTCATTCATAATATAATAGACGCGAAAACTCGAGTTGCTACATTCTCTCTCCCTAAAGAGGGCTTTGTCCGCAAAGCAAAACAAACAATACACTTACATCGACACCACATTGGTAAACATATAAGGTACTTCATAAATATGATATAACTTCCCAATTCGTTAAATCCACCAGGTTCAAAGCTCACGTTAAATCAATATATGAAGAAATAAGGATGAAAAATTTGACGGATGTCACAGTATTCCTATGTTTTAGAGATTTCTCACGAAATCAAGACGTTGTTGTAGTAGGGTGATTAGCGAAAAGATGAGGATACTTGCTCTTGAATTGGTCTTCACGTTCCCACGTGTATTCTAGACCTCTACGTGCATTCCAACGGATTTTTAAGATAGGTATATGACTTTGCTTGAGCTGTTTGACCTGACGGTCCATGACCTCTACCGGTTCTTCTACGAAGTTGAGTTTGTCGTCGAGTTGGATCTCTTCTAAAGGAATAACGAGTGTCTCGTCGGCTAAGCATTTCTTCAGATTACAAATGTGGAACACGTTATGCACTCGGCTAAGTTCTTGAGGTAACTCCAAACGATAGGCTACGGGGCCAATCCTCTATATGATCTTGAATGGTCCAATATAACAAGGATTCAACTTTCCACGCTTTCCAAAGCGAATCACACCCTTCCAAGGTGAGACCTTCAACATGACTCTATCACCAACCTCAAACTCAAGGGGTTTGCGTCTCATGTCAGCATAACTCTTTTGTCGATCCCTTGCGGCTTGCATACGGCTCTTGATCTTAAAGATATTCTCAGTAGTCTCATGTATGATCTCGGGTCCAGTGAGTTGGGCCTCACCCACCTCTGCCCAACACACGGGTGAACGACACTTCCTACCATACAATGCTTCGAACGGTGCTGCCTTAATGCTAGTGTGATAACTATTGTTGTATGAGAACTCCACCAGAGGTAGGTGCCTATCCCATCTATTTACAAAGTCGATCACACAAGCTCTCAGCATATCTTCTAAGGTTTGAATGGTCCTTTCACTTTGACCGTCAGTTTGGGGATGATATGCAGTGCTCATATCCAACTGCGTTCCCAATGCCTTCTGCAGCGACTTCCAAAACTGTGAAGTAAATCGGCTATCCCGGTCAGAGATTATAGACACAGGCACACCATGCCTCGTGACTACCTCCTCCAAGTAAGTTCTTGCTAACTTATCCATTCCGTCAGTCTCCTTGATTGGTATGAAATGAGCTGATTTGGTGAGTCGGTCGATGATTACCCAAATAGTGTCAAATCCAGCTGAGGTTTTAGGTAGCTTTGTAATGAAATCCATAGTGATCCTTTCCCACTTCCATTCTGGCAGTTCGGGTTGGACCAATAATCCTGATGGTTTCATATGTTCGGCCTTGACCTTGGCACAAGTCAAGCACTTGCTAACATATGTAGCAATGTCTGCCTTCATGTTCGGCCACCAATACAACATCTTAAGATCATGATACATCTTGTCAAATCCCGGGTGTATGGAGTATTTTGACTTATGCGACTCATGCATAATCAAAGGTCGTAGGTCACCATGGCACGGTAACCAACTCCTATTATCAAGGCATAATGTCCCATCCGAGCGAGCTTCTAACTTCTTTATCTTGCCTTCAACATCTTCAGTCTTGAGAATTTCTTCCTCGACTGCCTCCTTTTGAGCCTTGAGAATTAAGGATGAAAGGTCTAAGTCAATGGTCATCACTAAGGCTTTCACCCTAAGGACTCTCTCCTTTCGACTCAAAGCGTCAGCCACGACATTTGCCTTGCCCGGGTGATAACGGATCTCGTAATCGTAATCACTGAGCAACTCTAGCCAACGTCGTTGTCTCATGTTGAGTTCTTTTTGATTCAAAATGTGTTGTAGACTCTTATGATCAGTGAATACAACACACTTTGTGACATTAAGGTAGTGTCTCCAAATCTTCAGGGCAAACACCACTGCTCCTAACTCCAGATCATGAGTTGTGTAGTTCTTCTCGTGCACTTTTAGTTGCCTTGATGCATAAGCAATGACCTTAGTCCTTTGCATCAATACCGCACCTAACCCTTTTATGGATGCATCACAATACACCACAAAGTCTTCATTACCCTCGGGTAGGGCTAGTATAGGTGCTTCACACAACATCTGCTTCAATGTCTGGAATGCCAAATCTTGATCCTCTTTCCACTCAAACTTCTTGTCCTTTTGAGTTAACTCCATCATTGGTTTAGCTATCTTGGAGAAACCCTCAATGAATCTCCTATAGTAACCAGCAAGACCTAAAAATTGGCGGATCTCCGTGGGTGTTGTTGGAGTCGCCCAATCTTTCACAGCCTCGATCTTAGCAGGATCAACGTGAATACCACTGCTATCGACCACATGTCCAAGGAATTGCACCGTGTTTATCCAAAACTCACATTTGGAAAACTTTGCATATAACTTCTCCTTCCTCAGCAGCTCTAGTATGGTCTTCAAATGCTCTTTGTGTTCTTCTTCATTACGTGAGTAGATGAGAATATCATCGATAAATACAATCACAAACTTGTCCAGGTATGGTTTGCAAACTCGGTTCATGAGATCCATGAATATCGCGGGTGCGTTTGTCAAACCAAAAGGCATAACTTGGAACTCGTAGTGTCCGTACCGGGTTCTAAAAGCCGTCTTGTGGACGCCTTCTTCTCTAACCCTTAGCTGATGATATCCTGACCTTAAATCAATCTTCGAGTATATGCTAGATCCTTGCAGTTGGTCGAAAAGATAGTCAATTCTTGGCAATGGGTAGCGGTTCTTTATCGTCAGCTTATTCAACTCTCGGTAATCAATACACATCCTAAAGGATCCATCTTTCTTTTTGACAAATAGGACCGGTGCTCCCCAAGGTGAGGAACTCGGCCTAATGAAACCTTTGCCAGAAAGTTCCTTTAGTTGTTCAGCTAACTCTGTCATCTCGCCTGGTGCTAAGCGGTATGGGGCTCTAGCAACTGGTGCGGCTCCTGGTGTAAGCTCTATGTGAAACTCCACTTGCCGTGCTGGTGGTAATCCCGGTAAGTCTTCTGGGAATACGTCTGGAAAATCCCTAACGATCGGTACATCTTCAATTTTCTTCTCATGATCTTCTTCTTCCTCCTTTCGCGTTACTTGAACCAAGAACACTGGACATCCCTTCTCAATGTATCTTTGGGTTCTAATACATGAGATGACTTCCAGTCTTGATCCATTCTTCACTCCACTTCTTTCGCCTTGTATGACTAGTACATCGTTTCCATAAGGAACACGGACGCACTTCTCATGACATACAATTTCCGCGTGATGCTTCGACATCCAGTCCATTCCAATGATGAAATCAAAACTTCCCAATTCTATGGGGAGTAAGTCGATACTGAACGAACGATCTTGTAACCTTATACTACATCCGTTTAGAATAGCATCGGTGGTTACTGACTTCCCATCGGCTAGTTCTACATTATACTTAATATCTAACGCAGTAGGGGTAATATTTAGGCGTTCACTAAATACAGATGACACAAAACTCCTATCCGCACTAGAATCAAATAGTACTGAAGCATAGTTGTTATTGACTAGAAACGTACCAGTCACAACATTGTTGTCCTGCACCGCAGCCTCAGCAAACAGATGATACACTTTGCTAGGTGCCGTGAATCCTCCAGGAGTACTAGTTGTGGCTCGGTTATTTCCTCCCCGGTTCCCTTGGTTCTGCTTCTGGTTCCCTTGGTTGTGATTCTGGTTGCCTCGAATTTGATTACCACGACCTTGGTTCCCACTGTTTGGACACTTATTTTTGTAGTGACCTTTCTCTCCACATCCAAAGCAAGTGACATTTGCTCCTTGGCCACCCTGAGTTCCCGGTCCTCTTTGGTTAGCAGGACGGGGTGGTGCTCGACATTCCTTTGCCTTATGTCCAGCCTTTCCACAGTTGTAGCATGTAGGGGACATGCTCCCTCGTGGTGTCGGCCACACTTTCCACAGAAAGGAAGTCTTCCAGCATAGTTTCCAGCATTACTCTGCCCAGCAGTAAACGCTCTTGCCACTTCTTGTCGCTTGTTCTGACTGTAGTTATTAGTGTTGTTGCTGTTGTTGCTATTGTTGTTATTGTTGTTGTAGTGGTTGCCAGACCACTTTCTCTTATCTCCAGTATTTTCTCCCAGCTCTTGTACCACTTGGTACATCAAACTCTGAGCCATATCGATTGCCTCATGCAAATCAGTTGGCTTTGATGAAGTCACATTCCCCTTGATGCTCAAAGGTAATCCTTCAATGTATCGTTCCAACAATCGGTCGTCGTTGGGCACCATTTCGGGACATAACAAGATCAGCTCCTGAAAGCGCTGATTGTAAGCAGTAAGAGCGGTACCCTTGACCTTCAAGTTCCATAGCTCAACCTCCATCTGCTTGACTTCATTTCGTGGGCAATATTTCCTAACAAACATAGCTTTGAACTCACTCCAAGGCGTTGCTTGGGCAACATCAATGGTCACTGCACGAGCATAGACGTTCCACCAAGTCAAAGCACCATCCACCAATGTGCTTGACGCAAACTTTACCTTATCAGCTTCAGCAACATTGCTAATCCCAAATTAGGATTCCAACTTCTCAAACCATCTAGTCAAACCTACTGCTCCTTCAGTACCGCGGAAACTCACTTGCGTAACCGCACGGAATTCCTTGTAGGTGCAGGTCCGTGCAATGGCAATAGTGGCTCCTTGGTTTGTCTCCTCCTGCGTGCTCGCTGTACGATTCGCTTCAGCTGCTGCGAGTGCCTCAGCCACCCGTTCCGCGATCATTTGACTGAGCATGACGGGGTCAATACCACCAGTAGCAGCTGGTGGATTTTGTGTCTCAGATCTTCTAACTGGCGCCATAATCTAAAAAGGTAACAAGACAATGAGTTTTGCCAGTCATAACATGCATGGCACGCACAATACAATTATGAAATGCTCCATGGTATAATAAACAATATATAATGATCTCACAATTTTTGTAACCCAACTAACATAATGTCAATCATAGGAATGTTTTGCAATACATCATAATTCGTCATACATAATAAAGAAAAAGGAAAATGCCAACTAGCTGAGATAAACCTCAAAGCTTAGTGGTCGTACAACAATAAGTCAACAGTACATGGTAAGTCTAACTAGTGCCCTTACGGAGCTGGTGAAGCTCTCTCTCTAACTCTGCCAACCTCCTCTCAACCACGATCTCACGAGCCTGGGAATCCCTAAGTCTGACATCGGTATCATAAAAAGCGGCCCTAAACCTCTTATCCAAGTCAGCAATAGGGTCCTCCACAGGTGCCTCTAGTCCACCTGTCTCAACCAATGGCTCTACTCCCCAACGGGTCATCAGGCTCTCGATCTCCTCAAGGCGAGCATTCGGCATGGTATCCATCTGGTCGAGAACAACATGGAGCTGTCCTCGTAGACGGGTCACACAAACCGTCAATGCCGTCTCATCCCCAACTGGACTCTTCTTCGTCAGTGCCTCCAGCTTATCCTGCACCTCATTATACTCCTCACCCAAAGTCTCCACAACATCCTCCAACCTGTTTAAACGGGTCGTCACACATCCATCTGCTGCTCCAAGCATCACAACTGTCGAGGTAGCTCTTCTAGGAAGAGGAGTCGCAGCTCTCGGCCCAGTAGAGATGCCAACATCAGCAAGCATCTCCTGATACACATCAGGTACAGTCTCTGGTGGTGGTGGTAGTGACGCCTCTGGGGCAGGACTGGCAGGTGTGCGGGCTGCATGCCTGTCAGTGGCAGAGAAGGGTATGAGGGGTCGGTAAGGTGAAGGTGGTGGTCTGGCGGCTCTCCCCCGAAGACGTCGCCTAACATAGTAGAAAGGCAGAGTACCAGGTGCTGGAGTAGGGATGTCTGTCCTTTCCCCTTCGTCTTCAGACGAAGACGAGGAGATGTGTGCGATGGAAACCTCAAGAGTAGCAGCATATGTAGCAGGGGGGTCCTCAATGTCAGTGACCTCCATGGGTTCACCTTCTCCATCGGTGAACTCCATATCATCATCCTCTGTTTCCTCCATCGACTCACCCCTAGTGACTGATGTCTGTCCTGGTGACTGCACCACATCAGCGGCTAGGTCGTCCTCTCCTCCGCCTTCTAGGCTAAGTACGTCATCTGCTGATACATCAGGGATATGGATCGGTGAACGGTAAACCTCCTCAGTCTCTCTCTCAGTCTCATCATCTGAAGTCATCCGGTACCACGGATATCCTGATGGTGATCCTCTAGGTAATCCTACCGATGAACTGATAGTCGACTGTGAACTGCGGTTGTAGTATGCTCCTGTAGACGTGGAATCATCAGAAGAAGACATCGCTGTAACATAAACAGAATAGATGTGTGTAAATATCTCGTATAATTAGTCCGTAAAAAGGACATCGACATAACATATAGCAATCATTGTTCAAACCACATGTATCCCATATAACATAATTCAGATTTTGTTGTTACACATGTACCCCATGTAAATATACCTCGTAATTGTTAAATCACATGTATCCCATTTATTACTTATATATATATCCAGGTATATATATGTACTTAATACTTACAATCCGTATGATAATCGATTAAACACATAACAGTTATAGTCTAGAGTTACTAAATGCAACCTAGTTCTCTATAACCATGGCTCTGATACCAATCTGTCACACTCCCAAAATATCAGAGTATAATGGCAACAAGGGAGTGGTGACGTCATGATTATCATACACACACAGTTACAAAGAACGACCTCTAAATGAGACGTTCGGAAAATAGATCACTTGTATTTGATAAAATAAATAGTTTTAACATAGTGCGGAAGCATAAAACTGATCACAGTTACAAAACATAGTTTCCAAATAGTACAAATGATCTTTGTTTCAATAGAAATGACGGCAATGCATGAGACCTCACTTAGCATCTTCCTTCTTAATACCTGAGAAAAACATTGCTAAGCGTCAACATAAAGTTGGTGAGTTCATAGGTTTAGTTAATTTGAAATGTTTAATGAACCACAAGATTTTTCCAAAAGTGATGACAATATAACAAATACAAAGTCATCATAAAAGCATTTATTATAGTCTAAGCTCGTGACACCGAAGCGTTAACAACACCGGTAGTATAATCATTTAAATGTAGCCCAACTGGATGCCTAAACCCACGACATCCTATCTCAGACTCAAATGAAACTGTGCCCGCTTGTACCTTGTTGGACCAAGGCAGACAGGGGCGTCAACCCCGATAGATCTCCATAACATTCGCGCTTACACAAAGTAATTAACGGTTCACGATTCACGGGCCAAAGAAACTGGGTTTTTAGTGGGACTTAGACTAGTATATAAATCAGTAATTGCACTTGTGTTCATACGTTAAATCAAGCAATGTCTCACCCCAAAAGCAGTAAAAGCAGTTAAAAGTGGGGCTATAAACTCACCTCGTGAAATCAGCAAAGTAATGGAAATATGAATGTAGCTCGAGAATACGGTTACGCTACCCGCGACCTATTTGCATATAAGAATCGTGTTACGACATCTAAATTTATACTAGTAAAAACATAACATCATAGTTGTGCTTGACGGTATTTTTCGTTTACGGAAAACACGACACTTAAAACTCGGGTATTTAACAAATAAGGTTTTTGGGCTAAATATTACACTTTAAGTTAATAATTCGGTTTGGGCCTTATTTAACCCAACAAAACTGAATAACCCATCCCTCCTAAATACACAAGGCTCGACCCATTGACCTTTTGACCCAGCCCGGCCCAGCAGGCGACACAAACAAGAAAAGAGGGGGTTATAGCCCTTTTACTTTCCCCAAAACACACAGACACCATCTCTCTCTCTCTCTCGAAAAACACTCCCAACCGTCCCATTTCTTTCTCTCTCTAGAAATTCGGATCTAATCATCATCCTATAGCCAAAAAAATAATACAATCCGAAGGTATAACATAAATAATCATGAAACCTAGTGTGTTTAGCATTCGTGGGGTGTGGGGATTTGTTCAGACTTCTAAATCATCTCGAAATCGATGGTTTTCTAGGTGATTCGCTGGTCCTTCATGACAAAGATAAGTTTTGTTTTCCTCTTTTTAATTGAAACCGTTTTCTCACATCTACTTGGCTAGTTTATCGAAAATAAGGGTTCTATCTTGATTAAAACATTCGGTTTCATCTTAATTAAATGTTCCAGATTCGATTTTAAATAACTTAAAAATTAGGGTTTCTTATAAATTGGGGGTTTTGATAGATCTCGCGTTCAATTGAAATTAATTAGTGTTTTTGAAGATTAATTGATATTAATTACTAAATGAAATCGTTTTATAAAAATTAGGGTTTCGAAAATATTGGGCGTTTCTTTAATATTGCGATTCATTATAATTAACCAGTGTTGTCATGCTCCTCTTGTTATTAATTATCAGATTAATATAAGTTTCGAAAATTAGGGTTTATATAAATTTGGGGGTTTTTATATACGGTTGTTTATTTATAATTAAATAATGTTTTTGGGTAATAAATTGTGTTAATTTCATAAATAAAAACGATTTAAAAAATTAGGGTTTCGAAATAATTAGGGGTTTTTATACCCGTGGTTTAATTAAAGTTAATTAGCATTTTATGATGTAAATTGAGTTACTTTTATGTTGGTACTGATTTTTGGTTAAGTCACGGTTTTGGCCGATTGGTGAAGGTTTCAAATGGGTCTTTATTTGATTCTGAAAGTAACAGTATTAACCAACAATAAATAAATGAATAAATAAATAATTTAAATGTGGTCAAATATAAAGGGTAACAAGAATAGGTCTGGGGGTTTCGGTTTGGTCACGGCAGAAACAATGAGGGGTGGCGGTTTGCGGGTCAAAGTCCAAGTTGATATTGCTATCCTATATCACTATATTTTTGTTTAAACCGAACATGAACAAAAAGACTAATCCATTTGTTTTATTTTCGCAGGTTAGTTTACGATTGACGAGCACAACTAAGACGTATGCAGGAAATAAAAGGAGGTGGTTAAAAGACTCACAACGAGGGTTTTGTTTCGGCTTGCGGGTTCGGACGAGAAGAGGATGGATCGGCTGGTTCAATGCTTGACACTACTTTCTATACTTTTTACCCAGAATTTGTAGTTAAAACTGCTCAGCAGGAACAACTTGTAATATTTGGACTGTGAATGTGTTTTGTGTTGTGTTTGGACTGTGAACAATTTGGGATAGTATTTAACTTTGTAATACTTGCTTAGGGTTAGTCCATATCAGGAAATGGAGGTCTTGTGATGTACCCATTTTGGGTAAACTAGGCATGTGTGCTGGACTTTTGTGGGTAGTGGGTTGTATAAACAAAGAATATAGTTTCCAGGTCTGAATGTTTGACTAGTGTTGACCAAGTTTTGAAAGATCTAAATAAAAGTTCACCAATTTGATTTTTGTATAAATTGTATCATTCGGCCCAGCAGGGTTTGTCAAATGTCATAGTTTTAAACGCGAAAACATAACAAGAACAACATGATAAAATTTGACACACAACTTAAACAAAGATGGATACGCGTATTCTCGAGGGATTCAACAAACAATCCTAACCGGCGCAACGGTTAATACATAAAACGTTTTATAACGCACACGTTTCATTCATAATATAATAGACGCGAAAACTCGAGTTGTTACATTCGCTCTCCCTAAAGAGGGATTTGTCCGCAAAGCAAAACAAAAACACTTACATCGACACCACATTGGTAAACAATTAGGGTACTTCATAAATATGATATAACTTCCCAATTCGTTAAATCCACCAGGTTCAAAGCTCACGTTAAATCAATATATGAAGAAATAAGGATGAAAAATTTGACGGATGTCACACATATTGTATATGCAGAGGGGATCACCATGGATCTTACCAAGGTTGAAGCTATCACTAAATGGCCGAGACCTATATCTGCAACAGAAGTTAGAAGTTTTCTGGGTTTAGCTGGCTACTACCGCAGGTTTGTAGAGAACTTTTCACGGTTAGCCTTACCTTTGACTAAGCTGATGAGGAAATAAGAGAAATCCATCTAGACGTAAGAGCGAGAGAAGAGCTTTAAAGATCTTAAGAAGAAGTTAGTGACTGCACCCATTCTTACTCTCCCATCTGGCTCAGGTGGATTTCAGATATATATAGTAACGCTTTAGGAAAGGGTTTAGGCTGCGTTCTCATGCAACATGGGAAGGTTATTGCATACGCATCACGACAGCTGAAACCTTATGAAGAAAACTATCCTACTCACGATTTAGAGCTTGCATCAGTTGTTTTCGCGTTGAAGATCTGGAGACATTATTTGTATGGTGAATCATGTGACATATTCACCGACCACAAGAGTCTTAAGTACATCTTCACCCAGAAGGAACTGAACATGAGACAGAGGAGATGGTTAGAGCTATTAAAGGACTACGACACAAACATTTAGTACCATCCTGGTAAGGCGAATGTGGTGGCAGATGCTCTAAGCAGAAGGCCGGGTATGATTGATGGCATTTGGATTGCAAAGGAGATCATTCGTGACCTAGAGATGACTGATATTGAGTTTTGTGTACGAGGACAACACGGTTACTGGGCTAATCTTAGAGTGGAACCAGACTTACATTCTAGGATCAAGGAAGCTCAGAAGGACGATGGTGATATTTGGGCTATCATTAAGAACCTTGATCAGCAGATGGAGTTTCGTATTGACGACGACGATATCTTATAGCAGGGCACTAGACTAGTGGTTCCTGATGACTATACTCTCAGGGAAACTGTGTTGACTGAAGCTCACAGTTCTCTATTTACCATACATCTTGGTTCTACCAAGATGTACCACGACATCAACAACACTTTTGGTGGAGTGGTATGAAGCAGGATGTTGCCACCTTCGTTTCTAAGTGTATGATCTGCCAGCAGGTGAAGATCGAGCATCAGCGAGCTAGTGGTTTACTACAACCATTAGATATTCCAGCATGGAAGTGGGACAAAATCTCCATGGATTTTGTTACTGGTCTTCCGGATACTCAAAAGAAGAATGACGCTATCTGGGTCATTGTGGATAGGTTAACTAAATTTGTTCATTTTCTGCCGGTTCACAAGGAGCATCCGGTCAGCAAATTAGCAGACACATTCCAGCGGGAGATCATGGGACTGCATGGTACTCCATCATAAATCATCTCTAACAGAGATCCCCGTTTCACATCATGTTTCTGGCAGAGTCTGTAGGAAGCTTGGGGCACCAGACTTAAGCTCAGCATTTCCTTTCATCCTCAGACCGACAGACAGTCGGAACGTACCATTCAGACATTGGAGGACATGCTGCGATCGTGTGCTCTAGAATGGTCAGGAAGTTGGGATGATTATATATTCCTAGTAGAAATCACATACAACAACCGTTGGCAGGCTAGCATCAAGTGTGCTCCTTTTGAGATGTTGTATGGTAAATAGTGTCGCGCCCTAATCTGCTGGGATCAAGTGGGCGAACGACTGCTTGAAGGTCCAGAGATGATTGAAGTGACCAATGAGAAGGTCGATGTCGCCAAGGCAAAACTTCAGGAAGCTCGTGCTCGTCTGAAGAGCTATGCTGATAAACGTCGTAGAGATGTGTCTTTCAACGTGGGTGATCATGTTTTCCTCAAGGTATCACCTTCACGAGGAGTTAGACGTTTTGGAATCAGAGGGAAGCTGAGTCCTCGCTTCATCGGACCGTTTGACATCATAGAACGCGTTGGTGAAGTGTCATACCGTTTAGCGTTGCCACCTCAGCTATCACACGTTCACAATGTGATCCATGTGTCCTTACTCAGAGGATACAACTATCATCCAGTTCATGTTGTCCAGTATCCACTTGATCAGATTCGAGAGGATATTTCATATGTCGAAGAACCCGAGAGAGATCTTGAGCGACAAGATCGTGTCATGCGGAGGAAGACGGTCCCTTTTGTCAAAATCCTCTGGAGGGATCATCCTGAGCGGGAAGCCACTTGGGAGACGGATGAGTCTATACGGACTTCTTACCCTCATTTCCAGTTCTAATTCGGGTATGTTTTCTTTCAGTTTACGTTTCTCCAATTCGAGGACGAATTGTTCTTTTAGAAGGGAAGAGTTGAAAAACCCTCATTAAAAACCTATGAACAGTACACGTGAACAGTAACATACGAAAACACGGTAAAATTTAAACTTTCCATTTATAATATTAATACACGTGTCACGACAATAAATAACGAACAATCATGAATATTATAAATGTGACACGATCACGAATACCAAAATCACGAATAATAAATCACGAACACACACGTAAATTATTTAACACATGAAAAACTACGGGTTTACCCCATGGTGGGCCCTATGTCGCGGCTAGACAAAGAGAGGAGGGCAAGTGGGCCTTTTGGCCCAAAACCTATTTTAATAAAAACACCTGGAGGAAACCTTTTTCATTATTTTTAGGTTTAAATAAAATTTTGTCCTCTTCCTCCTTGTCTCACCATAGCCGCCGGCCACATCAAGAAAAAGGGAAGAACCGGACAATTTTTGCTACTTGTTTATTTGTTCGTGATCATCTATTTGTTCTACACACGTTGGTATAATCAAAGCCCTTTTTCTCTTCGTTTTAAATCTTTTGATTTCATGTTAATTATTTAATTAATCATCAAAAACATAAATAAAACATGGAGTGAATTAATTAAAAACATGGGGAAAGTTTGGTTTGTGGTTTGGTTCGGCCAAGACAACCGAGACCCCAAGGGGGGTGCTCGGCTTGTTTTTAATCACCACCACCGAGACCTTAAAGGTCTCGGCTTGGTTGGTTTTCGGCTCGGCGCAGGAAAGAATCCCCCGACCGAAGGTCAGGGTGTGTTTGTTTGTTCGGTTGGGTGTAACCGAGGCACCACCGAGACCCATTAGGGGGCTCGGTGGGTTTTTGTTGTTCGGACCCGAGACCAAGAAACCCCGACACTAGGTCGGGGTATATTTTGCATGTTTGGTTGATTGGTTTAGTGTCAACCGAGACCCCTCCAAGGTCTCGGTGGGACTTTATTATAGCTTATATGGTTCGGCTTATATTAGAACACGGGCTCAGGATTCGGGTTTTTATAAAAACTATTTTTATAAATCATGTCATATTAAACTTTAGGTTAATTAATTTATTAAATTAATTCATGTATAACCTAAGGTATTTATACTTAGTCATTTTAATTAAAACATGTATTTTAATTAAAATCATATAACGTATAGTTTAATTAAATTAACCAGTTATTTAATTATTAAGCTATAACCATGACTTGTATTGTACTAATTTAACTTCACATATTATTTATAATTCAGCTTAATTCTAATTATGGAAACTTACTATTTTTGGAAAATTTCTATTTTTGGAAACTTTCTATTTTTGGAAACTTACTATTTATGGAAACTTGATATTTTTAGAAAGTTACTTAGTATTACAATACAAGTATTATAATACACTAATACATGAATAATACACAACAGAACATCAGAATAATTATAGTTAACACAGTAAACAGTAAAACATGACAGAATACGTATAACAAGCAAATAACACACGGAACCAGTAAAACACATGTAATTCAGACAACTCATACACGTCCATATTTCTTATGTACTGTTATCCGTCAAGGGGGATTAGTCTTCATTGTTTCCGTTAGCTTCTACTGGACATAAGGTACGGATTTCCCGTCCTTCAGTAAGGACAATCTCTTCCTTCATTAGAATTTCCCGTATGCAGCCAACTGTTTTCCCTAGTAGTTACAGATTAAATGCTTATGTTTATTAGTTACCTTAGCCATATACATGCATGACCAGTTTCACCTAGTTATGGAGGTACCATAACCATAACACTAGAGGCACTAGTGTTATGACTTCACCACGGCGGAGTGATAGCTCGTGGCGTCCCTTTTCAGTTATTTGGCCATTAAATTATTATATTGTCATGTGGGGCGTATGGGTGCATCCTAGTTACATGTTTCATTCAGGATTTCATGGTGAATGTGGTGTGTGCCTTTCATCCTTCACAAGGAGCTGATCCCTCCTACCCACTTACCAGTTAATTAGAGGCAACCCCTCTAATTGCATGATGAGGTCTCCCCTCCAAGTATTCATGCACGTTGTTGACCTCATGACCTATATTGGCTATTATGGTACATTAACTAATACAGATTTTCATAAGTAACATAAGCTATGTTTTCAGAACTAAAACCAGTTAACATGACAGACAACTAGGTTTTCCAGGACTTATTCATTTCCGCTGCCATTCATGTTATATACTCTTTATATGCTTCTATACTCTATGTTTTTCCATGCTTTATTGTATATCCGTGCACTGAGCGTTATGCTCAGCCGTCTACTCTTCCATGTTTCCAAACGGTAGGTACCCAAGGACGCAAGTAGGAACTCCAGAGTATGTGCATTTGGATTGGAAGCTATCCGGCCTCTTTTACCTTATGCATTTATTCCTACTTTATCATACTTTACTTCTTATGGACATTGTTTAGTCCTTTCCATTTACAGTACTTACATTGCTTGTGTATGAGTTACTAGACTACTGATGTTTGATTCCGGTATTTCTATTTATGGTCATGAATGTTTAGACATTTACCTTGCATGCTTTGATGATACGCCATAATTTACTGTAGCACTCTATCTTATTAAATGGGGTGTTACATATACATTAGAGGTTCAATGTATTAGGTAGAGTTCAACATTATAGGTTTAATGTATTAGATAGGGTTCAACATTAGAGGTTCAATGTATTAGATAGGGTTCAACATTAGAGGTTTAATGTATTAGATAGGGTTCAACATTAGAGGTTCAATGTATTAGATAGGGTTCAACATTAGAGGTTCAATGTATTAGATAGGGTTCAATATTATAGATTCAATGTATTAGATAGGGTTATACATTAGAGGTTCAATGTATCATATAGGGTTATACATTAGAGGTTCAATGTATTAGATAGGGTTATACCTTAGAGGTTCAATGTATTATATAGGGTTACACATTAGAGGTTCAATGTATTAGGTAGGGTTCAACATTATAGGTTCAATGTATTAGATAGGGTTCAACATTAGAGGTTCAATGTATTAGATAGGGTTCAACATTATAGGTTCAATGTATTAGATAGGGTTATACATTAGAGGTTCAGTGTATTAGGTAGGGTTCAACATTAGAGGTTCAATGTATTATATAGGGTTCAACATTATAGGTTCAATGTATTAGATAGGGTTATACATTAAAAGTTCAATATATTAGATAGGGTTATACATTAGAGGTTCAATATATTAGATAGGGTTCAGCATTAGAAGTTCAATGTATTATATAGGGTTATACATTAGAGTTTCAATGTATTAGGTAGGGTTCAACATTAGAGGTTCAATCTATTAGATAGGGTTATACATTAGAGGTTCAATGTATTAGATAGGGTTATACATTAGAGGTTCAATGTATTAGGTAGGGTTCAACATTATAGGTTCAATGTATTAGATAGGGTTATACATTAGAGGTTCAATGTATTAGGTAGGGTTCAACATTATAGGTTTAATGTATTAGATAGGGTTCAATGTTAGAGGTTCAATGTATTAAATAGGGTTATACATTAGAGGTTCAATGTATTAGGTAGGGTTCAACATTAGAGGTTCAATCTATTAGATAGGGTTATACATTAGAGGTTCAATATATTAGATAGGGTTATACATTAGAGGTTCAATGTATTAGGTAGGGTTCAACATTATAGGTTCAATGTATTAGATAGGGTTCAACATTAGAGGTTTAATGTATTAGATTGGGTTCAACATTATAGGTTCAATGTATTAGATAGGGTTATACATTAGTGGTTCAATGTATTAGATAGGGTTATACATTAGAGGTTCAATGTATTAGATAGGGTTATACATTAGAGGTTCTGTAAAACTCGCATCAAAAACCTATGAACAATACACGTGAATAGTAACTTATGAAAACACGATAAAATTTAAACTTTTCATTTATAATATCAATACACGTGTCACGACAATAAATAACAAACAATCATGAATATTATAAATGTGACACGATCACGAATACCAAAATCACGAATACTAAATCACGAGCATACACGACTAATTATTAGACACGTAAAAAATTACGGGTTCCCTTGTTGGGCTCCCTTAGGCCGCGGCTACAACGAAGAAAGAAGGAAAGATGGGCTTTGGCCCATAATCCAATTTAAATAATAAAATACAGGAAAACATAAACATATTTTAGGTTTTGAGAAAAGTTTTCCCTACCTCCTTTTTGTGCCTATTGCCGCCGGCCATATACAAACCACAAGGACAATTCGGACGATTTTTGTTATTGGTTTTGTGTTCGTGATCATTCTCTTTTTGTTTTTACGCATTCGGTATAAATCAAACCCTTTTCCTTTTTATTTAATTCTTTTGATTTCATGTTATTATTTAATTAATCATCAAGACTAAGAATAAAACATGTAATAGATTTATTAAATTTATGGTTCGGGTTTGGTTTGTGTGGGTTGTGGTTCGGCCGTGTGACAATCCGTCAATTTATGATTGATATTTTTATTCTCAGATATTATTTAAAAACATTATTTTAATGTTATAATATGAACTCACTTATTTTTGGGAAGTAATTTGGATTTATGTCTTGAAGTAGCATCGACTACGTCTAAACCGGAGGATTCTACGTTACGTGCTTACGTTTACATACACCGTTTTGGTGACAGTCCGACATTTCAGAAAATAAATTTATCCGTGAATATTATTTTGGAGTTTTAAATTTGTGTTGGTTCATAAACTCACAAATTTACGAGAAGAGATTAGGACTTACGATTTTATTTTAACGTCCTTTACGACTAAACCAGAAACCTTAGGATTACGTATTTACGTTTTTGAACTCCGTTTTTGATGAAACAATTTTTATTAGATTCGTTTTGTGCCGTTGATTCATAATTTATAAAAACGTTTTTCATAAAACGACCCGAGGGCACGCAAATCGAGGAGTACCCGTAAATAAATGGGGATGAGACAAAACCATTTTTTCCCCACCCCCACTCATGGACGGCTAAAATAAAGCCACAAACCCATGATGTGTCAAGTTACTAGCTTCCATACTACACTTGTTACTTAGCTTACAAAGTAAGCCAAGCTTACCTCAAAACAACACATCCCAAAACCACTTTTTCATTTGTACATGCAATACCACTAATAAAACTCTCTCAGATCTCTCTCTAACCTCCATATGTGCCGTCCACTTTACCACCATAAACACCCCATTCATACAAAATTCAACCACAAATCCTATGTTATTTACATATATGTTGATGCCCTTTTGAAGCCCTATTGATTGATGCAAGTTATAACATCCAAGGAGGAGTTTCCATGAAGTATTAGGGCTGATTTTCCACAAGGAGTTCATGAAGAATGGTGGTCTTGAAGATGGTCTTGGCTATGCACAAGTTTCTCCATCAAAATCCATGTTTTGATCACAACCTACATCAACTTGGTGGTATAAAGATTGTCCTCCTCATCCTCTTTTTATTTTTGATTATGTAATCTTGTATTTATTTTACTTATGTATATTTATATGATGATGAATGATGATTAAAAGTGTTGTGTGGGGATTTGTTGTTGATAAACATGCTTAAAAAGATGAAAAACTATAAGAAATAAGGCTAAAATCTTGCTTAAAAATGATGGCTGTATAAAACAGTAAAGAAACATGTCATGAACTGATAAAATGATGAAGTAGAATCAATATACAGTAAGTAATATGTCTTGTACACATGTGAGAGTTGGCCATGCAATGGAATCATTGTAATGAGTGAGATATGATCAAAACAAGTTTAAAGTACAAATCTGAGTTCACTGTTTTGGACGATTTTTAGAAAATACTTAGAGGATGATTCAACAGTAGCTATAAGAGAGTTAAATGGAGCACATATCATGGAGTTTATGTGATAAAAATTTGAGCTTCTATCTCCATATCGAACTCTAGATATGGCAGTTTTTGTGAAGATGAAGATAAAAATCAAATTTTGAGAATTAATGTTTATTATTATTATATAAGCACTCAAAATTATATTGTATAAAATGTAAAATAAAAACCCACTAACTTATGGATTTTATTTATATAAGTATGTAAAAGGTTAAATAAGTGGACATTTTATAAAAATGATAACTTGCTAAGTTTTATAAGTTATAAAAACTATAAACATGATTTTTACGACTTTTTCGGCTATTACCGTAAAATTAACGTTTTTCGCCAATTAAAACTTAGACGATCGAACCCGTCTAATGTAAAGTTTTTAAAAGTCATATACTGATATATAAGTATCTAATACAAGTAAAAACCGATAAAACCCGAACTATAGGACATACGGACATTAACGAGCTAAGTAAACATATTGGACTAATAATTGGACTAAATAAGTTAAACTCTTATAAAAAGAACTTATTGGGCTTAACCCATTTGGGCCCAACTTGTAAACTTTAAATACTGATAATATAAGTATAACATGTATTAATACAAGTTAAAGAACTTATAATAAGTTTATTGGACTTAAAACACGTAAAGAGGTAAAATTAGTAAACTGGTATAAAAGTTATCGACATATAACACTAAAATGAGTAAACGAGAATATGTAAACCCACTTGATCATCATATATATAAAATCATCATATGTATACATAATTGTTATTTTTATAAAGTCATTGGACATGAGTCTAAGACAAGTATTATTTGTCTAGGTTTCCGTGATTGAAGCACGTACCGTACGTCCGAATTGCCGATAACCCGCCTTCCCATATCAACGTGAGTTCATAGCCTCGCACTCTTTTAAATGTTTTTATAAATGTTTTATAAACCTGCGAGGGAGATAACATGTTAGTTTTTATAAAATAGGACACCATTTGTCCCGATTGTTTGTTTATTTATTTGGACCCGAATGATTGTATGACCCGATTGTATGACCCGATAAATGATTAAAGGACCCGATAGATGAAATTAAATGGATTATTAAAGTTAGTTTATGTCACTAAAAGTCCCATTAGCATGAATTGTGAACTACCGAGATTTGGTAGACGCTTGTGCATATAATAGTACTATTTGGGGACGATCACCCCAATTCGCGCCTTGACGGTTGATCCCCGTCGTGCCACATTGATTGGTAAGCGAATTTATGTATGAGAAGATTTCCATAGCGTGACCTTTGTGACGACACGCTACTTTAGATGGGCAAATTGAGTATCGGGTTAGCTACCCGTTGTTTGGTTTAGTAAGGTAACAATGTCATGCGGCTTATAATAATCTGACTAACGAAATACTACTAGACGCTCTGAATTACGATGTATTGCCTGACTAGCAATCCAGGGTCATACTATTGATATTATGTTTGTGTTTTGGTTTTCATAACCATACTCATATAACGGTTTTTATTTTCATACAACGTCATAAGACGTATTGTATGATGTTTTTACGACATTGGCTCGTATAATGATTTTTAAGGCAAACGCCTATATTATGATTTTGATGAAGATTTGTATAAAATGACTTTAGCTATTTTATGGCCTATTAAAATGATTTGTACAAAATGATTTTCAGTAATAATTTTATACTGATATTATATCGATGGATTTTATTAAACTCTATGAATTCACTCGGCGTTATCGCTGACCTTTTCTTTTAACATGTTTTATCTCAGGTACTTGAAGGTAATTCTCGGGAAGACAACAAGAATTCATGGCCCGCACTTAAACAATAATTTCCATTCAAATGTTTGTAAAACCTGTATTAAATACAATGACTTGGGACCTATGTAAATTTGATATTTATGAATGGAAATGCTTTATTAATAAACGACGCGATCTTTATGCATTGTCTATGATGTGAGTAATGTGCTATCCCGTAACACCAACTAGTCTTCCGCTGTATTGAGTTGTATAAATTTGGGGGTGTTACAGTTTGGTACCAGAGCTCTCGTTATAGAGAACGAAAGATTTTTAAAACCAAGGTTTTGAATAAAACATTTCAAAATCTTTTAACTATAAACATTTTTCTAAAAATGTCTAAAAATCTTTTGACTATAACGGTGCCAAAGAATTCCCGAGTTACCGACAAGGCCAAGACTGAGAAGTGTTATTTAATATATATATATAACTTGGATTATATATATATATATGATGTAATTTTATTACATGATTGTTTGATGATTATTTTGATATTTATACGAGGTATTTATACGACGTAGATTGTCACAAGAAACCCTAAATCCCCTAGTAAATTAATCTAAGCTATTCTCGTAGGAATTCTAGCTATCCTAGATCTAAACCAAGTTATGGATATTTATGATCCCAACAAATGGTTGATATTCATAGAAATGTAGATATTAGTTGATTGTGATATTGAAAAAGAATTGGCGAGATTAAGTCTGATATCGATGTCATGACGATCTTTCCTTATAGAGTGGAGTTTGACAAAACGTTATCACCTGGAAAGATGTCATCTGATTCGTTGTCATCCAATTCTTAAATTGAAATCGAAAGGGGTGAATGTTGCACTTGAGGCTGTTATTGGAACCATTACCCAAAAGCCTCATGCCACTAATACCTTTCCGAGAAGTCTAATTGAATGTGTGATTCATTTCATGCTAGTGACTCATTTGATAATTGTTGTTGTAAGAGTTATAGAATCGGAAATTAAGTATTGATTCATATAGAGCTTTTATTGCCCTATTAAGGTGTAAGAATAAGGATGAAAGTATTGGAAAATGAAGTAGGATATCGAATTAAGTATAAGTTGGCTGAAACTTGAATAAAAGTAAAAATTTAACTCGTACGAAATATGAGATTGTTAAGAGGAAGTCGTTAAGTCCTGTGATTGAATTATAAGGTTTTAATTGATTATTGATTCGTGTTAAGGGTTGTTCCTAGGCCATTGTCCACTAATGAGGATGCCCAGTGTCCAAGAAATAAATTGAAGAAATCTTCTTCTGAATTGGGACCGATGGATCTTCCGGGACATGTGGAACACCTAATGACTCTTGTAGATTAGTATTCATTGTGGTATCTTTTAAAAATAATCCCCAACTTAACTGAGACATTAGTTGGTAGGATGACATCTGAGAATTGTATGACATAGTGACACGTAATGTGTTACGGTACAATTTTGACTTGTTTGTGATTAATGAAAAAGACTACCTTTGATTGCTAAATTCTACATGTATCGAGGTTATCTATCTTTTATTGCTTCTTTCTAATGTTCGCATTAGTGATGCAACCATTGAACAAGTACTCATCTTGATTTGAGATACGTTGTGAATCATTCTTCGCGAGTGCCATCGAGGTCATGAATCTCATGATTATTTGGCTAAGCTCATTTCATATTATATCGTAGTCAATTCTTGGTGAACAAGCTTTCATCACTCTTTTGCAGATCACACATTGTTTTTATAAAGTTAAAACGGTATCCTCTGAGAAAACTTAATTTTCATCACAATAAGGATTATTCAAAGTGAGATTTATAAGTGATTGATATCAAAATGAAGTTGTTTATGAAACGCTTTGGAAACTTAATTATTTCCATAACAAAGAAAATCTTTGTAAATATATTTTCGATTCTTACTTAAGAATTAAGCATGAAAATGTTTTTATTAGAAACATGATAATAAAATTTTGACGAACTGAGTATTGCATCGTTAATCTTGAAATTATATATAGTTGCGCGCCTACATACAATTTGGAATAGACCATGCAAGGCTGATTAGTAGTCACCATAAAACTGATTAATAAACGCTACATTTTCTTCGAAGGTTGTGAAAAATTAATTTTTTTATGAGATCTGCAAGAAGTGCAAAATAAGGACATAGTGTTAGGGACACCTACATATGTGCCTGTAGCATCTATTCTTCTGAGTCGAATTTACTCATCTGTGGAAATTGTCTTATTTGACAATTGACAATTCTTTCTTGTCCAATTTTCCCGTAGTGAGATTCTTAGGAAAAGTATTTGATTACCGAGTGTTGATACCCGACTGGATGTATTGACGTTCTTATCATTTCTTATGATTTGATTTCATTTGAATGACCTAGGTAACGATCCGAGGAGCTTTAGAATGCGTACTCGAATCATGAAAACATGGGATATATTCATATTCGTTAATTGTTTTCGTCTGTGTCTGATTTGAAATTTTTTCGCGTAGATTATGCGTTGACCTTACTCTCTTAAGGTTAGTTATGTCTCCATATGTCCTTGAACTTGTGAAGGATTATGAGTTATTATTAGTCTTTTGAGAAATTCACATCTTATCGACGGCAATGAAACTGGAAAATTGATAGTGCCAGTAGAATGAATTGATTGATTATGACATGACGACATTGTCTTAATTGATGGGAACTCGGGTAGAAATTCCCTAAAAGATAAGATGTTGATTATCAAAAGTGATCTAAATAATTCTTGATGGATGACCATATCCCGCATTTAGACTTGAAATTATAACGTGAATGGTTGTGAATTAGTCACAGATATTATAATCTAGAAAGAACCTAATATGAATTTATTAAAAGATGTTTATGTTATCTGAAACTTTAGTAAGTATTTGTTAAATAATTACCTAGACTTTTGCCATTAAGGCAAGTTGAAATTGGTATTGATTATATTTCCAGTGCTGCACTTGCGGCTTGTGCACTGTACGTCAGCACCATCTGAATTTAAGGAATTACCGTACAACTGAGAGAGTTGTCGGAGAAAGATTTTATTCTACCAAGCTCGTCATCATGAAGAGCTATGGTGTTATCATTCCTTATATTTATAGATTACTATAAACTGAGTAAATTGACAATCGAAAACAATATCCATAACTCGAAATGGAAGATTTGTTCGATCATTTACAAGGTTCTAGCGTATGTTTTAAAGATTTGATCCATGGCATGGTTATCATCAACTTCGCATCTGCGAAAAGGATTATCTATTCCAATCACTACATCCGGTACTTATAATGAACATTATGAGTTTCACGTGAGCCGTTTGGATTGACTAACGCACATGTAGTATTCATAAATTTGGTAAATCTCGTGTGTAGGCTGTAATTTGATAAATTCATGCTCGTGATCATGAAGGACCATTTGTTTGTTTATAAGAATAAGAATGAAGTTAATAATTAATTATAGATTGCCCTGAATTGGCCGAATAATTAAAACATGTACCTTGAATAATTAACATGGGATTAAAGACTTAAACCTTTACATTATTGGACTATGTGATTAAAAAGATAATGGAATCTATACTGACTCTTCAAAAATTAGAAGTCATTTAAAAATTTGGGTTATACTAAAAAGAAAGTGCAAATATATTTTGACAAATGTTTTAACAAAGGATTTTTAGGGATTATTCCCTTATACACAAACCATTTAACTAAACTTCTGTTTAGGGGTAAATGTTTGTGTATACTTCTAGATAACTTAAGAAGAATTGAGGAAACTATATAAACCATGACTTAAAATTTGAAACGACAATTTTTACTTTTCAACTAAGAAAATTTTGACCAAAGTATAGCCAAAGATTTTTCGAACATTTACAAATCTTATTAATTATTTTCAATAAATCAACAAAAATTGTGCTAACTAAAATCAAATTTATTTTGAAACATTTTATATAATTGGTCGAACTAAGAAATTTAAAATTTTTACGTTTACGTTTCAATAAAATTTAATAATTATTATTTAATTAATTATAATAATTATCGACGCTTTAAACGCCGGATTGAGAAAAACTGATAAAAATGATAGATGAGACGAAACTGAAACATAGAAGATATGAAGAAAGAATTTTGAATAAATACGGTTATGATATTTATTTCATCAGGAGAAAGTAAATGTAGATACTGACACATAATATATAAAAGATAAAGAATCAATTAGGACATGTTCCTTAATAATGAAGGTGCAAAATAATTGCCGAACAATATAAAAATAAACGATGTTTGTAAAAAGGATAATATAAATAATAAAAAGTGGTTCACGGCTAATGTGAACCATTAGAATTGAGAAGCCGATAGCGTTAAATGTTTTAAAAGGCCACTTGTGGTTGTCTAAATATGGAGATTGTGAGATATAGTTATATTGGAAACTTGTAAGTATAAGTATTCTATTCCTGACATTTCTGATTTAAAGTATCTTTGTCTGAAGAAGTTGTACTGATGGCAATTATTAAGGCAGATATCGCCTCTTACATTGGTAAACGTCTAGCTATTGCAAGGGTCATCATCTGAATTTGATTCGATTTGGGTCATCATCGACAGACTGACCAAATCTGCTAATATCATTCCCGTTAATGATAAATGCAAAAGAGTTATGTAAACATAGTATGCCTGTATCGAACATCTATATCAAGATCCTCGCTTCGCATCGAATTTCTAGAGATTTGCTCAGAAGTCATTAGGAACGAACCTTGATGAGAGTACTGTTTACCACCCCAAATCGAAGGGACGAGGTAAAGTAACGATACAAAATACTATAAGTGCTGTTCTATGTTTGAATGATTGACCTTTGGTAATAGACCGTATAATCGCTTTCCTTTAGAAAGATTATCATTGAAAATCATCGTATTAGGATTGAGATCGAATCGTGTTAGGATCTAAATATTAGAGCATCTGTAAGCAGGAGTTGAGATAAAGACACCCGACATACACCCATTGTGAGTTGGACATGTCTTTTAGGTTTAAGGTTTCCTATGATGGCCAACCTAACCCTACAAAATACTCGACCCGCGAGATCTGAATTGATTGTTGAAATTAGGATCTGATTATCGACTGCCGATAGTGGGCAGGAGGTTATGTGAATATGAAATGAAGATCTTGAAGTGCCAGATGGGTAGCGAAGTTATGTCAAAATTTTTTAACCTTGGAAAAATGAATTAATGATCTGACAAATCATGGGATATAAGTCCCCGTTGCATGGGACCATTGAGATGATGTAAAAGATTGGTTTGAAAGGCATATAAGCTGGATCTACCCTAGGACGTCAAGGACTGCGTGAATTATGTTTTGTAAATCGAACTTGATAAATATCTATCAAGTGAAAATCTGAATTCTTCTTAGTAAAGTTTAGATCGGCGAAAAGTTGCATTCATCAGAAACCCGTGAACATCATGGATAGAGAAAGTAAGTCAACATTAAGCCTGATCTTATTCCCGTAGTTATGTTTGATGAAACTCGCGTATTGTAATGGATTACACTTGTGAGAAAAGACCGAATGTGGAGGAAATACCCACATGGCTTTAACTCTATAAGAAGCGAGTAGTAAGATGATCTTTGAGGACAAAGATCCTGTTTAGGGGTAAATGCTATGACAATCCGTCAATTTATGATTGATATTTTTATTCTCAGATATTATTTAAAAACATTATTTTAATGTTATAATATGAACTCACTTATTTTTGGGAAGTAATTTGGATTTATGTCTTGAAGTAGCATCGACTACGTCTAAACCGGAGGATTCTACGTTACGTGCTTACGTTTACATACACCATTTTGGTGACAGTCCGACATTTCAGAAAATAAATTTATCCGTGAATATTATTTTGGAGTTTTAAATTTGTGTTGGTTCATAAACTCACAAATTTACGAGAAGAGATTAGGACTTACGATTTTATTTTAACGTCCTTTACGACTAAACCGGAAACCTTAGGATTACGAATTTACGTTTTCGAACTCCATTTTTGATGAAACAATTTTTATTAGATTCGTTTTGTGCCGTTGATTCATAATTTATAAAAACGTTTTTCGTAAAACGACCCGAGGGCACGCAAATCGAGGAAACTAGAATCGAGGAGTACCCGTAAATAAATGGGGATGAGACAAAACCATTTTTGCCCCACCCCCACTCATGGACGGCTAAAATAAAGCCACAAACCCATGATGTGTCAAGTTACTAGCTTCCATACTACACTTGTTACTTAGCTTACAAAGTAAGCCAAGCTTACCTCAAAACAACACATCCCAAAACCACTTCTTCATTTGTACATGCAATACCACTAATAAAACTCTCTCAAATCTCTCTCTAACCTCCATATGTGCCGTCCACTTTACCACCATAAACACCCAATTCATACAAAATTCAACCACAAATCCTATGTTATTTACATATATGTTGATGCCCTTTTAAAGCCCTATTGATTGGTGCAAGTTATAACATCCAAGGAGGAGTTTCCATGAAGTATTAGGGCTGATTTTCCACAAGGAGTTCATGAAGAATGGTGGTCTTGAAGATGGTATTGGCTATGCACAAGTTTCTCCATCAAAATCCATGTTTTGATCACAACCTACATCAACTTGGTGGTATAAAGATTGTCCTCCTCATCCTCTTGTTATTTTTGATTATGTAATCTTGTATTTATTTTACTTATGTATATGTATATGATGATGAATGATGATTAAAAGTGTTGTGTGGGGATTTGTTGTTGATAAACATGCTTAAAAAGATGAAAAACTATAAGAAATAAGGCTAAAATCTTGCTTAAAAATGATGGCTGTATAAAACAGTAAAGAAACATGTCATGAACTGATAAAATGATGAAGTAGAATCAATATACAGTAAGTAATATGTCTTGTACACATGTGAGAGTTGGCCATGCAATGGAATCATTGTAATGAGTGAGATATGATCAAAACAAGTTTAAAGTACAAATCTGAGCTCACTGTTTTGGACGATTTTTAGAAAATACTTAGAGGATGATTCAACAGTAGCTATAGTAGAGTTAAATGGAGCACATATCATGGAGTTTATGTGATAAAAATTTGAGCTTCTATCTCCATATAGAACTCTAGATATGGCAGTTTTGGTGAAGATGAAGATAAAAATCAGATTTTGAGAATTAATGTTTATTATTATTATTATATAAGCACTCAAAATTATATTGTATAAAATGTAAAATAAAAACCCACTAACTTATGGATTTTATTTATATAAGTATGTAAAAGGTTAAATAAGTGGACATTTTATAAAAATGGTAACTTGCTAAGTTTTATAAGTTATAAAAACTATAAACATGATTTTTTCGACTTTTTCGGCTATTACCGTAAAATTAACGTTTTTCGCCAATTAAAACTTAGACGATCGAACCCGTCTAATGTAAAGTTTTTAAAAGTCATATACTGATATATAAGTATCTAATACAATTAAAAACCGATAAAACCCGAACTATAGGACATACGGACATTAACGAGCTAAGTAAACATATTGGACTAATAATTGGACTAAATAAGTTAAACTCTTATAAAAAGAACTTATTGGGCTTAACCCATTTGGGCCCAACTTGTAAACTTTAAATACTGATAATATAAGTATAACATGGATTAATACAAGTTAAAGAACTTATAATAAGTTTATTGGACTTAAAACACGTAAAGAGGTAAAATTAGTAAACTGGTATAAAAGTTATCGACATATAACACTAAAATGAGTAAACGAGAATATGTAAACCCACTTGATCATCATATATATAAAATCATCATATGTATACATAATTGTTATTTTTATAAAGTCATTGGACATGAGTCTAAGACAAGTATTATTTGTCTAGGTTTCCGTGATTGAAGCACGTACCGTACGTCCGAATTGCCGATAACCCGCCTTCCCATATCAACGTGAGTTCATAGCCTCGCACTCTTTTAAATGTTTTTATAAATGTTTTATAAACCTGCGAGGGAGATAACATGTTAGTTTTTATAAAATAGGACACCATTTGTCCCGATTGTTTGTTTATTGATTTGGACCCGAATGATTGTATGACCCGATAAATGATTAAAGGACCCGATAGATGAAATTAAATGGATTATTAAAGTTAGGTTATGTCACTAAAAGTCCCATTAGCATGAATTGTGAACTACCGGGATTTGGTAGACGCTTGTGCATATAATAGTACTATTTGGGGACGATCACCCCAATTCGCGCCTTGACGGTTGATCCCCGTCGTGCCACATTGATTGGTAAGCGAATTTATGTATGAGAAGATTTCCATAGCGTGACCTTTGGGACGACACGCTACTTTAGATGGGCAAATTGAGTATCGGGTTAGCTACCCGTTGTTTGGTTTAGTAAGGTAACAATGTCATGCGGCTTATAATAATCTGACTAACGAAATACTACTAGACGCTCCGAATTACGATGTATTGCCTGACTAGCAATACAGGGTCATACTATTGATATTATGTTTGTGTTTTGGTTTTCATAACCATACTCATATAACGGTTTTTATTTTCATACAACGTCATAAGACGTATTGTATGATGTTTTTACGACATTGGCTCGTATAATGATTTTTAAGGCAAACGCCTATATTATGATTTTGATGAAGATTTGTATAAAATGACTTTGGCTATTTTATGGCCTATTAAAATGATTTGTACAAAATGATTTTCAGTAATAATTTTATACTGATATTATATCGATGGATTTTATTAAACTCTATGAATTCACCCGACGTTATCGCTGACCTTTTCTTTTAACATGTTTTATCTCAGGTACTTGAAGGTAATTCTCGGGAAGACAACAAGAATTCATGGCCCGCACTTAAACAATAATTTCCATTCAAATGTTTGTAAAACCTGTATTAAATACAATGACTTGGGACCTATGTAACTTTGATATTTATGAATGGAAATGCTTTATTAATAAACGACGCGATCTTTATGCGTTGTCTATGATGTGAGTAATGTGCTATCCCGTAACACCAACTAGTCTTCCGCTGTATTGAGTTGTATAAATTTGGGGGTGTTACAGGCCGAGACACCCGAGACCCCAAAGGCGCTCGGTTTGTTTTTCTTCACCACCACCAAGACCCCCAAGGGGCTCGGCTTGGTTGGTTGTGGGCTCGGACGCAGGCAAGAAACCCTGACCAAAGGTCGGGGTATGTTTGTTTGTTCGGTTTATGTGCACCGAGGCACCACCGAGACCCCCAAAGGGGCTCGGACCCCGACCTTAAGTCGGGGTATGATTTGCATGTTTGTTGGTTTGGTTAGTGTCAACCGAGACCCCTCCAAGGTCTCGGTGGGACTTGATTTTGGATTATTTGATTCGGCTTATATAAAACACGGGCTTGGGATCGGGTTTTTCATGAAAAATATTTTTATAAACCATGTTATATTAAACTTTAGGTTAATTAATTTATTAAATTAATTCATGTATAACCTAAGGTATTTTTACTTAGTTATTTAATTAAAACATGTATTTTAATTAAAATCATATAACGTATAGTTTAATTAATTAACTAGTTATTTAATTAATAAGCTATAACCAAGACTTGTATTGTACTAATTAAACTTTAATTATTATTTATAATCCAACTTATTTCTAATAATGGAAACTTACTATTTTTGGAAACTTTCTATTTTTAGAAACTTACTATTTATGGAAACCTGCTATTTTTAGAAAGTTACTTAGTATTACAATACAAGTATTATAATACACTAATACATGAATAATACACAACAGAACATCAGAATAACTATAGTTAACACAGTAAACAGTAAAACATGACAGAATACGTATAACAAGCTAATAACACATAGAACCAGTAAAACACATGTAATTCAGACAACTCATACACGTCCATATTTCTTATGTATTGTTATCCGTCGAGGCGGATTAGTCTTCATCATTTTCTTAGCTTCTATTGGACATAAGGTACGGATTTCCCGTCCTTCAGTAAGGATAATCTCTTCCTTCATTAGGATTTCCCGTATGCAGCCAACTGTTTTCCCAGTAGTTACAGATTAAATGCTTATGTTTTGTTAGTTACCTTAGCTATATACATGCATGACCAATTTCACCTAGTTATAGAGGTACCATAACCATACCACTAGAGGCACTAGTGTTATGACTTCACCACGGTGGAGTAATAGCTCGTGGCGTCCCTTTTCAGTTTTGGCCATTTATTTATATTATCATGTGGGGCGTATGGGTGCATCCTAGTTACATGTTTCAGTCAGGATTTCATGGTGAATGTGGTGTGTGCCTTGCATCCTTCACAAGGAGTTGATCCCTCCTACCCACTTACCAGTTAATTAGAGGCATCCCCTCTAATTTGCATGACGAGGTCACCCCTCCAAGTATTCATGCACGTTGTTGACCTCATGACCTATATTGGCTATTATGGTACATTGACTAATACAGATTTTCGTAAGTAACATAAGTTATGTTTTCAGAAGTAAAACCAGTTTACATGACAAACAACTAGGTTTTCCAGGACTTATTCATTTCCGCTGCTATTCATGCTTTATAAGCTTCCATATCCTATTTTTTCCATGCTTTATTGTATATCCGTGCACAGAGCGTTATGCTCAACCATCTACTTTTCCATGTTCCCAAACGGCAGGTACCCAAGGACGCAAGTAGGAACTCTAGAGTATGTGCATTCGGATTGGAAGCTATCCGGCTCTTTTTCCTTATGCATTTATTCCTACTTTATCGTACTTTACTTCTTTTGGACATTATTTAGTCCTTTCCGTTTTCAGTATTTATATTGCTTGTGTGAGTTACTAGACTACCGATGTTTGATTCCGGTATTTCTATTTATGGTCATGAATTTTTAGACATTTACCTTGCATGCTTTGGTGACATGCCATAATTTACTGTAGCATTCTCACTAGTATAAAAATGGTATCCTTCACACTAAAAAAGAGTGACTGTAGGCCTACAGTCACACGCGGTTTTTTTAGACTTTGTGACCAAAGGTGCCGCGACCGTAGGTACCATACAGTCACAAAATGATCTAAGTGATGACAACCAGCAAAAAAATGTGACCAATACTCGAAAATGTGTGATGAACTAGGTACAATATTTGGTGTTTTTGTGAATATGTGTGACGGTAAACACTCTACATTTACACGAGTTTTTGTTTAAGAGTGACTATTGTTTATGAGTTTATCACATGAATATACAATATGTGTGCCATTTACTATGTGATTAGTGTATTTTGTGTGACTATATACATCCAATAGTCACATGAATTGTATGTTTGTGTGACCTTTTATGACATGTAGTCACACAAATCATGCTAATTGTATTGAGTTTGTCACATACAATTAACCAAAGAGTTACCAATAGTAGTAATATGTGTGACTATATGCTTTGTTAAGTCAAGCCAATTGTATTTTGTGTGACTATATACATCCAATAGTCACATGAATTGTATGTTTGTGTGACCTTTTATGACATGTAGTCACACAAATCATGTTAATTGTACTGAGTTTGTCACATACAATTAACCAAAGAGTTACCAATAGTAGTAATATATGTGACTGTATGCTTTGTCAAGTCAAGCCAGTTGTATTTTGTGTGACTATATGCATCCAATAGTAACATGAATTGTATGTTTGTGTGACCTTTTATGACATGTAGTCACACAAATCATGCTAATGGTACTGAGTTTGTCACATACAATTAACCAAAGAGTTACCAATAGTAGTAATATGTGTGACTGTATGCTTTGTCAAGTCAAGCCAATTGTATTTTGTGTGACTGTATGCATCCAATAGTCACATGAATTGTATGTTTGTGTGACCTTTTATGACATGTAGTCACACAAATCATGCTAATTGTACTGAGTTTGTCACATACAATTAACCAAAGAGTTACCAATAGTAGTAATATGTGTGACTGTATGCTTTGTCAAGTCAGGCCAATTGTATTTTCTGTGACTATATGCATCCAATAGTCACATGAATTGTAAGTTTGTGTGACTTTTTATGATATGTAGTCACACAAATCATGCTAATTGTACTGAGTTTGTCACATACATTTAACCAAAGAGTTACCAATAGTAGTAATATGTGTGACTGTATGCTTTGTCAAGTCAAGCCAATTATATTTTTTGTGACTATATGCATCCAATAGTCACATGAATTATATGTTTGTGTGACTTTTTATGATATGTAGTCACACAAATCATGTGAGTTTGTCACATACAGTTAACCAAAGAGTTAACAATACTAGTAATAAGTGTGACTGTATGCTTTGTCAAGTCAAGCCAAGTCTATTTTGTGTGACTATATGCATCAAATAGTCACATGAAGTGTATGTTTGTGTGTCCTTTTATGACATGTAGTCACACATTGGAATGTGACTAACAATGATAATAAGTGTGACTATGTTTCATCTTCTAGTAACCTTTCAGAATTCAATAAAAACAAATAACAAAATTCTGGAAATCAGATTTCAATTGCATTGATATATAAAATTGAATGTACATAAGCAAATAAACAACTGTAATATCGTATTATTCTCAAGTAACATACTTTCACAAAGAATCACACTTGTAAAGACTTTGAATCACCGTATTGTAAAGTCTTTTGAGCCTTGTTATTCCTAGCTTGTTTCTGCATATGAGTAATAGTCGTAAATGTACTGCCTGCTGGAACATTCATCGAGCGCTTAGATCCTGTCTTTGGTGCACTTTCAACAACAACTTTCATGGTATTTGGTGGTGTTGTTTCCTGTATGGAAACAAAATCCGTGTATTAAACATTTAACTAAATATGAAAAGCTACGTATATGTAGGATGATAAATCAAGTGTATGTACCTCTTCCAAAAAATAACCTTTTCCTTTTGTCATGCCACGAAACTACCTTTTACAACCTTAACAGTTTTTAAACCATTATTTCCGTCATCAGGTATGAATGCTGCATCCACTAGGGATTCATCAACTGAAACTTTGTAGCAATTTTTTGGTAGTGGTTGGTTATGAATCATTACATTGTCTCCATCCTTAGACTTGTATACCTTACCGTTACCAATAATAATTGTCCTAGATATGTTCCACAGTTTGCACTTAAATATCTGAAGAAAAAATGTTTACATGCGTTAATGAGGAATAAATTAGACAAGTAATTATATGAATAATGATGTAATACTTACATCTGATAGTGATGGTGGAGACTGACTTACTTTCGATTTAGAAGGTGTACGCTTCTTTCGTAATGATGCAATAGGTACGTCTTGTTGTGTCGTGGGAGACAGATTTTGTTGTGATCCGGAAGCTGGATAAATATCTTCTTGAGATTGGGAATTTTGAAGTGGAGACTTCTTTTCCAACGATCTAGTCTTATTTTTTGCTAACCTAGTTCTAGTACGTACCTGCATATATACATAACACAGTAAATAAGTCATGTATAGTACAATGCAGAAACCAAACATGGTTTTTTTATAACTTACCTTCTTCGCAGTTGTAGTTGCAGCTACAGTTACAGTGTCCAAATCCTTGTTCGAAGTTGCAGTTGTCTTAGACATTGGAAATAACACACCCTTCTGAAGTCCACCACCACTGATCGACGTCCTTTGCTCTTCACTAGGTATTTTGTTTAATGTATTATGTTCTAGTTGTAATACCTGCAATATATAAGTATGTTGATAGGTGTGAAAACACTCATCCTTTTACCACTTAATTATAATAATAACCAAGCCAAAACGTATATTTAATGTCGTAAAAGTCGGAATTATGCGTGACTTGTGTTTTTGTTGTGATTTAGGACCAAAATGTGAAAAGGGAAGAAAACACTGGCTTTCACGGACTTTTATCGAAGAAAAAGACAAAAGACGAAGTCAAAAGATCAAGAGTGCAAAAAGAACGAAAGTCAAAGGCCTAATCTGAAGATTTATCGAAGAAAAAGTCTAAAGATGGAAGTTTAACGAAGTCGAAGAACCAAATCTAATTAATGAAGAAATTAGAAGACGAGTTCAAATTATTTATCGACAAATCCCGAGACAAAGTCGAGAATGACGAGTTTATTGTCAAAGACGAAAGACGAGAAGACAAAAGAAAGAAAGAAAGAAGCATAACCACCATACACTCCCCTTTCCTATAAATACCACCCTTAACCTCATTTTTGAGGTGTTAGCTAATTTCACCAATTAGTTCTCCACTTTATTTTATGCACTTTTCATATTGTCATTTACATACTTGTCTTTATTTTCAAGTTATTTCATGTAAGTCTTTTAATCTTGTTTTGAATCTTAATCTTTTATTTCAAGCTTTTTAATCATCTCATTTTACCTTTCATCTTTGTTTGATCTTAATCTTTTTCATCATCTTTGTTCGTGTTAATTTCGTGTTCTTTATTCATCCATTTCGTCATCTTTTTACATAAAGTTCATAGCTTTTACGTTTCTTGGTTCGTGTTTAAAGTTTTTATAAGTTTTATCATTCATCTAGAAGTTGTGGTTAGCTTATTGGTATTTTTGTTGGCTTATTGTCCTTAAAAAGTCGCGAAAATATTGCTTAAATTCGTCCTTTTACGAGTTCCCCTTTTTAGGAAAATCTGATTCAATTTAAGAATTTTTGTGTATTGCGAAATTGAATCATTTTTGTGTATTGCGAAATTGAATCATTTTTGTGTATTGTGAAATTGAATCATTTTTTTGTATTGCGAAATTGAATCATTGTTGTGTATTGCGAAATTGAATCATTTTTTTGTATTGCGAAATTAAATCATTTTTGTGTATTGCGAAATTGAATCATTTTTGTGTATTGCGAAATTGAATTATTTTTGTGTATTGCGAAATTGAATCATTTTTGTGTATTGCGAAATTGAATCATTTTTGTGTATTGCGAAATTGAATCATTTTGTGTATTGCGAAATTGAATCATACCAAGAGTGTATTGCGAAATTGAATCATACCAAGAGTGTATTGCGGATTTGAATGATTTTCATCATTGCGAAATCATATCCATTTTCATGCGTTGCGGAATTGTTTAATTTCCTTTATTGCGAAATTACTACCATTTTGGCATTGCGGAATTATTTCAATTTTTTTGTATTGCGGAATTATTACTTTTTTCTCCAAATTAATTTTCGAATTTATTTTCCCGCCATTTTTACTTAGCTTTATTTTAAATTGTCTTGCCTTAAATTTATTTCAAGTTTAAATTTTTATTAAGTTTTCAAATTTACTTTTTGTCAAGCTTTAATCTTTCGTAATTTAATTTTAAAGTTTTTATATTTTCGTCATTTACTTAATTTCTTTTAAAGTCTTTATTTAAGTTTTAATTAATTTATCGCTTTTATTATTTCGTCGTTTACTTTAAAGTTTGCATTTTTATTTTTATTTAGTTACACAACGACAAATCTCTTTCTTTTTCACCAAGAACAACTGAGTCACATGTTTAAACGTGGTCAATTCGATTAGACAAAATTCAAAAGAACACTTTTAATATACAAAATCTTTCTATTATATGTTAATTGTTATTGGTATTACAGACTGAAAATCATCAAATCAAAATTAGAAAACTAGTCTTATATTTGACTGACTTGGAATTAACTCGGCTATATTTACCCCTTGTGTAGACATAACTTTCAACTTTTTTCAATAGTTTCCTGTGTTTGTGACATCTTGGTGTTTAATTGAGCGACTGTATTCTCTTTCTCTTTACGCGCATGTCTCTCCTTCTCAAGTTCACTTTCAAGCAACGCAATCCTTACATCAGTTCCTTGTTTCCTTCTAGGTAGATCAAAGAACTTCATGCACGTAACTCTGCCTCCCACTCCTCGTGCATACCCTCCCTTTTCCTTTCCTAATACATGCGATAATGAATCTAAGCCACTATCAACCATCAAGGTTCCATCTCTGATCTGTTCCTCTGCTTCCAGCTGCACACAAAAAATGGTAAATAATTTATTATACGAATATAAACATTATATAAAAAAATTGGCAATAACACTTACAATCTTAGTGCCAACTTTGATTGTTTCATCATCTGTCTCTTTTCCTTCTTTTCTAACCCTTCCATTAAACCACAATACAGCACGGGGGGGGTTCTTGATCTGGTGTAATTTCTTTTTTTATGATCTTCTAAACATCAAATACATACAGATGAAAAGAAACCAACATGGACAATAGTGTTAGGATATTACACCAATATAACCTTACCATTTGCTCTTTTATATATACATAACCACCACGTCCCATTGTATGCTGATAAAGAGACTTGGAACGCGCCAATTTATTAGCAGCTGATTTCACCTAACAAAAAAGATTACTGGATGAGAAGTTGCTAGTACGTAACAGACTGTGTTTGTCATACGGAGTTTCCAAACAATGCATACATACGGTGTTTATAAATGTAAAACAAAATAGAAATTAACAACCTTAAATTCTTCTATCGCCGTGTGGTTTACAAAAGCAACCCAGTGTTCGGCATTGACGATTGATCTTTAATTCTTTGGAACTACATTTAGTTTTCTGGATTATCTAGGTTGGGAACTATGTGCTTTGCTGCCAATTTACTTCTGAATTTTCTTAGCAGTTCACCTAGCTTATTCATAACCAACTTTTTGTAGGACAAATCAAATTCAAAGTATTGCTGCACATATTAACATAATGTTAAAGTAAATGTGGGAATACGACTAATAGTTGGGTAAAAAAATTTGTATTTGTACCGTGGTTTCAGTCCAAAGTTTTTCTCTTGCTTCCTCCTTCACATATTTCCACGATAGAATCTTCAATGCTATCTGCTCCGGAACCGTGTCTCCTAAAAAACTGGTAAACAATGATCTGTTTGGCCCTGATATTCTATTCAGTGCATCAAAGTTTACATTTATCTTCATGACATCTGGTTTTCCATATTTTATCCGAAACTTGGATAACCTAGTTATACCCCTCTTGTTAACAACCTTCTGTTTACTGATGTCTTCATCCTCATCTGATTGATCACCATAATCCTCTGATTCATAATCTCCTTGATTATCGTGATTTACATCATGATTATTAACCAAATAATCATCATCATTAACAATATAATCTTGATCATTGTTTTCAGTGTTCATGATTATTGACCACAAATCGATATGTACAAGAAGAATAAGTGGAAATGGTATGAAACTAGTGAAAAAGTAATTGAGTTTTGTATATTTTGTGATTTTGGAGAAAAATCAGGATTTGAGATGGAGATGGAGTTAGAAAATTATGGTAACTGCATATGCATTAACTTAGCATGGACATTCAAAATTTTCGTGAAAATTTTGGCTCCAAATACAAAAATTAAATAATGAAATTTTTTGAACTCCAATTTTCCTCCAAATTAAACATTAAACTTTTCCCTTTGAGTTTCCTGGTAAAAAAAAGTTTGAACAAAATGTTATACTATTTTACACATTTTAGCATTCAACCAAAAACCTTTAGTTTACACTGCATAAAAACTTGAATTCATATATTATAAGAAAATAGATATAACATATAGTGAATTGTACATGGCCTTAAAATACTTATATTAAGTAATTAACAAACTCGTATTGTTGATTACAGATAACTAATAATTGTTTCATAATGATAGTAATGCATACAAATCTATTACACATGGAGAACTGACATCATCCAACCTTCCAACATTCCTTTTGCCTTTGCTGTTGAGGGCGAATACATGGAGTACTTGAAGAACTTGTGGTCAAACTCCGAATCGGACTTATATTGCTAGGGGTGGGCGAAATTTAGCACTTTCAGAAGTAGATGATAAAGTGTCTGATTCAATATGAATAACTTCTGCAAACATGTACATATTAATGTTAGTTATATGTCGACGAATGTAGTGTTTTATGCATATGTTTGTATAGGGGACCATATCCAACTGATTTCAAAAAACCTAAAACAATATCATACCAAAAAATCTGTAACTATAATATACCATGGGACCATAACCGGACACATTAACAAAACCCATAACCAAGATTGAAACATAGACCATATAAACACGTTAATTAAAAATGACATAGATTAAGAAGGGCTAGTCCTATAAATCGAATCACGTTAATGAAAAATGACATAGGTCCACATACATGCATTAAAAATTAGTGTAAACCCTAATACCATAACAAACTTACACTATTCGTATGAACCCTAATATTTAAATTGAACAATACTGATTGTTGCATTACCTTTTTTCTGATTCTTCATGTCGTTAATGATTGTGTAGATTGGCGACTATTGTGTATGAGGGTTTTATTTTTTTTATTGTGTATTGGATGAAGATTTAGGGTTTGTTCTTCCTGTGTGTGATTCGGAAGCTGGTGGCGGTTACAAGATGGTTGCTGGATATTATTTGTGTTTAATGAAAATGTAAATATTAAAATTACTTAATAATAAAATTATAATTAACATTTAATTATTAAAAGTTAATAATAAATAAATAATAAGTAAATAAATTCATATACGTTGTATTTTTATTAAAAACATTTTTGTCAAAATTAACTAACTTGAAAAAGGTTATAATTTTAAACATAACATAAAAATATTACTTTAATTTGAAACATAAAAATATTATAGTTAAATAACTTAAATATATAAGGTTATAATATTCACCTTGAATATCTTTTGGTTTTTAAGCAGTATATATGATTTAGTTGAGCTTTATATCAATCACCTTGAATAATCATCTCAAGCAATTTAATATGAATAAGATCGATTTTGAAGGTCGGTTTAATAAGGTTAGGGTGACAACATTATAGGTTATTAATAGGTTACGGTTTATGGTTTAGGGTTGGGGTTTAGGGTTTATGGTTTAAGGTATAGGGTTGAGTGTTAAGGTTTAGGATTTATGATCTAGGGTTTATGGTTTAGGGTTAATGAAGTGGTTTATGTATAGGGCTTAGGGTTTAAGGTTCATTGGTTTATGGTTTATGGTTTAAGGTTTAGGATTTATGGTTTAACTAGCTAGGTTTTGTGGTTTAAGGGTTAAATAGGATTTAAGGTTAAATGGTTTAAGGTGTATGATATAGTGTTTAGTGTGCATTTGTTTAATGTTTAGGGCTTAGGGTTTAGGGTTTAAGGTTCATTGGTCTATGGTTTAATTAGTTAGGGTTTGTGGTTTAAGGGTTAAATAGGATTTAAGGTTAAATGGTTTAATGTGTATGACTTAGTGTATAGGGTGCATTGGTTTAAGGTTTAGGGTTTAGGGTTTAAGGTTCATTGGTTTATGGTTTAAGGTTTAGGATTTATGGTTTAATTAGCTAGGGTTTGTGGTTTAAGGGTTAAATAGGATTTAAGGTTAAATGGTTTAAGGTGTATGATATAGTGTTTAGGGTGCATTGGTTTACGGTTTAGGGCTTAGGGTTTAGGGTTTAAGGTTCATTAGTTTATGGTTTAATTAGCTAGGGTTTGTGGTTTAAGGGTTAAATAAGATTTAAGGTTAAATGGTTTAAGGTGTATGATTTAGTGTTTAGGGTGCACTGGTTTAAGGTTTAGGGCTTAGGGTTTAGGGTTTAAGGTTCATTGGTTTATGGTTTAAGGTTTAGGATTTATGGTTTGATTAGCTAGGGTTTGTGGTTTAAGGGTTAAATAGGATTTAAGGTTTATAGGTTTAAGGTGTATGATATAGTGTTTAGGGTGCATTAGTTTAAGGTTTAGGGCTTAGGATTGAAGGTTTATTGGTTAATGGTTTAAGGTTTATGATTTATGGTTTAATTAGCTAGGGTTTCTGGATTAAGGGTTAAATAGGATTTAAGGTTAAATGGTTTAAGGTGTATGATATAGTGTTTAGGGTGCATTGGTTTACGGTTTAGGGCTTAGGGTTTAGGGTTTAAGGTTCATTGGTTTATGGTTTAATTAGCTAGGGTTTGTGGTTTAAGGGTTAAATAGGATTTAGGTTAAATGGTTTAAGGTGTATGATTTAGTGTTTAGGGTGCATTGGTTTAAGGTTTAGGGCTTAGGGTTTAGGCTTTAAGGTTCATTGGTTTATGGTTTAAGGTTTAGGATTTATGGTTTAATTAGCTAGGGTTTGTGGTTTAAGGGTTAAATAGGATTTAAGTTTTATAGGTTTAAGGTGTATGATATAGTGTTTAGGGTGCATTAGTTTAAGGTTTAGGACTTAGGGTTTAAGGTTTATTGGTTAATGGTTTAAGGTTTATGATTTATGGTTTAATTAGCTAGGGTTTATGGTTTAAGGGTTAAGTAGGATTTAAGGTTTATAGGTACCAGTTTATGATTTTGTGTTTAGGGTTCATTGGTTTAAGGTTTAGGGTTTATTGAGGTTTAATGTTTAGGGTTTAATGTTTAAGGATTAGGGATTATGGTATGTAGGATTATGAATTATGGTTTAATTAAGGTTTATGGTTTAAGGGTTATATGGTTTAGGGTTAAATTGTTTAAGGTTTAGGTTTTAAAGTAAGTCAGATAACAAATTACTCATCATTTATGTTACGTTCAGATGTGGTCTTGGTGAAATAAGTCATAAAACCGTTTAAGCACCGACCTTTTAAAAGGGGTATAAAACGTTTGCATATATTATATATTACTTATTTAAAACATAATTAATGTATTTTCATTAATATAATTTTTATCAAGTTTTATATACTTCGTCTTTCATAATAATTGTCTGTTGTTGACTTTTTTTGCCTTAATATTGATACTTTCACTTTTAACATATTTGTTTATGTTATATGATTACCTGATATTACGACTCCACCGCATTGGCCCGTTTAAAATAATAATTCCTTAAATATATTTCATGCATTATATTAATTTTGTAATAGATATAAACCATAAAATGTAAGCTTATGACACATAAGCCCATCTCGACTTATGTTTAATAAATCATAAATAACATATTTATAAAAGGGTATAAGTAATAAATACACAAATACTTATGATGGTCCATTGTACCCAATGTACTTTTTTATGTCCGATATTCCTATTTGAACAAAAATATAAAGTTAGGACTTTTTATTAGGATAAATAACCTACATTTTTTAGTCAAATTTTAACACCTTTTACTTCAAACTTTTATTGAGTAAAATTTAAAACATGTCTCCAAAATTTTATTTTGTTAAAAATTGAAAATTTGCCTCCAAAATGTTATTTAGTGAACATTGAAAATAACTCCCAAAAATTTTAAACTCATCCCACAATTTTTTTCCATCCCTCATTCTCCAGCCATCAATAACATCAACAACTATTATGTTCGGCCATCTACACCAGTTTTAATTTCATTACTTTATAAATCAGGTAATGTTTTTATTAGGATTATAATATGTAGTGTTATGCATTTTTTTAGATAATTAGTATATATGTGATTGGATTTTGAGGTTTTATATTATGCGTTATTGATTCATGCTATGTGCCTTATACCTTTAAGAATGTTTTATCTTGGATATGATATATCGGTTTGTTTTGTGATTTGTAGGATATATACGGTACGATTTATCCTCAACACTATGATGGTCAAGTCTTGGATACGAAGTAATAGGACTAAAAAAGAATATTTGACGGAGTAGAAGCGTTTATCGAATATGCCAAAAAAAGCGCAAGAGGAGATTAACCGCCACCCAGAAAGTCATAATGGACCACTTAAAATTCTATGTCCCTATAACAGTTGCTTAAACCACATAGAGGGTACAGTAGAATCAGTAGGATTCCATTTATTCAGACATGGGTTTAATCCAAAGTACACAAATTGGAAAAAACATGGAGAAAAGGATGAGCAATCATCAAATGCCCAAATATTAGTTGATGATACAACAGAGTATGTTGACAACACGGATGTCGACACGGATGCTGGTTCAGAAATTCAAACAGATGGCCCAACAACAGTAGAGATGGTTAACGCTACAAAAGATGATTTTGATGAGGATGACATTGCCAAGTTTCAACAACTAGTAGTAGACGCGGAGAATCCACTTTATGAAGGATGTCCCGACTTCACAAAGTTGTCTGTAATAGTTCAACTTCTCAACTTGAAGGGTAAGTATGGAGCTTGTGATAAGTTCTTTACTGAATTACTTGGTTTGATTAAAAAGAGTCTACCTGCTGGTAACGAACTAGTTGAAAGAACTTATCAGGCCAAAAAAATGATGCAACTGATGGGATCAGGATACAAAAAGATACATGTATGTATCAATAACTGCATGATTTACTGGAAAACTAACTCAAAATTTGACTGCTTGCTCAACTTGTGGGTCAACAAGATGGAAGGTCGACAATAAGACAAAGAAAGTTTACGAAAACATTCCAGTCAAAGTGATGTGGTACTTACCAATTATACCAAGACTAAAACGATTGTTTAAGATACCAAGTATTGTAGAAAACATGAGATGGCACGCAACAGGGAGGATAACAGATGGTGTTTTATGTCACCCTGCAGATTCACAGGCATGGCGTACCATAGATGAAAAATTCCCCAAAATGGCAGAAGATCTAAGAAATATACGGATGGGAATATCGACTGATGGGGTTGACGTGAACTCAGGTAATAGGCATCACAGTCTATGGCCAGTTTTATGTGTCATATACAACCTTCCCCCATGGTTGTGTATGAAACGAAAGTTTATCATGCTTTCGACCCTTATATCGGGATACCCGGGGAATGATATTGATGTTTTCTTAGAACCGTTAGTTGATGATCTATATACCTTATTTCAACATGGTGTTGATACATATGATGCGTCAACGAAACAGAACTTTAAGCTTCATTCCGTTGTGTTATGGACGATAAATGATTACCTAACACTTGGTACATTATGCGGCTGCCCATACAATGGATTCAATGGTTGCGTGGTATGTGGGAAAGATACACATTGTGTAAGAATTTCGGCCTCAGCCAAGCAAAGTTATGCTGGTCATAGACGATATCTACCATACACCCATCCTTTCAGAAAGCAAAGGAAATCGTTTAATGGACAACAAGAACTTGAACGTGCTCTAGTACCAAAGACCGGGGAAGAAATATACGACGAAGTTCGACATATTCAAAATAAGTGGGGAAAAGTTAAGAAAACTAACAATAACGCATCAGGAAACCAGGAAGATACAAGAGGCAGAGGTGGGGAAATTTAAAATAACAAAAGAAAAGCAACAGAAGACGAGGGTAGTTCAAGCCAACCTGCTGAATCGTATTGGAAGAAATTCAACATTTGGTATCGAAGGCTAAGGTATTGGAGGCATAATCCTGTTCCACATTGTATTGACTTTATGCATGTAGAAAAAAATTGTGGGGAGAGTTTTGTTGGAACTTTGCTAAATGTTCCTGGTAAGACGAAATATGGATTGAAGGCACGATTGAATCTGGCAGCTTTGGGTATAAAACCAGAGCTTTTTGCTAGGCTAGAACAAGACAAAACAACACTACCTCCAGCAGGCTACACGTTAACTAATGCTGAAAAAGACAAATTCTGTGAAACATTAGCCAACCTCAGAGTACCATAGGGATATTGTTCAAATTTTGCTAGTTTGGTCAACGTAAAGGAAAGGAAGCTCATTGGCCTTAAGTCATATGACTATCACATGCTGATGCAAGAGTTTTTACCAATTGCAATACGTTCAACCATGCATCCACCCACACGATATGCTATTATCAGGTTTTGCTTTTTCTTTAAATCTATACGTAGAAAAGAAATCAAATTGGAAGAACTAGATGCGATGCAACAAGAACTAGTTGTGACACTGTGCCTACTTGAGAAGTTCTTTCCTCTGTCATTTTTTTTGATATTATGATACACTTGACTGTGCACCTAACTAGAGAGGTAAGATTGTGTGGTCCCATATGCTTTCGATGGATGTACCCATTTGAAAGATGTATGAAGGTTATTAAAAACCATGTTAGAAACAGAAACAGACAAGAGGGATGAATTGTTGAGGAGACCATTGCGGAAGAAACAATAGAGTTTTTTAGCGAGTATCATAAAACAATGAAATATGTTGGTTTGCCACCTGATAAAGATGTAACCAATGAAAATAAGGACGGAATGCCATTGTCGGCCGACACACCATTCGAAATGAATTGGGAACTATTTGCAAAAGCTCATTTGTATGTACTACAAAATACAGATGAACTTTTACCCTATATCGAGTAAGTATTACTAAAACATGTCTATTTCATTGATATAAATATTCTAAAAACAAAAAAATTTATCAAATACATTGTTTCATTTTAGGAAACACAAGAATTATTTGAAAAAAAATAACCCGGGTAAACGAATAGCATTGCTGGAGGCTGAGCATTGTAAAAATTTTGCTAAGTGGTTACATGATGAGGTAATTACTTGTATGATGTTTATAATTGTTTGTTTGTTGCTAAATATTAGTTAACTTAACATCTCAAAAACCAATACTAAGCTAGTAGTGAAGTATAATAAATAAGCACTTACAACGTAATGAGGCCATCTCCAACTTTCATTAGTAATTAGAAGCGTTGTCATTAGCTAGGAAGAGGTCCACCAGCACACCATTTCTTTATCTGAAACATTATTCTTTAATTGTTGAAATTCAGGTTTTGAGAGAGTTAGCAATATCAAAAGATAGCGTATCAAATACTGTTAGGTTGATATCATTTGGACCACGCGCCACCGTAGTGAAATACGATGCATATAACATCAATGGGTATACATTTCGTACGAAAATAACTGATGGCAAAGTTCACCAGAACAGTGGGGTTTGTGTTGAGGTAGAAGATACTCATATATCCAAAGAAGTTCAAACAAAATTTATTATGGGGTTTTACAAGAGATATGGGTACTAGATTACCGTTTCAAGAGAATTCCTCTTTTCAAGTGCGATTGGGTTAATCACAAGAAACATGCGGTCAAAACAGATAAGCTTCTTGGTTATACATTGGTAGACCTAAATAACTTAGGCCACAAAGTTGATCCATTCATATTTGGCTCACAAGCAGGACACGTGTTTTATGTCCAAGACCAGGTACAAAAAAATATGTCTATTGTCTTCAAGAAACCTAGCAAGAATTACAAAGATACATATGACGAAGTCGATGAGGAATTTAGTATAGTTATTCACCAGAACAATGATAACACTTTGCCAGGTGTACATGTAGGTGATGATTCACACAGTGACTACTATCGAGCCGACGGTGAAGGAGTTGTCATATGAAAAACCAAGTGAAGCCTTACATGCTCAAGTTGGCACAATCAGCCTTTTTATCGTATTTAACTTATTCTTTTAGAGGATAGGAATATCTGAATTCTAGTAGTTGTTTAAGGACTTATGTTTATGTGCATATCACAAACATAAATCTTTCATTTTTTTCTACAAAAACACTTGTAATCTCTTTTATTTGAATATAAATTTTCTTTAACATTCAGTGGTTATTTTAATTATGTTTTTATGAAATTTAGATTTCAATTGTGTCCTGCTGATATAGCTAATTACATGTAAGTTTTCATAATTTGTCATATTGAATTCTGTCATACTAGTGAAACTTTGTGTTCAAAAAGAGTGTTCAAATTAGTGAGATGAGTTGCATATCTGTTTATATAGTGACATACTACATAGTATTTTTTACTCTATATTTGTGTCTGCAGTGTCCATATAAGTTTTCATACTATGTCATAGTGAATTCTGTCGTAATTGTGTCGTTTGTGTTCGAATATAGTGTTCAATTTGGTGATTGAGTTGCAATTACTGAACTGCGCAATGTACATATAACTATTGCATCAGTTTGCAAGGCTGGTGTGGATGTACATCAGCCTAGGTATAACTTTCAACTCCACTAGTGATTTGGCTTGTGAATGCTTATTTTATTGATTATCCAGCTTATTTAAGTCTTTTGTTGCTCACCTTTATATTTCAGGTTGGTTGCATGCCCTGAAATTGCTTAAAGTTCATTATTCCTTTGTAAATTTGATATCCTGCTCAACATAAGGGGTGTTTGGGACTGTATGTTAAACCATTATTGACAACATGATTTAAACCTAGTATTGCCTGCACACCTAGGGTTTAGTTACAATAGGTTAAAATTGGTTTTAATTTCAGTCTTTATTCACAAATTTTGTGATTAGTATGTGTATTGCAAAAATCTACTCGTTACTGAAGTGAATTATGTATATATAGCTATTGACATAATGAGTAAGGTTGTGTCTGCAAGAGTATAAGTTTGTGTCTGCAAGAAGTTTGAATAATCTATAATACAGAATTTTTTCATACTTGGCAACTTGTTGCTCAAATTCATACTTAAATCAGTTCATGTACCTTCTTTAATTTCATACACACAGCACATTCTGCTATCTTAACCCCCAAAAATAACAACAGATACTGATATTAAGCATAACTATAAGTTAAAGATCAATTTAAGATGTAATATATACCAATTAAGATAAACACAATAGCAGACTATTCAACAAAATTAAACATAAATGTCAAACATTTACCATTAGACTACCATATATTACATATGCAGTAACAAAACATGGATACATAGTACATTAACTTAAACAAAATAACTGGGTTAGACACAACATACCCAAACTGCATATTGATGGTAAAAAACAACACAAACATACGTGCCGATGCACAACAATCATCAAACAGTTTCTTCTTCTGGTGGTGGAACTATTTCCATTGAAGTGGACCAAGCTTTCAACTCATCCACACCTTCAAGTTGTTCCTGGACAATCTTGTTCAAACGAAAAAGCTTCAACTCCAACCTCTTCTTTGAATCAGTAAAAGCTTCAATAGACTCCTCCCATTCAGAAGTTGGATGCTTGGTCTTCAATTCAGCAAGTGCAGTACGAACCCTTTTAGGGCTTACTGATATGAGTGATTTTACTCATATCAATTGTATCTTAAAACGAACAATAATTGCATAAAATCAATGGAAAATGCCTTGTATATGTTTTTTTTCGTTTCATGTGTGTAGGTACCAAAGTTCGCGAAAAAACCGACAAAAAACCGGCACGAGTTTGAAGAATAAGATCGAGGAAGCCGAAATCGAGTTCGATTTAGAGGATTTAATATTTAATAAGTGATTTGGGCTTTGTGGGTCCCACTTTTGGTAAATGGGCCTAAAAACCCATTTAAAGAAATCAATTATTTAGTTGGTTTAATTTTCAAATTAAAAGCCCAAAATTAGCTAAAATAAACGGATGGGAGTAATATTCTAAAAATCCATCAAGCCCAATTGAGAGCCCATGTTTACAAAGATTTGGACGGTGGAAAAAGTTTTATTAACTTTGCAGTCAAAGTAAATTGGTCAAATGTTCAAACACAAAATAAAAGAAAGAAAAAAAAACGAGTGAGAGAAAGAAATTCACATTCGTTGGTCAAAGATATTAACTCGTTTCTCACCAAACTTCCCTCACACCTTTTCACATTTACAACTTTTTAACCGACTCATTCTCTCACATTATTTTTATCGATACTCCCAAAGTTCATCTTTTTCCCCATAAACCTGTAAACACACTGTTACCCCAACCCTAGATAAAATCAATTTTGGGGCTTCATTGTTTTTCACCGCATGAAACCCACGTCCCTTTAATTAAATACCAAGTATTTCGGATCAAGAATATGGGAATAGATTGGGACGTGGCAGCATCTTATTGGATAGCACACATCATCCATCATCACCCACCAATAAGAGAGAGCCAACTCAGCTATCAACTCGCACAAGAAGCACAACGGATTGCCACGTTGGCAATCCGTGTGACTATGGACTCTTTTCGACCCTTGGATCAAAACAGAAAGGAGAGATAAGAAGATGGAGGGCTAGATCATCATAATCATCACCAACCAACATCTCTCGCTCGCTATAAAACCTTCCTTTTCCCTGTATTTTATCTATCCCTTTTTTAGTTCTTAGTGTTATAATGTAGAAATAGCTTTTGAATTAATTTTATAATTTTGTAATGAATTTCAGTTGAGATTAATACAATTTATTTTCAGTTGAGCAATTAATATTTTGGTTGTTTTATTTTCTTCTCGAATCTATTTTAAAAAGGATAATCCTAATTGTCTATTTTTTATTGATTATAACATATGATCGATTTTATAAGCTGTGTAATAGCTTATCAGAATTGATTTAGCTAAATCTGGGATAAAGTTCGATTTATCTACTGATAGATCTTAAAAGAATAAAATATTCATTCCAATGGATGAATTATTCAAGTTAGCTGATGATTAGATAAGTTTGTTGTTGTTCGATGATGAATCGTGGTTTGAGTTTTGGATCGTGATTCTATTCTAACGGTGTAGTTTTGATCTAAGTCGGTTCAGCACCGTACTTCTGCCCAACGGATCTTCATTTAATGGTTAAGCGTAATTTTAATTTCTGTGTTGATTAATGGAATCTGATTAGTTAGATGATAGATTTAATGTGAATGTTGAATGCTTCTGCTCTTTAGTTACTAATATAGGATTTATGCTTTAGATATATTCTTTAAATATAGTTGCTGCACTTTTATTTGTGTATGATCAGCTACTTTTGCACGTTAACTCTAGGATTGTTTCTGAACGTTTGAGTATTAGCGGTTATAGATTGTCGCTGAAAGTTTAAGTTGATTAACTGACACATATTAGTATGCTATTTTCAATTCTTAATAGTCTGCTGATAGGATTTTTCTAGTTGTATGTGTTTGTTTAGCTTATGTTGTTTTTATCTCATGGTCGAGTATGAAGAATCTGCGATAGAAGTTTGACTTCGTTTTTTTCTTTCGGTAACACATCTGATAACTGATAGTTCATTTGGTAAATTTGGTCTTATGTAAACATGGACATTTTAGTTTTCTTTATTCTTATAGTTTTATGAACTTAATATGTTGCAAATTGAATATAAGTTTTAGCTGAACCTTTGATTAGTGTTCCTGTATTCTCTGTCACGTTTGGATAAAATGGAGTTGGTCTCCTGCTGAATATGCAGCCGCGTTTGTGTATACTGAGTGATTATCTGTTAATCTGCTAAAGACTTTTTATTCAGCTGTTTATTTTGTGTAAGTGGGTTAATTGATATTACGTTTAGATATTTAGTCTGCTGAAATAAATGGTTTGCTGTTATTTTGTATTTAGCTGAATTTTTATTCAGCTGTAATGTGTGTTGTGTGATTTTCACTACTGTTCGTTTAATTGCTATTATTTTTTGTTTAATTTTCACTACTGTGGCTTTAGTTACTGTTAATTACAGTTATTTACTGATTCTCTTTAATCTCATTTTCAGTAATGTTTCGACTGGTTTAATTCTGATTTACTGCTGCATCTGTTATTTAAGTAAACTGACTTGATTTTAGCTAATTTAAATAATTCCAAAAAAATACTCGTCATTTGCAGGTCTCGAACTCGAGACCTGCTGTTCATCTACCAAACGAGTTAACCATCTGGACTGTCTTGTCTTTTTTGTTTTAATATTGTTTTTGTTATTAATATAGTTTGTTTTTTATGAGCTGTCAATTTTATTTAAATACATTAGTTTAACTTCTATTTCGTTTATTCTAATTCTCTTTTATTTAATTTCAGTTAAGTTTAAATAAAGTAATAAGATAAAAATAATGTTTTATTAATTTTTAAAGTTAGATAGTATTTTAAATAATAAGATTTATATTGATTTAAGATTAAATATTTATAAAAAAAAATTAAAAAAAAATAAAAAAAAATGTTTTTTTTATTAATTTCAAAAGTTTAATTAGTTTTAATAATTAGATTTTTATAATTAAATAAAAATAGTTTTTAAATAGATTTGTTTTAAGTAATTTTTAATAAATTTAATTAGATTTAAAAAAGTTAATTAGTTTTTTTTAAATAGTTTAAAAGTTATTTTTATTAAATAGATTAATTTTTATAGATTATTAAAATAGTTTAATTTTTTAAATAGTTTTACTTTTCAAGTAATTAATTGTTTTATATTTTAAATTTAGCGGGGTTAGTATTCATGCACTTTAGGATAAATTTAAATAGTTTAAAATTGGCAGATTTAAATTGTAGTTTAAAAACCAAAAACCAATTCGAATCAATTGTCCAAATCAAAGCAAAACGTCTCAAATTCATAAGATCTTCGTGTACAACGAACTTGAGTCACCAACGTGTTTAATTGAATTCGTCATTGGTAATATTAGTCTATTACTTTTTCCAAAAGGTAATTTTCTTATTTACCATATAACGTATCTCAAATTATCACTATACATATCTCGACACATCAAAAATTTTGGCGCCGCTGCCGGGGATCTTGTGTACGATTCGTCTTTGTGGAGATTTGTTGATCGTTGATTTGAAGACCCTTTCCGTCCTCGGAAAGTTTTGTTATTTTTCTATTATATAGTATGTATCGTTTTTATGAAAAATACCAAAAATAATCTTCTTAATCCTCTATCATGTTTAATTCTTTTTCTCCTCACCCTCTAAATTTTAATTCTTCCATGGATTCCTTCGTCGATTGTGTTGGGTGTGGAGAACCGTTATATGGTTTTTTACCATGTCGGTGGTGCACGTGTGAGCGTTGTGGTAATGACTTATGATGTAGTGTTTTTGCTACCCTTTAGGAAAAGAGCAACAAAGGTGGCAAGTATTAAGTGTCGGTTTAGGAAAACCAAGCACTAATGACCAATTAAGTTTGTTCTCAAGGAGGCTAGTGTGTTATGTGTGTAATGATATGGATTAATTTGTGATTATATTTGAGAAAGAAAAATAGAAAAGGGATTAGAAGAGAACGACGGTTATCAAGACGGATTAAACTAATTCTAAAAAGGCGTACACGTAAAGTCGTAAAAACCACCAAAATTAAAATTTAAACCTAAAAATCTCTAAAAATTACCAAAAATCCCTAATAATATTCTAAGAGTTTACAAAAAATCAAAACTTGCAAAAACCTTTTAATTAATTGGATAATGACTTTTTAATGCTAATTAAAGCCCTAAAAATCAAAATTAATTATTAAAAAGCCCTAAACAAGATTTTAAAGTTTGTAAACCTCAAAAATACTCTAATTAAGCTAAAAACTATTTTTCAAAATTTTAAAACCAATTAAAACTATTTTTAAACAATTAAAAACTCCTAAAATCAATTAATTCTTAAATTAATTATAGAAAATAATTAAAAGACCTAAAAAATATTTGGAAAGTTGCAAAAATCCTAATTAAGTGTTTAGAACCTAGGAAAATTATAAAAACCTAGAAAATCAGACTTTTAATTTTTAATAATAAAATAAGGGGAAAGGGAATGTGTGGCTGTATTGTATAGAAGCTTAGGTATAGAACCAATCAAAACTACGTAGTTTTGATAGAAATATTAATTACCCCACCAAAACAAATGGGCTTAACATAAGTTGGACATAATACAAAGGCAAAAAAACATTAACATAAGATGGACATAATACAAAGGAAAAAAACAAGACTACATTAGAATCCAAACAAAGATGTGTCATGCAACTTGCAAAATGAATGAAAAGTGAAAAACTACACATGTATTCAAGCCCCACCATTTTAAACCACAAGCCACCAAAATAAAAATGGCCAGGTCCACAATCTGCATACAATTGCACATAACTTGCAGACCAAATATTTGCAACAACCATTAAAATCTTTCAGATCACATAAAACATAAAATGAGCTGCTGAGAACACAACCTTTGTTGAAGCGACACTTATGGCCAGTACCAAACAGGCGAGTTGCCACATACTACACACATATGTTTTGTAGTTCACAGACTGCACAAAATGACCACTTTAACATGAGAAAAAAAAATGTGCAGATGCAGTTTAACTTATGCAGAATTGCAGATCACAGGAAAAAAGAACTAGTCATTATTAATGGAGATGCAGTTTAACTTATGCATAATTGCAGATCACAGGAAAAAAGAACTAGTCATTATTAACGGAGATGCAGTTTAACTTATGCATAATTGCAGATCACAGGAAAAAAGAACTAGTCATTATTAAACGAGCAACGATCGATAGTATTCCGTTACAGAGAAAAAGGAGACAACTAAAATATTAACTTTTTGGACTGTTTACATCTGACCCATTTCTATCATTCAAAAATAAAAGCCATCAAACGCAACAACACACACATTACAGCATATGTCATCTTTCTGTTTTAACCACGCGTATAATTTCACCAAAAGCACAAAACTTGATGTCTTCTTTTTCTTCACCCCATGAGTACCATTCGCCAAAAAGCACTGCCTCAGTCATATTTTTCCTTGCAAATCGTCAATCTGCGAATATGTATATAAGTTAAAACTTGAAATATACAAACCGTTAAAAGGATAAACATTCACCAGTAATACCTTTTTTTGCGGGCACCCCGTGATGTTGTGACCCAATTTATGACAATACGAACAAGTCTTTTTTTTGTTCCCTTGTAGTTCTATGGGGGATTTGATTCTTGTTGCAATTTTTGGACGTCCTTTAGTAGTAGTAATACCAACAGGATCCCGAACACATATCTGAGGCATCATGTCGACTTGACATACCCCAATCGAATTATCCTTAGAAACATTCTCGTGCTCTTTTAACCTTTTTCGACTCACTTGGTCTTCTAAGAATTTCGCCAAGAAAGTGTTTAGCCTCGTTATTTCAGAAGGGCAGTCCTTTGCTTGTTCGATTGCTTTGGTCGAGTTAGAATGCACACACCATAAAGTTAAGGCACTAACTTCACTTTCGTTATTTACTTCTTTGATTTGGATACTATGATTAGTAGCCTTGTACCTAGAATCAAGGGTCCACCTCGATAAAATATATTGATCAGGAAGGGTTTCAATATGCTTCTTTTTCATCACATATAGGATATGCTTGCATAATATCCCATGTGTTTCAAACATAGCACAAGAACATGTGGCATCCACCTTATTCAATAAACTTAAGTTGACAGTCCTCCAATATTTTTTCTCGACGTTCAGTTGTCCCACACTATAGGTGACCTGTTCTAGACTTTTATTTAAAGTATGGTGAGTTAGATTGTTGATTGCTTCTTTCCATTGCTTTTCGAATTTTTCAAAAATCTTTCTAGTATAACATTTACCTACAAAATAAAGGTACATGAAACACTTTGAATAATATAAAAAAGGTGAATAACATAAACACACATACTAGCAGCAAGTTACCTGCTTTTGCTTCTATTGGATGCACTGACGAAAGAACTGCCCTCGAGTTCATAGTCTTAAAGTCTTCATCTTCTTCTGCGGCTCTCCGAGAGTTGACAGCTTTATCATATTGAATTACAAATTCATTCAACATAGTGTTAGAATTAACAAACCCATCAAAAAAGGAATGAATACTCTCACTTCGTCCACTTGTTGTCATCCCAGCAAAAAACCCATCTTTCAAGAAACACCAAACCCAATATTTACGCTGGTCATACATACTCATCAACCAATTACTACTTTCGAGGTTATACTTATCACGTAAAACAACCCATTGGGATTCAAATTCTTCTATCGTGTCACTTTTTACCCATTTTTTATAGGATTCATTGAAATCACTATAACGGGTTTTAAGTGGTCGAAGATGTTCCAACTGGTGTTTCTTAATGTGCCATGAACAATAACGATGTCGAGCGTTTGGAAAAACTTTGTGGATTGCATTGCAAATTGCTTTATCCTGATCGGTTATTATTGAAGTTGGATGTTTGCCAAACATGCATACTAAGAATTGCTCAAATAACCATTCAAAAGTTTTTTCCTTTTCATTTTCTAGCAATGCAGCACCAAAGAGTATGGACTGACCATGATGATTCACCCCAACAAACGGCGCAAATGGAAGCTTAAACTTGTTGGTCAAATACGTAACGTCAAACACAACAACATCCCCAAATTTAATATAGGCATCACGTGATCTTCCATCGGCCCAAAATATATTTCTAGGAGACCCATCAGTGTTCAAATCGATCTTAAAATACTGGTTAATATCTACTGATGCCTTATCTTGAAAATGTTTTATCAACCCATAAAACTCCTTACCTCTGTATTGTTTTCGTTGCTCGGATAAAACATCAGAACATTGTTTTGAGGTAACATCAGCCACATATGGAGGTTTCATTGCATTTACAGCTTTTTTGACATGACAAGGTCTCATTCCGGTTGGCCAAGTTCTAACATGAGAGATTTGCAAGCCATAGAACGATGAAACTTCCCATGAGAACGATGTTTCATTACCTTTGTAGGCGTTGTGCTCAAATAATGATTATGTGTATCATCAAAAAAATCCACGCACCATCTACCATCTTTTGTTATTGTGATTCGGAGTCGTGCTTCACAACCGGTCCTTAAATCTCTACGACGTTTCTTAGCATCCACACTTGCATCATCTTCCTTCACATTTTTGAAACCTTCTTTGTTGCATACGTACCACTTTCTATAAACCTCATTCGTCACCTTGTTTTTATAATCCCAATGCTTGCGTATGCCAAATCCATGAGTAAAGGCATATTGATTATAAAATGTATATGCATCATCAGGCGTATCAAATACCTTTCCAATAATATTAGCATCAATTGGGTCCTCTTCACCCCATCTTTGGCTTACATCAACATCATATGGTATATTACATTGGTTATCTTGTTCCACATCACTGATTAGATAACCATTTACATCGATATCATCAATTGATAGAGGATTCGTGGGTTCCTTTTCTGATGAATTGTCGTGTACCATTCTGCTACTAAAAAGGTCTCTATTAGAATGAAAATAATATCTGAATCGGTGTGTTTTTTAATTAAGTTAAGAAAAAAATAAACATGACACATACCTGGATCGGGAGAGGGAATAATTAAGTGTTGAAAGGATATTAGGGTTTTAATCGTGATATTAAAGAGGCTGGGTTAAGGGTTCATGGTGAGTGTGATGAGAACAAGGAAAGAAACTCAAGAGTCGGTGTGTTTTTTATGAGTCAGAATGTCAGATATAGTTGTTTAGTAAGTTCTATACCCAAGTTTAGGTATATAACAGCCGTAGTTTCACTTTCCCCATAAAATAATAGTAAAATAATATTAAAAATCCAAAAATTATAGAAAATTCTAAAAACTTGCAAACTAGCTTAATTTAACCTAAATAACTCAGAAATGAAAGTGAAATTACCTAAATACCCCTATTGGGCCTAGAAAATGGGCCAAACCCAAAACAGTCCCTTATTGGGCTTAATTAAGGCCCAATAAGAAAAAGTGTTCAAAATAAGCCCAAAAAGCACAGGTTGACTCAAAATTTGATTTTAAACAACTTTTTCCAAAGGCCTAAAAGCTGAAAATGTGAAATAAGCTAACTTATAATAAGCAGCTTATTCTTAATGGGCCTTTAAGCCCATTAAGCTATAAGCTGATGCCATAAGCTAAAATTTTACACACAAGCTTCTTTTGACCTAACAAAGACTTCTGCAAAAAGAAATTTCAAATAAGCCCACTTAATAAGCCAGAAACAGTTCACAAACTTATTCACAAAACGACAAAATAGTCGTTCTTATAATCTAGACCACCTCAGAAGCTGATTCAAGTTGCAAAATGTTTCTTATGACAAAACTAAGCTTAATAACCAAAAAACTACTCAATAAGCACACTCAATAAGCTGGAAAATCAAATAAGCACTTATGTTAAAAGTCAAATAAGTTGGTTTTCTAGTAAAAAGTCAAAGTCAAAGTCCAATAAGCTCCAGTTTACTTAAATGGGTCAAATAATGAAGATCTATTTCAAAAAATAAGTTGTTGCAAGTCAGAATAAGCTAGAATAGCTTATTGATAAGCTGATGACAAAATTGCACTAGCAGGGGCTAGTTTTGGATGTTGAGCAGTGGAAACTTTTTCCACTGCTTGACTATTTTGACTTTTTGTCTTTAGTGACTTTTTCTTGGATTCAGATTTCACAAAGGCACCCAAATGATCTTTGGATCAAAAGGAGTCAATAACAATCAAAATAACACAATTACTAACACCCAATTGATACAGTTTAATCAATCAATCATCAGACATGATACAGACATGAACAATAAGCAGTTAAGCACTTATGAGCAGTTTTAGCACAAATCAGCCAGCCAAATTCAACCAAATGCACACACAAGCTATTATAAACTCCAATAAGCAAGTCTAAACAGGTTTCATGCACTGGTTCAAAGAATTAAGCAATGAAAGTTACTGATGAACACTAACACATGCAGTTTTTACTTTTGCTGATGTATTTGACACACAAGCCAATTTCAACACTCCAAATCTTTCAAACAGGTTATATTAACTTTGTTTAAACCACTTTTATCCCTAAGCATGCATACACACTAAGTGTTCCCAAAATCCTAGGTCAAAACAAGCAGAAACAAGGTCTATATAGCAGATTGTTTAATTCAAGTGTTCAAACCCAAAAACTTGCAGCAAAACACTCTCAAACAAAGGTATAGCAGATACAAAGCATAAACAACACAAACTAACAACACAATAACAAGATGCAAGCACAAACCAGTAAGACCCAAACACCCCTTTAACTTTTCCAAATCAAAATTTTCAAAAGCAAAGTGAGATTTTAGGCCAACCAAGCATCAATTAACACTCAAACAAGTAAGATAAACAGATTCAAGCAAGAACAAGCCACAAAATTCACAAGAACACAAGTTTCATACAAATATCACCAAAAATCACAATTTAAGCAGATTTTGAGATTAAGTATACAAACCTCATGGATGTACATCCACACCCACGAATTTTGAGCTTATGTGCTAGCAAGAACAAGCACAAGCTTCCACAATAAGCCTGCTAAGATTGAACAAGGTTAAAGCACAATATCATAAAAATCAGAAACTTTGAAAAACTTGATTAATGCAAACTTGTTACCCCACACTTGATTATCCCCAAGTTATAAGCCTCACCACACCTTAACCAACTCAGTTAGGATGCTATGATCAGCCCTATAGCCCAAGAATTCCAAGATTGGAACAAGACTTAGCAAAATATCAAGAAAATGAGGAAATATGCAAACTTTTGCACACTCCTCTTTTGAAAACAGGTTTTGAACTTCAAGAACTATCAAGCATATAACAAATGAAAGCAGTAAATAAGATTGGCCAATGACTTTTCTTCAAGATTTCAAACTCAATTTCATTAACTTTGAAAATGGGATTTACAGAAACTTGAACAAGGAAAAATCAAAAGCAAAGACTAAATGTTGGAACCCTAAGCCTTTATATAGGCATACAATGAGCTAAGTTACTGAATAAAAACGTGAACCCTAGCTATTGAAGTCCCAAAAATGCCCTTGAGGTTTTGGCATCTTCTTGAATCATGTGACTTGTTTTTGGCTGTTTGTTGATGCTGGCAAGTGCAAAGTTGATCTAAGGGTGTAAAACAAGCTTAAGTTGCAAGCACAATTCTCCCACGTTGGATTGCTGGTTGGCTTTTTTTTGGACGTGAAAAGTGGGGCAGGGGAGGGTTGGCATTATCACATGCATGAGAGTGATGGGAGTTTAGGGGTTGGGTTATGATTAGGGGGCCATTAATCAACATTCTGGAAATTATTAGGGCTTAATTACAAGAAATTAAGAAACCCCTATTTGTTAGGTAAATAGTGCCAGGTTTAATCCATTTTTGGTTTGGATTATGTTTAAATATGTGTTAATGGCGCCAAGATTAAATTAATCTTAAATCAGCTGAGTGGGAAGTGACATGGAGGAAAGGTGAGTTGTGATTGGCTGGATGGAGTGAGTGGGGCACGTGTCACCCCCTCACTGGTCTAGGTAAGTTTGATGTCTGCCCCTTTTAGTCCCTTGATTCTTTTCTTCTTGTCTTTTTAGTAGAAAAGTCTATCAACGCCACAATTAGCCTTATCAACTTTTGAACTTTTGCATTTTTGGCCCAAAAACTTTTATAAAATGAATTCAGGGGTATTTCTTGCCATATTTGAATTCTTCAAGGGCTGGTTTGGTATTTTCTTCAATGATAATGGTCTAGACTTGCATAATTGACATTTTTGAGGACTGAAATTGCCAAGTCTTGATGATTGAGGGACCATTTTTGCCAAATGTTGAAAGTTGAGGGTCCTTTGTGTAGTTTTGGAATTTTCAAAGGACCAAATTTGTCATTTCTTGTACTTTGAAGGACTTCATGATGTATTTGACTTTGTGGATGATATTGATTGACAATTTAGCTTTGTTGAGGGGCTAAACTTGCCAATTCTTCAAAGTTAAGGGTCTTTTGTGTAATTTTGACAAACTTTAGGGACCAAACTTGTAATTATGAGGATACAAGGGTATAAAGTGTCAATTCTTCATAATTGGAGGACCCTTCTTCATAATTCTTCAAATCTTCAAGGGTTGGTCTTGGGAAAGTCTTCACTAGGGCTTGGTTCATTGTGCGGCTTCGTTTCCCGTGTTCGTTTTTGCATGATTCTTGTGATCTTTTGTCATTTTCTCAATATCCGTACCTAAAATACACAAGCAACAAACACAAGCATATATTTGGGTATTTTGATGATATTTAATTCATTTTAAGCCCTATTTGGAAGATGAGACTATGTATAAAAGCAGTCTCATCACTCCCCCATACTAAACCATTGCCGTGCCCTCACGCAATGCTAGAATAAAGTATCAAAGCATCTCCAAAATTCATTTTATTCACTTTATTGAACGATAAACTAGCTACACTACTACTATTGCTACTAATACTTGCGCTTTAGACATAATGTATGATTTTCATCGCAAAATGGGACGTTTAGGTTCATAGAATAAGAACACGTGAATGCTTCGTTAGAAATAATTTCATCGTCCTCGATTTTCACCCCAATTCCATGCTAAGCGTGCAACGAGATCATTGTCATTATAAGTTAGTAATGCTAACACTACTCATATGCCCTAATCACGTACTTATCCTCCCATTATTCCTAAGTTGTATCTCTTATATTTTATTTTGTCTTGAATGTTTCACGAGGATACATTGTTTGACTTATGCGATAATAGAGATTTAGGTCTAAAAACAGAGTCCTAACGGTGTAACTAAGACCATCAAATCAATAACCCCTCCTAATAGACAACGATGTCAAAAAATTAAGTCAACAAGAAGGATCGATAAACACGGTTTTATAACGGTTTTGAACATGAGACTTATTACCAAGACTTTTATACGCCCCCTAACGGAAGGGCCTTATTATCTTTGGTTTACCTCCATCTTTTATTCAACTTCGCCATGAAGCTTTTATTATGACTTCGGTCTTGCCTTGCCTTTTATTATCCGCCTCATCGGTGGTTTTATTAGCCAAAGACGTATATCCTCACGCTAAGGCGAATTTTGGATCTTTAAAGCTTCGAATATTAAGGCTTGATTCACTTTCAATTTTTGCATAGATTTTTCGGCCTTGTGGGGCTTCAAATTTTTTTGCTTGATTTAGGTGAGCACTTGAAATCTTATTATTAGGTGAAGCTTTTGATTATTGGGGTGCCAATACTTCAAAACCGTGACGCTGGCGATACCTTAATGTCTTCCCAATTTAATTACACGGAAGCTACTAGAAAAGACTAGAAACCCAACAATCCTAACTAAACCGCTAAGTCAATATTTATTAAGCAAAAAATATTTACATGCGAAGGGAGAATAAGCAAACAACGAGAACACATGAGTTTTTGAAAGAATACGAGTACTCTACGTTTAGCATAGTAACTTATAATTAACTCTATCATTTCTCGTCCTCATTTAAGAGACTTAGCCTAATGTGTAGTTAAGGAATCGAAGCTAAGTGCTCAACACGCATGGTCGAGTCAAAAATTACTCTTATTCTCGCCATCGGAAAACCTACATTCGTGTCTTCAAACACTTATAAAACATGAGAAAAATTTTAAAATTTGGCCATTTTTAGCCTTATTTTGCAACAAAACGATAAACAAAAAGACAAACTTTGGAAAGCGTGAAGGTTTGGCAAGGAAAGTATCTATTCACCCCCCCCATACTAAAGTTAAACATTGTTCTCAATGTTTCGAGTCTAGGGGTGCAAACACCCCCATACTAGAGACGTAGTCGAATGCCTAATCTAGCATGGAAAGGGTGTAACCATTAAATTTAAAGCCGTTTATGAAGTGTGCTAAAAACCTAAGGTTAGAACATCAAAAGGATATATCATGGATATTGAGAAATGTCTCCAAAGCAAACGATTGAGTGCTCCCATAAAACGAACACGAGAGGCTCCAATCGTGAATATCATGATCTAAAAACCACAATTCACAAACAACCACGGAACAAAGGTTGGAAGGGCACAAATCCCCACACGTAAGCGACATTAGAAAGCGATAATATGTACATAGGATAAGAATGGAACTCCCCCACGAGGCACCTCGTTTTTGATTACCGAGTCATGAGCTCGACTCGATCCCCTCAATACTAATTATCATTGGGGAAGGTGACTTGGTCTAGGTAGTTCAAGGATGCAACTTCCCCGCCAAAGTAGTGCTTCAACCTATGTCCATTCACCTTGAAGTTAGGACCATCATCTTGAGCTAGCTCGATGGTCCCATACGGAAACACTTGAGTCACGGTGAATGGACCGGACCAACGGGATTTCAACTTACCGGAAAAGATTTTCAATCTTGAATTAAAAAGCAAAACTTGATCCCCAATGTTAAAAACCCGGTTTTTAATTTTAGAATCATGCAACTTTTTAGTTTTCTCTTTATAAATCAATGAATTTTCATAAGCAATATCCCTTAATTCATCCAATTCATTTAATTGCATTTTCCGGTGTTTTCCCGCGGTCTCCATATCATCATTACAATGCTTTAGGGCCCAATAAGCCTTGTGTTCTAACTCGATAGGCAAATGACAATTATTTCCATACACAAGCTTATAGGGAGTGCACCCAATGGGCGTCTTATGAGCGGTCCTAAAGGCCCATAAAGCATCGTCTAACTTATCCGACCAAGATTGTCGGTTTTCTCCAACGGATCTCTCCAAGATCCTCTTTAACGCTCGGTTTGAAACCTCGACTTGCCCACTCGTTTGTGGGTGATAAGCCGTAGAAAGACGATGTGTAACCCCATATTTCCTTAGAACCCTTTCGAATTGGTCGTTACAAAAAGGGTTCCACGATCGCTTATGATAGCACGAGGGGTTCCAAACCGAGAAAACAATTGCTTCAAAAACTTGACTACCACACGAGCATCATTGGTGGGCAAGGCCTTTGCCTCCACCCACTTAGATAGGTAGTCAACCGCAACAAGGATGTACTTATTACCACGAGATGATGGGAACGGCCCCATATAGTCTATACCCCAAACGTCAAAGATCTCACACACTTGGATGATATTTTGTGGCATTTCATCTTTTTGTGAGGCTTTTCCTTGTCGTTGGCATGCATCACACGACTTCACAAGATCTTGTGCATCTCGGTAAATAGTAGGCCAAAAGAAGCCGGCATCAAACACCTTCTTAGTCGTGAGATTAGCACCGTGGTGACCACCCGTGGGTCCCTCATGGCAAGCTCTAAGGATGTTAGAAGCTTCGGTGCCAAATACACAACGTCAGATGATTTGATCCGCACAAGTTCGAAACAAGTAAGGGTCGTTCCAAAAGTAGAACTTGACGTCACGAAAGAATTTTCGTTTTTCTTGAGTCGTCATACCCTTAATGATGAAGTTACCCGCATGGTAATTTGCAAAATCCGCAAACCATGGGGTAGAAGAATCAAGCTTAGAATTCACTACACCAAGTGTCTCGAGCGGAAATGTTTCGGTGATTTCCTTGGGCTCGTAAACACTTTGGTGAGGATCTTCTAAACGAGAGAGATGATCGGCCGCTAGATTCTCGGCTCCTTTTTTGTCAACGATTTTGTGATCAAATTCTTGAAGGAGGAGAATCCAACGAAGTAATCTAGGCTTAGCATCTTGCTTTGCCATGAGATACTTAATAGCCGAATGGTCCGTATACACTATGCATTTCGTCAAGACGAGATAAGGTCGAAATTTCTCAAATGCATACACCACGGCAAGGAATTCCTTTTCCGTTGTAGTGTATTTAAGTTGAGCCTCGTTCATAGTTTTGCTAGCATAGTGAATAGGCAAGAAGTGCTTATCATGGCGTTGCCCCAAAACGGCCCCAATAGCGTAATCACTAGCATCACACATTAGTTCGAATGGGAGGTTCCAATTGGGAGCAACAAGAATGGGAGCTTCGGTAAGTTTCCTCTTAAGGATCTCAAAGGCTCGTACACAATCTTCGTCAAAGACAAAACGTGCCTCTTTTTCAAGAAGATGTGTAATGGGTCGAGAAATCTTTGAAAAATCCTTGATGAATCGACGATAAAAGCCCGCGTGGCCTAGGAAACTCCTAACTCCCTTAACGGTTTTGGGATGAGGTAGTTTGGCGATGACGTCTACCTTAGCTTGATCTACCTCAATCCCCGCTTTCGAGACCTTGTGCCCTAAGACGATTCCACTCTTAACCATAAAATGACATTTTTCCCAATTGAGCACAAGGTTGATTTCCTCACAAAGTTTTAACATTCTCTCTAGGTTCGACAAACACGAAGTGAAAGAATCACCAAACACGGAAAAGTCATCCATGAAGACTTCCATCGTCTTCTCGATCATGTCATGAAAAATAGCCATCATGCACCTTTGAAAGGTTCCCGGTGCATTACAAAGTCCGAATGGCATTCTACGATAGGCAAACGTTCCATATGGACACGTAAACGTAGTTTTTTCTTGATCACGAGGGTCGATGGGAATTTGGAAGTAACCGGAAAAACCATCTAAAAAACAATAGAAATCGTTTCCCGCAAGACGCTCCAATATTTGGTCCATGAAGGGCAAGGGAAAATTGTCTTTTCGAGTGGCTTCATTCAACTTACGATAGTCAATGCACACTCTCCATCCGGTCACGAGTCTAGTGGGAATCAACTCGTTGGCATCGTTTGGCACAACGGTCATCCCTCCCTTTTTAGGGACACAATGAATAGGACTCACCCAAGGGCTATCGGAAATAGGGTAAATCATTCCCGCGTCAAGGAGTTTAAGGACCTCCTTTTTGATGACATCGTGAATTTTGGGGTTCACCCTCCTTTGACTTTGGATTGTGGGCTTGAAATCCTCCTCCATTAAGATTTTTTGGGTACAAAACTTGGGATCGATTCCCTTAATGTCGGATAACTTCCACGCAATCGCCCCTTTGTGGTCCTTTAGAACATCAAAAAGTGCGGTTTTTTCATCATTCGAAAGATCCTTCGCAATAATAACCGGCAACTTGTCGTCCTCCTCCAAATAGACATATTTGAGGTGAGGAGGTAAATCTTTCAACTCGAGGATAGGTGGTTCCTCAAGTGAAGATTTGGGCTCGATACTCATAACCTCCTCGGGTGGAGGAAATGGGAAATCGTTAAGAAAATCCTTGATAATCGAGAAGTCCTCATCGTTGTCGAGGTCTTCGTCACAAGTACGTGTAACATTGCATTCTTCCAACGTAAAACCACCACCTTCAAAAGGAGTGAAGGTTGGTGTCGAATTATCAAGAATTGGATCCAACATAGTGGGATTGCCACTAGTTTCTTCATCACCAAAACCTAGAACTTCTTGTGAAAATTCCTCGCAAACCACGTCAATCATATCAACGAGGTTTATGGTTGCAACGGAATAAACATGAGAAATTTGAGAGTTTTGAGTTGCGTTTATAACAAGTTCCTCGTCGTTGAAACGTAAGGTGATCTTTCTAGCATGCACATCAATCAAAGCCATAGACGTATCTAAAAACGAACGACCTAAAATGAGAGGAACTTGAGGATCCGTGGGGATATCAACAACGATAAAGTCTACGGGATAGTAGAACTTCCCCACTTTCATAAAAACGTCTTCCGCCAAACCACATGCGGGAATCGTGGAATGGTCGGCCAACTCGATAGACATTAGTGAAGGAGTAAGATTAGGAAGATTGAGCGACTTGAAGATTGCAAGTGGCATCAAGTTAATGCTAGCACCAAGATCGGCCAAGGCGAAGCATTCTTCCATGTCTTGGATTGCACAAGGGATCAAAAATTTACCGGGATCACCGACTTTTTGAGGTATGCGATTAAGATAAACCGACGAACAACTAGACAATTGGTGCATATTCTCCTTGTTGTTCAACATACTCTTAAAGTTAGCGGCAAATCGAGGCATCATGACCAAAGCGTCGGCGAAACTCACATTAAGGTGCAAATCACGAAACATTTTCATAAAAAGCTCGAATTGGTAATTGTCGCGCTCTTGACGTTTCTCCTTCCTAACTCTCGATGGATAGGGCAAAGGTGGTGTGGGTTGAGGCATAGTAGGCATAGCCTTTGGAATCTCGGGTTCCAATGATGGTAATGGGTCGACCGTAGGTGTGGCATGAGCGGTACTTCGTGGGATTGGGACAAGCTCCTTTTGGACCACCACCTCGGGTTCTTCCTCAATTGCTTCCTCCGTAGGAGCAATAGGTTGAGGAGTCGGCTCCTTAAGTGTCTTACCACTACGTGTGGTAATCACTTTCATCTCACCCTTAGGGTTGGATATGGTGTTGCTAGGAAGACCACTTGACGACGGTTTACACATTATTGCCTCAAACATAGACGAGATTTTATCTTCAAAATTAGATTGCCTCAATACGGCTTCGGTTTGCCTTTTCTCGACCTTAATCATCTCTTGTTTAATCTCATGTTGCCCTTGTTCCATCTTTTGTTGGTTTTGTTGCAACCTAGTGACATTTCCTTCCATCTTGTTGGTGTGGATTTTAAGTTCATTAGCTAACTCATTTTTCAACTCTTTCTTCAAGTCGTACTTAAACTCGGATCTTAGGCTAATGATTTCTCTTTGTATGTTGTCAAACCTAGCATCATTCCCACTAGCATATTCAACAAACTCACTTGGAAGATCTTTCAATGTTTGCAAACTTTTGTTGTTATTTTGAAAATCATTTTTGTTTGAAACTTGATTATTAGCCCCTTGATTCCCATAGTTTCCCTTGTTGTAATTGTTTTTAAAACCAACTTGATTGTTGCGATAGTTGTTGTTAGCATTTTGATTTGAACCAAAACCCGGTGGAGTCATTTGATTAGAGCGGGAAACTTGACTGTTTTGGTTGTAATTTCCCGTGGCCGCGAAGGCACTCGAAGTGTTACCACCGTTGGTAATGCACTCGGAGAAATCATGACCTCCACCACAATACATGCAAGAAACCTCAACCGCTTTAGCCGTAGCGGGAGCACTTGGTTCACCAACTTTAAACTCAATTAAAAGTCCTTTCAACTTATCAAAAATCTTGTTTTCCAAGTTCGCCTCAATTTGGAAAGCATCGATGGTATTAGACAAAGAAGGCGAAGCCGAAGACGAAGCCTTACGAACACTAGACGTGCTACGAGGACTATACACCTTAGATCTATTTTCAATTATCACCAAAGCTTCCTCAACCGTTTTACACAAAAAATTTCCACCCGCGGCGGCATTCAAATAATCTCTTTCATGATCATTAAGTCCATTGTAAAACGTGTCAATTTGATGCAAATCGGAAAAACCGTGATGAGGACATTCATGTAACATTTCCTTAAACCTATTCCAAGCCGTTGAAAAACTTTCATTAAATTCTTGTGAAAACTTTGAAATCTCGTTTTTCAAGTGCGTAGTCTTAGAGGGCGGAAAAAATTGGTTCACAAACTTAGACACGAGATCCTTCCACATCAATATAGAATTGGGTGGCTCTTTCTCTAACCAAATTTTAGCGGGCCCCGCTAAGGAATACGGAAAAAGCATCATCTTAATCGATTCGTTAGAGACATCCTTAAACTTGCAAGTAGCGGTAAGACGATTGAATTGGCGGATATGGTTGTGTGGATTGTCCTTCTCATCACCACGGAATTTTTTGTTTTGAATCATGGACAACAAACCCGTCTTAACCTCAAAATTCTCCGCAAGGATATCGGGAATCACAATAGCCTCTCCATAACCCTTGGTGGGTGCTTGAAGTAACTCCATCATAGTTCGATTCGCCATGGTTGGTGCTTCTCTTACAATGGGTTCGTCAATAGGAGACTCCTCACTAGAATTGTTGGGAGTGGGAGTTTTGTTCTTTCGTTTACGTGCACGTCTTGCTTGATTTCGAGTTAGCATAAACGTCACGTACAAAGAGGGGACGAGCAAAGAAGATTCTTTTTGGTGTTTTGTATTTTTCAAATTTTTTTTTTTTTGTGGTTTTTGATTGTATTAACCTTTTTGGAGTTTGGTGAAATGTATTAAGTAGACAAAAATCTACAAATCTCCTCCTTAATCAAATCTCTTGATTAAAGAAGCCTCAAGGAATAAAAACGATCACGTGGAGTGAACGCCTTCGATGACTTTAGAACGATGGTGGAACACCAAATCGTTCAAGAGGGTTTAATCAATGAAAACCAAGAAAATATATATGATACTTAGTAATACTTTGGGCGGCAAAACCCTCGATTAGCTCTCACAATCAAATACTCACAAGCAAGCGGGGAAACGAGGCGGCGCGAAGCACTTAAAAGCCTTTTTCCTTAGGATATAGTTTATAATATCTGCCTTATACCCACCTTATAGTTTGTATTATCAAGATTAAGCTTCACGAAAGTATTTATCTATTTTTGCCTTTTTCTTTGGTTTGAGATTCGAATACAATGATTGGGTAATGACCTCCCAAGTCAAGGTTGTGATTTCTCACGTATTTGGAGTAATTGTGAATTTATTGTTCTACGTATACAATATATTCATAATATTCACACAAAAACCGAAAACCGATAATACGTATTAGTAGAGTGCTACTAATACAAATACAAATTATGGTTAGTATAAAAACAACAATGCCAAATCAAAACACAACACACCTCCCCGGCAGCGGCGCCAAAATGATGTAGTGTTTTTGCTACCCTTTAGGAAAAGAGCAACAAATGTGGCAAGTATTAAGTGTCGGTTTAGGAAAACCAAGCACTAATGACCAATTAAGTTCGTTCTCAAGGAGGCTAGTGTGTTATGTGTGTAATGATATGGATTAATTTGTGATTATATTTGAGAAAGATAAATAGAAAAGGGATTAGAAGAGAATGACGGTTATCAAGACGGATTAAACTAATTCTAAAAAGGCGTACACGTAAAGTCGTAAAAACCACCAAAATTAAAATTTAAACCTAAAAATCTCTAAAAATTACCAAAAATCCCTAATAATATTCTAAGAGTTTACAAAAAATCAAAACTTGCAAAAACCTTTTAATTAATTGGATAATGACTTTTTAATGCTAATTAAAGCCCTAAAAATCAAAATTAATTATTAAAAATCTCTAAACAAGATTTTAAAGTTTGTAAACCTCAAAAATACTCTAATTAAGCTAAAAACTATTTTTCAAAATTTTAAAACCAATTAAAACTATTTTTAAACAATTAAAAACTCCTAAAATCAATTAAATCTTAAATTAATTATAGAAAATAATTAAAAGACCTAAAAAATATTTGGAAAGTTGCAAAAATCCTAATTAAGTGTTTAGAACCTAGGAAAAATATAAAAACCTAGAAAATCAGACTTTTAATTTTTAATAATAAAATAATAGTAAAATAATATTAAAAATCCAAAAATTATAAAAAATTCTAAAAACTTGCAAACTAGCTTAATTTAACCTAAATAACTCAGAAATGAAAGTGAAATTACCTAAATACCCCTATTGGGCCTAGAAAATGGGCCAAACCCAAAACAGTCCCTTATTGGGCTTAATTAAGGCCCAATAAGAAAAAGTGTTCAAAATAAGCCCAAAAAGCACAGGTTGACTCAAAATTTGATTTTAAACAACTTTTTCCAAAGGCCTAAAAGCTGAAAATGTGAAATAAGCTAACTTATAATAAGCAGCTTATTCTTAATGGGCCTTTAAGCCCATTAAGCTATAAGCTGATGCCATAAGCTAAAATTTTACACACAAGCTTCTTTTGACCTAACAAAGACTTCTGCAAAAAGAAATTTCAAATAAGCCCACTTAATAAGCCAGAAACAGTTCACAAACTTATTCACAAAACGACAAAATAGTCGTTTTTATAATCTAGACCACCTCAGAAACTGATTCAAGTTGCAAAATGTTTCTTATGACAAAACTAAGATTAATAACCAAAAAACTACTCAATAAGCACACTCAATAAGCTGGAAAATCAAATAAGCACTTATGTTAAAAGTCAAATAAGTTGGTTTTCTAGTAAAAAGTCAAAGTCAAAGTCCAATAAGCTCCAGTTTACTTAAATGGGTCAAATAATGAAGATCTATTACAAAAAATAAGTTGTTGCAAGTCAGAATAAGCTAGAATAGCTTATTGATAAGCTGATGACAAAATTGCACTAGCATGGGCTAGTTTTGGATGTTGAGCAGTGGAAACTTTTTCCACTGCTTGACTATTTTGACTTTTTGTCTTTAGTGACTTTTTCTTGGATTCAGATTTCACAAAGGCACCCAAATGATCTTTGGATCAAAAGGAGTCAATAACAATCAAAATAACACAATTACTAACACCCAATTGATACAGTTTAATCAATCAATCATCAGACATGATACAGACATGAACAATAAGCAGTTAAGCACTTATGAGCAGTTTTAGCACAAATCAGCCAGCCAAATTCAACCAAATGCACACACAAGCTATTATAAACTCCAATAAGCAAGTCTAAACAGGTTTCATGCACTGGTTCAAAGAATTAAGCAAGATTCAAGCAATGAAAGTTACTGATGAACACTAACACATGCAGTTTTTACTTTTGCTGATGTATTTGACACACAAGCCAATTTCAACACTCCAAATCTTTCAAACAGGTTATATTAACTTTGTTTAAACCACTTTTATCCCTAAGAATGCATACACACTAAGTGTTCCCAAAATCCTAGGTCAAAACAAGCAGAAACAAGGTCTATATAGCAGATTGTTTAATTCAAGTGTTCAAACCCAAAAACTTGCAGCAAAACACTCTCAAACAAAGGTATAGCAGATACAAAGCATAAACAACACAAACTAACAACACAATAACAAGATGCAAGCACAAACCAGTAGACCCAAACACCCCTTTAACTTTTCCAAATCAAAATTTTCAAAAGCAAAGTGAGATTTCAGGCCAACCAAGCATCAATTAACACTCAAACAAGTAAGATAAACAGATTCAAGCAAGAACAAACCACAAAATTCACAAGAACACAAGTTTCATACAAATATCACCAAAAATCACAATTTAAGCAGATTTTGAGATTAAGTATGCAAACCTCATGGATGTACATCCACACCCACGAATTTTGAGCTTATGTGCTAGCAAGAACAAGCACAAGCTTCCATAATAGGCCTGCTAAGATTGAACAAGGTTAAAGCACAATATCATAAAAATCAGAAACTTTGAAAAACTTGATTAATGCAAACTTGTTACCCCACACTTGATTATCCCCAATTTATAAGCCTCACCATACCTTAACCAACTCAGTTAGGATGTTATGATCAGCCCTATAGCCCAAGAATTCCAAGATTGGAACAAGACTTAGCAAAATATCAAGAAAATGAGGAAATATGCAAACTTTTGCACACTCCTCTTTTGAAAACAGGTTTTGAACTTCAAGAACTATCAAGCATATAACAAATGAAAGCAGTAAATAAGATTGGCCAATGACTTTTCTTCAAGATTTCAAACTCAATTTCATTAACTTTGAAAATGGGATTTACAGAAACTTGAACAAGGAAAAATCAAAAGCAAAGACTAAATGTTGGAACCCTAAGCCTTTATATAGGCATACAATGAGCTAAGTTACTGAATAAAAACATGAACCCTAGCTATTGAATTCCTAAAAATGCCCTTGAGGTTTTGGCATCTTATTGAATCATGTGACTTGTTTTTGGCTGTTTGTTGATGCTGGCAAGTGCAAAGTTGATCTAAGGGTGTAAAACAAGCTTAAGTTGCAAGCACAATTCTTCCACGTTGGATTGCTGGTTGGCTTTTGTTTGGACGTGAAAAGTGGGGCAGGGTAGGGTTGGCATTATCACATGCATGAGAGTGATGGGAGTTTAGGGGTTGGGTTATGATTAGGGGGCCATTAATCAACATTCTGGAAATTATTAGGGCTTAATTACAAGAAATTAAGAAACCCCTATTTGTGTTCTTGAGGTAAATAGTGCCAGGTTTAATCCATTTTTGGTTTGGATTATGTTTAAATATGTGTTAATGGCGCCAAGATTAAATTAATCTTAAATCAGCTGAGTGGGAAGTGACATGGAGGAAAGGTGAGTTGTGATTGGCTGGATGGAGTGAGTGGGGCACGTGTCACCCCCTCATTGGTCTAGGTAAGTTTGATGTCTGCCCCTTTTAGTCCCTTGATTCTTTTCTTCTTGTCTTTTCAGTAGAAAAGCCTATCAACGCCACAATTAGCCTTATCAACTTTTGAACTTTTGCATTTTTGGCCCAAAAACTTTTATAAAATGAATTCAGGGGTATTTCTTGCCATATTTGAATTCTTCAAGGGCTGGTTTGGTATTTTCTTCAATGATAATGGTCTAGACTTGCATAATTAACATTTTGGAGGACTGAAATTGCCAAGTCTTGATGATTGAGGGACCATTTTTGCCAAATGTTGAAAGTTGAGGGTCCTTTGTGTAATTTTGGAATTTTCAAAGGACCAAATTTGTCATTTCTTGTACTTTGAAGGACTTCATGATGTATTTGACTTTGTGGATGATATTGATTGACAATTTAGCTTTGTTGAGGGGCTAAACTTACCAATTCTTCAAAGTTAAGGGTCCTTTGTGTAATTTTGACAAACTTTAGGGACCAAACTTGTAATTATGAGGATACAAGGGTATAAAGTGTCAATTCTTCATAATTGGAGGACCCTTCTTCACAATTCTTCAAATCTTCAAGGGTTGGTCTTGGGAAAGTCTTCACTAGGGCTTGGTTCATTGTGCGGCTTCGTTTCCCGTGTTCGTTTTTGCATGATTCTTGTGATCTTTTGTCATTTTCTCAATATCCGTACCTAAAATACACAAGCAACAAACACAAGCATATATTTGGGTATTTTGATGATATTTAATGCATTTTAAGCCCTATTTGGAAGATGAGACTATGTATAAAAGCAGTCTCATCAACTTACGTCACGATATACGTGTTGGATTTTGTCCTTATTGTAATGAGATTACTTCATGTGAAAATCCGAATTTTTCAAATAATTTTCTCGATTTCAATCCACCTCCACACCCTACATATGAGACACCCTCGTGTGAGTTTTGTGGAAACGATTCTCATTTTGGTGATGATTGTTCGCATCGATTCTCGCTTAATTACGAGCAAGAACCGAGCTACATCAAAACTTTAATGATAATTGTTATCCACAAGATTTACCGAGTTTATCATAACAATATGTTTGTTGTGAGTATTGTGGAGGTCCTCATGAGAGTTTTTGTTGTCAACCGAGAGATCAAAATTTTTATGAGCCTAATCCTTGCTATAATTCGATTCCTTCCGGTTTTGACCAATCTCCACAATATTCTTTCGATATTGAACGACTTGAAACAATTTCCCAACAAATAATTCGAGGGAAAGAACGAGCTCAAGCAGAAGCAAAATATCTTGCTAATCGTGAACTCGAGCGTTCTCTTCTTTTGGATGATGATGAGGATAGTACTCTTTCTTTGAGAGATCTTATAGCTCTACATCCTTCGTCTAGTGCTATCGTATTTCCTATTCGTATCTTGCCGGCTATTGAGCCCGATGATTTTCCCATCCTAGATGACGAGGAAATATCTCATGACATCACCACTCCTATTCATGATTCTTCCACCTTGGAACTCGAAAATTCTCTAAGCAAGGGGGACGAGCATATTAGCACTATTCTTGTCCAAAACCCAAGAGAGTTTGACGGCATTTCCAATGAGATGTGTGATTTGCCACATTGTGATGACTCGACTTCTTCCATTCACTTTGATATTTTCTCCAATTCTAATGATGAAAATTGTGATGGAAATGAAGATTTTGAGGATGATTCTACTTCTAGTGAATTTTCTAATAAGGAGTTCTCCGGTGAACTTTCTTATAAAGATGATATTCACGACTCGGATTTTGAGGGGTTCACCGATGAACCTACTCTTCTTCACCCATTTCCACCGGGAAATGAGGATGATAGTGATCCGATTTATGAGAGGTTCACTTTTGAACTTGCTCCTTTAGACCCATTTCCACCGGGAAATGAGGTTTATTTGACTATTCCGATCCTTGAGAAGTTCACCGATGAACTTACTCATTTAGATGTGGAAGACGTGGTTCTTCGTGAGAAATTATCCAACGTCTATCTTCTCATTTCTAAGATCGAGACTTTGAATTCTAAGCCTAGTGCCAAGACTTTCTTTCCATCTCCTATTCCCGTTGAGGATAGTGATCCGCTTATGGAGGAGATTGACACTTTTCTTGCTTCTAATGATTCGATACCACCGGGTGTTGATGATATCGACCCGGAGGGGGACACTCTCTTTTTAGAGAATCTACTTGATGATGATTTCATCCCGAGTCCTCTTCCCACCCACTTTGACCTTAATGTGCGGGTTTTTCATGTGACTCATATTGAGTACCATGATCCGATTGATCACATTTCTAAGGGTGAAATGGTCGTTAAAGCTAAGAATGTTGATTCCACTATGGATGAGACTTTTATCCCACCATTACCATTTGCTTTCTATGATCTTGGATTAGCATGGGGGGACGACACCGTGTTGTCCATTCCTTTCTCCACCGAGGACGAGGTATTCGACTCCGGAATTGTTTATTTAGGGAAATCTCGACTTTCACCGATGCAATAATTGTAAGACTTTTTAATCATCTTGGTGCGAGTTTATCTCGGGGAGCATGCTACATCCATACTATTGTTTGTGACTACTATCTCTTTTTAGAGATTCGTGTTGGAGTTTTGTCCTTTCGTTTGTCATCCGACAACGAGGATGAGATCTTTGACCCCGGCATTGTGCTTTATTATGGATTCTATTCCAATATGCCGGTTTTCACCTCTTTCCCTAAGGACCAATGAATGCGGGGATCGAGTCGAGCTCATGACTCGGTGAACAAAAACGAGGTGCCTTGTGGGGGAGTCCCATACATGCTATCTTCTTTCTATTTTCTAACAACTAATAAGGCTTGATCTTTCAAGCTCGTGCTCGTGTTTTGTTGTGTTGTGATCTTAGGTATGACCCTAATATTTGAAGACTCTCGTGTTCGGTTTTTGCCGGTCCACTTGATCTTCCATTCTTTGAATGCCAAAAGGGGCACACTCTTTATCCCTTGATTTTTATCGACTAACGTTTTATCTTGAGGCATAATTAATAAACGGCTTATAGATGTGCGTGCTCTTTCCATGCTAGGAGTTTGCATTAGACTCTTCGTGTTTTAGCAAGGGGGTGTTACTCTTGAGCTAAGAAACATTGAGGACAATGTTTGGTTTTAGCATGGGGGAGTCAATCGATATAATCGCTTGCAATTGCTTTTGTCGTGTCCAAACGTAGTAGTTTTTCTCATTTTTCAATGAAATTTTAAATTTTTAGTGTTATTTTTAAGTTTTAATAAATAAAATAAGTGCTTTTGACACGAATGTAGGCTTTCCGTTGGTGAAAATAAGAATAGTTTTTGACTCGACTCGGTTTTTAACCTTAGCTTTTCCTTAACGTATTTGAATTAAGTTTTGCTAGGCTATTATATAGGGAGCTTTAAAACGCGAAAGTCTTAATTCATACGAGTTAAGAACAAGAACTTTTCGCAAGCTCCTATAATTGATCCTAGAAAGTCGTTTATCAAGGGAACTTTAAAATGCAACTTCTAAAACTTGAAAGAGTATAAGAAGATGCAAGATCCTATAGATGACTTGAAAACCCAAAACTTTGATTTAATAGGCTAAGTATCCATTGATTTCACATTCTTGAAATTTTACAATATGGAGAACAAGAGATGATAGAGCCAATTATAAGTTTGGTATTCTTTCGGGAATTTATGTGAGTTAATTATAAGCCTATTCTCCCATCGCTTGTTAATAAATTTATCTGCAATAAATAAGGTTGTACGATTTGAAAAGTTACTTAGCTTCTAGCCCAAGATCGTTTAAAAGTTGTTCGGTATGGATTAGAGTTCATAGCCAAGGCATAACTTATTGAAGCGGGATGCGAAGATTGGCGATTCCAAAAAGGTCCTAACAAGACATGAGGGCTATATTTTATTGCTAAAGATCTCAAGTGATGTGAAGAATCATTTATCAAAAATCAATATGAAGGATCGAGACACACGACGAAAAGCAAATACTCCCCAAAAGTCATGGAGAAGTCTATCCAAAAAGGCCTTAACAAGGTATGAGGATAAATGAAGCCAAGTTCAAAAAGGAGGCGGATCGTTGTATATCAAAATCCCAAATAAAGATTGGAGAAAAATGAAGAAGTCGTGGTCCAAGTATGAATCTCTCAAAATTTCAAGTGAAGAAATTCCTATATGAAGAGAAGACCATTATTTCATGAACGTCTCTCAAGGTTTGAAGTATGAAATCGCTGCCAAATATCGGTCCGAGAAAGGTCTCAAATCGCGAAGCAAGTTATGCCAAGATATGAACTTTATGAGGTCCCGAGAAGCAGTTTTAAAAGATGTTGTCCTTTAGCTAACTATTGATTAAATCGTTCACTTTATTTTTGGCCTAAATAATTATCAAAATAAGTCAACAATGCATCCTCGTGATCATTCAAGACAACAATAAAATATAAGAGATACACCTAGGAATAAGGGAGCCTAAGTGAATAATTGGCCCACATGAGTTCGTGTTAGTTTGCTAACTTATAATAACAATGATCTTGTTTTTGCACTTGGCATGGAAAAGTGAAAAGTCGAGGACGATGAATCTATTTGAGCTTTTATGATCCTTAAAGTTATTTTTCAATAATGAAAGCAATACATTATGTCTTTGCAAAATAAAGTGTCAATAGTTGAATAATGGTGTAGTTAGAGTTTTATTCTATCATTGCGTGAGGACACGGCAATTGCTTAGCAAGGGGGAGTTTGATATGAGTGATTTTACTCATATCAATTGTATCTTAAAACGAACAATAATTGCATAAAATCAATGGAAAATGCCTTGTATATGTTTGTTTTCGTTTCATGTGTGTAGGTACCAAAGTTCGCGAAAAAACCGACAAAAACCGGCACGAGTTTGAAGAATAAGATCGAGGAAGCCGAAATCGAGTTCGATTTAGAGGATTTAATATTTAATAAGTTATTTGGGCTTTGTGGGTCCCACTTTTGGTAAATGGGCTTAAAAACCTATTTAAAGAAATCAAGTATTTACTTGGTTTAATTTTCAAATTAAAAGCCCCAAATTAGCTAAAATAAACGGATGGGAGTAATATTCTAAAAATCCATCAAGCCCAATTGAGAGCCCATGTTTACAAAGATTTGGACGGTGGAAAAAGTTTTATTAACTTTGTAGTCAAAGTAAATTGGTCAAAAGTTCAAAACACAAAATAAAAGAAAGAAAAAAAAAACAAGTGAGAGAAAGAAATTCACATTCGTTGGTCAAAGATATTAACTCGTTTCTCACCAAACTTCCCTCACACCTTTTCACATTTACAACTTTTTAACCGACTCATTCTCTCACATTATTTTTATCGATACTCCCAAAGTTCATCTTTTTCCCCATAAACCTGTAAACACACTGTTACCCCAACCCTAGATAAAATCAATTTTGGGGCTTCATTGTTTTTCACCGCGTGAAACCCACGTCCCTTTAATTAAATACCAAGTATTTCGGATCAAGAATATGGGAAGAGATTGGGACGTGGCAGCATCTTATTGGATAGCACACATCATCCATCATCACCCACCAATAAGAGAGAGCCAACTCAGCTATCAACTCGCACAAGAAGCACAACGGATTGCCACGTTGGCAATCCGTGTGACTATGGACTCTTTTCAACCCTTGGATCAAAACAGAAAGGAGAGATAAGAAGATGGAGGGCTGGATCATCATGATCATCACCAACCAACATCTCTCGCTCGCTATAAAACCTTCCTTTTCCCTGTATTTTATCTATCCCTTTTTTAGTTCTTAGTGTTACAATGTAGAAATAGCTTTAGAATTAATTTTATAATTTTGTAATGAATTTCAGTTGAGATTAATACAATTTATTTTCAGTTGAGCAATTAATATTTTGGTTGTTTTATTTTCTTCTCAAATCTATTTTAAAAAGGATAATCCTAATTGTCTATTTTTTATTGATTATAACATATGATCGATTTTATAAGCTGTGTAATAGCTTATCAGAATTGATTTAGCTAAATCTGGGATAAAGTTCGATTTATCTACTGATAAATCTTAAAAGAATAAAATATTCATTCCAATGGATGAATTATTCAAGTTAGCTGATGATTAGATAAGTTTGTTGTTGTTTGATGATGAATCGTGGTTTGAGTTTTGGATCGTGATTCTATTCTAACGGTGTAGTTTTGATCTAAGTCGGTTCAGCACCGTACTTCTGCCCAACGGATCTTCATTTAATGGTTAAGCGTAATTTTAATTTCTGTTTGATTAATGGAATCTGATTAGTTAGATGATAGATTTAATTTGAATGTTGAATGTTTCTGCTCTTTAGTTACTAATATAGGATTTATGCTTTAGATATATTCTTTAAATATAGTTGCTGCACTTTTATTTGTGTATGATCAGCTACTGTTGCACGTTAACTCTAGGATTGTTTCTGAACGTTTTAGTATTAGCGGTTATAGATTGTCGCTGAAAGTTTAAGTTGATTAACTGACACATATTAGTATGCTATTTTCAGTTCTTAATAGTCTGCTGATAGGATTTTTCTATTTGTATGTGTTTGTTTAGCTTATGTTGTTTTTATCTCATGGTCTAGTATGAAGAATCTGCGATTAGAAGTTTGACTTTGTTTTTTTCTTTCGGTAACACATCTGATAACTGATAGTTCATTTGGTAAATTTGGTCTTATGTAAACATGGACATTTGAGTTTTCTTTATTCTTATAGTTTTATGAACTTAATATGTTGCAAATTGAATATAAGTTTTAGCTGAACCTTTGATTAGTGTTCCTGTATTCTCTGTCATGTTTGGATAAAATGGAGTTGGTCTCCTGCTGAATATGCAGCCGCGTTTGTGTATACTGAGTGATTATCTGTTAATCTACTAAAGACTTTTTATTCAGCTGTTTATTTTGTGTAAGTGGGTTAATTGATATTACGTTTAGATATTTAGTCTGCTGAAATAAATGGTTTGCTGTTATTTTGTATTTAGCTGAATTTTTGTTCAGCTGTAATGTGTGTTGTGTGATTTTCACTACTGTTCGTTTAACTGCTATTATTTTTTGTTTAATTTTCACTACTGTGGCTTTAGTTACTGTTAATTACAGTTATTTACTGATTCTCTTCTTAATCTCATTTACTGTAATGTTTCGAGTGGTTTAATTCTGATTTACTGTTGCATCTGTTATTTAAGTAAACTGACTTGATTTTAGCTAATTTAAATAATTCCAAAAAAATACTCGTCATTTGCAGGTCTCGAACTCGAGACCTGCTGTTCATCTACCAAACGAGTTAACCATCTGGACTGTCTTGTCCTTTTTGTTTTAATACTGTTTTTGTTATTAATATAGTTTGTTTTTTATGAGCTGTCAATTTTATTTAAATACGTTAGTTTAACTTCTATTTCGTTTATTCTAATTCTCTTTTATTTAATTTAAGTTAAGTTTAAATAAAGTAATAAGATAAAAATAATGTTTTATTAATTTTTAAAGTTAGATAGTATTTTAAATAATCAGATTTATATTGATTTAAGATTAAATATTTATAAAAAAAAATAAAAAAATAAAAAAAATAAAAATGTTTTTTTATTAATTTCAAAAGTTTAATTAGTTTTAATAATTAGATTTTTATAATTAAATAAAAATAGTTTTTAAATAGATTTGTTTTAAGTAATTTTTAATAAATTTAATTAGATTTTAAAAAGTTAATTAGTTTTTTTTAAAATAGTTTAAAAGTTATTTTTATTAAATAGATCAATTTTTAGAGATTATTAAAATAGTTTAATTTTTAAATAGTTTTAATTTTCAAGTAATTAATTGTTTTAGATTTTAAATTTAGCGGGGTTACGATTCATGCACTTTAGGATAGATTTAAATAGTTTAAAATTGGTAGATTTAAATTGTAGTTTAAAAACCGAAAACCAATTCGAATCAATTGTCCAAATCAAAGCAAAACGTCTCAAATTGATAAGATCTTCGTGTACAACGAACTTGAGTCACCAACGTGTTTAATTGAATTCCTCATTGGTAATATTAGTCTATTACTTTTTCCTAAAGGTAATTTTCTAATTTACCCTATAACGTATCTCAAATTATCACTATACATATCTCGACACATCACTTACCTTAACTGGTTCAATCAAATCCCGGATATCATTAGTTAAATCCTTCTCCTCAATAATCTGTTGCTCCATGAAGACCCTCATGGCATACGAAATAGGTGCACTACCAGTGAGTTGCATAATCTCGTCCAACACAGGGGTGGCATTTGCATCAGAAGTACTTCCTTGAGCCATGGATCAATCTGTTAATTGAAAGAAGAAAGGTGTTTTTGATTTGGGGAAGATGATAGGTAGTTGGTGATGTTATAGATTATGTAACCATAGGCAGGGTATTTATACAACCTATAACGACCACAGTTTTTTATCGGGGCAAATGAAGAGTTGCAAACCATAATGGCAAATAGTCTGAACTCAATGCATGCAGGGAGTACCAAGGAAGCTTCGACACACACTCATAAATGTGTGTGACAAATTTTTTTTGATGGGTTTAGTTAGTCACATAAAAAATACTTGTTGAGACAAACTATTATTTTATGGGCTTAGTTAGTCACAAAGAAAATTACTTGTTGTGACTATGTGTAGTGACTTTAGTCATACAAACACTTAAAAATGTGACTCATATCGAGATTAGTGAAAATTGAGATTACATTTGGTCCTAAACATTTGTCACATGAATATTTTACTGTGTGACGTTTTCAATGTGTTGGTCACATATAATCCCATTATAATGTGACCATAAATATACTTTAGTTACAAATTGCTTAAATGTTGTGACTATTGCTAAATTTATAGTCACATAATTGTTTGATGATTTAGTGTGATCATGTACTATATTTGATCATATTCTTCAAGTAATTATAAAATTTTGTCACATTTAAATAAATATAGTGGCAAATGTTTCAATACATACTTTCAATTTGCCACACACACAAAATTCATGTGTGGTTAACATTTAACAAAATATACTAGTCACATTAAAATAATGTGTGTGACAACCTTGTTTATCAATTTGTCACTTGTAAAATAAGTTTATGGGACCATATATGATTTTTGGTCACATTCAATGTGTGTATGGCAAATATTTGTCACACATGTATACGTATAATGTGACTACTACTTGAGCCAGACTTTGATTCGGTAACACTCTCAAATTATTAAGTGACTGGGTAGGGTTCAACATTATAGGTTCAATGTATTAGATAGGGTTTTACATTAGAGGTTCAATGTATTAGATAGGTTTATACAATAGAGGTTCAATGTATTAGATAGGGATATACATTAAAGGTTTAATCTATTAGGCAGGGTTCAACGTTATAGGTTCAATGTATTAGATAGGGTTCAACATTAGAGGTTCAATATATTAGATAGGGTTCAATATTATAGGTTCAATTTATTAGATAGGGTTATACATTAGAGGTTCAATGTATTAGGCAGGGTTCAACATTATAGGTTCAATGTATTAGATAGGGTTCAACATTAGAGGTTCAATGTATTAGATTGGGTTATACATTAGAGGTTCAATGTATTAGATAAGGTTAAACATATAGGTTCAATGTATTAGATAAAGTTATACATTAGAGGTTTAATGTATTAGATAGGGTTATACATTAAGGTTTAATGTATTAGATATGATTATACATTAGAGGTTCAATGTATTAGATAGTGTTATACATTAGAGGTTCAATGTATTAGGTAGGGTTCAATATTATAGGTTCAATGTATTAGATAGGGTTCAACATTAGAGGTTCAATGTATTAGATAGAGTTCAACATTATAGGTTCAATGTATTAGATAGGGTTATACATTAGAGGTTCAATGTATTAGGCATGGTTCAACATTATAGGTTCAATGTATTAGATAGGGTTATACATTAGAGGTTCAATGTATTAGATAGGGTTATACATTAGAGGTTCAATGTATTAGGTAGGGTTCAACATTATAGGTTCAATGTATTAGATAGGGTTCAACATTAGAGGTTCAATGTATTAGATAGAGTTCAACATTATAGGTTCAATGTATTAGATAGGGTTATACATTAGAGGTTCAATGTATTAGGTAGGGTTCAATATTATAGGTTCAATGTATTAGATAGGATTCAACATTAGAGGTTGTATGTGTTATATAGGGTTCAACATTATAGGTTCAATTTATTAGATAGGGTTATACATTAGAGGTTCAATGTATTAGGTAGGGTTCAACATTAGAGGTTCAATCTATTAGATAGGGTTATACACTAGAGGTACAATGTATTAGATAGGGTTATACATTAAAGGTTCAATGTATTATATAGGGTTCAACATTATAGGTTCAATATATTAGATAGGGTTCAACATTAGAGGTTCAAAGCATTGGCGGGGAAATATTGGCGGGAAAATGTTAACCATTTCCCTCACTTTTTTACCATAAAAGGAAAATCACACACACTCCTTATCATAACAACCACCAGCACATCACACACACATACACTTATCATCACAAACACATTGTTATTATAAAGATGTTGAAGCATGAAGCTTTTCCGTGCAGGTGTGGACATGGAGATGTAGTTCTTCGAAAATCGAGGCAACCTGAATCCTTTGGTAGACATTACTATGCTTGTCCACGTTCACAGGTTGAACCTTCAGTTTAATATGGATGTAATTTTTTTTATGGAAAGACGATCGCGTCCAACTACTAATCAATTCTCTTGGAGGTTCACTGAGCTTTTCTCCTCCAAGCTCTTCTTTGAGACCTTCAACGAGCGTTTCTCCTCCAAGCTCTTCTCCGAGACCTTCAACGATTCCAATTTCTTCTCCAATCTCTTCAACGTATGCAAACTGTGTGCGCTTGAATGAAATGATAAAGGTACTTAAGAGTACAGTAGAGTTGTATCGCAATGGCGATAGGCACATAGTAGATTCAGCTGCACTACTTCACGACCTTTACGATGACATGGGGAACATTCGTTTAAACTAGTTTCTGATGAATCTGTTTTTGTGTTTATGAGTCTATTATCGTTTTAATATCCATGTTTAATTAAGCGCGTGTTTAAGTGTCCGTGTAGAATAAAGCTATGTTTAGGCGTGTCTGTTTGTAAGTCTCAATGAATGTTAACAATTTTTAATAAATATTAACAATGAATGTTAACAATTATCAGTGTAAGTTAACTTTTAGCGGGAAAACATTGGCGGGAAAATATTGGCGAAAAAACATTGGTGGAAAAATGTTGGCGGGAAAACTTAACCATTTCTCTCACTTTTTTTATCATAAAAAAACATATAATTTTTTTAATAGTAAAAATAGTATTTTAAATTTTAAGAACTATAATTTTTTTATATATTATAATTTTTCTATTTTATATATAATTTTAAATATATAATACATTAAGAAAATTAAAGATTGCATGTGAAGTATACCCAGTGACATGTCGCTGGGTAAACTATTTGTTTGTCGTTTTGTGAAAAAGCGCGTTAATGAAATTTTTGGAGGGATTCCTAAAAAGTTTCCTCAACGACATGTCGTTGGGGAATCTTAGCAATATTGAACAATACATTCATTAACACTAATCAATCTGCTTAGTCTACGAAACATTTATCCGCATCGACATGTCGCTGGGGAAACCTTGGCGGCATAATGTCCCGCTTATATTTTTGTTAAAGTATTTGGTCAAATATTGGCCAAGTTTTCCCCAGCGACATGTCGCTTGGGAATATTTTCGATAAAGTTTGACCAAATATGCAACGAGCTAAAGTGCCACATCGGATTTCTTTTGTCGTTTAGTGGGTTTTCCCCAGCGACTTTCTGTCGTTGGGAAAACCCTCGATGGGGAATGGGTGGATTGTTGTAGTGTGTGCAAGTTGCGAGTATATTCGCGCAGATAAGGAGTAATTCATTAGCATTTGACTTATGCAGTTGATCTTTTGCAAAAAGAGAAGGAAACAGGGTTTCTCATAGTATAACTACTTGGGCTTTGGAATGTAACGGAGAAATAATTTTAGAAGGCAGAATCTCATAATGTTCATGTAAATTTGTAACCGAAGATATACTTTCTTCTAGTTTATAATGCAACCTTAATTTTCCATAAAAAAATAATCAACCAAACCAATAAATCATATCATCGAGTATAACTGCTGTAAATTAAATAAGAAAACAAAATAGAATTGGGGTTTTAATTCTTGTACAAACATCAAACTATTAAAATCGAGAAGTTGTTACCGATTGATAAATATTGATAAATTGACGGTTGGCTCAAGCGACTGGCGGCGATTTTCGATGAATACGTTATGCGCGACTTATTAAATTTAGGGTTTGTTCTCCCTTTTTTGTTTTCAACTTATTATATAGGGGCTTTTTAACCGACTTATTAAAACTAGATGAGTACCCGCGCATAGCGGCAGGTTTCTAGTTTCGAAAAATTTCATTGGCGAGTTATTGTTTTTTTTCGCAAACTATGTTTATGGTGCCAAAAAAAATACCTTTTTGTGATAACAGCTACGTTGAATTACATTAATGTCAATATGTGTGATTGTCTAGTCCAATTGTATTATTAACATTGCACTTATAAAAAATTATAATTAAAATTCAAGTATTCGTGTCTAGCGACCCAATATGCACCTCGTAAGAAAATTTGGTTACATCATTCTTTTCTTTCAGCAACAAACTCTTTTTCCTATCATTTAACATACTTGCTACAAACTTCATTTATCCTAAATTAACTACTTTAATTTATATTTGTTTTAAATACAAGTCAAATCTTACCTTTTAAGTATCATATCTAAAATTAAGTTTGTAGTCTTTCAAATCATTACTATATTTATAGGTGGATCTTCATCAGGACCAGAAGCCATTGTAGCTTCTAGAATATGTTCAGCTGCATTAGGAACAGATGGAAGAGGTTGTAAAGTTGTCATATACATAATATTAACGAATATTAATTATGAAGAGGAAATTGTGACGGCGATACATGCTCGTTAAACCACAGGTTCAGTCTGTATGCCCTCTTCTCTGTGTGGTGTCATGGGATTGAAAACAACATATGGGGGCGTACAACACTTGAAGGGTAACTTGCTAATACGGAAGATACTTCATCTGGTCTACAGAGGTGGAATGTCTCACCGGTTATTATCTTCATTCATATGTCTTCAGGTGTTTAGCTGGTGGAGGGACAATCGAAATTATAGGACCAATCGCATTCAATGTTGAGGACATCGTGCTGGTTTAAGTAACTCATACATGTTACTTAATCTACTAATAACTGAGGGATTGAACTGAATTTATTGGTTTGTTCAGGTATGCAGCAATCTTAGCTCTCATGCTGACAAAATGAGTCTGAGACCGGTAATCAGAACACCTTTTTCGTCAGGGTTATATGCGACTTTAGCTATCTATATATTAATACTATGTTTTAGCATTCATCGTGAAGGTTATATAAATTCATGTATCTTGCAGTCCCTGCCTTGTGTGTCGGACTTATCATCATCACAAGAGAATTTTAGTATTTTGGGATCAATGCGATTAGGAAAGTACACAGAGGTAATCTATCTCTAGTTTTGTATTTTTAAGAACCCATGATGTTTGTCTTAAATGAGCATTGTATAGTTACGGCGTACCCTCTATTCTACGGTGGTTCAATGATGTCTTCTCACCTGAGATCTCGACTAAGTGTGAAGATATTCTTAATCTGTTATCAGAAACTAATGGGTGTAGTATTCATCAGTTTTCCGATTTGATCTTGTTATATGCTCTCTTTTTTTCTTCTCAGTGTTCAACCGTAAAACTATTACAACTTCTAGTAGTTTGAGACCATTTTACTTTTCTGTTCAAGGTAGTAGAGGTTGTAGTATATACCCGAGCTTCACCAAATGCGAACATCCCATCTTCTTTCAGTCGGTTCCGAATCATTAGCCTCGCTAACACCTCACTGTCTTGATGGGTATGTTTATACGAAATATTAAAGATTCTATTATCTAGTTTGAGATAAAACGTTTATTAGTGGTTGTACTTATACTACCTCTTGTGGTTGTACTTATATTATTAGGTCATAGCTTATAACGATTTCATCTCATCCTACACAGGAAACATAAGAAACTTACATTGGATACACGAGCTAATTTAGCACTTTTCCGATCATTTACTGCTTCAGACTATGTTGCTGCCCAACGACTTAGGTGATACTAACTTTTTTTAATAGTTTTGAGGAGTCATGTATCAAACGTGTTTATATGGCTCATTGCAAGCACAGGCTAATGTACTATCACATAGAGATTTTCAAGATGGTTGACGTCATAGTTACTCCAACAACCGGGTAACTTATATACAATGTAATGAAGGTGAGAAAGAAACAAACCTCAAGAATATCATCAACATTCCTTTCATTTGTGTTTGACATTTTTGATATTGAAAATCAAAGTTTAACAGATCTTGAAGTAATCTTATACGATGTTCAGTAGAAGGATCAATGTGCAGTAGTAGGATCAATGTGTGTGGTTTATTTTTTTAACGGCAGTTTGGTGCAGCGGAGTATCTTGCGTGCCACCGAGACACCAAGTCTCTTGACCCGAGTTCGAATCATCTCACGAAGAGAATATCAATGTGTGTGGTTTATATAGCCACAAGAATTCAAAGTTTCAGAAGTTTGAGATTCAAAGTAAAAAAAAAATTCCCGCCTCTTTGTTTTTTATATGCATAAACCAGTGGTATAGTTTCCTTGTTAATCAAACGTTTTGACTAAGGACATTAAATTTGATAGAATACAGTTCAAGGTTTCCATTTACATACAACATTGCCCGAAATAGATATTTGATTACTTCAACCTGTGGCGTTTTTTTTAGTTACCATATTTGTTGATTTTTCAACTTTTCAACATTCAACAAATTGGATACACCATTTATAGGGTATATAGATATAGATTAGGGATTTGTTCTCTCTCTTTTTTGTTTTCAACTTATTAAATAAGGGTCTTTTAACCGACTTATTAAAATTAGGGATTTGTTCTCCCGAATGAGTGTTAAATCATTGATTACTCTGCAAATGAAGTCTAGCTCAGTTGGATGGATGCATTTGGTTATAGTCTCCATGTAAGGGAGGTCATGGGTTCGACTCCTGTCATTCCCCATATGGGGGATTTTTCCAGAATTGGCAGCCGGGTTTGAATCCCATCGCAATGCCTTGAAGCCCCTTAATGGGAAACTGGATGGCTAGCTTGGGGGTTGATATTCTTTTCGTGAGATGATTCGAACTCGGGTTGAGAGACTTGGTGTCTCGGTGGCACGCAAGATACTCCGCTGCACCAAACTGCCGTTAAAAAAAATCATTGATTACTCTAACCCGTCGATGAAGAGGAAGAAGACCATCATGTTTCATTGATTACTCTAACATGTCGATGAAGAGGAAGAAGATCATCATGTAGAAACAAAAGAAGAAGTCGATCTATGTAAGATCAATGTGTATAAAATATATAAGTAGTGATATTATGAGTGTTTTGACGACAAGTATAAATAATTTTTCACAAATGTTGTGATAAAGTTAAAATTGTTCAAAATATATGTTAATATTTGTCATTGACACTCCTCATTAATTGGGCCTCATGATCACCAACGAGCTCCAAACTAGGGTCTCAACTGTAAGCAAAACCATCTGCATTGAGGTATAGAATTAACAATCAAAAAAAGTCTTTTGCTACATTTATGTTTCATCCTACTGTTTATATTTTCAGTTATCTTCTCATAGTTATAGATGGAGATGGGTAGGACAAAAGGGTGAGCATTTGGACCGTTAGACTGGACCGGACCGGAAAATCGGACCGGATTTGATCCGGTCCTCGTCTGTAATTTTGGACTATTTTGATATTCGGTTCGGTTTGATTCGGTTCGATCTTACTAAAAATTTATTTATTTTTACTTAATTGAGATCGGACTGGATCGAAGACCGGACAAGACCGGATTGACTCGGACCGGATCAGACCATTTCGCTCCGGTCTCGGTCCGGGGTTTTGAGCCACTTTGATTTTTGGTTCAATTCAGTTTTAATCCGGCCGGTCCAATCTGATCGGCCGCTCAACCCTAGTAGGACATGTTCATTGGAGAACAGATAAAATTTGGTCAAAAACGACCCATTATAAACATGCCACTATTACTCATTGCAAACAGTAATTACAATTAAAATAATTTTTCCCTCTTCCCACGGTTGCAAGTACTGATATATGTCTATAAATTGCTTGCATAAAAAGACTTGAACTAACACTAGAAAACTACCCAATCAGTCAAAGCACCGAGTATAATGTCGCGTATACAGAGGGAAATTAAATGTTTGTTTTATCACAACTATTATTTTTTACATACCAGAATCTTTTTAGTTACTTTATTATTTTCTATATTTTTCTATAACATGCATGTTGACTAAATCCTAATATTCATGGATTTTTTAACTTAAAAAATATGTGTCTCAATTTCAACTTATTTTTTTTACAAAGTTAATCGGTTTACGCCAAAACATGATAATGGTAGTGATAATTTATATAGTTCATAACAATTATTTAAAACCCTAATATGGATCAAAGCACATATATAACGGAAGCAAATTAACAAGATCATAATTAACACAATTATATTTAACCAAGATTATGGTTACATACATTTATCTTAGCAAGATCCACAAGACGACGGAACAAACGGCAACAAGGATTAATCACGCACACCACCAAGAATATAGTCTAAAGTAAAACTATATCACGTTCTTGTACACACGTAATACGGCGAGTTAACCGTGAGTCTAGCACGAACAAACCGAGTTTCAACGCTTATGGAATATCTACCCAACAACCCTAGAGAGGGGCTAGGACTAGATAAAATAGATTTAATCGAAAACCAAACGAAACCCTAAGTTGGGTGTGGGTGGCCGGCGATCAAAGCAAAAGAAAATAGAGAGGGATAAAAATTATGAGGGCTAGGGGTTTGTTTATATAGGTTTGGGAAACCTTGGGCTACAAGTTATAAACATGCATTAGGAAAAAAAATCTTTCCCTTTGCCCCCCTTCTCTCTTGGCCGAGCAAGCCCCCAAGGGGGTGTTTGCGTAATTTTTGTCTTTCTTATTTTCGCTTCTTTTGATTCCATAACGGTCGTTAAATCTTAACTATTATTTATTAACGATCTTTAGTTAAGCTTCGGTTTGATTTAATAAATATAATAAATATATTTAATAAATAAATTAACCCTTTACGTAGTGTGTGCAATCCCGTGATCCCGAGTTCGATCCTATCACACGACTATTAATTTTAAGTCCATAAACTTTCAGCTCCAACTTGGACAAAATTCTAATATCGTGATCACATTGACTAGCGTCTAGTTACACTAGCAATGTCACTAGTACAAACCGGGTAAGGTCTCCTGGACAAGAACCTTTTAATGATTAAATCATTATTATTATCCTTTCATTTTAGATACATCGTTAATAAGGATATGGATCTCATGCATTCCTTTCATTAACTATTCTGTTTCACGTTTACGGATTTAGAAAGATCACCAAAACAAATTTGGGTGCGGCCGCACAAATATCTTACTACTCCCCCGAGGGGCCCAACTGTATTATACTTCAAAATAATTTTGAAGGAAACAAATCCCATATTGACTACAAGCAAAACTTATGAATTTTGCAAAACTTCTGAAAATAACCCTTATAGCTACCAGTTACGTTTAGCGTTAGATTATTTCACATAAATGCACTAGATCCAAGACAGTTTCCTGGTATCTCAGGTCTAAGGATAACTATTTATGATTTACTTGATGACAAAGATCCATAAAGCAAAATTATATAGTTGGGATAAGTCCAATATTTGATTTATCAAATATCATCTAAAATTGACCAATATACTTTCAAGTATACTCTGTCACTATTTTGAATTGTCTTAGTTTAATAATATTCCCATATTATTAGTTGACAACGGACATTTAGAAATGTCATAATATTCATGGATTAAAACATGTAAAATAGGATTCAAAATTAGATAACAAGAATAAATGAAACCCAATCTTTATTTCTGTTAAATAATAATGTCTTAACATCCTTTATCCAAATACAAAAAATAGATCAATGCATAAAATTGGTACATGCATCATGCCTCTAGTAATGACATTCATACTTGTTTGGCAAAGCATAAAATAACCAATCTTGACCTATTGGAATTTTGAAAATACTTTCTTCAAGAATTTAGTTCATTGAAACTCTTGTACATGTGCATTCAAACAATTTGATATTGCCACATAGTATCAAAATTGTGAAACATCCTTGATCACTAATTTCCTAAACTTCCAAAACATATTTGAAGTTCAAAGTATTCTAATTCTTTTAATGTATAATGCAACTTTAATCAACATGACATCTCCAAAAGATCCCATGACTAATATTGAGTGTTACCTCAATTATATCTTTTCAAGTTTTACAACTTGTCATAAAATATATAAATACGTTACCTTTAATATCTATTATGTAATGTTTGATTCCAACAAAACCTCTAAATTTGTTGGCTATGATAATTTGCACAACTATTGACAAATTACTCATCCATAGAATATGGAAGTCGATCCAAGATTTAGGATGTTATTCTATTTCCAAACATATTCCTTTAGAATATTCATTACACAAGTTATTTAATAACATTTTTTAATAGATCAATATATTCAAATCATCATGCATTTTAAGCATGATATAAATACAACACGACACACATGAGAATTTCTCAAACCAGATTTAGATTTCTTCATGTCCTAAATATCCATATAAACTTACTACATGGCGTATTATGTTGTATTTCCACCGCATAATCAAATAAATATTATTTGTTCCAAGGTTATGTACATCTTATTTTCTAAATCTTCAAAGTAAAGTTTCATCTCAAATCTAAACCAAATCAACATTTAATTTGAATGAAATCTTACTTTCTTACATGTCTATTTGACACATATAATTTAAGAAAATAACCATAATACTCCCACTAGCTTTTAGGAATACTCAAAAATCATCTTATTCAAATTTAAATCCAATCTTGGATTTCAAATTAAACATAAGAATAATCTCATAGATGCATGCTTTTATCCATTCATGGATAATTGCATTTTGTACTTTTCCAAAGATTTATTTTGAAGTAATAAACTCATTTCGATTACTTAAGTCCTTGCTCAAGTAGTCATTCAAGAAATAGTTCATACATATCCAAATTTTCCAATTTAAAGTATGACCATCAAAATCTTTATACATTTAATGTGTTTAGGAAAGAATACTCAATCACAATTAATTACTTAAATGTGATTAATAATCTATTCATAATACATATATTAAATATGTGTACAATTTTGTCCATATAATTTCGACACAAAGATTAAACCACCACAATTGGCGTTTTTCTTCCTTTAACGAAACTCATCTCCCATTTCTAGTCAAACTATTTAAGATAAACCAAAACCGAAATTTGATTATCTTATTGGACAACATCTATAACAATCATAGTATGAGTAGTTTACCCAAAACAATATTTGGTAACAAATCACAACAATTATTTGTAACTCATAATTCTCAGCATATAAATCGCATATCCGAGATATCCTTACGGACCTATGACGTAAATTCCTTTATCTTGAGAGTTAGCATTTACAAGCCTACCTCATGATAATTACTAGTGTATTTTAGAAGATTATGTATCTTGTAATTTTATCTTTCAAGATCAAAACTCCCACTTGCTTTTAGTAACTTAAAATTACTATTTAAATACATAGCAAATAGATCAACACTCCAACGTTATCTATATGGGACATTACAAAACATAATGGCAGTTCCATACTCTTTATTTTCTAAACAATCCACTTCATAAGTAGTTTAGCAAAATCCGAACTCCATTTAAGATATAACGTGATTCATCACATTCCATATATAATGGTATCTTATTAATCTTCTTAGCTCAAGTCATACTCAACTTTCTAACCTTGATATCTTTTGGAAGAAAAGAAAATATAGTTATCTTGAATCAATCATCATCATCAAATTGAGAGCTTGATTCTCCTATTGAACATACCATCATAATGTTGTATTTTATTTAGGGAAATATTGTAAGTCAATCTTAACAATATTAAGATAAATATATATCTTTCGGTTTACCTATATACCAACTAAATCATCTTAATGGTATAATAGATTTCCTAACCATTTTGCATGCTTTATAACTCAAGTACTTCTAACACAAAGTCACTTCATAAAAGTTATAAGTCCATTACACGTTTCATGTATATGTCTTTAGTGAAATAGAGACAATACATTAACGTCTTACTTTATATTATACGTCTTTCAAGACTTTATGTTTGTGACTTTATACAATAAAACATAAACATGTATAACTAAAGTAAATCATGAACACCACTAGGTTTCATTAATCTTTTCAAGTTAATTCACTACTATACTATGATATGAACATCACTAGGTTTCATTAGTAGTATAAGATTACTCTATGTATCTTATGTCATTCCATGAATTTGTCCATTTAAAGAAACTACAAAATATTCCACGCCCGGTCTTACGACATGTGGATATTTTACCTTTGTGTTTACAATTTAGTCCAAGCTCTTACATGGCTAAAATAAAACAACAAGTGTTTCTTGATGTGAATGATATATATACTTTTAAGTAGTCTTTTAATCATATTGACACATGATCTAAATATTAATTAGATTGTTAGTCTCTTATCTTAAAGACAAGAGAATTATATCTTTATGAGTTGTTTCTTGCACACAATGTTCAATTCTCCCACTTGTGCATGGAACAACCTCATATATTAGATAAACATCACATCTAATGTTCGTCTATACAAAATATGATTGTCACATATATTAGCTTTTACAAGTAGATATAGAACCACTTAATCAACAAGAGTCGGTACATAACTATCCTTGAAGATATTAGTGTCAACAAATCGAAAGTAATTATCTTAGGACATACTAAAGATAACATGGGTTATTACCAAGACAACAAGGCTTGTAACTCCCACTGAATTAGAGAATGTTTTAATAGACTCAAAATCAGTAATACAACACAATTCTCCCACTGAACTTGACAACATTGAAAATGTTTCATAATCGGTGAAAATAATTAGTGTTGTGTTTACTTTCTTACACTTTTGAAAAACACATTCGTAACAATTACTTATAGTGTTTAAGAGTGTACTCTACTTCGTAAATGATGACTTATCCTTCAAATGCTTTTAACTTGAAAGACTTGCCATGTAGTTCCTTCCTTAATAGGTCTACCAACCCCACAATGGTATGTAGTGCCTATAAATGGTCAAAGCACAACTACTAGACAAATATGCTAGTTTGCCTTATAACCAATTAGCGGTAACTTTTAATAACTCAAAATGCAGTTTTCTTAACTATTAAAGTTTGTTATGAGTTATAGATTTAAATTTAACATTTCTAAAATCCTTATTACTCCTTCTTCACTCATGGAAAAGAGTTTAGGTTTATCTTTTAAATTGACTCTATCCTCAACCATACGGTTTTAGATCAATAAATGAATAAACCACGTTTACGGTGTAACGTTGCATTAATACATTCGTAAAAGAATTTACAAAATTCAATTTTAGTATTTTCGATAATACCATTCAAGAAAATAAAATTACCCCGGTAATAATAACCATAGTATTTTCCTTGAAAACTAGAATCCAAAATGACATAATTTCATTACATCAGTTGATCTGCTAGCAATGAAATTATTCAAGATGGTAACTTGTCGAACAATGATTAACAAACAAATTTGCAATTTCTATATATTTAAGGGATTTACATTGGCAAAAGTCATTTTGCATTGTAAACATGTTTCATCCCTTCTTTATGCCTTAAGTTTCTAGATCTTACTGAGTAACTCAATTAAGTCGACTAATCTAAAGAACGTAAAACCTTCATGTGCAATCTTATTCAGTCATGAAGTTTTTCTCTCCATTACAACATCGTCCAGAATCTCATATGACGAAAATTGTAACTTCAAGTGTTCGTCAATTAGATGGCATATGACTTAAATTTTAAGGGAATTGATTTTGGTGTCAAAATCATGTATGGTGAATCATGCATACATCACCATAGCATAAGTTTAATAAAACTTTTAGTAAACTTTTTTGTGAGACTAAAATTTCATCATATATTTGCAAGTTAAGGTATTGGTTAAACCAAGTACAGATTTTACACACAACTAAATTCACACCGTACTTTTTCTAGAACTCAGCTAAAGCACAAAGCAATAACCTTATTCATTGTGTTTCGGGTGTGAATTAATGTAGTTAAATGAACCTTAAAGAATTATACAAATAACAACCGTAGGTGTAACACCCCATTTTTTTGGAAATGGAAATATCACAGGAATTATGGCTTGTCATCAAAGCATACAAGGAAAAATGTCTAAACATTACTTGACCATAAAAGGAAAATACCGGAATCAAACATCAGTAGTCCAAAAGTAAAGCTCATCACACACAAACATAGTATGATAAAGGAAAGGACTAAACAATGTCCAAAGCATAAGTATCATAAGAAAGGAAATGCATAATGTAAAGAAGGCTAGACAGCTTCCAGTCCATATGCACGTACACTTAGTGTCTACGAGCGTCCCTGAGTACCTGCCGTTTTGGGAACATAGAAAAGGAAAACGGCTGAGCGAATACGCTCAGTGCACGGATGTACAATAAAGCATGAATAGGATAAGCATATAACATATAACAGCGGAAGAAAACTAAGTCCCGAGTAACCTGGTTAAGTCTTAAATAAACTGGTTTTAATAGTTTGAAAGTCTTATGTTTGTCTTATAAAATTTGTTTGTCATATTTTACCATTAGCCAATATAGGTCATGAAAATCCATCGCGCATGAATACTTGGGAGGGGTGACCTCATCATGCAAATTAGAGGGGCTGCCTCTAATTTAATATACTGGTTTTTTTGGGTAGGAGGGATCAGCTCCTTGTGAAGGATGCAAGGCACACACCACATTCACCATGAAATCCTGAATAAAAACATGTAACTAGGATGCACCCATACGCCCCACATGATAAATATAAATAAATGGCCAAAAGCTGAAGGGACGCCACGAGCAATCACTCCGCCGTGGTGAAGTCATAACATCAGTGCCTCTAATGTTATGGTTATGGTACCTCCATAACTAGGTGAAACTGGTCATGCATGTATATGGCTATAAGTAATCTTAATTAAACATAAGCAATCAAACACGTACTTATACTACGGGAAAAACAGTTGGCTGCATACGGGGAATCCTAATAAGAAAAGAATGTCCATACTAAAAGGACGGGAATCCGTACCTTATGTCCAGTGAACGAAGAAGACGAACTGAGAGGAATCCCACTTCCGAATCACTAATGCTACATAAATACATACATGAATGAGTATCTGCTTACTAAATACGTAGCTGGTTTTATGTCATGTCTTAGCTTATTTTATGTGTTTTTACCATGTTTCACTGTTTAAAAGCCTTAAACTGTGTTTTATCTTATATTCTGTTTAATGTGATTAAGTATTTCTGGTATTTCATGTGTTATTATACTTACTGTGTAATAATAAGTAACTTTCCAAAAATAGCAGGTTTTCTAAAATAGAAAGTTTCTAAAAAAATAAAAAGTTTCCAAAAAAATAAAAAGTTTCCAAAAATAGAAAGTTTCCAAAAATAGAAAGTTACCAAAAGTAGAAAGTTTCCAAAAATAGAAAGTTTCCAAAAAGAGATTTACTACTTAAAATAGATAAGTTTCTAAAAATAGAAAGTTTCCATAAATAGATTAGCTGCCTTAATTAAATAAGTTTCCATAAATAGATTAGCTGCCTGAAATAAATAAGTTTCTAAAAATAGAAGGTTTCCATAAATAGATTAGCTGCCTTATTTAATTAAGTTTCTAAAAATAGAAGGTTTCTATAATTAGAAATAAGCTGGTTAAATAAGGTAAGTATATAAGCCTAAGTGTTTTCATGATTATTTTCTAAGTCATATGATATAATGTATAGTTTAATAATTATTTCATGTAATTAAATTAAACTATAGGTTAAAATATTTAATTAAAGTATAACATGTTTTTAATTAAATAAGTTAAATACTTAGGTTAAAATATGTATTATTATATATTAATAATATAACCTAAATCATGTTAATTAATTAATTATATCCATAGTTTTAAAATAATTAATTAATTATAAGTCTTAAATATACAAATACTTAGGTTAATTAATTTCATGATTATTAAATAATTAAATAACCTAAGTCATGTTATTAAATTAATCATATCATTTTATTAATTTAATTTTTTACCTAAGATCATAAACATAAAAAAAACTAAACATACACCATGAACCGGATCTAGACTAAAAAGCATGAACCGGACATGAAATCGACACCGTACCCCGAACCAACTTGGGGTACCCCGTGTTTTACTGCTTCCGTGGGACCCACACGCACCAACCAAGACGATATGGTCTTGGTGGTGGTCGGCTTGGCAAACCGAAACCCATTCGGGTTCGGTGCAGCCTGCGGCCAAAAACAAACACCCCTTAAAACACCCTTTTGATTTTATTTAACACCAAATGATGTTAGATCCATGTTTAATTATTAAGTTTTTGTAAAAACATCACATGTTCTTGATTTATAAAAAGATTAAATCAAAAGAAAAGGTTTAAAAAGGATTTCCCGAATTCGTGGATCAAAAGGACGAAGAACCAACACGATCAATCACTAAAATTCCAAGATCCAAGATCACAAACCACTCCTTATGGTGGTTGTAAGGTGGCGGCACAAAGGAGAAAGGGACGGAGAGTTTTTAGGTTTTCTTAAAAATCTTCTGTAAAGATTAAAATAAGTAGTGAAAATATTTTAACCCCCTTTAGTAAATTTGACAAATGGGCTTGGCCCATTTTCCCTTGTTGTCGCGGGTAGGGACCCCACTTGGGGTAGCCGTACCTTTTTCCGTGTCTCGATGTTAAGCTAAACGTTTGTGATTATTTGTGTTCGTGTTTTAAGTGTTCTCGTTACGTAAATGCCGTGATCTAATATATTTAATTACGCTCGTAATAATTATATATACATAATTAATAATAGTTCGTGTTTTAATTACGTTCATCATTTAATGATCGCATGATGACTAATTATCGTCAAATAAATATTACGTGATCGTGCATAGTAAATACTTATCGTGTTCTAACACGTACGTAATACGTAAACTCCTAACACGTAACCGTAATCATGCTATATTAGGAAAGTTTTAATCTAGTACGTACGATCCTAAGGGTACTATGCATGGTAAAAGCATGCGGGTTTTACAACTCTTCCCCCCTAAAAAGAATAATTCGTCCCCGAATTATAGATAAAGTAAACTGGAAAAGAAGAACATACCCGAATTCAAAATATGAAATGAGGGTAAGAAGCCTGGATAGACTCCTCTGTTTCCCAAGTAGCTTCCCGCTCGGTATGATCCCTCCATAGAATTTTGACGAATGGAATCGTCTTCTTTTTCATGACTCGTTCTTGTCTGTCAAGAACTCGTTCGGGTTCTTCTATAAAAGTGAGATCTTCACGTATCTGTTCCAGTGGATACTGAACCATGTGAAGGGGATGATACTGGTACCCTCTGAGTAAGGACACATGAAACACATTGTGCACATGCGAAAGCTGCGGAGGTAACGCCAATCGGTAAGATACTTCACCGACTCGTTCAATGATATCAAACGGTCCGATGAAACGAGGACTGAGCTTCCCTTTAATCCCGAAGCGTCTAACACCACGTGCTGGCGAAACCTTAAGGAAGACGTGATCTCCTACATTAAAGTGTATATCCCTACGATGCTTATCGGCGTAACTCTTCTGACGTGACCGTGCCTCCTGAATTTTCTGCTTAGCTACTGCGATCTTCTCATTGGTCATCTCTATGATTTCCGGTCCTTCAAGTGTTCGCTCGCCAACCTGATCCCAGCAGATTGGGGCGCGACACTTTCTGCCATACAACATCTCAAATGGAGCACACTTGATGCTTGCGTGCCAACTGTTGTTGTATGCAAACTCCACCAAACAGATGTATTCGTCCCAATCACCTGTCCATTCCAACGCACATGACCTCAACATAACTTCCAATGTCTGGATGGTTCGCTCCGACTGTCCGTCCGTTTGAGGATGAAAAGTCGTGCTAAGCTTAAGTTGTGTACCCCAAGCTTTCTGCAGACTTTTCCAAAAGCGCGAAGTGAATCGAGGATCTCTGTCTGAGACGATGCTGGATGGTGCACCGTGGAGTCTCATGATCTCTCGTCTGTACGTATCTGCGAGTTTACTTACCGGATCTTCCTTGCGGATCGGTAAGAAATGAGCAGATTTGGTAAGTCGATCTACGATAACCCAAATTGCATCGTGCTTCCTTTAGGTAGGCGGAAGACCGGTAACAAAATCCATGGTGATTTTGTCCCACTTCCACTCTGGAATATCTAACGGTTGAAGGAGACCGCCAGATCACTGATGCTCGATCTTAACCTGCTGGCAGGTAAGACATTTGGAGACGTAAGTGGCCACATCCTGTTTCATACCACTCCACCAAAAGTACTGTTTGATGTCATGGTACATCTTAGTCGAACCAGGATGTATCGAGAATGGGGAGCTATGAGCTTCAGCTAACAAAGCTTCCCGGAGTTCTTGGTCATCAGGAACACAAAGTCTCGTGCCCTGCCATACGATACCATCTGCATCTACTCTGAATTCTGTCTGCTTTTCCAAATTCTGTACTATCGCCCAGATTTCTCCGTCATCCTTCTGAGCTTCCTTGATCTTAGATAGCAACTCTGGTTCCACTCTAAGATTAGCCCAGTAACCGTGTTGTCCACGTACCATGATCTCGATGTCTAGTCGCTCCAAGTCTCTGATGATTTCCTCTTTGATTTTAATGCCGTTGATCATTCCGGACTTCCTGCTAAGAGCATCTGCTACTACATTTGCCTTTCCGGGATGATACTATAGATTAATGTCATAATCCTTCAACAACTCTAACCATCTCCTCTGCCTCATGTTCAATTCACGCTGAGTGAAGATATACTTCAAGCTCTTGTGGTCCGTGAAAATGTCACATGATTCTCCATATAAGTAGTGCCTCTATATCTTCAATGCAAACACGACTGCAGCAAGTTCCAGGTCGTGCGTGGGGTAATTTTCTTCATAAGGCTTAAGCTGCCATGAAACGTACGCGATCACTTTCCCATGTTGCATGAGAACACAACCAAGTCCCTTCCCCGATGCATCGCTGTAGATTTGAAATCCACCCGTACCAGATGGTAGAGTAAGAATAGGTGCAGATACTAGCTTCTGCTTCAGGTCTTCAAAGCTCTTCTCTCGATCTTCAGTCCAGACGAATTTCTCCCCTTTCCGTATCAGTTTGGTCAATGGTAGTGCTAGGCGGGAAAAGTTCTCCACGAACCTACGGTAATAGCCAGCTAAGCCTAAGAAACTGCGGACTTCCGTCGCTGATGTCGGCCTTGGCCACTTAGTAATGGCCTCAAACTTCGCTGGATCCATAGTGATTCCTTCTGCTGATACAATGTGACCTAAGAATGCCACCTTGTCTAACCAGAACTCACACTTGGAGAATTTAGCATACAGCTGCTTCTGGCGAAGAATCTGTAGTACTGTACGAAGATGGTCTTCGTGTTCCTCCTTGGACCTTGAGAAAATCAGGATGTCATCGATGAAGACAATGACGAACTTGTCCAGAAATTCATGGAAGATTCTGTTCATCAAATCCATGAACACTGCTGGAGCATTTGTCAGGCCAAATGGCATAACTACAAACTCGTAGTGGCCATAACGGGTACGAAAGGCAGTCTTAGCGATGTCCTGCTCCTTGACCCGTAGCTGATGATAGCCTGACCTAAGATCAATCTTGGAGAAGTGTTTGGCCCCTTGGAGTTGGTCAAACAGATCGTCGATGCGTGGCAGTGGATACCTATTCCGAATGCTAATCTTGTTGAGCTCGCGATAGTCTATACAAAGACGCATACTGCCGTCCTTCTTCTTAACAAACAAGACCGGTGCGCCCCATGGAGATGCGCTCGGTCGAATGAAACCTCGTTCAAGAAGTTCTTGCAGTTGATCCTTCAGCTCCTTCAGCTCTATGGGAGCCATGCGATAAGGAGCCTTGGAGATTGGTTCAGCTCCTGGAACCAGCTCGATACTGAATTCCACTTCTCGTGCAGGTGGTATGCCCTGAAGTTCTGCTGGAAACACATCTTGGAATTCCGACACTATAGGTTGTTCCTGAATCGATGGAGATTCAACATCCATGTCGTGAACCGTAGCTAGATAACCCTCGCAACCATGTGACAGTAGTGCACGCGCTTGCAGGGTGGATATGATTTGTACAGACCGTCCGGGTATGAACCCATTATGAATGTACTCTGGTGCATTAACATCACCGAAGATAACTCGATATGAATGGCAGTCTATGGTAGCATGATACTTGGATAGCCAATCCATGCCCAAAATCATGTCGAAGTCATTCATGTCCAGCGGAAGTGCGTCGACAGGTCGAACCTTATCATCAAATTCTAGGGGAAGACTCTTGTATACATGGGTGATTAATACAGAGTCCCTCAAAGGCGTGGAAATAGTAAGCCTATTTTCTAGTGGCAAGGGAGGCATCCTAATGTTCTTAGCATAAGCAGTAGAAATAACCGAGTGAGTAGCACCCGTGTAGAAAAGAACACATACAGCTTGACCATACATATACAAGATTCCAGTGATGGTACCTGTAGACTTGTTGGCCTGGTCTCGAGATGTCGTGTAGACACGCCCGGCAGTAGGAGGCGGCTTGGTATCAGCATGTCCCGATGTACCCTCCATCTCGCCCTTACGGCAATCCTTCATAATATGGCCAGGAAGACCACACTTGAAGCACGCATCAGTATTACGGCGACATGGTCCTGGTTGCCTACGGTGGCAAGTAGAGCAAAGAGGATGAGTGTATCCTCCAGCAGGTGCTCTGGCTGGCTGAGAACCTGATAAAACATTTTACATAAGACATGATAGTTGGGTACAAAGGACAAAGCGGATAATCGTAAGATTGAATACCAGTGATAGCTGGACGGCTAGGCTGCGAACCTCTCTGGTTCTGGTCCCTACCGTTTCCATGGTTCCTAGTAGAAGTTTTGCTAAGTGTCAGAATATGAGTTATAACATAAAACATAAGGAATTGCGTAAGTATTAGGACATGCTGCTGTTGGAGTGCCCAGCGTTGTTACGGTAATTGTCATTATCGCCACACCTATCCGTAGCAGAACGGTCGTTAGTCTGACCGATTCCCTTGGGCTGATGAGGCTGCTGCTGAGTAGCCGGCTGAGACCGGTCCCCAGTTTTCTGCCTGGAAGATACATTTAAGAGATGAATAATTGACATATGGAAAGATATACGGATTGGTCACCGCTTGAATACGAATGTTTACCTCTTGTCGGGTCTTTCAGCTTCCCCGAACTCATCCCCCTCCTGCAGCATCTCCAGCTTTCGTGCTGCATCGGCCACTTGTGCTACAGTGTTGAACGTAGCACACACCAGATTGTTTGCGACCGATGTGCGAAGAGTCCATCTAAAGTGATGTGCCTGCTCTTCAGGAGTACCTGCTGCCGCACCAAGGAAACCAGCCAAGCGAAGAAAGCGCTGCATAAACTCGTTGCTATTCTCCCCAGCTCTTTGTCGGATCCCATGGTACTCTCTCTTGAGCTTGTCCTGCTCAGCCTTTGGAAAGAACTGCTCCATCACCCTGTCCTTGAACTGAGCCCAAGTCAAACTAGCAACCCACTCATCACCACCTTCAGATTGCATCAATGCTAACCACCAGTTGAGTACATCGCCTTCGAACCGATAGCATGCCAACCTCGCCTTGTATGCGGGGTCACAGCCTATGGCGTTGAAAATCTTCTCGATGTGAGCCAACCAGCTTTCAGCATCGCTGGGGCTATTCGTCTTCTCAAAAGCTCGAGGGCGGAGCTTGTTGAATCTCTCCAGCCATACTGCTAATGTCACTAGAGGAGGAGGAGGAGGTGGCTGATTATGCTGCTGATTGTTGGCAGCTTGAACTTCAGCCCTGATGTCATTCCTCAGTTGAGGAAGCAAGGCTTGCATGGCAGCCTGAATTGCAGCATTGAGCTGCTCCTGTTCGCGTGTGAGAACCATCTGACAGTATAACATAAAACATATGATTAAACAGATCAAAACATAAAATCTATATATATACATGAAAAAAAATTTATACTAAAATTTCACGAGAAAAAATTTATGCAAGAAAATTTTGTGTATGAATGCATGATGCAGTTTTATGAAAACTTTTGTATGCTCGAGAGTGAACGCCCCTGGTCAGTTCACCCAAAACAAAAGACATAGCGAGGGGACGCCTATGGGTCGGTCCCAAATCTAAAAGTTTTGATAAAACACATGCGACTAAATAGGGCCAGTCCTGTACCAACCATTACTTAGTCAAAAACCCTGCAACAATGACATGTATATGTATGCTTAAAAATGATGAATGCATGAAAACAACTGTCAGTTCTAGGAAGACCGTAGTGACTACCCACTAATCACAGGTCATATTTGAGAGCCTACAGGTCGAAGCCTTGGCTCTGATACCATAATTGTAACACCCCATTTTTTGGAAATGGAAATATCACAGGAATTATGGCGTGTCATCAAAGCATACAAGGAAAAATGTATAAACATTACTTGACCATAAAAGGAAAATACCGGAATCAAACATCGGTAGTCCAAAAGTAAAGCTCATCACACACAAACATAGTATAATAAAGGAAAGGACTAAACGACGTCCAAAGCATAAGTATCATAAGAAAGGAAATGCATAATGTAAAGAAGGCTAGACAGCTTCCAGTCCATATGCACGTACTCTTAGTGTCTACGAGCGTCCCTGAGTACCTGCCGTTTTGGGAACATAGAAAAGGAAAACGGCTGAGCGAATACGCTCAGTGCACGGGTGTACAATAAAGCCTGAATAGGATAAGCATATAACATATAAAAGAGAAAGAAAACTAAGTCCCGAGTAACCTGGTTAAGTCTTAAATAAACTGGTTTTAATAGTTTGAAAGTCTTATGTTTGTCTTATAAAAACTGTTTGTCATATTTTACCATTAGCCAATATAGGTCATGAAAATCCACCGTGCATGAATACTTGGAGGGGTGACCTCATCATGCAAATTAGAGGGGATGCCTCTAATTTAATATACTGGTTTTTTTGGGTAGGAGGAATCAGCTCCTTGTGAAGGATGCAAGGCACACACCACATTCACCATGAAATCCTGAATAAAAACATGTAACTAGGATGCACCCATACGCCCCAATGATAAATATAAATAAATGGCCAAAAGCTGAAGAGACGCCACGAGCAATCACTCCGCCGTGGTGAAGTCATAACATCAGTGCCTCTAATGTTATGGTTATGGTACCTCCATAACTAGGTGAAACTGGTCATGCATGTATATGGCTATAAGTAATCTTAATTAAACATAAGCAATCAAACACGTACTTATACTACGGGAAAACAGTTGGCTGCATACGGGAATCCTAATAAGGAAAGAATGTCCATACTGAAAGGACGGGAATCCGTACCTTATGTCCAGTGAACGAAGAAGACGAACTGAGAGGAATCCTACTTCCGAATCACTAATGCTACATAAATACATACATGAATGAGTATCTGCTTACTAAATACGTAGCTGGTTTTATGTCATGTCTTAGCTTATTTTATGTGTTTTTACCATGTTTCACTGTTTAAAAGCCTTAAACTGTGTTTTATCTTATATTCTGATTAAGTATTTCTGATATTTCATGTATTATTATACTTACTGTGTAATAATAAGTAACTTTCCAAAAATAGCAGGTTTCCTAAAATAGAAAGTTTCCAAAAAATAAAAAGTTTCCAAAAATAGAAAGTTTCCAAAAATAGAAAGTTTCCAAAAATAGAAAGTTTCCAAAAATAGAAAGTTACCAAAAATAGAAAGTTTCCAAAAATAGAAAGTTTCCAAAAATAGATTTACTGCTTAAAATAGATAAGTTTCTAAAAATAGAAAGTTTCCATAAATAGATTAGCTGTCTTAATTAAATAAGTTTTCATAAATAGATTAGCTGCCTGAAATAAATAAGTTTATAAAAATAGAAGGTTTCCATAAATAGATTAGCTGCCTTATTTAATTAAGTTTCTAAAAATAGAAGGTTTCCATAATTAGAAATAAGCTGGTTAAATAAGCTAAGTATATAAGCCTAAGTGTTTTCATGATTATTTTCTAAGTCATATGATATAATGTATAGTTTAATAATTATTTCATGTAATTAAATTAAACTATAGGTTAAAATATTTAATTAAAGTATAATATGTTTTTAATTAAATAAGTTAAATACTTAGGTTAAAATATGTATTATTATATATTAATAATATAACCTAAGTCATGTTAATTAATTAATTATATCCATGGTTTTAAAATAATTAATTAATTATAAGTCTTAAATATACAAATACTTAGGTTAACTAATTTCATGATTATTAAATAATTAAATAACCTAAGTCATGTTATTAAATTAATCATATCATTTTATTAATTTAATATTTTACCTAAGATCATAAACATAAAAAACTAAACATACACCATGAACCGGATCTAGACTAAAAAGCATGAACCGGACATGAAATCGACACCGTACCCCGAACCAACTCGGGGTACCCCGTGTTTTACTGCTGCCGTGGGACCCACACGCACCAACCAAGACCATATGGTCTTGGTGGTGGTCGGCTTGGCAAACCGAAACCCATTCGGGTTCGGTGCAGCCTGCGGCAAAAAACAAACACCCCTTAAAACACCCTTTTGATTTTATTTAACACCAAATCATGTTAGATCCATGTTTAATTATTAAGTTTTTGTAAAAACGTCACATGTTCTTGATTTATAAAAAGATTAAATCAAAAGAAAAGGTTTAAAAATGATTTTCCAAATTCGTGGATCAAAAGGACGAAGAACCAACACGATCAATCACTAAAATTCCAAGATCTAAGATCACAAACCACTCCTTATGGTGGTTGTAAGGTGGCGGCACAAAGGAGAAAGGGAAGGAGGGTTTTTAGGTTTTCTTAAAAATCTTCTGTAAAGATTAAAATGAGTAGTGAAAAGATTTTAACCCCCTTTAGTAAATTTGACAAATGGGCTTGGCCCATTTGCCCTTGTTGCCGCGGGTAGGGACCCCACTTGGGGTACCCGTACCTTTTTCCGTGTCTCGATGTTAAGCTAAACGTTTGTGATTATTTGTGTTCGTGTTTTAAGTGTTCTCGTTACGTAAATGCCGTGATCTAATATATTTAATTACGCTTGTAATAATTATATATACGTAATTAATAATAGTTCGTGTTTTAATTACGTTCATGATTTCATGATCGCATGTTCGTGACTAATTATCGTCAAATAAATATTACGTGAGCGTGCATAGTAAATACTTATCGTGTTCTAACACGTACGTAATACGTAAACTCCTAACACGTAATCGTAATCATACTATATTAGGAAAGTTTTAATCTAGTACGTACGATCCTAAGGGTACTATGCATGGTAAAAGCATGCGGGTTTTACAGTAGGTAATTCCAACTTTGACGCACAGGCGAGCCAGAAATTTGGTCAGCGCTGAAGCATAACACCTCCTTCCTTAACCGGGTACATGACCAGCGGTGCGTTATACCCACTTTATAGTTTGTCAAAATTGAGTAGGCCGTTAAGTTGCTATTGCAATTCTAATCAACACAAATCATATGTAATTTAGATCTCAAAACAATTCATTAATTTTGATAAGATTTAGTCAGTATTATGTTTCTTAAAAAAACTATCCTTGTTTTACAACATACAATTAAAAAAAACGCATGAAAACAAGTAGTACAAAAAAACTAAATCAAATAGCCACATGCATAACAATTTATTCAAAGAACATCAAAACTAGTGTTTTTTTGAACATAAAAAATCTTCCCTAATTTTAAAACTTTGAATCAAATAAAGCAAATAGCAATCAAAATTATATGATCCGTAAAAAAACATGCATGTTTATTACGGATCTCCCACATTCTCTTAAGAATTAAAAAACTATGGATCGTAACCACACATGACATAACAATTAATTCATACTGATACAGTAAATTTTTTGCTAGTTGAAAGTTCGTTTCTCGGAATCCTCTCGAATTTATCACAGCTCAAAGTGGAATGATTTGTTCTTGGTGACAAAAAGTGGGTTGGTTATCTATGTTACTAAGAAGGTAAATGCGTAAGGTAATTAAAAGTAAACTAGAAGGAATTAATTATCAAAAGTAAAACTTGAATTAAAATGTAAATAAACAGTACCAGTAACTGAGAAATAGCCTCACTGAAGATGCTCCATTCGGAATGTTTATAATGCGGAATATAAGGCTATTCGGAATAATCAAAGCTATGCGGAAAAATCAAGCTTATGCGGAACATCAAGACCATGCGGAATAATGAATGCTATTCGGAATATGAGACCATGCCGAATAATTGAGCCTATGCTGAATAAATCACTATTCGGAATAAAGGCTCTAAGCGGAATATTATGGTTACTCGGAATAAAAGGTTACTCGGAATAATAACACCATGCGGAATATAAAGGCAATCCGGAATGAAGAGCTATGCGGAATAAAGAAATATTCCGAATAGAAGAGAAAGGAAGAAGACTATCCGGAATATATATAATATTCCAAATAAGGAAAAAGGAAAAAGGATATTCGGAATATATGAATATTCCGAATAAGGGAAAGAGCAAATGGACAATACGGAATAATCTGGGAATGAAGAACAGTTAAACCGAAATAACAGGGGAACACGAATTCGCCTAAAATCAACCACGGATTTAACCAAATCTTAACCAAAACTAATAGAAATTCATCTACTACCCGTAAAGATCACATCCCAATCATAAAAACATAAATTCAACAACTTTTTAAGATCAAAAATCAACTAAATAAGAACTTAAGAACTTTGAATAAAAAGATGATGAAGAACAAGAGGAATGAAAAGATTCAATGAAAACTTGTATTGATGATTAAGATTCAAAAACAAAATGAAAGGATTACACTTACACAATTCAAGAAGAAAATCAAAGAAGAAGAAAACCACTCCTTAAGGGAGATGGTTCTTCCTACGAAATAGGAAAAGAGTAACTGAAAACTAAAACTAGGTGCCAAATTTTTGTGAGTGTGATTCCTTTATATAGGCTAAGTGGTTGGTTGGTGACTGGGCTTTCTCTCTTTCTTCTTGTCTTCTCGTCTTTTCAGAAAAGTTGACGTTTTCGATTCTGATTCGGGATTTGTCGACGATTAAATTCAAATCGTCTTTTAATTTCTTCATTTAATAGACTTGAGTTTCTTCGACATATGTAAATCTTTCATCTTTGGTCCTTTTTCTTCGATAAATCTTCCAATAGGCCCATTGACTTCAAATCTTTAGCATCTCTTGGACAATAGACTTCGTTTTTAATCTTTTTCCTTGATAAACCCCGTGCAATCCCATGTTTTCTTCAATATTCATCCGGTTAGCTCTGAAAACACATAAAAACACAAAAACCACGCATAATTCCAAACAAATAATATTAAACACGCGTTTTGGTCTTGTTTTAGTAAGAAATAAGTGGTAAAAGGATGGGTGTTTTCACACCTATCAAATTCCCTACACTTAACCATTGCCATGCCCTCATGCAATGCTTAGTGATAAAGCAAATTTACACTTTTCTCATAATCAATCAACCTTTGCCTTATTAACATACTACTAAACAAGAATTTAAATACTAAGAGAAATTAAAAACTTTAAAGGAGATAAAGGATAGAAACCATTTTCACTTGAAAATAGCTGTATAGAAATAACTTGCAGAGAGATCAAGGACTTACATTAGGGCTTCGGTGCTGCGAAGATTTATCACCCTCAAGTTTCACGTTCCCCAAACTAAGCTTAAAAACGAGATCATTGTTATTATAAGTTAGCAATTCAAACACTTACACACATGGCTTAATTAAATGCTTAAACTCCCTTATTCCTAGGTGTATCTCTTATATTTTATCTTTGTCTTAGAATGATCATGAAGATGAATTTTTGGACTTATTTCGATAGTTTATTTAGGCTGAAAGCAAAGTAGGACGATTTGATCAATAGTTAGCTAAAGGACAAAATCTCTTAAAACTGCTTCTCGGGATATCAAAAAGTTCATATCTTGGCATAACTTGGTTCACGATTTGAGACCTTTCTCAGGCCGATATTTGGCATGTACTTCATACTTCATATCTTGAGAGACGTTCTTGAGATAATGGTCTTCTCATCGTTAATAGAGTTTCTTCACTTGGAGACTTTTGAGGGGTACTCCAACTTTGTTGACCACGACTTCATGATTATTTCTTCAATCTCTAATTAGGATTTTGAGATACAACGATCCGCCTCCTTTTCGGACTTGGATCTATTTATCCTCATACCTTGTTAGGGTCTTTTCGGATAGACTTCTCCATGATCTTTATGGGAGTTGATTGCTTTTCGTCGTGCGTCTTGATCCTTCATATTGATTATGGGAATAATGCTTTTCACATCACTTTGGATCTTCAGCAATAAAATGGAATCCTCATGCCTTGTTAGGGCCTTTTCGGACTCGCCAATCTTCGCGCCCCGCTTCATAAGTTATGCCTTGGCTATGAACTCTTATCATTACCGAGCAACTTTTAAACGATCTTGGGCTAGAAGCTAAGTAACTTTTCAAATCGTACGACCTTACTTATTGCAGATAATTTATTAGCAAGTGATGGGAGAATAGGCAAATAATTACACCAAGTGAGCTTGTGCAAGAATACTGACTTATAATTGACTCTATCATTTCTCGTCCTCCACAATTTAAAATCTCAAGTAATGAGACTCGTGGATACTTAGCCTAATAAACCAACTAAGGTCTACATGGTTAAGGATACTAGCTAGAATAAACTTGAATAAGTCTACTCGGGTTGAGTCAAAATAATCGCAACGGGCTTAATATGTCAAAGATTTCAAAACTAGCTACACCACTTTATTAATATTTTTGACTTTATTGCGGGATATGTACATATGAAAGCAGCGAGAAAAATTTAAAAATTACGACTAAATGGCCAAAGTTAATAAAAAATTTGAAAAATGTTGAAAAAGATGATTTTCCGGTTAAATGAAGGCATTTTCATGGAAAAGTCCACTTAAAACTTCGATAGAAGTCCCCCCTACACTTAAGATAAACATTGTCCTCAATGTTGAAGCATGTGGGAAAAGTATCCCCTACACTTATGACATTGTGCACGTTGGTTAAATCAAGCTAAGGAAGAGACGACTAACGTGATCAATTTCAAATGTGAATATGAAGAAAATTGAATCACGATAGTGGAGAGATAGAACCAGATTTCGGATAACACTAGAGCACGGTTCTTCAAAGGTTCCAAAAGTGCATTCATCCCTGTAATCACATCACCACACAAAGACAAACACCTATATAGGTCCCCCTACACTTAGGAGGTTAAAACGAAAAGGGATAGATACTCGGGCTGCCTCCCAAGGAGCGCTTGTTTTTGATAACCGAGTCACGAGCCTGACTCGACCCAAAATTAGTTCATGGGAAACGTGGTGAGGGATGGAATCATCTCGTGAGAGATGTCCTCACCAAAGTACAATTTCAAACGCTGGCCATTCACCTTGAAGTTGGGCCCATTTGGCTGAGAAAGCTCAATGGTGCCATAGGGAAAGACATTGGCGATGGTGAATGGACCAGACCAGCGGCTCTTCAACTTGCCTGAGAAGATCTTCAACCGAGAGTTAAAGAGTAAGACTTGATCACCAACGTGGAACTCTCGGTTCTTGATTTTAGCATCGTGGATAATCTTGGTCTTCTCCTTGTAGATCAATGAGTTCTCGTAAGCTTGATTCCTCAATTCTTGTAGCTCGTTGAGTTGAATCTTACAAAAATCACCGGCTTTGTTGATGTCGAAGTTAGCCCACTTCAAGGCCCAGTATGCCTTATGTTCCAGCTCGATAGGGAGGTGGCAAGCTTTCCCGTACACAAGACGATAAGGCGTACAGCCGATCGGGGTCTTGTAAGCAGTACGGAAAGCCCACAGAGCATCATCTAACTTATCGGCCCACGCGGCGCGATGCTCTCCCACAGTACGTTCCAAAATTCTCTTCAATCCCCGGTTGGATATCTCGGCTTGACCGTTGGTTTGAGGATGATAAGCGGTGGAAAGACGGTGATTGACACCATACTTAGCCATGACTCTTGCAAATTGATTGTTGCAAAAATGAGTCCCGCGGTCACTGATAATAGCACGAGGAACACCGAATCGAGCAAACAGTTGTTTCAAGAAATTACAAACCACCCTCGCGTCGTTAGTGGGTAAAGCCTTGGCTTCAACCCATTTGGAAACGTAGTCAACAGCGACAAGGATGTATTTGTTGCCTTTAGAAGAAGGGAATGGCCCCATAAAGTCGATGCCCCATACATCAAAGATTTCACATTCTTGTATGAAATTTTGAGGCATCTCATCTTTATGTGTGATCTTGCCTTGTTTTTGGCAAGCATCACAATGTTTAACCATCTTGTGAGCATCACGGTAAATGGTGGGCCAATAGAATCCCGAATCAAACACTTTTTTGGCGGTGTAGTTGGGACCAAAGTGACCACCGGTGGGTCCTTTGTGGCAAGCCTGGAGAATGTCAAAAGCTGCCGGTCCATCAACACATCAGCGAATAATCAAGTCAGCGCATTGTTTGAATAGAAAAGGGTCATCCCAAAAGTAAGTCTTAACATCGTTCAAGAACTTCTTCTTTTGTTGGGATGTTAACCCTTGGATGAGAACACCACCCGCTAAGTAGTTTGCAATATCGGCAAACCACGGGGTGCCATCAAGATTGAGATTTATAGACATTAAGGTCTCAAGGGGAAAAGAGTCATTGATCTCTGTGTTCAGATGATCCCCTTGATATGGATCCTCGAGTCTGCTCAGATGATCCGCGGCTAGGTTTTCAGCACCCTTCTTGTCACGAATTTCAATGTTGAATTCTTGAAGGAGTAAAACCCAGCGAAGAAGTCTTGGCTTAGAGTCGTGTTTAGTCATCAAGTACTTCAACGCGGAATGGTCCGTGTATACGATTGTGGTGGATAAAACAAGATAGGGGCGGAATTTTTCAAAAGCATAGACAACAGTTAAAAGCTCTTTTTCGGTTGTCGTATAATGCAATTGAGCCCCCGTCATTGTTTTGCTAGCATAGTGGATTGGTTGAAAATGTTTGTTGATTCGTTGTCCCAAAACCGCACCAATAGCAAAATCGCTAGCATCGCACATCAACTCAAAAGGCAGCTCCCAATTAGGGGTAACCAAGACCGGTGCCTTAGTTAGCTTATCCTTAAGAAGATTGAAGGCTTCGATACACTCTTTAGAAAAGATAAAAGGAGTATCTTTTTCCAAGAGGTGGGTCATTGGGCGAGTGATTTTAGAGAAATCCTGAATGAATCGACGATAGAAGCCCGCATGACCCAGAAAACTTCTCACACCCTTCACGGTTGAAGGTGGAGGTAATTTGGCTATGACATCAACTTTAGAACGGTCGACTTCAAGACCGGCTTTAGAGATTTTGTGTCCTAGCACAATGCCTTCTTTTACCATAAAATGGCATTTTTCCCAACTCAGAACAAGGTGAGTGTCTTCGCACCGTTTAAGCATACGTTCCAAATTGGCAAGGCAAGAAGAGAAGGAATCCCCAAAGACCGAGAAATCATCCATGAAGACTTCCATGGTTTGCTCAACCATGTCATGGAAGATAGCCAACATGCACCTTTGGAAAGTCCCGGGGGCATTGCATAAGCCAAAAGGCATTCTTTTGTAAGCAAATGTGCCATAGGGACAAGTGAATGTTGTCTTCTCTTGATCTTTGGGATCGATGGGTATATGGAAATAACCCGAGAAACCATCAAGAAAGCAGTAATATTCATTACCCGCTAAACGTTCAAGCATTTGGTCCATAAAAGGTAGAGGGAAATGATCCTTTCTCGTGGCATCATTGAGTTTGCGGTAGTCTATACAAACTCTCCACCCAGTCATGAGACGGGTAGGAATCAACTCGTTGTTTGCATTGGGCACAACGGTGATTCCGCCTTTCTTAGGCACACAATGGACTGGACTAACCCATGGTGAATCCGAAATAGGGTAAATCATACCCGCATCAAGAAGTTTGATAACCTCTTTTTTGATGACTTCATGGATTTTTGGATTCACCCTTCGTTGGCTTTGAATAGTGGGCTTAAAGTCGTCCTCCATGAGAATTTTGTGTGTGCAAAAGTGAGGATCAATTCCGCGAATGTCGGAGATTTTCCAAGCGATAGCTCTTTTATGCTTCTTCAACACGGCGATAAGTCGGGCTTTTTCTTCTTCTTTCAGGTCCTTCGCGATGATGACCGGTAACTTCTCGTTGTCTTCAAGGAAAACGTACTCAAGATGAGGCGGTAGGTCCTTAAGCTCGAGAGTAGGAGGATCCTTAATAGATGGTGAAACTAACGATGGATCATCATTAGTCACCTTAGTAGGAGAAGGAGAAGCAACCGGGTCTTCATTGAGAAGTCTCTCAATAGTACGAATGTCTTCATCCCAATCGGTGGACGAATTATCATACTTAATATCGAGAGGACCCAAGCTAGCTTCGAAATCATCCAAGTCACTTTCTCCAAAAGGAGTCAATGCCGGAGCAATTGAGGCAACGGTCTCAACATTGGGAAGAGAGGTAGGAATACTTTTACAAGCATCTTTGAAGTGTTCTTCACAAGCCTCATCAAGAACGTCAATACAATTAACACTCTCGTTGGAATAAGGCTGTTTAGACAACTTTCCCATGTTGAAGACAATTTTATCGTCACCCACTCTCATGATAAGCTCACCAGCTTCGACATCGATGAGAGTGCGACCGGTCCTCAGGAATGGACGACCAACAATTAATGGCACACGAGGGTCCATGTCATAGTCGACGACGACGAAATCGGCAGGAAAGGTGAATTTGTCGACTCCAACAAAGACGTCTTCGGCTATCCCCACTGGATAAGCAACCGTACGGTTAGCTAATTCCAAAGTCATTTTGGTGGGGACTAGCTCAGGGAGAGATAATTGCTTCCAAACGCTAAGAGGCATTAAATTAATACTGGCACCTAGATCGGCTAGGGCCATGCAATTATCTACTCCCGGGAAGTTGCAAGGAATTAAGAAGCGACCAGGATCACCAAGTTTGGTGGGCAATTTCCTTAAGAGAACAGCGGAGCAATTCTCATTAAGTTGGGTCTGAACAATGTCAAGAAGCTTCTCCTTGTCACTTAGAAGATCTTTAAACATTTTCGCGTATTTGGGCATGTGAGCGAGAGCCTCGGCAAAGGAGATGTTAAAATTCAATTGTTTAAACATTTTGAGAAAGTTTGAAACTTGAATATCATCCTTGCTCTTTTGCTTCTCTTTCCTCAACCTTGAAGGATAAGGTATATTGGATGAAGAAGAAGGCTTTAGGAGAATAGGATCACTCATAACCATGGGTGGTGGGGAAATGGGGGTAGAAGGTGAAGGAGGTGGAGAAATTGGGGAAGTAGAAGGATGAGGAATAGGAGCAGGTGACTCGTTCTCCTTAGTCACAACCACCGGTGGAGGTATAAGAAGCTCGGGTTCCTTGGTACCTTTGCCACTGCGAGTGGTGATTGCTTCCATCTCCCCTCTTGGATTCGCAACGGTGTTACTCGGAAGAGTACCCGAAGAAGAGGGTTGATTACCTTGGAAGAAACTAGCCATCATATTCTTTAAGTCATTCGTTTGACTATCCAAAGTGTTTCTCATATCAGCTCTCAGATCGTTCCCTTGTTTCACCAGGTCTGCTTTCAAGTTGAGCACTTCCCGCTGAAGATTTCCCACGATCACATCGTTAGTCCTCATGTAGGTTTCCACTTCTTGGTGTAAAGCGGTGGGTTGGTTGGGAGGAGCATTGTATGCGGGTGGTTGATAAGCAGGTTGCTTGTAAACTTGGTTGTTTCTTTGAGGTGGTTGTTGTTGTTTGTGAGGTGGTATGTATGGTCCACGAGATTGTTGTTGTTGTTGAGCAGGGCGGTTGAGGTTTTGTTGTTGGTTTGGGCTGTTAGGAGTAAAACCGGGTGGTGAGAGATAGTTGTTGGAGCGGTAGCTAAGCAGGTTGCAGTCACCTTGAGGACGAGTTTGATAAGCGGCCGGAGGATAGGTACCGTATGCTGCATTCACATTCTCAGAAGGGTAGTCTTGGGTGGCAGTACAAGTTGTGTAAGAGTGAGGACCACCGCATATTTCACATGGTTGGCTGACAGCATTGACTTGAGCGTTTTTAGCATTGATGGTGTTGGTGTTGCTGGCGGTTTGGGTAGCAAGCGATTCAAGAAGCGCAGTGGTTTTGTCAATTCGCTTGTCACTGTCACTAGTACTAGTACTAGCGACATTGGTCCGAACACTCTTGGTTTGCACACGAGACTTATTCTCAATGATATCCCAAGCAGCATTGGAAGTCTTAGCCAAAAGATTACCCCCCGAGGCACTGTTTAGTGAATCTTGGTCATTCATGCTTAAACCATTATAAAAAGTGTTAACTTGGTGTACTTTGGTAAAACCATGTTGTGGGCATTTTCTCAAAAGGTCTTTGAAACGGTCCCAAGATTCACTAAATGACTCATCGTACTTTTGTTCAAAATTGATAATTTCATTCCGCAAAGCGGTAGTACGAGAGGGTGGGAAAAAGTAGTTGATAAACTTGGTCTCCAAATCCGTCCACGTAAGAATACTTTGTGACGGTTCCTTAGCAAGCCAATGTCGGGCTTGTCCCTCTAAAGAAAAGGGAAAAAGTTGTAAACGGATTACCTCTTGTGGAACACCATTGAATTTGACCGTATACGTGAGTTGCATGAATCTCTTGATGTGTTCATGTGGATCATCAATGGTACGCCCCAAGAATGGTTGAGCAGAGACCATCTGATAAAGCCGAATTTGAGCTCAAAATTGTTGGCAGCAATCGCGGGTATGACAATTGGATCATTGTTGCCGTCTACATGTGCTTGCAGAAGTTCAATCATCGGGCGATTGTCTGGTAGAGGCTCATTGTTGAGAGGTGGATTGTTATTGTTGTTGTTATTATTGTTGTTGAGAGGTGGGTTATTGTTGTTGTTTTGTACACCGGCCATGTCTAAGTCTTCGAGAGGCTCGGGCTCTTGATAAGACGTTGATCGTGTACGCATGCACCTGCAAAAGAACTAACAAGGCAAAAACAAAGCAAATTTTTTTTTGGTTTTTATGTTTTTTAATTTTTAGGATTTTTGAAAATTTTATATTTTTTTGTGTTTTTTGAAAATTTTTATGAAAAAGTAACGTTCACGGGGAACGGATCCCAAAATCCAAGTTCTCACAAAAAACTGTTGATCTTAACGAGAAGAGCCGGCAGCGGTGCCATTTGATACAGTAAATTTTTTGCTAGTTGAAAGTTAGTTTCTCGGAATCCTCTCGAATTGATCACAGCTCAAAGTGGAATGATTTGTTCTTGGTGACAAAAAGTGGGTTTGGTTATCTATGTTACTAAGAAGGTAAATGCGTAAGGTAACTAAAAGTAAACTAGAAGGAATTAATTATCAAAAGTAAAACTTGAATTAAAATTTAAATAAACAGTACCAGTAACTGAGAAATAGCCTCACTGAAGATGCTCCATTCGGAATGTTTATCATGCGGAATATAGGGCTATTCGGAATAATCAAAGCTATGCGGAAAAATCAAGCTTATGCGGAACATCAAGACCATGCGGAATAATGAATGCTATTCGGAATATGAGACCATGTGGAATAATTGAGCCTATGCTGAATAAATCACTATTCGGAACAAAGGCTCTAAGCAGAATATTATGGTTACTCGGAATAAAAGGTTACTCGGAATAATAACACCATGCGGAATATAAAGGCAATCCGGAATGAAGAGCTATGCGGAATAAAGAAATATTTCGAATAGAAGAGAAAGGAAGAAGACTATCCGGAATATATATAATATTCCGAATAAGGAAAAAGGAAAAAGGATATTCGGAATATATGAATATTCCGAATAAGGGAAAGAGCAAATGGACAATACGGAATAATCTGGGAATGAAGAACAGTTAAACCGAAATAACAGGGGAACACGAATTCGCCTAAAATCAACCACGGATTTAACCAAATCTTAACCAAAACTAATAGCAATTCATCTACTACCCGTAAAGATCACATCCCAATCATAAAAACACAAATTCAACAACTTTTTAAGATCAAAACTCAACTAAATAAGAACTTAAGAACTTTGAATAAAAAGATGATGAAGAACAAGAGGAATGAAAAGATTCAATGAAAACTTGTATTGATGATTAAGATTCAAAAACAAAATGAAAGGATTACACTTACACAATTCAAGAAGAAAATCAAAGAAGAAGAAAACCACTCCTTAAGGGAGATGGTTCTTCCTACGAAATAGGAAAAGAGTAACTGAAAACTAAAACTAGGTGCCAAATTTTTGTGAGGGTGATTCCTTTATATAGGCTAAGTGGTTGGTTGGTGAGTGGGCTTTCTCTCTTTCTTCTTGTCTTCTCGTCTTTTCAGAAAAGTTGACGTTTTCGATTCTGATTCGGGATTTGTCGACGATTAAATTCAACTCGTCTTTTAATTTCTTCGTTTAATAGACTTGAGTTTCTTCGACATATGTAAATCTTCCATCTTTGGTCCTTTTTCTTCGATAAATCTTCAAATAGGCCCATTGACTTCAAATCTTTAGCATCTCTTGGACAATAGACTTCGTTTTTAATCTTTTTCCTTGATAAAACCCGTGCAATCCCATGTTTTCTTCAATATTCATCCGGTTAGCTCTGAAAACACATAAAAACACAAAAACCACGCATAATTCCAAACAAATGATATTAAACACGCGTTTTGGTCTTGTTTTAGTAAGAAATAAGTGGTAAAAGGATGAGTGTTTTCACACCTATCACATACAAAACATCTAAAGTTAATTACCATGTAGTTTTAGGGTTTACAAAATTATTTTTTTTTATAAAAAATTCGGCAATAGCCGATTTTTACAAACAATAAAAAACAAAACTCTAATTTTTATAAAACCTAGAAAACAACATGTAATTTTTTAACACAAATCAATATTAGTTAAAAAAACTTTAGATCTTGATAATTATAATCATGTTAAAACGGCTCTCGATGCCACTGATAGTTTATATAGTTCATAACAATTATTTAAAACCCTAATATGGATCAAAGCACACACATAGCGGAAGCAAATTAACAAGATCATAATTAAAACAATTATAATTAATCAAGATTATGGTTACATACCTTTATCCTAGCAAGATCCACAAGACGACGGAACAAACGGCAACAAGGATTAATCACGAACACCACCAAGAATATAGTCTAAAGTAAGACTATATCACGTTCTTGTGCACACGTAATACGGCGAGTTAACCGTGAGTCTAGCACGAACAAACCGAGCTTCAATGCTTATGGAATATCTACCCAACAACCCTAGAGAGGGGCTAGGACTAGATAAAATAGATTTAATCGAAAACCAAACGAAACCCTAAGTTGGGTGTGGGTGGCCGACGATCAAAGAAAAAGAAAAGAGAGAGGGATAAAAATTATGAGGGCTAGGGGTTTGTTTATATAGGTTTGGAAAACCTTGGGCTCCAAGTTATAAACATGCATTAGGAAAGAAAATCTTTCCTTTTGCCCCCTTCTCTCTTGGCCGGCGGTCGCAAGCCCCCAAGGGGGTGTTTGCGTAATTTTTTTCTTTCTTCTTTTCGCTTCTATTGATTCCATAACGGTCGTTAAATCTTAACTATTATTTATTAACGATCGTTAGTTAAGCTTCGGTTTGATTTAATAAATATAATAAATATATTTAATAAATAAATTAACCCTTTACGTAATGTGTGCAATCCCGTGATCCCAAGTTCGATCCTATCACACGACTATTAATTTTAAGTCCATAAACTTTCAGGTAGAATAGATGTGGGTGAATTTTGCATCTAAACTTGTTACATATGCAATCTTCCTTAAGGAAGTTGAGACATATTAACAAAACTAAATCAACTCAATAAATATTAAGCAACATGTTTCTTGTTCGCCCTCGAAGATTGATATCTAAACGAGATATATAGCTCGCGTTTCGCCGTGAATGACGCAGGACAAACATTTATGGTGTACCGATAATATAAAAGATTGTCCGCGTTAATGATTCGCTTTGCAAAGAACAAATAACCTCGAACGATAAAATAATATTCTAAATGTGTATCAAGTTTCGACATTTTTTCTGCGTATTTCAGAATCATTGCAATATTTGGCTCGTTTGATTCGTAATTAGACGATATTTTCTCTCTAAAAGAATCGATGATATACGCCCGATTAGGGATGAGCATATCGTCCCGAATCTCGACACCGAACCGGAACCGTACCGATTTCGGTACCCGAATCCCGTTTGGTACGGTACCGGTACTATGAAATAAGGTGAAAAAAATTCGGCATCACTAATTCGGTACGGGACCGATAACGAATCGAGAAATTCCCTAAAAAACGAAAAAATCTCGATTTCCCGGTGCCGGTACCGATATCCGAATTCCGTTCGATACGGTACCGGTAGCATTAATTTATGTTCGGAAAAAATCGATAACATTAATTTGTTACGGGACCGGTATTGTACCGTACCCTGCTCATTTCTACGCTTGATATTTGTTAAACAAATTTTGATATATGTAGATAATTAAAAGTCACGGTCACTTTTGTAACATATTACATAATGTAAGGGGTTAGGTTCTAAATTTGTTTTTATATTCCACATATTGTACTGTTTTGGTGTGCGCTTAAAACGACACCTAGAATTGAACAAAACGACTTTAAAAAGTATAATACGACGTCGTTTCTATCCTCATTTAATATATACTAGATTTATACACTCGCGCGTTGCTGCTGAGCATGTGCTACTAACGGTGCAGTAGTAATAATGCAAAAAAGAGGTGTGTTTAATGGTCGACCTTGAAAGAAAGAAATAATCTCAATAACTGTTTACGTAATAATGTCGTGCTTTGTATTGATACTAAATTTTTTTTCAATTGTATTTTTGTAATAATTTTTGCAAAAACTAAAATTTCATAAATTTGTTCATAATTAGCCTCTTGCCCGTTTGTAGTTTTGAGTAATTATATTTCATTAAACTCCAGAGTAAGTTTTATAGCTCATAGATAGATTGAGAGTGTGTTTTGTGAATATATTCTGTTAAATTTATGTTAACCGGCGAATCTTTTTAGAAACGTGTGTGTATGTCAAAAGTGTGTCAATATTGGTCTCGTTTTATTCGTAATCCAAAGATGTAGGCGTCAGTATACTTTTTATCGAAGAACTCGTCAAATATTTGTCAAAGAGAGTTTCTATACAAAAGAGCAATATAACGTTATATTTTCTATCTTGGTGGTATACTTTAAAGTTATTAGATAGTTTATGGGTGCGTTTTGACTTTTTTTATATATTTATTTGAGTAAAACATTTTTTTAGAAAATTATATGTAAGTCCAAAGTATTACAATACTGGGTTTGTTTGTTCGCAATTAATGAATATGTAGATTTTTGCCACATATTTGATAAAGGACATTTGTTATATTAAAAAGAAATAAAAATGCAAAAGTTAATGTTGCAGTTGACATATAATGCAAAAAAATGTTCATGCCAATGACTTGCCTAGTAAGGAAAAAAAATCGCACGGGCCATTTTAATAAGATTTTTCTAAAATATGTATTAAACTTCAACATTTTTTATAAAATCATATGCATGTTAAAAGTATTACAATATTAGGTTCATTTAGTTCGCAATTAGAAGATCTTCCGATTATATTTTTTTTCAAATAAATCGAAAGATATACGTTCCATAATTAATAAGTAAAACTTGTTATATAAAAAATTATAATTACTATTAGTTAAAACTTTGAGGTTGTTTTCGTAATATGTAACATATAGTGTGAGGTGTCCTATGCAAGTGTGGTTTTATGGTTAATCAATTGAGGCTACTTTTTGGGTATCCAAAACGATCGAAGTAAAACTAAAAACGACAATGCTAATAAAGAAACGATGTCGTTTCCTTCACGGTATAATATATATATATATATATATTAGTTATTAGCACTGATTAAATATAATCAAGAATTTCTTGACCATCATACATATCATCCTTATATTGGTCGTAATCAAAATTATACATATCATCCTCATATTGGTCGCAATCAAAATTAACATCACCGTAAATATCCCTCAATTTTTCTAGCAAGCTTGAAGTATCATATCCAACAATTGACATTTTCGTTGCTAAAAAATTTACCACATCATTATCAATTGATGCAACTTCATCATCACTATCATGATCTATCATTGGTACTATGGTTGATCATGATAGTGAAGCTCTATTCACGACAAGTAACACACATGTTTTGCCACCTAATTTGATTATTTTTACTTCAGTGAAGCCCTAATCATCAACCCAGATGATTCTCTCTTTTCTTTTTCCACCATATTCACTACTGGTTTAGGAGCTTTTCGATAATCATCACCTGAATGACCAAATACTAAGAAAGTACAACCTTGAGGAGGTTTTTAGGCGCACACGAATTATTTCTATAATGTATCCAGGTTTGTCAAAATTTGGAACTGTCATAACCAACTTATAACAAAAATCATAAGCGTCAATTTAAATCAAAATTCTTGCGTAATCGCACATATCCATGATTCGAGCACATGAAATTTGTATTTGATCAACAACTTATTATCATATAAAGTAAATAATCTTTCTCTTGCATATAATTAACACCGTTATAGTTTTACCCTTCCCTTCCAATTGCAACTTATGTACCCTTTTTGGATTATTTTTTTTTAATTTTTGCGCTTGTAAATACAGGATAAGAACTTCTGCACGTGTTTATCTCTAATTGTGTCGTTGATGGAATTTTAAATTTCTCGCACTTGAATATACACGATATGAATTCTTCTTTTATCGGTTCTACCAAACAAGCCCGTCAAAACTCTTCTTGATTGAAATTTATAAAAGAACCAGGTGCAACTAGCCTTCTAAGTGGTTATCATGAGCGATGGACTCATCACAATGACATATTATGAAAGTTTACCTTAGTGGTGTGGTAGTGTGACTTTACGATGATCACCACCTCAAATGCCGAAGAGTACAAAAATCTTAAACCTAACACTACATCTTGGTTTTCACTTTATTTAGTTATAAAATAGACCTCTAAGATTATAGAGAAGCTTGCAAACTAATATCTCAGTTTATCCATTCAAACTTTCAAATATGCATAGTCAGTGGCGCAGTCAGAAAGTTCGGCTTGGAATCAAATTGATATTTTTTTATAAACTACACTATAAAATGGTTATTAAAGGGGTCAAATTTAAAAAAAACCCGAAAATTTTCAAAAATTTACACTACGATATTTTAGCTAAGGGGGTCACATGACCCCTCTTGACCCCCTTGCCTCCGCCTCTGTGCATAGTAACTTACCCATGCTCGTTAAGAAAATTAACAAATCATAATTTAGGTGAATATATATCAGCAATTCTTTTCCTGCCACGAATCAGTCCACCACACGATGGAATAAGTTAGTATGTTCCAATTGACGTTAAAATATCCTCATTGCATAGCGTGTCGTCAATGAAAGAATCCTTACAAGAGTTAACCATGACATAATGGATATTGAATTACATTCGATTCGTTGCGCATTATGTGATCATGATCATGATGTGGAAACCAAAGTCCATTTATTAATCTCTTGCAAAATTGCTAAAGAGATACGGTTCAACGTCCTTAAATTGTGTAAATTTAGTAACTTATGGTTTTAGAGAATCATAGACATCATCAACCTTGCGAAAAAGCATGCAATACAAACAGTTAGAATGATTAAACCCCATGAATATTATATTTTATTAATCGATCTTTTATAATGGTGATTATATAAAACCCTAATGGATCTTAAACCCACAAATCAGGCCGGGTTATACTTATCCACTTATACCCCCCGCAATCCGAGCGGGAAAATCACAAAAGCTCGGACTGGAGTAATAAATTAGAAAAGAAACAAAATGAAACATGAAAAATAAAACATTAATAAGCCCTGCACTTTCGATTATCTTTCTAAACTTCAATCAGATCAACACAAATCAACAAAGCCTTGCACAACCTCTCTGATTCTTTTTCATAAACGTCAACTGTGGATTGTGACATTTGCACAAACATCCAACCAAATATACAACCATGTGGATTTGTGACCTTAACACAAATGACCAACACAAAAAGATAAACAAAAGAGTTTACTTAGTTATTTTATAGAGTTGAGCGAAAGATTGAAAGCATTAAGATTTTGAAATCGAATAAACAGTACAAACATTACACACCAATGCTACTGATGACAACAACACTTGATTATGATGAGTAAAAGTTCAAAATTCAAACAACTTGTAACGAGGAGATCATTTGACTTTCTTAAAGCAATATACTATAAGAAAACAATCTGTTGACTCATCTTTTATTACACCATGGTATCGGCGTGTAGAAGCACAAACTAAAAGAAAAGTGAAGATGATGTAGGGTTTTTGTTTTAACGGAAGAAAATTGTTGGTGATTTTTTTTATTCTTATAGACTCTAAACCCATAAACCAAACCGAACCATACTTATCCACTAATACAAATGTTTTAAAACCCGTTTTTAGGTTGACTTGATTGAGTTACTGGTTTATCGGGTAACCGGTTCAACCGCCAGGTCAAATCGAATTTTTGCCAACAGACAAAGAGATCAGCATGTATTGTTTTAATAAAAAAATTAATACACCTTTTATGTTTCCAAGATTGTTTAACTTTTCCCATACGAGTAGTCAAAATATTTAGACCAAAAGTAAGGTTGGCTAGTAGTCTAGTACATTGTGCTTTGCTTCAATCAACACAAACATTTGATTATTTTAATTCTTCACTTTCATTCATTACTCTTAGGCTACCCGCAACGCGCCTGATTTCTCTCGGTCCAGTCTCGGTCGCGACCGAGTCGCTGCGTTGCGGCGATTCGGTCGCCGGTCTTGGTCGGGAGCAAATCGACCCTGGTCACGATCTAATTCATTTGTGCGTTTGTATTTGTGTAAAAAAAACTGGTTTGTTCGTGTTTAAAAAAAAAAAATTTAATATAAAATTTATACTATATACTATAAAAAGAAATGTAAAAATCTTGTATTCGAAAGTTAAAAATTTATTTAATACTAATAAAACTTGAAAATACTGAAATACAATAGGAAATGCAATACGATACTAAAAATAAAATTATATAATACGATTAGTCAGTTCCCGGATCCGAATCCGATAACAGACCACAAGGAAACTCCCAACGCAATGTTTCTTCTTCATCTTCTTCGGCCATAATTTGCGCCTCCAGCTCCCTTCTTTCCATTTCTTCTTCGTCCTGAGTTTGTCTCAACACTTTTTGATATGGGTATTCTTGATACACCTCATTGTCAGTCATTCTGGCATCTGTGAGGTTTGGAATTGGAAAGGGTAGATCGGGCGACTCATTTCTTATTCGGTGTTGTTGCGACGAAGGACCGATATGAGTTGTTTGATATCGGGACGAAGAACCAAAGTTATTCAACCATTTAGTATTTTCTTCAATTCTAGCCTCCAATTTTGTCGACTTTCTACACAAAGATCTCCGGAGGCTGAAATCCAATTCAGCTTGCTTACTAAGATACGTGCCGATAAACTGACGCTCCTGTGGGGAGAGATCACGACATTTCTTACATGCCGAGCTCAATTCCGTATTCTCTTCGGACGCAGCATCGAAATCATCACCTAACTTCGTAAGCTCCTCGTAACGGCGTTGTTGTTTAATTATTTGTCTGTTAATTATAGCCTTAATCTCGGCTTCGGTATGTGGGAATGAGCATGCCATTTTTGATTTCTGAATGTGTGTGTGAAAAAACAGAGTTGTGTGTTGAGTTGTGTGTGAAAAAACTGTGTGTGAAAATGTGGTATTTATAAAGAGAAAATAATGATTTAAAATTATTTTTTATTTTTTTTTTCAACTAGGTCGCACTAGGTCGCCGGGTTGTGGCAAATAGGTCGCACTAGGTCGCTGGCCGAAAAAACTAAGTCACGACCTTCATGCGTTGTGGGTAGCCTTAACAAGAAATGAAAGGATACTACTTTCACACACTCTCACTCCCACTCTAATAACATGAACTGACAAAACATCAAGATACTGATCGATCTATTACAAACAAGAAATCAGCACCGCATACTATCCTGATTACATTGATTTCTTTCTTTTCCTTTCATCTTATTACATTAATCTTTTTTTTGCCATTTCATGATGTCGAACCGCCTGATTTCCGGTTCACTGGTTCAACCCGGGTTGACAAAACCCGGCGGTTTAATCATGTCTAAATTTTGACAAAAACCCGACATACAATGGACCGGTCATCACTCCGATTCCCGGTTCAACCGGTTGAACCGACCGAGTTGAACCGAGTTTTAAAACATTGGTACTAACATTGGATCCTAATTTCCTATTGATCGGTCAGTCACCACCAAGTAACTTTTAACCCGCTACTTTGGTATAACAACAAAAACATCAACAACGTACTTATATAATTAGATTGTTTAAACTTGTGTTTAGCCAACCGATGAACCAAGAACAAAAACAAGAACAAAAACAATCGTAAATGTATCGTCCGCAAATGATACATGATTCATCACCACCATTTAACCAACCTCAAAGTCATCAATAATATTTTTTAATTAAGCGTTTAATTTATGAGGATTTGGTTCCGTTTGGTGAAGTCAAGCTTATTCTAAAGGTGAAGGTTGAGCGCTCCATCCTAGAGATGACAACGGGTCGGGTTTAATGAACCCGTATCCGCACTGTTTATAATATCCAAACTCGCATCCGCCTCAATACCCGACGGGTACCCGATTATTATTACCTATTGATTTTTTGGATTTTACCCGTGGATATCGGGTGTCCACAATTAAATACCGTTAGACATAACTGTGCGTATAAAGCTAAGAAAAAAATTATCAAAACTACCCTAATATATTTTTTAAGTTTTTAGACGATAAAAAAATACTAATTCAATATCATATCACGCGATTTAATTATCGAATAAATCGTTGTTTTTATTTTTAAATTACAAAGATTGCAAAAATCTTAATGCATACAAAATGTAACTAATGTGAGCATTTCTTTTATTTAACAATTTTCATCTACTATTCTGTACAAATTTAAACTTATATAAAATAACAATAAAATAGGGTACGAATTTTTGTAAACAGGTACGTATACGGGGCGGGTATTACTAAAACCCGAACCCGTACCTACGAAAAATAGAAAATCTCAACCCGAACCCGCATCCAAACCCGCCAATCTGACTCCAAACCCGACCCGGTTCGGATTTTAGTTTTCTCTATCAGTTTCAGGTGATGTTGCCATCCTACTCCATCCCAACCCTTTGAAAGAGACTCTCTGATCAAAGAGATACCTCCATGGATAAAGTAAAAAACTATGATATTTTAGTATATTTTTTATTTAGTTTTAGGTTTCTTTAAACTCACCCTCATATTAAGTTGCCCCTCATTCGGTCATTAAAAATAACTAAGTGAATCTGTGTAGCTCTATCACGTCTACTAATACACAACACTTAACAATTTAACCCTATAACTCCTTCACCTATAACTAATGATACATGATTCATCATTTCTTTCTTAGTTATTATGTCTCACTTTGTTGGTATTGTTATGCACAATCTAATTTTTAGGTTCCACCACCACTTCTAAGTTCTAAATATGAAAAACATTAACCATTCGGGTTTGGTTTTTTCTTTTCATGACTACTGAAATCTGCCATAGTTCAAAAAAAAAAAGTTGTCCTCTTGCATAACTTTTTTTTAAAAATAGCATGGTACTTGTTTTAATAGAACATACAATAATAGACTGCGGTGTTGTTTGTGTATTAAGAGGCTCGGAATCTAAATCTAATTCGCATATTTGAACTTGAATCTGAGGCAGAAATGTTTAAATCTGAATTAAATTATATTAATTATTTTTTCTTGAAGAAAATGTCTGAATGTTATTAGTTCAACCAGAGGCATTAAGATGCTCCATGTATGTCTCGTTCGTTCAGGAGTTTGTACATCTTTTTGCCTCTTAACAAACAAGAAAAAACAAACACACTTAATGCCTAAAAACTCTTACTAAGAGCTTTGTTCTATTAAGAGATTGTTAAGTGGTTTTGAGAAAAAACAAACACCCTATACAATAAGCTATCGATTCCATACAAAGCCAGTTTCGATCCTTAATCCAGTCAAACCAAATAGACCGGATGGTTTAAATTTATAAACGATTCAAGAATGTAAAAAGAACTGATCCCTAAGAAAAGCTTATTATCTTTCCTAAGCGGTTTCATGTCTAAACCACACTTTTTTAGATAGTGCACAAAAATATTTCATATCTTAATTTCAAGATACATTTGTAAATAAACATGTCCAAAAGTGTAGATACTAATTAACTCGTTATGTCTTTTCAAGTGATATTCATCGGGTAAACTACAAATTTTGTTCCTCGAAATGTCAAAATTGCAAAAAAAAAAAAAGCACGGATGCAAAGCTGGTGCAAATTTGCCATCAAACTTCTCATTTTCTTGCGAAAAACCCCTAAAACGTTATTTTCTAACTTTTCCACATTAACTAACCCCCGTTAACTCCCTCGCAGGCCATGCCTTCGTCATTTTCCCACGTGCCTATCGCGTCAGCGCATCCTCTACCTTTCCTATCAGCGAATTTGGTCCCTGAAATAATTTTCCCCTGTATATTAGATCATACACATGTGACTAGTATATGTTATACGCAACAAAAACCCTTGGTTGCTAAAAACAATCGAAATAGTGATATGATTTCATCCCAAATCGTTAATCGATACACAATGATTAAATTAACGGAAATGGTTGAACCAGCCTTTGGTGTTATGCGAGAAGATAATGTATAGATCCGCCTTACTGCTGGTGCGTATGGTTAGTTTTTTCTTACTTTGAATGGTTTATAATTTTTGTACATGTTTACAACATTCATCTACTGAGTTCAGTCTAGTTAATGTTGTAATTATACATTTTAGTGTTTAATTGTGTGCTTCTACTTGTTAGTTGTTGTTTATGTTTGGCCTATTTCCACAAAAAAGTATAGGAACTTGTTTACCCAAAAAATCAGTCGTAGTGGAAATTTAACAGCAACGCCTGGAATGACATATCTATTTCCAACAATAGCTTGGTATGATTTAGTAGATGTAAAACGATTTTTGATTGTTGAGTATGGTTCGTTGTTACGTGATTTAGGTTTCAAGGATGGTAAGATTTTCCACTCTTATTTAAGGATACCAGGACAATCATTAGATGAGGGATTAGTACCCTTAGAATCTGAGCAAAATGTGACAAAAATAAAGAACTATGTTACCACATCTAGAGAGAGAGAGAGGTTTACATTGAAAATGTTTTAGCAACTGTTGATCTGGATACGCGGGATGGAGTGTTCAATCTGTGTACATCCTGGTTAGATGATGCTAACATGAGGATTTTTGGATATAACGAAAATAAAGCATCAATCGGTTATTGAGTTTTACAAAAATAATGTCAGTGGGAATGAGCATGTGTTCGAGCTTGAAGAACTTGCTGATGTTGCTTTGGAAGATGACGACTTGTTCCAACAGGCCACTGTTGATGATCCCCTCGACGATGAATACGTAGCCATGGTGGATGAACTTTGTGGGTCTGCTATAAACATATATCCGATGGTCTAAGGTGGTGGTAGTAGATGGTAGCCATGGCGAGAGAGAGAGAGAGATAGAAGTGTGTGTTTCTAGAGAGAGAAAGATAAATTAATAAACGAAAAGAGAAAAACACAAACAACAATCCCTCCTTAGAAGGGAATTTATAGTCACACGCGTATTTACTATACAAAGTTGCCCAGTCTAGTCCCTACGCGTGTGACTATGATAACTTATGGGAGTTCTTAAATGTCGTCACATAAAGTGGATTTCCAACAATCTTCCCTCATGGGACGACGTGTATAATTCATTACAATATTTTTCCTAACAAGTACATAATTATTAAGAACAAAAGCTTCCATCAAGCGTCCAATGATGATGATGTCTTCTGAGGCCATTGACTTTAAGTCTTGACTCCAAAACGACCCATCTTTGTAGTAACTTGTAGAAGAAATACTATAATATGCACGAACTAAGTAACCCATATACTTCTGGTTGAGGAGAAGCTTCTAAATTAACTTCCCCATAATTCATGCCACATATTCTTGACGTAGAAGCTTTTAATAGCTTCCCCATAAACCGACAATCCTCATGAGCAATTTCAAATCTTTCAATAAAGCTTAGAATGATTAAGCGCACAACAGAATTTAAAAAGCAAACCCCATCATATGAAATGATAATGTTGCTATGAGTGATTGAAAGTTTGGGGTACACCAAGTAGATCAACAACATCTCTTCTCACGCTTGAATAATTCTTCTGAATTTTCTTCCCCCTAAGAGTTCAAGTTATGCATACTAGAAAGAATCAAGACATTTCTTCCCCCATGTCGTTGAAGAAATGAAACCAATCTCATGTATGAAGCCCAAAACCTGAAGTACACACATTATCCCATTCACGAAGTTGACATCGTAACACCAGAGTCAATTAAGTCCCGGAAATGAACATATCTTCTTCCGGAGATGCACCAGAGTCAATTAAGTCCCGAAAATGCATATCTCTCCATATAGGATAATGATGATGTTTAAATGCAACATCAAAACAATTAATCATAGAATAATAGTGTAGCTCTTTTACCCATTAGAGACTAGTTCTTTCATTTCTTCCCCCATGTAAGTTGAAAGATGCAATAAACGCCACGAGTTAAAGCACTGATTTTCTCTACCGTTATGACATTTTTCTTCCCGGAATGCCTTCAAGTAAAAAAAGATATGAAGTTCATCACGTGCACTCGTTCTGCGTTCAATATGTCTTCTTCTTACCCCTTTATGGTTTCGAAACCTCGGAACCAGCAATAAATCATACGCACGGTAACCTGAAATCTCGTGAGAATAATAATTAGCATAATTATATTATGTGAGAATCAGTTGCTGATCAAAATACTCTACTCGTAAACTCTCCATGGCTATCTTTACCAACCCCTTTGTCGGCTATTTGAAGTGACCACTGATGGAGTAAACCCGATATACCAAACGTGAAAATGAATAAGAATTCCTCGATCTTGTGACTTAAGCTTGCACTATTGTTGAATGACGAATGGTAGAGAAATTTCCTTGCTGAGAAATTTCTAAGTACCCAATACATTACTGATGAAGTATATAAGCACAACACCTCTTAAAATTATCCACATCAACTAATGTGCGTGACATTGAGTACAACAATGTAGCTCCTTTAAGTTATAGTTATCTAGGTCATCAACCATCCACCCCAAATCCTAAAACTAGATAATTTAAGTCTTCATCCTAATGATTAACACGAGCAAGATATCTTTCAAAGTCATGCAACCAACCAACCTCAACTTCAAAGATAAAATAAGTGCACACCTTCGATAAATCCGTCTTCATTTTTAAATAATACCCGATTAAATCCGTAGCCACTAAAAATTCAAATCTAGCCATTTATCTCGGTCTCGTCAAATAATTTTGTCACGTTGTTTCGCCATTTTGTCTCGATACTAAATCATGTCACATTTGTCTCATCACTAATCACATCTCTTTGTCATGAAATTTATTCATGCTTAACCCCGAATAAAACCATAAACCATTAAAAAAAATTAGCCAAAGCTTATTTACCAACATCCAACACCCATTTTAATAGTGGTTAGCCCACAAATGCTATATAGTATAACCGATTACACAAATAAGAGGCCCAACAGTTTAGCATAGTGTCGGCCCATATAGTTTAGCAATAATCGAATGTGAAGCCCATGTGTGAATGAACCCGGTCCAGGTTTGAGAAATAAAAATGGCATAACAACCCTAATTAACCTCACAAGTCCTAAACCTAATCTCCAAAACACGCAGTCATCTTATCCGCCTCTTTTTCTCTCCATATCAAGTAATCATATCCAAAATCCAAACTTCATCTCAAATCAAGCACAAAATTAATCTTATCTTATCTTATCACATCTCATAGAACACGATCATCACAAGAATCAATCTCAATTTAAATCATCCGATCATCGTTAATCCTGGATGAGAAACTAGACAATTAAACCATCCATATACCTTCATGAAACAATTAAACACAATCACTTTTACTCCACCCTTTTTATGTTAAGCTCAGTGTATTTTGAATCAAGAAGTCAAGAATCAAGCTGACTTTTTCTTCAAGATCATTTAAAGGATCTCGCGTAGGTAATTGTTTATGATTGCATGTTGAGTTTGAGCCATAAATCGAAACCAAGATAAGTTATAACATAGTTTTTATAAACTTTTCATTGATTTTTGGATGGCAAGCACAGATCTATGATGATTTGTATTCGGACCAATAAATCTTCATAAGATTTATAAGGAAGGTTGAATATATTCTAAGATCTATATTGAGTTCGAGCCTAGAGTTGACGATGGGAGCCAGGATTAATTTGTAGTATGAGACGAAGGGAATTAGATCGAGTCAGGGTTTGATTGAGTATGAAATGAGATGTAGATGTTGGTTGTTGTTGTTATTGGTCTCGGTAAGTTTTGACAACAAAACCATCTCGGAATAATGGTTATTGATAAGTCGTAGAAATACGTGTTTAGGAAAACAACGTATTATGGGCAAGTATTAAGCGTTACGATTTAATGAAAAACCGTAAAACCGAATAAATGCCGGTTCGTTCTTGAAGGAGATGTGTGAATTAAGTGCCAATTATATAAAATCAAGAGTTTAGATTAGTGACGTTTTTGGTTTAAGAGAGAAAAATTAAAGACGAGCTACGACTACGATTAAACTATGACGAGTGACGTAAAACGCGAACGAAAATACGTAAAACGTGAAAAAATAAAAAATTAAACCTAAAAATTAATTAAAACTTAAAACTAAGTCTAAAATAATATAAAGATAAAAATCCAATAAATAAATTTAAAAACCTTTTATTAATTAAATATTCAATTTTTAATACTAATCAAAGGCCTAAAATTAAATATGATTATGAAAAAGTCCAAAATATTATTTTATTGAACTAATAACTCACCTATATTATTTTAAGACTAAAAATTATTTTTCCTAAATTTTAAAGACTATTTTTCTATTTTTAAAACACTAAAAACTATTATTAAACTAAAATAATGATTAAAAATATTAAAATAATACTAAAATTAAATTTACTTTTTGAAAAATCCTAAATTAAATTAATAAACAGTGGAAATTTGAAAAAAGTTGAAAACAAAACTTTTTTACACTAAAAGACAAAACAGATTTAATTTAAAACTAATTAAAATAAAATTAAATCTAAAAATTACTTAAAAAGGTGAACAACAAAATATTTTTAAACTAAAAATCTTAAAATATTTTTCTTAAACTAAGAAAATTTTTAAAACTAAAAAATATAAAAGTTTTTCACTAAAAGGCAAAAATAGTAATTAAAAAACTAATTAAAAATGCAATAAATTCTAAAAAATAGAGAATGAACAGTAAAATAAGATTAAACTAATTGGAAAAATCAGAAATAAAATAAGAAAAATAATGAAGTTAAAATCAGCTAAAAACTCCTAAATAAGTTCACAAAAGACAAAAAATATTGAAAACTGATAGTGACACTTGACTTCTTTTTGTCTTTATGCTCAGCAGTGCCAACCTTTACATTAGCAGTGGGAACTTGGTTCCCACTGACTTTAATGGAAAACAGGTTTGGGCACAAAAGTGGTTGTAGATTGCTTGTTTGTTGATTTTATTGGGAACCAAGGGCACCCCCACAACCAGTTGGGTTGTGGGGAGTCAAGAGAAATATAAAAACAACAGGTTGTTTCACACAATCAAGCATAAATAGCCTAATAACAGTCACTGTAATGCCAATGGGGGTCTGATTAGTTGTTGCTGATGTGTTGTGCAATTGGGTGAGTTTTGGTTGGCCAAAACTCACTCAATCCACTCACAAACTTCCCCAAATCAAGTCAATCCTAAAATCCAGCTATATCTAACAGATTACCCAACTTGATGGACAAAAATGATAAAAAGCCTGCTGAATTTTAAGCTATGGTGATTTAAGACTATATTTCCTAACACTTAGCATTCAAACTCTTAAAACCTACCAAAAATCAACACCACTAGCTAATAAAACACAATACTACCTAAATGAGTGTATTTAAGCTAATTTTAAACCAAATGCTTCTCACAAACTGATTTTTAAGCCAAGATCCAAACACCCTTTTAAAAACAGAAAATGGAAATTAACAAAGAAATTACACTCTAATTTGCACCAATTCCATTCAGCCCTATTCTAACATGTTTCCAATCCACAAGCATGCAATATTAAGCATTTGTCTAACATCCTACAGCTTTGTTCAAGAAATCATCATAACACAAAATATTTTCCAAGCAAGTATAGAGAGTAAAGTTGTTTTACCTTGTGAGCTTACATCCAAGCATCACCAAGGCCAGCTTAAGCCTTCTCCATCAAGCAGGGGCTTGAGCTTATGGACTTTAGAAAATAAGCTGTTGGTATGTGAAGAGATTTATGATGATGAACTAAGAAATGACCACCACCATCCAATATGCTCAATTTGTAAACCTGTTAAAGCTAGACAAGGAAAAAGAGAAAGAGTGACCTGGATAACAAAAACTTATAAGAGTATAAGCCTGGCTTATTAATTAAGCCAGCTTATCAGCTTATAGCTTATAAAAAAAATGGTTTTCCAAACTGATTTCTTTCAACCAAAATGAACCAAACTGAAAACTTTGAATATTTTTGACAAAACTTATCAAAATCAGTAAACTCCTTCTTAAAACTCCACTTTCACTTCATTTTAAAATAGGTTTCAAGACTTTTCAAACTTTTTACCAAGAACTTCAAAAACGGATTTTTTTGAAAACTTTCTTGTAAACTTAACTAAATTGAAAAATAATGAAAAGATTATACTAAGAACAAAGAAAATGGAAAAAGGAACTCAGAATTGTGCACTTTTTAAACTTTTCATTTTCATTAATAAGCTTAGAAAATTACAATTTCTGGAACAAAAAACACAACACACAAGTCGTGTTGTATTTATACAAGAAAAAAGAGACTTTTAAAAATGCTAAATCCTAAACCCTAATTCTACTGAAAGTCCCAGAATGCCCTTTGACGAATCTTCAAATTTTTGGTCAACTTGAATCATGTGATGGCCAAGGTGTTGCCCAGTTGTGAAAGAATGATCTTGATCGTTAAATCAATCCTTTGGGAACAAGAAATTGATATAGGACGTGGATTGGTATGCAGATTCGGTTTTTGCCCAAAATGGTGAAGCAGGGGAGGGTCGTGGGGGCCACTTGGGTCACGGGGTAGAGATTCTGGGTGTGGGGTTTTGTTTAAAAGTTGGTTAATTATAAATCTGGAAAAAGGGGTGGGTTAATTTTGGGTAATAAAGTTTTTGGGAGATTAGGGTTTATAAGGGATTATGGGTGAGTTTAATCTAGATTTTGGGGTGGGTTAATTCAAAAAGGTGTTTAAGGAGGGAAATTAGGAGACTTGACTGGGTTTTTGACCAAGTTTATAAACTGGTTATGGGATGGGTTGTGGGTCAGGCGGGTTTTTGGTAGATGGGTGGGTTGTGCTGACGTGGCGTGGTGTGAATGGAGGGTTGGGGTTAAATGGGTTGGTGGGTGGGTTTTGTTGGGTAGTAAATGGTGTGTTGGTTAAGTAAGTTTAGTTAAATGGCAGAATTGGTCCCCCTGTTAACTACTTTCTTTAAACAGCTTTGCATGTTAAGTCCATTCCATTTGCACCATCCATCCCTATGCAATTACATCCATAGTCCTTATGTCTAACAAACTCATTATGAGGACTAATACTGTAGATTTTTCACAATAAGATGGCTACTCTTAGAATTTATTCAAACTTTAGGGACCCCAAAGTAATTTGAGGGGTATAAAGTGTCAATTCTTCAAAAGTTGAGGGGCCATTCTTGACATTCTTTAATTCTTCAAGGGTCTTTTTGGAAAATCCATGATTAGAGTCCGGGTCTTTGTGCGGCTTCGTTTCCCGTGTTCGCTTTTGTATGATTCTTGTGATCTTTTGTTGATTTCACGATATCCGTACCTAAAATACACAAGACACAAATACAAGCATATATAGGGGTATTTTGATGACATTTTAAGCGTTTTAAGCCCGATTTGGACGATGAGACTATGTATAATTGCAGTCTCATCACTCCCCCATACTAAACCATTGTCGTGCCCCCACGCAATGCTAGAATAAAGTATCGTAGCACCTCCAAAATTCATTTTTATGATGACATTTATTGAAAACGTAAACTTTAATAAACTACTACATGTGTTTTAGACATAATGTATGATTTTCATCACGACAATGTGACTTTTAGGATCATAGAATAAGAACACGTGAATGTCTCATAAAGATAAGTTCGTCATCCTCGATTTTCACTTGATTCCATGCTAAGCGTGTAACGAGATCATTGTCATTATAAGATAGCAACACAATCATATCTCATGAATGTTAATTACGTACTTAAACTCCCTTATTCCTAATTGGTATATCTTATATTTTATTTTGTCTTAATGATCACGAGGATACATCATTGACTTATGCGTGAATACAGATTAAGTCTAAAAATAGAGTCTTAACGGTGTAACCTAAATCATTAAATTATTAATTCATCCTAATAGACAACGATGTCAAAAAATTAAGTCAACAAGAAGGATCGATAAACACGATTTTATAACGGTTTTGAACATGAGACTTATTAACAAGACTTTTATACGCCCCCTAACGGAAGGGCCTTATTATCATAGGTTTACCTCCATCTTTTATTCAACTTCGCCATGAAGCTTTTATTATGCCTTCGGTCTTGCCTTGCCTTTTATTTAACCTTGCCATGAGGTGTTTATTGTGGCCAAAGACGTATATCCTCACGCTAAGGCGAATTTTGGATCTTTAAAGCTTCAAAGATTAAGGCTTGATTCACTTTCAATTTCACATAGATTTTTCGGCCTTGTGAACTTCAAATTGTTTGCTTGATTTAGGTGAGCACTTGAAATCTTATTATTGGGTGAAGCTTTCGATTATTCGGGTTGCCAATACTTCAAAACCGTGACGCTGACGATACCTTAATGTTTTCCCAATTTAATTACATGGAAGCTACTAAAACAAATTAGAAACCAACAATAGTGACTAAACCGCTAAATCAATATTTATTAACAATTTATTATAAAAGCTTGGGGAGAATAAGCTAATAATTACTACACATGAGATCGTGAAAGATTATGAGACTTATAAATAACTCTATCATTTCTCGTCCTCATTTAAGAGACTTAGCCTGAAAAGTTAAGGAATCGAAGCTAAGTGCTCAACACGCACGGTCGAGTCAAAAATTACTCTTATTCTCACCATCGGAAAACCTACATTCTTGTTTTAAACACTTATGAAAAATACGAAAAATTTTAAAATTTGGCAATTTTTAGCCTTATCTTGCAACAAAATGATAAACAAAAAGATAAACTTTGGAAAGCGTGAAGGTTTGGCAAGGCAAGTATCTATTCACCCCCCATACTAAAGTTAAACATTGTCCTCAATGTTTCGAGTCTAAGGGTAGGATACCCCCATACTAGAGACGAAGTCGAATGCCTAATCTAGCATGGAAAGGGCGGAACCATTAAATTTAAAGTCGTTTATGAAGTGTGCTAAAAACTAAGGTTAGAATAATCAAGGATATATCAATTGGATATCGTGAAATTCTTCAAAGCAAACGATCGAGTGCTCATGTAAAACGAACACGAGAGGCTCCAATCGTGAAGATGACGATCTAAATAACCACAATTCACAAACAACCACGAAACAAAGGTTGGAAGGGCACAAATCCCCTCATTAGCTTAACTAAAAAGCAATAATATTTACATGGATAAGCATGAGAATCCCCCACGAGGCACCTTGTTTTTGATAACCGAGTCAAAAGCTCGACTCGAATCCCCATAAATGTGATCATTTAGGGATATCCTTGGTTTGGTTATTTTTGTGGGACTTACATGTAATCAAGGCCCAAAAGCAACTGTGAATAAAGGCAAAGCCTTTATACCAGGATCAAAGATCGTGTCTTCGTTTTCGGATGATAAACGAAACAACACGACTTTTAACATCATCGTCCCAAAGGGACACAAGAAAATAGAATGAGAAGAAAAGGGTGGGACATTGGGTGGGCAAACAAATCGAGTTACTCGAGGTAAACTCATACCGTAAGTGTAGAAGGATCTTCTAGTGACTACTTCGGTAAAAGACCGAGATTTTATCTTAAACGTGATATCGGGGTCAAAAATCTCGTCCTCGGTGGAGAAGTGTGAGGAAACAAATGGGGCTTCCCCCACACTAGATCCACACAAAATATCGTCAAAAGAAGTAGCCGCGTTTGTAGCAAGTTCAATTAAACGAGGTGATGACGGAGTTATCTTTGGAAAATCTTTAAAATTGATTTTAAAATCATTCCCTTTTTCATTTTTTAACTCATTGTTACGAAAACCCAAGTTGTTTAAATTGAAAATATTTGGTGTTTCCAAAACAATTCTAGGCACACTTAAAATTTTCACATTTATCTTGAAGGCGGGAGGAGGATTTGAATTTTTAAAACGTGAATCGACTAATAAAATATCCCCCTCCCGGCTAATGCAACGGTCCTCATCAAACTTGAAAATCGAATGCGGGTTATCAAGAATACGTTTGATCTCGGAAAAATCGCCATCGGGATAAAAACGTCTTCTCTTCCTCGTGGAAAAGGTTTGGAAATCAATTTATCGATAGTCGAGTCGCTAGCTCCAACCGTCTTGAAACTAGGAATAGAAGGCTATTCGATTGAATATTTTGCCTTTGTCGTTTTGACCTCGACATCGAAAAACGTATTGATGTGAGCAAGGCCATTGGCGGACTTCGTACACGATAAATCCAAAATCTCACTCGGTGTGGGATTAGAAGTAAAAGGCCCGTCTCGTGATGATTTTGCCTTGACGGTTTCAACTTTGTCCTTCGAAGGGATCGAACGTGGGTTCTCGAACATTTTAGCAAAATTACTAACACGTCCCTTCGGAATTAATTTTCGTTCATCTTGTAAAAACGAGGGTTCAACGATTTCCTTTAAAACCTTGTCACATTTTTCTTTTTCAAAATCATTTAATGGAATTTCTTTGTCAAAATTAAGTGTATATTGATTTAGAAAATCCTCAATAATTTCATCCTCATTAGAAAAATTAGGTTTAGAAGGTATAAGATTCAACGTTCCTAAGTATCCTACGAGTTTTTCTTTTGGTTTATTTTCAAAAACATTTTTCAAAACTTCGTTAGATGACGTTTTCGTTTCCTCTACATTTTTGCAAAGACGACGAAGGTAGCACGACTCTAAAATTCGAGATATGGATCAATACTAGACGTACGAGTCTTAGGAGTCGATAAGGCTTGAACCTCTCCCTCGGAATTATGATTGGTGTCATTTGACGAAGAATTGAATTTTTCCTTTAAGCCCTCGACCATTAAAAGAATTTTATCTTTCTCATTAGCGTGATTTTCCTTAATTTTATCCACGTATTCTTTCCACATATCTTGACTTTGGTCATACAAACGTTGTTGCTCTTCAAAAAGGGTATCATAACGTTTTCCATTTTTTTGAAAGTTTCCCTTTGGGTTGCCATTTGTTTATTACAAGTTTCCTTAAGGCTTGTCATTAGTTCTTCCATCATCGTTAATTTCTCATTATTTCGTCTCACAAAATCATAAGCATTATGAATAGACTCATCATTGCAATTAAAAGACGGATCATACGACGAATAAAACGTAGACGACGGGTGACCTTGGTCGTAAGATTGAAAATTGTTACCATGATTACGTGGAGCGGAGTTATAGATATAACCCCCCCGACCTCCAATAACCTCACAATTAAAACAATTGGCACCATCGGGTGGGCCTCCACAATATGGACATGAATAATATCCATCGTTGGACATGGTGAAACGAGAATGGTATTATGAGAATTAAACACTAGAAGGTTAGAAATAGAATTAATGGATAAGGGTAAGAAGAATATTTTTCATTTTTGATTGTGTTTAATTTTTTTGGATTTTTGTTGTATTACATAAACTCAAATCTACAAATCTCTCCTCGAATCGACTTTCTCGATTAAAGGAGCCTCAAGGAATAAAAACGATAACGTGAAGTGAACGCCTTCGATGACTTTAGAACGTTCGTGGAACACCAAAACGTTCAAGAGGGTTTAATCTTGAAAACAAGCAAATATATATATGTATATAATACTTTGGTTGGAAAACCCTCGATTAGCCTTATTCCTCAAAACACGCACAAGCAAGCGGGGGAAACGAGGCGGCGCTAAGCACTTAAGAGCCTTTTTCCCTTAGGTCGTGAAATACAACCGCCTTATACCCACCTTATAGTTTGTGTTAATTGAAGTTAAGCCTCACGAAAGTATTCATCTATTTTGCCTTTAAACTTTTGCTTTGGATTGGAATACAATGATCGAGTGATGAAATCCCGAATCAAGGTTGCGTTTTCACGCTTTTGTAATACTTGTATATTTATTGTTTTACGTAAGTACAATATAGTAATATATTCACAAAGAAAAACGAAAATGATAATGGGATATCTACAATATAGTAAAATGATTGTTGTGTGTTTAGTTTAGGAAAACTAAACACGTTTTATTTGGATACTATAATATATTAAGTAAAAATAACAAAAATGAGTATATACGATATTCACGCTTTCCAAAAATTGAAAAGCAAAAACGCACTACTCACACAAACACGATACTAATAATGGCACACTAAAAACACCTCCCCGGTAGCGGTGCCATTTGATAAGTCGTAGAAATACGTGTTTAGGAAAACAACGTATTATGGGCAAGTATTAAGCGTTACGATTTAATGAAAAATCGTAAAACCGAATAAATGCTGGTCCGTTCTCGAAGGAGGTGTGTGAATTAAGTGCCAGTTTTATAAAATCAAGAGTTTGGATTAGTGACGTTTTTGGTTTAAGAGAGAAAAATTAAAGACGAGCTACGACTACGATTAAACTACGACGAGTGACGTAAAACGCGAACGAAAATACGTAAAACGTGAAAAAATTAAAAATTAAACCTAAAAATTAATTAAAACTTAAAACTAAGTCTAAAATAATATAAATAAGGATAAAAAAACCAATAAATAAATTTTAAAACCTTTTATTAATTAAATATTCAATTTTTAATGCTAATTAAATCCCTAAAATTAAATATGATTAAGAAAAAGCCCAAAATATTATTTTATTGAACTAATAACTCACTTATATTATTTTAAGACTAAAAATTATTTTTCCTAAATTTTAAAGACTATTTTTCTATTTTTAAAACACTAAAAACTCTTATTAAACTAAAATAATGATTAAAAATATTAAAATAATGCTAAAATTAAATTTACTTTTTGAAAAATCCTAAATTAAATTAATAAACAGTAGAAAATTGAAAAAAGTTGAAAACAAAACATTTTTACACTAAAAGACAAAACAAATTTAATTTAAAACTAATTAAACTAAAATTAAATCTAAAAATTACTTAAAAAGGTGAACAACAAAATTTTTTTAAACTAAAAATCTTAAAATCTTTTTCTTAAACTAGGAAAATTTTTAAAACTGAAAAATATAAAAGTTTTTCACTAAAAGAAAAAAACAGTAATTAAAAAACTAATTAAAAATGCAATAAATTCTAAAAAATAGAGAATGAACAGTAAAATAAGATTAAACTAATTGGAAAAAATCAGAAATAAAATAAGAAAAATAATGAAGTTAAAATCAGCTAAAAACTCCTAAATAAGTTTAGAAAATTACAATTTCTGGAACAAAAAACACAACACACAAGTCGTGTTGTATTTATACAAGAAAAAAGAGACTTTTAGAAATGCTAAAACCTAAAACCTAATGCTACTGAAAGTCCCAGAATGCCCTTTGACGAATCTTCAAATTTTTGGTCAACTTGAATCATGTGATGGCCAGGTTGTTGTCCAGTTGTGAAAGAATGACCTTGATCGTTAAATCAATCCTTTGGGAACAAGAAATTAATATAGGACGTGGATTGGTATGCAGATTCGGTTTTTGCCCAAAATGGTGAAGCAGGGGAGGGTCGTGGGGGCCACTTGGGTCACGGGGTAGAGATTATGGGTGTGGGGTTTTGTTTAAAAGTTGGTTAATTATAAATCTGGAAAAAGGGTGGGTTAATTTTGGGTAATAAAGTTTTTGGGAGATTAGGGTTTATAAGGGATTATGGGTGAGTTTAATCCAGATTTGGGGGTGGGTTAATTCAAAAAGGTGTTTAAGGAGGGAAATTAGGAGAGTTGACTGGGGTTTTGACCAAGTTTATAAACTGGTTATGGGATGGGTTGGGTCAAGCGGGGTTTTGGTAGATGGGTGGGTTGTGCTGACGTGGCGTGGTGTGAATGGAGGGTTGGGGTTAAATGGGTTGGTGGGTGGGTTTTGTTGGGTAGTAAATGGTGTGTTGGTTAAGTAAGTTTAGTTAAATGGCAGAATTGGTCTCCCCCCCCCCCCCCCCCCACCCCCCCCCCCCCCCCCGTTAACTACTTTCTTTAAACAGCTTTGCATGTTAAGTCCATTCCATTTGCACCATCCATCCCTATGCAATTACATCCATAATCCTTATGTTTAACAAACTCATTATGAGGACTAATACTGTAGATTTTTCACAATAAGATGGCTACTCTTGAAATTTCTTCAAACTTTAGGGACCCCAAAGTAATTGGAGGGGTATAAAGTGTCAATTCTTCAAAAGTTGAGGGGCCATTCTTGACATTCCTCAAGGGTCTTTTTGGAAAATCCATGATTAGAGTCTGCTTCTTTGTGCGGCTTCGTTTCCCGTGTTCGTTTTTGTATGATTCTTGTGATCTTTTTTTGATTTCACGATATCCGTACCTAAAATACACAAGACACAAATACAAGCATATATAGGGGTATTTTGATGACATTTTAAGCGTTTTAAGCCCGATTTGGATGATGAGACTATGTATAATTGCAGTCTCATCAGTTATCATACCATTTCGGAAGTTTTTAATAGCATTAACTTGGAATGTTTTTAAAGGTCATTTCGGAATAATATATAAAACCATCATTTCGGAATATTTAATAAACTCACCATCTCAGAAAGTTTTATATTCTACCATTTCAGAATAATTAAAAACTTCCCATTTCAGAATGATTTCGTTTTTATCATTTCGGAATGATTAAAATCGTCATTTTGAAATGTTGTTTAACTTACCGTCTATGAATGTTATTTGGTCACCATGTCTGAATGATATACATGGTATCATTTCAGAATGAAGCAAAAAAACCCCATCTCGGAATTATGCCAAAAACACCATCTCG